>JAWNOI010000191.1:530000-1816730 GCA_035046045.1 Zaprionus bogoriensis | reverse complement strand
GGGTCCAGCCTAAACCCAATCTAAGTATTCGGGCAATTTATTCCGACTGTGGCCAAGGCAAGCAAACAAGTTCATTTAGAAAATGCCCTGGAAATTAGTAGCATGTGTTGGCCCTTCGAAATGGGTGAATGAGACTGGGCCTAATTAGTTTAAAAGCCAGCCCCATCGAGAGATCGATAAATCCAACAGTTGGGCGCAGTTGTCAGAGCTCCAAGATGGATGCCCTCATGCCCCTACGCTTCGCTTGCCAAGTATTCAAAGTGAATATCACTGTAGTGGCACTTGGCCGGACTCCCACTCCCGCTGCCGCTGCCGCTCCGGCTGCGACTGCGACTGCGACTCCATCCATAAATTCCAGGCGGACACGCTGCCAGCCAAAACTATTACTCACACTCCGGGCCCGGCTCCGCCTCCATCTTCATAGTCCATGCTTTCACTTCAACTGGGTTATAATTTAGATTGTCCATTGCGCGCAGCTGCCGCTCGATTTGAGTTTGAGTTTGAGTTTGAGTTCGGAACCGAAGTTGGAGCTGAACCGAGCTGAGCCCAACGCTGCTGAGTGCGGGCAATTGGCTTTTTGTGTACGTGCTGCATTCGAGATCCATTCCGGGGCAAGTCTGTTTGCCCAGCAGTGCACAGAGCATTGTTGCCGCTGCCAAGTTTTGTGTGCTCTTTGTTTGTCTTGCAGTTGGACTGGCACACGCTCAGCTCGAGTAGCCGGCCAAATGGCCTTCTAAGTATCTGAAAGCATCGTTTCTCTTGCGCAATATGCTAAATTTCACAGCTGCCGCTGCAATCGATCAATCGAAAAGTATTCACAAATTTAAGAATACTGCAAAGAGTTTGCCGCAATTTTTTATTGTTCTGACAATTCTTTTTATGCAATGAGCTCTTTGAATTGCAGACTGAAATAATGCTTAAGCCATTGTTGTTGTTGCGATTTTTCTATTGGTTGTGTAGAACTTAAGAGCGCAGCTTAGTGCCAGGCATGTGTGCGTGTGTGGTTCACTGAGAGCGATTGGAAAAGTGAGAGCGTAAGCTTGACTTGTGTACTCTTTGGACTCAAAGCAAAGAACGTTCTCTTCGGCTACGTCACACGTTGCTATAATTATTTTATAGTACGAATTCCCATGCTCCTTAGCTGAAATCTTTTATTTTTATTTATAGCGTGGGATTGCGAGAGCGAGCGTTCGCTGAACCCAATATATAGAATTCGCTCTTGCTCTCCCTCTCCGAGTTCATTGAACATTGATAAGGCTTTACTTCTCTGTTGGCTCTTATCAATTGTATGCATTTTAATGAAATTGCCATGCCGTGCAACTGCCTGCTCTTGCCCAGCGACAACTCGTTAGCCCAATTGGATTTCCGGGACTGACGGCGGCCATTGTTATTAGCTTCCAATTGGAAAATGCAAGCAACTCGTTAAGGGCAAACACTTTTCAAGTTAAATCTTCCAATCAATAAAAACAATTTGAAAGCAATCAAAGTTTAATTACCACAACGAACGCTTGACAAAAGATGATGTGTAAAAAAGGAAGAAAAAAAGCCGGAATAACAACAACAGCAGGGAAGGAAACACAATAAACACTAACGAATTCAGTAGAATAAAGCAGAAGCGGGAGCAGGAGCATAAGCAGACCATAAAGCAAAAGGTCCAAGCGCAGGAAATTTCATAGACAAGCACACACACACACACACACACACACACAAACACATATAGAGCATGCGGAAGACTTACCATATGAGGCGTGCGCGGGAGCGAGCACAAATTCCACATAAATATAAAAGCGACAATCTGAAGAGAAAGCTGTGGGTAGAGAGAAACCATAAAAACAAGAATGGCCATAAACAAAGAAATAAACAAGGCGGCAAGCGGTAAGTACGATACATGTGTGAGTACGCGCGGAATCTGTCTGTTTGTCGCAAGGCTTCCGGCGGAAATGGAGTGCACACCACACACACGCACGCACACACACACACACACACAGATTGAGCCACACAAACAATAGACATATGATGACGCCGGAGAGCGCCAATGGCAATAGAAGCGAAGGCTAAATATAAAAAAGACTGATAGCCGGCTTAGGGCCAACACATTATGAGGTTGACACAAATATAAAGGAAATAAACAAAGCACGCACTTCGTTATGCGCTTGTCAACAGCTTTACGCTGCACTCCATACAAATAAGACTACAAATACCAAAAAAAAAAAACAGAAACAAATATATAATAAATTTAATTGCAAGTTAATACAGGTATTTCAAACAAAACTACCTGATAATCAATGGAATTTATTCGGGAAATTTGGCAGTTTTGTAGTCAAAACTCTCGACTGCAATTCGCATTTCAATTATCTGACTTTGGCCAGAGCAAGAGGCAACAGCGGTGATAAATCAGCACTCCGGGACTCTCAGAACTCGGAACTCAGAACTTTTGCAATTTTTCGTGAGAGGGAAGAGAGAGAGAGAGAAAGAGAGGGAGCGGGCATGGGCACTTGGCCAACGGCAAATAGAAATATTAAATATTTAAAAGTACTTCGCTTTCGGCTTTTTATATTAATATTTAAAGTGTTTTGAAGAGCTCGACGAGCAGCGAGATAAGAGTGCCAGGCCGAGCGTCCATCGAAAGGATTGTTTTTACTTTTTTCTGTTCGTTTTTGCTGGAAAACGACCCAATTTGTGGCAGTCGCAGTTTCCCACGCCGCAAATTATCCTTTCAAAGGGAATTGCATAATGATTGCCCTGATTGGTCGCCAATGGCTCGACTACTATATAAGCCCAGTAGCCACAGGCATAGCTCAATAGTCGGCAGCAAAGTTTCGAGTGCATTATCAGGATGCAGCTGAAGGACTTCATGCACTATCCAAATATCGGCTGCGGCTTGGCCTCCATGCGACGCTACGAGTGGCAGCACAGCGAGGCGCCTCGCGGTGAGCAGACGCTGCTCAAACGCTTGTGGTTCCTATTCGGTGCTCTCAATCTGGTCTACCAGAACCTGGGCATGATCATCTATCTGTGTGTGATAGAGCCGCAGGAGGAGCAACTGGCCGAGTATATAGCGATGATATCGGAGACGTGCAGTGTGATGGGCCTCACACTTGTCGGCGCCTGCAACATGTGGATGCTGCTGCAGAGTCGCGGCCACATCGAGCGCCTGCTCGCAGAGTTCCAGCAGCTTTATCCACGCGCAGGCGGAGCGCGTAGTCGCTACTATCGCATCGAATACTACCATGAGAAATCGGAACGACTAATGCGCTACACTACCATCTTCTTCATGTCGGCCTATACGTACTACAATGCGCTACCAATTGTGGAGCTGCTCTACGAGTGGCTGGCAGAGTCGCAGCACTTTATGTACAAGTACCAGAGCAATACCTGGTATCCCTGGCAGTTGCTGGCCGCCGAGAACTCATCTGTGAGTTTCGTCTGCGCCTACTGCTGCCAGGCATTGTCCTCGCTGGTGGGCGTGGCCTTCATTATGGCCAGCGAGTATCTATTGTGCTTTTTCATCACACAAATGCAGCTGCATTTCGACGCCTTGGCCAATAGCCTGAATGAGCTGGACGCGCGCCTGCCCGGCGCCAATGACAGGCTCAAGGCGCTGATTTGCTATCACAGTCGCCTGCTGAGCATTGTGGACCACATTAATCACATCTTTAACTTCACGTTCTTGATCAACTTCACCACATCGACCATAGCCATCTGCCTGATGGGCTTCGCCATGGTAATGATCAGTCTGGCCTCGGCCTTCAAGTACTCGGTGGGTCTGCTATCCTTTCTGGTCTTCACGCTCTTCATCTGCTACAACGGCACGCAGTTCACCACCGCGGTGGGTCTTGCTTGTACAGGTATATATATTGAGTTGTATAGCATCTGGATTTCCCGTTGCAGAGCGACAAACTGCTGCCCGCTGCCTTCTATAACAATTGGTACGAGGGCGATGCCAACTATCGCAAGATGCTGCTCTTCTTCGTAATGCGAGAGTGCGATTCGCGTGTGCTGCGCGCCTACAAGTTTACTCCGGTATCTATGGCCACGTATATGGCGGTGGGTTTATATGGCAACCAGTCTGATGGAGCTCACATTTCAGTTCTACTCTTACAGATCTTGAAGTTCTCGTATCAACTTTTTACGTTCGTGCGCACGATGATATAAAAAAGCATATCCTATGTGCTTTATTATTATTATTATTATATTCAAATAGAGTTTCTCATTAAATGAAAACAGTTATTATGTAGTGTAACTATTAAATAGCAACTTAAGTTGTAATTTTGTTTTCTCAAAATTCAAGTTTCTTAAAGTTACTTTAAGCGTGTTGTGTTCTATATTCTTATCTTGAATTTAAGTCACTTCAGGTATTCCCTTTGTGAACTTATTAAAATTGGCGTAGCTTCAATGGCTTTCGCTTCAATTTCGTTTTCCCAAAATCCATCTGGTCTTTGAGCTTTGTTCCCTTCACTGTAGCTGCACATCCAATAGCGTAAAATTAAGTTCTTCACACAAAGCCAAGCACGAGCACCAAGTACGAGAGGCAAAAATTGAGAATTATGCACAAGTCACCTGTCTCGCATACTGTCCGTCCGTTCGTCAGTCTGTCATACGCTGGGTGTATTTATCGTGTCGTTATCCGGGATCAGTGGCTGGCCCCAACGCCAGGCGAGCAGTTGTGCGCCTCTCAACCCACACGCACACTGCCTCCACTTCGCGCTCTCGCACTCTGCACCCTCGTCTTATTTCATATAATAACATTTTAATTCCCTTAATACACGCTACGCTGGCTGCAAAGCCAAACAAACTGGAAGCCGCAGCCCGCGCGGCGCCTCGGGGCTGTTGAATGCTGCCTGCCTGCCCGCCTGCTTGCCTGGACCTTGCTGCCTTCTCTTAGGCGCACTCACTTTTTAGGTCTTTCGCCTCTCCTGGTGAGGCTTGGGTTCGGGTCTGGCGCTGGCTCTGCGTTTGGGTCTGCTGCTGGCTTTGCTTGTGTGCGTAAATCATTAATCATAAGCAGCGCATATTTATTGTATTCTGCCCTTGTTGACAGCTTTTAGTTGGGTCCTCCCAGTCCACGCAGTGCTCCCGGATAGGTCCATTTGCTATGCGCACTTACAGCAGAACTCCCTGCTGGAATTTATGCCTTTGCGTCTCTCTAGATATACTTAAGTTTTCGTTTTTTGCGATGAATGCGATTATTTTAATGGACCGATTTACCGAGTAGGCAATCTTATCAATTGATTTTTTTATTGTTGCGAGGAAAAATTGAAAAATATATTAACTTTCATTGGAAATAATTGAAGGAAGTTAAAGCAATTGATACTTAAAGTATTAAAAAATTACAAACATAAAAATTCATAAAAATTTAATAAAAAATCAGTAGAGTTTTAAGAAAATAACTTAATTTTTCAGTATATTTTAAGACTTGGATTTGTTTGTGGATTTGTATCGCATTGTATAGAATATACCTAGCTGGATAACCCAACTACTAAGTCCAGGCTTAAAATGAGCTTTACGCTTATGAAATTCCAGTCAATAGTGTTCACGAATGTGGTCTCATTTTCGCATCTGGCATTGCACTCTGGGGCCACAGCGCAAACCCAAACCCGAGACCGAAACCGAAATCGAAACAGAGACTGAAACTGAAAATGCAATGTGTGCCAGTTAATTTAGCCATCAGCTTGTGGTCGCTTAGACAATGCCCAGTTGGAAATTGCCCAATCAAGTGAAAATGACCGGCAAACCTCTGCCGAACGAGCACACACAATCGCTGAGCGATGGCGGGGAAGGGGGAGGTGTTGGAACGTTAGATAGAGTGGTACCCCAGAGTCGTGCACAATATCCACACAAAATCGAGAGTGGCCATAAAAGTTGACTATGCTCGCAGCACACGTCGAGGCGATAGGGGATATGCGGTGGGTGAGAGGGGATGCGCTGCCTGCTAGATCAATGCAGCTCGAAGCACATTTTGCCGCTTGTTTGCTCTTGGCCAACCACTTGCACTGGCCTTGATAAGTTTTAGGCAAACAAAGACCGAATCGTTACAGTACATGGGTTTTAGTGGACCCACCACGCTCTTCGCCCCGCATCCTAAAAAAGGAATCTGAGTAAACCGCACAATGTAGTCAAGGAACAAGTCTCAATTTCATACTTAAACATCGAGTCCACCGGGCAAACCTCCGCTGCAGTCTCTGCAGCACAATTACGGACAGTTTGAGGTTGGGCCAAAAGTGACTGCCCCGGAACGGAACGTTAGGCACTAAACGCTTTAAGTCATAGACATTGCTGCGGCCAGCCTAAGCGTATTCAATGCCCTCGGGGTATGCCACATGTGCGCCCCAAAATCTGGGCAAGCATTTCGGTTTGCATTTGACTCTCGCACTCTCGCAGTGTCCATCAATTACTTAGTCTTATCTGCTGGGGCCTTATGGTGTCAGTGGAAGAAACAAAAGGCCCGTCGCGGAAGAGAAAAAATGCCAAAGCAAAAAGCTACAATTTTTACATACAATTTAGAGACATTTCCGCACGTAGCCGCAGCGCCCGCGGAGTCTGCTAAGCTCCAAGTGCGACATGACGTCGCGTTGCAAAGCAAAACCTAAAACACATAAAAATAATAAAGGAAAAGCTGGTAGCACACTCACACATACTCGCACACACACACACCAGTCCCTACTGCGAAATGGAAGCTAAGCACAGCACAGAAAACATAGTCAAAAAATAATAGGACGAATACAATTGCCAGGCCGAGTATTTGATACTCTATAAAGCAAAAGCTTATGCAATTAAAGTAATTATACTTAAGTTATTCTTTCAATAATTTCAATTAGTTTCTAGGAAGTTCTTCAATTAATTAAAAAAAAAGTTACATAAATATTTTTTATATACCCTACAGTTAGATCATGTTTCTGCGCAGGGTATGCAGCAACGCACACGCATACACTGCGCGCCCACTGTGGTTCGCCTCTGGTTCTGGAACCATGGACTCGAAACAATGTGGCTCGCGCTACGGGATTGCTAGCATTGGCAGCCCGAGCATTTATGTCTATTAAACAAGTAATAAACTTCATAAATTTAACAAATTAGAATTATTAAATTTCATGTTTGTGACATTTTCAGCGACAGGCGCGTTGGGCATTAAACCTAAATGGATTCTGTTTTTCTTCAACGCGTAATTTATGGCACACAATTTGCTTGAGCTGAGACGCAATGGACTTAGCGCGCGTGGCAGGTAATCGCTGTCAACAGGTTAGGCTAATGGCCGCACTTGTCGAAGCTGTCGGTATAAAGCACTCTTTAATATCTACGTATAATTTATTAAGTCGTAGCTAAAATCTGTTTAAGAGCGGAAGAAAGAAGCGCCATTGATTTTACTCTTTTTGACTGTCAATGAACTTGAACCACGTGTGTGCGACAGTGATAACAATAGCTGTAATACGACTGCATGTAAAAGATCAAGAGCGCGTTTTGGTTGACAGCCAATGAGCTTGTCACTGCACTCAGTTTGCAGTCAATGCAAATATATATAAGAGCGACGGTGATAGCAACAGTGTTCATGCGACTGTGAGTAGAAGATCAAGAGAGTCGTTTTACTTAAGCAGCACAGAGTTGCCATATTGAAAGAGAGAGCATATTTGCTGTGTGTGTGTGTGTGTTGATGCTAACAAATTGCTAACCGTTTTCTCTCTGAAAATGATTACCGTGGGGCAAATGGCGAGTCTAGCCGCCATAAGCAGGCGGTATTAATTAGCTATCTGCAGTGAAACGATAATTGTTTGCCAATTTAACGAATGCTCATTATGCGTTCATCTCGCGTGTAGATCTGCACTCGCACATATACAACCACACGCGTGGCACGCTAATAAAGCCATCAAAATGAATGAGGCAGCTGGAACTGCGCGCGTGTCATGCGAAACTTTTTGAGTTACAACCGCAGTGCAGTGCGGTGTGTTTTGGACTCAGCTGCTGCTGCATGTTCATATGGATGGTTGTAGGGGGACAGTGGGGTAGCGGTGTTAGTTGGTGGTGGACTGACCACGCAATCACAACGCCACCTATTTCCAATTACCGCTGACGATGCAGCAGCAGAAGCGGCATATGGATTGCGCGTGTTCTTGGCACTGGCGCTGACGCTGGCCATGATTGATTGCAACAAAACCAGATTTTGGTTGCTGTCATTTAAGCGGACTGAGCGTCGGCTAACTTTCGACATGCACATACATGTACATTATTGACACCGGCGGCCTTTGCACTCGTCCTCGGTCTCGGGCTCGGCCACGGTCTCCAATTGCCACTGCCACGCCCACTGCTGCTGCCTGTCTCTCGGCTCAAATTGCGCCCGTGCTGCTGCTGTTGCTGCTGCTGCTGTATTTTTAATTAAACGCAAATTAAAAATTGATTGCTTTTTGTCGCCATAACTCAGAGCCGATAATATGCGGCGTAGTTTGCAGTATGCACAGCTTTACCCTTTCCCCTTACCCCTGGCCGAAGCTCTTCGCCGATTCAATATTTGTAGCATACTTTCCAGCGCGCGCGTATCAACATCAGCGTGTTATGCCTATTTACTCCCTTTTAAATCGCGCACATTTAAGCGAAAATATCAAAAATAAAAGTTGCCAGCAAATTTGCATTTGCGTGTCGCATGCGATGGCCGAAAAACGGATGAAAAAATAGGTAAAGAAAGTATAAATTGAGCAGACTCGACTCTTAGATACCTTTTCCCGGTTGACTGTTCGCAAGCACGTCGAAAATTGTTTGTTTAATAAATGTTATATTACTTGAACGAGCGGATTGCAGCTTGCGCAGTAGGTCAATAATATAATTATTTTTCTTCGCTTCAATTTTGGTAGCTGAGCACCAAGATCTGAGTATTTTAACAAAGTATTTACTTTACATTTCTGCATACTTTATATATGTATATATAAGTATATCATTTTTAGTAATGTTTAATGGGGGAACGGTATGAAAAGCGAAGAACTTTGCGTATTTCTTGCCCGGCTTGTTGCATACAACATTTTAACTGCACTGTCGAGCGGAAGTGAAAGGTTTTAAGCGGAAGTGCGCCGCGTTCTAACCACATACGTGTATCGTATGTAAGATGTAACACACACATACACATGTGTGCGTGCGTGTTTGTGTGAGTAATTACAGGGCTCGGCTGTTAAATGTTTGCAGCGCACGCAAACTGGCAAACGGTTTGTACGGCGAACACCGAAAACTATGTTGGAATTTCAGGGAGTATTCAAGAATATATAACTAAATGAGGATCCCTTAAAGAGCTGCTCAAACTGGATGTAATTTAAAGTAAGTAATTGCTCATCGTCTGATTGACAGCAAAAGTGCCTAATATGACGCAATAGTTATTCATTTTCCATTTGAGTGTGAAATTGATTACGTTTCAATGGTCAAATTGACTATTTAAATATCACGTGGAAATCTTTATTGATCTGTGCGTGTGTGTGTGTGTGTGTGTGTGTGTGTGCGTGCTGCTTTTTGTTGGCATCTCTTAATCGATCTTAATTGCATTTATTGCCTCGAGCCAATTGCATAATGGAGCATTTAATTATTTACATTTAAATGTGCATTCATATTGCCATTTTGATATTTAATTAATGTAAATTTTGTTATGGAAATTAATTATTTCGCAGTCAGCGCCACGACCGGCCGACCGACCGGACGGATGCGTTTTAATTTAGTGAAAGCAAATACAATGTATGTATAAATATATATACTTATGTATTTATGGCGACAATGCCAATATGCCAAGCGAACACGTGTGATTCATTTGCAAGAAACTGCTCTCAATTAAAGAGCAATCTATTAATAATAATCCCCAGAATATAACTTAATTCCACTGGTACTTGTTATGCCAATATGAAATAAGAAGAGAAAGCTACAGTTGTATGCACTCGACAGTAAAATACCATTTATCGTTTAAAAATAATTCACAATTTTAAATACGACGAATAAACAACAACAACGCGTCACTTCGCATATTTCGCAATGGATAAAAGGTATAAAAATGCTGTTTTACTACTGTCACGATTGAAAGAAGAAGAAAAATTCTGTATTACTACTCTCACGATTTAAAGAAGAAGAGCAACATATGTTTCTGCTGTCACGATTGTGTGAACAGCTCGTGTAACTGCTCTCGCGATTGAAAGAAGAAGAACAGTTTTAACTCTGGGCTCGCACATTTTCGGCAGATGCGCTCACGATTGAACGAGGAAGAACACGACTGAAGCCGTGCTTTTGCTCTCATGTGTGATAGACGAAGGTCGATTCGTCTAACTGCTCTCGCGATTGAAAGAAGAAGAAAAAGTCTGTTTAATTGCTCTCGCGATTGAAAGAAGAAGAAAAAGTCTGTTTAACTGCTCTCGCGATTGAAAGAAGAAGAACAGCTCGGTGTGCTACGCTCACGATTGCAAGAGAAAGAGACAGCACGGGTAATGCGCTCTCACAGCTTCGGAAGATGCGCTCACGATTGGAAGACTTTAAATAGGGCCGACGGTCGAGCATTTTCTTCAGTTCACTTCAGTTCCATTGAAAGAAAAATAAAGTTAAGAAAGCTACATTTGAGAGCGCAAGACTGTAAGATCTAATTTAGCCAATTCTAAGTTATATCGCAATGCTAAACAAAAATAATTAAAGTATGCGTATGATTCGAACATAACATTAAATCGACTCGGCTATTGCTGCTGATCAAGAACATGTATACTTTGTATGGTCTCCACGCCTTCTTCTGCCTGGCTCAAACGTTTTCACAAAGTTATGTACAATTTTTTACCCATTTTCAATGGGTAAATAGAATAAAAATAGTTTATTAGCTATTCTTCCAGTTTAAATATTTTTCCGTCAGTCTTTAAGTTCTTAAAGCTCAGAACTTGTTAAATAAACTACGTTATTTTATTTAAATATATGGACGGCAATTACAAGAGATTTTAATGCATTTAAATGCTGCTCTCAGCTTCGCCCCAAAATACTTTATAGCAGCGATTGGTGTGACTTTCGACCCTCGATTTTGCCTCGTGCTCGGAGAGTGCACTTGCCACTTGCCACTTGTCTGTCGTCGTCGTCGTCGTCGTTTGCTGCGTGCCACAGAGCGCAGCTCTGACTTCCATGCAAAGGCGGAAGCACTTAAATTGGGCGTAACAAAATGTCTGACACGCCAATTATTTTGCTTTTTATATAACAGACAGACGGACGGACGGAGGGGCAGACGCAGGCGTGCTGCTGCCGCTGTTCTTGCTGTAGTTGCTGCTGCTGTTGTTGTTGTACTTGCTTTAGCTGTTGTTATTCTGCGTGTTAGTTTCTGAAGTACGTATAACCAGAACTACAATGTGGGTGCTCGAGTCTTGCTTGTCTTGCATTGCGCTTCTTGCCTTTTAAGTGGTTTTATCGCTCACTTCTCTGCTCTCGAACTCTCTTTTGTTGCTGTTGCCAGCTCCACTTGTTCGTTCTTGTTTACTCCGTGTTTATAAACTGTTTCCCGCTATTGGCTTGTTTGCCTTGTTTCCCATTTTCCGTTGTTAGCTTAGTTTACAGTTAGTCGAGCATAATCCTGCGACAATACAATATCATAACGTATCACATCCATAATGAGAGTCCTTCGCTCAACTATGGTATTTATTATATGGCAGTTAGTTTTATTAACGAGTGGTAAAGTTTCTGTATAAAGTTCTTGCGCTCATTTGCATATTAAAACAAACGTTAATTCCGCTTGTTTAATTTGCCTTTGTTTAGAGAACTTCCCATTGTTGGCCACAAAAGAAAGCACAACAACAAGTTGCACTCGTTTTTACCGATTCACGGCAAAAGTTTTCAGTTTTCAGTTTTCAGTTTACAGTTTGCAGCTCTATTCTGCTTTGTTTGCCGTAATTAAAGCACAATTTTTTGCGTTGAGTTAATTTGAGCTTGTTAGCTTGCTAATTGACAGAGGAAAAAATCTATAAAAATATGTAATAAAGCAGAGGAATCGACGCTAGATGACCTGCCGCATAACTGAGATACCTGCTCGGGCAATGAAAAGCGAGCTTATGGAACCTTTGCCCCTGTTTTATGATTATGAAAGTGCGCCAACGAGATAAATATGTGTGTGTAGGTGTGTGCGTGTGTGTGTCTGGGTGTGTTATATAGACTGGCCTTTAATCTGCAAATGTTTTACACCCGACTGCAGGCATAACAAATAATAAAAGTGCCGACATAATGTCAGGTGTAGGGTGTACTATATACGAAGCGTACTTGCTTCATTGCCTCTTGCTGCCTTGATTAAAAGTGAGTGAGTGAGCGGTAGGAAGAGAGAGTGAGAGTGAGAGAGAGAAGAACAGTGGAACAGCCAAGTTCATTTGCCTGAATATTTGCTTGCAATCCGTCAGGAAAGTTCGAACTTTGCCTGTCAATCGACGTCGTTGAGAGTCGATTGGATTTTATTCAGTTTATAAATAGTGTCTGTGTGCGTGTGTGTGTTTTTTCCATATAGTAATTTGATTTGGTTGCCTGCTGCTCAGGCAATTAGAGAATGCAAGCACCGCCCCGAGTGTATTTGGTTGAAAACTAGTGCAGAGCGAGAACTTTAACTATGGAGATTAACTGCAGGCCGTTCTGCTGGCCGCTCTTGTTAGCAGGCAGACGCGTGATAACCTCAACGAGAGCATTGCCACAAATTAGCGACGTGTGCTGTTTAGTATTAAAGGCTAAAACCGAAAACCCGACGCTGCGATGCAGTTAATCACAGCGCCAAGCGTGCCTCCTCTCAGCGTTGCGGTGGGAAAACTGTGCGGGACTGTAAAACTGCTGGGAAAGAGCCCACTGGCAGAGCGTTACAGCTGGCAAGTGGTGGGAGGAGGCAGAGAGCCCGGCAGGGAGGCGGCATTGGTCACAGCGCTATTGTGTATGGATGTCAGAGTCGCTGTCGCTTTCATTATGCCAACTTGCAATTGGAATTGCAATCGGTGGACTGCGGTTCCATTTTGGCCCCATCGGGGGCGATGAATGAGAAATTCGCTGGGAATTTGTTCGCTCGGCTTAATTGTTGTTGCCTCTGCTGTTGCTGCTACTGCTGCTGCTGCCATGACAATGTTGTGTTTGGCCAGTAGCACAGATTAAATCGCCGGCCCGAGCGGCAGGCCAAAAACAGTTACTAAGCCGCCAAATGAACCTTTTGCGCGACAGATCGCAGCAACGCGCACGTTCTTCTGCCCACATTCAAAGTTCGTAATGCATTATTCGTAATTTTCCAATTGCAATTTGATAATTTGCAATTTTGTGCAACTTTTCACATGTATTTACATATTTCACTTTATGCCATTATTGCTATGCGGGCGATTTATTGTGCCCACACGCACATTTCTCACGCAGGTATTCTGCAGTTGTTCAATTATAGCTTTTGTAATAAAATTGTTTTCAGCTTTTTATGAAATTGTTGCAGTGTAGAAAAGGTTGTAAGCCGCATTAGAAATAGGAATAGTGAAGTGTGTCGACTTTGTTATACCCTTTTGAACAGAGAAATAATATTTACGCATTGTTAAGTGACTAGTATATTCGTCTTTCTCTCTCTTTCGTAATATTTAACCCACCTCTCTCTCTCTTTTTCTCTCGTGCATTTTATCTCGTTATTGCAGCTCATCTGTTTGGTTTATATTATCTCCTTCTAACTAGTGAAACTTATATTGTCTTATTTTCTTAAAATACCTCTCCTTTTCTCAATTTCTTTTTCTCTCGTTCTTTCCGCCTATCTTTCTAGCTCAGTCTATAATTCTTTCTATCTCTCTACAGCTTATTTCTTTGCGCTCTCTCCTTTTGTCTGCCTCTTATCTCACTACCTTCCCGTCTCATTCACGCACTCTCCGACTCACTCACTTACCTCACCTCCTCGCAGCTCTAACACGCTGCCTTCTAAGTTCAAAGAACTAGAACTCGTCGAGTGTAGGAGTGGGTGGGTAGGGGGGTGTCGGGGTGGTAGGCAGGGCACTTGAGTGTGCAAATTGCGCCTCGGAATGTGGCTCAACAAAGTGCGCATATTCAAATCGTATTCATGCTGCAGTCAGAGTTCTACACCATTTCCGCTGATATAACAATAATCCGGCATAATGAACGCATGCATATTCATAGCACACACACACACACACATTCGCTCTCCCTCTCACACCCACACACTAGACAGGCTTGTCAGCCTGTTTGTGACATAAATCTTGGGCAAATTCTGGAATATATCCGAGGAATAGGTACAAGGAGGAGCAATACAGTAGACAGTGTCTGTTAACTCACGCACAGCATACAGTAAATAACCCCGAAGTGGGCGTGGCAGCTGGCATCGTCAGTCATGAGCACCTTGAACTGGCAACCTGCTACTACTCCCCTCGTTAATAACGGAACTCTCGACGATTTTTGCATTTAAATGTGCGCAATTTGTAGCCGGAGCCCGAAATTGTCGCTTACGGCGGATGCGAAACATGTGCGACAGCAACAATATCAACAACAACGATACTATCGAGGTGTTGACAGCGGAAGAGCGCTGTATAAAAACGAAAATCAAAATCAAAATCAAAATAATAATAATAATATTGCATAGTAGTAGCAGCGTTACTCTTTTTGCTGCTCCTAAGGTCGTCAATTATTGAAAACGTCGCGATTTGCATGGCAAGCAGAATTCGATTCCATTTGACAGCGGAAGTTCAATTGGCGCAAAACGGCGGAAACGGCGTCGCTGCAGCCAGCAACAACAATGACAATGGGCGATGTACCGTTACGGTGAAAAAAGGCAGCAGGAGCAGAAGAAGAAGAGCTCAACACTTAGTGGAAAACCACAAAAGCCGCGAAAACTGTGGCAGCATTTCGAATGCAAGAATTGAAAAGGTTGAGGGCTAAACGGATAAAGGATGAAGTGGAGTTGCGGTGGGTTTAAAATAGTGTAGGAAATTCTGAGATATTTGTAAAATTTAAAGTAAGCTAAAGTCGTTTCGCAGTTAAGTTGTAGCTAATAGTTATGGGCTTTCAAAATAAATTAGGGAAGATGCAAAATGCTGAAAAAGTATGCAAGCTATGATTGATAGTCGATCGCTTAGCTGCATGAAGATGTTGGAAAATAAACATGATTTCTTTATAGAAAAACTAAAATTGCACTAGAAGGGTATTTAACAGGTCTACTTAGTTGATCTTGAGCAAAATTCCCACCCCTTGCACTTCATTCAATATTAATTACACTGGCGGTTGCGATGCGATTGATTTTTTCTGCCTGCGATGCAAGTTGATTTCTCTTTTTGCCCCCGAAGCACATTTAAATCACAGCCACAGGCGCTTGGGAGAAGTAGCACGAGTCGTGCCACGCTTCGGGAGTGTGTCCATCATGGAAGACTCAGGACAGACTGTGACAGACCGCAGCAGCTGAAAAAAAAAAAACAGCTTCAGCTTCGGGTCCGGCTTCAATGGATTTTAATCCACTCGAATGCCAACTGCAGCGGTTGCTTCAATTCAATTGAATAATTTGTTGTGCATGTTGAGCGAGTGTGTGTTCGGCCGTGTGTGAGTGTTTGTGTCTGCATTTTATATGCTCTTCACTTTGGATTATTTTTTCGAGTTAGTCTTTTGTATATACCAAATTGCAATCATGTTTTATATAGTTTTTTAGAGGACGCAATTACCTGAATTTCATTTTACGGCACTTGGAAACAGTTTTTTGTTTATCTTTGCAGTTTTTTCTGGCTCACGATAACGTCCATATAAGTAGTTATAATGATTATTTTTTGAGATTGATTTATAGCAAAGAATTTGCAAATATTTCTATAGTAATATTTCAAATAGAAATTATAATTAAATAAAAGCCTTTTTTGTGGTTTTAAACTATTTTTAACAATTTATAAAAACATCAAAACAATTTCTAGAAAGTTGTGAAAAATACTATAACAATTAATATAACTTAAAGAAACTGTAAAAAGCTTGAAGGCACACTAGCTCTGATTAGTGCTCATAACTGCACTATATACTACAGGAATTACAGTTTCTTTGGCTTTAAAGCTAATTAAAGCTCTCAAGGGAGACCCTTTTGACCCTTTTCAAAATCGTTTCGATTCTGCATTTACTTTTCCTTCAAAACTGTTTGATATCTTCAACTTTGAACACAAAATACATATGCCTTGAAAAAGCAAGTATGGAGAACACAGAAGACGACCCGATCAGTGTGGATCTGCTCTGCGAGCTGTGGGCTCAGAAGCAGCGCACCTTCGAGCTGGACATCCGAATGCTGCTGGACAAGTCCAAGTGGCTGACGGCGCAGATGAGCACAGCGGCTGCCGAGGCTGCAGCTGCTGCGGCGGCTGCTGCTGCAGCGGCTGCTGACATCGCTGCCAAAGAAGGTGGCGAGGACGAGGGCGGTGGAGAGGGCGAGGATAAGGTCTTGGAAGTGGACGAGGAAAACGATGAGACGATCAATGAACTGGCACAACAACAGTTCAAGCTGAACGAACTGATGATTCACCTGACGGAGGAGCTGCAACGGCGTCACGACGATGCGAGTGCCAAGAAGCGGCTGCAGGAATGGCACAAATCGCTGGACAAGATGCGCCTGAAAATCCGCAGCATTTCGCAGACCCTGGAGAAGGTCGGCCTGGTCGACAAGCTGGCCATCGAGAAGCTCTGCCACACGCAGGAGTACACCCAGACTCACTACGAGCAGCTCGGCCAGGAGCTGCAGCGCTGTGAGACGCTGCGACACCAGAACCTGCCGTCCCTGATCGAACACGTGCGGGCCGAGATCAACCAGTGGTGCGAACTGACGCTGCAGTACCCGGCCATACGCAACTACAAGGCCGACTGCTACACCGAGGAGCTGCTGGAGCTGCTCGAGCAGAAGCTGATCGATCTGCAGGGTCACTACAACAGCAACAAGGCCATATACGAGCTGTACGCGAAGCGTGTGAAGATGTGGCGGCGCATGGAGGACCTCGATGAGAAGGCCAAGGAGCCGAATCGCTACCAAAATCGAGGCGGGCAGCTGCTGCGCGAGGAGCGTGAACGCAAGTACATCGGCCAGAAGCTGCCGCAGGTCGAGCGGGAGCTCAGCCAGCTGGTCCAGGCATATGAGCAGGACGTGAGTCAACCGTTTCTAGTCTACGGCGAGGAGATGCTCGCACGCCTCACTGCCGACTGGGAGGAATATCGCACAGCCAAGGATCAGCCGGCTAAGGGCAAGAGCAAGACCAAGGACATTAAAAAGCCCATGACGAAGTCCAGCCTCATGGGCTCCAGTTCGACTTTCAACAGTTTCATATCGCTGCGCGAGGCAACCTCTGTGCCACAACTGAACAATGCCTCGTCCCCGAGTTCCGTCTGGCCCAGGCGATCGAAGAAGCCGCCCAAATAGCCAAGACGAGAGCGTTGAAGTAGATTCTGCCAACCTGTCGATCTCGGCTTTGATTCATTTCAAGTTTTATGTTTCGTGTATTAATGTTGATCGCTGCGAAACGACAGAAGATGCAACAGAGACGGAGCTACAACCCAGTAGTTGTCGAGGACTTCTCATGACTTGCACATATTTTTATATCAATTAAAAATCGCATTATATTTATTTCAATTAAATTATTGGTTAGTTTTTTGCTAATTGCCGACATTCTCTTATTTTCCCAGGGGAAGCAAAGAAACTTTCGTTGGAAAGTATTGTTCACACTTTCTATACCTTTCTCTTTCACTTCCTCTCTCTTTCCCCGGCTTCCCTATTGCCAGAGGCTCGGAGACTGTCGGGTATTTTGACAGGCATTCGGCATTAGGCATTTGGCAATTTCTGTGTGCGCCGATAATCCAGACAAACTCGGCTTAATTACTTACTAGCAAATTGAAGCCATAAATAAATAAAGGACGCCCCCGAAGGCAACTTCAACGCCTGATGGCGAGAATGGGCGAAGGAGCGAGTGATTGGGGAATGGAGAGCAGCACCTAATGCTCATATTGATAACATAAGCTCCATGATTTACGGGTTGCTCGGCTTAACTTTTCGTCGAGCGGGCCAGATGAGTGGTGGGGAAGGCGGGACAAAGCCGTTTGCCGGTTGTTTCAGTCTTTCAATCAGCAATCGCAGTTCGAGTCTTAAGTCGTATCGATTTGATTTTTGATTGATGCAGGAGGAGAAAGGAGTAGAGAGCAGAGTGGAGCTAACACACGCGTCGCTGTCTGGTTGGGTTATTCGATTAGGTCACCGCATAAATCTACGTAAACGAAGTTAGAAAGCTGCTGCCCCACCCCGCTCTCTCCCTCTCTCTCTCTCTCTCTTTCTCTCTCTCCTGGCTCTATCAATTTTAATAAATTCGCACATGGCCCGCCATTAATTTCAGTTAATTTGCCATTTTTCATTGCAGGTCGCACGACATTCGGCCGCGTAGGCACCGCTGCTCTGGGTACTGGCCCAGGTGCCTAGGCCTGGCCCCATCCAGTTCATATCTACCCTTCGGTTAGCTTTTGCATACATCGAGCCTGCCACCCAGCCAGCCGTACATCAATGACACACGAGAGCGTAACGGGCACGGCCGTAAATATCCTTGAAGGCAGCCAATATGTTTACACGCACACGATTTCAGCGCCTGAGCGGTTTCCGTTTCCGTTTCCGCTCCTGCCGCATCCTTCGCCCTGCTGCCTGCACGAAGTCTTCGCCGTTCGATGGATCATAAATTCTGCCTTTCTGTCGTAATTCTTAGATGCGGGCATAGCGGAAACTGCGAAGAGAGAGAGAGAGAGAGAAAGAGTGGGAGAGCTGGAGGACGCCAGAGCGAGGCAGCGCTACAAGTTATGCGCTTTATTGGCGCTTTGCTCAAGCGATTTGGCTAATAGTTGCCCAAAAGTTTGCGGCGACAGGGCCAAGTCAAAGTTTCGCTGCAATATGCAATGATAACTCGAGGGCTTTTGAGACTTATAAGTCTAATCACGCCAGACCATATTATACAACTCGGATATGGCGGACGCGGAACACGATCAAATAGCAATAAGGATGGCTTTGTGCAAGGTGCGCGCAACTTGTGCGTTTAGTTCTGCCTCTAGTTAACCAAGTTAGTTGCGTGTTAATAAATCCGCCCCAGGGTGGAGTGCAAGAGATAGAAAGAGAGAGAAAGTGTGAGAGAGAGGGATGGGGTGGGGCAGAGCACGCGAGTTGAAATTTGCGTTTGGGGTCCCCGCTCGACGCATTTGAAATTAATTAAAAAGCTGTCAGCGGCAGATGGAGGCGTTCCCGCACTAACGTGCTGCGAATTTGCTACCGCTGGAGTTGCGCAGAGTTGAGAGTTCAGGCCGAGCATTCACATTACGTATACGCAACGTATGACGACAGTGAAACGGAAAAGGCAGGCGGCGGAAATTACCAGGTGAGTCAACAATTTCTCATTTTTTTTTTTCTCATCTTCTTCCCCACTCCACTGCCGCTGCAGCCCCTTCATTGTTGCCTTTTTATGCGTTGCAGCTCCATTATCAAGGAAACCTTTTAAAACGCATAACAATAACGCAAAATTTGAAAGAGATAAAAAGACGTACGTGGGCCGGCAACGGAAATGATTATATCTCCTTGGCCGGGCCAAGCAAGAGGAAGGGAACACAGACGAAGGCACTGAGCTGAAGAGGGGCTACGGCTGGGCAGGTGCTGCCTGCTATTGTTGCTGCCCATTGTTCCATCCAGAGGCGAGGCGCTGCAATTTTCATTTGGCCTGCGTGTGCTTCACTTGCGCCGTTATCAGTGACAAACGGCCAGGTCGTAAACCGAACCGAAAGAAAGAACAGAACAGAGCAGAGCGGAATAGGCAGCTGAGAGCTGAGTGCCGGGAGGGGGACACCAGGTGAACGGTGGCAGAAATCAAGCAACACGAGCGCAATTTACACATTTAAAATTCAAATAAAGTCATTTGCATGCAGACAGAACGCGCAGGGAGAATCGAGGACCGAGGACCGTGGACCGTGGACCGTCGACCGTGGACGGTAGGACATAGCCAACAAAAACATATGCGACTCTGGCTGACCGTCTGACCTTTGAACTCGGCCTAGACTATTTGGGCTATTCTATACATTTGTCATCATTAGTCCCCTGGCCTAACCTGGCATCAGCAAAAACAGAAAAGAGCGAGAAAGCAAACTGGGAAGTCAGCATAATGAAACGCCAGCTGCCTGCTGACTGGACCAGAATCTGTTCTCTTTCAGACGCAGAAAAAGGAATAAGAGGGGATGGTAGGGGGGTGGACCTTAGCGTGTTCAACAAGGGTGTAGAACATTCGAATGAATTTGCCCGGCATCAAGTGTAAATAAATAAACCGAAAATTACACAGACGTGTCTGAGACATAAATCACAAGCAACTTTGACCTTTAATTCAGTAGAGAAAGAAAAGCGAAAAACATTTGATAATGCTATCGCTCAAGTTGTCTTTAATTTCATCTACAATAAAAGCGGGTCAAGGCAATTGGGTAAATGCTGAGAAAGTGTGCACGAGTTTTAAGTTTTAAGTTCTACAATATGTATGGGTTATATTTTACAATAAATGCCTAATAACACAAGTAAAGACCTAACTACAGCAGTACGCGGTTGACCGAAAAAAACGATAATTAATAAAATTCAAAATCAAAGTAAAGAAAACCAAAAGCCAAATATAAGCATCTCCAGTTGTCTTTTATTTATTTATTTTTTTTTGACTATTTTTCTTGACTTTCCCTTTGCAATTTTCATGCACATTTTCGCCATAATCTTTGTCAGCCATAAATAAATATGCTTTTTCTGCGTATTTCAATAAAACGAGCGCAGACTTTTGACTTTATTAAGTTGAACTCAGTTTGATGACTTCTCTGACACATTATTGTCGCTGGAGGGCGCTTTAAATGATTTATTAGCAGCTCGCTCCAACTCTGGCCCTGTCTTTAGGCCTCAAAACTGACTCCATTGAGATTTTCAGCCAGTTTGGGCCATTTTTCATTCCTCTGCAGCCTCCTGGCTGCCGCATGACAACGGAACAGCCCGTAGAGCAGGCAGGCAGACAGATGGAGGCAAAGGCTTTCTGACGATTTTCGGTTGGCATGTAAATATTATTTTTCTACTTCTGTCCATGTGGCACGCACAACCACACACACTCACACCAACACTAACAGCAATACACACACACACAGTCTGCCTTCGGTCTCTGTGGCCATGTCAAAAAAGTTTTCACACAAACAATAACAAGTAAAGGGCAAGAGAGAGAGAGAGAGAGAGAGAGAGAGAGAGCGGGTAAGAGAAAGAAAGAGGAAATGGGTGTGTGAGCGAGACAGTGAGAGACAGCCTCACCGGTTGGGCCTGTTTATTCAATCAACAAACGGGCGACTTGATAAGAGTGGAACAGGAACGGGAACGGGAACAGGAACAGGAAGGGGAACATCGCCGGGACCGCAATGTCACAATGCAAAGGCAAATGACAGACGCAAGATGACAGTTGCCATGCTGAAAAATGTCACAACTTCACCTATGGGACAGTGAGTGTGTGTGTGCACGTGGCTGAGTGGTTTTTCCAGTTTTGTGTCAGAGTTGCAAAAGTTTTTCTGCTATTTAAATCATGTCAGTTTATCTAAGCAACACCTTCCAATCCGTGCACGCCAACAGTTGCCGCACCTACTGCCACGCCTGCACCTCCCATTGTTGTTATTTCGGTGGCCACAACACAGTCGCAGCTCAGTGTTTTTGGCATCTTGTCAAGTTGCCATCAGTAGCCATAAAAGCAGTCGCTTGATGTGGTTCTTGTTGCCTCTTGGCTCACTTGCAACTTTTGTTGCATGCAGCGAGCAATTGTAGTACTTTGATTGGTCTTTTCGTATTTGTGCTCCAAGATTGCAAGAGAATTAAGCTAAAAATTATAAAGTTGGGTTGGTAACACGCAGGAGAAGATAAATATATTGATCTCTCTCTCTGTGCCTTTCCTCTGTCTTTCTATCTCTCTCCTGACATCCGATCCTTCTGTTTCCGTGTATCTCTGACTATCTCTGTTATATCTGCCTGTCAGTCTCTCTGTCTGCCTATATTTTTTCTATCCATGTCTCTCTCTTCCTTCCATATTTATATTTTTCTATACTTATTATAGCTCCTTCTGACCATCTCAGTTTTTGTCCATGTTGATTCAAGTGTGTCTCTGTCTGCCTGTTTGTATAAATGTTTATTTGTAATATTTTGTCTAAAATTTTTTTTAAAAATGAAAAATAAATTCCGTTTCAGACAAGCTGTTCTGCCAGTCTATTTAAATATTCATTATTAACATTTTGCCTATTTAAAAATGATAAATAAATTTTGCTTCAGACAACAGGATCTTTTGTCGCTTTAAAAACCTACATGCACTTCTTTGTTTAATTAAATTATCAAACATGTTTGATTAACAACGCATTCGCATTGTACTCGACCGAGTGCAGCTCGCAGTGAATTGTGTTAATTGCACAAAGGCAAATCGAATAATTGACTGAGCTGCTACGATTGATAAAAGCAGCGCAGCAGTGCAGTAAGCGATTGAAAGCGGCAATTACTAATTAAACTGACGCAGTTAATTACTCGCTTCAAATGATGTTCTACTTGCACTCGCATTCGAGTCGCATGTTGCAGCTGCGGCAGCTTGTTAAATTAATTTCAAAGTTGTCAACGTAATTAAACAATAAATATGACCATGTTAAGTTGTGCAAATAAAAAGCGCAAAACTTGCAGACAGGATGTGGTGCGCACAACTCTGACGGATGGCAGCAGCGTAGGGTGCTGGACATTCTGCTCATTCGTATTTAAAATTAATTATACGCCGAGTGTGCAGTGTGCAGGGTGCAGTAAAAAGCATGTTGAGTCAGACAACTCGCTTTTTGCAAGAGCTGCTCTTGGTTCTGTATAACTGATGCTTATGTATAAACAAATATCTAAACAGGCACTTAGAGACTCTGGAAACTGCGCTAATTGTATTTTGCTGTGAGCAGCTCTTGAACAGCTTTACTTTGGTTTATTTAAACATTGCCAACTGGACTTCAATCAGAAATAAGTGCATTAAAGGATTTTCGAACTACTTTGGCCAACTATGCAGAATAATTAAATGAAATTACAAAAGCAAAAGCAAAACGATGCGAAGCGAAGCGCAGAGAATTAGTGAAAGTTCATTATGCAGAGCAAGCGGAAATATTGAGCAGCTTGAGTAAATGCAATGAAACGGCTTATAAACAACGCTCCGCTCTTTATGAATTTCATAGTCGAATTTAACTCTGATAACTTTTAGAAAGCGAAATCCGCTGCGGGCACAAATCGATATGATGCCCGTTTTGGCCCGGATTTACGGCTATGGCTTTGGCTATGGCCAACTGAAGCTCGCAAGGAAATTGAAAGCGTATCGAGAGCTCAGGCACGCGGTCGCTCGGTCAATGTGGCAAACACAAACACAAACGCAAACAGCGCAAACAAAAGTTTTTGCCCCTTTTAAATACATATCTTTTTTGCATGACTGGGCGGGGTCGGGGTCGGGGTCGTGGGCATTGGCGATTCGCATAAAATAGAAATTAGTTGCAATTGGAGTTTGGGTTTTTGCTTTTTCGGTTTTTGGGTTTTTTGGGTTTTGTTGCGGTCGGCTTTTTGGTCTGACCGTCGACATGTCGCTGCAGTTGCTCTACGCCCCCGTCTCCCCCAGCGTCCTGCTCCCAGTTGGGTTGCAGCTTTCGTTTCCGGTTTGGTTTGCCGCAGGGCAAACTGCTATTTTGGCTCTGTGCTGAAATTCAACACACTAATTTACAGTTTTTCCAGCGCAGGAGCAGCGCATCGTTTGTTTTGCCGGGCAGGCAGACGAACATGAATTGCAGTTGTTCGCTCCGGCTCTCTGGCTCCGCTCCGGATGGTTTCGTTCAAATATGCATGCCGGAAATGCGTGTTAATCGAACGGAAGTGCAGGCACAATCTAAATTTCATTTGCATTCCGCATTGATATCACATCCACATTCAATTCCCTCTCAAAGCAGTATGAACAATATATTGTTGAGAGAAAGTTTTGCTGGATTCCAGCTTTAAGTTGAAGTGCAATTGCAATTGATACCACTCGCTGCCAAATATCGGATCTGTCGACTCTAATTGATGGGCATTTCGGCATTTGGTTATGCAAACATTGCGTTGCAAACTAATTAACAAAATTAAAAGCAATTTTAAGCGATGTGACCCAAAATCGAAAACCATTTAAGCAAATTGCTCGACCATTTCGACCAACTCGTTAGGGCCTAATCGAATTATGCCCACTTGTGTGGAGTTTGCTCTAAATATTACGTAAGCGCATTGTTATTTCTAACTCGAATTTCACCATTATTACCGAGCAAAGTTTCTGAAATTCTTTTAATTTTCGTGTATATTGATCAATTGATTATTTTGATGACTTTTGTTCGATTCTCTGGACCGCAAAGTATATTTATAGCTGCACAAAAGGCAATCGATAAAAGCGAACATGTCTTTTTTACGCCATGCCAAATTGACACAATCAACAAATCAAAATGCGCGTCCATCAATATAACAATTACAGCGCACACATATGCACAGACAGGCACAGACAGGCACAGCCATGCACATACATGCTCCGTATGAATGTAATCCAAAAATACATATTTTGGGCGCTCGACAAGCGCAAAATGATGGCATGGCCACGGCAAAAAAAGTGTGCAATAGTTTTTCTTTGCCAGCTCGTTCTTCGCCCTGATTTGTAGCACACACACACACACACACATTTTTTGCGGGTCACAGGTCACAGTAGGTGGAGGCAGAGCTGTGCATATGTTCAAGTATGACATTCAATGCGTTGCTTTATTTTGCGCTTATCCGGCTCTACCTCTCTCTCTCACTCTCTGTCCCTCACGTTCACTGTCTCGACTCGCTGGTAATATGCACCTGCGATAAGTTTTTGCCTGTTTTATGAGCCGGCAACTGGCACGCGAGTGCTCCAATTAGTTGTATCATTTTTCAGGCTTTTACATTCCGCTACCCTGTACAGCTGTATTGGCAGAAAAGGTAGTATAAGCTAAACTTTCTCTCACTCTCAAAAATTTAATGAAAGCTTTCTTGCTTTTCTCAGTCTGCAGAGTATCTGCTAGTCTATAGTTAAAGCCTGCAAGGCCTTTATATAGTTTTTATGCGGCCTTCTCGGCATTTCAATAATTTCCGTGTGCGACAAATTGATTTATGTATGCATTAATTGCCCGAATTTATATATATAGATGTCATTTTTCCAGCCAACATTCCCCTGAATTTGTGCCAAATTCCCCGGTACACTGTTCAGTTCTACCCCAATTTAATAGCATCAATTTGCAGGGTCCTTGTGCATTTTCTAGCCGCGATTATTTATGAAAAGCGCAATCCAATACCAATCAATTTGCCAGCATTTTGTGGCCAAAGCAATATTGCAACATTTATGAAACATTTATCGCGCACATAGACAACACTCTCTACTCTCTTATGTATATGTGTAGGAGTGCAGGAGTGTGAGTGCGAGCGTCGCCACAAATGAAATCCCTGAAAGCGCTTATCTTATTGTAATATCATCCATTTGCACGCGGAAATCAGCTTAAAATATTTGCAAAAATGTCCCATCCGCGTTTATCGTATATATAGACCGATTGAATGGTTAGACTTAAATATAGTATGCTTTATCATTGCGAGCGAGTAATAAATACAAAGGGAATAAAAAAGCAGCGCAGCATATCGAAAACATAAAAACACAAAAATAAATGATATATACATAATAAAAGGCGCTTAAGGGCTTATCGTGAGGAAAGCAGATCAAACCGCACCACGTCATACCACAGCGAGCGCAACCCGAGCAGATGCTCGATTTGGAGGCACAGATCCCTGACAGAAGAGAACCAAGGCGAGTTCTACGTATACAAGCAGAGGATTGTGGGTAAGCGAAAAGGGTAACCCGCACAGGAAAGTTCCTAAATTGCGCTTAACTAAACATAACTTATGAACTATGTTCATCTTTAAGCTGTTCGTTTTAGTGCAGGGCAATAACTAATTTCCTGTCACCACCCCCCTCCCCCGCTCGCCACTCCACACTTCACTTGCGTTGTTTACACATTTTCCGTGTTGACTTTCATGCGCGTAATTTTTATGTCAACAAGCCACATGAAGCATGGTGGTACGACGCTAGCAGCAAACATGGGTGCAGCTGGAGGGGAGCGAGAGAGCGGGGAAAACTGACTCTTTCCCTATTAGTTTACTGCTGGCTTTTTATTCGAGCGCGCGCCAACTAAGCAGTTTTTAATGAATAAACCGCCCCGAAATTACACCGAAACGTGTGCGAGAGCTGTAAAAAGTTGCTCGCACACAAAGCCAGTGTCAAAGGTCAAGTGCTTAGCCGTCAACCTGTTGGGGATTTGCGTCGCATTTAACGTTGCACAGTCCTAGCCAAATCGCACTAAACGCTTTCGCTTGACAAATATGGAAATGGAAAGCCACGCTCTAAGCCCAACAAGAGATAAGCTCTGCCTGCTTACAAACTTTGTCCGGCAACTCCTAGGCTCACTCTCGTTCCGTGCATGTGTGTGTTTGTGTAGGTATGCGTGTGTAATCGCAGCTGCCGCTGTTGTCTTCTATCTACTAGCACTGGTTGGGCTGGCTGGCTGGCTTCAGCCCATATGCGACGCATATTAATTAGAAATTTAATTGGATTTGAAAGAAAATGAATTTTTAATATTTACCTTTGCAATTACATTAACAACCAAGACACATACGCACACGCACACAGGTACGTCTGCGAAAAGTACATGAATAACAAAGCAGACAGGGGAGTGTAGAGTGGCAGCTGATAAGAATAGAGACGAGTTGCAGCAACTTTAATTAGCCGGCGAAACTAATTTAAAAATATTGCGCATACGACGCGTGACACGGCAGCATATCATAAACTTATCAGTGTGACGTGTGCACTTTGAAGAAAGTTCTAAGCTGAAAAGTTTGCAGATCTATCACTGTATTCGCCTATATCGAGTGGCTGACATAAGGGTGGGATAAGGCTGACACCAGGCCAATTGGGAAAATCATCTTCACTTTGCCATTTGATTTCTCATCAAGTAATTTGCATATCTTTCGGCTTATGCTCGTCGTGCAAGGTTTACCTGCTCGTTTCACGCTTCGAAAACAATTCGCACGATACTCACACGCAATTCACAGTCAGTCAGGGAGTCAGGGAATTAGGGGAATCAGGGAGTCTGTAATCAAAGTCAGCCCAATCAGCGCTCGTGCTGCCGTCAACTGTTGCTCAGGGTGATAATGCGCTGCGGCGCTTGCTTTTCAAATTAGTGTGCAACAGCAGCAGCAACAATGAGTACAAGAGCAACAACAACAACAGCAACGAGCACAGCGACAAGGCTGGGAGCACTGCGCCATTTTGTGTTTACAGGAAACACCAGGGAAAATTGTCAAGAGGCGCAAAATCAAAGCACGCACAAAATTATAATTATTTCATGTGTGGAAAATGCGCCGCATACATAAACAGCGAGTGCCTAGAAAAGCCCACAGAGCGAGACAGAAGGGGAGAATAAATAAAAGAGAGGCAGACCTAGAGTTGCCGATAATGTCAGCATATAATTGTATTTTAATTTATTTAAAAATTATTTTAGTCGGATTACTATTTTAAAATTATTTAATTTGAATTTGTATTTAAAAATCATTTTATTTAAAACTTTTTCTAATTTATATTGTATTATCTACAAAATATGTTTAATAAATTTAAAACGTTTCTAATTATTTTGCATGTTTATCTATTTTATTTATCTTGATTCTTGCTTAATATTTTAATTTTATTATTTGCCTCAACTTAACCATTCGGGCAACCCGCGTAAAAGTGTGAATTCTATTTCATGAAAATTAACAGAGTGTGTCGCATTTGTGTGCTACATAATGCAGGTTAAATACGAGCGAGGGACAGCAGGGGGAACACACACCATCACACACACAAATACACACCTGCACAGCAGCTTACATGCTTGCGAGTAGTACATGGTAATTATCTATCAAATATTTTTGCTCTGCTGCTCGTGCTCCTCTCGTCCCATATATCATTTCCGCTGCTAACATGTATGCCACGCGTGTGTGTGTTTGTGAGCACACGCATACACGTACACGTATCTGCGCTCATTTTAATTGCTGCTTTTCTTTTGATATGCAAAATTGTGCACAGTTTATTATCAATGGCGTGCGAATCCTTTATAATTTATCCTTGGTCCGGCTTTCACGCACTCCAAACTCTTCTCTTCTCTGTGTGGAGGAGGCTCGTTGACGAAATTGAAATATAATTTTCCGCAATTTAGAGAGAACATAATGAAAATGCATTTGGCCATTGTCTTTGCTCGTGCTGGCGCGAGGCAATGGATTTCCAGCACTGAATTTCAATTAAAATTGTGCATACACCGTGTGTGTAGCAGTGTGTGGAAAAGAGTGTGTGACTGCGCGATAAACAATTCGATATTTAGAACTCAACTTATGGACTGGCAATTTTTCAAATATTCTTTTTTGTAGAAAAATGAACAAATTAAGAAGGCTTAAGTCGAGTACACTTGACTGTTAGATACCATGTATCTATTCCAAAAATTCTGTTCACACTGCTGAATACTATGCAGGCTAGATTCTCAAATAAATACTTTGTTTATTGGTCAATCGTTCTAACCCATAAAGTCAGCTACATAAATGCTAAAAAAGTATTTTCGGAACTGTAGAAGTATTTTCATTTGTAATATATCAATCTAGCAAAAATAAAGAGGGTCTTGATTTGCGTATGCTCGGACCAAATTCTGTTGGTTTCTCAGTTTTAGGTACATTTTCACGTAATTAAAATACCCATTGTAACAGCCCTCATTCTGCGAATTGTATAAAAACTGTGTTTAGCGCCGCCGGCCCGGGGAATTACAAGTCTAAAATTATTATGACTGGCTGGAATATGATAATAAATC
This sequence comes from Zaprionus bogoriensis, assembly GCA_035046045.1. NCBI lineage: Eukaryota > Metazoa > Arthropoda > Insecta > Diptera > Drosophilidae > Zaprionus > Zaprionus bogoriensis. The sequence goes on along the minus strand of JAWNOI010000191.1, from coordinate 1,787,828 downwards.
TCGAAGCGAATTCGGCTTAACAAAATCCCGACCACAAATGCAAAATAAATCAAATTGTTCGGCTGCAGCGACTGTCGATTGCGCTGCAGGCCGCACTTGCAATTTGAGAGATACGAAATGGAGCTCATAAATGTATTTTCTCGTACACTCAATGGCAATTTCCGTGTTTTTTTTTTCTCTGGAATATTATTATATATTTAGATTATACAGTCGATAGGAATGGGGACTGCCGATTGCTGTGTGCGAGCGAAGAGCATCAGCTTTTTGAATTTCAAATGAGTTGCAGCATTTGGCATTTGCTGGACGTCGTCTGCTGACCACTTTTTGCTGTGGCTTAGACTGGAAACTGGCTGAAAATTCAGCTGAAATTAATGACTGACAGCGGGAGACTTGGGAAAGCCAAAAAAAAAGAACAGTGGGGAGGGGAGCAGTCGGAGAAGGAGAAGCAGGAGAGTCTGAACCCAACGATGTTGGCAGCTTTTGGTGGCTTTGGCTTTTATTGTTTCGACTCGCAACTGAGCTTAGCTTATGTATATATAAACATATATATATATATATACGCATGTATAAATGTATGTACAGTTTGTTGTTCGAGCCGGCCAAAGGGAACAACTGTATCTGGGACTCGACAGCACTGTCCAAGGACAATGTGTAGGGGCAGCAGCATTATCTAACGCGTTTGCCGGCCAGACGTGCAGCTGTAACTGTAGCTGTAGCTGTAGCTGTAGCTGTAACTGTACTGTAACTGTAGCTGTATATTCTGTATCTATATCTGAGCGAATATGCATCTCGAGTTGTTCAATTGTTTGCCTGGCGAACGGTCGACTGGCTCGCCAGGGTGTTGTCTCTGCTCTTGGCCCGCTTGGTTAGCTCTCGTTTTGTTGTCTGAATTTGCGCATCACGTAGCCCAGGCCAAACAACAAATGGCAACTGTCTGCCCAGCAAAGCCCGGCCCCAGCCCCAACTCCCATGCAGCCGCATCATCATCATCCTAAACGTCATTAACTGCGAATGAAAAGGGCACGAATCTGCACAATTTTCGCTCTTCACTTGGCGACAAAAATGATTGTTGTTGTTCTTCTTGCTGTTGTTGTTGCGGGGCTCTTCTCGTTGCTTAATTAAAAAGTCATCATAATTTTTGTTGCAGCTGCCTGCTTCGACTTGCGACTTTGTTGTACAATTTTCTAAAGCTAATAAAATTGCTTTGTTGCTGAAAATGGAAATAAAGCATTTTAAGTGCCCGACGGTTATCGCAGACGGCGCAGTTTTCCAAATTTCGAGCTCAATGCATTCAGCCAGTGCTCCTCAGCCTCCTGCTTCTCCCTTGCCTCATGCCTTCTCCCCAGTTGCCTCTTCCATTCTAACAAGTTAAAGTACTTGTTGAAAATTTTATGACATTTTAAAACTTGGCGCAAGGCCTCCACTGGCAGCCAGTGCAGGCCACTCTGTATGGGGACCATTAAAATGTTATAAAGCTAAATTTAAGCACTTTACTTGATATCTTTCAATCTCTTCATCTTAGTCTATATATAATGCCCCACCAACTCCCGCTCCCGTTTCCGTTCGGCACAAAGCCGAGCAAAATAAGTTATTATTACACTGCGATCCAGAAAGTACAACACAGATAAGCATCACTTCGCTTGCTCTTTTGCATTTTTCGCCCATAAAAATTAAGCATTTAACTGAAGAGTGAAATAAGGAAACGAAATCTTTCACGCAAAATTGCTCAATTGCTCTTGATTACAGCAATCATTATTATATAATTATATGCATATTTATACACAAGTATTCATTGTATATATTTAGCTTTATTGCGTTATTTGCATTATTGTAAATCTCTAGAGCACTAAAAAAAATGGCAGATTGAGAGAGATATCTGGAGATCTGTTCGTACGATTATTTAATTATTTAATATCGAGCGCACGTTGTCTCGCTCTATCACATTGATCTTACACATATAAATGGCAAATACAGATAATGCTTTGCATTTCCAACTCGCTAATTGCCAGACTAAGCTGGAGTTAATAAGCCAATAAAAGAAAGCATAGCCAATCTAATTCAAGTGCTTCGTTTGCCTCTACAAGCGTTGTTATTTTTTACTTTGCCCCTTAGAACGGGTTAATGAACACACGAAATTTCAATTTTCAAATTCTTTTTCGCACGCGAAAATGCAGTTTCGCCTGCGGCTGCAGAGAAGAAAAAGTTTGTGCAGCACTTGCTTTTCGCGTTTTACTTTTATTTTATATTCTCTTTTTTTTTAATATGAAAAATGAGTAAGAAAATTTAATAGAAGTTACTGCTTGCCGCATTGTTGCATTCGAAAGTTTTCGACTCATGCGGCGCCTGCAGGTATGCAACGTGCAACATGCAAGCGCGCTGAGCGCTGCCTGCGCCCACATGGCGTATGCGTAACAATATTTCAAACGGCGCACTGTGAGTTTTGCATAATTTCAACTTATAAACTTTCGCCTTGCCGCGCGTGTGGGCAAAACTTGCACAAACAAAGGCGCGCGCAAAAATCCCGCGAAAAGAAACCTCACGAGCTCGCGCCACATACAAACAGCAAATTTAATTTCTCAACTAATTTCAATATGAAACAACTTGGAATTGCAACAAATTAGAAGAGGGTGCGCGTGGAAGAGAAGTGGGGTCAAAGGTCGGTCCTTTAAAGCAGCTCTCCGAAAGAAATTCGCGGCACTCGACGAGCTTTTCCCGGCTCGAGGCACGGGCGAAAAGGCGAGGGAGGGCATTGTTCACTTTGGCTGCCACTTGCCACATGTTGAGTGGCGCAAAATTGTGTCACAGCTCAGCTCGGCGGGTGGGCAACGGTTAGGCCTGCCACGCGTAGCATGAAATCTGCATAAATTAGGGGGAGAAAGCGAAGGAAGAGAGAGAGCAAGAGGAAAGGAGCACCTAGTCGGCCCGGAAAAGTGCTTTAAAAACGGAAAATATCTTATTTAATTTTGGGTAACATTCCCAGAGTTTCGCTCTGCAACTTGTTGCACTTGCCCCAACTCGGAAATCTCTCCTTATTAAGCAGAGCATGTTTTTACAAGCCTCGAAATGAAATATTATTAACTTAAGACAAGCTTCGCTTTCTAGCGAACTGCAGGTTTTCCTCATTTGCTCTTGCTGCTGCCTGTTGCAAGCTCCGTATATCACGCAAAGAGGAGGCAACTTTATCTGCATTTTCACTTGCGTGGCAGAAACTGAAACAAAATGAAGCGCATGAAAAACCGCAAAAGAAATGCCGCAAAAAGTATTTCGTTTATTTGCCCATTTCTTTCCGTCCTCGTATCCTCTCTCTCCGTTTTTTCCTCTTCCATTTTCCTGCTCATTTTTTCAGCACATTAAGCGTTTTTGCTCTGCTCGGCGTAATATAATATTTAAAAAGCAACACAGCCAAAATCAAATGAGCAGAAGAAGCGTGCGAAAACCTCACGAAAAAGGGGGGGGGGCGGCAGAGAGAGGAGAAATGAGATTTTCACCGAGATTTGACTGCTTCATTGAATGCTGCAGGCGGCAGAAAGAAATGCGATAGAGAAATCCTCTGTCAGGGGGAGACATTCGTATCTATAAAGCAAATAGAGAATCAAGCGATTTCCTTCAGCGCAGAGGAACAGTTATAATAGTTGCCAGCAGAGAAAAAATCACATGAAAGTTACCAACTTCTCTCTCTTACCTCTTCTTCTTCTTCTTCTGCTCTGTTACCAACTGCAAAATAAGCTGCAGGCTAGTGCCAACTGGCGCAAAGTTGGGCCACTCAGTCCCTTCCCTTGTCTGTGCACGAAAAGCTCTGCGAACCGGAAATGTCAATGCAGCGGCACTTGCACTTCCGCTGCCTACACTCGACTCGCTCGCCGTCACCAAACTTTGCCTGCCTCTGCTCCCGTTTCGGTTCCCGCTCCTGCTCCTGCTCCTGCTCCTGCTTCAGTTTCAGCTTCTGACTCTGCCTTCAGCATTCAGGCTTTTGTTCCAGCGCGCTCGGCCTGCTGACGTTAACACAAAATGGAAACAAATGGCACCCGTCGACGTCGACGTCGGCTGCGACGTCGGTGCCGCTGCTGCACTCCCCGGAGTCCACACGAAACTTCGATTATGATAAATGTGTGCGCGCATGTGTGTGTGCGTGTGCGAACACTGCTTTAACAAGAACCAAGCAGTCATTATGCAGGCATGCACGACTAACACTTGCCAAGCATACGAGTTCTGCAATTATTTCTCGGTGCCAGCGTTAGTATTAAAATTTCCCAAACTGTAGATTTTAGTATACCAAGATTTTAAATCAGGTCGGATACTTTTTCAGCTAGAAATTTGAACAAAATAAAAAACAATAAAGCTGCATACTTAAAGCTTTAATATTTTTTAAAATAGTTTTAAATTGGGCAATCAGGCTTTGAAAATTACAGAGCTTAAAAAATAAGAGTAAGAGCAAATGAGGCAATACACTGTGAGAAAATTGAAATTTTCTTAAGCTCAAAAACAAGCTAGGATTCTTTAGTAGACCTATAACCCCTTTATGACCTTTATATCTTAGTATTCTGAAACAAACAATAAATAAAGTGAGATTTTACCTTTTGGAAACTTTAACTTATTCATGAATTCTAACTGTCTTATGATCTAAAAATATAGCAGTTCTAATGAGATTCAGCAGGCAAATAATTTTATATCTTCCTTCCTTTAAGCTCTTAAGCACTGTAACGAGTTTTAAGTGTCTTAGCCAACCCAACAGCGCCTTAGTTTACAGGGTAGCCACGTTTAACGACAAAATTGAGAGGCAATACAAGTTTTTAAAATTGTCAACGTCGCTTTTTACGCGTCATCAATTTCCGTTTATTTAGCAGCGGCATTTGGGCATTGTGCGAGTAGTTCTTGCAGACACTGTGACCGGCAGCTGTCTTTTGTTTGAAGGCCATAAATTTGGCCAGCTCGCCTCCTGCTCGCCTGCTGGCCAGCAGCCAGTGGCAGTAGCTCTAGCAAAAGGAGTCGCAGTCGGGCATAAATTATCGGAACACGAAAGGGTGCGTACGAGGCACTTTATTTTTATCAGCTTGGGCTTCAGAGCAAACGACAGAGAGATAGGGAGAGGGAGAGAAAGACGAGGGGAATTGCTTCTGCAATTGCCGCATACTTAAGGTAATCTCGCAGAGCGTTGTGCTTACTTCTAATGGCCATTCATCAGCTCGTTGAATGCAAGCGGCAAATAAATGGCAAGGGAAGGGACAGCGCGGCAGAGGGGGCTACAATGGAGCATACAAAACACACAGCGAACCAAGCAAGCAGGCTGGCAGGCAGGCAACAGGACAGTACTACAATGGGCCTGGCCCAGCAATGGCCAGCGAACTATTGTCATAGTAAACTGTTGACTCGAGTGTTGTAAGTGGGAAAGAGAGAAAGAGAGAGGCAGAGGGGAAGAGTGCAGAAGTAGGGGGAAGTGGGATAGCGAGCAGCCCGTGCAGAGTCGCGGCCCGTAATTGTAACTGTAGTTGCGCACTTAGCGCTATTTTACTTTAATGCGAGGAGTTTCTTTTGCAATTCTCGAAATGCCATTGTGCGCGCCTTTGTGCTGGATAAATGTTTTCGAAACTATTTCCATTTGCACGAAATGCGCGGCAATTGACGGGGTCAGCGCCTAAAGCCAATTAACATGCCACTGAAGAGAAGCTTAGCCTGCTTCTAGAGCTGTAAGCACTTCAAACCAGAAAAATTCGATAATTTTATCGTATTTTAAAACTTCCATGCATTGCTTAAAAGTACAAAAAAAATGTTAAATAGTTCTGGAAATTGTTTTAGAGTTAATTAAATTTCTTGTTTTAATTGAAAAACTAAAGAATGCATAGTTTATACGCGCATTTATTTAAAAGCGAGTACAACAAAAATATAGATTTATTTATCACAAAATCACAAAAAAAAAACATAAATTCTTTGTTTTATATAAACATAAATGATAAAAGTTCATAGATATCTATAAAAACATCGATATCTCTGCAGCTCAACCTTCTTGCAGCACTAACTTAACTGATATCTCGGCCAACGAAACGCCCCCAAAGATATGCGCAAATGATATGGCAATTTGCGTCTGGGGAAAGCGTATGTGCCTGCCAAGACTTGACCCGGCCACATGGTCTCGCTTGCACTGGCTCAGCGCCAGCAGCTGTAACAAGTTTAGCCACTTTTTGATGGCCATAACTCAAATTAGGCCGTCGCTTGCGGCGGTTCAAAGTGGCCAGCGAGAAGCCAAAGAATCCGCAAGTTGCAAGTCGCAACGCGTTGGGCGGCTGACAAATAGGCCGCCACTGGAGTCGCCTTTAAGCGTGCTTTAAGCTAACCGAAATTGGGCCAGTTGAGACAATGGAACGGAGCAGAACGGAACGAACGGAACAGAACGGAACGGAAACGGAAGCGAGCAATGGCGAGCGCGGCCTAATGTTCGGGTGGGCGGCTAAGTTGGCCGATCTGGGCTGGGCTTGGGCCTTGGTCGACTGAATAAATGGCGCGCACTGGGCAGGAAGCTTTCAATTTCAAGCTGGAGCAGAGCTAAAGCAGCCTCGGACTGCAGCTCAAAGCAGAAAAAGTAATTTATTTCGTATTGCGGTTTTTAACCACATTTTCCACTTTGTACAACGGCAACGACAGCCGAATTCTCCAACAACAGCAGCTCGGGCTCTGCACCCCCACTAGCTCCTAGACAAGACTACGTTCTCCACTGCACTCTAGCGCTTTCTCCGCTCTCCGCTCTCAATTCTCCATTCTGTCCGCCTGAGCTCCTTTGGCTATATAAATTTGCTTTTGGGCGAGCTGCTCGATAAAAAAAGGCTCAAATGCGGTTCGGCGTTTTTTGCCCTCTTTTCAGCACATTTTCCTTTGCCACGTTCGCCCGCGCTGCTGCACTGAAAAGAAAGCAGAAGGAAAAAAAAGAAATGCTCATCGTTTAAATTGCATTTGACCCAAAAAGAGTGCAGCAAGTGCGAAATTTCGTTTTCCTATACGCTTTCCCCTTGCCTTTGCACCTGCTTCGGACTCCAACTTGAAGTTATGAGCGACAAGTGTGCGAATGCGACTTCCGGTGCGGTGCGGTGCGGTGCGGTGGGGTATGTCTCTGTCTGTGTGCGGTTTCCGTCCGAGCCAAGATATATTTCTTGGCGTGCATTTGGTATGCGAACAGCCCGCCTAGACGAGTTATTCATTGTGAAACTCGAGCTGAATGCAGCTCCTTCTGGCCAACATTAATAGACCTGAAGGCAACTTGCCAGAGATAACAGCACATCAAAGTGCCAAGCGGACAGATAGACACAGCGGCAGAGAGAGGGGGTGAGTGTGTTGCCTGTCAACAGACGCAGCGAACACTCGAGTAATTAGATTTCCAAAGTCTTGACGACGTTAGCAGGTAACTGCATAATTTGAGTACTTCAGCTTGAGCTGCAGCTCAAACCACAAGCAAGTACCACAGGCTTGCAGACCGCACTGAGCGTAAACCTGCTAGAACGCAATCCCAATAATCTCCTGCACAAGCACAAACACTTTCAGCCCAGTCTCTGGCTCTATTTACATGCAATCTGGCAAGAGTCTAATCAATTGCTCCAGCACAGAGCGAAACAAACAGAGCAAACAACAACAAACAATGGACGTTATTTCTTTTCGGATAGTTCCATTTGTGCAAAGAGCCAGAGAAATTGTGACAACAAAAAGGGAAAGCAAATGAAACGTTAGGGCCAACTAAAAAAGAATCTAATCGGAGCGATGGCATCGCTTCGAAGAAGTTCGCCTGATTGGGGCTTGAGTTCGAGCCAGTGCCTGGGCCTGGGCCTGGGCCTGGGATCTGCAATCAAGCTGTTTAATGTGCAGTTAACGCCGAGAGCTGTCCAGCTGTATAGCAACAACTGCAAAAACAATAAAGGCAACAAAAATAACAACAACAACAACTACCAGAACAAGCGAGCGCCATCAGCGTGGGCGGGCGCAAAGCAAATTCAATTGCCACTGTCGTTGTAGCTGAAGAGCAAGCGCAAAAAGCAAGCAGCAGTCTCTTCGATTCTCTTACTTGGCCAGCCCACTTAGCTGATCGATTTCACGTTAGTTCCCGAACCCAGCCCCCCTCCCCGCCCAACCCACTATCTGTCGGACGTGCTGAAGCTCTTTGTTGCGCCGTGTTGTCCGTTGTTTTTCTTGTCGTTATTGTCGTTGTTTTTGCTCTTCCTTTCACTTCAATTGCTGCTGATGGCTTGACTTTCAGCGCAGCTTGGGGGGTCAGGGGTCACAGATACGAATATATTCGCTCCAGCTACCTGCAATATTTGCACAGATACAAAACGTACTTATTTTTGTATATTAAGCAAACAATTAGAGCATTTGTAGTTTCTAATGGCAGGCAAGAAGTATTTGCAAACGAATATTTTCCTCTCTCGCACACACACTCTTTCGCTCCCTCTCTCTCTCTCTCTCTTCGTGGCAAAAATATGCTCTTAAATATTTACATATTAGTGCCGAGTTCGAGCGTATGTGTGTGTGTTTGCGTGCATCTGTGCATGCTGTGTCCGTGTGTGCGTGTTGTTTGTGCTAACCCCTGACACTCTTTGTCTTTGTTGTTGCTCTACTTTGTCGTGGCGCTCGTGCAGACAGTTCAAACATTTACATGCAAAACAAAATTTCGAAAAGAAAACGGTCGACAAGCTGCGACAGAGAAAGAGTGCGAGAGTGCGAGAGAGAAAGAACTGCAACAACTAACATTCGCTTTAAGCTACGCTTTCGCTCAGGCAGCTTAGGAAATAAATCTATTTGTATAATCAAATCTATTGTTCTCTTAAAGAGAGAATAAACACAATTAAATTCTGCTTTTTAAGCCACTGGAAAAGAGTTTAAGAGAAGCAATTAGCACTCAGCTTTATGGCAATAGAATTCACAAGCTTTACCTTAGCGAGGCTCAACTGTAGTTGGCGCAGTGTGCGTAGGTGTGTGTGCATGTATGTTTGTGGCTCTGTGTCTCTTTCTCTCTTTTGGCGTAACCCTTTGTAAATTGTTACATTTTCGCACGTCTGAATATGCCTCGCATTGTACATATGCAACTGTGGGCCAAGTGTCTGCGTGTGTATACGTGTGCCTGTGTGTGTGCATGTGTAAATTGAGGTGCTTTTGGGTGCGTACCTTTTCCTTTTTAGGCCATTTGAAGTGCTCGAGTGTGTGTTTGTGTCTGTGTGTGGGCGAGAGTGGAAAATGTTGCCCATTAGGCACCTGCCTGGAAATGTATTTCCATGTGCTTTAATGGACTTTTCTGGTTAAGCCAGTTCTCTGCCATCTCTGGCCTTTAATTTGCGCTAGTTGCAAAGGTATTGCCCACTAGGAAGTCTTGGAAAACGAATGAAATGGTGCCTCTGCCTTCAATACCCAATCAATTAGCATGAAAACCCTTTAAATTTTCCATATTTTCAGCGGAAAATCAACAAAAATTGTGTGTTTATTTTGATTTCCAATCGAATGTAGGCGCGGAAGGACAGAAGAAGGTCCCCTGAGTTGGCCCGAGGTGCCATTATGCAGAGGCCCCGCTGCAATCCCCAGACAGAACACGCTTGCCTATGCAAATAAACAGGCAAACCCCAGACGAGGAGCGGAACGGAGGGGAACAGACCCTTTTTGGTATGCATAGAAACAAAAGTTCGCTGTACAAACACGCCGAGTTGTAAACAATTGCAGCTATATGTAGTTTATATTATGTTCCCCTTTCCTTTCTTTTCTCCTATGCTGCTTTGTTTTGCTTTGCCTTGCTCTCTGCTGGTTTGTATCCCTTCGCAGTAGGAATTCGTATACGTGCTCGATAGGAAAATACTGTGCCCAGTCGAGCCCCCGCTGCCGTACAGTGGGGCAAACTAATTAAAATTGAAGCCACACTTTAACGCCCGTCGGACCATTACTCATTTCTAATGCAGACGCGAACGGTGAATTCGTAAACTCACTCGCATCGGCCCTGCTCGATTTATGGCCGTAATAAAAGCCATGACAATAATTCTAATTTTACCCGTTATAAAGCCAGGCGTATGGCGCTCTGTAAATGACATCATAAATTTCGCATAATATAATTTTTGGCAATTCAATTGTTGTTTTCCGATGCGCGATTGTGTTTGTGTTTGCCGACACATTTGCATTTATCTGCCGGATAATAATTTCACTTTGCCTGACAATTTCAAGCGAATGTTGCCGCCAAATGGCGCACTTTATGCTCGATTCGAACTGACGTAGAGTATAAATAAGACGACTAGCTGATGCGCTTGCTAACGAAACGTAAGAGCCAAAGCAATTATCAAACACAATTAGGGCTGCCAACTATTTTACTAGAAAAAAAGTATATTTCGATATGATAAGAATTTGAAACAGTATTTTAAAAAAATAAACAGTATTTCAGAACTTTACGCACAATTTATTAATTCAAAATCGATTTTAAAAATATCATATGCTTCTCCACAATGAAAATTAAAATTTAAATATATAAGGAGCTCATTTTTTTTTTAAATTTATAGTTTCTTATTTCTTTTTTCTCGCTACTTTGCGTCCAAATGCAGTGGTGGCGGAAACAGAGTGAAGAAAAGCTGCAATCTTAGTAATATTTATGAGTTCTTCTTATTGAAGTGAAGTTGTACTTGCTTATTGTGGGAATGTCGATAATTTAAGATCGCGATAATATCAATATCGATAGATTTGAAATATCAGCAATCCTAATTTATCTTACAGCAAAAAACTTTCTTAAGTTAAAATATATATGTACATACTTGTAGAAATTAGAATTCTTTGGTTCAACAGTAAAAAGTATAATGCAGTCAAAAACAGTATAATACGGTTTTTGACAGTTTGGTTGGCAACCCTAGAGTGGCCGCGTAGGGGATTGGAAACTACTCTCTTAGCTGTCAGAATCTTGATGCGGGGGCAACTAAGTTGCCTGCGAGAGCGGCTCTGCGCTCCTCGGGGAGCTCTTGGTGTAATACACACTGCTCTATTAATAATGTTATATTGTAGCTGTCTCTATTGTTGTATCAGTATGGGTGTCCGTGTGTTTGTGCTTGTGCACTTCACCCGGTTATTGTTTGTAGTTTCCCCTAGCTGCTCGACTATTTATCATTAGTGGCAAAGTGTTAATGTTCATGTACGGCAAACATAAACAAAGTGTTGCAAGTTTGTTTGCTCGGCGCACACAGCGAACAAAGAGCGAACGGAACTTGCTGCCAACTTCTATTTATGAGCTTCAGCTGGCCGATAAATCAGTTATAAGCGCAACTAATCGCCCAAGTTTTCCATCAAGTGTAGTCACCTCAGCGTAATTGCCACTATGAATAATTGAATTGTCCCTCGCAGCACTGTTCGATAGCCCCGCACCGAAATGACATTGGCACTTTATGGGTCAATTAAAAATGCAGAGATTGAGTCTAAGTGCAATTTGATATACTTGTCGACGCCTTAAGTCCGAAAAATTCCGAAAAATCGATAGGTACAGTGGCAGCACGATAACTTCAACACTTATTCCAATCGATTTCTCTTACTTCATATGAAATTTGTTCTCTTTATCTACTTATGTATGTGTGTGTTTCTTTATTGCTTGAACAAGTTGCTGTTATCGATTTCTCTCTTTTTTTTATCTATGCTCTTAAGCGCACGTTATCGATCGCACACTGTTATGCATAGACGTGTGCGTGCGTGCATGCATGCATGTGTGTTAATTACCCTTTCGAGCAAATTGAAATTGTTATTGCCGCCAGCAAAATGTATCCGCATCCACATCCGCATCCGCAGTAGCTGCAACAATTTTGTATGCCTGCATTTTCTACTCATTCGTTTTTTGCGGCATCTTGCCGGCAATCGGTTTACGCTCAAGAGATTCCAGAGTGGCCTGCCGCAAACTTGAGACTTCAAGTGCTGCAGTCTCACACACACACACACGCACCACTTACACATTCACAGCTACAGACACGGGCTCACATTGTCACCGCCGGCATTCGAAAAATGACAATTTGGACAGCACGAAAAAATGTAAGATAAAAAAGAGAAAGAGAGGGAGAGAGAGAGACAGCTGTAAGCACAAAAAGGAATCGCAAGCAGGCACTAAACAACAGACGGAATAAGGCGAACTGAAGCGAGCACAAAAGTTTTATGCGGTAAATTTGTCAAGAGCCAGAAAATCGTTTTTCACCCAACGCTAGGCACACGGTGTTTTTACTATTATGCTATAAAACAACAGCCCCATGTGTTTTTATAGTGCGAAATACTTGAAAGCGAATACAATCCATTAAAGTCGCCAAATAAAGTACACTCAATACGTCTCTCTTTCGCTTTCCCTCACTTCCGATAACGATAGTCAGCTATGAGTGTTGTAAAACGTCATTGCGTGTGTCTCAGCCTGTAATAGAGTGCGCTTATGTCACAGCTCGAATTGCCAGCAGAGAGACAGAGAGAAAAGTCATCGGGAAATATGGCAAGCGGCATGAATATTCTCGATCTTAGCGTTGAGGAGCTTGAACTGATTTTCGCACAAGTCACGAGCATCAAGGATCAGAACAGTCTGGCACTCGCGCATCCCAAGCTGCAGTCGGCATTCGTCTACCACCACCGCGATATATTCCGCAAGATCTGCCTGCAGACCGAAGCGGCCGTTAAGTGGCGCCAGAATTTGAATTGGTGCGGCGGCAGCATTACGCACATTAACGACGGCGGCTACTGTATGACCGGCGAGGGCCTCGCGCTGGCCCAAGAGTGCTGCCCCAACTTGAGGGTCCTCAACGTGTGCATAACACACGAGAATGTCGAGGCAGCACAGCTGTATGTGCCGCAAATGCGGAAGCTGCAGGAGATTCATGTCCGAGGTCCCGTGCCAATCGCAACGTTCCTGGGCTGCATTCAGGCACTGCCGCAACTGCAGAGACTGGGCCTGTGGGGTTTCAGCTTGGAGCTGCCAGAGAGTAGGTTGGCATCGCCTGCAAGCTCAGTCCGCAGCATCTAATCGTTTACTTGCAGAAATTCAGTTGAATAACCTAACGCAGCTGAGACACTTGGAGATCACCGCGCTGCAGTTCGGCGACCTGCGAGTACTGCAGCAGCTGCTGCAGAACCTGCTCAGCCTGCAGCTGTACACGGTGCCCGAAAGCAGGACCCTGCACGAACTCACCGTGCACTGCAACAATCTGCAGAAGCTGTGCCTCTTCGACGAAAACAAGAGTCTGGCCCGAGCCGTTGGCTACTTCAGGAATCTACGATTTCTTGAGATTCACGATCCCAAGACCAGTGCGTTCTTTCTGCTCAACTCGCTGAACTTACGCTACAACAATCAGTTGCAGGAGCTCATCATACCCGGCAAATGCATCTACGAGAAGGAATCCCATCGCATCATTCAGCTGCAGGCGCTGAGAACTCTCGCCTGTATGATCCCCAACGTGCGTTGCCTGAAGTACATAGTGCAGTTGCCGCTGCTCCACCTGATGCTGTTCAACTGCAGCAACCTGACGAACAGGTATCTGCTGCTCATACTGCGCGAGTGCAAGACCCTCAGGAAGCTGGAGATCACACTCTGCGCCAAGATCGACGCCAATTTCGTTGGCAGCGCCCTGAAGATTCTGCAGGCCAATGGCATACGGGCCGACAGTCCGTTCGACTTGCGGATCTACGGATCCGGCATACAGACATTCGTCAAGCAAAAGGTTGATAGATTTTCCTCTAAGTTTTATTTTTTATTTAATATAGCATTTACTCTATGTTTCAGTTGACTGCTAACAAGCTTTCCACCCTGCTGAACTTAACGTACAATTAAAGTTAACACTATGTTATGATTTAACATTGAAAGTACGTACTTACTGTGGTATTTCACGGACAGTCTGTTCGACTGCCTGCTCGGCTTACATTGCCATTTGAGTAAATAGCTTAATTAGTGGTATGTGGAATGTGGAATGCATCTCGCACCCGCACAATGCGTGTGCACTAATACAAACACAGCTGGGCCCACAGTCGGCAGTTGCCTACGAAATAGCTAAGATTTTCGAGGCATTGACAGTGCCGTTTCAGCTGAGAGGGCTAAGAGGCATAATTCCAGTGGGTGCAGCCACTGCCCCCAGCCTCTGTAACCGCCTCCATCATTGCGGGTGCAAGTTGCCGGGCTGTTTCCCATGATTAAAATTGCATGTGTGGCAAGTGGTTGCCTGCACGGCGCTCGCCTGCTGCTCAAATGCGCAACAATTGCAACCTAGGTGGGCGCTGCCACGCCTCCACAGCTCCCCTCACCCAACCGATGAGCATTCTATATAATATCCGATTTGGCATTGCCTGCTTTTAGGCATTCGAGCAGATCGTAATACAATTAGCGTCATTTACATGCTGCCTGCGTGCGTGTGTGTGAGCGTGTGAGAGCGTGTGTGTGTTTACGTGCATCGCTCTCTCTCAAAAGCTGCTTAGTCCACACACCTTGCGGCAGTGCGAAGGGCCTGTGTTTACGCTCTGCCACCCTCGGGCGGTTTAAGCCCTCGTCTCCGCTGCCTCCACTGCTGCCGCTGCACACAGCCAGCACTGTGATTCAATCAGCTGTCGGCTTATTAAATAATTATGTGCTGAGCACTCAAATTGCACTCCGCAAATGCCGCACTCGCCCCAACAGAAGCGCAGCTCGTGCTGCTTTTAGCCTTTTTCATACGCTTGCAGAGGGTATCTTTGTTTTGCACAGAAGTTTGTCACAGACAGCAGAAGACGTCTGCAGCCTTAAAAATTATATACGTTCTTGATCAGTTCGACAATATGAGTAGATCTAACAATGTTCTTCTGTTGCAACTTAGATTCAGTTTTAGTGCTCTATATAAGTCAGAACCAGTCAGATAAAATCGACATATCGTATAGTTGCCATGAAATCCATCTACCAATTTTTGTAACTGTTCAGACATTACAAACAGACTAAACGAGCTTAGAGCTTACAGCCAAAGCTATGGCTGCCATTGAAATAATCATATAACACTGACCATACTCAAACAACTTATACTTTATAATTTTATTACATTATAATTCTCGTCACCAATTAAAATTTGGAAGTAAAGTCTAAAAAGTCTAGATAAAGTCGCTTTATATTTACCTATAACTTGTGAGGGAAGAGGACAGGGCCAGCTTGGAGTGGGGCCGTCTGTTGAGCACGATCTTGCCGGTGATCGAGCGCTTGACTGCCAGTTTGTTGCGCGGTATTCTGCTCTTGGCATACAACTCACGCATCTGCAGTTTGGCCAGGTGCAATTCCCAGGGCGCATCCCCCTCGCCGGGCTGTAGCGGCTGCTCGTGCAAGATCAGCTGCAGGTGCAGGCCGGGCTTGACTTTCTGCTCCTCCGGCAGCGTCTTGTTCACACTGATCATCTCGCGTACTTCCATTTCGCGCAGCAGCAGGTAGTTGTCGTCGTTGGCCAGGAACTCGCTGGGACACTGGCTGCTGGTGTAGTCCCGCACGGTGCGGATGACACTGCGCGAGGTGTGGTAGTAGCGATCGTAGGCAGTGAGCGTGTAGTACAGCTTGCGGGTCGTGTTCGAGGCGACCAGCCAGAAGACATATACTCCAGCCCTGCTGCCGTTCAACATGTTCAGCTGACGCTCCAGATGCTTGTCCTGCAGCTGGGCATACCAGCTGCTGCGGCAGGCTATCAGCATGACGGGCAGATAGTTCTCATAGAGGTGCTCGCTGTTGATCAGTCCCATGTTGGGCAGACTCATGTAGTTGAGCGCCGGCTCCGTCTCCCGTTGGCCCTGCACCCCGCCGAAGGCGATGATGCCCACGCAGTGGTTCTCACCGTAGCGGAAATCCGTCGGATCCAAGTAGAATTGTATCGGCTGGTGCTCGTACGCCGCTATAGTACTCTGCTCGCAGGCCATTGCATCGGCATGCTTGTGCAGCATGTGCATCATCAGGTTGGACGGAAATATCACGTCGGAGCACTTGCCCACCGGACATGTGTTGGGCATGCGCGACAGCTGCTGCACCTTCTCCTGCTGCGCGGACCTAATCGCGTCCTCGTCCCTTGTCTCCGTTGCTGCCATTCTACACTAATCGATTTTTATTTCTTATTATTTCTAACAGAATCTTTTGTAATCCCAACTATGAAAAAAAGAGAGAAGAGCAAAGCCTGTCAACAGTGAAAACAGCGCTGACTTTGCTTAAGCGAAAATTTGTGTTTAAAGGGAAAATTTGTATGGTAAGTTAGCTCAGACTTCGGAGGAGCTCTTGAGGCACAGCTTTAAGTGTTAAATCTGCTGGACTGCAACGGAAAATCCGCTCTCTTCTGGCATTGCGTATTGTGGCGCGGTAATCCCCTGCAGACAGAGAGCGGAACGCAGCTGCTCTGAGGCTGCTCCGAGGCGACCAAATTGCAGTTTGCTCTCAGCGGCGACTGTCACAAAAACTGCCGACTCAGTGCTATGTGTGTGCGTGTGTGTGTGTGTGTGTGTGTGTGTGTGTGTGTGAATGCGGTGTAAACAAAAACGGAATTAGTCGGGAAAAGACCAAAAGCAAAGTGCCAAAACATTCAGTTTTTGCAAGCAGCCACAAAACTTCAAATGGCCAAGGCTTAAGGCTTAGGGCCAACTGCAGTTGACATTTTACAGCGAGGGCTGCATAGGCATGCAGTGTTGTAAAGTGCACGCTTAAAGTATTTGCAGTATTTTTGCATTACACGTTTTGATCGCAAATAGGAAATTAATGCAACGCTTTAACTTTACAATTGGCTGCAAAAATGCGTGATTGCCAGACTATTAAAGTTAAGAAGAAGTTTGATTATTACGTTTATTGTTGTTGCCAGGTAGCCGCAGCCACAACGGAGCCGCCGTGGCCGAATTGCCGCAAAGTTTCCATTTGCGTTTATGCAAATCAGCATAAACTAATTTTGGCTTGGATGACAGCCGCAAATTAATTCAAATTGAGTGATCACCGCAAGGCAAACAACTGCAACAGCCAGAACAACCCGAACGAGGGTCGCGCCAGTGCGGAGTCTCAACATGTAGGGGATTGCAGAGAGTGTGTGTGTGTGTGAGAGAGAGAGAGAGAGCGAGCGAGAGTTGTTGCCAGAGAGGGGAGCCGCAGGGCGAGCCTCTAATATATGGCACAATACTCGTATATATGCCATAATATATGCAGCCTTATTACACACTGGCGCAGTTGCAGGCACTCGAACGGAATCGCATGCACATGCATTGTACATCAGTGGCCTCGGGGTCAGCTGGTGCCGGTGCCGTTGCCGTTGCCGGTGCCGGAGCTGGTTGCAAGCTCCCAACTGCAGGTCAGGCGAGGTCAGATGCCACAGTGGCGTTATCTTGAATGTGTGCTGCATGTGCCTAATATTCGCTTGGTTTCCAATAAATTCGTTTTTATCAACGCTTTAATGTGGCTTGCGAGCGAGCGAAATTCTCTCATCGATGTCAACGGAAGTCAACAGTTGGACAACACTGGCTGCCGGCCAGCCCGTGTCATCGAAGGACATTGATAGGACAGCACACAGGATAGAGGGAGACAACTAACAGGTAACCATTTGTCAATGCAGCTGCCCTGCCCTCTGTCTCTTCCGCACTCACATATCTGTACTGGTCTGCAATTTGTGTCACGCACAGCTCGAGAAGTCAGTTGCTCGACTTGGTGTGTGTGTGTGTGTGTGTATGTCATAAGCAGCCGTCCGATAATCAGTCAAACTGTATCTATGCTCTCCTCTCACGTAGCCAAAGCCGCCATTTTTGTTTGATTTATTTACCTTGCACGCTGCCCACTGCTAACTGTCATCTCTGGCGACATCAGACGGCTCTCTCTCTCTCTCTCTGCCCCCGCTCCCGTTGCCGCTGCTGTTGCCTGTCTATGTCTGTGTTCGTGCATGTGTCGGGATTTGGCCAGCAGCAGCTGTGGTCATGCTTTAGGCAGGGCTAACGTCACGCATGCCAAATATCTAAGCGTCATGCCCGGCCAACTGCCCAGTTGGTCGTCTACTCCCCTGCTCCCCTGCACCCCTGCTCGCCTGACTGACTGGTTGAGTGAGTGATTTTCTCTTTTTTGTCTGCTGTCTTCGGTTATCAACTCGCCTGGTGTGATGTACTCTGGCTCTGCGGCTTAGCTTAACCACATGGCGAACGCGTATCGCCTATTTGCTATGCTCTTTGGCTTTGCGCGCAAATTCAATTTGTTTGCCGACCTGGCCACCTGCTGCCGCACATGTTCATTCATTTACAACTCCATCTTCATTTGCGCTTCGTTAATATTGAACGCATAAAAAGTTGCTATAATTTTTTGTTAAAGGAAGCGCAGCAAAGCTGACACGGAGCACGGCGAGGAATGATCTCACGATCAACTGCAAATACATATGCAAGTCTGAAACTGAGCAAAAGTTGTGTTTGGTTCCATAAAAATAATTCTCTAGTTCATTAAGAGAATTATTTTTATTTTTTTATTTATTTTTTATTTATCTATTTTTTTATTTTTTTTTCAGCAATCCGCTTTAAGCGCTGCGCTCTTAGACATCTGCTTGCTCTGCTCTGAGTATCTTAATATAGTTGCTTTATGCTCTGCTCGTAATGATTTGCATGTAAATTTCGGCAAAGTTTTCGCCAATGTTTGCTCGAAATTAATTTGATGGCGTGTCGCCTGCATAATTTGTAACGAAATTAAGTGTTTGCCATGTGTCGCCTGCTTGGAGGGGGGCGGGGCAAGGCAAGTGCTGCTGCTGCTGCTGGCCATTTGCATGCCTCTGGAATGGCAATTTGGGCTACTGTTTGTGCTGTCCCTCGCTGATTGCAGCAACAAATTGCAAAGTTATTAAGTTTATTAAAAACAACAGTAGCAGCAGCAGCAGCAGCAACAGCGGCAGCGGCAGCTACAAAGACATCACTGAAAGTGCTTGGCAAGAAGTGGAAAGTAGAGAAAGCCAGTGTAAATTCCATTTTGTTGTGCGCTTAACTTTTGCTTTTTACCACTGTTGTTGCAATTCTGCATAATTTACTCGAAGCATTTCGCAAACAATGCAAATAGCAATTCCTCCCTCATCTGCCCGCTACCCGCTTCCTTACCTCAGGTCCTTCCCACTGCGAGGTTCTATGTTTCAACTGGCTGCAAGTTGCAAGTTTTTCGCTGATGCTCGTTAATGTTTGGCCAGCTCGACCGTTCCACGCCCACGCCCCTTCTGCCCACTCGTTTTCGCTCTGCCGTCCATTTGTCTCGTTATGAGTTTGGGCTATTGTTTTCTCTTAACTCTACTTTGATTATTTGGCAGTATTTCTCTTTAACGTTTGACGAGGCCAAGTTTTGTTTTGCACTGTTTGCTTGTAAATTATTTTTAATGACTTTATGCAATTGTCTCTAGTTTTCTTGCTGCTATTGCTATAATACTGCGGGCTGCAAGAACAATACGAGAAGAACAAGCCAAGATATGCCACTCCGTCTTGTTTTGTGTCGAGTTGCAGCAGCATTTCAATTTCAATTTTGTTGCTGCACGCTGAGCTTGCTGCAATTTACAGCAGCTTCCGCTGGCCTCTGGCTTAGTTATGAAAGATGGCCAGAACCAGGTAAATTTCTGCGCACATTTTCTACATTAGTCAACATTAAAAATTTATTTGCTTTGAGTAGATTACACGCCGAGACGAGTTAGAGCCAGAGAGAGAGAGAAAGAGAGAGAGGGGGACAAAAAAGATACAGAGTCTGAGCCAAGAAACAACAAGAAGTAAAGTTTTCGCATATTCCCTTATAGCCCGAACATGCCTACGTAAATACAAGGCGGCAGTAGCAGCATCAGGATACGAAGACGGTGGGGAAGTGACGGAGAATAAGAAAAATACGCGCCTGAGAGGAAACACAAATGAGCTGCCTGCCTGCAAATGAAGTGCAGCTGCCAGTTTCACTTTGCTCGCGCTCGCCGGCAAAGTACTTTAACTAACTTTAACGGCGCTTTAAGTTCTGCATTAAAAGTCGCATCCTCGAATCGTGCAAAAGTGCAGCAGAACTTAATGACGACCGGCGGCGAAGCAGTCCACAGTTAATCACCAGCGGCAGCTACCGCAACAGTTTGCAAGTTCTCTTCCAGCCCCGTCCTCGCTCTTGCCTTCGTGCTGCTGCTGGCGCATTGCACTGCATTTTCCATTCAACGCCCGGCAACTCGACCAGGTGAGCACAAGAATTATTGCCCTCAGCTGTGCTCCTCGAGCACATGGAAATGTGTTAAACTCGGTGTGGAAACTCAGGCTGCTCGATCGACGCTGGTGCGGGTCGAAGGCGGGATAAGGGGTTGTAGGTGTGAGCGTGCGAGTAGGGAATGATTCAATGCCCGGCAATGTAGTCCTATGTTGTGTTTACATATATTCTGTGCAGTTGAGCTGTGTAATTCATAAGCATTAGCAATATTATTAAATAATTAAAGCTCGCAAATAGTACGGCATTTGCCGTATCATTACTCATGCATGGTGTTAAATCACTTTCGAATCCCCTCTAAGTCGATTCATTTGCACAATTTATTTCTTAACTAAACCTCAGCTATATTTACACTGCCAGTAATGGGCCGATTAGTTGCGTGGCACTAAGCACGCTCGTAAATTTTCAGTTTAAACAAAAATAATCAAAATAATAAATTAAATAATAATAAGCCCTGGTCTAATGACATTCTCCTGCAGCCGCATCGCAGCTGCGAATCTGCAAACTGAGCTGAAAAATGACAGCAGCTTGCTGTGTATTCAATGTATTGCTTGAGGCAGTGTAAATGAATTTATTTATTTATTTACCTTTCAATTTGCAATCAAAACCGAACAAATTTGCATTTGCATGTCGTGATTTGCGGCTGGGGTGAGGCGGGGCAGTACTGGGTGGTTCCTTCAATCTCAGCACAGGTGTTTATTTTCGGAAATGCAATTGAGTGAAAGCTGGGCGACAAGACATTCTGTCAGCTGCGTTGCGGCTTAAGTAATAATTAAATAAATTACGACAGACGAATTCATTTAAGAAAGCTGTGCGAGGGTTGCTTCATTCAGTTGCCTCATTTTACGTGCACTTCTTTCTCGTCTGCTTCTCCAGCGCACCTCGTTCGCAATTGAAATTTTTCATCAATTGCAAATTGAAATTGGCATCTAATAGACACAGGAGCAGCAGCAGTGGCAGGTGCGTTGTGTAGCGTGTACTGAGCGTGCCGCGGGGCGTGTGCGTTATATGCAAATTGCGTATACTCAGCGTGTCAATTGCGTGCGAGCCAAACAGCAACAACAACAACATGAGTGGGCAACATGTGTGTGCTTGTGTTTTATTTACGCCCCGAAAGCCCAGACACAATGCCCGTTCAATTATTTAGGCCTAGTGCATTAGCGCTCCGACCACATTGGCATAATTTGTCAGTTGTCAAGTCTGTCGTCCTGTTATGTCCGCTCTGTCGACAATTAAATATACCGGCGAGTACAATAAATTGGCAAAGTGCTTGCAAATAGCGAACGAATCTCATTCGAGAATCAAGCTGAATCATTGTACAGCGCACACCGCAGAGCAGGGAAAAGTGAAGTAAAGCAAAGCAAAGCAAATCAAATCCGAAAGCCAAACAATCGCCTGGGCCAAAGAACTGGCCATCCATTGCATCCATTTGTATTGCGGTCTGGTGAATTGCAATTGCCAATCGGACAATCAGACTATCAGACAATGTCAGCACTTTTCCGGCACAATTTCTTAATGTTCGTCTCTGTTGTTACGGCTTAGTTGCAAGCCGCAAGTACGAGCAAATATGTGCACAGACGTGGACGTGGACAAATGCTTCGGCTCGCCATGGACTGCTGATGCAGTCTCTCTGGTATCTGGTATCGGTTTGCCGTTGCATTTAATTTGCGCATATTCAATTAGCTTAAGCACTTAAGCTAAATTACATACTACTTAATCGAAAGGGTCTGCTCTACAGCTCCCCTTCGCTCGCTCTATTTTCCTTTTCCGATTTTATTTTATTAATTAACTGACATTTCAGCACATAAATTCCATTCGCAATTGTCTGCGCACTTTTTTTGCAATCTGGTTAGCCTTTTATTTATGCCGAGGTGAAGCAATCACCTACACCCTGCCACATACGCACTCTCTTGCATGCCGCCTTGAATTTTCAACTGTAAATTGCACGCAGTAAACTTTATTAAAACGCTTCGCCTGGGCCTGCCCTGCAGCCAAAGCCCCAACTATTTGTGCGTTCAACTCGAATATTAAATATTGCTTTGCTCGTTCCGCGCAAATATTTACACAGTTAATTAAAAAATATCGTAAATGTTGGATTTATAAAGTTTCAGCTTGCGCTTCGTTGATTTCACGCAATTAACTTTATCATTAGCCTCAGTAAAATCTGAGAAAATATATCAAAATGCTCCGCGATAATAAGAAGCTTTAATAAAAGTAAACTGGTAGTATATTCATACAGTCTGTGCATTACAAATCCCTGGCTATAGGCACTATACCTTCGTAAGGGTATAATTACTTTTGACTGATGAGTTTCTACCAGCGATACTCACTGATATCCCACCTGCTTTATAGTTAAAATCAAATAGATGTAAACCCTTTGGGCGCACATTCACTTAGACCGTCTGATTGGCCGTTAGCCACATGCCAATTAGGTTGTCCTTCTGCAAAACCAATTAGCCGTGTTATATAGTCAACTCCGAGTGGATGCCGCAGCTTGTAACTTCAAACCGGGAACGAGATGAAGGGGAATGGCACTCAGACCGAGATGGCGATAGCGTTACCCTTGTCGTTGCCTTCACCGTTACCTTTTGCCGTAAACCAATTAGGTCTCAAAAGGAGCGACGCGTCGTCCTTGTACATTAATTGGATTATATATGTCTAGTTTAGCAGGAACAAAACGATTTTGGGCTAGAATGTGGAATGTGTAGCAAAGATTCAGCTTTCAGTTTTCAGCTTTTACTTCGCTCCTCTAACGGGAAAATATCAATTTCCGTGCAATTAGTGTGCGGGGCGTGGAGCTCTTATGCGAATGAGTGTTGTGAGTTTCCATCTTGATGCATTGCGAACCCCTGTCATGTTCAATAGTGTAAGTAGACAGTTGAAGTGGGTCAGATATACTTTCCGTTAACTGCACAACTGACAAATCGGTTGAATTAATTAGAATTTTATTCTGCAGCAAAGTCAAACAAAATGCTAGACTCACGGATACCGCTAAGCAGAATCGGGGCTTAGTTAACTAGAACATTATTTATATACAACAATGTTCTAGTTAGCTAAGCCGCTGTACATTCTATAAATAAATACAGGGTAAATCGAAAAAAATGTATAAATTTAGCATATTCATTGAATTAATTTGCCGAACTGTTTTTGAAAATTAAATTACAAATTACAATGCATTAGCATAAACAAAATAAACAACGCATTTGTTTGCGAAGTCAATGAGCATGCGACAGGCCCGATAAACAGAGCCTAAACACGCCCATCTCGTTGATAATAATAATATGAAAATTGCATTAATTTGGAAAGTAGGAGAGCGCTTAAGAGCACTCGAATAGAAAAACTTTAATCCGAAGGGCTGCAGAGGATTGCGCAGTGCTTGATTACGTTATTGACTTCAAGTGAAATTTGATCAACAAACTTGAGGAGAGCTGTGACTCCTTTCGGTGCGATGCAAAACACTTGAGTGGCAGAAATTCCAAGGAATGCATCCCGGGCAGGCAGCGGGTAGTCGGCAGCCTGCAGAAGTCCTTGCTCAACAATGACATTAAGTAGAACAGTCAATGTCTTTTTGCCGAGTTGAGAAAGCTGTCAGTGAGTACACCTAATGCTAAGCCAGCTGCAACTGTCTGTGTGTGTGTGTGTTGGTATGTGACAAGTACTTGGAAGGACAACGAGTTTCTGGTGTGCGTTTGTGTGTGTGTGTCTGTCGCACAGTGTTCGATAAATGTCAACAAGTTCTCAAGTTTTAATTGAAACACTTCAGCAAGTTTGCATGAAATGTCAAAGAAATTTTGCACAAAATTCAAAATTTTTCAAAATATCCTTCTGGCAGAGAGATCTGCATCATCTGCAGGCTGTCGGGTAAGTTCAAGAGTCAACAAGGCTTACGAAAAGTTTTGCCCTAGGGCATCCACACACCCGCACACACAGAGACTATAAACTGTCAAAAGGTCGCAGCACAGTTGGTTCTTTGTCAAACAATGCAATTACCAAGAAAATCTCCTTCACAGCAGCAAAAGGAACAACAAGAGAAACCACAACAAGAGCAATTCGTTGTGCAGTTCAGTTCTCTCTGTGTGTTCTGCAAGTTAATTAAAGCCGAGCAGACTTTAAAGCTTCACCATAAATTCGGGTTATCGAGGCAAACACAACTTATGCTGCTCGATAATGTGCATAGTTTTTATTGTCGCACTTCGCTCGAAGTTACCCTAAGCCATAATAATAGATAGATGAGAAATCGAGCCACAGTTTCGAACCAATAAATGCTGGTTAAACTTTATCTGGAGCTGGCACAAAGTTTTCAATGGCGCACGATCAATTATCCTCTTGGTTTTTATGGCACAGCTAGTTTCCGGTCTTCCACTGTGGCTTTACCAATTATATAGATATACAATGCAATCTCGATAACACGGACACTCTAAAGTAAAATACATAATATCTTGATTTTTAAAACTTGTGTGAAGTTTCACCTTTTGACTTAATTTCTGAAGACTCGTTACTTGTTTTATTATTTGATAATCCCAATAATTCATGGTTTATGCCACAATCCTCGGAATTATCGAGAGCGCACTGTATAAAATAAATGTCTTCCATTAATATCATTGTCTAATGGCTTTATTTTGATTTGTCTATTTTATATTCTTTTTATTTGTGTTTTCGCACAAAAAACTAATCAGAAAAAATGTCGTTTCACAGCTTTAAAAGTTGAAAGCGCTTGTATCTTAGGAATAGAGAGAGTGGGAGAGCTGGAGAATGTTTGCCATAATCTTAGCTGAGCAGCCGACTGCAGGGAGATGTGGGAAATAAGAATAGAAACAATAATTTCCGTTGTTGTCAACTTTTCAGATGGGCACACAATGCTCGTCTTGAGGAAGCCGTCGCCTGGCCGTTTCCTGGCCAGCCTTACCTCCCCATCCGGCTCTCCAACTGTCCAGCTGTCCGACTGCGCGGCTCATCCAGTCGGCTGGCATCGCAGCTCACATCTCGTCGAAGGCTTTCAGCGCTTTCACTTGATGTATTTCCGACAGACTCCCGACAGTCTCCCGACAGTTGCTATTTTGTTGCGTGGACATTTCATTTGTCTGTCTGTCTGTCCGTCTGTGGGGAAACGCAATCGTATTGTTTGCACTTGAATTGCTTATACCCTGCACTAGATGGGGTAGTTTGCTGTCCTACTGATAATATTTAGAGATAACAATTGGTATACAGAGTATCTACAGGTCGTGACAACATTATACTTTTCTTTTTATTACTTTGTCTTTAGCGCAGCGTTTTCTAATTATAAACTGTTTTGTGGCTCGTTAATGAAATTGTTTCTGACAGATTTAATTAACAGTTCGAAGTTTTAGCATAATTGAAAATCTTCTCGTTCTGCTTATTGCGATATCATCGCATTCGCTGCTTTTTACGATTTTTACTTTGAAGTTTTCAACGTAGCGTTGCCCCAAGCAACTTTATCAACTTTGGAATGAGGCCAATATATTGTATATACACACCTCGTCTTGTCTTTTGTCTCTCACCCGACTATATTACAGTTTGAGGAGCTCTTTTGCTGTCATTCGCTTATATAGGAGATGCGTGTTATCTATATCCCTGGCCGTTCTGCTTATAGTAGACTGACGATGGCCGGGAATAAACAATGATAACGCGGGCCTTGTCTGTGACTCGTCCAACACCTTGGAGGCCTTCATTACGAAGTCTGCGGAAATATTCACATCTAGTATGCGCAACAGTTGCAGCTTGGGACACGCTCTGATGAGATCTAGGTATATCACAGATATGTCAGTGTTCTGTACAAAGGAAATACGCAGTTCCTCCAGTGCCCTGAGTTGCCTGAGCATCCGCACACAGTCGGGCCTCGAGAAACTGCAGGTAAGTATCTTAAGCGAACTAATACTAGCCAGTTTTTCAGCTTCGTTCAGATTGCAGATAGTGCCCCGCACATCTAAGGATATTAAACTGTGTGCCTTCTTAGCCATCGTCTCAAACAGCCTTACTATACTTCTCTCTCGAGCTGGCACACAGTTTAAAATATTGTGCTGGGGCTCTATGTGGAAACTGAGCTCCTTCAAGTGCGTGCAATGGCGTATGATGTCCTCGAGGCGTAGAGTGCTTACTCGATTTGTCAAGTGGAGCGTACGCAGATGGATCATGAATTTGCAGGATTTCAGCAGTTGCCTTGAGTTCAGCTCCACGTCTAGTGAGAGCTGTTCCAGCTGTCTGAATGGTATCAGGGCTGCAGTTCTGTATTCTGTAGAAAATTAGAGTTTTCGAATTTATTTTTATCAGCTGTACACATTCAGTTCGTACTTACTGTTAAGGGAGACTTCAAGATGTTTTATAGAGCGGTGATTATGGAGTGCCGCTAAGATTTTCTTACCATGGTCCTTTTTGTCATATTGCCACAGGTTAACGGTATGAAGATGCTTCATTTCACACTGGAGAAGTCTGCAGAATTTTCTAAAAAGATGTACTTTACCCAGGGTGTGATTGCTGGCCAAAGAACTAACCAAATCGTCAACATCGATGCTCAGTTTCTTCACATTCTCGGCAACAAGTGAGAACAACTTTAGCTCCGTCGCAGGAATCGGTGCAATAAGTATAAAACTGGAATATTCCCGGATGGCCCAGTGCTTGAAGGCCTGTCGAAAGCGGCAACAGGTTGCTGCAAAGCTCAGATGGTCCTTCATCGATAAATATGATAGAATCTGTTGCAGGCAGTAATCATTCAATTGGAATACATGTATAGTTAAGCTACTTTTAAGCATCTCGGAGCACATATTGCGCGCGCCAAACCACAACTGCAAAACGAGGGAAATTAATGGACAGCACTTATTGCAATCATTCTTATCTTCATTCTTGATTTGTCGATAAGATAAGCTGAGTCACTGAGCAATTGCAAGATTGCATTATCGCGAAACCTCTAAGCAACTCATAGGTCAAACATAGATAAAAATATTGTCTAGCTGGGGGAATTCCCCACGACGACAGATTTGCGTATGAATGCCTGCGTCGCGCGTTCGCGAGTTACGCTTTGATATAAATGATACCATTTCAATTCAGCTCTATGTTGCTTAAATGTTAAATATGTATGTAACTGCTCTTAACTGTCATTTAAAAATTCCATAAATATTAAAAAATATCAACAAGCGGGCGCAAATACTGGCATTCCGCACGCCATTCACACACGGACGCATTAAGTTTTATTGGCATCGCACAACTACTGACCTACTTTATAAAAACCAAGCTGGTCTGCACACACTCGCCTGCGCACACATGCACACACGGGCACTCGCACACCTGCTGACAGAGCAGACACAAATCACATACACATATACATGCGCAAAGTAGCCGAGATACACAGAGATGCACAGCACGAAGGCAGCTTTGATCTATGGCACTGACTCGGCTGAGAAGCCTTCTGCTCTGGCAGCCTGCAGTCGGGCGGGGCAGTGTAAATAGAGAACCGAGAAACTTTTCAGAAAGTAATTTCAGGCATTTGCACGTTAATTAAATTAGCACAGCAAGTGCTCATCATTGGCCACAAAACAAACGCCCAGCGACCGGAAACGGAAAAGGGAATGGAATATGAAATGTAACTCAAAGATTGCAAATACGAACGGCTCGAAAATGAGAATTCCTGCTGGAAATTCTTGACGCTCCTCGAATTCAAATTGAATTCAGTTAATTCTATGACCAATCTTGTTATTTCAGCCATTCAGTTCGACATTTTTCACCTGCTCCTGCATAAGCCCTCGGTTCTCCTATAAAGTGTCTCTACGTTGTTTTGCATACAATCTGTATAAATTCGGATGGAATCTGCCCGCCAATCGACCCGCAACCCATTTGGTCGGTCACTTAACCATCCACCAGATTAAATGCTGATAGAAACACGAGTCGCAGACGCTAAATCACAGTTTATGGGCCTTTTCCAAATGCAAACGAAGAAGGGCGAACGGGCCATTATTGTGTTTTATTTTTATTTTATTTCCTGCTAGAAGAGAAGATGTGCACGCATATGAATACATAAAAAGTCGATCAAAATGCATGGCAGAAACAATTTAAAATAATTCAAGAGACCCTTGCGGGCAGCCACACACAGGCCGTCTCGGGCAGACAGGACTGAGGACTGAAGGCAGAAGGCAGAAGGCTGAAGGCCCTGCAGAATGCTCAGTCGCAGCAGCAAGATTATCTTGCAGATACTCGTACTTACTTATCGTGTATGCGAGCGGAGCCCAAGCAAAGTGCGTGTATGCAAGGAATTATCAAGTGTTTGTCAACACACACACACACACGCACACACACTCGCAGCCGTACACACACGCACACTGCGCACACAAAGGCGATTGAGGGTGTCAGGCTGTAAGCACTACAAAGGCTTATGTAAAGTGAAAGTGTGCGCGGTCGTGTCATAAGAAAGTGTCCGCCTTGTCTCTCAGTCCGATTACACATGCGAGAAATGCGTCAGCCAAACGACCGGAAAGGCACATGCACACACACACACATACACACACACACACACAAACACATGCGCACTCACACAGACACAACGACACATACAGCGTACATGGTACTTATGTACATACATAAATAAGTTTCCGGATTAAACGCACACCTCGACCGCCATTGTCATCAGGCCAAGTTGGCGCAATAAAACCAAAATGAAACTGTGCATGAAACTTTCTCGTTGCCTGCTTATACCCCGTATCGATAGTTTCGAAACGGGGATAATTAACTGCTGTTTAACTTGCATTTGACAGTTGTCCGCCTTGAAAACAAGAATCAAGAAAATATTAAGTACAGCTTGTGCCTGTGCCAGAACTGTGAGCAGGGTGTTTTGAAACCAATCACTTTCACGCAGAACCTTGTTTACTCTTTGTAGCTGCGTGTCGGTGTCTGCTTTGTGTGAAATTACCATCTTATAAGTCTACATCAAAGATACAATCTGTGCTAACAGTTTCTCCCGGGGCAATCGAATAGTTAGACATCAGTTTTCAAACTCATGTTCAGTTTAATATGTATTTAGTGTACTATTCCAGTGCTTAGTGGTAGTTAAACAAGTAATTATTTCGAAATTATTAAGTTTACTCTTCAAGACACTGGCAAACTATTAAATCACTATCAAAAGTTTCTGAAAACTTCGGAGTAACTTGATTGATCTCATTATACTCTTCACCCATCGGAAATTCACCATTTATAGGTTTTGCTTTTTGGGTTTAGGCTCTTTCGATTTGCTCCTTTGATTTTAAGTTTTTGGTCCTTGGGTTTTGGGTTTCAAAAGGCTTATTTATATATTACGACTGCCTGGTCTTTATTTGTTCTCAGCAAATGCGAAAAGTTGTTCACTTTTCAAGTAGATAATCAATTTGAGTACGTATTAAGGTATCGTGTGCGAAATAAAATTCTGCATCAGATATTTATTCGGTTATAAAAATTTGATTGTCACTTGTGAGGCAACTATAAATATTCTGTATGCAAAGATATTTCTTATTTCCACTTGGACAATTTTCGGCAAGTAGGCACGTAGTTATAGAGGAAAGGAATAGCGAGAGAGCTGCTGGTGCTTGTTTCAGATATATTTCATTTTTATTATGCATTTGTTTTTGTGTCCTTGTGCCGGGTCCACATTCAATATTTAACAGTCTCAACAAATTACTTTAACCCTTCTCAAAGCTGTGTACCCTAAAGGCTTTAAGTCATTTGTCAAAAACTGCGAAAACGGCTTATGGAAAACTCGCTCACACATACACATACACATGCAAATATAAGGAGTCAGTTTCACACTTTCTTATGCAAATGTTTTACTTATTCGCCTGTCTTTGAGGCGATTTGAGTGAAACCAGAATATATAATAATATATTTACGTGTGTGTGTGTGTGTGTGTGGGTGTGTGCGAGTTTGTTGTGTGTGGCACAGCTGTGGCAACAGCCCTAGGGCGTGGCACCTCCGACACGCTGCTGTCAACTTTTTTGCACACTGAGCCTACTTTATTTTCGGCTCTTGTCATATTAAATTACTCGGCAAGGCGACGACAAACGCTGAAATAGCTTGCGGCTCTGTTGTTCACTATCTGGAGCATCGCAAATTAACGTCAATTCCTCGGAGAAAGCACAAATCAAATGTATGTCAAACACAACAAATCAATTTTCTACACCTTTGCCGACAAAAAAGAAACGGAAAGGAGCCCGCTTTCCTCAACAGTGTTGGCAGCTCTGACAGCTGTCGGAGCCGAGGCGTAACCCTGGTTAAGTAAAAAATATATGGATAAATCTACTCATTTTCTGGAACCAAACATATCAAGCGAAAGGAGGATAGCGATAATAATTCCAAGCAGAATCGAGCAACTTCCACTTAAATCCTGGTTATCTCGACTTTAAAGCCGCTAATAGATTTCCGCCATAGCCAGAACTACGCACAGAGCTATCACAAGTTCTCGGGCAAACTGCATTATCGTGTACAGGTGTGGATACCGAAAAAGGCAGCAGGTGTAACCGAACCCATCCATGCCATTATAAAAGCTTATAATTGAATTTTTTATAATTCGCTGAGCTGGGCAACCGAGCGACCGCCCGGCGAACTGTAACAGCTCCTGACCAAACGAAAGTGGTCGCTACTCTTTCTCTCTTTTGTTTTTTTGCAGCTCCTCTCGTTCGCTCTCCATTGTCTCTCTCTCGCTTTTGCTTCGCTCTTTGCAGCAATGCTTGAGCCACACACACACATAAAACACAGCCGGCGCAGGGCCGCAGCCAGAGAACCCGCTCGGACATTTAATAGTTGGGCCCCATAAATTCGCCTGCTCTTTGATACAATTAGGGAAAATGCTTGCTATTCGATTCTGGTACATCGCTGATAGCCCCTAACGTGGCTGCGGCTTGCGGTTCTCTTTATTGGTCATGGCTTTGCGCAAAAACGACGCGAATTGGGGCCATTAAATTCTGTTTCGGCGGTTTGTTGCGGGCGACTGGGTGGCGGGTATTGCTTGGGCGAAAAGTATTTGGGAGCGCATTAAATTTTTTTTTGAGACTGAACTGTGAAAATTGAAACTAATGTCCACATATCTGTGTGTACTATATGTTAGGCTAGAAAAATAATTGTTCATCTCGACAGGGAGCAGAAAGTGTGTTAAGAAAAAACAAATTAGGGCATGTTTTTCATTTCACAAAATTCCAAAAATTCTTTTTACTAGAATAATTCTTTTGTTTTGCATACGTGGATATTTCAAATTATTTTTAGGTAATAAATAACTAAGAGTATCTATCGACATTAGCCTTGCCACTTCAAGCCCAAAACAATGTCCAAACGCTCCACCCAAGCAGCAGCAGACAAAAATGAATTCAATTTGAAGCTGGTAGCAGACCGAAGTGTCGTCTTGGTGGAATCGCGCGGATTTGAATCGGAGATTTTCATGCCCCATGTGGACCAGGGTCGGATCATTTTGACCAATGCCATTAGCGACCGACCGCGGTCTTTCCTGCCCCCTGAAAAATGCCTACATTCGGACACATCCCTGAATCGAGCGAGACGGGCAACGCAACGCAAGCTGCACCCAGCCACATCTGCTCTGACACCATCGAAAGCATCGCACACTGGAATTGGTCGCAGAAATACGGCGGCTGCCGCCGCAACAAGGTTGCGCTTCAGCATGAAGCTCATTTCAAGGGGACACGTACTGCTTGTGGAATGCAATGGCTATGAGTCTGAGATATTCCTGCCTCAAATTTCTAGTCGTTCTGTTGCCTTGAAGCGCGTTTCTGCCAATGAACTGATCAAATATGGCTCGAAGCTGCGGAAAGACCAAGAGAAAGTGCTTCCAAAGACAGGCGATACATCGCTGTTCCTAGAGGATCAGGCGCATATGGCACTACCCAATCGATTGTTGGAATCGGTGCAGCCAGTCGCAGAGAAGGATAGGCATAGCGAGAAATCGTCCGCTTCGCTGAAGTCAAAAAGAAGGCTCTTGAAACTACATTCGAACGCATCTGGCGATGCTTAAGGCTCCCTATGTTCGCAAATGAGTGTGCACATTCAATATGTAAATAATTCACGAAAACGTTAATATTCCAACTTGTTACATTTGCCATTCACTTCAAAGCATAATAAAATATGAGCTACATCAAAGTCACAGAGTCAACGATTTTGTTCTCTGCCTTGGAATGTAAAAATAATTTTATTTTAAAATAGATTTGAACACAATTCGGCCTAGCAAATATGCATGAAAAGAAAAGTAGTCCTTTGAAATTCTCCATGAAGCTGCTGCTGGATGGGAACGTTTTGCTGGTGGAATATCCGGAACAAGAGGCGCAGCTGTTTATGCCCGTCCTCGAGCGCAACGGAATCGCTTTGCAAAACGTTGTTTTCGACAACAGACCGCAAGTATCGCATCGCTTCCGACCTATAATGTCGAAAGACAAGGTGCCAAGGACTGCGTCGAAAATCACGCTGTCAGTGCACTCCCATAGGGGGAGTATCAAGATAAAGAACGCGCCATCAAAGTTAAGTCAAAATGGGGGGATTGGAGGTCTCATTCCCGTCGATAGCCGAAGTTTCCAATGGGTTCGGACTGGTCGCATTCACCAGCGCAAGGACGGTGGAAAATCTATTTCAAATCCTCCACCTGTAAAAGTATTGCCTAAGTCATCATCATCATCATCTCCTTCTTCTAAATTTTGCAAGAGCGTTAAGCAGGTTGCGTCTCGCTCCTCACAACCTCAAAAGATTGGAGGGCCAGTGGTGAAAATTACCGATGGCAAAGCAAAGGCAAAGGAGACGGACTTTGACGCTGTGCGGCGGCTTTATAAAACGGGAACCACGAACAGGCCAACGTCATCAGCATTAACGCTTGCTAAGTCGGTGTCACGGCAAAGCAAAACGGCTAAAAGCTGATGACACGAATGGCGTGTGCCGCACTGAGGTGATGCTTAGCCATAAAAGAATAATTAATTGAAATTTATATAAATTTTAGGTTTTAATAAATTGCTCGCCATGCACAGCACGATTTGAACCGAATAACGCAATGGCTAAGAAAAAAGATTGACTAAATATTTTTTAATTGTTTGCGTTGCGCGCGAGAGGGCAACAGACATTAAAAATAACATACATTATAGCAATTAAGTGACTACATTTTAATTTTAAAAATTTTTAAAAAGATGCAATGGTATGTAAAATTTGCAAAACCGCACATAGTGAATTGAAATAATGAAATCCAAAGGATTTCAATCGAAAATATACATGTTATACCTATTTAAAGCATCAATACTTGTTAAAGCAAACATTTTTAGCGGTAAATCAACTCCTTCCCTCAAATCTAGCTATTTTTACTTCCAACATGCTGGCAACACTGCTGCAAAAGGCATACGAAGTGCACACTCAGGCGGTTGAGTGAGAGCGTTGCGCATACACTCTTGCTCTCTTTCCCACTGCGCGCTCTCTGTATGTAAACAAACATATCAGCTTTCTGAAGCTGGCAACTGCTGCTGCATTGATTCTATTTAAATAATAAAAAATAAAAATAAATAAAATATTAGATATTTTGATATTTTCCCGGTGATATTTATATAATTGTATTTATATTTGATACAATTTTTGAAAGCGATATATTATCGTTTAATTTTGTTGGCTTATTTCTTAGTCGTGCTAATCATCGATACATCGATAACGCAAGCCGTGTTTTGGCACTATCGTTTCAAGCGCAGCCAGCTTAACGCGCCAAAAAGCAGATGCAAGGCAAAATTACGCATTTCACAATAAATGCAAATATTTCACTCTTTGTGAAATACAATTATGTTTGCGTGCAATGCAATCAGTTTGGACGAGAGTCGAATAAATGTACATATGCATGCACAACGTGTTTGTTTACAATTCGGCAGCTCTGCGGCTTGGCGGCAGGTAAGTTGCACTCTGGGTGAAAACCTGTTGATCGAACCGAGGCCGAGACTACGAGTATATCTAATCTGTTGTTTATATATAGCAAATGAAATGATTACTCATGGGCTATGGACACGTTGCCGTAGCGAGTGTATTTATTATTTACGCTTGCGCTTGGAGAGTTTCATTAGTTCGAACGCATCGCGTTGGCCTTCGCTCGCAAAATGCGCGCCCAGAATATTTTGGATTTAAATGACGATTGCCTCGGCCACATACTCGACCAGCTGCCAGTCAGTGATTATAATCAATTTGGACAGGTCTGTACTCGCTTTCGCGATGTCTTTGTGGCGCGGGCCGGCAAACGCTATCGCCAATTTACGCTCGACCCAAGCTGCAAGAGGCGCGAGTTGGTAGAGTTCTGCATCTGCCGCGAGTCAGTGCAGTCGCTCACCATTGATCTGGATCATTTCAATGAGGCTCGCATCTTTCGGAGTCACGGCTGCGAGACTCCAGCAGCCTGTTTCAGTGTGCTCTGCAGCGCCCTGGGGGGCATGATCAGCTTGCGGCATTTGGTGGTTAAGCAGCAGGTGCGCCTGGTCCTGCCAGCTGAGAAGCCATACGAGCAGATCATTGCCGCAGTCAGGAATCTTGAGGAGTTGAGTGTCTTGGAAATCCATGCCAGAGATGGTGAGTCGCTTTGGAAGTACCGCAGCTCTGAGAAGAATCCTAACAAACATGTTGTTCTCCTCTTAGAGGCGAGCGTTGAGAACCTGTGGATGGTGAATCGTGTGCAGGAACTGCACTTGCGTGTCCACAAAATACCCTCGTCGCATCTGGCCAAGTTCTGCAGAGCGAATCGTAATTTGCGCCTGCTGCATCTCGGCTACGACTGCGTACAGGGTAACCTCAAGGACATAGTACCCCATTGCGACAATCTGGAGACGCTCAAGTTCGGAATGATGGCCGAAGCTGCTGCCTATCAGCCACTGTCTAAGCTGCCCAAACTGAAGAAGTTGATCCATTTCGGTATACGTCGCCAGGGCTCCTTTCTGCCTCTGCTGACAGCGCTGGCTGCGCGAGCGCAGCTCCAGTGGCTGGAAATCGATGGCGGCACGCTCAGCGCAGAGGAAGTGCAGCAGATTGTGCGACTGAGCGAACTGCGACAGTTGAAATGCTTCTGCTCGACGGCCGAGTCTGTGGAATTGCTGGCACAGCTGACGCAGCTGCAGCAGCTCTGCCTGTGGATGTCCAGCAGGGTCGACATTTCGGATGCCCTGCTGAGAGTCTTGAGCAGATGCCGACAACTGCAGGTCCTACGCGTTGCCTCGGGATTTTTGGGCTCAAGTTTCATAAACGATGTCTGCAGATTGCTACACGGCATCAGATCTCCAGCAACGCAGCAGCCACTGCAGCTGGAAATACCCGGCACAACTTGTTCCTCATCCTCATCAGAGGTAAATGCCATAGTTACAAGTAACATAATATGTTTAAGAACAATTTCCACACACAGCACTTATCGTTTAGAAATGCCTTACTCAACTCTTCGCCCTGTGAGCCTGATGCTTGGCAGCTTTAAGTGTCTTATTGGCACGAAACATGTAGGTAGTTTGTCTTAAATAGAATACGGCTTAAAGTAACAAGTTTAATAATAATAATAATTTAATAAGGAAATTTATAGAGCTTCGCAGCAATTGTGGCTTAAATTTACGCTACAAGCAAACGAGCAATACGCAAAGCCAAAGAGCTTGAACTTGATTAAAGTCTGATTGATTACTGACCGGGAATCAATTTCAATTGCCGCAGCGCAACCAGTGGACATTAAAATCAAATTAAACGAGATAATTTAACACTCTCGTTGTTGTTCTCGTTGAAGAGACGTATTGCGCGTAAAATGATGTATAACGATGCAGAGACACACACACAGAGAGAGAGAAAGAGAGAGAGAGACCGTAACGATGTGCGACTGAAATGGAGACGTCCAGCAGCAGTCCCCAAGAGGATCCATGGCGTCCGTCAGTCGAATATCCATCGCTTATTTGTTTCAATTTAAATTGGTTTCTCTGCTTCTCCTGCATGCTGGGCACGCTTTAACACATTTACATTGAATTAAACGTAGCAGCGCGCACAACAGCAACATTACAGATAACAACGGTACCGATAACGCATACGACAACAACAATAACAAGAACTGCTGCAGCATTGGGAGGCAGCAGCAGCTCTTGTTGCTGCATAGTAAAGTGAAAATCAACAGACATTGTTGCTGAAAAAAGTTCCTTTTGTGCAAACGCTGGAGCTGCAGCTGAAGCCGGAAAGTGAAACGAGCACGGGCTGAAGTGAAAGAAAAACAGCAACAGTAACTGGCAAGAAGCAGAATCAGAATCAGAAGCTGGAGCAGACGAGCAGCTCACAACAATGGCAACAATGCACTTAAGACAAGCCTGTTATCATATTATATGCATTACACGGTAGAACTTGCTATGGGCAGCACGGACAGCCGCAGATATGATAATTGAACTGCAACAATTGCACCTATTTGGGCCGTCATTAACGTGCTGCAACCAAAGTCAAAGGGGGGGGTTAATGAATTTCGTGTGCTCCGTAAAGTATGCTGTAGTGTGCTCAGCCCTGCTTTGACTGGTAAGTTGCGCCCCTTAATTTGACTCTTGTTTCGAGTACACGTACATGAATTTTAACAGCAGGCGAATCAAGTTCAGACTGCGCGCCAGCATGAATATTTTACGACAATGTGTGAAGCCGCACATTATTCATTAAAATTTGCTTCGTCAACAACATGAGCAGCGGCAAGAGGAACAATACGTACAGGAACGAGCAGCAGAGCAATGGAAACTGGAGAGGCATCCGCGAAATTGAAGTAAACGAGGCGGCAGTAAAAACTTCCAATTACTCAAGCGCATCCTCATCCTGTGCGTCGGCAGCAACAACAAAATCAAGTGAGATGCGCATAAAAAATACGTATACGTACTCATGTGTGAGCGCGTGTCTCTGTGTATGTAAGTGTGTGTGTGTGTGTGTGTGCCTGAATGTGTATTTGCTTTTAATATGCTTTTCTTTGAATAATTCATGCAGACAAGGCTGACCGGCGACTGAACAACATCAACAACAACAACAACAATAATAATCACAGGACACGGCCAAAGGGTTCCTGGTGAAAAGGGATCTCGTTCCCGTTCCCATTCCCTTTCCCGTTGCTGCTGTTGTTGTTTTTTCAAACGCATACCGAGAGCAAACTTATTAATTGGCACTTGAGCTGTGGTTACCACAGCCCGACAGCATTCGTGGCCTGGGGCTGAGCCCATCCAAAGCTCGTTGAGCCCGCGCCGTCGTTCAACTTTTTGAGCAGGCATAATTTAAGAGCCGTTTTTTATCCAAGAGCTGTGCTCAGTCCCTTCGGACATTGTATGTTCAACATCGCTGGTAATCCACTCAAATAACAAGCAATAACAACAACAGCAGCAGCAGCAGCAGCAGCAGCAGCAACAACAACAACAACAACGACAGCAACACGGAAGCTGACAATGACAGCAACAAGATTGACGAACAGGCGAGGCAGCAGAAACAAGGAGTACCCTGCAAAGTACATAAGTAAATCATATGATATACGGCTGAAAATTAAATTCAATTAATTCTTTATTCAGAACCAGAATACATGTATACTATATATGCCTTCCATGTAGAATCTTTCGCATTTTTTGACTTAGCTCCATTAGAGTATTTGATGATGTTTATTCAATGCAATGCATTTCACACGTTGCTCACACGCCTTTAATATCATATTACTTGCATTGCAGGGTATCAGCGCAGCAACTGCATGTGTCGTTGACTGACACCCCGAGACATGAGACACGAGCCAGGAGACACGAGAAGCGAGACACGCGACAGTCTCATATCCCCGCAGTGACTGCGCTATTGTCACGTTTTAACATTTAAATTAAAATGTTTCGCTTAAGCGAAAGAGAGCTGCAAAAATTGCTTACGCCTGAAAAAAAAAACACAACAGCGAAAAAGCGAAACACAATCTCAGCCACAGCCTTTTAATACCAACAAAAACAGTGCAAAAAAATAAAAATATTAAAGAAACAAAAACAAAAAGCTGGAACAACAACTACAATAACAACAGCGCGGCGCTCTTTTTGCTGCCGTGTCCTCTTTGGCGCTGTCTTTTGCAGTTGCTGCGTAGCTCGGCGCCAGCTGCACTTGAAAGCCTCCTTGTTTGGCCATCGTTGCCAGCGGCCAGTGGCCAGAAATGGCGTAGGCCAACGCCAACGCCATCGCCATCCCAAGCACCATCTACATTTATTCTTCATTTATTCAGCGCCGCCGTCGCACAGTTGCCATCAACAGCGTTGGCGGCGGCCACACGGCGTATCAGTGTTATTTGAGGGGTTTCATGCGCCGCACAAGAGCTTTTCAGCTCACTCCATGCCGAAAAAGA
This sequence comes from Zaprionus bogoriensis, assembly GCA_035046045.1. Classification (NCBI taxonomy): domain Eukaryota; kingdom Metazoa; phylum Arthropoda; class Insecta; order Diptera; family Drosophilidae; genus Zaprionus; species Zaprionus bogoriensis. The sequence goes on along the minus strand of JAWNOI010000191.1, from coordinate 1,749,366 downwards.
GAAGGCTAAAAGCTGAAAACTGAACGCAGCCAAGACTGTGTGTGGCTGACTGTGCCAACTTATCGGAGGCCGCACATACTCTGCAGCATTTCCATATGCACAGTACTGCAATTGCTGCGGAACATATTGCAGTTAAATATAGATAAATTAATTAATACCTCAAATTCAATAAATACAAAGAACTTCAACTGCACTTGAACTTCAACTAAATAAGCTGAGACTGTCGGAGCTGAGTGCTCTCTTCAATTACACAAACTAATACAGAACTTAAAATAATAAGCAAACTCAGTAAACTAATCTTAATGAACAAGTTATAAGCAGTATAAGAGAATGCTCAATATTTAAGACTAATAAAAATATATAGATAGGTATAAATATTCGATTGGGGCAGACGAAGGAGCATCATCTCTTACCTTGGTTACACAGAAACTGCAACAATACTCAATGTCATTTATGGTGCATTTTCGCTTTACTCTTATTTTTCCAATTATGCGCTTTCATTAGGTAACTGCAATCAGGCAAGAAATTATCAGGTAGCAGCTGGCGCCTTAACCTTGTTGTCCCGCCTTCTGCGATATCTTAATGCACTTTTAATTGAGCTGCGTCCTCTGCGCACTGAGCCAGCCATCTGTCAAGGACGAAGCCAGGCAAAGGAGGGCGAAATTGAAAAGAAGTGAAAATCGTAAAAAAAAGAACTATAATTAAGCTTGCCATTAACAGAGTGGCAAGTGCCAGATGTCCCACTTCCTCTGCCAATCCCACGCCCATTCGCCCCAGCCCACTCTAATTGGCGGGCAATGAGAAGCGGAATGCGCATTCGCCATGTGTTGCAATTAGTTAGCATAAATTATTGAAAATTAGAATTTATGCGCGAATTGTCATGTGCAGAGGCGAATTGTCTAATTTGCAGCTAAACCAAACAAGTTGATTAATGTGAATCTGCTCAAAATGTTGGGCCGCAATTGCAAATGCTTATTTTAAATTTAAGTCAATTAAACTATCTAAAGATTACGCTAAATAAAATAACAGAGATATATAGGAACTTTGATGGATTTGTAGACGTTCCTGAAGGTCTGTCACGCCTGTGCTCATTAGTTCTCATTTCTTTTAATCAGCAATCATTAAATAATTGGCTTTCCTTATTGTATAACTACTTACGTACATGTGTGCACGTATTTGTTGAGCCGTATTGATAGGCCTTCTGTATGCAGCAGCTGTCAGCAGCAAGAGCGGGCAAATTGTATTTGGCTAAATTCAATTACCTAATGATTGCTTTTTTCATGGAGTTTTGCTTTCTCTTTTTGGTCAGTCGATTGTCAAAGACCACGCGTACAGTGCTGCAAATTAGTCAGCGCACGAGTCGTTTTTCTAACCAGTTCTCAAATCTGTCACTCAATTTCAACAACTGTCGTTGATATTGATTCAGTTTAGTATAGCGACTTGCTTCCTCGTCAATTGAAACTGGCAGTTTGTTCACCAAATCATCAATTAGCGGAAAGAAGGGAAGCCAATAGAATTAAGCTCTAAAATGTATTCGCATGTCTCAAGTATAAATCGGTAATTCCTAGAACTGATTGACGTATACGAAGACGGCGTGACCTTAAGAAAAAAAAGAAATGAACACTTTGCTATAATCATTTTAGGCAATTTAATCACTTTATAAGTGCAATATGAAAGGAATTTATAGTCTTCTAAAGGCAACCACTATTGCCCCGGAAAGGTAAATAGCTGCAGCAGTTAACTTCCAGTTATTGGCGATAGATAATAAAGATTATTTATCACATGTCTGTCTGTAGATCTTGAATTACATTTATTGTATTATTGTATTTATAATTTATTTGTAATTTTCATGGCCTCGTCCGAAATATATCATCTCAAATACGTTCGATTCACAAACCGTAATCATGTATACGTCAAGTGCGTCAAGTAGTTTCTCGATAGCGATAATGTCAAGATAATTCCAATATGTGATATGGCAGTCATATAAGAATATGTGTGCAACTCGCTGGGCTCGGCATATCGGTCTCGGCCACAGAGCCATGAAGTGCTACGTGACTGTGTTCTTAATCCTTGAGCTGCTGCTCAGCTGCGGCAATGCGGCTGGACGGCTGTCACGCGTTCTGCCCTACGCCGAGGGAGAACAGGGTGTTCCTGTGTTTGGTGATTGTGAATTTCTTGTTAACGGCGATCTGAAGGATCCAGCTCCGCTTTTCGCGCGACACAATTCCTTTGAAATTGTCATCCCTGATCCCACGGATACAGTGCGTCTCGTAAATGGTGAACTACTGGATATGTTCTGTCCGGGCACCAGCTTTGCGGCACCTTTCGCCAATCGTAGCCAGTTGACGGCACAGTGTTTGCAGGGAAAGTACTATCTGGTCGATGGACTGATCTATCCGTTTGCCAACTTCAGCTGCACAGCGTGGCCGACATATACAGCCTTGCGAACTGGACGTAAGTGCAATGGAGGCACAGATCTCGTGAAAGTTGGCTTTCAGCTAGAGGACGACGCTTTTCTGCAAACCTACGACGTCTGCCACGACGAGCTGGCCGAGGTCACCCGTTATGTTCACCATGTGTTGTATCCCTCCAGCTATGACTATCAGCATGGCGTGGCGAGACCCAATTTCCTGGGGCTGGATTTCTACGGTGGACGCGACGTGAACTCCAAATATACTCAGGTCCAGCAGAATATAACCATTAGCCAGATTCTGGGCCTGGATGCTTCACCCTATTTCAACTACTCGGACGATCGCATTCTGTCTCGTGGTCACATGATTGCCAAAACTGATCAAATCTTTGGAGCTGCTCAGTTGTCAACGTTCCTGTTCATCAATGTGGCGCCTCAATGGCAGACCTTCAACGGCGGCAACTGGGAGCGTGTGGAGACGAGTGTACGCAAGTTTGTAGCCGATCGGAATATAACCACAGACTGTTACACAGGCACCTGGGGCGTCTCCACACTGCCCGATGTGAACGGCGTTCAGCAGGAGCTCTATCTGGATTTCGATGAGAACAACAACGGACTTATCCCTGTGCCAATGCTGTACTTCCGCGTGGTCATCGATCGCGACAGCCTCGAGGGTATTGTGCTGATCGGTGTGAACAATCCATATGCAACACTAGAGGAAATTATAAAAGATTACATACTCTGCGAGGACATTGGAAATCGCCTGAGTTGGGTTACCTGGATCAAGGAGGATCTGCATGAAGGTTACTCATACGCCTGTACTGTGGAGGATTTCACAGCGGTGGTAACGGATTTACCTCTCGAGGATCTGCACACAAATGGTGTACTGGGTCTCGACGATGTCACCACTGAAGGTCCATCCTCTACCTCAACCGAATCATCGTCTTCTACAGAATCGTCGACCTCTACTGAATCGTCCAGCTCCACTGAATCTTCGAGCACTTCAAGTTCTACGGAATCTTCTACAGACACCTCCAGTTCTACAGAATTATCTTCTACTGAATCCTCCTCTACCGAATCTTCTACTGACTCATCCACCTCTACCGACTCCTCAACTTCTACCGAGCCCTCGACATCAACCGAGCCCTCGACATCAACCGAGTCTTCGACATCTACCGAGTCCTCGACTTCTACCGACTCCTCAACTTCTACCGAGCCCTCGACATCAACCGAGTCCTCGACATCAACCGAGTCTTCGACATCTACCGAGTCCTCGACTTCTACCGAGTCCTCGAGCACTGCATCTAGTTCCACTGCAACGACCAGCTCGGTACCCACACCCACTCCAAGCCCCGGTCCCTCGCCCAACCAATGTCACTTCAGTACAAATGGTGACTTACACGATCCTGCGCCGCTGCTTACACCACAGGGTGCTCTGAGTTGGCTGCAGCCGAATGATACAGGCGTGTACACCGTGGACGAGGGCTTCAGCATCGATTTTCATTGCACGGGTGCGCTGACAGTACCTTTCAATCGTTTCACTGGCGTATCTGCACGCTGCTTGGGCAATCAGTTATACGAGTCGGAGAGCACTCAGGTCACGATCGGTCGTTTCAGCTGCCAGACCTGGCCCAGCTACGAGGCCGTACGTTCTGGCGAATCGTGTGAGGGCGGCACGGAACTGCTGCAGATTGGCTTCAACGTGGCTGCAGGCTTCTTGCCTCAATTAGAACTTTGCTACGATGAGCAGGCGCAGATCACACGCTACGTACGCTACGAGTTGACGCCGGCAAATGTCGCCTTTCAACGGGGCGTAGCACAGCCGGGATATCTGCGTGGCGACTTTTATGCTGGCAAGGATGTGAATCTGTACTATGGGCAGGCACATCAACTCGAAGCTCTGAGCAGCATACTTGGGCTTGATGCCAGCCAGTATCTGGACAGCAGTCAGGATTTATATCTGGCGCGTGGTCAACTTGCTGCTCGCCAGGACTTTGTGCACGGATCGGCGCAGCGTGCTACGCACTTCTATGTGAATACTGTGCCACAGTGGCGCAGCATCGGCATAGGTAACTGGCTGGCTGTGGAGCAGAGTCTGCGTCAATTTGTGGCCAACGAGGGTCTTAATGTGAGTGTCCATGCGGGCAGTTGGGGCATTGCAACGTTGCCGAATGCCTCCGGCCAGCAAACGCCCATCTATTTGGATGCCAGTTCGAAGCAGTTACCGGTTCCTCGCCTAACCTATCGCCTTGTGATTGATCAAGACAGCCGTAGGGGCATCGTTCTGGTGGTTGTTAATAATCCACATGCCAGTCTCACAGAGATTCTCCAGGATTATGTGGTATGTGATGATGTGGGTGCTCAGGTCAATTGGGTGGATTGGCAGAAAACACAGATCGAACGGGGCTATGCCTACGCCTGTGCCGTGGAGGACTTCACAAAGGTGGTCACGGATCTGCCTTTAGATCAGCTACAAACCACGGGATTACTCGGTGTATCCAATACCGATGAAAACCCAGAGGAAACCCTGTGCAATTTTCGTGTAAGTGGCGATCTTAAGGATCCTGCACCCCTCTATGTGCTTCGCGATGCACTAGGCAAGCCTGAGTATCTACAGCCGAATCGCGAGGGTAACGTGGTACTGCAGCATGGTCAGACGATTGAGCTACACTGCACCGGCAAAAGCAGATTTACTGGTCTTTTTGAAAATCTCGCAAGAGTTGATGTTAGCTGCTGGGAGGAACAGAGTTTCCTGCTGCAGGGCAGTATCTTCCAGCTGCAGGACTTTGTCTGCAGCTCTTGGCCCGGCTACACGGCACGACGCACTAATCGCACCTGCAATGGCGGTACCAACCTGATAGAAGCTGGCTTCCAACTGGGCGATGATGATGCGGATGATTTTCTACAAACCTACGATGTCTGCCATGATGAACTCGAGGAGGTGACACGCTACGTGCATCATGTGCTAACGCCAAGCAGTGCTCAGTATCAGCGATCGGTGTCCCGGCCAGGTTTTATAATAGGCGACTTCTATGGCGGCAAGGATGTCAACGGAAAGTACACGCAGGTACAGCAGAACATAACAATAAGTCAAATCCTCGGCATGGATGCCTCTGCCTATTTCAATATTAGCAGCAATGTGTACTTGGCTCGAGGCCATCTTTCGGCCAAGACTGACTTTATCTTCGGTGCCGCTCAGCAGGCTTCCTTTTTATTCGTGAACGTGGCTCCCCAGTGGCAGACCTTCAATGGGGGCAACTGGGAGCGCATCGAGGATAGCGTAAGAAAGTTTGTGGCCGATGAGAATATCACCGTGGACTGCTACACAGGCACATGGGGTGTTTCCACATTGCCCGACGCAGAGGGCGTGGAGCAGCAACTCTATCTGGACTTTGATAGTAATAATAATGGACTGATTCCAGTGCCCAAGCTCTACTACCGGGTCGTTATTGAGCGTGCTACACGAAAGGGAATAGTCTTGATTGGCGTGAATAATCCGCATGCCTCTATGCAGCAGATCGAAGAGGAGTACATCGTCTGCCTCGATATAGGAGATCAAATCGATTGGATTAGTTGGACAAAGAATGACCTTAAGAAGGGCTACTCGTATGCCTGCACGGTTGAAGACTTCACAGAAGTTGTCAAGGACTTGCCACTTGAGCAGCTGACAACGAACGGAGTTTTAGGTGTTCCCTCATGAAAATCATAAATTCAACTCACAATCTATTAGGGTATTATAAGTTATCTAAGAAATTACGTGATTACAATAAATAATTATAGCCAACAATAAAGCAAATTTGTTTTGAAGTGTAGAGAGCTTTATGACTGCAATTTCTAAAACGTGTCACACGTTTTTTTGTAAAAACCTTAAATAACCCATACCAAATCAGCAATTGATAACCTTTCGGCACCATTCTATTATTACTTATCTAATCGTTTCATTGTGCATGCTCCCATAACATTGCCATAGTATTAATCACGTTTCACCTGGTCGCATGTCTTTATATATCAGCACTACTTGAAATTTCTATTTACGCTAATAAAAGTTCCTTATCTTGCCTTTGTGGAAGAATATCCCATTACTTCACTTCATAATCAATTGGGAATTAAATCAATTAACTAAAAATCACTATTATAAAATTAACTATAAAATTATTTTTCTTGATGGAAAAATAATTTCATTATTTAGGTGCGGAGCAAAGTCGGTTTAATAATGCACGACTATCAGTGTTACGATTATTAATCAGTTACTTCCAATTAAAACTCATAGAGATCGCCTAAAACATATTTTCATTTATTAAATAGATGCAATTTAAATATGAATCCAAGCATATCATATGGCTGATATAAAATCGGGTTCACTTCCAGTACCGAGTTCAGTTAACGGTTCCACTATTAACTGTGTTGACAACATGTTTCTAAAGTATCGTTTGGGCCTTCTGGCCTATTGTATATTAGTCGCAGTTGTGGAGATATCAGGCCATGTGACTGCGTACAAGAGTAAGTTAAAGGATTTGGCAAGACCTCGTGACAACAATTGGTAAAATCGATTCCGGTTCCTCAGAATTCGGTCGGGATTGCCATGAAGTCAATTGTGCCACCGGGGAACGGTGCGTCGTCTCCCATGTGGCTTGCGAGAAGGATCAACGCGATGGGGAACATTGCGGCTTATATCCAAGATGTGTGGAGATTGAACTGCGTGCTGGTACGTCAAGCCCTACTGTCAGACCGCTACAAGCATCTAAGTGCTTCATTTCAGATCAGCAATTGATCGACACCACATCCACCACAGCTAACGCACGTGCACCCATCTTCAGTCCCAGCACCAGCACGATACAACTGAATAATCGACTAAGCCTAAAGTCGGCTTCGGACTTGGACAGTGGCTTTGAGCTCTTGAGCCCGGAGGCAGGCATCGATCCGAGTGTCAGTCATGCTGATCAGCTTCAGGCCAATGTCTTAGTAATTGTGCAGGATGGCACACAGCAACCCAACCGAAATCTCAATCCGAATATTTATCCCAATTACAATAGGCAGCCCTGTGTGCCTAGTCCCTATTATCCTTATACTTGTAACTATGCGCAGTCATCCTTTCTGCCTGCCTCTAGATCTGTTTCGGGTTATCCCAACGCTCGTGCTGCCCCCGGTCCTCAATTAGTACCGCCAACACCACCCTGTTACTATAATTGCTATCCCCGACTCACGGGTAGCTATCCCCGCCTGACAAACAGCTATCCCCTGGCCCGCTCTGTTCAACCATCCTCCGCATTGACCAACAACTATCTACTTTACATTACAATCTAGTGGCTAAAGTGGTGCGTGTCTTTCTTCTGATTCTTTTTACTCACCAGACCTGGTATCTGGCCTTCGGCGGAGTCGTCGATCGCCGCAGATGCCCTATCCACCACCACCACAACCGTATCCACTTGCAGTTGTTCCAGCCCCACAGACACGACCCGTTCAAGCACGTCCTGTTCAACCACGCCAAGCAGCACAAACTTTCGCAAATCCGTATCTATCCGTCAGTGTGGCTTATCCGGCGTATCTATATTCCGGCAGGACCCTAGCCATGGCTCGTCAGGCAGGCGCGTCCTATCCCGGCTATTACAATCCAACACTCAACTACTATTCATACAATTTTTATGTGAATCTTCCTTTTTCGGGAAACGCGTCTTGAGCTGACTCTTCTGACCTATCTCTCTCTTCTCTCTCTCTTTTTTGGCTTCTGCTTCTCAGATTCCATCGAAACAGAGCAAATGACAGAATCCCAGCACAATGTAACCAAAAGACAAGTACCATATCCGATGCCCATGCCAATGCCAATGCCAATGCCTGTGCGTTATCCTTATTCTATGCCCATACCAATGCCAGTTCCAGCACCTATGCCGTCTCCAGTCTATTATCCTGTGGTTCAACCTATTTTCATTACCCAACCTCAATATATTATGCAACCGATTGTCATATTGCCCACTGGGATGGGCAGTTATGCAGGAGTGAGCTACACGCCCAACCAGTACTATGGCCCAGGTGGATATTACCAAACCAATACTTACCAACAATATACTTCAACGCAAAGACCATACTATGACTACAACACTAACAACAACTACAACACAAACACCAACAGCAACGACTACAACTCATATGGATAAACATTGTCAAAGTTCACTAGAAGCAATTAAAACAAAAACCTCAAAAAGATATTTTAATTTTAGATAGTTTGTGGTACATGGAATAAAACTCTTCCAGCCTAATACCCGCATTGCTTGATTGGTTTTCAGGTACTTCATTGCAGAGGCTGAAGCGATCTCTGCAAGGATTTGACAGTCGACGCAAGGCGGGACAGATGGGCAATGGAATGGGAGGCGGGGGAATGGGCGGCAATGGAATGGGTGGCGGAGGGATGGGTGGAGGTAGAATGGGTGGGGGTGGAATGGGTGGGGGTGGAATGGGCGGCAATGGAATGGGTGGTGGAATGGGTGGCGGGGGAATGGGTGGAGGTGGAATGGGTGGCGGGGGAATGGGTGGAGGTGGAATGGGTGGAGGTGGAATGGGTGGAAGTGGAATGGGTGGAGGTAGAATGGGTGGCAATGGAATGGGTGGAGGTGGAATGGGTGGAAATGGAATGGGTGGAGGTGGAATGGGTGGAGGTGGAATGGGTGGAAATGGAATGGGTGGGGGGATGGGTATGGGAAATGGAATGTGTGGAAATGGTATGGGAGGACGTGGAATGGGTCCACCAAACGGAATGAATGGTGGAATGAATGGTGGAATGAATGGAAATGGAATGAATAATAATGGAATGAATAGCAATCGCCGTAAACGGCAAGCAATGGGTGGCGGTGGAATGGGTATGGGCAACGGGATGTGCGGAAATGGTATGGGAGGAAGAGGAGGCCCTCCAAATGGAATGAATGGCGGAATGAACGGAAACGGAATGAATGGTAATGGAATGAACGGCAATAGAATGAACGGTAATGGAATGAATGGAAATGGAATGAATGGAAATGGAATGAATGGAAATGGTATTAACGGCAATAGAATGAACGGTAATGGAATGAATGGAAATGGAATGAATGGAAATGGAATGAATGGAAATGGAATGAATGGAAATGGTAATAATAATCGCCGCAAGCGACAAGCAATGGGTGGAATGGGAGGGGGTGGGATGGGCGGTGGTGGAATGGGAGGTGGTGGAATGGGGGGAGGAGGAAGGGGTGGTGGTGGAATGGGGGGTGGAGGCATGGGTGGAATGGGAGGTGGAGGAATGGGAATGGGTGGGTACGGAATGGGTCCAGGTGGAATGTGTGGAAACGGTATGAGAATGGGGCCGCAAATGGGTGGCCAAGGAGGTGGTGGAATGAGGGCGAATGGAATGGGAAATATGGGAAATATGGGTGGACGAGGAGGAATGGGTCCGATGGGTGGCAATCAAGGGCAATGGAGTAACTATAATCCTGGAAATGGTGGAGCTCAATACTCAGCACAGATTTCTGGCTATACAAACGGCAGGCAAGGAGGGCAGACGGCTCAATACTCTGTCAATGGACAGGGTGGCACTATGTCATCAGACTACGGATACGGAAATGCGAACCGTTCGACGTATTCGAGTAGCTCTGCGAACAGCACTACCTTGAAGCAACGAACCACGACGACCGAATCAAGTGATGGTGGATGGTTTTGATTCGGTTTCTATCGAAATATAACATATTTGAAATAAAAATGCAGAAACTTAAAAGTTTTAAACATGTTCTGACTAGAAGCAGGCAAAAAATACTAATTTTATCGTTTAATAGGTTTTATAATTATTTTAAATCAAACATCATATCACGTGCGTTGCTTTTGAACCTTAATGAACTTCAGCTGTCTAATGACCGTTGAAAAATGTAATTGAGGTAGATAAAAGTAATTAACTGCAACACGTTGAATGGGGAAATGTTAATAAAAACTAAATTTATACATGTTTAGCAGTTATTCATTTATCAATTTTTGGAAAACGCACGCAGCAAATATAAACTTTATAAGCATGAATTTATTTTGTTGTTTTTGTTAATTCTGCTCTTATGTCCAATGTGTGTATATTTAGAGTAAGAAAAGCTGCTCAAACATACCTAGGAAGTACGGCAAATAACACAATGAGCCACAGCAGAAGCAACAACAAGAACAACAAACACTCGGCATTTATATCTTACTCTCAGTTCATGCGAATCGCATTACAAAACCGGATTTTGAAGCGAGCCGAAAGAGATAACATATGAGTGTGACGCAGGGGAAGGCGAGGTAGAGTAATAAAACACCTGTAAAAGCCGCCGCTTATTTTATCAGTGCTCAGTCGCAGCGAACGACACCACGCCAAAGGTTCACCCGCCCGCTCTTGATAATGCTCACGTTCTTTCTCGCGCTCTTGGCGATCGTGGCGCCGATTAAGATCGGACGAGCGCGTGAGGCAGTTAGGCCACAGCAAGAAGTGGGTCAAATACTCAAAGAACTCGAGGAAGTGCAACTGAACGAGACTATGCGTCATGGTGAGTATAAGTTAAAGTATGCCAACTTAATTCTCTTAAAGAAAGTTATACTAATACATATAATATAATAAACTTTTCAATAAAGATAATTCTCTATTTTTGTCTCTAATAGAATTGCGATATTAAAAATATTCTCATTTAATATTTTCTTATAATGTTTTTCCGCTGCAGGCGCCACCTGCACGCTGGACATTCAAAAAGAATTGCCGCGTTCCAATAAGCCGCAGCCGCTCTACCTGCACCCCAACATGGACACCTATTGGTTACCCAACGCCAAGGGCCAGCTGGAGATACCACACAATGCCATTATTGAGCTGCACTGCGGCGATAGCTCCTTTGCCAAACTTGCACCCGAAGATCATATGTCGCCTAGAACGAGCTCGATACACGCGCGCTGCCTGTACGGTCGGACTTTCAGCTGGGAGCACGGGGAGAAACGAGAGCTGGGCGACTTCTACTGCAGGCAGCCGCCGAGCTATGTGGTGGAACGTACAAAGCAACCATGCGGTGATGGCGAACTCAGCTCGGCGGCGCGTCTATATCGTGTGGGCCACAGAATCCACGCCGCGCGTTTCGTGCTCACTCTGGAGCTCTGCCACGATGCGGAGCAGCTGCGCACCCACTACTCGTTCTACCAGTTTCTCCCGGCCAACGCTCACTTCCAGCAGGATGTGAAGCGCATTCAGTTCAGCACCGCTGGGCACTTTAATGGGTACAACATGGCCAGGCTGTACACGCAGGCCCATCAGCGGCAGCGTGTCGGACAGTTGCTGCAGCAGGCGGCGACTCCAGCGGCGTTGGCAGGCGATGAGTTGGCGGATTTCGTGGACAGTTTGTTTGATGAGAAGGGGGGCATGTTTCTCTCACGTGGTCACCTGGCCGCCAAGTCGGATCTGATTTATGCGAACCAACAGCGTTGCAGCTTTAACTACCTGAACGTGGCGCCCCAATGGCAGAGCTTCAATGGCGGCCATTGGGCCGTTGTCGAGGATGCAACGCGACGCTTTGTGGCGCGCTCGGGCCTATCGGTGAGCGTCTATACGGGCACCTACGGTGTTATGTCGCTGCCGGACACAGCTGAAACCGACTTCCATCTGGCCACAGATGCCAATAACAATGCCGTGCTGCCCGTGCCGAGTCTCTACTATCGCCTGCTTATCGACAATGAGAGGCCCTGGCGCGGTCTGGCCCTCATAGGCGTTAACAATCCGTTTGCCACGCTCGATCAGATCCGGCAGACATACGAGATTTGTGAACCCCTTAATCCGCAACTTCTGCCCTGGCTGCGCTGGCTGGAGAACGCGAACCTGAAGAAAGGATATCTGTATGCATGCACAGTTGCCGATTTGGCCAGGGTTGTGAGGCATCTGCCGCCCCAGTTGCAGGAGGTGCACGAGCCGCTTGTGGCGGCATAATGCCCGTTGAGAATTTCTTAAGCCTAAGTTTTGATTGTTTTTAAATCCAAGCGCAGGGAATTATCCACACATATTTATTCTTACATCTAAGTATTTATTTTCTTTGAATTCTCCAAACATATTTATTCTTAATCCTAAGCTCTACTTTCCAATCCAAACATATACTTAACATGTATGTATGTATATTCTCAATAAAAAGGAAACAAAAACAAAGGAAATTTCAAATTGTTTCAATTATTTTGTTTTGCTCTTGCTTTTATTAATTCCCTACAACAAATACGAAAAGTTGTTTGGTTTTTATATTGGTCGGTCGGTAGGTTGCTTGAGTCAACAGAGATTACTTACGCATATATTGTTTACCGTCGGCCAACATAAAAACATGATATTGGTCCCCAGTTCCGGTACTTCCTTTTCGTTGCCCTCTTCCTTTCCGGATGGACGCAACAGCGCGAACTTTAAACGTGCGGAAAGCAGTTGGAAGTACGTTTCAACGTTTTCAAATCAGTAAATGCAAATGTAAATGTATTGAAAGCTCAAATGGGACCGAATTCAACGCACAACGCACAAGGCGGAGTCAGGGAAAAGCGAAGGAAATTTATGGTAATGTGCACGGAAAAAGAAAGAGCGAAAAGAAATTCAAGGACGCAAATGCCGGAAAACGGCAACAAAACCAACGGAAAATTTAAGGAATTCTGCCAGACGACTACTACGTTTAGGTCTTTGTACTTCTTGCTGCTCACATACATATATAAGTATGAATGTGAATGTATGTGTGTGTGTGTGCGAGCCAGAGAAAAAAGGATTAAATCAATGTTGTGGAACAAATTGTGTTATGTGCCGGGCACATCGCACAGGCCCCTATTCCATTTCTTCGAGCCAACAAGCCAAGACCATAACGGGCAGAGACCACAGCCGACGACCCAATTTGATGGTGTCAAAATCACACGAGCGTTAATAATATGGGTTACATATATGGGCTTTGTGGAAAGTAAAGAGCAAGCAATGATATGGTTATTCATATATTAACTCAATTAACTGTTTGTGAAACGCCATAAAAGATCATGAAACATGATTCAAGGCGAATAATGTTAAATACATTTTTCAATAATGGTTCAATTATTTAGAAATCACTTTGAAACCACTTAAAAAGGTGGAACACTGTGATCTTCTTCAGCAACTTGCATTGCTCTCTTAAGACTAAGCTACTGTCTTACTTATTTACCCTTCTAAGCTAAGATCTGTGAACATTAGGTTTCTCTTGATTGCAATTAGGACGTAGCTCATAGGTCATAAGTCTAGGCCCTGAAATTAGCAGCGAACTATGTTTTCACTGCAACAGTCCTTTTCCTCGAACTCAGAATTGAGAATAAGTATTTACCCTTTGTATCGTTGGACGCACCCCGCCTCTGTTTCGCTTCATGAATTCTCTTGTTCAATTGTTATGAAAACTGGAAAGTTTCTTTAGCCAGAAAACAAAGCATTCTCAAATCGCAATCTCCTAAAATTGAATACGAAAACAAAGTTGTGACATTGAAACATTGAGAGAAATTGCGTGCTCTCGTTGTATTTGCACTTTATTTCTGGTTCGCAACGCTGTCCGACGTGACTTGAGCTTGGGCTTGGGCTTGGGCTTGGGCTACTCTGGTGACTTTCGTTTTTATGACAATCATATTTCGCTTAAAATTCGTTGAGAAATAAAAAGAATATTTGTCTCTTTCTTCCATTCCATTTTTTTTTTTTTTGCTATGGCCCACGCACACTTACAAACTTGATGAAAGTTTAACTGAGGGGCGCGAACAAAAAAGTGTGGGCAACCACGGAAGCAAAAAAAAAAACGAACAGCACAAAAATAATTGAACGCACTTCACGCAGCTGTTGTTCTTGCCCCGTGTACGTGTTGTTGTTATTGTACTTTGTGGAAAAGAAGGATACGCCGTGTCCTGTGGTCGTCAGCGGAAATTATTATTTATATTTCGTGGTGCGGCTCGATCTCGATATACTTTTTAATATTGCCACGTTTTGGTAACGGTTTTTACACACACACACGCATATATATATTTTGATTAAAATGCATATTAAATCTTGGCAGGCAGCAAAAGCAGAAAAAACAAAGAGAAGAGAAGAATTGGATTAAATACAAATTGAAGCATAAAAATAATATAAATAATTTCCTGTGCTCGACCCTGTTGTGCGCTTCGCTCTCTGCGCGCCTCGCTTCCTTCCGCTCAGCCGTGCAACTGCAAGCTCTCCAGCTCCAGCTCGAGCTTGTCGGTCTCTCTCTCTCTCTTTCCTCTCTCTCCCTCAGCCTGCAGAGGGCAGTCAAGTTGAAATATTTTGTTAACTGTGCGTAGGCCTCCCAAAAGACAAAAAGTATATTTAATAAATACGTATATATTGTATATATGATATTCATATTGAGTTTTGCCCTTTGCATGTGCACAGAAAGCGAGAGAGAGAGAAGACAGAGAGAAAGAGAAGAGCGAGGGATTGGGGATTGGGGACAACGGCCGGAAGCACGCGTGTAAGCGGCATGATTTATATTGGAAAATTGAGGTTTCAGCTTGCTTTCATTTCGTTGGCAACTGTAGCCTGTGCGGCGCTTTAATCGATATTCAATGGGTGATTGGCTCGAATCTGTAGAGCAGAAACCTGATCTTCGATAAAGCTCGCTGCACTTAACAACAATTTAGTTAATTCCGCATAAGTTGAGCTTAATTCAATTCGAAAGAGCGGGGAGAACAACAAGGATGAAAGATGCATAAAGTACGTGCGCACAATGAACAATAGAGCAGACACGCAAACACAAACACAGTGACTTACACACACTAAGATGACAATGAATACAATATGAAAATGGCTAAGAAATTGGCGTTTCATTTTACTTGAAGGCACAAGAAGAAGGAAGAAGCAAGCAAAATGCATGCCAATTGGAAAATGCAATGGCAAACTGTGCAGATTGCGAGGACTATGGGCCGTAAGGACTGTAAGGACTGTAAGGACTGCAAGGGACTGTGAGCGCCCTGAACACACGTACTACAAGCAAAACATGACGACAGCGACATCTAATATCCTTATTGTTGGCCAAGAGCGAATTTATGGCTAACAAAGTCCTTAACTTGGCTCAAGTGTCTGCCAGCTGACTGGAAAATGGCCCTGTTGGCCCTTTCACTCGTCGGCCCGACCTGCCATCAGGCACAGCCCCAGCCAGAGGACAAACGCACTCTCAATGCTAATGAGGACGTGCTCGTTGTGAAACTTAACTCTAAACCGGCTTATGCCTTATGCCGGGGAGCGCGAAAAACTGCGCTATTACCACAGCAAGGTGTTCGGTTAATGGACTAATAGCGGCTCATGGCTCCAGCCAGTTGCTTAACATTGGCGAACAGTCTACACTGCAAGTTGCCAAAGTTTTACGCATTATGTGGTTGCTAGAGGAAGCCCAATGACAGCAGCTGAAGAGGGCTAGGATAGAGCTTAACTGTGCGAGCTTTGAGCTTTAAGTGCAGCTTTTGGTGCTTGCAAAGTAGTTTAGTTTAATGGGGCTGTCGCCGATTTAATCACGGACTCAAGTACATTATTTTGTTTTCTTGTCTATTTCAGTGTAAGGTACAACTAGATTCTATTATTCTATTAGTTATTGAAATTAAACTATTCGCATAGGAAATGGATTCGCATTGCATGGCAGTTTATTAACCCGATTTTTTTCAAAATCATATTAAACTGTCGCACGTAGATACGCTTTTATCTCGGCCTCTGAACCGGCAGAGCGGCAAGGCTCCCGTTCTTATTGCTCTTTGTCTGCTGCTTATGAAATATTTGATATATAAATATTCGAACATATTAAAATTCATACCTACTTCAGGCCTGGTCCTTTGTGCGGCGCTGCCAAGTAATGGCTTTATGCGACAGAAACCAATTTATTCACCCTTCCTCTTCCTGTTTCAAATTACACCACACCCTTTACTTATCGCTCTAAGGTGTGGAAATGGCGAATAATAAGGGCTGGCAACACTTTAAGGGCGCCATTGACGTTGACAACTTTAAGCCCAAATAACTTTGCCAAGAATGTTTGCGAAAGATGTATGTCTCCCCTTAGTATTTTAGAACTCAGGACAGTGATTACTGGTAGCTTAAAACATTTTAAAGCTATTATAACATTTAGATGTTTATTTCTTTTAATTGAAATGTAATACTTTTCTCTTTTGCTTTGTCAATACTATTTGTATTTTCAAGTTGCCTTTGCTTACTGCTTTTTATTGAGAACTTATCAATGCAGAGAAAAAGATAATAATTTACTACCAAATACAACCACAATATCGGAGTTAAATGTCACTAAAACCAAATCTGCATTTGCATTGCGACTTTTCAGTAATAAAAACGAAATATTTACACATATTTCCATTAATACTTGCGAATGGGTACTGTTTTATTGCTTATGTGAAAAAAGCAAATCTACTGAAGCGAGCTCTTGACATTGAAATACTCTTTAACATAAATAAATTGAGCAAGTAAAGAAATATATATTCGAGTGCACTCAACATTGAAACACCATTTACACAATTAACGCGCTCCTAATTAATTCTTTATATATGGTAAAACACTTATATTTAAATGTATTGACACTACACCCACACATACAGTCAAATGAAAGCATTGATGATGGCCTCAACTACAATGCGTTGTTTTGAATGTTACATAAATTTGCACATAGCTAATATGCCTTTTAATTTGGTAGGATTTAGAAGCTGCAGAAGTGACGCAGCATCGATATTAATGATCAAATTATGCAAACAATATAAAGAGATAGGCAACTAAATTCTTTACGAGCGAGCTATACGAATATTTTAAACGGAAATGTGAAGAGCATTTCGAAGTCTATAAGCTTTCAACTGTAGTAGTGGTAAAATTATTTTCTGCTTTCAGCCACATGTGGAAATCTGAGCGCTGCGCTTTTTAGTGCTTTCCAGCGCGTTTTCCCTCGAGTTGCGGGTAAGGCAAGGCAGCTCGGAAAATCCACAACACTTGCCGCAATTGGCATGTCGCTGCGGCCGCGGTCGTGTTCTTGCGGCGACGGAACGACGCGTCGGGTTCGCCGGTTCGAGGTCCGCTGAGAAATGCATGTGAAACCACAAAAATGCGGCGAAACGATTACCCAAACTGTGCATCAGTGTGTGTGCGAACGAATGTGTGTATGTGTGCGCGGAATCAGACACGAAACATGCAGCAAAAGGTAAACGGAAGTGCATCAAAATAGCCCAGGACGTGCCCTGGGGCTGAGCAGTGTTTACCCTCCCCTTATTTGCAATAGGTTTTTGCAACAGATCCAAGCACACAGAGGAGTCCGTACATGGAATAAACTTTGGCCCAGAGCTCGTAACTTGGCCCAAGTAAATCCAATTGATTGGATAATTGTTTTTCTCATTAAATTCAATTCAATCCGCACATTCGTAGCAAAGTGACATTTTTCTTGTAAACTCGTGTAAAACGAAAATCTCTTCACACTTCAGTGAGTTCCGCAGAGTTGGGAGAAGAGTGAACCGAACTGGGTCAGTCGAACTTGTCGCCAGAGACACGTCAAGTGTAAATTTGAGTTCTTCGAGGCGTCTAAACAAGTTCAATCAATGATGAAACCACACGCATGCCTCCAAATACCAAATGCGAGTGTGTGTGTATGTGTGTGCGTGTATGGCAGCTATGACCATTCCACTTTTATTGCTGCTGATACTGACAGAGCAATTGAATTGAATGGAATTGAAAAGCTTAGAAAAGGAATCGGGAAACATGTCGCACTCGCAGTCACTGCGGATTTGAAAGGCCAGTCGAGGAGTCGAAGATCCGAGCAGTCGAGTTGCTCAATGACGTTCATTAGGAGCGCTTTAAGCCACAGTCGTTGACCCTGACAATGACGACTGTTGAGTCTCCATTCCCTCCCCTACCTTGGCTGACAAATTGCGGGCCAGCGAGTTTGGCGAATTCCCTAGTGACTGGGCAGCAAGGAAGAGAGAGACACTATGCCAAAAAGCCAAAAAGCGAAACGCGGATTGGCATAAAAAATGTATTTCAATCTATTTTCAACTGTCTGAAGTTACTGCTGTCCCGCCGAAGATTTATGTGCGCTGCGGTTAGATTCGCCAGTGGGCCAGTAATGCATTTTAGCCATGTGTGTCCGTATCTGTATGTGCATGTGTGTATGTGTGCGCTGAAAAAGGGTTCGATTTATGGCGATTTATGCGAGACGCAACAGTTGGCTGTCAGGCGCTTAACCAAGCCAACGCCTACTAGCCTTATTTATGGGGTGTGTTTAAAACGAGAGTAGCGTGAACTGAGGCTAACGCTTATCGGACTGTAATTAATTGTAGCGTAGTTTGAATAGGCATGACTCTACGATTTCGTCTTAAAAATAATCACATTAAGGGGAATATATTTTAATACATCTGAGCTAAGTACTTGAGGATATTAGACTACCAGCAGCCAAGCTTAAGTCTAAATAAATAGTTTAGGATGTGAGAGATTTTTAATATTAAAGAATATCGTAAATATGACTATTTTTTCAATATTCCGGAATACTACATAAAAGTTCCACTAAAACATTGGCTCATCAGTAGCCAGAATAAAGAAATAAGTACATAAAAATATATCTGCAGTAGAACTAAATACATTTCCCCATGAATTTGCCCTAATTGTTTGCCATTTAAGCATATTAGACGCAAGCATAAATGCATGCACCAACAACTGCTTGACACACACGCACACACACCCGGACAGACACAAAAGCGCAAGCGTACTGCATGTCAGAACCTTTAAACTGTAGTTTAACGAGCTGTTGGCATAATCCCCAACCCTAACCGCCCTCGCACACTCACACACACAGACGCAAAACGCATTATGTACATATATATCTCTGGCAGCAGCGGCAACTGACTCTAATGTGACGTTCATAAGTGCTGTGAGACGACATGTGCGACGATGACGAGAATTACAAAGTGCATTTTTCATCATTTTGTCAAGGGGGGAGGGGTGAAAACTTTCCCTGGAATTTCGAAACATTTCATGGCGTTTTATTCGATGTGTTCTATGTAACAGAGTTTAGAGCTGAGTAGCAGGATTTAAGTTAAGGACACACTTGCGCTTCGCCAGCCCGAAAGGGATTCACCGCAAGGTATAGACTCAACTAATAGTCCTCTAAGTATTTGAATATGAATCATGTTTATTAAAGCAAATACACCTGTAACTAAGTTGAGCCCGTGTTATGCTACTCGACATATGTTTACATTCAATTTAATGTCAGCTGCCGGAATGTCTGCACAGGTATTCGTACTAATATCCCGAGCATTTACCTTCTAGGTTTTAGCGGCCTGATGATGTTGCACGACTTGCACCGCATTCGATATGGGGTCAGTATTATCCTTGGCCGAGTTCACCATGCTGTCCCTGCTGGAGAGTAGCACATCGTTGATGGCCTCGACCACATAGTACACATTGTCGAGCCTCGGGGCACCCACATTGATGCGTCCGGTATTTAGCACATAGACGTGTCTGCCATGCAGCTGTATTAGTTGTGGTAGCTTGAGCTTTGCTTCAAGTGCTACCAGCAGCCGGCCATCTTCAGGATCTCCAGCTTATTGGCGAGAGCCAAACGCATGTCCTGCGTGCTTAGACTTAAGCGCTTAAAGTCCTGCATAGGCTGAAGAGTGAGAATTTATTATTGAAGCTTATAAATGATATGAATGTATAGCTATCGTACCAAAGAATCATTCTTAATATGACTGATTAATTTACCTATGCTATTAGAAGTATATTTGATCTCGCCAGTCTTATTTCAACGGTGTCACGCAGGGCATTAGTCAGCTCAACTCAATCACTAGCTAGTCTAGTCTAGGGTCTCTTCTGCGAGAGGAGGACTCGAAAATTTCCGCATTATCCCCAACAACTTAGGTTATACTAACTGCCGAGTCTGAAGTTCTGAATAAACTCACTAGCGACACTCATGGCTTTGTTATTGCCCATTGGTGGTTTGGGGAAGGTTAAAAAAGACCAATCCGCAAACAGCGCTCATGTTTGGCTAATTCGATGGCCGAAAGCCAAGAAAAGAGATATATGTGTATGAATATCCTATTTCGCAAAATATTTTATGGACTAATGCTTGTGTGTGACAAGTAAAGTGATCTAATCAAATATGGCATTTCAATCAAAGTTGTGCGAGCATGTGTATTATCTTTCCTTATATTTGCTTTCTACTCCGGCAGACACTGCCATTATAGTCAAGGCCACTTACAATGCCATATGGAAATCGTGAGCTAGTAATTCAATTTGAATTCTTACCAAAAAAGAGAAAATAAGAGAGCAGTGGAGAAAGCGAAGCTGGGAAGGGCGCCAGCACACACGCACTTCACTTAATCAAACGGCACCAAGTGAAATTTCGCGCGCTCAAAAATTTGTTCATTACACGCACACACACACACACGTTCACACACAGCATGCGCAAACGTAAGCCCTCACACGCACGGGCGCTCAACCAGGGGGAAGAAGGAACAATGGCACCGACAGACAGGCAGGCAGACAAGCAGACAGACAAGCGCTCACTAACTTGTCGTCTCGCTCTGCTGCTGCTGCTGCTGCTGGGGCGCTGCAGCGACGGCTGATGCCGAAAAAGTATTTGCAACACGAAACTAACGGCAAAGGCATCTTTGGCCCGCCCTCGCAATAGTTTCAAGTGCCTGCGTTGGGGATCCTTGCCAAGCCCGGCAGCGTGGCGTGACGACGTCCTTGTTTGGGCGCGTCTGACGGTCTGTCTGTCTGTCTGTCTACCCGTAGCAGCGTCTCCCGTCGTCGTCTTTCCACTTTCATCAACATCATCAACATTTGTATGTAAATAATTTCGCTAAAAAGTGTGCTATACAAAAGTTGTTTCTTGCTTCTTTTGCGTCTTGTTTGCCATTGTTGCGAGTGTGTATGAGTGTGTGTGTGTGAGTCTGTATTTGTGTGTATGTGCGAATAAAGAGCTTTCCTTTTCGCTCGTCATATTTTTCCGACACACTTACACACACACACACACGCCCACAAATTGCACACGCTTTTGAGCTCGAATCAACATACGAAAAAGTCCACAACTCACTCACTCACTCGCATGCCTTGCGCGCTGCCGCTCTTGCCCTGCCTGCAGCTCCGCCAATCGTAATTTCATCAGGCTAACCTTGAACTCCTGCGCCAATGCCTGTGCTCCCACATTAATTATGTACAAGGTTCGGTTAGTTCCACATGTGTCAAACGCTGCGATAACAATTTGGCATCATTGACATAATTTATGAGGCCAATTCAAGAGCTTGAGTGGGGGAAGCGAGGGTCGAAACTTTTAGTTAAGCTTGCCGCCGTGTGAGTAACTCAAGTTTCGGGCTGCAATTTGATATGGGTTCAGCCGGCTCGCAACTGCCACCTGGCAGATCGATAATAGGATAAGCAAGAGGTCGCCCAACTTGTTGGAGAGTGTGTGTAATCTGCAGATTAATTGGCCGCTCTAATGGGCCTGCGAGCAGTCGGGCGGGCCAATGATGAGTACAAATAGTTGGCATACAAACGGGCAGCTAAAACGCCTTGGCAATCAGTTCGCCGCATTTCACATTCAATAACTGCGAGTCCATTAAATTACCGCTCTCAAGGGGCACTGACAGCGGAGTGGCAAGGGCAGAGGCAGAGACAGAGGCAGACCGCAAGCAACAGCCAAGTTGAGTGCAAAGATAAACGAAGAAGCTAGAGGCAAAAGCAGGAGCAAGAGCGAAATGGACGCACACAAAACGACCGCACAGGCATTAACTGTGGATGTGCCCATTAAACGGAAATAAGTGTGTAATTATGAATCAGTCTCGCAGGCGAGTGCTTACCGCTCCGTACTACATTGCGTATGCTTAACGTACTCTTCAACTGCAATAATTCAACTTACTACATTCATAACTGTCTTATTAGGTTGGCGAGATTTAATAATTATACCATTTACCGATTCGATCAGATCTCGAGGTAGAGGAAGAGTTTTTGAAACACCTCTGCACTGCACCACACATAAAAGTCAATGCTTGACAGCTAAAGGTAAATGGTATCATTTTCTCGATTGCACTCGACTGTAGCTTTCTCTAGGTGTTTTAATTTTATAGTGATTTGGATTAATTCTATTTTAATGTTCGACTCCCTTTTCTTTGATTTTCAACGTCCATAGTTTCTTTCATTATAATCAAACACCACACATCTTATCAGTTTCTGTAAAATCACTTTTTGACTCTTTTTCCATGCCACAGTCAGTACTCGTGCTTTGATTTTCAACGCCCATAAATTACTTAAGAATCTACTGAGCTTCAGAAGGAAACTCCAGGCAAGAGCATAACAATTGCCCTAATAAGCAAGCAGTGAGCGCAGCTCGTAAAATATATGAGCCACATTTACGATGCTTGCACAACGCTTAAAGTCGCGTCTAGCCACAAGTTGAATGGCAAAGTATATGGACTGCATGTGTGTAGTAAGAGTAAAGGAGACTTCTTGCAAAGTTTGCTGGCAGTCTGAATTTAAATACCGTTCATTAACCTGAAGTTGTGGCCTGTTTGGGGCCCAACTTTAATATGTTCATGCTCAACTCATACGCCAGGTCATAAAGTGAAGTTATGGAACTGAATTATGCCCGAAAGTCTTGTGTATTACGTCGTGTACTTGGCCTGGCCTGCATAATTCAACTTATTAATTAACCCAATAAACACACCGGGCTCTGGATCGATCGGAGCAAGCCAAGGTGGGAAGGAAAGGTCACAGGAATGCTACCAATAGAAATTCAAAACGGCTCGCATTACTCCACTCCAGTTCAGACGAATGCCAAAGGCCAAAAGGTAATCGGCCTACTGTGCCCGGCATTATATTCAAATTAAGAATCGCGTCGAATTACAGCATTAGCCTGGCATTAGATACGGATGCGGATACAGATACTTAAAGCGCCTTAAGCCGCCTGCTTGGCACGTGCAGAGCGGGGGGGAGGCGAGACGGGAGTCTCAATTACTCAGCTTGCGGGCGCCTTCACTTCCTGCTCAAATAACCAAAGCAACTGATCAATTATTTAGCAAGTATCGAACTGGGTCATGTTCAATGACTCGAGTGCTGAGACCTGAGACCCCTGCTCTCCCTTCTCCTTCACCAACGAGTTATTGACTGCCTTAGTTTGCCAAGGTCACATTGATTTTCACGTCGCGCCGCAGTGCTAATTTTCACCGAATGCTCCGAGCTTTTCCTCGACATCTTTGAGCCTTTGCCATTGCTGTAATTAAATTTGATCAGGCCTAAAAATACGCTGCAAAAATTGTAGGCCAGCGGAAAGTTTGCCAACGCACACACACACACACACACACACAGAATGGAACAGAAGGCCGAGCACACTTTTTGGACCTGCGACTGAGCCTGGACATGGACGTGGACGTGGACTGAATAAATGGAGCGCACTGCCTCAATGGCAAATTAAATAACGCGCCCAAAGTTTGTACAACTGATGCGATTTCACGCAAGGCAGCCCACGGGTTAGACAACGGCCAGGCCCGCCTCCTACGTTGCCCTCACTCGTCCAAACTGGACAAAGAAAGCGCAAAAAATCTCTTGGAATGAAAATTGAAAACGAAATATAAATAAAAGAAAACTCAAGCAATGTGAAAGCGAAACGAGCGAAATGAAACGAAACGTCGACCGACGCCAAATTATTTTTTCCTGGCCGGCGAAAACAAATGAAGCGAAACGCAACCAAAAGTGAAAAGTAGAAAAGCAAACAAAAAGCTGAAACAACAACAAGAACAACATAAAGAGTGGGGGGGGAAATAGGGCGAAAAGGATCTATCAAACGGTTTGTTGACCTATGATTGCGAATCAAATGAATAATGTCGAGGGCGCGATGCGGATTGAAGAGGAAAATCACGAAAATGGCAGAAGAAACAAAGTTAATTTAAAATAATAATCGATTAATTATGGCTAATTTCTGTATTACCGAACAGGAAATGGAAGAGCAGACCGAAAAGAGAAGGGAAGGGCGGAAGCGAAAAGGGAAATCGAAGGCAAAATCAGCATATATCCGAATGAACAACCTTAATCTAGAGATATACTCGATTAATTATAGCTAATGCCTATATTAGGCAATATGAAATTATAGGAGAAAGAAAAAGAGAAACACGCGCATTTCTCAAAGTATTTTTCCCATAAATTTCAAGTGAGTTTTTCCAGATTTAATTTAGGTTTCATTAGGCCTATTTATAGCCAAAAAAAAAAAAGCGATAAAGACACAAATTATGCCGCACCCACCAAAATGAATGTAAAAATGCTGTAGCCTAATTCGGTCACAGGCCCACAAAGTAAATTCTGACTTTTTAGTCGAGAAGTAGAATTATAAAGAGGGGGCGGGGCAGCGGCAGCAACTGGGGCGAAGATGTGTTAAATTTAAACAAATAAACAGCAGCAGGCGCAAATAGAAAGCGAGGAATCCTTAGGTACGCTACGTAGGTGCAGAGAGTCCTTAGAGCGAGTCTATATATACGAGCTATATACGGTATATATAGCGGATCGTGTGTATATGCTGATTGCTGCAGGCTGACAAACATGTGCGAATGTGAGGGGAACCCGTGAGCTGGCCCCAAAAGTTTGCCATACACCAACACACACACACGCACACATACACTCAAACACAGCACTGCCTGTCTATACGTGTGTTTGTATGCAGAGCGTAGCAGAGAACGCGGCGCAGCGCCAAATGTGGGCTTCTGGGTCAAAGACAGAGGCGGCAGGAAAACAAACCGAGAGAGGGACGAAGGGTGTCAGCGGGGCAGACGGACAGACAGAACGAGAGAAATAGACGTCGGAGGAGCGTAGACAACAACTTGCATAATTTAAATGTAGATATGTGGCTGGATGGCGCCTAAAGATATGCTCCCAACACACACACACACACAGATACACACACACACTCTCGCACGGGCAGGCAGAGAGTGAGAAAAGGAAAAACCACTTGAACTGCGCCGCAGCCACATGCTCAGCAATTGTTGTTGCTGCTGCGGCTAACAGATTCAGAGCCAGCTGCGTGGGTGTTGATAATGAGCCATTCAATGTGCGAGTGTGTGTGTGTGGGTGTGCGGGTGTGCGGTTCACATATGTTGTATCCGCACGAATTTATAGTCTACTTTATGGCTTACTAATGAACTTTCAACTTTGCCAGCGTGCCTTGATGCGACCATTATGTAAATACAAGTGCTTCTATTTGCCTGCCCACGCCTGTGCCCAAGCCAGGCTAATGGAGCCGCAGCTGCTCGAGCAGTAGTTGCAGCTCGAGAAAGTAATCGGTTTGCCACTTACCTGCTTATTCACACACACACACACACACGCACATTCGCACACAATATTCCCACAAAAGCAATTTTCTGCTATCAATATATTGAAATACCTTTTAAAGGCCGAGCTTCGCCCTTTCTGCCTCTGCTTCCTGCCCCAACCACACTGGAATTCTGTACATTTTTCGGTCTACCTTTTGGCGAAATAAATTTATTGCTGAAAATGCCGACCTTGAAATCGAGCAGAAAAGAAAAAGAGCGAAAGAACCATTAAAATCAATAAGGCGATTGTTCGTGGGAGTGGCAGGTGAGGAAAGGCGTGGGGAGGGGGGAAGACAGCACAGCCAAATCAATTTGTTGCCAGGCAGTACACGGTTCTATCTATGGATGTCCTTTTGCTCGCCCACTTTTTTCGCTCTCTCCTGGCGTGCCCCATAAATCGCTCAAAAGTGGCATAGAAAAGTAAAACAAATTGAAGGGTGGGAGGGGCGATGTTGCACAGCAGAAATACCAACTTCCGAATACCCGGCACCAGTAGCGAATGCTGCTGCACGACCGAGGAAAAACAACAAGGCGATGGTGATGAAGAGAGAGCAGGGTGTAGGGCTGGTGGGGAGGGAAAGCTCACAAATGGAGTCGTAAAGCAAACCAACTGTAGGCCGTAGTCCTGGTTGTTGCCGTGTCCAGGGACCGTGCCCGGCCGTTTGTCTCCATGCACTGTTGTTGTTGTTGCAGCTGTTGTTCATGTTGTTGTTGCAGCTGTTGTTGCCGTCGTTGTTGCTATTCAGCATGCATATGCACGCATATTTACGAGCTTGCGAGCTACAGAAAACGCAGCGGAATGCAAGAAATTGCACAACGCAACGAGATGGCAAATATGGAGGGGATCACAAACAGCCACGGCAACAGCAACGGCAACAGCAACTACAACAATAGTAACAACAGCAGCAGAAGTAGATTTCGAAGCAGAGCTACAAATTCCATTGGAAATGGCGAACGAGGCGCCGCTTCCAACTGTATTTTCCGTATTTTCGCCTGTGGCTTTCCTTCGACTGCGAAAAAAGGTTGCTGCAGCATCTACCTTTGGTATTCGGCAATTATGCGAATTTCATTTGGATAACTCTTTGCAATTTACACTTTCCTAACACATTTCAGCACATTTTTTAGGGCTTTCTCCACAGATTCTGTGTCCATTGCCAGTTTTGCTCAATTTTTATATTTAAAAACATATTTTTAAGTAATAAAAAATATGCAAAAAAATAATATATAATATATGATATGATGAATATAATAAATAATATAATAAATATATAATAAATAAAAATATATGATATGATGAATATATAAAATAATATAATACTAATAATAACGAAAATCAATAATAATTGTAATAACGTGGAATTATAAGAAGAACAACTCAGCAAAGTTTTAAAATATAACCGATAATTTGCCGGAGTCATGTGCGAGCGTGTGTGCACGTATGTGAATGAACACGCAGCAGTCTCATGTCTGCCAAATACGCGTACAAGTAGACAATCAATTGTCATTAGCGGGAGCCTCTGCAATTTTCTGTCATTTTGCGATGTGCCTGTCATGCTGTCAGTCTGGCAGTCTGTCAGTCTGTCAGTCTGTCTGCCTGTCATTCCGTCAATTTGTCGTCCTGCTTGTCGTATAATATGCGCAATTATTTTCGAATAAATCAAATTAAAGTAGCTTGCGAAAGAAAGAGGGGGACTGAGAGTGGGCAAGTGGGAGGGAATGGGCAGTAAAATGACTACAGATAATTGTGCATAATTGACAATAATTTAAAAGATCATAACCAAGATAGATATCTATATATCAAGCCGGCAAGCCCGACCCGAAGATAAAGCTGTCGACTCATTAAAACGCCATTTCTCTCCATTAGCCGTAGGCAAAGAGAGCAGGCGAGAAGGCGAGCGAGGGAAAGACGAGGGCAAGAAAACAAAGAAAATGCAAAGGAAAGGGCACTCAGAAGGAGGTAAAAGCCAAACAGACTGTAGATAAACACTCACGAGTTTCCCTTTTCCTGCTGCGAAATCAATAGAGGTCAACCTTTTATTTATAGCCCGTGCACGCCCCCCGAAGCGACATACGGCCAGGTTCAGGCCCGAAAGCAAAAACCATTTGCCATTTTTGTTTGAGTTTCCATCGGTGCGTTTTTCATTTGACTTGACTTGCAGTTCAAAGGGCGCGGGTCTGAGGCGCTCTGCGCCTCCTAAGGCTGAGGCCGAGTCTGATCCTAGCCCGTTCGAGGTCAAAGTGTGCGCCTGCCTGGCCTGTCAAGAGAGACGCATGTGTGTTGTGTGTTGTGTGTGTGTGTGTGCGTGTGCTGTGTCTGAGTGCGTATATCGTGCATGTCAAAGAGCCTTTCAATAAGAAATTTCTCTTGTTTCTTTTTTTCTCGTTTCTACTTTTTCTTTTTTTTTTGTAAAGAAAAACCATTAAGTCGATAACTGTGCGATTAGCCAAGTTCTTATGTCGATAGGCTGGCAGCCCTAACAAGCCCAACTGCCCCGGTTCGCTGCACAAGCAGCCTGACCGACAGACAGACAGACTGGCCGTCCGGCCGGCAAACTGACCCACCGCTCTGGTCGGGCCTGTCAATATTCATTTATTAGTTGTCATTGTTTGGTCCGAAAACTTTGCCAACTTACTTGCTGGCCGTGCCGCGGGGCCAGGGGCGTGCCAAAGGGGCGTATACTTGGCCAAGCTCACGGATTCGCCGACAGGCAAATGCGAATACATACGCAAGTCCTTGAAAGTTGAAGCTGCCAAATTGTTGATCTTTAGGTTAAAAGCCATGGGATTTCGCCAGAAATCCAACAAAATTATAAGCAAATTTTTGGTAATTTGCTTAAAATAATGCAGGTCTCATTGCTATTTTATTTTGAATAGTCCTTTGAAAATTGTATTAAATAACCAGAGTTTCAGCTGAGTTTGTCTATAGTATTATCAAAAGAGCACATTAATTCCGTTATTATTGCCCTTTTCTTTTCTTCATTTACGCTTTTTTGTCTAACTTAAGCTTTGGCATACTTAGCCCAGTAGTTCAACCAATTTCATGCGCCCTTAAAGAGTTAAACGAAACTGCAAAACATTTGCCTCGTCTGAATTCTTCTAACGACACATATATCTCACGCTCAGCAAAAAACCACAGAAGTCGAAACAAATTGCAGTACAAGATATTTTATGTGCCTTACAAATCGTCCGGCATCGGAGCAGCATCGGGGCAATGAAAACGATATAAAAATCACTCACTCAGGACTCCGCTGGCTGCCTTAGGGCCGTGGCCAGCATGAGTTGCACTCAATTAGGCCAATCTCGAGGGCAAATTTATGGCCAGAAATAAGTTTATACATTTTACGGATGGCATAAAACTGCGCTATATGTAAGGTCCATTCGAATGCGGCCAATAGCAAAAAGCGAGCGTCATAAACTATTTGAACTTAAGCCGGGAGCACTACATAAAAATCGAAGCCTTACAAATGGCACCGCCCGCATGATGTAGCAGTACCCAGAAAAATAACTTGCAAGAAAACCAAATTTCTTAATTTTTCCTTTTTGAAGTGCCCTTCAATTGGGTAAACTGATTAATTGGCCCTTGTAGGGAGTTGCGGTGTGGCTTCTGCGACGTGCTCCCGCGGTCTGCCGTGCTACAGCAGCAAATACACTGCATACATACATTTACTTGTATTTCCCTGTGAGAGTGTTGCTTCCTCTCCAGACTAAGTTTCATATGATATAGTGCTGATAATTCCACTGGCCCTGCGCCGGGGCAGGCTCCAGGCAATCACGTAGCGATTCACGCCAAATGGCGCCCACTCAGCGCCGGGCAACCGCTCATTAATATGGCTTAGGCGAATGCAAATGGGCTTCGTGACAAATGACATGCAATTTTGCAGCACACACACTCACACGTACTCACACACTCACACACTATACACACACACACCAGTGTGAAGAATGCAATTAAAAGGAACACCTCGCTCGAGTTGAAAGCGCTTTAAAAAGTGACACAAAAAGGGGAGCAGAGAAAGGGGAAAGGCGCATTAGATGGACTTACAGAGCGGCGCCAAAACATTCGCAGCAGACTCTCACAATACAAAAGTAACCAGGCCGCTCTCCCTTCCCTCTCTCTCTCGCTCTCTCTTTCTCTAACTCTTCTCGCCGCCCAGGCTGCTCCTAGTCCTGTACACAGCAAAAAAGAAGAACGCGACGCTCTGTCCGTCCGACCGTCGGGCCAATGTGGCTGCAGTCCGGCTTGGACGTCCGACGTACGACGAACGACGTTGGCGTCGCGCGGATTTTGCTGTCAGTCCCAAAGTTGCGCCACAAACAAAGCGGCCGCAGTCCAAGTGCGATAAATCCCGTTGAAATACAACACACAAATGCGAAAAAATAAATAGGAACAGCGCGAAGGAAGCAGCAACAGAAGCAGAAGCACAAAAATTGAAATGGGCAAAGGACAATGAAGCGAAGAGCTAAGCCCAAAAGTGTGAAATGTGCCGGGCATTAATGCCAGCTCTCTATATGCAAACAGAAAACTTAATTTTTGCGCATTTAAGTGTAAAGTGAATTCAATAACTTTATGCATTTATTATTATTATTATTAATATTAATATTATTAATATCATATTAATATTATTATTATTATTATTATTATTATTATTATTATTATTATTATTATTATTATTATTATTATTATTATTATTATTATTATTATTATTATTATTATTATTATTATTATTATTATTATTATTATTATTATTATTATTATTATTATTATTATTATTATTATTATTATTATTATTATTATTATTATTATTATTATTATTATTATTATTATAAAATACTATGTATTTATATTTCAAAAGTGAACAGTCGTAAATTAAGGTACCCTAAAGGAGGATCGGCACAACTAACACTTGCATGTAACTACAGAAAACTCTTTTAAGCCGATAGTAGCCAGTGGGATATTCTCTTTTAAGCCAAAGCCGACACTCGAGCTTAGGGTAAGCCCCAATACTCAGGCCACAGCCAAAGAGAAAATACCATATATCTGCATGCCTGTAAGTAGATGTTCCCTGGAAGTATTTTCCCTGAATCCCCTACCATGGAACATAGATCTCTTTCGACCGAATCGGCTTTAGTATGCAGCGCCGAGATGAGCTTTATTTTTATTTGCAGAAATTGACGCCATTTATTGACTCGGTGCAGTTGCTGTTCTGCCTGCAGGGGCGAGGGGGGAGCTCGGTGTCTGGCTTCCAAATTGCCATTGTAATTGTTGCCGTCCGTCCGTCCGTCTGTCCATCTGTTGTCCGTATGCTTCTGCTGCTTTTTTATAGGTTTTGTGATTGTTTCCGCTCGGATGAGAAGACACGAATTGCAAATTTCAGGCACGCATCAATGATATCTCGTCATTGGAATTCAATTTGCATTGTCCCCACGCAGCGCGGCTATTAGACTGCGGGGTGAGGAAGGGCACTGGCTGTGAGGGCTGTGAGGGAGTCGCCATTTGGCTTTCGTCTTTCGGCGAGTTTGCGGTTGTGCCAGTGGCTTGGCCAGCTTGTCCGGCTGTCGGGCTTGGCTTTTGGCCATCAATTGCCGTCAACGCTTGGCCAAGCTTGCAAACAGCAATGGTAATACACGGCTACACGCACACACACACCGCATTCAGCCCGACTGCATTTATGCGCATTTAATAGCATGTTGTGCAATTAAATTAAATCCATTCGCATTGCGCGACGTCCGCCTGATTATCGTTATTATTGTTTCAGTGTCTGTTTTCCACTGCCATTTCCACAGCTCCTGCCATTTCCAATCCGATTTGAGTTTCATTTTTTGCTGCTGCCCGCACAAAGGTTAATTGAGTTTGCCTGTTTTGACGGCTCGTGTAACGACGCCGCGTTATGCACTATGCTCAGTGATAATAATATTATAATATCATTATAATAAAAAAAATGAACGCGAAATCGAGTAATTAGCAAGGGGATTTCTGGCCTTTTTTGTGTGGCTGCAACTGCAACTGGGAATCGCGTCTAATTTATGTTGATTGAGCACTTTCGAGTGCCTCAAAAAACAGCATTAATTACACACTAAATGTGGTATATATACTAAATACCTGCAGCAGCAGCCACTTTGAGTGCACCATATTTATATTCCATAACGCTCGACTGGAATTGCAATTTGAAATTGTTTTCGAATTAAATTTCAATTAAAAGCTCTTTTTCTACTGCAAAGTTTTTTGTTATTTTATTTCGTTATAATTTATGCGGAAGTTTTTATTTGTGGGCGAACATGTGTTTCCCCTCCCCCCCTTTCTCTTTATGGAACTCGTGAAACTAAACTACATCAATAAAACTTGAGGCAACAACGTGGAATATGCATTTGGGTAACTCAACATATGTTTGCCATATACATACGAATATGGTATACCTTATGCCCTAAGCACAGCCTGTGTATTTTCACTTTTGAGAAGGACCTAACAAATTCGAGGCTGTCGAAAGTCATTAGCAAATATTTGCCTGTTGTGTTTGCAACAACAACAGGAACAACAAGAGCAGAAAATCACTTAACGCTCGGCCACAAAAGTTTGCGGGCACAGTGACTGATAAGCAGCAGCAGGCAGCAGCAGAACTGGAACCAGAACCAGAACCAGAACAACTGCCACTGGAACTAGGATGTCCGCAGCGTGGCAGAAGTTTGCCAAATCGTTTATAAATCGCTTTGTTCGGCAGATGCGCCCGACCAGGTGCTGCTTTGGCAGAGCGACGGACAGAGCCGGGCGAGAAGTCAATTGAAAGCGAACGCCAGCCAGAGATACCTGTACGACGAGGGTTAAGCCGAGCGTCCGGCTACAGGGCTGCCAGGGTTGCCAGCTGGCAATGCAAACGAAATGGAGGCTAACGCTTAATAATTTGTTATATCCGCCGTGTGCAGCGCCACTTCCGTTTCCGTTGTCCAGGCTAACCGCAGCAAAACAACAGCGCGCAACAACAACAATTGGCGCTGGACAGCATTAAACAGCGACACACACATACACACATGCATATACAACCACTAACAGTCACAGACTTTCAACGAATGTAATTACAGCCTATTGTCTGCCATAGTCCAATCGGGCGAGCTGTGAGGTAGGTCTGCAGACACAGCGACAACTTTCGTCTTGGCTCCTGTTGGACTCTGCAGTTTCGGCGATTTGCCACGCACTTCGCTTCTCCTCGAGCCTTTGGCATTTGGACAGGCTTGCGCTAGTCCAAGGATTCGAACATAACATTTGACATTTGATATGGACGTGTTTGAGAGAGCGCACGCACATGTTCGAGCGAATAAGAGCGCAGCACGTTTGAGAGTGTGTGGATAACAGGTTCGAGTTGGTGTGGATAACATGTCTGCAGGACGAGCCACTGTAAACACAAGTTGCAGGGGCGACTGCGAACAGGACATGCAATAACAGCTACTAAAAAGGGGTAATACGGGTTCGATTGAGTATACTACTAGTATATTATACTGTAGCATATTATTATAAGTACGTTTTGTAGTATACAAAGAGTGGGGGAACAGTCTCTGTTTGGTTGGGTTCTTTGCTAATATCCTGCAAAATCCTTTGAAACGTATAAGCCATTACTTATAATATTGTATACAACATACAATTTGGTGTTCGTATACTTTCATATAAGAAGTATCAATCTAGTTATTATACTTTGGTTCAAGCGTTAAAAGAATTATAATGCTTTTTAAACATTGCGGTAAACAATTAAGCGTTTGATTGACATGCAAAAAAATTGACTACTTAGAGCTATTCAAGCCCAAGCAATACTGCGACAGTTTATGGAAATGACCCACATTATGTTATGGGTAATCAGTTTGGCGGGCTGCTTGAACATGGCACGTGCTTTAACAGAACTCTGTTAAAATGCGAAATTTATTTTATGCACAAAGCACTGCAACCGCAGCAATAGCAATGGGGCTAGGAGGGTGTCAGAAGGCAGCAGGGAGCGAGTCTGAGGTCTGGGTCTTGGCAAGCAGAACATCAACATGGCTTTTGTTGTCCGTGGACATTGTCTGAGGCAGGCACAACAGCAACGCGAGCGCAACAAAAACAATGCACAACCACGCAGCAACAACAGCAACAGCAGCAACGAACTCCAGCTGCTGCGGGGGCGGGCGAGTGAGCGCGCAAAAGTAGGCTTCATTCTAACACTTAACATGTTAAAATTACATTCGCCGCTGTTATTATTTTGTGTGTGTGTGTGTGTGTGTGTGTAGTTTGTAGGCTTGTGTGTGTGTGCGTTGCTACTTGTTTTGCTCGTTAAATGTCAAGCGGAAAGTTGAGAGAAAGTCAATGACCGGCAACGCTTAAAAAAACGTAATAACAATAGCAAAAGTTTGTTTTGGAGTTGAATGAGCGCACTTAGTTAGTGCACGAAGGGTTAGGGTTAGTCTTTGTTTCGCCCCCTTTTGCCCCTTTCCCCCTTTCGCCCGTCCGCACTGTTCGCCTTGTTCCCACTTGTTCTCGCTTTTTTCTGCCACACGGCGTTGAAAACAAATCCCGTTGTTCCGTAGGCGCGTTGACAACTCGGCCAAATAATAAGATGGATTCCGCAGAGCGGAAAATAAGCCATCGTTAAATTGAGTATGCAAATTGGATTCGCACGCGAATTTAAGGCCAAGGATTGCAGCATTGCCCAAAATAAATTCAGCTCGCTTAAGGCGCAACAGCAGCAATAGAGGCAAGCGAAGCCACGATTATTGCAGGCTTGACATTCGCTCCACACTTCCGCCTGCACTTGTGCAGTCTCCTCCGACTGCACTTAATCTCTCAATTTTGTACTGAAAGAGAAATCATTTACCCCGCTTCGCCACTTCATTTGCATATTGAAGCTGTGCGAAAAAATTAAATTATTTATTTATCTATTGAAAATGCAAAGTTGAACCGAAATAAAAGGTTAGCGTTGAGTTGAGCTTGATCTGTGGACTTGTGATGGACTGCACAATACCCTATGATTTTTTTTATTTTATTTTTTTTTTTAATGTATATAGGTTTTTGGAAAGGGAAAAAATCTCGAAAGACATTGCCAAGGGGGTCCCCTAGTGTGGGACTTTAACCTCACTGAAAAACCATTCGCCACTATGTTTCCTTCGCTCTTTGTTGTAATCCCTTGCAGTACTACGAGGGTCGTTCAATAAGTCCTTCGAAAATCCGAGTGAAGAAATCCGAAATCCTATTTTTTGGACGAGATAAAAATGTTGGAAAAACGATTGGCAAAGTGTGTAGAGCTAAAAGGGGACTATGTTGAAAAATAAAAAAAAAATTTCTGCTAAAAACAGTGTTTTTATATTTATTATTATTATTTATTTTTTTTAAAGACATATTGAACGACCCACGTACCATTAGACATTTTTTCGCTAGGGATCGAGCGTAGCCCCATGGGCTTTACCTAGGTAGTTGTTGAGTTGATGCGAGGGACAAGTGTCACAGTCTTTCTAGCCTACGCTGCTCTTCCATTATTTTCGCGAACATTTCTCCCAGTTTTCTTTTCTTTCTAACATAATACCCACAACATATTCTGCTGCTAAGGTGAGCACTCACTTGGCGCATAAAACAGACTCTGCGTCTCCTGCACTGTGGGTGATTACAGGGTATGCACGCACACACACACGTACACACGCTTGTGAAAACAACAGTTGTCTGCAAGCGCTGCGAGCGCAGAGCAGGCGAAGGAACACAATAAAAAAAGACTGAGCTGCGCGAAAATCAAGTAACTGTTAGCTACAACACACACAACACACACAACACACACAGCACACACAACAAACATTTCACCGATTCCCCTACACTCCTACACACCCCCTCCCCCCTCTGGCTACTAGTTGGCAGGTAGGTTTGCCCGCCTTTCGGCGGCCGCATCGTAAAATCGCAGAGATCCAACCGCACTCAAAGAAATTATGCGAAAACAAAAATGCTGCACTTGGGAGAAGCTTCCCCCCTCCTGCCCGGCAGCCATCGAGCCGGAGAGTAGTGTGGAATATGGCAAACAAAACAGAACAGGCAACAAAATGGCAATACACACAAACACACACACACACACAGACACGTGCACGCACGCAACACAAACACAGCACTCGCACACCCTTGCAGGGCAAACATACGATAACATAAAAGCGAACGCGGGCTGCCAGCGAGCGGGTGAGCAAACAACCTTAATAAAAATTTCATTTCCTTAATCAAATGCATTATCAAATTACAAAAGCAACAACAACAGCAGCAGCGACAAAAGCAGCGCCAGCAACAAAGCGAAACAACAGCGAGAACCTCACAGCCACAGCCGTGTAAACGGGGCGGGGGTGGGCGTGTCTACGTAATGTGCAGCCACAAGAGGCAGAAGAGCATAAAAGAATTTTGTTATCCTTTGCCACAGGCCTGCAGTCAGCTTGCCGCACAAAGCAACTTCAATTGGAATCGTCGAATGCGTCGCACACTCCGTTCGAAGCACGCAGCGCGCGGCGGCGTCCCTGCTGAGTTCTGTTACACGACTGTAAGTCGCAAGCTACGTCCCTGCCCGCCCCCCTCCCCCTGCCCACATCAAGCACTCTAGGCTCGGCGATTGGCGATTGTCGAGCGAGAACTGAGATCAAACAAACAGTTTAACTCGAAGGCAGTTCAATCGGGAGTGCTCAAAAGAGAGCAGCATTGTGTTGGCTTTGCCATTGGCTTCTCTTTGAACCTGTTCGAAATTAAGAGAAATTCGTGCAGGCAATGCATTGACTGCATTGTGTGTCTACTCCTTAAGAGGCGCAAGCAGACAGTTAGAGCTCGAACTTAAGAGAAATTCGCGTAGGCAGTGCATTGGCTGATGCTTAAAGCAATGCCCTGCTGCTTCGATTGCCTACTCTTTAAGCGGTGCAAGCAGTCAGATCAAGCTCGAGCTTAAGAGAGCTTCGAAGAGCGCCACATTAAAGCGATAATTGGGGCAATGCGCTGCTTATTTCGCTGTACGCCGAGAAAATCAATGATTGCATTTGCTTTGGAATGATGCCAGCGTCTGGCGCGCTCGTTGCTCCAGCTGTAGTTGTTGCTACTGCTGCTGTTGTTCCGGAAGGATGACGAGGGGGCAGTACAAGCAGCGGCGCTGATAACTAGCAGCAGCAAAGTCCTTTGGCGTGGCGAGGAAATTAGAAATGGAAATTATTATCGTAATTCGTAATATTCCTGTTGCTGCTGCTGCTGCTGCTGCTGCTGTGGAATAATTATGCCAGGCAGACGCCAGGCTTGTGCCTAGAGTTGTCATTTTTCTCGATTATATTAACTTTATTGTAAAGAGCGCCACATTTGGCGCAATCATTGAAAAACAGTAAACAATTCCATTCTCGAATCCTCTTATAATTTACAAGACTTAAAATTTTGAAACTATATTTGAAACATCGCAGCTTCTTCGCAGCGGAATAATAGCTGCAAGAAAACACGTAGCATTAATACAGCAGCAATACGCTCAAATGGGTCTTTGTAGTTACGCTTTAAAAGCAGACTCCGCGCCAGCCGGCCGCCAGCCCGCAGAGGCCCTAGTCGGAATTACATCTTCCTGGCTTTCAGGGATTCCAAGTGTTCAACAGCAGAACGAGGCTAATAATACAAATTTGGTAAAAAATATTCATGATTTCAGGTCGACTGTTGTGAAAACTACAATTTAGTTCTATGAGAGTCGTGCTAGACAATGAGACTGAGGCAAGCTGAATTTCATTTGCCTGCTCTCCCCTCCGAACATGAGAGTATCGGCTCGGGTATATCGATAGCACAAGTGGAGCCTGTGAGTGGCACACACTGCACCCACCACACACACATGCATACTGCATGCATATTGAGACTAGCCTCATGCACGTGCAATCATGTCTATCGATAAACGCGTAGAAATGCAGCCTGTGTATGCCACCACACCACACCACACGCTGCCTTGGCCAACTGTTGCAGCCTGCAGCAGTGTTGGTGGCGATGGCAGCGCCAATCGCAGCCTCGTTGTGTTAGCTGTCAAATGGACAATCGATAACTTCCTCGAGCACAACAATCGAGGGAACTGCGTAAAGCTCTGCAGTCTGCAGCAAAAGAAGATCCGATTGGAAACTGTTGATTGCGGCAACCCGATGGCCATGGTATGATCTGTGCCTGACAAGGCGTCCAGATAACTTTTGTACTAATGCTGTCATACTCCGCCTCTCTGCAGGCTCACCACAAATCGTCGAAGGCGAAGCAGAAGCTGCCGACACGTGTGCAGCCTGAGGTGATGCCGCCGCCGGGCGAGGCCGGACTCTACTCCAACAAAATACACTACCTGCGCAAGTACCTGCTGGACGAGCTGGTCACCAAGAAGTTCGCCATGGACTTCATGGAGCCGGTGGACACGGCCGTGCTGAAGGTGCCCAACTACTACAACATCATCAAGCGGCCCATGGACGTCGGCACGATCATCAAGCGCGTGCAGAACAGGTACTACCATCGTGTGGACGACCTGATCAGCGACTTCCGACTGGTAATCAGCAACTGCTTCACCTTCAACCGGCCCGGGGACGTGGTGTACCGCAACTGCCAGAAGCTGGAGAAGTTCTTCCATCGCGTGCTCAATAAGATGCCCAAGGGCGAGGAGAAGCCCAGCACGAAAGATCCGCAGGCATCCGGTAAGCAGCAGAGCTTCGAAAAGACCAACGAGTTCGTCCAGCGACAGTGCCGCGAGATGATGAGGAAGCTGCAGGCCTCCATCGCGAGGGAGGACGACAAGAGCATCTGCAAGTACTTCAATGCCAAGCTGGACCTGCTGGCCCAGAAGGTGGACAGGCACAACTTCAAGACCATCGAGGAGTTCCACTTCGAGGTGAACACCATCTTCAAGAAGTTCGACTCCCAGGTGAAGATGCTCTACGAGGCGTACCACAAGAACTGTGACCACGAGGCGAACTACACGTGTGAGAAGTGCAGTGCGAAGAATGCCGAGCCGGAGGAGGAGCAGCCAGAGGAGTGCGCCATCGTACTGGACAAGGAGGACATAACCGAAGTGCTGGTCGCACTCAAAAAGGCGGAGAACAGCGTAGAGCTCTGCATGAAGACTTACAGCAGAGACAAGGAAAATCGCGCAAGGGACCTCATCGACAGCTTGACGGTTGCTGCCGAGCGCCTAAAGCTGAAGCTAAAGAATGAAGATCAGTCTGAGGATCAAACCGAAACCGAAGAGGCAGACGACGAGGAGTCAGAGGAAGAATCAGAGGAAGAAACTGACGAGGAGGCAGAGGAGGAGCAGGACGAAGAGCAAGAAGACGAACAGGACGAGGAAGATGAAGAACAGGAGGAGGAAGAAGATGAAGAAGAGCAAAGCGACGAGGAAGACGAAGAGGATGAAGATAATGACGAGCAAGAGGATGAAGAGTACGACGAGCAAGAAGAAGAGCAAGAGCCACAGCCAGAACTGCAGGAACTGCAGCCGATGCCTTGCTACGACGAGAGCTTGATGAGCGAAGATCAGCAGCAGCAGCAGCTGCAGCAAGAGCAACAGCAACCGTTGCAAGTTATGGCCGACTACTACGACGGGGAATACTATGCACAACAGCCACAGGCCTATGAGGAAGGTACTGTGCCAGACTATGGCAACTATTACGACGCAACGCAAGACCCCAACGCGTACTTCATGGAACCGGAGTACTACGAAGGCCAGGAATTCGAAGCCGACGAACTGCAGCAGCAGCCACAACTTGAACCACAGCAGCAAAGTGAACTAAATGAGGCTGTTGAACCGCCGCCGTCTGAAGCAGTAAAGGATCCGTCGGTTCCACCTGATTCGACACTCTGGATGGACTTGCAGATGAGCAGCAGTGAAGGCAGCGATAAGGATGAAACATCACAAGACCTGTAAACCACGCTGGCACATCTGCACTCATAAACGATTACACAAGACCAAGAAATCAAGCTGCAGCCGATGCTGTTGCTTCTACTCGAAGAGTAATGGGCACTAATCAGTTATATCAGTTAAGCCTATTTATACTACTCGATGTATGCCAGATGAATATAACTGGCAAAACATGGCCAGAAAGTATTAAGTTTTCGAATTATTTATTATTATTATTATTTATTATTATTATTATTTTTTATTAATATTATTTATTATTATTATTATTTATTATTTTTTATTTATTATTTATTATTATTATTATTATTATTTATTCGCGCGGTCCTCCAGCTGGCGTGAATTCCTATAAATCGATGATGCATAGAAGTACACTTTGCACGGCACCTTAGTTGGGTTCCCCTAGACGCAGGCTTAGCTCGGCACAGCGAGCCGTGCGCCGTGCTGCCAAATGTATCGTAGGCAATGTGCGAACTTATCCAATCGATACAATTCACTCCGTATGCAACTTCCGCAGCCTTCGAGGTCGAGTCTGACGCCTGGCATGTGTGCCATTATATTGCTAGGCCTATGCACGCTCTCAAGCGCCATAATTGAAGTCTGCAAGTACTAAGCACTACGCCTTTCAGTCGGATATCAATCTGTTTGCAATTTTAAATTTAAGATTGGCTTTCTGCGGCTTTTAATCTGCTTGCGAGCCACAATTAAAAATCCAAAAATAATGCAGGGCAAAACGAAATGAAAATGCAAATCGCCATTCATTGATTTTGGGCGAATAAAATAAAATATTCAAATTGTCTACAGCAGAAGCAGGCGCTTCCATTTGCATCTGCTTCCGTTTCCAGGTGGATGTTGCCTAATTTATTTAATGAATACAAATTGATTTGGCTTCTTGACCATTTCAAACAAGTCAAGAAAGCGACAGACGAGCGTACTTAACATATAGATACCATTTACTCATTTAGTGCTTTATAAGTTCTTGTTCCATATGCTACATTTCCGTTACAACTTTGTTGGTCTCAGGCGCGCAGGCAATTCACAACAGTGAAGGCCTATGCCACGCAGCTCGATGTCCACTGCTGCTTTGCAAGTCTGTTAATATAATTTTCAACACCGAGATATTTATTTAACTTATAAGTATTTATAAGATTAACTATTTAAGACAAAATCATCTAATACGTTTTTATAAGATTAATTAAAAGAATAAACGGCATAATGGGAAAATTTGCAGCTCTACTTTTCAAATTTGCTTGCGTTTAGAGCAAAAATAAATCAACTTATACGTTTTTATAAGTTCATTTTCTTACAAATAAAGGTATTAACTTATTTATTTATTAGAAATAAAGGTATATTAACTTATACGTTTTTATAAGGTGCAAATTCTAGATAAACGGGGAATATAATATGGGGAATTAGGCTATGCTATACAATTATTAAGCTAACCATAAAAATATCCCTGTGCTATAATGAAATGCTCAACAGAGTACCTGAGACCACCATAAACAATTTTGTAGCAATAAGCAGTTGTCATGGAGCAGAAAGCGCCATCCTTTATCAATTTAATTATTGCTTGCTTACTAACTTTCTTGCTGTGACTAAATTAATACTAGATTTATTAGATTTCATTTTATTTACTTCTAGTTGACCAACAACTCTGTTATAATCGGTTGACATATCGGTTCGAATTCTAAACTATTACATATATTTTGTATTATGTTCGAAAATACTGCAGCAAACGATTTGACTAAAATGTAAAAGAACATGTGTTTAAAACAAATAAGCTAACAAGGCCATCCAAAGTACTAGCAAGACTGCTTAGCCAACCTCTTTCTGATATAATATGTGTACACCGTTAACAAATATATACTAATGCACAAATACGTATGTATATATACTAAGTATATGTACTTGCGATTTCTTACTACTCTGGACCGGAGTTCTGTGTGGTGCGGTTTTAAAGAAGGGACTATAAAAGCTATACAAGTTATGAGTGACCAGGGAGCATCCACTTAGCATCACGTAAATACGATAAAAACTTAACAGACTTCTTCAAACCATATTCAAATTGAAGTTCTTAGTATCTCTCTGTCTCGAAAACAATCAAGTACAACGCCGTTTACAAAAATATCCGTGTTCTGCGACCTATCCTTATCCGTATTACCACACTTATTATATACGTACACGCATACTTCTAAAGGTATATGTAGAATTCTCTTATCTAGATTGTTGTTACATACATTGCTCAAAATCAACGTGTTCTAACTTGCGGAGTATAGCACTTAATTAAGTATAGGCGCATTATAGGTTTAGATAGGGTTAGAGGGTCTGTTCTCCCAATTGTAAGCTAAAGCCCATGAAATCGATCGAAGATTCAAGCGGAACTTGAACTTACACATGGGAAAACACACCCAAGCAGAAGTATCTGTTGTAGTTACATAAGTTATATAAATTTGCCTTTGGGATAGAAGAGTAGAGGGATAAGATTGCTAGTCTACATACATATTCCCTCCGTACTTTCTGGACAGGGTTGTGCTATACAAGTGCCCCTGTGACTGCGACTGCGACTGTGGCTGTGACCTTTGCTTCTCGCGCGCAATACTTGGCCAACTTCTCAAATGTATCTCAGAGATACTTTTGAATCTGCTCGAATCTACAGCTTTTAGAAGTGGTTCGCGTGCCCGGCAAACATTCTCGCGAATATTTCGTCGATCCCGCGCTCCCCCTTTAAATCTCCTGTAGCAGTGCGTCGGGTGTCTGTGGATCTGTTGTACTGCCGCCCAACTCGCCGCTCAGGTCACCCACCGAGGATGAGACCGCCGACAGCATCGTGCTCACCGTTGCATTCACCAGCTCCGTACTGGTGCTGGCCACGCTGCTGTACAGAGCGAACGCAGTGGTGGTGATAACTGTGGCCAGAGCTGGTACGGGCACGGTGCTAGTGGAGCTGCTCTCCGTGCTGGTAATACTCGCGATTGTCGTATTGAGCAGGTGCAGCGGCGCCAATGTCGTGTTGACGGTCATCGTTGAGCTGGTGGTGGGCAACAGAGGCGGTATAATTCCATGGTAGTGTTCCAGCATTGGCGTATACGGATACATGGGACAAGGGTTTTCCAGCTGAGGTCCCAGCATATTCTCGAAAACGTAACCAATCAGAGATCCTGCCGTTAGGCCGATATTGTAGGACAGTGTCATAATGTTTCCAGTGACTTCTTTGAGCGTGCCTGGCACCTTGGCCGGAGCCAGCATCATGGGCAGACTTCCGGCCAGCCCATTGCTGATGCCCAGCGCTATGGTGAATAGAAATGGTGCCGTCTCTCCCGAGATGATGGGGCGATGACGCGGCGCGCAACAGAGCAGGAACATCGGCACTAGCACAATGCGCAGTCCACTCAAGAGGATCAACTGGCGTCGCGACCAGGGATATGGGCTGGCTGCCAGTATCTTGCCAATCACATCGGACGTATTGAAGCAGAACATCAGCAGGACGGGCATCCAGGTGCGCAGCGTGCATGAGTTGACCTCCACCTCGATGCCAGGATATAGGGAGAGGGTTACGCAGTAGGCCAATGCGATGCACACCATGTAGGGATAGATGACCTGAGCCACACGCCAGCGAGTTACGAATCCCTCGCGTATATCGCCCAATTTGCTGGGACGGCAGCGACGCGGGGTTATTACATGCTCCACTTTGAAAGCTACCGTTGTAGGCGTGGTCGGCTCATGTGGCGTTGCAGGCAGCTCAGGCAACTGACCAAGTCCCTCGATGATGCTCTCGCCAGCTGTGGGATTGGACAACTCATAGACGGGGTTGCTGAAGCTCAACGTATTGCCGGTGTTGGAACTGGAATGATGTTGTCCAGCCGTCGTGGTTGTTGTGGTGCCATCCATGGAGAGTACGCCATACTTTGTGCTGCTGGTGGCACCATCGATTTCTTGCTGAAAGGAAAATACCACATAACATCAGAAAATAATTCCTCATGGCTCTGGGAATGGCTGTTCACTTACCTCATCTGGTCGCAGAACAATTTTAGAGCAGGCCTCTACGTGGAAGCGCACAAAGGGCGAGTTGATGGTGGCTAGATGCAACAGGTAGCTGAAGAGTATGTACAGCGTGGAGGTCAGAAAGAAGATGACCGTCGAGACGCGGTCGTTGTTGATGAGCAACTTGGTTACCACGCGGTTGGAAGACACCAGGAAGCCCGCAATACTCTCGCCGGCCATCACCGCCTGCGTGTACTGTTTGGGCAGCATCGAGGCAAAGCCATAGAAGCTGGACTGCTGTATGGTGCAGCCAATGGCGGTTAGCGCCACCGCGGACATGTTCACCACGTAGGCCGTGTTGGCGGCGAACGCGTGCCAGGCCACCTCGCAGACGGCAACGAAGATCAGCGTGGTAAAGGACACCATATAGCCGAAGAGCACGCGGGTCTGGAACGGCGCCAGCGAGAGCACGATGTTGTTGAACAGAACCGTGCAGAATGCCACGAAGATGTACGTCATCGACATGTCCAGGGCGACAGGACGACCCGGAAAACGGCCCTGCCAGTAGTCGGCGGCGATAATGAAGCTGCAAGAGTCGATTTTAGATAGTTATTATTTTATTGTTATTATTTAATTGTTATATATTTAATCATTTTCTATAACAGTGCCATCGCAATCAATCAATCATTCACACACACACATAATTCATTCATTCATTCTATTCGCACTCACCTATTGTAGGGCAGGACGAATCCAATGCCCGCTGCAAGGAGTGCCAGGTAGACAGCGTGCCGCTGGTCCTTGGGGGCGCGTGTGTCGAACTCGGGGCTGTCGATGCTCGTCGGATGCCGCACGCCACTGCCCGAGGGGCGACCGCCGCTCCGACCCTCCAACGGTTCGTATGTGCTTTCCTGTGCGCCCACGTCCATTGTATTGCTCTGCCTGTTATTGTTGGTACTCTTGTTGTTGTTGTTGTTGCTGCTGCTGCACGGGCTGATAACTTGTTCCTGCCGCCGTTGATTTTTGGCCAATTGTTTATTTACTCAGCGCAGATTGCAATTGACTTTTGCATAATTTATGCGCTGAAATCGACACGAATGCAGCGCAGGGAATTTCAGACGTCGATACAGGGTGCTCTCTCGGGTCATTTGTGGCACACAAATCGATAAACAACAGACGCAAGTTGTTGCTCCGCTGGCTTCTCCTCAACTCGTGGTAATCGAATGCCAATTTTAACTCCTTCAATATACTTACTTATGCATACTTCTCATATTCCAAACTCGTCAGATTCACTTAGTACTGCCCTGGGATACCTTATCTCAATTTGCACCCAACACTGCAACTGTTTTGTTGACGTTTCCAATTTGCTAGTTATACTCGAACATGCTGCATGCACACTCGGGACATGCACAACTGAGCTAC
Organism: Zaprionus bogoriensis; assembly: GCA_035046045.1. Taxonomy (NCBI): domain Eukaryota; kingdom Metazoa; phylum Arthropoda; class Insecta; order Diptera; family Drosophilidae; genus Zaprionus; species Zaprionus bogoriensis. The sequence goes on along the minus strand of JAWNOI010000191.1, from coordinate 1,704,375 downwards.
GATATCATCCCTTGTCCATGTCCTCGCAGGATTCTCACCACGCCAACTCACCACACACTGCGCATGTCGCGTATGATTGATTTTTGTATTGTCTGCACTTGCACTTGCACTTGGCCCTCACCGGACAGTCATTCGCCTCTGGGTCCCTGAACGGATTGGCCAGCAATATTCCTGCATAATATTTAAAATGGTCTTCGAATTTCGTAAGTATAATATACATGTACTATATACATGTATGTATTTATTATATATTTTCTATAGTAAATTATATTTTCTATTTTATTTTATTAACAGATCACTATAGAAAACTGGAAGAGTTAGGGGTAGGCTAAGTGGCAACAGGTAAAATTTTAAAAAATGTAATAGCCTGTTTAAGAGGCTAATCCCAAAACGCAACTGTTCATTTTACCTTAACTGCATTCTTTTCTCATTATGCGTGTATCTGCCTGAAGATGAACTTGCAGAAAAACATATAAAGCTTTTGTAACATATAAAGCTTTACAGATACACACATATATATGTATGTACGCACTTTTTGAGATATATATAGGTATTAGGATGCAAATTGTCTGCATGCACACGCACATCTGCTCGTGCACCCAATATAAACGGATATTCCGCTGTAGTTGTCATTGCTTTGGATAGTGAAGAGAAAGTCATTTTGGCTCCGAGTCCAGCTCAATCTTTTCCATTACTGAAAGCAATGGGCGCGGCGCAATATCCTGCCAAATATAAAGTGATAATTAAGCCTGGCGAATGCAAAGCTCTTAAAGAACCATGGTACAGAAATCTGCAACTTAAACGATATCCCGCACTTGACGCTGGCTATCGTGCAAGTCATCGTTAATGTTGCGGAATTCTGTGTCTGTTACACACAAGCATTGCAAAAGTGTGGCCAAGTCAGAACCAATCCTTTGAGAAGGATAACAAGATCACTGAGAGCCGTGTGAAATCGGTTAATACTGACTGACTGAACTTTGATTATAATTGCATTCACAAATATGCAGCTTATGTAAAGTATTTAAACGAGTTTTATTCGTATTTAAAGCATTGTATGCTGTACATATTTATGTATATATATTCGTAATTAAAAGAAAATTATAATACCAAACAAAAACAAAATAAAGACAGAAACAACCTTGTGACTTCACTCGAATCAAGCAGAAAATATATATATAGAATATATAACAGAATAATAAAAATTTTGTTACATTAGAGGATTTCTCTTAGTTTTTTGAGACACTTGAATGCATATACAAAAGCTAACGTTTATTACTATTAACAGTACAACGTCAAGCTGTATTAGAAAACACTGGCAAACAATTTTCAAAGCTTTAGTTAATGTTTCGAGCAACAGGTTACAGTACAAAACTTTACGTGTTCTCATTGTGTCGGAATGAACCTTCTTTATATAAATATATATAAATAAATAAATATATACATATATTTATTTATTTATTATATTCATATTATATATGTTATAGATAGGTATAATTATATTTAGACAAGCTGTGTCTACTGTTGTTTTTTCGATGCATCATTGTAACTTGGTGGCAAATTCTGTAAAATAAGAAACATATTTATGTAATTACTGCAGTAAAGAATTTATCCTTAGTCTACGCACATTATAAGATGGCGGCATATCGCTGGGACCGGGAGCTTGGGGTCCACCTTGGTTGTAAGGAGTGTTGTAAGCGCTGGCCGCGGCCTCAGCTTCCTTGGAATCTATTTAAAAAAATAAACATAAATTTTATTTGTATTACGTTCGCATTACACATTAAACGTTCGAATGCATCCACAAAATAAAAGTTTCTTACAGTCCTTTTTATGGAAATATAACAGGTATGGGAAAAATACGCAAAGATCTTGCAACTGGATAACAATAAGGATAATAATAATATTGCGTGCTGCTGGTTCCTGCAAAGTTTGCATGGGTAAATGAAAGAAATGAAAGAAAGAAAGAAATCCGTTACACAAGTTACTAACAACGCGCGTAAATTGTCAGCTGTTTTACTCGGCTTTTGTTTAATTTGAATTTTAATTTGTGAATTCTTAACTAGTGACATATGTAAGTAGATTACCTAAATCGTTGCTAACTTGTCTTACTTGTTTTTTGCGGTACAGTAGATTTTCTTTAGAATTTGCATTTTACACTGTGAAATAGGCAAAAGAAATTCTTGTTTGAGCTCCAAAAATGGTAATGTTAATTTGAGTTTAGTAACTTGTTAGATTTCGACGTATAATTAGAAACAATAAAATATGAATACGGGTTCCCGGAATGGGCAGGGTTAGCAGGAGGCTTAAACAGGTAGTGGCTCTAGATTGCATTAACCAGTTCAAAATTATATACTTAAGTCTACAATTAAATAAGAGGATATTCGACCATTACTTATTGAAATTAAAGGGATTTCTTGAAGCTTCGTGGTGTCTGTGATAATCGGGAGGAAATTTTCTTGATAATTGCACAATTAGTCTGGACAACAAGTTAAATGAATGAATATGGGATAATAATAATAATGCGTTAACTATGAATACTCACTTCCGGGTGGCAAGCTAAAGCCCATGAAGTTGGCAGCGGCTGCGCCTCCTGCTGCACCAGCAGCACCAGCTGCTGCTGGCTGTTGCGGTTGAGGAGCACCTCCTGGATACCCATTCGGTTGCTGAGGCTGCAGGCCAGGCTGCATGAAGCCACCAGGCACATTTGGATTATAACCTCCATAGGGTACTGCATAACCCTGAACAGGCTGTCCGCCATAGCCCTGTGCCGGCTGTCCGCCATAGCCCTGTGCTGGCTGTCCACCATAGGGCGGGCCGGGTGGTCCTCCTGGTGCACAAGATGCGTATGGTGGTGGCTGTACATATCCACCGCCACCCCAGCCTTGTTGACCATAACCACCTTGCTGCTGCTGCGGCTGCTGATCTGGTGGTGCTGAAAAACCATACCAAGTGGGTTCATTGGACTGCTGCTGCGGCTGCTGCTGTGGTGCTGGTTGATTGTTTGGTGGTACTATCGAAGAGACAAAATGCAATGTGCAACGGTGCGTTAGAGTTAGAGAAAGCGAATGGGTGTTATGATTATGCATGCCAATTTCACTTAAATTAAGCACAATTGCTTTAACAAAACAAAAGCCGAGTGTTGCGAAGGTGGTGCTGGTAGAAGAAGACCAACTTACTGATGCCCGGGTACGGGGGAGGATTGTCGCTGATGAACACCGTATTCGGTGCCGGGCCACTGAAGGCATCATGCTGTGGCAACCAACCGTAGTAGCCAGGTGGTGGCTGGTAGGCCGGTGGCGGAGCTTCATGCCAAGCACCAGCTGGGGCATACGGTGGCGGGTCGTCGCCAGCAAGACCACCACGATGAAAGTTCCCTTGTGCCGTCTTGGCGGCACGCAGCAAGGCCTGGCCATATTCAATGGCACCGCCTGCCTTGAAGTACAGCTTAAATTTAACTTCGCCCACGTAATTTCCATTGGGCTGGGCGCGCACTTTGCCCTTAATGTAGTTGGCACCAAATACGGGCTGCTCGATTTCCACCTGTAGCAATAAGAAGATTAACGAATATACAACCGAATTTATTTATATTTATTTACGTCCGACAATGCCACAAAGGGAGCACTAAAGGATTGCATGACATCAGCCGGCTTCTTGCTGTTGAAAATCATTCGGTGCGATGTTAGGTAAATGCGTCCCTGCTTTGAGTTCTTGAACAGGTGACTATCCTGTCCCGAAAACTCCATTGAGACACTGTCGCTGTGCAGGAGAATGCTGGAAGTATCAAAAATATATATACCATTGAGAGTTTCACAGAGCTGAGCATCTGAGCATCATGTTTATCTAGTCTCAAATTTCTGAAATATGTTTTTTTTTCACAGGCTCAGCTTAATATAAATAACTCCCGTTATTCATATTATATTTATGCATATATTGTATTAAAATACCGGAGCAGCCATGTCTTTCAATGACGTCAGATTTGCATAGCCACAACAAATCGTTGTGTGTGATTAATATTGGTAATATTGGTACTTACTACTCGCCCGCATGTATGAGCACGCCATTATTGGCGTGTGCCGTATTAACGGACATCCTTAAACGTTTTCTTAATAATTTAAACAGAGAATTCCACGAGCAGTTACAAATTACGTTGTTTTTTTTTCGTATTGTTTTCGTTCTAAACTTTCTCGAATCGACGACAGCTGATGAATCATGAACAGTGTGTACACACTTTTTAAAGTCGCGCGCCGTTGAATGCCTAAAAAATGCCATACCATTGTTACCAAAATTTACTGCAGCCCTGGATAGCAGCAGAAAAAGTGCAGCAGCTCTGAACGGTTCAATTAAACCTAAATTTAGGTTGCAAACTTCCAATAAATTCGAGTAATTGTATAAAAATAATCGAAAATGATTGGAAAATCAATGAGTTTGTTTTTAGCAACCGCGGCGAGTTGAGAAGAATGTGTGCCAACTTAATGCTGCATAACAGTCTTGTGTAATTTTAAATTTGGTACTCCTTAAGCAGTTCGAATGAGAAAATTGTTTAAATGGCATTCAATTATACAAATTTGGCCGACAATATGTGTAAGTATTCGTTTGAAGGTATAAACCGCTCAATAATTATCAAATGTAAGGTGCCCGTGCAATGTTTAATGAGAAATTTGTTAATTTAAATAGACACCACACCTCAGAGCAAATGTATGAAAAAAATACCAAACCTGCTATCGAGTTTCGTTTTGAGCGCTCAGACATTGCGTAGTGCGCCTTGCTGTTTGGTTCGTGTTTCCTGGCACAGCTGATTTTTAGATTTTTATTTGGTTTCTTGTTCACAGTACCCGTTTTCGGGAGCATGCCAAATGGTGTTACCTTGCCAAATCATCCAAATTTCATTAACCAACTGGCAGCTGCCATTACTACCGCAACTGTGGGCGTGGGCGTCGTGACACCCACAGCAACAAATAGCGGCGGCAGCAATGCGTCGTCCCAACCCGCGGGCACAGCTCCCAACAACAAGGCAGCAGTCGGCAAGGTGAAACCCCACAACGCACATGGAAGTGCTCCAATGGATCTGGAAAATGACAACGATCTGGATGATGCGGATATAGTAACTGCTGCTGTCAAGACAACGGACAAACTACCAGGCACAGCGTTGACGCTACCAGATGCCCAGCAGCTCTATATAAATGGCTTGATGCACACGCCTCCCGGCTACTTGTATTTTCCTGCTGCACAGAATGCAGCAGCTGCTGCAGCAGCGGTGGCGGCAGCGGCAACAGGAACTGCCACGCCCAGTGCCACTACAGCTTCTACGACCAATCCGTCGATTCAATCCAATACAAACACTCAAATGCTGATGGATCCGACGGCAATGATGGCTGCTGCGATGCAGCAAATGCAACACAATTATGCAGCAGCAGGCTATGCGGCCGCAGCAGCAGCAGCTGGGATGTCACCCGATGCAGGCTCAGCTAATGTGGATGGAGCTCTGTCCACTGGTAAGGTTTGATCACACATACGGTTCTTTCGAACACTTGAAATTAAATCTTAAATTGCATTCTGCAGAGAACTCTGGGCCTACGGTGGGTCTGAAGGAGGTCATTAAGACCAAGAATTGCATACTGTTTCCTCCCAATCCGAATGGACCGCCACCCACTATACGCGAGAGACCACCGGGATGTCGCACGGTGTTTGTAGGTGGCCTGCCAGAGAACATTACTGAAGAGGTTATCCGGGAGATATTTGAGTCCTGCGGCGAAATTACTACACTGCGTATGTCCAAGAAGAATTTCTGCCACATACGCTATCGTCACGAAGCCGCAATAGATCGTGCCATTTACTTATCCGGCTATCGTCTGCGCATCTCCAGCTTGAATGAACCACCCAACTTTGGACGTCTGCACGTGGACTATGCACAGGCGCGAGACGATCAGTACGATTACGAGTGCAAGCAGCGACAGCAGCAGCGAGAGCAGCGCCATCGCGAGCGCATCTCGTTGGACCGCATGCGTTCGCAGTCTCCGCCACCCATTGCGCATTATACGGATCATGAGGCGACCGCTGTGGCCGAGAATTTGCGGAACAATGAGACGTTTGTTAAGGCGATTCAGACCATTACCGCTTGGTTGGAGCGCGGGGATTGCACCAAGCGCAATGCGAACATGTTTTACTCCATGATACAGAGCACCCACGCGCACGTGCGACGCTTGCATGCGGACAAACAACAGGTTGAGGAGGATTTGCGAAAAGCACGTGAATCTTTTCGCAAGCAAATGGGAACAATGTCAACGCAATGTAAGTGGACTAGCACCATTGTTTATTCCTAATTTGTAGTCATAGATGGGTTTTAGGTGCGCTCTCTTTCAACCTTTTCCGTTTTTGTTGCGCCCCGGTTAGCGTCTAGCGTCTCTGCCATAAACAATCTTTAAAAAATACACACACACACACAAACAGCATACACACATACACACACACACACACATATTACACACATACACTCTCTTTAGCAATTTAGTCATCGCGCTATCAAAGTCAAATACCAATACCAATCTTCACCTTATAAAAGAAATCACTGTCTAAAATTTGCTCTCAAAGAACAAGACAAAATTCGAGGCGAAGGATTGAAACAAGCAGCGCCGCAGGTAAAAGTTCAGCCACTACTAAAGTGCTGCACAGTGGACGAAATTTGATTAATAAGCAATCAAAGGTAGACGTCGTAATGAATGATCTGAAATTCGCTACAATAACTACAAGAAAAGCGTATAAGCTTACAGAGTAACTATAGGTAAAGGTAAAATAGCTTTTCATTATCATTTCGATCGCATAATCATAATTTAAAGCCACTGTGCAGTGCTCCTTTCACTGTGTCTGACTGTACCAAGTACCATGTGAGTCCAGACCAAAGGTTTGTAAAGCAAGCAGAGATATTCAAATACCATGTACCATAAAGCCAACGTAGATCTCGGACCAGACACCGGCCAAACTCTCTGTAGTAAACAGTAATAAGCAAAACAGCGATAACTAACGATAACTAATTGCAAATGAAGATTCTACATTCGAAAATTTCAGTGTCTGTAGGTAACAAACTGTAAACTTTATAATATATCAATTTTACGAGGGCTCGTCAACATAACACTTTTGTAATTATAATTTCTTGCTGATTTAAATGAGAGAAACAAACGCAGACTAGCTAAATGAATAGAAAACGAAAACCAAAACATATCTACCCTCTGCCCTCCCTTAATATTATTATATATTATTGCATTATTGTTCAGTCACTCAGATTGAAAAAGTGTTCAATGCCGCTAGTCACAAGAAGGTTTGGGACCATTTCACCAAAGCCCAAAGAAAAAACATCGATCAATGGAAAAAATTAGCCACGGTACGTACAAATAAGTTCAAAGAATGAATTACGACAAGTTCAGCTGATGAAGTAAACTGTATTAAACATACGTATACTGTCGAGTTGTGGTTTTTCTGCTTGTTTCCCCTTATTCTGTCCTGGCTTTGCTTGTGTGAACCTTTCGATCTGTGTTATTTTCATGTTGTATCTGTTTGCATGCTAACCCGTTTAGACTTTCTTCCGACTTTGTGTTTCAAAATTAGCATTTTTCATTAGACATTGTTAGTTTAAATTAATTACTTGTTAATTTTAACCATTCACACATGTACAGCATCTAGCACCTCGATTTGATATTTACCCGAATCCAAATACACAATCGTATTGACGTCACACCTTTCATAATGTTTGCCTAATCTATCTAATCAGATGTTTTAAATATTTAGAATAATTCAATCAATGTGTTAATTTTGCAATAAGAAAAGGAAACTGTTTCAATAAATGTTGAATGAAAAATATAATGCATAATATAAATAAAATATAAATGCATAAAGTCGTCGACGTCAAATTTATAAAATGATTTGAAACAGGGTCCTTATTATTTTCAGGTTTAGCATATAGTCTCATATAGCATATGTTCATAGCTATTTATTTTATGCTATTTATTCTATTCTATCTCGTGTAAAGCCATTAACTTAGCATTTTGCATCAATTTTCCAATCAGCTTTCAATTTCTACTTAATTTTAACTAAAACGTAACTCTTAGACGAAAGCCCAAAAAACTTGTGAATACAACCGGCAAAATATACACATAAAACCAAACAAAACAAATTCATGAATAGCTGAATTGTACAAGTTTCTAAAGGCAACTACTGCGTTCAATTGGCAAATCTATTTGAGTTGGTAAAACGTAAAAACTAAAATATTTAGTAATAAATTACTGGTGGCAGCTACAACAAAAAATTACAAAGTACTTTTAAAAGGGGAAAAAACTGCAAAATACAATTTACAAAACATTTTCAAATGTGGCGCGAGGTAAGTAAGCGGACAAAATATGAGATACGGTATAAAGAGTCAAATGAGAATTTTCTGATGCATTTTCAATATTTAAAATATTAATTTTACAATTAAGTTATATATATTATACATTCGTAAGCAGTTATACTATTTTTTTAAGATTTTTGTTTAACGAAATCTATTATTTTCGAATGCCATGCAGGAACTGCGTACGGTCCAAATTGACGATGATGAAATGGATATCTCAGATGATGAGCGCGACTATGAGAAGCGAAGCAAACGCATCCGCCACGATAGCGATGGCCTCAAGGTAAGCGACCATAATTGAGTTTATTAAACTCCAACATAATTATATGCTTTGTATTTAAGGACGAAAACGATTCGCTACGCTGTCAACTAGAGGCCATACGCAATGAGATGTCCGTGGAGCGTAGCGATTGTGTGCAGCGCGAAAAGCAGATCAAAGTGCTGCAAGAAACAATACGCAACATGCAGACTCAATTGTTGCAAACAAAATTACGCGAACAGAAGGATATCAAAACCATTGAGCAGCTCGAACGAAACCTAAAAGAGGCAGGAGTCAAGCAACTGCTTCTTAAGACTAAAATAAAGGAGACTGTGGATAAGTTAAAAGACAAGGAAGCTAACAATGTTAACGCTTCGATTGCTTCCAATGCCGAATACAGCAGTAGCGACTCATGCAGTAGAAACGAGAATGATGTTAGGCCAACTGAAGGAAAGAAGAAAGAAAGCGCCCCAGAATTAGAGATAATCGATATAGATAAGGTGGACGATGATGTACGTATTATCGAACACCAAAGCGGCGTGGTTGAAATTCATGAGATCGAAGACGATGAAAAGCTAGAAGGAAATTCGAATGCAAAAGAAATTGTTGAAGAAAACAAATCGTTGGCTGTCGGACGTCTGAGTCCAAAGCCGGTCAGCGTAATAACAACTCCTGCAAAGGTAAGAGTATATTGTTTTTATTTTGTCCAGAACTCTTTTTAAAAGATTTTCCCAACAGAAAACCATGAAGTCGCTGGCACTTTCCGAGGCCAAGATTATTGCATTGACTTCAGCTTATTTGGTACTGCATCCTCGAGGTGTAGACATTGGCAACATTGCCAGCTATCTACGAGGAATACTTCTAAAGTCTTTGGAGTTAAAAAGCAACGACGAGCTTGCAAATATACTCGTAAAATATACAAATCTCTTCAAGTCTGAGCAGTCCAAGTGGAGTTTCTGTGGTTTTAGCGACGAACCTTTGGATGCAAGTGCAATCGAGGCGTATTAGGATCCGGGCGTTACCAACAAAAATAATTAAATGCTTTAATTAACTTACGATAATCGTATGCCTAGTGCGTAGTCCGTAGTGGGGAAGCGACGCCAAGTAACGTGTTAACGAAACATGTGTTTGATGCAATCACATAAATGAGACCAGTTTTCTAAGAGCAAGTATTTTGCACACTTTTAAGCATGACAACAATGATAACAACAAGAACAAGAACTACCGTTTCAATTATTTAAGCAATTAATACCTTAGACGTAAGAAAATAAATTATATACACAAATATATATTAATTTCACAAATATTGCATACAGAAAGACACCAAACAAATGTTGCGAAATTCCTTTTAATGAAACTATTATGAACCAATAAATTTTATGCAAAATTTACTAAATATCAGAGTCATTCTTTCAGTTGTATCGTTTTCCATTGTTCTTATTTTGATATCTTATTTAAAAAAACACCCATCTGTGCATCATATAGAATTTAAATGGAAATAATGCTGGTATGCTGGTATTTAATGAGTTTGAAGTTGTGAAATGTATTTATTGAGGTAAGTCCTTCGACAACGCATTCAGATGAGAAATGTTTCAGCAATAATGGTGGAAAATGGAGTGCAACCACATCGATATTATAATACATGCATTGTCACAATTGGAATCTGTATCTGTATGCATACAATTGTGAAATTTCACGGAGAACTAAGAACGTGTGAAGCTTACGTTGCTTGCGTAAGCTCTTACGAAATGTGAAATGAGCGTCCTTTGCCAAGGACAGTGAATGCCAAGCGCAATGCCAGACGACAGCGTTCGCCACAGAATCCCATGTGTCCATACACATACACACTGCCGTGCTGCCGTGTACATACACTCATACATGAGCGAATCCTATACTGGTATGACGAAATCACGCTTTTATTCCTGTACCATCCCACACCTGCCATACGTAAGTTTCTTAGGCCTGCGTCGTCTTAATTCGATTATCTGCTTTCTAGAACTAAGTTTAAAATATAATAACAATAAGTGCCTTTTAATAAAAGCAGTGAAAATTTCCCACATTGACGTAAAATGTTTCTGTGCTTTGCAGCATCTCTGCTTCGGTCAGCTTCTCTGTCGAGAACAGTGGAGCGCATTGCAAAAATGGTGAAGAAAAAAGAATCTTAAGCCCGAAAAACCTTTTAATTCCTTACAACATATATTACATATACATATACGTATACATATGTATTATAAAGGACAGAGTAAAATTTATATTCTTATTACATTTTTGAACGTCAATATTCTTTACATCTTTTCCATCGTAATCGTGATCAGCCGAGTGTAAATATTTTTTAAGTTTGCTACGCAGTTTGTACCACTGTGCGCTGCCGCCCCAGCGTGAAATTCTGCTGAGCTGCTTACTCAACAACGGAGGCCCGTCATATCAACGATATCAGTTGGTTTAGCGAATTCGTCGCGCGCGGTTAGTAGAACAGGCGGACGAGCCAGAAGCAAGGAAAGATTTCGTTTCCCATGTCCATGTTCACAATATAAGTGTACTTGTTCGTACATTTGTTCTCTCTGGAAGAGAAATTGTTTCTGTAAAAAGTGAACTGTAATTTTTGTCTGCTGTGTCGTGTTCTTCTTTTAATTCCGTATATTTTAATATAATTACGCGCGCGAGCTTTCTTGCAACGAGGCACAGAGAAACGCAAAAACAAAGAAAGGACAATCCAAGTTCAACTCGAGTGTGTGCGTGGAAGCTGCTGCTACAGAAAGCCTTTGAGAGCCCGCACACGTGATTGCTGTTTTGCTCTTTTGAGGGTAAGCACAAATTTGCCGGTCCCTGCACAGTTTTACATGCACGGTTCCAGCATAACGGACACTGCGTAGCCAACAGTAAAATTCTCTTTCAGCATGTGGGAGGTAAAGACATGAGATAGGAGAAAAATTAGACGGCAAAGAAAGATAAATAGTTGTCCACCATGCGCGCAAATACAAATACAAATAAACTAAAAATAGAATCATTAAAATATTTAAACTGATTATTATCTTATTCGTAAAGGAATCCATACGAAGCATTTTTTCAAAACAAATATATGTTTAAAAACCGCTGCATATTTTTAGATAAAGTATGAATTGGGAAAACATTTAATATGGCAAGTTCAAGAGTCGCAAAGATGCATATATGTAAAATTTCTGGTGCGTAGACTAAGCATGCCTACAAAAACATATCCATATTATTTGGTAGCGTGTTACACTAAGGTTCAACCAGAACAAATTGCTGACTTACGCTTAAAGTCACTGAGACACCCAAACGTGCTAGTTGTCAACATGAAAGTGATTTATATCTACAAGATTTACATATGGCTATAATCATAAATACGATGTACCAGTATTCACGTTAACTTACGTTTGTAAAACGCAATTGCTTTCGCATTGCCCAGAGAGCGTTTCATGACAGATTGCATTTCCCCACTCGCACTAGACAAATTGAATATGCCTCCGGGCAGCTCTCGTAATCCAGGCAATAAAAAAACCCCAGACTTGGGGTAATTATTTCTGGATACAAACACTATAAGTTTACTTAATTTATTTGTTGTTATGCCTAAATCAAAGAAATTCTACTTTTCCATATTGAAAACGAATCACGTACTTTAGGTTGTTGTTGGGCATGACACAGAGCTCTGTGGTTTGGAGTTCGTTGTGGTCTTGCTCGATAAGGTATTTCATACAGTTCATGCATTTAATTAGTTCGTGTTAACTTCTTACGTACACAACGCTTGGAGTTTCCAAAGACTTACTTTGTTGAACTTTTTAAGGGGAAGCAATTTGGTTTTATTCGTACGTACGTATTGAACTTTCAATGCACGGTTAATTAGTGGAATTCAAAACAGATTCTGTAAAGCGAACACAAATTGCAGCAAAACAAATGTTAATTACTGCAGCGTGTAAAGTGAATTGAATGCATCTAATTGCAGCGCAGCCACGACAAGGGAACTTTTCCTATAGGAAAAGCGGGAGATTTTCTAATCATGTTAAATCATTTCACATATGATAATTGGCATTTGTGAAAAATAACAAACTGTTTCAAATATTATCGCCCGGGGTCGGTGGTTGTATGGCTAAAACTTACATCACGTGCGGGCTATGCAAATGACAGGTGAACGCCGATGCGGGGGCGCTGTGGGCGAGGCTGTGAAAGTGCAAACGCAGTGGAATGACATCAGAATATTGGGTATTTTCACGGGCAAAGTGGAAAACAACTTGCACTTGCACTAGAACATAGTCAGTTACACTTTTAACTAGGGATGATTCACTTCCTCAACTTTGTTAAGTTTCAATCAATAAAAGTACAGATAGAAGATAAATGCGCATTGAATTTTCGTAATTGCTACAACTAAAATAGATATAGAGTACAAAGTAGCGAAACATAAGACGTTTGGCTAACAATAATATATTTTTTCTGCTCAAAATCAAGTTCAAAAATGTTTAAATATATAAGTTCTAAACTAAAGCCGCATAATATCTCTATGACGTCTAAGCGAAAAATAGGAAGCCTATCACATTGGCGACACCTACGCATTAGGTATGGAAATTTTCGAGACAAAATAAAATATGTATTATTGACGACATGACTATAGCAAAGATTTAAGACATACATAGCTCCTCAACAGCTGAATGAATGCGTAAGGGCAGTGCGAAATTATCGGAGGAACTTTTCGAAATTGCATAATACTAAAAAAATACTTATTTATGAACGGTATGTTTTGTTTTTTCACAAGCAAAGCTACAATGCACGAAAAGAACTTTTATTTATCTTATTTATTATGTAAAATTTACGACTTTAATTGTAAAACGACAATGAGTAAAGTATAAACAGAGCTGCAAGTAAATCGTATGATATAAAACTGCAAGAAAGTCACGTGTCAGAGCTGAAATAAATAAACTATATAAAAATGTATATTAATTCGTGCAGAGTCTGCAGAGAGCTTGAAAAATAATCCGCCACTTTGATAGTCTGGTCTGGTTGATCAAGTAAAGTCGGAGCTTAAGAATCGGATAATAATGCATAGTTACGAAAGTTGTACACAACTATTGTATAATTCAGTTTCGATTTGAAGCGGATATCCATCATTACACTTGACATTTTTAGAAAAGCAAAAAACAAAGCACATCAAACAGTCAAATCTCAGTGACTTACTGAGAAATTAAATACGAATGAACTTTATAGCTATTAGAAATTAGTATTCGACATTATAAATGTTAATTTTGATTATACTTTCATCGTACTTAACCTTAAACAAAATTTTACTTCCATTTTTCGTTATGATTATAAATGATATTCATTTACGTTTATTTTTACAACTGTTTCAGAAGTTAATTCTGAAACGCAAAATGGGCCGACTCACTGCAACTGCTGCGAAACTCGTTTTCAGCTTTTCGTTTCAGTCCGAATGCTTCTCTCAAGCTTAAATTATTGAAATTCCTTAATTCCATTGTAAAACATTGAAGTGCTTACAAGTTGATGATACTCGAGTTATTTTTACACCTTCGACATTAATTATTTAGAAAGTCCCTTAATTAAAGAATTCCATTGTATATAGCAACAGTTGAAATTGCTTTTCCGAAATCTCACTCAAAGTGTGACAACAATTATTCAATTTGATAATGGACATTGACTTCTTGAAGAACAAAAAACATCTTATCAGCTACTTGTAGTGAGGCTTTGCATTGAACTCTGTAGATTAGGAAACACAAGTCAAGCGAAAGACTACAACTTCCTATGCCAAATAAAAAACAAGGAAAAGTACCGCTCGCGTATATCACAATAAAATGTCATTATTTGCGGGGCGCAAATGACTGACAGTGGGTCCAAAACGCGCCGCGATAAGTCAACAACACTACATTACAGCTATGTGTGTAGAAACAATTATTATCATATAACGCCGTGTCAATAAGACGAAATGGAAAGGAAAGGAAACGGGGAATACAGATTACTATACATAAATATGAAACTAAGCCTAGAAAATATTTCTATTTACATATATATTTTTTTCAAATAGTACCCCTATTTTGTTTGGAGATAAGATTGTGCTGCAACAAGTTAACAACCGTTTATTGAAACATATTTGTTAGTAACATAGATAAGGATCTAAGTATGTATGTGAGTGGAATTTATAATGGCAAAATGATTAGTAAAGCAATTGCTTGGACATATTGAATATCAAGATATAATGTCATAAGTCATATAATATAATCAGAATAGAGAAAAACCCCAGTAGCGAATCTTATCTATAGTAGAATTGTAATATGAAGTAGTCAACCCAAAACTTAAGTGTTTTTCATTACGAAAAAGTTATTGGACTGAAGTGCATACTTGATATAATTATAAGTAGCTACCATAGTATTAGTTGATAACTACGGAAGACATTTTAATGATCCAGAAAGGAAGTAATAAAACGCATGTGCTAAGTTTAGTATATGGCTTAATTGTTTTCTTGAAAAAGGCTCGAGACTTATCAGCAGCAAAAAATAAGCTACTGTTTCCCCGTGGGGATGAGGACACAGGCAGAGGTAGCTTATCACAATGCACTCGTGTGTACTTTGTACACAGTACTCGATCTGTAGACCTCACAGCATTTTCCAAGCAATAGGGGCACAGCATTGTCAGCGAATTGAGGAAAGCAGCAAAAAATCCCAAAGTACTTAATTTTTATTGAGATCCCGGCGACGGGCCTCTACCCAGACGTTGATAACCCTCTGCTGATCTTTTGCTGTCGGCTACGGTTGTCATTCGATTGTCGTCATTGTCGTTGTCTGTTGTCAATGTTGTGGACCAATGTCATGCGATCGCAAGCAAAATCGCCCACTCACCTCTAGAGATAAACTTGCGCCCGACTTGAATAAGCACCATGGCGCATCTGGTTGTACTTCCTTGGGGCTCGTCTCTATCTCTGGTACTTGCGTCAATTGCGAGCCCACAAATATACTGTGAAAATATTGGTAGAAGTCTATTTTCATCGTATATTAAAGCCTTGTGGGACAAACAATCATCAGCTATGAAAAAGAGATTACATTCATTATTTAATCATCATCACCTTACTCAAGAGTAAACGTATTACAATACACTTTACAATCTTTGAACTTGAACCGATACGGGTACAGTTAGGAAAGACTTACAAAGTACTTGCGTTAGTCACTGACCTATGGTTAGATTGTGCATTAAATATTCAGAACTCAGTTGAAGTACGTTTTTTTTATTAAGTTGTAATGAGGGTATTTTCCAAGGAATATCTACTTATACATTGTGACCACAAACCAGTCAACGGTAACCAACTAATTAAATATATGTTTTAAATGACTAAGCAACGAATAATTTCTATGTGAAGATATTTGCTACTCGTTACTCTTTTCTATTCTATATATCATTTCAAGCAATACGATTGTAGGTTTTCATAAGACTTCTAAAAAATAAAAGAAGCTAAAGATAATGAAATATCATAGCTCAGTCCTATATAGTCATAGTCGTATTTCCCGTGTGGTTTTGTTTTTATCTTAGTGCAAAAATCATAAAGATTTCGTTTAATAAAACTACGTGCACTCAATTGGTACTAATAAATTTCGTTATAGTCTTTAGGTAGATAGTACACAATTGTTAGGTTATTCAAATATTTTGTGAATTTAATAAGGAAATCACTAGTTAACGTACGCGTGGAGCTCTGTCACACACAGATACGTAAAACCATATGTGGGCGTGTATCATTGTTGCGTTTCAGTGAATGAGGAATAATGCTAGGTTTTATGGTGAGCTGTCAATCAAAATTGAGCCTGACCAGCCCATCAAATGATCAACAATGCACTCAATAAACTATTTCGCATGCACCTATATAAATAACCGAAAATAAGCGGACTATATCTGAATGACTGACATTATAGCTTTAGGGCTATAAAGCGATTTAGCGACGCATAGTATAACATCCAATGACATAACAAGATAAGGCAGGGAAACCAGCGATAACTCATCGATGCTCAGTGCAGTATATATGATACATATGTACAATCATGTTGAACCCCTGGCTAAATAAAGTATTGATAAGAATGGGTTTCTTTTAGGTATTAACGATAAGTACAGTTAAGATTATTGACTATTATTTTTTCTACTTGAATTTATTGTTATTTGTTTTGAATAAGAACAAGAAAAATCAATAAAGATTGAAACTTGTTGGACATACTCATCACAAAATTAGCACATAAATTGTAACACGAGTTTAATGACTTATCAGCGCAGCAGCAAGGCGCCTAAATAAGTATAGCGTGTGCGGAGGCTGTATTAAATTTGATAAGAAATACGTATGAAAAAAATCGTAACAACATAATATATAATATTACGAAAAAATAAATATAATATATAAATATATATAACAATGTTAAGTCTATACGAAAAGTTAATATGTACACATTTATTGGCATCTGGAATTATTCTTTTATCAATCTTGACGCAATTTAACTTCAATTTGAACATGTGGCTTGTTCATTTGGTTAAGTATATTAGCAATCTTTGCGCCAAAATTGCCTATTGAATTCTATTTTACAGTTTGACATGCCGTTGTTTGCACACAATTTTAGTAGCAATGTATGGCTAAATTGCTCTCAAACTGTATAAAAGCTCACTCAATGAGCTTTTTGCGCGACAAGTGTAGCTTTTCATTTTGACCGTTAAAGTTCGAAGTAAAACAGACTTTAATAAATTAGTGATTGTATTATCAAAAATTTCTTTAAATTGCAGTTATCAAGAAGTCCTTTCTGAAACTAATTAGGAAAACGTTTTTTAGCAAGTTCATTAAGCTTATTTGTATATTCCTGGCAAGTTAATGATGTTTTTCATGCGCTTGTTCTGCTGCTGGGCCAAATGATGTTTTTTTACGCAAGAACAAATCAGCCCGGACTGCACGTGTGGGCGGACATGTATGTGTGTTCATAGAATCATTCACCTTCGCCCGGGCAGAGACAACATATTGATTTTTAGCCTAAAGGTTGAAAGCGTAAAAAAATATATTGAATTGTAGCGCATGTTCCATTACAAGTTCAAATGTAGGTCAAAGCAAATTAAATTGTACCATCTCAGCAGAAATCTAAAATTTGCACTTGAACTACCAGAAAATCGCGTGATTTGTGTGGGGCACCAGCAACTGCAAAAGCTACACTGAAATTTTAGCTCGAATAACGAAATCGCATGCACACTACACTGTACAATAGCCTAAGCGAATGTATATGTATTTTAGCATACTGCTTGCCAGTGTGTGCGTACGCGTGTATGTGTAGAGGGGCACGTTCGCATTCGCCGATTGGCTAAATGTTTTGGGGCTTGGCTCTGCTGTGACGTCACACGCACAATGAACGCCGCTACTTTGAAATACGTTGATGTATCTGTGAGATATACGAGTACATTGCATGACGTAGCTGGCGTTGACGTAGTTGCGCGCGTGCTGCGCTCGCACTATTCGCACAGTAAAACCTGAGACTTTTTCAACCTAATGAGCTTTTTACGTAACACTCGTGTGCTGGAGGCCATTGGGGGTCTAGAGTTTCGTCCGTTTGCAGTTCGCTGTGCGCCGTAATTAGTATACACACTGGCATACACACACACACACACACACAAACACACACATTAAGAGTGCGACATTGCGTGCTCTGGCCATGCCCCATAGGTACATACACGAGCTGATAAAGATACTGAGTAGAGAAAAGCTACGTGCAGGTAAGCATGCTTTTAGGCGCTCTGTGCGCCTGGTCCAAGCGTGGAGCGTGCCAAATGTTTGGTTGTATTCCAGTCTCGGCTTGCCACGCAATGTGGCCACTGCCACCAGATGTGGCTGCCTCTCACAAGGGGCTCTCACTTTCGCTGGCCAGAGGTTAAGCGTTCACTTGGCACCGTACAACAGATGTTTCTGCTGTACTGAAATTCAACTTTGAACTGTCTGCAATTTCAATTATGAAAAAATAATATACTCTAAACTAGATTCAGATAGATATACACTTTGCACAGCTTATAAACGTTTTAATTTACTTTTTTTTTTGTTTGATTAACGTTTTTTTTTTATTTTAGTCTCTTTCTATTTACCAATGTGGCATGCGTGTATAATGAGCTCATTTCCTATACCAAAAGTGTACTCGCAGCTCGCCGCATTGTCATGTTTATTCATTTGCCTATTATACCCTGTGTTCATTCTTCGTGGCATGATATGCTGAACTATGTTATAGATAGACATTTCAATTATTATTCAACTGTTCATGAAATATAATTATTAACTAAGGTTATAAGGCTAACATGTTGCGTTGGTTGCACTATAGGATATCTTATCTTCTGCATGAGCACAAGCATACGATCGTTTGTTGACTATGGAAAGAAGAAGAATTGAACACAGATATTTACACTTCTAAGCGAGTGTGTGTGTGGTTGACACATACTCAAAAATATTTATGTATATGCATTCATTGCTTGGGTATCTCTTAGGTTCGGGTTTCTCCAACAATGTCAGGAAGAAAAACGTGATCCATTGAGCACATGTACATGCAATGGTGCGTAGGAAACGATAATGCCCCTAGACTGAGGCAGAGAGTGAACGTAAGAATGAATGCCTTTATCGAAGAGTACATAAATGAAAATTCTCGTATCGTATGCAAACATTGTAAATAGCTAAGGCTGGAGATGTGTGTACGTGTGTGCGTATGTGCTTGTCTGTACATATGGAAATGCATGTGCGAGTATATTTACACTGTCTCCGCGTACGTACGTATAAATGGCAGTGGATTGAACTATAGGGAATTATAATTTTCCTCTTTGTTTTGCGACTATTGCGCTTCGACCGAAATATGTAAATACTTTAACCTGATTCTGTAACACTTTAGGCATTAATTGAATAATGAATGTGCAAAATAAAATAATATTTATGGGGTTGCTTTAAAAGGTACATATACTATTTTTAAACCAGAGATACTTTTTGAAACAAAGGAACAAAGGATGGCATTATGAATAAAGTAAATGGTTTATTGACCCTCTTATGATCTTGACACGCTGTTCAAATTCCATGAACTGATTTTAATAACTATTCCTCATTAAAGTTACACTTTTAATTGATTTATGTATGGGGAATTGAAACTTCTGATCGCAAGTTGTAGCATCGATATATAAATATTCATTTTGCTGTAAGTTTGCAACTCAATTGAGGTCAACGCTGGTACAGACAAAGCGGAGGATCGTCGAAGTTGCAGCCTGTCTTGGATCTCGAGGCGAAATGCAGACTACAAACTGCACTTACTGCTTGATCGTCTTTCGGACTCATTGTTGTTGTTGTTGTTGTTGTCGTTGCTGCAGTGCTGCGAAAATAAGAAAACAATTTCGAAGCCTCGAAGCCGAAGACAAAACGACGAAGAACAAATCAAAGGCGTTTACAATTTCCAGTTTCTGTTGCGGCGGCTGTTGCAAGTCAATAGCCTCGCAGCGCGTCAGTGGCCACCCTATGGCGGACGCGAGAGCGCGTCTGTGCCAGACCTGTCGAGAGACGCTGCGAGAGGAGACCGAGAGTAACAGTGAGAGCAAGAAAGAGAGAGCGAGAGAGAGAGAGAGAGAGAGACAGACCGCCACGCGGCGAGAGCGTTCGTCCATATCCAGTGCAGAGCCCGGCGTTGCGGGTTTTATGATTTGGCGCGTCATTTGCTTGCCAACAGTCGCTGCGTGCGGTTAAAAGATACAGACAGCAACGGCATCAGATACAGATACAAATACTTATACAGATACAGGCACCGATACTTTGCCGCGCTCTTTCGAAAAACCGAAACGACGAAAGGCCATTCAAGTGCAGTTAATGGGCAGCAACATGTTTGCTTTTCACTGCGCAGGCGCCTAAAAGTATTCTACGCGCTACGTGGGTGGTCGCAGGCCAAAGGACAAAGTGTCGGGCACAGACAGAGGACATTGAAACGCTGGCCGATTATTCAACAAATTGGCATTGTGAAATACTCAGCGTACGGCAGCAAAAAATCAAAATATACACAACAAATCGTTAAACTACGCGAATTACAACCCGTACGCAATCCAAAGCAACGCTTTGAATACAAAACATATCCACAGTGACATAATAAAACGCATCATATCAAACAACAAAAAGCTGAAAGAGATATAAAAACGACAACGAACGAGCTTTGCATTTGTTCAGTAATTAGTATCATTAAAACAAAAGCAATATGTCAACGGCATCCTTAAACAACTCGAACGGCGACGAGCCGAACAAGGGCAAGAACGATGCCAGCAACGAGGAGAGCTCCCACCTGCTGGAGGCTAGCGAGAATGGAGCCAAGTATGGATCCCGGCAAGCGGTAAAAATTATCAAAGTCAATGCCAGCGAAAGTGCCAATGCCAGTCCACAAGTAAAGCCAAATCCAAAACATAATTCAAGAGTTTACTAACTGGTGCTGGTACTAAACCCATTTATAAATTTAAGTTGCTCTCGCCCAAGCTGCGCAGCTGTATCTATGACTGTGCAATGTTTGACCTTGAGAAGATAAGAAGCAGAAATTTCAGTTACCACGGCGCACCCAATTAGCGGTGTGTGAAGTGAACCTGACTTCCATTTGTTTTGCCGGCGCAAACAATCCTCAGTGTTTGCGTAGTAAACTATCTAGACAAGTTAGCAAAGAATTCGAAACTGAGACACTGATGGCATGAAATTCCTATAAATTTGGGCAATTTCTTATCCAAGACTATTATGCAAGCACAAATCACCTCAGTGCTATTAAAAAACTCCTCCAGTATGTTTCGCCAATATTTTTTTCTTCTGATCGATTCATCAAAACGTGGTCTCTCTTAATTTCTCGCTCTTACCGATCATTTCCATTTGTGAATTTCTATCTCTACGTTTTCTTAATGCGCTCAGAGACTCGACGAAGCGTAATCTGCTTTACGGATATGATTTAAAATCAGGCGATGTTTCACTTAATTCACTGTCTGGAACGAGTTTTTTGTTGTTTCTCTGTAATGTTCCTCTAATCACCTCATCATTATTATTTTCTCTACTAATGAGTCTCGTGTTTTGATTTGAACGCCCCCCATTTCGGGTCGCTTATTCGATAAGGTCTCTTATCAGTGTGTGTATGTGTTAGTCTTCATCAGATTCGTTTTTGGAAATAGATTCATTTGTTATTTTATGAACGATTTTGTTTGTCATGTCCGACCTTGTCCAACGCACACCATTAGAAAATAAAAGTGGAAATCAAAATAGAAAGTCTTTTTGTATAATTATGCCCCATTCAATTAACTGATAATCAAAGATTCGATAATGTGAGAAACGCTGTCATATTTTCGCCAAGAAAGGTAGCACGTTGAATTTTGGAGTTTCCCATAATCATGTGCACATTCGACATCAATTCGAAGCTTCAAATTTACATAAGACATGAGCATTGATAACTTAATTTAAGCCAAATGTTAAGTCAAGTCATTAAGACTAATGGTGATCTGCTTTATTTAATTAAGCGCTTTGCATATTTGGAAAGATTAAGCAAAGTACAGCATGAACTTAGCTGTACGTAACGACTTAAGAGCTAAAAATAGTAATATATGTACAGTTTATATATAGGTTATTGAAGTTGACTAAAAATAATCTTGGTATTTTTATAATTTTCCCAATGCACTGGAAATTCATGAGGCGTGTAATTCATGTTAATGATGTCAGAAAAAACACCCTGTATAACGTGTTTTCTGTACTTATTTGCATAGAGAATATAAAGGAATTTTTATTTGGTTTTATATGAACTTGCTATGCATGTAATGTGCTTAGCAGAATAATTTCTTCATTATGATTATTCAGGTATTCAGGCAATAACTCGCCAGAAGCTGCGAATTCCTGATCTAGCTTAAGTAGACTTTTAAAAATATTTCCTATAAATGCGTTGGAAGGAAAACTTGCCAGTGCAGTAGCTTGATTTGATGCGAAATGACATTGAAACGAACTTGGACTTGGGCCCATAATGGCAATGACATTCGGCCCTCATCCTGACCTGGCTCACAGCTGCGTACAGGACACATAGGCAGGGAGCGTAGGCAGACAACGAGTTATTGACTTGGTTAACTGCCAACGTTAATCTAAATTTAGTTAAGCACTCAAGGCAAAAGCAAAGGCTGCGATGGCAGCTCCGCGGTGACCACATAAACCAACAGCATGGAAAATATCGATTTCCAAGCTGCCAGAGCTGTAGCCAGAGGTGTGTCCCGGCCACGTTAACAACGATGGCAGCTGCAGCGTGGTATGAGTGGGCGCGCGCCTTCTCATTTGGCGGTTCGAGCAATGCAACTCTCAGCCGGTATATTTGCCATGTGCGGAAGTGAATACTGTGCTGTTCCAACGTGGGCTTTGATTAAATCCAACTCACTTAAGTACATAGTATTTGTATGGGATTGAATCCGTGATTAGGCACATGTGGGTGGAGTCTAAATGGGCCCCAAGAGAATGCAAGCTAACGATGTGAACGCATTTGCAGTGTGTATGAAACGAAAACGATACAGCAAATTGACATTTATCAGAATAATTATATCAGTTTATATTTAAATTAAGTAATTTATATTTAATTGATATTACTTCCAGCTTTTTCTTTTAGATATTGGTAATAGTATTATTATTCCTAGTATCATAAGCGCTCTACATCAAGCCGCTTTCATTGACAAAGGGTTCCTATTAATTTTTGCTGAATTATCGTTTATTAATTGCCAGAATTATGGCCCTTCCAGGCGGTAAGCGTCTGTGTATTAGTGCAATATCTAGGTATTCGGCATACCGATTAGGCAGGCGATAACATATGTAGCTATCAATGAATAATTTATTGCTACGCGGCGTGCCATGGCCAAGGCAGCGTGTGGCTAATTGGTCCCGCTTCATTGCCTTAAGGCCTTTGCCTAATACCTAAATGCAATATGGGCTAAAAAGAATAATGTATATTTTGTTGTAAGCTAGCTCCTTAAACTAATTAGTAAGCTCAACTAGTTCAACTAGCAAAGTACATTTATGTTATTATAATGATAACAAGTGTGTTTTTGTTCGAAGTAAATAAATAATAGAGAAGAAGAACTGCAAAAATAATCAAAGAGTTATTTGAAATCAACAGGTGGATTTTCATAATTTAATTATCTTATAATTTGAGCAATCTCTAGCATTCCATTGCCCCATATTCGGGTATCTGCCTTTTTTGGAAACTCGTAAAACTTATCAATGACGCACAAGATTAGTAGCTTACGAATTTTATGGTTTAATAACTGCAAGATTACTCTTAATTTAATTCATTGAGTTCAATTACCGGGTATAAAAAGCACTCACTCAACGCAGGAAGTTTCTACTTGTTGTTATCGAGGCAGCGGTTAGCTGCTGCTTATCAACATATCAACCCATCAACAATTGGGAATTCTAATCAGATGGTCAAGCGTCAAGCAATCTCTTACCCTTTAAACATGCATCCTTATCAATAATCTAAGGTCTTATATACCTTCATCGCGCTGAGGGAAACCTTTTACCTGTGATGTTCGGAGTGCGGCTGCCCGTTGACCACATAATGCTTGATATTAGCACTTGACAGCTAGGGGTAAATTGCGGAAAATGTTTCAAAATTTCCGAGAGACGCTATCGCATAACCATAAAGCTTCTAATCGCCGGTTTGGGGGTATTATCACAGCTTATTGTCGGTATGATTTGAATGATTTGATAATGCGAACAGTCAGCAGTCCAAGTTAGTTAGTCAAACGATCCACACACTAAAACCGTGAACAGTTCCATTATTTAACGACCGTCCCGTCTCGATTGCAGGATCAGGAGAATTTACTTGGCAACATGGTGCACACGTTCACGGAGAACAAGTCCAAAACCTTACCGCAGTATGTTGCAGCATTGGCTGCCGCTGGCGGAGCCTTCGCCGCTGGTACGCTGCTTGGCTGGACTTCGCCAGCTGAGAAAGGACTTAAGGCGGCATATGACTTCCCTATATCAGATGAGCAATACAGCTGGGTTAGTTCGGCCATGACTCTGGGCGCCGCCTGTGTGTGCATACCAATTGGATTCCTTATTAATTTGATCGGACGCAAGTGGACAATGCTTCTCCTGGTTTTACCTTTCGTACTGGGTTGGGCTCTGCTCATCTGGGCAAAGAACATTGCTATGATGTACGCGGCACGTTTTATTCTGGGTATCGCTGGTGGTGCTTTCTGCGTGACGGCTCCCATGTACACAGGAGAGATTGCACAAAAGGATATTCGCGGTACGCTGGGCAGCTTCTTCCAGCTCATGATCACCACTGGCATTCTGTTCGTCTATGGCATCGGTGCCGGTCTCAACCTCTTCTGGATGAGCATCGTGTGTGGTATTATTCCAATTGCGTTTGGAGTAATATTCACTTTTATGCCTGAATCACCCACATATCTGGTAAATAACAACTCTAACGATTCGATTCGATAGTAAATTGTCTTTTAACACTCAATTATAACTCTTCATAGGTCTCAAAAAATCGCTCGGAAGCTGCTGTGAAGTCGATTCAATGGCTGCGTGGCAAGGATTACGACTATGCTCCCGAAATTGAGGAATTGAATCAGACCAATCAAACGATTCGTGACCAACAAGTGAACCTGTGGGAAGCTCTCTGCCGGCCCGTTACAATCAAGGCACTGAGCATCAGTTTGGGTCTTATGTTCTTCCAGCAAGTGAGCGGAATTAATGCAGTCATTTTCTACTCGGAGAGTATCTTCGAAGTAAGTACCATTTGGCCCTCTCAGTCAAACGCACAAGTGTTAACTCGTTTGTTTTGTTTTTCGCTATTAAAGGCCGCTAATACTGGAATTGGTGCTAGCCTGTCGACTATTCTAATTGGCGTTATGCAAGTAGTAGCCACATTTGTCTCAACAATTGTTGTGGACAAACTGGGTCGTCGCATCCTCCTGCTTTCCTCCGGTATTGTGATGGCCGTGTCGACAACCGCGATCGGCGTGTTTTTCTATCTGCAGGAGAACAAGTACAGTGTGGATAATATAGGCTGGTTGCCAGTGGCCAGCTTGTGTCTGTTCATGATTATGTTCTCGATTGGCTTCGGACCAGTGCCTTGGCTGATGATGGGCGAGGTGTTTGCCACCGATATAAAGGGCTTCGCCGGCTCGATTGCCGGCACCACAAACTGGGTGTTGGCGTTTGTGATCACGAAAACGTTCAAGAATCTTACTGAAGGCATGGGCAGTGGCGGTACCTTCTGGTTATTCGCTGGCCTCACCGTCCTCGGCGTCGTCTTTGTCTTCTTCGTCGTGCCCGAGACGAAGGGCAAGAGCCTCAACGAGATCCAGCAGGAATTGAGTGGCAACCGAAACCGAGCAGTGACTGAAGTGGAAAAGTAAACAGCGCTGAGCTCTGTTAAGTTATATGGTTTTTATGTATAATTTACGTTATGTTAAGTGCAGGTCAAGTTCCGTTTTTAAGCGATGAGCTCGCTGATAGAGTTGATTTTATTAGCACAACACACAAGACAGAAGGCAGAAGGCAGAAGACAGAAGGAAAGAGAACGAGTTTGCAAAAACGAACGAAGACTGAAGGTCGAGAGCAGAAAACGACAGATACATGATACATGTTAGGGCTCTGTTAAGTAACATTTACGCACTGTTAGCTCAAACACACAAGCAACTACTCACACCACATCTACTGCAATTCGTATATCTTTCTTTGCTAACATCAAGCGGCCATAGAAAAGACAATGGAGATCAAAACTAAGTACTTGAATACATATGAATACGTGCGTAGACTCACTGACGCGTGGATCAAATCTTATCTCGTTTTGACTTTTGGCAATTCCATTTCAACTACCTGGTATTTATGGCAGGAGCTTTCTGTGTATTTAAGACAATTAGTTCTCTGGTATTTAAATGTACACGCGTTTTGTCCGTGCGTAAACGAAAAACATTCAGTTAAGTAAGCATTTTAGCCTGTTTATTTATAAGTCATGCATATTTATTTACTACGATTTTATAATTTTCAAACAACAACATCTAAAATTGCAAGAACATAAACTAAACATATTTAGTCGCAGTCGCTGCTTACTCGTATCATAGCTCAACAAGTTAAAACGTTATATCATTGTTACAATAACTGCATCCATTTTGGAAATATCGATGTAAATTATTTATATATAAAATACATATATATATATATAAATGTCGAAAAGTATCACAGGATGCAGGCATAAAAGAAGTAAATATAAAATATTAAATATATGTATGTTGTAAATAAAATTAAAATGTCGTTTTTAATACCAGATCGATTGCGATTTGTTAGATTTCCCACACATGCAGAAACAACATCGTCATTAGGTAAAGCTAGCGTTTGTTTATCATTTTCCTCCTTTTTCTGAGCCCATATCATTCTGCTCCTCATCGTTCTCCTTTTCCCCAAACTCAACTCCCTCTTGAGAATGCTGATCTTCAATTGAACTCTCCGTAAGTGTTTCATCGCCTTTGTCATCAGCGTTGTAACTGCGACTCGCCAAGGGCAGTGAGTTAAGGGATTCCTCCAGTTGTTCCATTCGCTCGAGCAGATGTGTTAAACGACGATGATAATCTTCCAAGTTGATCAAGTCGGCCTTGATAGCACGTTGTCCAGCATCCATTTTAGGGCTTATTTCTAATATCTAAAATTGCATCGGATAAGCTTTAGTACAATTTTGAATTATCGGAAGGGAATGGATTGAGAGTTGATTTTAGTTTCAATTACTACACACTTGTTGTGCTTCACAAAGCTTATGCGATGAATTTAGATTCACAATTCAAACATTGCTTCTAATATTATTTACCTATTGAAAATGGGTAAAAAATTGTATATTTTTTGTGAAAATGTATGTAATAGGCAGAAGGGGGCGTGACAGGGCATACAAAGTGTAAATATTCTTGATCAGAATCAGTAGCCGAGTCGATTTGGCTATGTCAGTCTGTCTGTCCGTTTGTCCTCGTAAGCAGTAAGACGAATCGATCTTTGTCTATCAATCATGAGAGCAAAAGCACGAGCTGCTCGTTCCATTGTGAAGTATACAATGAGATGCATTGTTCTTGTTTATTCGTCGTATTTAAAATTAAGAATTATTTTTCACGGCCAAAGGTAAATGGTATCTTACTGTCGAGTGCACTCGACTGTAGCTTTCTCTACTTGTTTTAAATTTAATGTTTACGGGGGCGGGGGTGTTATTTTCCGAATTTTAATTTGTTTTTCTACTTTTGTGACTACTGAATAACAATTTTTATTGATATTCTTATTTTAATGTCGAAATGATTTTATTGTTGTTATTGTGATTTAATGATAGTCTGCAAATTGCAAATGGTAATTGTGGAAATTTCTGAATAGATAATGAAATGATATGTGATCAATTTTCCACTCTTAAATAACTTTATTTTCATGTAATTTTCAGAATAAAAAATTCGAATTATTACTTCACTAAAATCTTGTCAATCAACATTCGCGGTTTAATTTATGGAAGGAAATAAAAATATATGCATTCCTGAAAACATCAACTATCAAGATTCTTTTAAATATTTTCATTTTTATTTATAAATGTAATAAATATATTTTTTAATAACATACTTGAAGTAATGTCACATATTATATACACTATGTTTTTTTTAAATACACATATCTTTTTATATACAGTTTTTGTCTCTATTATTAAATAACGAATGCTAATAAATTATTTCAAGTTATGCGCAAATTTCTTAACTTCATTTATGGTTTAAAAAAATTCAACATTATCATTATAAATAAAATCTCATAAAATTGGGTATCATAGATTGGATATCATATCATATCTAAAAGTGTTTGTCCGACTTGAAATTAATGATGCGTAATAGGCCATGCTCTGCTCCAATAGCTACCCAATTACGAGCCGGAGTGTTCCAGTTCCAACGCACACAGTTGAGTCTCATCAGAGTTTTTAAATCGTAGCTGGGCTGTACTTTGGGATTTAGGAATTCACTTTTCTTGTTATTGGGAACATTTGCTATTGGCTTGAGGAGCAGACCATAGTCCTGTTTGAAAGTATCTGGGCTAACAGATTTCGGCTCAGGATCGCTGTTTAAGTAATTCACCTCAGTTTTACACACACTACGAATGTTTGTTGTTCGTCTTTTCAGCGACGAGTCCATATTAAATTCAAAGGTGTTCAGGAATACAATATCTCCATTGTCTGTAACTGCGACCGATGCAAGCTGCTCGCTATTAAAATGGATTGAACGAATGCTGCTAGGCAGCATGTCGAGTGTACTCTGGCTATAGTTTATACCCGATGAATTAAACATTATTATGCGTGCATAATCTAAACAATATAATAAAAATAATTAAAAGCTTGTCTTTTCATGTACGCAATAGAACTTACGAGATTTGTTCAGTTCAGCAGAGCCGACTACAAAAGACTCCCACAGTGGAGGCCAGTAAACATAACCCATATGAAAATTATGAATTGTGTCTCCAATCATTGGCAATGGTTTCGACCAGTTAGAAATATCATAAACGAATAATTTACGCACAGCAGAGCCAACAGCCAACCAATGTGGTCCAGTGAGATCATAATGCAGTTCCAAATCTTAAATTTGTGCAAAAAACGCATATTAGTGAATTCTGGATTTTTGTTATTATGCTTTTTGCTTACATTGTATGTTCCGTTCACCAAAGTAAAAGAAATTCGCAGGTAGAATATGACGCTGATTGTTTAACTCTAAGCTATTGATCCCCTGTTCATCGGCAATGTCCCAAAATGCAACGTTTCCACTGGCGTAGCCGGTCACTAGCATATTATGACCGGAACTCTAAATTTAAAAAAAAAGGGATTAATTACAATTTCTGTAGAGCATCGTAAGTTGCAGGGACTAACCTGAGACCAACATATTTTGGTGCACGGATCATAACGAGGATTATCTATATCCAGTATGAGTGTAATCAGACTTTGCAGTTCAATAACTTCATTTTGTTGCTTTTCCTTTTCTTCCGAAAGCTCCAATGGAAGTGCATAAATAATGACACCGCTTGCAGTACCCACGGCTAGAAGCCCCAAGCGATTTGTAGCTTCATTGTAGCCGCCACTGGGCATAAATGCAAAACTGTGTACTGGTCCCTGGGATACACGAATGCCATAATGCAAGCTTATCTGCGGTGGCCATTTCTTGCCATTATCAGCTGACGACAACGAACATTTGAGTAGCAACAGCAATGCATTGGTAATTTTGTCATTAATTTGGCGTGCATAGCCGTGCACTTTGTGGCGCAGGGAACATAATAAATACTGTGTATTTACAGTGGGAGGTAGAGGCACCCATGACAGCTCTTTAATAGGATTACCCAAATGGCATAGATATTCGTCTGCAACGATTTAATGATTCATTGTACTACTATTGTAGGCATTTATCCATTTCCTAATTAACTTACTCTCTTCACTTAAGCCTTCCAGTGGCGTAAACTGCTTCCAGTCGTTATTTTTAACATTTCCATAGTCATACCGCATAGAAAGTGATTTATTGGATGGCAATATATTACAGGCTTCGTCTGTGGAAAGTTTCTCAAAGCGGGGCAATAGATGTGTATACAACATATCTTTGGCAAAGTTTTTTCCCACACTAATAATATAAAGTACAAAATAAATATTTATATATATAATTCATATATACCAGCTCGATAAGATCCAAGAGCATACTTACAAATATTTCCAACGCTTTTGGACCACATTCTTTAGCTTCTTTAATCTTCCATATACTGCAGAATGAATTATAATTAAAAATTAAAATAACTATAATATGATTAACTTGTTTTGCTTACAAGGCTTAAATGGATTAGCTGCGCTGGATTTACTCTCTTTGGATTTCACATGACTGCTGCTCGATTTTGAATCACATTCGTCTTCTGTTTGTGGAGCATCCTCATTGGAATCAGCACCGTCTGACTGGTACTCCTCAGAGGATTCCTTATCTGCTGTTATATCATAGTCCGAGGAATCACCTTCAAAGTCCTTGTTTTCAATCGTTTCATTTGCGTTAGGTTGCTCTAGCTGTTCTGCAATCTTCTGCAATTTCGTTTCAGCTCTGCAGCAAAAGATTATAAAATAAAAACTTGTTGTTCAGAGCGATTTGAAGGTGTTCATACTTTATCGTGGATTTGCGCTTAGTCCGACCCGCATTACTGAAGACTGTTGTATTCGGTTGGTCCGCTTCAACTGCCGAGGTTCCACTGGTGTCCAATTCACCATTGCATTGGAAACGTTTATAACAGAAACGCGTGTGTTGCGAAAATGACAACCTGGAATAGCTGTGCTTACAGAACTCACACTCGATCCTCGCTGGCTTGGACCCACAGCCCTCCAGATGCAATAGCATACCCAAGCCTGAGGCTAGTTTACGATCGCATAGACGACAGGTCAATCGTTTGTTTCCGTGACCCGCTTTTAAATAGGTTATCATCATAGTTAACAGCCCATTTCGCGTAGTTACCTGAATAATATTAATATCGGTGGATTAGAGTCTTTTGAATACATATTGTTTGCTGTTTTACTCACCACAGGGCAATTATCGCGCTGCCAGCCAACGCCGTAGTGTTCTCCGAGGTGCAATGTCCAGCTTGAGTCGTCACAGCGAACTAAGCACAAGCCACACTGCAGTGCGCCCTGTCCACGTCCCTCTTCACGCAGTTCCTCTTCAGACTCTAGTTGCTCACGTTTGCGTATTAACAGCAAACGTAGATTGAAATCAGGTACGTGGGGCCAATGATCTGGACCCGATTTGCTCGATTGTTCCCCATCATTTTCGGTTTTTAGTCTCTTCTCTAGTGAGCCTTCAAGAAGTAGTTCTAGATTTTTGGGCTTTCGACCGCGTTTCTTGGGCGTCGGTGTGGTCATACTGACCGGTGTTAATGTAATCGCAGCATCCGGTACCACTTTACTTACAGAATTTGATGTGGCTGTTGTAGCAGATGGTGTAATATTGCTCTTGCTTGGACGACCTGCTCGTTTTTTTGTTTTTTCTACTGGTTCCTTAGGCGTTGCTGTATCATTTGGTGTACTAGACGGTCTCTTGCGCTTAGTTCCAGTTATTAAAGGTTGCTCAACTTCTTTAAGTACTTCACAAGAATTTGACTCTGTCTTCTCCCCTTTGCTTTTACTTTGTCGCTTGCCTCTTCTTTTTGCCAACACCGGAACTAGTTTTTCTTCAATGGGCTTTTCACTCTCCGTCTGATTAGATTGTCTATTTTCGATTGAAGTGCTCTGTTCATCAGTAGTTTTTTCAACTGAAGTATCTAACGGCTTACTTACAGAGGCTACATCTGATGAAGAAGTTTCCTTTGTGCATTTAACACTTTTTTTAATGGCGCGAGTTCTTTTTTTCTTTGAGCTACAGGGATTCTCCATCGTAATGTCTTCAGATTGAACTGCAATTTTTTCCATTGAGATATCGAGCGGATTACTCTGAGGCGTGGCAACTACAGGAGTATTAATAACTTTTTCTTCTTCTTTTACTTCTTTTGAAGCACGACCTCGTTTCTTTTTCGCGATATTCGGCATCTCCACTGCAACATCTTTTGGTTGAACTGAACTTTGTTCCACAGAAGTATCTATGGGCTTTATTGATGGAGCAGCAGTTTCTCGTGAGCCTTTTGAAGTATTTTTTGAAGCACGATATTGTTTTTTTTTCGCAATACTTGGTATCGCCACTGCAACACCTTCCGCATGAACAGAAATAAGTTCCGCGGAATTATTGATGACAGGCTCTGCAGATGATGAAGTGACAATTTCTTGTACATCCTTGGAAATTTTTTTCACAATACGACCTCGTTTTTTGTTTGCAACAACCGGCATCTCTACTGCAAAGTTTTCCGCTTGTAGAGAATTTTCTTCCACAGAAATATCGATAGGGGTATTGACTGGCACTGCAGTCAATTGAGATGCAATTTCTTGTGTATCACTCGAACTATTTTTTGGAGCACAACCTCCTGTTTTGATTGCGATATCCGGCATCTCACTCGCAACATCATCCGATGCAACAAGAACTTGTTCCCCAGAAGTATCGAGAGGGTTATTTAAATCCGATGCATCCGTCGAAATAACTTCCTCGCCTTTTTTTTCAGGAATTTCAACCGTGGCAACTGTCGCTGACGCTGACGTTTCATTTATAAGAGGACTTCCTTCTCCTACAGTAGATGTAACCGGAAGAGAATTCAGTTGAACCGAGTTAGAACTATCTTTCCTAATTTCTGTAGATGAAATTGACATGGCTTCCGTTTTTTTCAGTTCTAAATCTTCTTTGTCCTCGTCTGCTGTCTCAACTAGCTTCACGGTCTTTTCCATAATGTTTTTACTCTCAGTTTTTGGTTTCTTGACAAGAGGAGCGTCTTCATGCTGGTGATCATCCTCTGTTTCATCGTAATCCGGAGTGGCGTCGTCGCTTATATCCGTTTCAATATCCTTAGCACGTTTATGGCAGGCTTCATTGTCGAAGCCACGAAATGATGCGGCATCGTCGTCACTCGTACTGGACGTTGTAGTTCGATGAGGTTCCTGCGACTTGTTTTCAGCAAGTAAAGCCCTTTTTCTAGGATGCACTGCATCCGACTTGATCGCTGCAGACTTGGAGGGTCTTTTGGCGCTGAGCACAGGACGAGTTTTTACTAGTTTCTTTCTAGGCACTTTAGCTGCTTCTTCTGGCTTGGTCTCCTTCTTAGGTATCACCACATTCTCTGCAGCCAAGTGATTTAATAAATTCTGAATGCCTGACGTCGAAGCAGATGGAGTATCTTCGAAGGAAGAGTTCTTGACTTCCGGCCGGAATGGCACGATGGCTTCTCCTTGTGGTGGCGGCTGCTTTTGTGACAGGACATCCAAAAGACAAACACTTGGCGGAGACGGCGAGCTTACGGACAGTTCATTATGGTTATTACTTATCATGCATTCCTTTTTTCTTGGTATCTTAGGTGGATAATAAAGTTGAGATAAGTCCCTTTCTTTTGTGAACTGTAATTCTAGCGGCTGGCATGTTGCTGGCGTTTCTTCAGATATTACAGGAGGTGCCTGCTGTATCGTTTCTGAGATTTCAATATGATCAGACGCCGAGTCTTGACTACTCAGCGTTGCTTCAGGTTCTTGAATATTAGAAGTCCGTTTCTCAATTTCCTCAATTTTATCTTCTTCATTTATGACGGTTCTACTTTCACTTTCTGTATTTGTTTCGAGGTTTGCTTTATTAATTGCCACTTGCTCTTCGTTTGGTTTCAGTACTGTTGCAACTGTTTTGGTTTCCGCTGACGGCCTTTGTGTGTTTTCACTGCCCAAAGCAATTTCATAATCAAGAATACTCTCTGGTACTGCCTTTTCGATTTTCGTTTCATTAGACTTTGCAACGTTTGTTGGTTTAGTTCGCTGTACCAAATTTATTTTACCTTTCTTGGGTCGAAACGATGCAACCTTTAATTTATCAGTTTTTTCTTGTATTTTAACTTCACATGCTCCTTCTGCGACATTATTATTCGTTATTTCTGGGACGCCTGAGGCAATGCCTCTTCCGATTTTAATATCTTCTAAGTTTATGGATTCATTAGTTATATTATCTATTGTTTTAACAGGTATAACTGTTTCTACATCTAGTACTTTAATTCGTTCCTTAGTTTCCTTATCAGGTATTTTCATTATTTCTTCAGTTTCATTTTTTGATGCCCTAAGTATATCAGGATTTTTCTCTTCCGTTTCTTTAATTGGATTGTGCGTCTTCTTATCTAGTTCGGTTTTAGGTTCCTCTGCATTACGTTCTAATATCTTAGACTGTTCTTCTTTAGGTTCTTTTGTATCTTGTTCTTCTGGATTGTTTGGGACATTAGTTTGATTGTCCGATAAGCTAACAGGTTCCTCATTTTTAATTTCATTGGCTTTAACTGCATTTCCCCTTTTATTACGTTGCACCAAATTGATTTTTCCTTTCTTGGGTCTAAAGGGTATCTGCGCAACGCTTGACTTTCCTTCTGCCTTTTGTGTGGAGTTTGCATTATCCTGCTTCGAGTTTTCCGGATTTATTAGCTTTTCAGTTGAGTCCTGAGGTGGTGTGAGAAGCAATGTGGGAGGTTTTAATAAGTGCAACAATTTTTCTGATTCCTTTAAAGGATCAGAGTTTGTTGAAGACTTATTTGTATCTTTAATAACAACGCCAACATGACGATCTTCATTTGAATTAACTTCCATACTATTCTCTAGTTTAATAGCATTCGGACTGATACACAGAACGTTTGGCCTATCCTCATCCACACTTAAAGTAGCATGCAGAATGTCCATGTCCTGAATTTGTAGAATTTTACCAATTGGTAATTCCTCATTGTTCTTTTTGGTTTCCACTGCAGAAGTTGAGGATTGGAAATCGAATTCTGAACTGCCAAATTTCTGGCTCAAATTCAGCTCCTCGGGCGAAAGTTCCAAGTAGGTAGTCGGATCTATAGCATTGCTGGCAGTTAGCTGTGCTATGAAATCCACAGCAGATAGAATATCGTTTGAGGCATCAGTAGTTACGGTTGAAGTCGTAGACGATTTTTCGGCGGTTTCAGGCGAAGAAACTGCAACTTGGGAAATTGATGATGTACTCGTTTTGGAAGTATCAACTGGAACAATTAAGGAAGAATTCAATTCAGGATTTCCAATTGGAACTTTGGATACACTTGTCTTGCCACTATCTGCCTCTACTGAATGTTCTTCTGGTACACGTCGCTTCTGAGCTTTTGTATCTGCTGCCGCTATGGGAGATGCCGCTGTTAATGATACTTTTGCCTGTTGAGTTTCAATCGCGCCTTGCGTTACTGCTATTACTTTTGCATTTTCGGATACAACAGCGATTGGGGCTTGCAAGGAGCGTGACGCATGCACTTTTGTGGTTGAAATTGAAGTCTTTCTACTGCTTAAAGTTGGAAGTTCCTCTTTTGGTTTTGTGATGAGTTTCTGATCAGCGGATGATGACTGATTTGCTTTCTGCATTGCCTGTTTTTGTATCTCTTTAGCCAATTCAACAAGTTTCTCACGCGGCATCTTAAGTTTATTGGCATTAAGAATGACCTTTTTTGCACCAACAGCTGATCGGGGTGCTTGCAATTTACTTTTTATACCCTTGGTATCTACAGAGATCTTGTCTGGTGACAGCTTAAATTTCTCATACGGATTATTTATTTCCTTGCCTGATGGTTCAACTGGTGTTTCATTCACCGACTGGATTTTAGGCAGTCGCAAACCCCTCAAATCGATCTTTTCATTGGGTGCCAAAACCTTGTTTTCCAGCACAATCAATGGGGGTGATTCTTGGGTAATTCTTGGCGTCTCTTTTGGCCGTTTCGGCGGTTGGCCTGCAGCTTTTGTTACTGTCGGAGGCTCATCCTGTCTTCCGCATCTTGCACGGTGTTTAGGCAACTGATTAATTGAGTTGAGCAGCAGCGGCGACTTTGAACGTACTGTTACGTCTGCCTTGGGAATGTGCACCGTAAAACTAACTGAAGATGAAGGACTGCTGACATCTGAAGCCGGTGTTTTTGCACTTGCTGTCGGTGAAGCTCCTGAAGACTGTGTGATTTTATTCAGTAATTTATGTTTTAGCAGCGCTTTAATTTGCAACGATTGGTCGTCGACAGCAACAATATTCGATGGCATTTTTTTCCATACAGACATAGGAGCTGGATAAAAAAAAAAAACAAAAACAATATAATTTAATGAGTGGAATATATAAAATAATTAAATTAAATAATTTAGTATTACAAAAGAACATTACATATTATGGTGTTTCAAGATTGCATTTAAAATGTAAAGGATATAAATAGCTTGTAATCAAAAAAAAAAAAAAAAATATACAATGAAAAATCTTTAATTTTCTAAATTTCTTTAATAAAAAAAAAAAACAATACATACTAATAAAAAATCTAATTACTCGTGCAATTATAAGATAGGCAAGGTAACAGTAACCTCTAAACTTTAACTGTGAATTGAACCCTCGCCAACAGACTTGAGAAAAGAAAACTGAGAGATCCTACCCCACATTTTATCGAGTTTCACCATCGAAAGAGACTGATTGGAGTATTCGATTCAAACACTTGAACATACAAAACCGCTGTGCAGTTCAAAAAAAAAAAAATAATAATGGGTTTTAAGAAAGTGCAAGTATTTAGTTGATTTAAAAAACAAATCTGCATTTTTAGAAACTGAGTATATTCTAATTAATTGAACTGAATTTAAACAGAACAAGCTAAAAACGGCTAACGACTAAGGAACCCGTAATCAACACTTTGTTTATTAATATAAGATTTCACATTTCTTATATGTATTTGTGTTAAATCACAAAAAAAATTCCTTATTTAAATTAAAAAACTAAATAATTTTTTTAAGAATTTTTTAACGACCCATAATTGAACCCAAAAAATAACCTATTAATACCACACAACACGCCATTCGTTGAAAGCCGTGCGCCAACTCAACGAGCTGCGCCACAGTGAAATCATCGAGCGATGCTGCCTAAACTCATACATAAGAACATAATTGCTCGACGAATTTTGGTTAAAACCCCCTTTCTAAATTACTATTTAAATTCACACCACATTAATAACTGATGAATTTAGTTACCAGACTGACGATCGCGATGCGGTTGCACACTCGTTACGGGAGGCTGCTCCGGCGGCAGCGCTACGGCGGAGACTGACGCTGACGTCGAAGTCGAACTTGTTGTTGTTGTTGTCGTTGCTGATGCAATTTTCTTTGCACACTTATTTTGCTTGCTCAATGCTTCTGACAGCTGTCTGTCTAAGCCAGCCTGCTTCAGTTTGTTGAAATCCAAAGGTATTTTATTTATAATTCGCTTGGGAGTCGCTGCTGGTGCACTCCCAGACGGCGAAGGAGACACCGTCTGCGGAGCCGACTGCGGCTGTGAATACATTTGTATCTTGTGGTTGTTTTTATTTTGATTTTGTGGTACTTTAAAGCCATCCTTTTCCATAGTGTCCATTCGTTTGTCTTTAAATGAACTAAGACCAATTACGCAGCGAGTTGATGAATATTCAACAATTTATATGAGCATTAGATGATAAATCATTTTCGTCTGCTGCTCAGTTTTATATCACAATAACAAATTATAATTCGAATGACTCTTTTGAAAACTTGAAACTATCACTTGGTTACTCGTTACAGAGCTGGTAGAATTTTAAATAAAATTATTATCCAGTTGTACAAAATACAAAAGCCAGAAGCATGTGCAACTCGATAAGTCGATGCATTTTCATTATCGATTTTAAGCATCGACTTTTGATTCAGTACTGCAAAATAAATCGAGATGTCTCAGTTGACCAACACTAGCACATCGATAATTTGAAAAACAATGCGAATTTATTTAGAACGAGAAGATATATTACTAAAAATGCGTCTATTAAATTTTGATAATAATTGATTGTAATATACATATTAAAACTGTACATATTTAACAATATATCGGTCGGGCATGGACTAAGAACAATGTTCTGGATAGGACGGCAAGAACATCGTATATACACACGACTTTTAAAAAATATAATACAAAGTTTTTAGGATGCGACAATTAATTTATTTTATCTTTCTACTTTTCCTTAATACAATATATATCAGTTTTTATATTTAAAATATCGATAATAAGATATATTGGTGTACATAACGATATAATGATATTTTCTTTTAAATATCGATTAATTGGTATGCTTTTCACATCCCTAGTACACGGAGAAGAACATCGTTTGCTTATAGTGAAAAGTTAAGAAATTGGTATAAATAAGCAAATATGGATTTCCAAAATCGAGCCGGTGGCAAAACCGGCAGTGGCGGCGTCGCCTCCTGGTCGGAGACAAACCGCGAGCGCAAGGAGCGTCTGCGGCAATTGGCGCTGGAAACCATCGATTTGAACAAGGATCCCTACTTTATGAAGAACCATCTCGGCTCCTATGAGTGCAAGCTGTGCCTGACACTGCACAACAACGAGGGCAGCTACTTGGCTCACACACAGGGCAAAAAGCATCAGGAGAACTTGGCTCGTCGTGCGGCCAAGGAAGCCAAAGAGGCACCTTCATCCCTGTTGGCGCCAGAAAAGCCGCGTGTTGAGCCCAAGAAGTTCGTGAAGATTGGTCGGCCAGGCTACCGGGTAACCAAACAGCGTGAACCCTCCAATGGCCAACAGTCGCTGCTCTTTCAGATAGACTATCCCGAGATTAGTGAAGGCATCGTGCCGCGACATCGCTTTATGTCTGCCTACGAGCAAAAGATTGAACCGCCAGATCGCAAGTGGCAGTATCTACTCTTTGCCGCCGAACCATACGAGACAATTGGCTTTAAGGTTCCCTCGCGTGAGGTGGAAAAGACCGAGGGCAAGTTCTGGACGCACTGGAATCGCGACACCAAACAGTTCTTCTTGCAGTTTGCATTCAAATTCGAACCAAAAATACTGCCGCCACCGCCACCGAGTCTGCATCGCGCTCTGGGACCCCCAACCGGATTTCCAATGCCCGGGCCGCCCCGTCCGGCCATGCATCCCATGTTCAATGGCGTTCCACCACCACCACCCATGTAGTGGCAAGTGTGTTCTACCGAAAGTAATAAAAACTTTATACAAAACAACAAAGAGTATAATA
This sequence comes from Zaprionus bogoriensis, assembly GCA_035046045.1. NCBI lineage: Eukaryota > Metazoa > Arthropoda > Insecta > Diptera > Drosophilidae > Zaprionus > Zaprionus bogoriensis. The sequence continues at coordinate 1,665,069 of JAWNOI010000191.1, read as the reverse complement.
ATTTCGAGCAGATAGAAAAATCTTCGACCCTATAAACTATATAGAACAGCATTAAAAATAGAGTCGCCCCAGCCATAGTCTCCGTTTCACGCTGTGAATAACTCAGGAGTGCTATAAAACTTATTGGTCGATTTTAGTTATTTTTTGAAGATTTCCACTATTGAAACTTCAAGCTATAAGCCTGAGGAACTTGCCACATATAACTGGGAAATTAAAAACATATATTGAAAGAGTATGTAGCATTCGGTATGCGACAAAAAGTTTGGAATGGCAATAAGGTGCAAGCAGACGCTACTTAAGAAAAGACCCAAACCACACAAATCTCGTTGATAGTTTGTATTTTTCGCTTAAGAACTTGAAAAAATATTGCATATGTGTGTGTGTGCTGTGTGTGTTTGTTTGATTCTTTGTAGTTGTAGCTTACAAATTTGTATGTATATTATGCTAGTTTTTAACTCTAATGACATATAGCTATATTTAAGCAATATACAGTCCTATTAGTATGTGGATTTAAATATCTAAAGGCTCAACGCGTCGTTGTCTGCTTCGATTTGCTTTACATTTTACACATTTTGTTGTTAGCTCCTCAAACTTTCTCACGCTTCTTAAAATTACGCTTCGACTGCAACCTATTGATAATGTCCGAAACGTGTGGTTTATGCTCAAAGATTTTCATTAATTGATTTTGCGCCTCATTGATGCCGTCAGTGATTATCTTGCTGCGTTGTATGTTACCCTGCAAAAGGAAACTCGCTTGTTATTATAGACGAACAACATAATTGTAATATGGTAGTACTGCGGGGAGTGTCCACCCACCTTTAGAAGCTCGCTGACGCGCTCGATTTCGCCATGCTTGTCCTTGTCCTTTTCGAGCTCTTTCAGCATGTTTTCCAGTTGACCCAGGCTGACCATTTCGGAGTCATTCTGTGGAAACAGTTCATTGTATTGTATAATTGCTCTACAAAATGTATATTAAGTCCTACCAAATCCTCCATTTGAGAGCGCAAATGATAAAGCTTCCAGCCGCTGATTTTACCCTGAACATTTGGCTGATTTGCCAAATCGATAACTGTGGCGCGCCGCTCGTCGCGTGGCTTCACATCCGTATAGCGGTGGAAATGGTTGTTCGCCAGCTTGTGCGTTGGCTTGTATGTCTGTTTAACAAAGGCTTGCATTAGATTCATGTTTCAACGGTGGTTCAGGTTCAAGTGCATAACTTACGTTGAGTAGCGCGCAGTTACGCGGACGTCGCAGCACAAAGTCCACAGGATTTGCGTTCTCCTTGTTGCCAACAACAGCGGGCGCACCACTGCCAGGCAGTCGATGATTATTGACCTCGCCAGCAGCAGCGATGGCATTCGGCGTGGAGCCTGTGGCGGCCAAAAGAAGGCCCCCGTTGTTGTGCTGCTGATGCTGTAGCTGCAACTGTTGCTGCTGCTGCTGCTGTTGCAGGAACATCGCTGAAGCTTCCTGCGTATTGGTATTGATGGTGGTGTTGGTGGTGCTGCTGCTGTGACTACTGACGCTGCCCGTTGGCGGGGGCAGCGATAGTGTTAGCGAGGCCTGACTCTGGTTCGAGTGCTGGCTGTCATTGCTGTGCGAACAAATCGACTTAGTATGTGCATATACGATTGGTTGAGAATAACAGCTTACGTGGATCGACGCGGTTTCTTGCGTGCCAAAGAATCGAAGCCACTGGCGCTGCCGCCTGTGCCGTTCATGCGCGCCTGCTGCAGCTGACCCGCTGTCAGAGCGGAGACATGATGGCCTCCTTGTTGCTGCGACACGTCCACGAAGGCACTAGCAACGCCAGTGCTACGTGCGCCGAGTGTTGTATGCGTTACACTCTGCGCCAGCGTAGGCTGATGCGCTGGATACAGCTGCAAATCGGAGAGAAATTAAATAGATCCCAGCTTAGGTTATACATGTGTATGTGGGCTTGCTCCTTACCTCGTTGATGGGATTGAAATGTGTAGCGTTGTCGCGTGCTCCAGCTACACCAGTCATGGCGTCATCATTGCCAATGCGATTAATGCCAAGATTGCTGTCCTGCATTTGATCCACGCCAGGCGAGGAGTTGGCCGAAACTGTGGTTGATCCATCGGACGAGGCTGGCGACTCGGCGCGAACATTTCGAGCGCTCACAATGCTGCCAGCCGTTGTCGATGCCGACGCAGTGGACGCCGACGATCCGCCGACCACAGCCGCTGCGGCAGCAGAGTTGACACGCTCCCTCTCCTTTTTGGCCAGCGCCTCCACAGTCAGCGCCGAGCTGCTCACAACAGTTGTGCTGGACTGTGTCTGTGCCGGTGCTGGTGCCACAGAGACCGGCTGCAAATTGAAAGCGGAGCCGCTGGCTAGATTCACCGTTGGCACATTCGCCGAGGAGTTCGTATTGCTGCTCATAGACATCAGAGTAGGCGCCAGATTCTTGACACCACGTATGGGCGAACCTTCGGCATCTCGTTTGCGCATGAAACTGGAGACAAGTGTGTTCGCTGCCACCGGCACCGGCATAGGCAGCGCACTAACTGTGGCACCACCACCAGTTGTGGTTGGCGCAGCGCCTGTTGTTACCTTGACGGACGTGTGCAGCGGAATGACCATGTGCTGAGGAGCTGCACCACTGGCATGACCAGCACCCGCTGGTATGATGAGCTGCTGATGGCCAATGCTGCGTCCCGTACCTGCACCCGTCGTCGATGGCAGCACTGTGAATGTGGCCGTGGAGCCGCCGCCCGCTGTCCCAACGGACTGTGCATGACTGGCGAAGGGCAGCGAGGAGACGGACAAACTGCTGCCGCCAGCACTGCTGCTCACTAGCTGGGCTTGGGCCTGTGTCTGGCCATGCGTGTGTGTGCTTTGCGTCACCGTCGTCGTGGTTAGCGAGAGCACACCCGTCGAAGCTGCCGGCATCGACTCGTAGTAGATGGCCGAACTGCCGGGCGGTAAGAAAGACGCACCAGCCGAGGATGTGGCCGCAGCTGTTCCTCCAGCTCCAGCTGCAGTTGCTGACACACTAACGCCAGCGCCGCTGCCGCCACGTTGTTGTATAAATACATTGGTGGATGCGCCGCCGGGCGGAAGTCCAGCACCAGTGCCTGTCTCCACGCCAGCTGATTGAGTCATCATCATTTTGCCCACAGTTATGCCGCTGGCATTCTTAATGGGCGTCAGCGTTCCCGTTAGTATGCTGCTGGTGGGACCACCGCGCGCACCCAGCGTCAATGGCAGCACCGTTGCGCCACCGGCAGCTGCAGCTGTTGCTGCCGTCGAGCCACCAGCTGGCACAGAACTAGACGTCACACTGGCCGAAACACTCGGCACAGCCTGAATACTGGCCACACCCTGCGGCGTCATTGTGGGGCCGCCCGATCCGCCAGCTGCGGACAGTTTGCCAATGGGATTCAGCTGCGTGATCGTCAGCGAGGGTTGCACCTTTGCTGTCATAGTCACCGGTGGTCGTATACCTGCAACAGTCACAAGATTCGCAATTAGACAATTTCGAATAAATTGATTTTTATTTTTTAGTTTTATATTTAAGGCTAAGACACCGAGAAAATCATGACATACTGACAGTTTTGCTATTAATGCGAGTCTTTGCACACGCACACGGGCGCAAGAGGCAGAGACACATACATACATACATATACATATGCACATGTGAGCTGTCACTTGCACCCTACTCGTGCCAGCTGAGGCATAGGCGAACTCTTATGTGTCTTAATCACAAATATAGCCCCGAAATGTATCTGACACGAACTTACCCATTTTGGCAGCTGCACTGGTGCTCATGAGGAAGGGCTGGAGCATGACATTGCCCGCCAGACGGGTAGCAGAGCCGATGATTTGCTGGGCACCGCCAGTGGCCGGCTGCTGCAGCTGAATGATGCGTGTGGTTGGCAGGTTGGCGGCACTCAAGCCAACAGGTGCAACGTTGGCCGTTGCACCGGTACCGCCTACGCCTGGACCGCGTCCTGCCACAGTAACGCCACCGGAGACACTCACCGGCGTGGGTGGTGCGCCGCTGGAGCTCAGCTGTGGTATGCTTGGCGCACGTATACTAATGCTGGTGGTATTCAGCTTGGCACCCGGAAAACTTTTGCCCAGCGGTATGGGACGCACTTGACGCGGCGTAACGGTGGTGCCGCCTGGTGTTGTGCCCGCACCGCCAGCGGCATTCGTTGCACCGCCCAGGGGTGTGGCCACAGCGAAACGAGGATTGAACTGCGGCCCAGTATTCGGATTTGTGTTGGGCGAGCCTGCGGCTGCAACGTTCGATGAGTAAACAAGTGTCGCCTGATGCTGACGAGGCGGCAGCACGGTAGCCACATACGCCTGCGGAACACCCGTCGGACCTGATGGCTGCGGCGGCAGTGGACCTGCTGCCGACACGGTAAGCGCTGCAATCGAACCAGAATTAGTTTGCATCGCAGCACAAAGGCAGCTTCACTGACCTGTTGGCGCCTGAACAGGCGTTGCCGTGGTGGAAACACTGGCTCCCGCGGATGTGGTGATAATGCGCTGTCGGGGCTGATGTATGGCGCGTATAAGCTGCACCTGCCCGGTGGGGCTCTGCATCCAGGCTGCGGCCGCCGCACTGTTGGCAGACGAGAAGACCGTCGAGGGCTGAGAGGAGCGCACGAAACTGCCGGAGCTGCTGAGGCCGCCAGGAACGGCTGGACTAACGTTGGCCGAAGATGTGGCGCGCAAAGGAGTGACCAGACGTTGGGCTCCTGCCACACCAACGCCGACGCCACTCATCTGCGTGGCTGTGACGCTGGCTCGCGGCAGGTAAGTCGCCTGCGTGACGGGTCGTGTGACTGTGATCGATGCATTCGACACACTGCGTGCCGGTGCTGCTGGTATGGCTGTGATCTGGGCGCGGCTCACATTCATGGGCACAACACGCACCTGCGTCGATTGGCCGCCAGCTCCAATGGCGCGTATGGAGGCGGCCGTTGTGGACTGGCCCGTGTTCAGGGATATGGGCGTGCCGCTGAGCGATGTCTGGACAGTGTTGCCTGCAGTGGCCACTTTGATAGTGCCACCACTAATTAACGGTGTTCCCGTAATGGAAATTCCGCCGCCGCTGCCGTCTGCTTTGACGTGCGTTATTTTGGCTGCAACTGTGGAGTGCGCTGCGGGTGGCAAATTTGTGGGTAATGAGAATCTGTTTATGGCGCCTCGTAATTGCACGTGCGAAAATGTGGATGATACCATTGCATTGGTAGTGGTTGGTACTATTGATGTTGTTAAGTTGGTTATCAAGTGCTTGGTGTTTGCTTGTGCGTGTGGATGAGTGCGTATCTTAACGGCTTTTAGTGTAGCTGTATATTAAAATAAAAAATAAAAAAAAACAAAGAAAAGCGATGGAGCAACACTGCTCGCTAAATAAATCTAATTGGCAACGCAAGAAATACTGCTGATTGCCGAGCACTACTACAACGAGCTACGAAGCCATAAAAAATGAGAGCACACAAATAATAATATACGTTAATAGAAACGTTTGGTTGATACCACCGAATTTGAGTAAATGTAGTTAACATCTGTATTTTGCTATGTAATACGAGAGCTGTGCTTATTATTTCATTTATTGGCAACGCCACGAATACTACTATTAGGTGGCATCTCCACGACGAATTTACAGTAACAACAAAACGCACACAAACACACACAACCATATGCTGCGAACGAGAGACAGAAAAGAAATTCGTAACAAACACTGCGCGCGTATGCGAGCACAAAACGGAACCAACAAGAAAGCACACGCACTACACACACGCACACACGTACACGTGCAATTACAAAGCGCAAAATGTTATGTATACATACTAATGCCTACACATATTTTTATATCTACCTATGTACATTCGTGTATATTGCTATACATACATACAAATGTGCATAGTAAATACTGTGAAATACATACCAGGCGCCGTTGTCGTAGCTGTACCACCAGCGCTGCCACCCACCGAACCGCCCGCTCCACCCTCACTAGATGCGCTCATGTTGTCCAAGAACGCAGTGTATTTGTTGATGAAAATACTGGAGAGATTAAGAAAATATGTTGCTTTAATGCTGTTGCGGTTTTCTTATCAATACGCACAAATAAACGCATACATGTGTATGTATATACATACGTACGTAGGTTCCACTGTACGTTGCAATGCATACGCACTCAAAACAATTAATTAAGTGGTTTTATTAAATTATTTACCTGTGCTTAATGTTTGTACAGTTGATGCACAATGTATTTTCCCTATTTCTTGTGTATACTTCTGTTTATTTTAATATTAGTTATGCTTTTTCTTAAAGACGTATGCATATCGCTAAATAATTTATCGATATTCTGATATTCTGCTCGATTCGATATCAGTTGTTTTTAAGTTTTGTGTATCGCAATCATTCCGTACGATTCGATATATCGGCGCGATATTCCTAATGAAAGCTTTTCAGACAAATAACTCGTATATAGCTTCATATAAATTATGGAGCTTTATTGTTTTAAAAAAAAAAATTTTAGGAAACTAAGTTGTACTTTCAGGTACCAATTTAGAATTGTCCGATATATTAGCTATGAAGCAACCCTGAACTGCTGTTAACTAACAGATAGTTCAGAGTACATAACATGTTGGCGTAAACAGCAGGTTTTGAAAGAAGAAGAAAGATGTAAAGATTTCCTAAAAGAAGAAGACATTCTGTTAAACATAACATTGCCAATCGCGAAGTGAAAAGACATACACAAAATAAGAGGAGAAAAATATAATTTTAAGCAAAAAGTCATAATTAATAAAGACCAAGACCGGGGAGTGAGCCATTAATTTATTTTGCGTGTGTGTGTGTGTGTAAGTGTGAGTGTGTGTGCAAACTGAATAAATAATTACACACACAGCAGTACTAGCACACAGAAGCTACACAAGAGTTTAATTTAATTACAAGTAAAATAACAAAAGCAGAAGCAGGTGTGTGCAAGTGTGCGTGCCATATAGTTGTTTATAGCAAATGTTGCTTGCAAAAACAGCTGGCAAGAAGCAGCAGGAAAAACGCTAAGAGTTATGCGAAAAAATTGATTTTCCACAACGATTACAGTTGTGCAGCGAGCAAGAGCAGCGACCCAAAAGCAGCTGAAAAGAAAACCCTTGCCCAACACCCCCAATCAACTGCCTGCCTCCGTGCGTCTCTGTCTCTGTCTCTGTCTGTGTATTTGTGTTTGTGTTTGAGTGAGTGTGCACTAAGGATCCGAGAGCAGGAAATCAGCCACCGCGTCGCTGCCGGCGCATGCAATGAATATTGTCGGGGAATATGAATACAGTTCCAAGGATATGCTTGGCCACGGCGCCTTCGCCGTGGTCTACAAAGGACGTCATCGCAAGGTGAGCAAACAGCATGTAATGCATCAAATAACTTGTTTATCTCGCCCGTGCATTATTTTTTGTTATTGTTGATTCCAATGTGTGGGCTCGGCGCGCATTAGAAATGACAACAACACTGTAATTAACAATGCGCCATTGTCAAAGTAAACACGGCCCATGCGAAAGTCGCGCATAAAACGCAATTAAGAAAAAAAAGTGTACCCACACCTTCTGCGAATAGTGTACACCCTACAGACGGCAAAGACAGCCCAAAAAGTGACGGCAGCAGAGAGGCGTCAGCTGATGCGTCGCCCTTTGTTGTTGCTTGTGTTCGTTCTCTACTGCGAATTCCTTTGGCATGAGTCTATCTCTTTCTAATATTTCGCGCTCTGTGCTTCACTCTGTTTATGTTTTAAGTTTGCCTTATCGCCTTGGTTTTCCTCTCGACAGTATTTGCTCTGAATAAATTATATACAAATCGCAGAACACGTGCGCGTGTTTAGTTTTTACTTTAGTATTTTCTTTTGCGACGCCGTTGCGAGGCCTATTTAAAATTTGAACTGTGTGCGAGAATGTGTATTCATGCGTGTGTGTGTGTGTGTGTGCGTGTGTGTGTTTCTCCGAGTGTTTTGAACTATTTCAGGGTCACGCCGTACCAAACCATGCTTCAATTGTCACTGTAGGCGGATTTTCGGCCGTACATACACACACATTTCTGTATACATAGAATCATGTTCAATATCAATGTACTTTATGTATGTATATGTGCAACTGTAACACTACAAACTATACGCTCATGCACTAATCTTTATAATAATAAGGACTGTACAAATAGATACTCTGCGTATTTATAGGCATGCAAGCAGAAATAAGTGTGTAGTAATATAAATGCAAATAGAAATATGTATATATATATACATACATACATACACACACAAATAAAGAATAACCCACACCGAGTCAGCTGTTTAGACAAAGAGAAGGAGCAGCTACACGTGGTCACCTCTCCAACACCATTACTTCTCTTCTCTCTGCTGTCAGCGATATGTTTACGAAAATCGAAAACGACTCGAATGAAATTCGAATTCAAACTGGAAATATAAGGCGAGCACACAGAAAACAGGTCACAGAAATGGCTCAAAGCAACAAAAATGCAAACCGAAAGTTACAGCTCATTTTATCTGACAATGAAAGAGACTCATTAACAAATCAACGGGTAGACCAAGGCAAAGGAAAAAGGGAACGAGAAAGATACCAATGGGACAGACTTTGTTGTTGTTGTTGTTAATATTGTTTAACGTGCTGTAGGTGCCTGTGGTTATTGCACTGTAAATAAGAATGCGATCATTAAAGGCGGAGCGAGTCGAACTTGAGCAACTTGAAAGCAAAAGCAAATAAAACCAAAGCAGAAAAGCGAAATATATATGAATGTGTCAGCTTTTTTCTCAGTTGATAAGCGCTGCGCGTTTATTTTGTTGTTGTTTTTTTACCTCTTTTTTGTATAAACAAATCGATACTTGTGGGCTTCGGCTACATAACCATTATATATGCATGTTTTGATGTTTATACACGTATATCTTTGGCTTTGTATGTGCGAAGATGCGTATCTCATGGATACAGAAAACAGCTGATGCAATAGCGGGCAGCTGTTGCTGCAAAATGCTCGTTTTCGATTTTACTTTGCTTTTGTTTTGCTACTTTGCTTTGACTGTTGTGTATTTTAGTATATTAAGTTTTACTTTGATTGGTTAAATAATCGTGGTTTTATGTATTTATATTTGTATTGAATTGTATTAATGATTAGTTGGACTGCTTGCTGGCATTACAAAGCAGACCCAAAGAACTCATTAATCTCTGACTTGTGTCGCCAAGCAGATGCATTCGCCGCCTGGTAAATCTCTAAAAATAGACGACCGCATGGAAACATGTGCATGCCTGCAGACAGTGCAGACAACAAAGATACAGATACACAGAGTGAAGATACAGCGCCAGATACTCAGTCCCCTGCTGCCCTACAGCCTGCAGGCTGTAGACGACAGACAAAACGCGACTCTATGCTCAAAATAAACACAGGGCAACAAATCTACAATGAATACTCAATCGTTCTCTTGACACGTGTTCCCACATTAACATGTTTTGTTGTCGCTGTTCCTGGGTATTCCATATTCTTCCCATTCGCTATTCTATGCATATATCTATGTACTCGTGGCATTGCATAAGGCACAACCCCACACACATGTTGAGTAAGAATCATGCAAAAATGTCATTAAGCTGTGATAATATGTGCCGTGACGAGGGCGGTTTCAAAGATAGTCGGTTGAGTCGATAGTGTGCGATATCTGTGATTTGAAGTTTGCAGATTGGGCATGGTTACTGTGTTTTATATAAGGCAGCGACAAAAGTATTTGTTGTTCTCTGAAAATCTGATCTGGATCTGCTGATTGTTTCTGACAACCCTCGCAGTTCACTTCATATTTCATAAAACACTGCGGCAAGATTATGTAAACCGTAGAACCCCTTTTCCCTGTCGGGTCTCCTATCTGTCTGGCGTTTGGCTGCCCGCGTTTCAATCGTTGTTGCCATTGTATAATTTTCGCATATTTACTTTTCATAATTGTTTACAATTGCATTTTGCATTTGATTTTGTCGCCATTTGTTGTTGCCGCTGTCGTTCGTTGTTCGTTGTGTTTAACAGCAGTCACTTGGCATTATTCAATCGTTTTAAATGCGTTTTGAAAAATTATCAGCCCAGGCCGGCCGGTTGTGAATAGTCGCTAATCGACTTTGAATTGAACAACAGTCTTAATGGGCTTTACAATCTGTAAACAAATATTGCATAGGGAGGGGATTTTCAGGTTTTTTCAAATATCCTAGAGCTGGTTTAAAGTAGGGAAACTGATTGTTCTGATTGTGCATTTGAAAATGAACACATAGAATGGAGAGCATGAATGAACAGTTTGAGTGCTGAGATTACAAAGAAGTCTGCTGATTAGATTTCAGACAAACCAATCCATTTAATTCAATACTTCTGCCCAAGTTTATTTACCCAGAGCAATAAAAGTTCTTGACCCAATCACCCATATAAGAAAAAAGATCTAAAAGCAAATGCAGAAACGACAGAAAAACTGAATAATTGGCATAAATGAAACTCAAATTGTGTCGGAGCGAATGTGAAAGTTAACGAGTTTCAGTCTCTTTGTTACTGCGGCCAAGCGGAAGCTGAAGCCCGCACTCCCCGAAGCAACAGCAACAACAGGAGCAACAACAACAGCCGCAACAACAACGACAACACGCAATTTGCACAATTTGTGCGACGAGGGAAATTAGTTAGCGCATATGACGAATGGAAATTCGGGTTCATTGGAGTTCAGTGCACCTCGTAGCATTATTTTTGGGTGTGTGATAAGGCTAGCGGGGCAGGCCGCAAATAAAAAGCGCAGAAAGGAAAAGAAATTGCTGGCCACAGTGCAATGGCCGCCTGAACTAAAAGAGGAAAACAAAATTTGGACAGAAATGGCAAAAACAAAAAAATCCAAACAATTGCGCAGAAAATGTGAAAATAAAACGAAACGAAATAAAAGGGGCATTCAAAGCGCTCAACGTATCTGACAGATACGTAGACACACACTCACACAGCACGTCTGTGGAGTGAAATATAGTATTAACTGGTTTGCCTGGTGAAAATGTAGCTGGAAAAGCAACCCGAAACGCCAGGCGGAAAACTCTTTTGGCCAAACTGCGTCGCAGGTTTTCAGTTTCGCACAACGCGTGATTGACTCGGTATGAGAAGACAGGCAATAAATGCGGCAACGGACTGCTTATGCACTATTAAATACCCTGTGACTTCTTTAGGTTTTCAAATCCAACTTTAAATATATGGCTTTGTCTGCAAAACTAATAGAAGTTCAGTAGAATTTCCTATGAATATGTCAAGCCTCAAGCCTTTGTAATTGAGAAGAATTGTAAAATCGTGCAATGCATCTGTACACAGGGCATGCCGGCAGTATTTATTCCATATTATTACGGCTTGGAAATAGGAATCTGTTGATCATCAGCGAACTGGAACTAGTCTGAAATGCCTGTCAAACCAGTTTGCGTGAGAGAATTATGATATTCTCTGTTGAAGTGTGTGTGCTTGATTCCGATATGGGCATTTGACTCAATAGCGAACAATTTATGCGCATATATTGCCTGAAAGTCTGCACGTGGAGGCCTTAGACATGTCTGAAACTCGATAGATTTTATTAATGAAGCGTGCATAGATTATATTCAAATATTGTTTGTTTTTATTTACTGTAACTTCCGTTGGCAAAAAAGAAAACACAATTAAAAGTGGAGTGTTGCTTTCAACTGATTTAAAATATGCCTATTATTTATAAACATTTCTGATTATTGCCACTTGGTGACTCTGACCTAGGGCATAGCCGGCAATCAGCTCGAGTAAGCGTCGTATCTCAAATATGAACCTGTCGCTTCAATCTGTAAATGCACCATTAAACATTCTTAATCGGAGCGCCCTGGCAACAAAAGAAATTCATTACCATTATTACTTTGTTGAGCAAACAAACAAGCTGGGGGCAATTATATATGGAAAATCATCTCTGTTATCGGTCAAATTTTCAAGATGCGAGTATTTATTGATTGCCAGCTCCAGCTAAAAGAAAAAAATGGATTAAAAATGTAATTATGGTTTTACGTATAAATAATGCAGAGTGAACTGGTGTCTCCCTGGCCTGGTCCTCCTATCAGTGCTACAGCATTATAAATAGGTCTTTTAATGCAATTTTAAAGATTATTATGCTGCGATAAAGTAGGAAAATAAAAGCAATTACAAGAAAGTCAACGACAATATGACGCGTAGTCGCGTCACATCATATCGTATATTTCGAAAAAGTGCGAAATGGAGGCAAGTTACACAAATTTACACTTTCCTCTCGCTCTTGTTGGACAGGTAAACACAGACCAAGAGTCATTGTCGGCCGTTAAGTGCCTGGTAAATAGCGTGCGATGGCCGTGAAGGGAGCCGAGGCGGGCAAGCGGGGGCAACTCTGACTCTTATCGCTGCCTTCGTCAACGGTTAGCCTGGGATCTTAGCTAAGTCGCCGGAGTCATTGCTACTTTTGCGTATCTAATAATAAAGCGCAATGGACTGCAGAGCGCCAGAGAGAACACTGCACGCATTTCGCAATTTGCATTTGTAAATAAATAGCTGCAGTTGCGTCGCAGGCAGCGCCAGCTATAGCCGGCAGATGTTAAATTATTCATGCCTAATTTATGGCAACAGTTGGCTTTATCGTGTGTACAGTTGTGCCTGGGGCAACTCTTCAATGATTTAGACACGCAACTGGCACTATTTCTTGCCCCTCCTCTCTTGCGCTCCACATAAATAGTTGCAGTTATAAAATTAATAAAGCGAAATTGCGGAAATTCATAGTAAAAGAAATTAACCTGTAAATTGAATACTTAATTATTGATTTTATTATAGCCTAGCACACTCTGCGATTTCTGCATTAGTTCCTTATCAATTAAAAAATCGAATTACAGTAGATTACTAACACGTTTTCTTCAACAATTCGGTGCTGTCTGGACTAAAATATATGTACATCTTCTCTCAAGTTGTATTTCCTATCAGCAATTGCCACTTGAAATTGTTATGACGTTACAGAAATTAGCTTGCATATTTTGATAAACCGTATGTGATATTTTTTATACCTTTAAATATATATAAATAAATAAGTATATAAAAGTATATGAAATTTGTTGCGAGAATCATATTGCATTGGGTTGAGTACTGATTAATTGCATTCCCGATGGAGTTCAATGACTGTAGTTCGTTGACCAACACTAATTAATGCTAATTAACACTGTGTTTGCTTGCACTCATTCCAGAAACACATGCCCGTGGCCATCAAATGCATTACCAAGAAGGGATTAATCAAGACGCAGAATTTACTCGGTAAAGAGATTAAAATTCTCAAGGAACTAACGGAGCTACATCATGAGAACGTTGTGGCTCTACTGGATTGCAAGGAGTCCCAGGATTGTGTCAATCTGGTTATGGAGGTGAGTGTACTATACTACGTGTACTAGCAAAAAACCTCGTTTAATTGTTGGCCAAATAAAATGCACAATCATTGTTTATGCAGTTGACTTGCCGCTGTATAAAATATATACGTATATATATACTATACAAATGAATGATATGTGGCCTAATCGAATGACTCAGTGCTGTGCAGTATTCTTGTTATTGTTGTCGTCGCTTGCCGATATTCATTGCACATAGTGCACGTAGGCAGGTTTCACGTCACGGAACGCTCTCCTCCCTATTCCGCTCGCGCCGTCGCACTTTAAGCTAAAACGCTACGCAATTAATTGCGGAAGTTGCAAAGTCTGAACGAAAACAAAATAAATATGCAGAAACGAAACAAGCTAATGCACTGCAGGCTGACCCAACTCGACTATGCCATACCCAGGAGTAGAACCGCAAATAGATACATTAGAATTTATTTCCTTAAACATTTGATACAAAAAGCTATCGAATTTCGAAACTAATAAACTTATTTTTTTAATTGGGTGTAGCAAGCACATGCATCTATGGTATATTGAAAAGGCCATACCTTTTCACAATCTCGAACTATAGTTTGCTCTCAGAAATATTTTTCTGGCTAATGCCTCGCCTCTAGCTAAAATATGTTGACCCAGATGCTTGTTGATATTACGCATTTGTTTATTTCCTGGCGTTACGATTCAATGATTGTTCCCAGTAGCCTGTGCGCTTCCTACAGGTGTCTGTATACCTTTAATGCATATTGCGTTCATTAACGAGGCTATTTCGAAAATAGGTCAAATGTCTGTGCGTCGCATTGGTAATAAACCTTGATAAGATTGCGGAATAGTTTTCTTATCAGTGTTTTTGCGGTAACGAGATCATCGTGGAAAAAAGAACATTATACAAAGAGCTGTGGAACTGAGGGACTCATCGAAATCAAATGCTTACCTTACCTTATTCTAATATATGCGCATATGTATGAGTATAGCCTGTATTCATTGATTGGTTTCCCCGATCCCTATTTGTGTCAAACTGCATATAAACATGCGATTAGTTCCGTTTTCTCTGGCTGACTTTGACCCCATTCTGTCTATTTACCCGTCTGCCCTGTCCCTGTCATCTAGGTCCGCTCCACAGTATTCTAGCTCCCAATGTAATGTAATCAGTTGATTCTCGTGTAGTCTATTGATTCAATTGCACGCGTTCGGCTTTTCAGAAATATCACAGTGTGTACTATGTGAAGCTATTTCACTCGATGTCGTGTTTATCTAGAACTGCTGTTGAATTATCTCTTGTCAGATAAAAGTCTAGACAATGAGAGATACTTGAAAGTACAGTATATACCCTCTAATTGGAATGATTAGCCATTTGGAAAATTGTGACTGGGTAGCTCCAAATAGATAATATATATAGACTTCAATCCATAACAGTAGTGCATTCTTACAATTATTTATTTTTATTGAATAATTGGCAAGGTTTCTATATAGTAAGAGAACAACACAGTCTAAGAGCTAACTTGTTATATCAATAATATCCGATATGATCTGTGCTCCATATGTCACCATATTTTCTGTTTTTCATCGTGCATTAAAACTAAACAAGGGCTAAACAAGACTAGGCGACTTAAATTTACCGACTACATCTATACAAATTCCAACTACAATCCGGGGAATTTCGCTCCTTAGTGCAACAGAGTTGCAGAAGTCTCTCTCTTGTGTCAATTGGCGAAGGCTTCAAAAATCCAACTACTTTTGAAACGTGAATGTACTGACAATGTTTTTGGAATCGCAATTATATATATATGTATGTATAGTGCATGCATATAGTTAAAGTAAGGCAGCGGGCGTGCGTCTTAGGCTAACTTATTTAGCGGTATTTCCTCTGTGGGATGCACCTGATCCTTTGGCTCTGGTTTGCTTGTGCGGCAACATTTTGTCTTAATGCCACCCACATCTTTGCGACAAATTAAACCCACGACGATGCCCACAACGGCGACTACCATGATGCCTGCCAATAGAATGCAATTAATTAAATCGTATAATCGTCTACAACTGTCGGATTCGCTTACAAATGAGCAGCGTGTTGATGGTCTCCTGTGAGATTGGCACTTTGTAGGGTTCCTCCTCCTTGTCTGAGGTCTTATTGGCACCAGCCTCCGACATGATGCCCGCTTTGGCTACACTCGCTGTCTCGTTGACTGCCGCTTTGTTGCGATTGCGGTTAGCTACTGAAACAATATTTGCACAGATTAACTTCATTTATCATTGTTTTATGCTGTTGTTGTTGTTGTCACCTGTGCGGGGCGGCGCTGGCGTTGTTGGCTTCGGAGCGCTCGACAGCCCTGTCACACGCTTGGGCGGCGGATCTGTGGCGAGAATTATGCTCTCGTTGAACGACTTGCCGAGCACGAGCTGGTAGCAGGTGACATTAAACTTTTTGAAGCTGATTGTGTCGATGGAGCTGAGTAGGTTGCAAAGTTGCTCGATGTTGGCTTGATTTAATTCGGACAGTTTGAGTTTAATTATGTTTTTTAGCGGCGTAAAAGCTTTCGTATTGATTGGCTGCAAAGAAAGAAGAGAATGAAAGCGTTATAGTTGCGCATGCGTTGGCTAGAGCGAGACAACTATCACACTCGTATGCGGTGCTGCCAACTTGACTTGCGATGCTATCGACTATCGATAACAACAGCGTGGCGCGCAACTCACCTGTTTGAATTCATTGTTGTCCAGGCGCAGCACTTTCAACGCACTCATGTTCGCAAATATCTGCTCCGGCAGCTCTGTCCAATTACAATTCGAACAGGAGAATTCAGTTAAGCTGGGCTGATTTAAGAAGGAGGCGTCCACGCGTTGGGATATGTTATTGTCGCTCAAATCCAACAGTGTCAGGTCTGTGGCACTTTCAAACGTGTCGGGATCGATTTTGGTCAATTGATTGTTGGTTAAACGCAGTCGTTGTAAACGTAGCAATCCAGAAAACGTCTGAAATAAAACAGCATATTATTTATAACATTAATAATAAATGTAAGTATAGAATTTTGTGCTACCTCCTTGTCAAGTCGTTTTAATAAATTGTGACTTAGGTTGATTTCAACCACTTTTGATAAATTAGAGAAATCCTCGGCACGCAGTTCAGCAATGTCGTTGTGGCTCAAATCAATTATAGCTGCCGTTTTGGGTAGATCCAAGGGCACGTGGGTCAAATGGGCATTGTTGCACTGCACAAACTTGTAGTCTTCCAGGCAAAGACAGTTGCGTGGACAGCTCGGCTCCAGCACGTGACTGCTGCGCCGTGGAATGTCTGTAACAAAGGAAGCATCAGAGTTGGGGATAGCTCCGCGACAGTGTGCCTATAGTACTCACTGAAAATAGGTCGGAATGTGGTTGTTGTTGTCGACGAGGTTGTGGCCAATTGTCGATTAGCTGCCGCCTCTGGTTCTGCTTGATCTCCCAGATTACTGCTCTCTTTCAAGTCGGCGTAATCATCATCGGCATATTCGTAATCATCAGCAGGCCCATTGTTACTGCTGTCGTTTTGGTTACTATCCGCTGGCGCTGTAGAGCTTATACTAGAACGAAGTGGAAACACATTTACTTATTGGGCAATTAGCAGCTGTTTGTGCTGTTTGTAATCTAAGGCTGCCTAGTTGCTTGGCCGAAAACTCTTAATTAGCAGCGTCTGTTTGGCAATTTTCAGTAATGTATGGTAGAATTGCATCAGAAAAGCTAGCGAACACACCCAGCAATTTGTCCTGCGACGCTCTTGACCCATTTTAGCTTGTTCTGTGAGGCATTTACCAGCTAATGGAAGTTAAAGTTATGGCCTTTAACACTGGGAGTGGCTTGCTTCATTTAATTCTGAAGCATGCAGGGTGTTTCTCAAACTATCAAGATCTTTGCAGTTATTTTTAGTTCTTATACATTTTTTTTTTAGCTTCAAGTCTCTGCACGCTCTTTATCATTATTCGCCTTTGTGTGTTATTGGAGCCGCATGAATGAAAACAAGCGGGAAACGTGTTTACGTCATGGCTACGACAACTCTGTGGTCTTTTATTATATATGTATATACTATATATGTATGGTATATATATGAGTATGTGTATTTTTGTTTCTTTTGCTCATTTTTGTGCTTCTCACTTTCGTTTCACTGGCGTGACGAGATTTCGGCCATGTTGCTGAATGTGAATCCTTCATTAGCCGCATCGTCGGATTGTAGGGGATTTCAGTGCCTGAATAGGACGTCACGAGGTGACCTACTGCGAGCCAGTTCAAGTGCGTCTTATAATCGCCGCATGCAACTTGTTTGAATTGCGTGACTATATAGAATCATGGGAATGTAACAATATACTAAATAAGACTGTGTCTGGCCTTTAAAAGTAAACTACTGGACTTCCATTTCGTAGAAGCAGACTAATCGTGTTTCGCTTGCGGTTTTTCGTATGAAGAATATAAATATTTCGCGAATAAATATTCTTTGAGTAAGTTAAAGTAATAAATTATCATAATCCCAATATTTAAACCTTAATGGCCGATGGCTAATTGGATTTTTAAAACAGTCGACAGTCAAATGTATGCCAAGGATGATGACATTTATAACGTCAGTCAGTAGATTAAAGCAAAACGACCCTTGAAACTTCTTGCCTTATATTGGAAATAAATCAATATAGTGTAAGTGAACTGTAGCGCCAGTTGTGAGTCATAAAGCGGTTATGTTTGTTTGTTCTAAGTACCTTTGAGTGTTTGCCGCATTGAATAAACATAACCGATAGCCGTAGTTATGTGCACAAATGTGTATACAAATAGACTAGACCCATATGTATAGTACGTACACAAGTATGAATTATCGGTGGTACTGTTTTCTTTATCAATTAGGTGATTAGGCAAGTCACAGATATCAGTATGTATGAAAGCATTAATTACGAGTGAGCATTGTTACCGTGCAGGCCATAAAAAGTCGCTTTCGTTAAAAAAAAAACGAAATAAAAAGAGCGATTTTCTTGTTTTTTGATATAATGCCGGTTCAAGGTACAATACAACCCGACGATGTACCGAAGTTTTCAACAGGTTTCCGTTGGAATTCATTTGGCGAGCGTTACTCAAAGCCACTTTGCACTTTGTCTTGTCGCTCTGTAATTGCCTACGCTCTGGATCTATAAATAAAACCCTGGCCATTAACATTGCAAAAGGTTTATCAATATTTCATGGAGAATTTTACGAATTTGCAATGCTTAGAAGTCGTTACCCCCAAGCATTTACATTTATTTATTTGCTATACAATTTACAAACAGCAAAAGATTTATTTATTCAGGTTTTGGTATCTCAGGCTTGTTTACCTTACACTCAGCAGGAATATCAAAAGTAATCCAAATTTGTAATACACGTGCATTTTGTGTTTTTTATTTAGTTTTTGGCGGTAAAAATAAACTAGTTTTTTTTTATATATATATATATATTTTTATATATTTTTTTGCATTGACCTCTATTATCTTATGTCATTGTTGAAGTTGTTGCTTCACTCTTTATGCTGTTGAATACAGTAAAAATTGCGATTATATAATATATGTTTTAATGCAGAATATTGATGATTAAGTTGCGCTTTTTATTATAATATCGTTTTCAATTTTTTAAATGAAAGCAGTTCTCATTTTTGTGAGATTATTAAATAATATTTTAAGTGATGCAGCATATAAATTAAATAGAACTTCATAGAAAAGCTTGTCAAGTTGTATGATCAACCGAAACTGGATAAAAGGAGGACCGTTCCCAACTTTGATATTTCGCAACAGTACAAAGATCGTAATGTGACAAGCACACACACACGTGCACGTTTACATACTTATGTATGTATGCTTGTATTCAGTACATGTGTGTGCAGAGCTTTTTCTCAAATTTCGTTTATTTCACTGCTGAATTGGTTGTTTACTTTTCCAAAACACTGCCAAATATTATATGTATTCATCTACATATAGCTATATATTCATATAGCATGACCAGACACAACTTTATAGCGTTCGTCACAGAATACACACACTTCAAGCAGCACGACGAGATAGAGAGCACCCGAAACGAACTGAACGCTTCCCCTGCGGAATTGTGACTGAGCACGTCCCAAAGCTGAGTGAGCGGCCGTCGCAATCAATGCCAAATGCCGCCATGACAGCGAGAGAGATAGAGAGGGAGAGAGAGAGAGAACTCTTGTTTTTATTTCGATTGCGTGGAGCAGGTGTGTGCAAATGAGAGGAAGAGAAATAGCAGAGAGAGCGAAGTACGTGCTGAGCGTCATACGACTGCGCTCTCATTATGTGACGTTTCAGCGCGGCATATGCACATTTTTCACGTCATTTGTCATCTCCGTTGGCGTCTGTGATTTTCTCTCGTGTTTTACTTTTACTTGGTATTTTGCTCAATTACTTGCGATTAAAGTGTCTAATCACTAAGCGCTAATCAGTGCCACTGCCTAACCCTAAATACCCTTATCTGCGATGTGTTGTGCGGGTGCGATTTGATTTAGATAATACGATAGTTTAGTTATTCACTCTTTAGATTCTGTAAATAAACGTGTATTATCTTTATCCTCATCAATTATTGTTGCTTCTCATGGCAGGAAATTCTTCTCAAATGGTATTACTTTCGTTCAAAATTCTACGTTATCAACCCAGCCCAGCTGATTGAATTCGCTCATTTCAAACTATATTTAAGTACATACATATATAGTATTTTTTGTATTTTTATCGCCCGACAGAAGCTGGAAAATGTTGAACTTTAGTCGCTGACGACTCGCTAGTTGCGATTGTAGATTGTAGTAATTGTACGCATTACCCTAGTCACAGAGTTTCGATACGGTACTTAAGTAAATTCCGAAAAGTGCTTCCAGCTGACGCTGTTTCTTACTATACAGTTGTATGGCTATAGCGTGAGCTTACAGTGTACAACAAAAATGTGTGCGTATGTGGCGGGTGTCTCAGGCAAATTGAAAGTGAATATTAGTGATGCGGAAAAATATATGAAATAAATACCGCAACAAGCTTACGAATACATACAAAGCCTGATGTACATGAAGGAGCCATTCGATCGATCGAGAGCACAGAGCTCTCTCTACTATTAGATATTTCAAGTCAAGCATACGCTCCACATGCTACCATCTCTTTAGATTTGTATACTAGGGTAGGTAGGGTAGGGAGAGAGTATAGCAAATTTGGATAGAAGAGAAAAATATAAGTGCAGTGAAAAACCTTCTTCACATTTTATACGAAATGACTGGATAATTATGTTGTATATATTTTGATACGTTATAGTCTAATGCATCAGCATCTGCAGGGTATACAGCCTTCAGCACGTCGAATACTGTTTATACTATGAAATGGGTAAAAAAAATGGTATATTAACTTTATGAAAATGTATTTAACAGGCAGAAGGAGGGATGTCAGACCATACAAAATATATATATTCTTGGTCAGCATTAATAGCCGAGTCGATTTGGTCACAGATCTCAGCTATTAAAAGAGCTAGACACCAGCAGCAGTTCTTCTTCTTTCAATCGCGAGAGCTGTAAACCCCTAGTCATGGGAGCAAAAGCACGAGCTGCTCTTCTGGCTTCAGACGCTTTCTTCCTCTTTCAATCGTGAGCGCACCTTCCGAAAAGTGCGATTTCAATCGTGAGAGCAGGTACACGAATTGTTCGCTATTGTATTTTTGTTTTTTTTTTTTGTTGGCTCGTATACGCTCTAAGTGCTTCAATTAAAATTTCGAATTTGGCAACCGAAATTGTAAATAACGCGCTGACTCATGCTTAGAATTGTTCTTCTGTTTTATTGATTGTCAAATTGTTGCGCAAAGTGCACATAAAGCGGCGCTCTCCCAGCTGCAATTGCCCTTATTTTTTTTTTTTTTTTGTGTTGCTGTGCGCTTTACATGTCAATGACTTTTTTGTGTCTGTTCAATTCTGTCGTACTTCGGCTTTTATTTCCGCGCGTTGTGCGCTATTCAAAGTAAAACCTTTTATCATTTAAAATTTCTAATATTGCTGCGCGCTTTGTCTGCTCATTACAGTATAAGTGGTCCCTCCACAATATTTGTCGCAAACATCGTACCCTTATTACACGAATATCTGGCAAAGCTTACGCGCTCGCGTAGAATTCGAATTTTCGGCTTTGCCACTGACTGTGTTAGTGTCTCCATGTGGTAGTCCGCCATCCGAAGGTCAACCGCGAAGGGTAACATCCTTTAGGCAAGAAAAAAAAGCAGGATTGTTTTCAGCGTGTGTATGGTATGTCGTTTCTATACTTCGTTGTTCTGCCGGAAACGAACCCTACAGAACATATTAAGTGGCAAAGCTGCAGGCAGGGACAGCTGCATCACTTGAAACCCAGAAAACTCAAGATTTAAAAGGGCTAAAGCTCTTTAACAAACCCTTACTTACCCCATTGAAAAAATATAAGGAAGCAAGCGCATTAGCTTGTTGATCTGGAAATTGTCATAAATCTTTTCTCTTTGACCTTGAGAAAACGTCACAAACGTACATACAGATGTTGTCTGTACTATTCCATAATTGTGTGGCGAGCCAACAAAAGACCTCGTTGAACCCAAAGAAAATAAAGAGCTGCAAACACAATCCCAAGTCTAATTCACTTGATTGAGCTTAATTCATTCGCATAGTACGCATATTTATATTCTTCTTCTTCATGATTTTTTTTTGTTTTTTTTTGATTTTCTGGACGTTGCAATAATTCTACTACATTCTTTGATTCCTACAAATCATAAGAAAACGTTTCATAAATAATACTTGATTAGTAGTTATAATAAAATTGCTTTGATATTACGATAGTCTGATGGTCGTTAAGAGTAACATTTACAGGCAGGCAGGATCGTTTCAGGATCGTAAGTCTGTTAAACGTTTTCCAAAATCGAGAACTCCTTTGTCGGTCATCATTGGGCCTTAGGCTGCAGTTGTTTGCTGTTGCTCCTGTGTGGTTGTCGATGCCGCCGAACTGGCCTCGGGCGCCTTCTCGTTGATCGCCAGCCAGGGGCAACGTTTCTGCAACTCCATGCGGTACCTGGGGTGACTTATAGCATACACAAACGGATCTATGCAGGCCACAAGCTTGCAGGTGCAGGCCGGTATCATGGTTGCTCCCGGTGTCAATAGGCTTCGATCCCCGAAGGCGCCAATCAGGGACATAACTCCGTACGGCGTCCACGATACGAAAAAGAGAAAGCATATAGTTATGGCCGCCTTGGCGATGCGTATCTCGGCTGTATCCTTGCTCTTGTCCACATTGGAGCGCAGCGACTCGACATTCATTTTCTTGGCCTGTTCCCGCAGCGCCTTCTCGTGGCTGAAAACATGGCCCACTATCTGGCTGTAGTAGTATATTATCATCAGGGTGGGGCAGACGAAGCTAAAGAAGAATATGGTGCCCACAAAAAGACGCGTATCGAAGTTATCCGTCAGATAGTCGAACGAGCATGACGTCAGATACCCCTCTGGGACGAACCGGTCCCAGAATTGCATTAGCGGCAGCACAACCCAAGGAGTACAGTAGAGCCAGATGATTATATTCATGATGACAGCCTTGGTGAAGGTCATATTTCGATTCATTGGCTTTGTGATGACATTGAAGCGATCATAGCCAATGGCTGCATTGGTCATTCCGGCTCCGATTCCGGAATACGAACCAATGGCAGCGAAGAGCTGGCACCAAGTGTTGCCCAGTGCGAAGCCTCGGTGGAAACTATTGTATATGAAAATGGGCGCCTTGAGGCACATGATCAAATCGAAGACGGCCAGATTAAGCACAAACATATTGGATGGTGTGCGCAGGGATTTCGATGTACTAAAGATCCAGATGACCATCCCATTGCCGACGGTTGAGGCGCAGAACAGAAATATGTAGAAGACACCGAGCATGTAATGCATCGAGGCCGGCGGCTCCAGTTGTGTCAGCCAATGCTCCGGTATATACTGAATCTGATCCGGTGGCACATTCCAACCCAGAAACTGCAGATCGCCGTTGCCCGAGACACGTGCCTCCGGCCTGAGGGCAGGACTCTCACTGGAATTACACAACGCCCCCGCGACGTCCACCATTTCGCAGGTTCTCGCGTACCGCGCGGTTCGAACTTTTGCCTTATGATTTTATAGCGTCGAGAACGGCGTATTTTATACCTTCTAACGACAGGCAGTAGCTAATTGAATTTGGGCTTGGGTTTGCGTGTCGGCAAATACTTTTTTCTGCCAACTGTGCAGTTAACCGAATTGTCTATCCCTCCACCGTTCTCAGTCCGGCAAGATTTACAAGAAGCGGAAGGCCAGATTGTTTAGCTTGTAATATGGACTGGAAAACTTGCCATATCAGAGAAAAGTCTTCATTGAGGCTCTGACTTTGGTCTTCGATTCGCAGACGAAAGCTCAATGTAATTAATGTGATAAATCAAAGAAAGTCAAGTCAAAACAAATCTTCTCCTTATTCTTTGAACTTGCAATTTTTACCTTAACCCTCTTATGTTTCTTTCTCTCTTGCAGTATTGCAATGGCGGCGACTTGGCAGATTACCTGAGCGTGAAGGGAACTCTGAGCGAGGACACTGTCAGGCTGTTTCTAAAACAACTAGGTAAGTCACTTGTTGTGTATGGAAATATGACCTGACTGAACCCTTTCTATTCTCGTGCAGCTGGTGCCATGAAAGCACTTTATACCAAAGGAATTGTGCATCGTGATCTCAAGCCACAAAACATTCTATTATCGCACAACTACGGCAAAACCTTGCCCGCACCATCGAAAATAACGCTTAAAATAGGTAAGTGCGAATAGGACTATTTACCTGTAAGTTGTATGCACTATAATCTGTGTTTATATTTTGTAGCCGATTTTGGTTTTGCACGTTTTCTTAACGATGGCGTCATGGCGGCCACCCTGTGCGGATCCCCCATGTATATGGTAAGCATATAGGCCGAAATCCATTCCGTTCTGATATAACTATAACTGTGAACCTTAACTGCATTGTGTCAGGCACCGGAAGTCATTATGTCGCTGCAATATGATGCCAAGGCAGATCTCTGGTCGCTGGGCACCATTGTCTATCAGTGTCTGACAGGCAAGGCGCCTTTCTACGCACAGACGCCCAACGAGCTGAAGTTCTACTACGAGCAGAATGCCAACCTGGCACCCAAGTATGTGCAAGAGCCTAATGCAATGTAATGGTTTTTATACTTACATATTTCTTGCACTGCTGTAGAATTCCGCATGGTGTCTCGCCAGATCTGCGCGACCTATTGCTGTGTCTGCTGCGTCGTAATTCCAAGGATCGTATATCCTACGAGGACTTCTTTGTGCACCCGTTTGTGCTGGGCAAGAAGGCTGCAGTGTCGCCGGGTAAGTTAGTAAAGCTGTGCACATGAAAGTCATATTTAAAGTTGGTATTTACTTTTCTAGTTGATATGCCGCTACTGTCGAGCTGCACGCCTCCGGCTAAGGCCAAGAGTCCGCTGCAGCAGCAGGTGGAGCAGGAGCTGCAGCTGGTCAAACTTGCCGAGCAGCAGCAAAAGGAGCGCGAGGAACAGGAAGCAGCACAGGAAGAAGAGAATACCGGTAAGCCTGAACGGACTAGCTGGACCAACAGCTTGATAACAACTTTTCCATTTTCTTTTGTAGTCTCGGTTGTGGCTAATCCAGCCATTTGTGCCACCATTACCAATGTGGGTGTGCTGTGCGATAGCGAAAACAACAGCGCTTCCTGCAGCTCGCACGAGGATTCGGATGACTTTGTGCTGGTGTCCAAGAACCTGCCCGAGGATCAGCGCCAGGGCCACGCAGCGGCACCCCCAACACGCCAGCAGCAGCCGCCAGTTCAGAATCAATCCAGTCCGCCGCGTCCCAGCAGCTTGCCCATATCGGAGCCGAAGCCAGTTCCACCACCGGCGCGACGTCAACCGCTGGCCACTGCTGGTTCACCGGGCAGACAGTCCGGCATGCCGCTCACCGTGGCTACACTAGCGAGCGGAGGTCAACATATTCCACGCTCGCAGCCCATAAGTGTAAAGCAGCCACGTGCGGATCAACGAAAGAGCAGCGTCAGCAGCGACATCAATTCTATTTCACCCCCAGCCGTGCAGTTTGCAATTGGCACACCGCCGACTCGAGTACGCTCTGCGTCTGGTGGTTCGCTGTCGGAGACACCACCGCCACATGCGCCCAGCACATGGCAAGTGTCACCCGGACACTCGCAGTCGCCGTTGCGCAGAAGCGGCAACAGTTCGCCGGTGCTTCCGTCCGCTGCGCTGACTAAACTACCAACACTTGGCAGCCCCACATTGCTGGTGGCACCCGGTTCCTTGGGCTCGATTGGTTCGGCGGGCAGCGGATCGGAGAACAATAATCATCACATGCTGGGCCCGCGTGCTTTCACGCTGCCAGAGTTGGGTGCCACTGGCGGACTGCAGAGTTTGCTGGATACGGCTGTTGGAGCCGGTGGACCGGGCAGCGAACCAATTGCATTCCAGGCACCGGAGCTGTCCGAAGAGACGCTGATGGATCGCGAGCACAACGAAACTCTTTCCAAACTTAATTTTGTGCTGGCACTCACCGACTGTATTCAGGAGGTGGCCGATTCGCGCTGTGCGCCGCTATCCACGCTCATGGTTGCCGGCAGCCAGACGGCCGCCGAACAGCATCAGATTCCACCCCATGCTCCGGAGCACTGTAAGCGGGCAGAGCGTCTAGTGCTTCTTGTGCGTGCCCTGCAGCTGCTATCGTCCGGCCTCAATCTGGCCACACAGCAGTTGCGCAACGGACAGCTGAAGCCGTCTTCAAACGTAAGGAACGGTAAGTTGGCTAACGATCTCATATAGCATCTATATCGTCTTTCTATATATATCATCTTTTTCATTTGCTACAGCTGTGTTCACCATGAACTCCAAGTATCGCAGCATCTTGTTCGAGTCGAAGCGACTTAATGGCAGCGGCCTGCTCCAAAAAGCAAATGCATTTAACATAACAGCGGATAAGATACTCTACGATTATGCGCTGGATATGGTAAGCAAGTTCATGCACTTAACCCGACATTACCTAAACAAACGTTGCGTATTACAGTGTCAGGCGGCTGCTTTGGATGAGCTACTGAAGAATACCAAGAACTGCTTCGAGCGCTATAATACAGCCCACATTCTGCTGCACTCTTTGGTCCAGAAGTGTACTCATCCGCAGGACAAAATGATGTTGAATAAATGTACGTTGACTGGAACTAACTACAACTTTAGTATAAACGAGCAGAGTGCAATAAGATCTTACAGATGCAACTGTTTGGAGTGGCCTATCACTAACCGATTATTTTTGTTGCAATTGTTACAGATCGAGATGCGGTTGAGAAGCGTTTGAGCATACTGCAACAGCATGGATACATATATGTTACCGATGAGAACACCTAGATTGATGACTCCAGGTGATAGAAGACAAAGTGAACGAGAAGAAAACATCATCAATTGTCGACAATTCCTTAAGTTATTTAACCCCTTCAGTTGAGCGTACAACTTGTGATTAAAGCAGAACTATGAGAACTCTATAAACATAAAGATACATACACATACCCACACTAACTACACACACTTAGTTACCCGTAATTTTAAAACTCAGACATCGGATCTTAGTTAACGAATGTGAGAATTTTAAAACAACCAACCAACAACTGACAAATGTCCAATGTAAATAGTTTGTGGTATTAAAGTAGTTTTTGGTTTTCTTATATATTTTCTGTTAATGCTTATGAAAACGCCTGCTCGACGCCCACTTAGCTATTAAGTTATAAATACATATACAAACATAAATATTAATATAATATAGAAGTATATTTCGATCTATTATATGTATACATATATATACGCAACACAAAAGATAATCATGATAATGTTTATGGGCAATTTGCAAGCCAAACTGAGTTTAATCTATGTTTAGATACCGTATACAACATTTAAACACACACAATCACACACATAGGTGCAGGCAACTTCAATTCGGTTGGTTCGCATAGCTCTACGTCGATATACTATATTTATTTTCATATCTTGGTATTCACTTTTACACAATACATGCGTATTTATGGCTGCACTACACAAACAATATATTTGAATATGTATGTAGAATGTGCTATGTTCATAGTTTTTAGTTAGGTTTGCTCTCAAACAAATTATTAATCTTATGTAAAGAACACATTAAAGAAACTTAAGTTTTTCTACAAAAAGCCCACAAATTTAATATCTTAACGTATATATGTATATGATATGCAAGAAAAGCACACGCATAAGAAAGTGTATAAAAATGAAACAAAATGAAAAACTAATAAAAAAAAACAAAAACTAAAATAATAACAAATACTGAAAGTTTCACTATTAAAATTAATTCTGTAAAGATATGCTGTAATACCTTAATGCAGAATACTGTCATACTTGAAAGCTTTCATCCAAAACCATATACGAATACCATACAAAATAATTCTAATATGTTTAATTTGTTTGCTATATTTGGCATCTAATTTAAATTTTGTTTAAAAGCGATTCATTTTTACTATCGATAGTCTCAATATAGGCGTATTTCAATATCGAAACTATCGATAGTCGGGTTCTTCATGGCTCTTGCGAAATTCACGATAAAGGGAGCCCTTTCGGCTGCTCCTATTATGGTAAAATGAAAAATATATATTTTGTTGCTGCGCCCAATCCATACCCTGTTCTCGTTGCGGCTATCGCTCCTCGCGTGGCATCGAACAATGTGGATACTGCCCACCGTTGCAGTGAAGTGCCGCCGGATAAAACCGTGTGGATCGATAAAAGACCGGAATGCAATCTGGGTGCTGTGGAGCACCTGGTGGTGGTGGTACTGGCAAGTTTGACGGATGCATCGGAGGCGGTGCACAGCCCTGTAGCTGCGTTGCCATCCAATCATTGTATAGTTCTTGAAAATTCGGATTTGTCTGGCCAACGCTACCGGCCGTGAAACGGTTGTTACCACTGCCAGCGACCCTCATGGATTTGTTTGATTTATTGGAATTAGAACTGGAACCATCGGAACCTTTCGGTGATTGGGTCGGTGATTGCGTCGGTGCTTGCCCTGTTGATTGCGTCGGTGTTCGCGACGGTGATTGCGTCGGTGATGGCTGCGCTGATTGCCTCGGCGACGTTGGTTTAGAACCCGATGCTGGCTTTGGCAAAGGGCAGGAACCGTTGCAGCAACTGTTGCATGCATTGCAGCAACTGTTGCATGGATTGCAGCAATAACATTTCTTGCACCAATAATAACAGCCGGTGTAGGGATTGTAGTAGCACGCGAAATGGGGCCTATAGCAACAGCCATTGCAGCATGATCCGCAATTTTTCTGCGATCCATTGTTGCCGTTTCCATTTTCCCCTGACTCATTAGTGTTGCCTTCAAATGGTCTGTAACAAAAAAAACTCAAATATGCAGTACAGGGGAACAAGGGAATAAGACTGTTTAATATGTGGACTCACTTGCCACTGACGACTGTATTACAGCCACAATTCCGTTTTCCGCATTCAGCTTTCTGTTCTTCCGGCGTTTTTTTGCCGTTGCCAGCCACAGCAACTGCACTTGAGTCGTCTGTCAACTTCTTGGGTGAAGACTCGGCTTCGGTAGAGCTGCCAGACGACATTGTGATGGGCAGCAGAAAGCTAGTGTTGTTCGGCGGGCGAGGAACTTGCAGCGAATCGCAAATGCTGCCAAAATGAAAAGCCTACATCAGCAAAGAATAATCATTTGACCATAGGCTATTTCATTTTGCCTTTTTTTTGTATTTTTTTTTTTTTTGTTTTTGTTTTTGTGTTGTGTTTTTCGAAACGATCTGCAATTAGATCTGACTGGAAACTCACCGCTTCATGAGTTTCGGTGAGGCGGAAGTCCACTTAATTTGAAAGTTGGATTCCTCGGTGCTTTCACTAGAACTGACATTTTTAAGAATTTCCGACCCATTATTCCAGGGCGGGTTCACGCTTATGTAAGATATAGAGGGACTTGGAGTGAGTATTATTTATTAAGTTGAATGAGAACTTACCGTTTTTTTCCGTTGGCCTTATTTCTATTTTTGGTTTTAGGTTTATCCGTCGGCAGTTTTTCCGGTGCTTCTTCATTCTGCACACTGTCGGCAGTTGCGCTTGCTTGCGTTGGTTGGAAATTAATGCAAGTAGAACCAGTGGGGCCTCGGCAATACTCCATTGAGTAGCCGCAGGGATACATGCAGGCAGTTTGTGGTGCTGTTGCAGCAATTGGCGGATTGCATGGCATACAAGGGCCCGATTGCACAGGTTGGTCAACGCGTAAACATACACAACATTCTCTGCCGGTACAAGGATCGAATTGGGGTCCTATTTGGCTAGGAAGACCAGCCGCTGGCATTGTGCTGAAATTTTGTGTTCCTGGACCCTGATGTGAGTTGGGTAAGTTATTGTCAATTGTTACTGTAGTGCCATCACAATCGGTCCACATGAGCCTTCCGGGTGCGTTTGCCATACAATTTACGTAGGCTGCAGGTGTTGTATAGGGATGAGTTGAAAGGAAGTCGCCTGTCATTGAGTCCCCGTTTTCTCCAACATTTTCATCATCATGTGTGGAAGCTTGGGGCTCCTCTTCGCATGACTTGTCACACGTCCTTCCCTTGGCAAAGCAATCGGTTATACCTTTGGCTTTACACTTGCATTTCGCGGAAACCTTTTGGCTCTTGGCACTACAGCTGCAAGATCGGGACTTAGATGCCCCAATTTTTGTTTCAGAAGTACGCAAAAAACTGGGTGGGATCATATTTGAGAACTTCTCCTCAACGTATGGTCCTGTCTGACATGGATACTCCATGCAGCAACAATCAACATTGCAGGGTGGGCTAAGTATCAGTTGTAAATGTTATTCTACAGCTAAACGGATCTAGACATCATTGTTACCATTCATTTAGATGGTTCGCACAGTCACGGACTCTGCAGTAATTAAAACTATGGACAATGATTAAAAAAATGGCGAACTGGCCAACTGGACACAGACTTACTTATTCGTACAACAGTCAAACATCTTTAACCAGTTTTTTGTCCATTAAAATTTAGATGACTACATAAAAGAAACAAACAATTTAAAAGATGTCAATAAAATAATTTTGAAGCTAAATTCTAGGCTTAACAGCATTGTATTAACATATGCAGAGCAGAGGCTTAATTTCTTTTAAGCTCTACTCTTCTAAAGCGTCTTCCACATTATTTATAACTCGTAAACGCAAATTATAGAGCCGAGCCATCGTATGGTAGAGTCTTTTGATTGGAACTGAAGCTCTTCACAAAAAGTACTCGATGCTTTGGTCGGAATTGACAGAAATGCTTTCCTACAATCAGGGCTGCACGAGTAGATATATCCAAAATTTTAGGAATATGTCGACAAATAAATTCGAACGGAAGTATTGTTGAAGTGGTTGCATGCGGCCAGCAAAATGCGCAAAAATATCAGTACAAGCCGACCGAATAGCAGTACCCCGACGCGGGGCGATGCAACAAACGAGTACTCACTAAGAAAGCGAAACATCCATCCCATTCCACCATGTCCTGATCAGGGCCGCAAACTAGGCACCGCTCGATGTGTTGTGGCAGCGACGGCAAAGCCTATAAACTGCACATACCGGACTCGTAGCCGGAGCAGTTCACCCATGCGACGTTGTCCGCCGGGCACAGTTAGCAAAAAAGCAGGGACGCCCTCGAAGCCAAGAACGGCGAAGAGTCCAACACGATCAGCCACCAGATCGAGCTGCATACAACTGCCCGTTCATGTTTGTACTGAGCCAATGTGTGGCCCTAGTATGGTAAAAACCTTAAGGGGTTCATGTGCCAATGCTATTAAAGTCAAAGATGCTGGAGTCGGGTCTAATGCAGACAACACGAAATCTGCGACTGTAGCAAAGAGTAAAACTGAGGCTACCAAAACAGATTTGCCGCAAAGCGAAACGGAGGAGAACGCAATGCCACTGATCATGGTGGAGCCAAATACTAAACGCCGAGGACCTTCTGTTCCTCCAAAGACGGTGAAAAAGTCTCAAAAGGAAACTGTAGCAGATATAAATGAAGAACGCAAATTTATATATCGCAAGCAAGCTGAGGCTCGAACGGAGGATGTTGAGCCAGCGGTATTGCCGCAAGTTGAAGAATCAAATGAGCAGCCTCTAGAAGAGCCAGACGAACAACCTCTTGAAGAGCAGATTGAACTTGACGCTCCAACAGCTCCTGGCTTTGCAGATGTAATGCCAATTGAAGTCGAACCGGAAGTAGAAGCGACGAAAAAGGACAAGATTTTAATAGATCCCAAGTGTCCAGAGACACACAAACCAATCTTTCCATGCCCGCAAACGGACCTCTCCATAACTCCCTGCCCTCAACCCAAGTTTTCCTTGTATGATGGGTTTAAAACGAGATTCAGTCCTGAAAACATGGTAACCGCTTGTGAAGTAACCGAAGCGCATTATTTAAGGCATCATCTTTGTTTATTATCAACTATGTCTTCCTTTCGAAATTAACAATTTGTTGATTTTCAGATTCGATGCAGAACCAGAAGAATGTGATTGTGCATCGAACCGAGATGACGTTTCCTGGGGGACTACACCTCGATATTGCGTCTCACATTTCATGGGAAAACAAAATTTAAATCAGGGCCGACAACAGCAATCCCGTTGTCATGCGAACAACTATGGATACCCGCCGCAGATGCGACAAGGACAGAATACAGTATCAATGATGAGTGCGAATGGCCACGGATTCAGCAATTCATATAACAACTGGCCAAGAAACAACTGTAGGCAGCAGCAAAAGCAACATCAACAGCAACAGCAGCAGCAGCAGCAGCAGCAGCAACAGCAACAGCAAGCGATTCGACATCAGATACCGTTTAACTCAAGCTTCAATTGCTTCAAGCATCAACAGCCTATGTGTCTGCAGCAACAGTCAATGTATCAGCAGCAACAACAGCCAATGTACCAGCAGCAGCAGCAGCAGCAGCAGCAGCAGCAGCAAGGCCGACAGTCGCTGCAACAGCCGTTGCAACAGCCATCACAACAGCCACCCGGGCTTACGGAGCTGTTGGCTCAGCAGCTGCAGGAACATATGAAAGAGGCGCAGGCGCAGATCACGCAGGTGCAAATGCAGCTAAACACCGTCTGCGGCCCGTCCTCTGTGCGAAGTGTATCATGTCCTTGCTCAGAACAGGAGCAAGTGGAGTCCTTGACGCACGTGATGGGTGGGAATACTGGCTGTGTGACGACAGCAACTATGACGGACGAACCGCTGCCAGATGAGAGCAAGCCTGCGGAGACACCTCGGCGAAACCAGGAAGAATTGGATACGTCAGAGAAGCAAAGCGACATGCAATGCCCTCAAAAATGCAGTTCACCGTTTCCTGAAAATTCAAAGAATCCAAATAACTCGAATCAACCGAAAATTATGTCATTCAGTTGCTACGCAGTTCCGGCACCTACTGCTAACCTAGCCTCATGCAATTTCTGCAAGCCGGAATTAGCTAGTTTCACTGCTCCCGAAGCATTTTCTGCACCCTCTTCATTCACCTCACCTACGGCATTCGCAGCACCCACAGCTTTCGCAGCACCCACTGCATTCAGCACACCCCCTGCATTCCCAGCAGCATCCACTTTTCCTGCGGCTACAATTCCGCAGCCACAACAGTTCTATGGGCCACCACAGTATTCTCCACCAGCGCAGCAACCACAATCTGTCTGCCAGCCGAGCATGCATCCCGTAACATATCCAAGCACACAATACTGTAGGCCTTGCTGCCCACGCTACGCGCAGATGCGCTTCATGATGCCGCGCTGTTGGCCTAATCAGTAGAAAGTAAAACACAAAAAGTTGATTTTGGAGTTAGTAAGATAGCGTACCGTGTACTGAGAGAATGGAAAGCGATCACGACCTACCTTTCAGTACAGAGAGCACGCTACATTACAAACTCCACTCCGGACAGGCAGCAGACTACCTCAAATTCGAGCAATTCTTCCCATATTCAACTTGAATAAATTTCCCAGACAAATTGTCAGAAACAATTAGATAAATATCGGATAATCTTGGGAGTATGGCGTGCATCTCATCGTGGATGATTGCATTTTAAAAAATGGTTTGTTGCTACGAGAAATACAAAATATCACTTGAATTTCTTGTCAATCGTACAAAATACAAGTATTTTTCTAGTTTTCGGCGCAAAATTGTGAAATTTTCTTTTTGGAACTGCATAAAGTTTTATTTCCCAATATTCATGAGCGACAACATATTACGTTTAAATTACAGATTTTTCTTTGAAAGCAATTGACGTTTTGTTTTAATCAAAAATGTGTAATTTCAATGCAATATGCTACAATGCAAAGAACCACAATTGCTGCAGTTGTTGCCACCACAGGCGCTGCGCCTGTTCTATGAGAGTCAGGGATAACTACGATTGCAATAGAGTTCCAAGAACCTACGAACAAAACTCACTGTATCCATATCAAATCGAAAACAACTTGAATTCACAATATACGTCAGTTAACAATTGGCATGTGCCTCCATGCAATGCAAGTATGAGTGGAGGCAATAGAATGGGCATCAAAGTTAGGTCACCGAGAATACCACAGGACAATGGTAGAGTTATTATTAAATCAATGAATGTGGAGAATAATCAAAGAACGCCTTTAAACGTAGAAGGTGCTAACCGCTATTCTGGAAGAGGAAGTATAACCACGGACAAGACGAAAGATATATCGCAGAATGACAGAATAAACTCAAGAGAGGAAGATAATGATATGAATTCGTCAAGCACACATCGGTATAAACAGTCATCTACAAACGGATCCATTTCTACGATCGAAACACAAGACATATTGAACCCTGTTTGGGTGGCAGTTGAACCATCTGTGGTATCAATAAGGAATCAAGATAGAAAATTAAAGTTGACATACGCTGATAGATCTGGGCAGACTCCGCTAGAAGGTAGTTCTGCGTCCGCTGTACATAAACATAAAGCAGTAAACGCTCATGACCCAGTAGTTGAACCCTCTTTAAGATATATATACCCTGAAAACGGAAATGTAAGGTTTTTGAGTGCAGGTAGCTCGAATCGGTCGCATAAAAAAGGTTATATTTCCTCTGCACAAGCAAGCAATCTGAAGGAAACTTTTGAATCACAAATTCGATCATCTTTAAAATCATTAAAAAATGAAGGTACCAAAAAGAACTCGTCAAATGCAGCGAAGGATACTATGGATGAATATAAAACAGTAGTTGAGCATTCTTTAAGATCAATAAGCGGCGATGACAAAAAGTATTCGGGTGCTGAAAGATCTAATCGTTCATCTAAAAACGGTTTTATACCCACTTCCCAAACACGCGATGATATCAATGATGATAAAGCAGTTCCGTCTATTAGCCCAATGAACGCAGATATATCGAAGCGGTCATCAGCAAATGATTCTATATCCCCTGTCCAAGCACGCGATGCCTCTAACCCATTGATTGAACTGTATTCGAAATCGAAAAGCCCGGAAGATAGAAATTCGAGGGCTTCGGGTACAACTAGATCTAATCGTTCACTTTGTAGGTGTTCTATATCCGCTGCACAAGAAGGTAGTCTAGTAAAAAACCATGAATCTGAAATTGAAGCATCTTTAAAATATTTTGACAATGAAGACATTAAAATAAGATCGCCACTCTCAGAAAAATCGAATCGTTCAACAGCAATAAGTGTAATGTCCACTGGTCCAGGGCAAGATACCATGGATAATAATGGAAAAGTAGCTGACACATCTTTAAGATCAAGATCAAGCAGAGAACATAGAAAGTCTTCGGGCATCGGACGCTCTAACCGTTCTTCCGCAAAAGCTTCTATAAACACACTCAGAACTCGCGATATTGTCGATTTTGATATAGATGAACCTCCTTTACAATTTATGGACGGTAAAGATAGTCAAATAGGCTCGGTAATCGCTGAAAGATTAAAGGGATTATCACTATACAGAAGTCAAGCTCGAGATACAATAGATGATTATGGGGCAGCAGCTAAACTACCTTTGAGTCCAATGAACAGGGACTCCATAATGTCTACTTCGGTAGATGAAAAAAAGGTTTCAGTTAGAAGTTCTCAACCACAGGCAGAGTATAAGATAGAACCCAATGATGATGACTTAAGATGTTTATGTTCATTTAAAAAAAGTCGAACAGCAGCTAAACTACCTTTAAGTCCCATGAACGGGGAAGATACTAACATCAGGTTGACAAGCGAAAGAAGGTCAAAGCAGTCATCAGTTAAGAATTTTATGAATGGTGATAATGATATAGAAGAGGAAAACTCAACACACGTCAACAGTGCACATGATAAAATAAAGTCCAGGGGTACAGTTGACTCGATAATGTCTACTTCGGGAGATGAAAGAAAGGTTTCAGTAAGAAGTTCTCAACCACAGGCAGAGTATAAGGTAGAACCCAATGAGGATGACTTAAAATGTTCATGTTCATTTAAAAATAGTCGAGCAGCATGCCAACGCTCACAGTTTTCTAAAATGCAACCAATGGAATGCAGGCGTGGACCGGCTGAAGAAGCTTCAATGAGTGTAACCAATAATCGATGCCGGTTTCAACTGGATAATAACTGCAAAATGTCAAACCTATGTTTACCTTCCTGTAAGCCCCCTGAAGTTGAATGTTGTATCAATCGAAATAAAATAAAGGTATGTACTTTTGCATGTATACAGGCGTGAATCTTGTTTTAATATGGTATGGCATCTTGCTCTGTAAACAGCGGCATGGGGAGCAAAAGGAATTTCTAAATGAGTTGTCACAATCATCTTCCAGGCCATCAGATTTTTCCAATAAATTTCGTATAAATTTGAATATGAGAAATAAAACTGGAGATGCCAATAAAATCACTGTTGCATTGAAAAGACCAAAACAGGGCACAAAAGCATCAACAAAAACTGAAAAAGCGTCTGGAAAGGCTTATCCAAAACAGGGCACACAATCTACTGCAAAAAATGAGAAAACGTCAGAAAAGGCTAATCCAAAACACAGCACACAATCTTCCACAAAAAAGGAGAAGGCGTCAGAAAAGACTAAGGTTAAAACCAAAACTAAATCCAAGAAAAAGGTAAAGACAAAGGTTTCTTCCCAGATGTTGGCCGTTGCCAAGCCAGATCCAGAACCAGAATCAGGTCCAGAGGCTAACCCACAGAATAACAATGATATTTGGTAAGTGATAAAGCGAATGGTAATCTGATGTTAGATAGCAATAACAATCTTATGTTTTAGGTTCGATTGCAATATACCACTGCGTGTCAGTATACCGAACAAAATTTGTTTTGAAACTAACTTTCTGCAAACAAATACGATAACAGCTCAGCTTTGTTCAGAAACAAGCACCAATCCCTTAGTCAACACAGTTCCCCAAAGAATTGAAGCAGTTTCAGAACAAATGCACAATATGCCTTTCACATCGCGGCCAATGGGATTTGACAATAACACAGTTCCACAAAGATTTGAAGCCGTTCCAGAACGGATGCAGAATATGCCTTTCACTGCGCGGCCAATGGGATTTGAAAATAATGTAGCTCCGCAAAGCTTTGAAGCAGTTTCAGAACCGATGCAGAATATGCCTTTCATATCGCGGCCAATGGGATTTGACAATAACACAGTTCCACAAAAATTTGAAGCAGTTTCAGAACCGATGCAGAATATGCCTTTCACTGCGCGACCAATGGCATTTGATAATAATGCGTTTTCAAGGTGTTTTTGTCCTTTTCCGTCTTCGCACACATGCAAATGTCCCGCTCCGCCTCCTGTTAAAACTACGGAAACTGTTTTGCCTATAGAAAAGAAGCCCAAGCAAAAGGCCAAACCAACTTCTAGAAAGAGAACTTGTCAGCAGTGGCTAAACGAAATGTTCTTCTTCAAGAGGGTATTGGGAAGTTTTATGTGCGAAAGATATCCGAAGTGTAATGTAATGCCTGGCTGTCTGCATTACAGTAACTGCAGACTGAGAGACAACAATCTGCCGACGAAGTCGTGTCGCATGAATAATGTACGATGCAAAATGTGTTCCCTGCACTTGAGAAAGAATGAAACTGAAAAACACAAACAGCTCAAATCAAGATCTAGTAGGATTAATAAGTTGTCGCAAAGTTCAGATGAATCAATAGATGCCCGAAATTTAAGCACTTCCAGTCAAAAAAAATATAGTGACTCAAAGAGCTCTGATGAAGCAATAGATTCTCCGAGATTGGACAATTTGAGCCAGAATAATTTCGATGAGCAAAATAGTCAAGATAAGCACAGAAAATTAAGGAAAGACTCTGTCGTTTCTCAAAAGTCGAAAACTTTAAGTCAAAAAAACAAAAGTTATAAAGATCGAAAGCCTCCCCAGAAAAATAGATTAAACTCAATGAAGTCAATGTTAATCCCTGCTGTTTCACAGAAATCGGGGGTAGTAAATTATAAGGATTATAATGACCAGAGAGGTTCCCAACAAAGTAGACAGAAATCAATTAAGTCAAAAAAAGGCTCATTTGAACCAGTAGATTCTGAGAAGTTGGCGACTGTAAGTCCAAAGAAAAACAACGAACAAAGTAGTTTAGATCAAAGTGAATCAAACTCCATGCAGTCAAATGTAAGTTTAGATGAATCTTCAGCATCACAGAAATCACGGAATGTAAGTCAAAAACACAATAAAAAAGAAAGAAGCTCCGGGCAACGTAAATCAAAGTCTTCTAAATCAAAGTCTTCTTGGGTGAGCTCAGATTTATCCATACCTTCACAGAAATCGGAAAATAAAAGCCTAAGGAAAAATAGCAATCGAAAGAGCACCGATCAACGTAAATCAAAGTCTTCTAAATCTAGGGTGAGTTCAGATATATCCATACCATCAAAAAAATCAGAAAATATAAGCCAAAGGAAAAATAGCAAAAAAATGAGCTCTGTTCAAAGTACATCTATATCTACCGAGTCAGGTGTAAGCTTGAATGAATATTCAGGTTCGCAGAAATCTAAGACTGTAAGTGAAAAGAAAAATAGCGAATTAAGGAATTCCCAACAAAGCCAGTTAAACTCTACTAAATCAAGCATAAGCTCAGCTTCACAGAAGTCAGAAGATTTTAAAAAAAATAGTGACTTAGAGAACTTACAAGCTAATTCAATCAAATCAAGGGTCAGCTCAGCTCAGTCTTTAGCTTCTCAAACAGTCGGGTCTGATAGTAAAAAGAAAAAATATGATGTAAGAAGTTCTCAACAAAGTGAAAAAAATTTTAGCGAACCAAGCCTAAACTCCAATGAATTGGATGATTCGCAAATATTGGAGAATGTAAGTCAAAAGAAAGAAAGAAGCTCTGTACAAAGTAAACCAAAGTCTACTAAATTAACTTTGAGCTTTACCGAATCAATAATTTCTCTGAAATTGCGAACCATTAGTGCAGAGGAAAATAAAGAGGATTCAAGAAGTTTCCTACAAACACAATCAAATTTAGATGATGCATTAGCTTCGGAAAATGTAAATCAAACAAATAATTGTTGCGCCCAGCCAAGACAATCAAAGTCTTTTAATTCCTGGTTAAGCTCATCTGAATCACTATATTTAATAAGGTCGAAAACTTCAAGTAGACTTTTAAGGAAAGAAGACCTAAGGAGTTCACTACCAAGTCAGCCGAGAGAAAGCTTAACTAATTCAATAGCTACTGAGAATTCAAATACTTTTAGCCAAAGGAAGAAAAACGACTTAAGAAGTTCCAAACAAAAGAAATCAAGGACCATTAATAAAAGAGTGAGCAATGTAGAATCCAGCATTCCAAAGAGTTTAAGGAGTTCAAGTCTGAAAAAATCTGCCAAAAAAGACACAACGGGATCGAGAAGTTATCGTAATTTGAGTCGGAAAGGTAAAAAATTTACCAGTTTTACTGATGAAATGAGTGAATACTATAAAACTCATTTAAATTCAACTCAAAGATGCATCTTGAAACCCATTGTTCGATCGTCGGGTGGCGGAAGTGGAACCAAGGTATTCCAAGCAATTGGTCTTATTGCCTTCCCAAGTTGCAAGTATAAAGATAAGAAATTCACTAATAACGAATCAAAGGTGAAAGCGAGTTTACAATGTAATTCGACTGTAGAGCATAAAAGATCAAGAAGTGTTGAAGAGTTTCAAGAAAAAATATCAGATTTTGGTGCATTTCCAAAATCGAAATATGCACTTGAAATTCAAAACCACATACCAAAATGGGAAGGGATGTCAGACACAGATAGTTCAATTGTGTCTGTGAATTCTGCAATTAACTTTGAGCATGACAAAAGACAACAAATTGAACACTCTTGTGCCAAAGACCTATATAAAATATCGGCATATAGTAGACATAACCTACTTAAAGGAGGGCTTGACTTGAGAAGCGAGTATTCTGGTGAAGAGCTAAAAAACCTTTGTGGCCTAAACGATGAAAATATGGAAAACTTTTTGAGAGATCTGAAAAGCTTTTATAAGAAACAAACCAGGTGAGCACGCTATTTTCTATTTTTTTTTTCAATTTTAAGAATATCTTCACTTCTACACAAGAGATGATGAGCTGCTACGAAAACCAGTTTTATTCGTTCCTTTTGGTCCCGGCAGCGACGGAAAAGAAAAGCTAGTCTTGTGCGATGAGTGGTAAATAAAACTGCAATTTAGCTTATGTTTGGGTTATGCTACTTAATTGATTTTAAAATAGGAGAGAACTGAGCGGTGGATCTTACAAGTTTTTTCCGTGTGTGGAAGCTTTTCCTTCAAAAACGTCAGGTTGCGTCAAATGTCCCAATCCACACAAATATCAATTTGACATAGCCAAAGATGGCTGTCAGCAGAACCCATTTTGTTCGACCAGTCCCCAGCAATGTAAATTTAAGGTAGCGAAATGCACATGTCAAAGGAACACTTGTTTTTCGCGTAAACCCAACTGCTGTACACATAATGTACACAAACAAAAAACTATCACCAATTCGCAAAGTCTCAAGCCTGGTTGTGTAGGAAACCAGAGAAAATCAGCAAATTCAAATTATAATCCATCTGTAATATCCAGAAAATCTAACGCATCTAAAGAAGTGAAAACGCATGCAAGAAATTCACAAAGTCCCACGAATGGTTCTGTAGTTAAACAGAGAAAATCAGCAACTTCAAGTAATAATACTACTGAAATATCCAGGTCATCAAATGTATCTAAGTATTTAAAAACGAGCAAACGTGAGTCTTCGATTGCAAGAAATTCGCAAAATCCCACGAATAGTTCTGTAGTTAAGCAGAGAAAATTAGCAATTTCAAGTAATAATAATACTGAAATATCAAGATCATCAAATGAATCAAAACAATTAAAAACACACGCAAGTCAGTCTTCTATTCCAAGAAATTCGCAAAGTTCCAGTATTGTTTCTCTTGTACAGCAGAGAAAATCAGCAAATTCAAATTATAATTCTACTCAAATATCGAAACCATTGAAAGCGCACTCACGTAAGTCTTCGATTCCAAGAAATTCACGAAGTTCAAAAAATGGTTCTGTAATACAGCAGAGAAAATCTTCAAATTCAAATTATAGTCCTACTGAAGTATCCAGAGCATCTAATAGATCTAAAAAATCTTCGATTCCAAGAAATTCACGAAGTTTAAAAAATGGTTCTGTAGTACAGCAGAGAAAATCAGCAAATTCAAATTATAATCCTACTGAAATACCCAGAGCATCTAATGTATCCAAACAATCTCCGATTCCAAGAAATTCGCAGAGTTTCAAGCAAGGGTCTGTAGGACAGCGGAGAAAATCAGCAAATTCCAATTATAATCCTACTGAAGTATCTAGAGCATCTAATGTATCCAAACAATCTTCGATTCCAAGAAATTCGCAAAGTCTCAAACATGGTTCTGTAGTACAACAGAGAAAATCGGCAAATTCAAATTATAATCCTACTGAAATACCCAGATCATCTAATGTATCCAAACAATTAAAAACGCACGCAAGTCAGTCTTTAATTCCAAGAAGCTTGCAAAGTCCCAGTAATGTTTCTCTAGTACAGCAGAGAAAATCAGCAAATTCAAATTATAGTCCTACTGAAATATCTAGAGCATCTGATGTATCTAAACAGTCATCGATTCCAAGAAATTCGCAAAGTTTCACGCATGGCTCTCTGGTACAACAGAGAAAGTCAGCAAATTTCAATTATGAACTACCCAGAACATCAAATGCGTCTAAAAAATTAAAAAGGTATGCAAGTCGGTCTTCGCTTCCATCAAACAAACCAAAATCCATTTTGTATTCGCAAAGTTCAGTAATAAAACAGAGAGAATCATTGAGCTCAAATAATACTCCTCTTGAATCATCTGACCAATTCCATGCACAAGAGAAACTAAAAAATGCATCCCAGCAAAGGGATGACGTTAAAGTTCTGTTAAAAGCACGCCAATTGCGAAGCGGAAGCAAAGGCCCCACTTTGGATAAGCCGGATTACGAGCAGAAGACAAAGGAATCCACGGATTGTAACATTTGTATTTGCTCCACAAAACTGCTGAAAACCCTTCGTGAGCAACACTTGCAGGCACAACAGGAACAAGTCTACGAACAGAAGAATGGAAACTATCACAAGTATTTGATGGGTTACCAGCTAAAAGAGGAAAGGATCAAGCAACGCAAGCAGCAGAAAATGCAGAGGCGCAATGAATTAACTGATCAGAATAAATTGTTACTTCTACAGCAGCAACAGCAGCAGGAAGAACTACAGAATCAATTGCAGAACTGTTATCAAGAGCCACAAGTAGAAATGCAACAGGGCTGCTACGGTTGCATTTGCAACGATTCACAGAACGTAGAGCAACTTCAACAGCAGCAGCCAGTGCATGCCACTTCTGGAAGTCTGAAATCAAATTTATATGATAACTATACACACAACGTTCAACTGGAACCTGCATGTGCCTGTCAATTCAAAGAGAATCGCTGCCCTAGTTGCATGTTCCCATGTTGCCATCAGTACACTAACCACAAGCAACAGCTACGGAGTAATAGCGAAAATTATCCAGTACAGGAATTGGTCAAACAGCAGCAGCAACAACAAGGACTTCAGCAGCAACAGAGACAGCCACAGGCACCAATTCTAGATCCACATGTTCCTGAACAGCAATATCGAGGCGCACAGTGGCAACATAAACAGGCAGCAATACAACAGCAATCGCCACAGCAATATGATCCCGGCTTTCAGCAGGAACAACTACAAAATCAACTGCAGCAATGTTATCAAGAGCCCCAAGTGGAAATGCAACAGCTGATACAAGGCTGCAAATGTGGCCGCTACGATTACAATTTTAGCGATTCACAGAATGTAGAGCCACTCCAACAGCAGCAGCCCCAACAGCGACAACGGCAGGCAGCGCATGCAACTTCAGAAAGTGTGAGACCGCATTTATATGATGACTACACACAGAATGGTCAATTGGAACCTGCATGTGCCTGTCAATTTAAAGAGAATTTCTGTCCTAGCTGCAAATGGAAAATCAAAAGTCCCCATCAAAGCTCTAACCACAACCAGCAGAAATTGCACGATCAGCAGCGTAGGAGTTCTGATATTTATCCACAGGTTCAAGTAGGAGAACAGCAGCAACAACAACAACATGAAGTTAGCGACTCCAGTTACTGTGAGTGCCTTTCGCAGAGAGTGGAGCAGCAACAGCCTCTCGCTTATTCATTCGGAGATATGAAATCTAGTTCTTGGGAGATTTGTTGTCAGTGCAGTCTACCGCAGCAGAAAAGATTTCAAAATTCACCCAATTTGTACGACAAAAAGTCGCAGCAGTATCTGCGAGGTACGCAATGCTGCTGTGGCAACAACACGCATAGTATGCCACAGCAGCAAAGCTTGTCGAATGCTCCTCCTCGGCAGCAACAACAGAAGCAGAAGAGCAGTTGCAATGAAACATTTACAGATGGTTTTTCTGAACAGCATTCCCAGTTAACTTGCGCCAGGAGTTGTACACAGGACAATGACGATGCACCATTAGTACGATTCAGTAACAAGACATTAGCTCCGGAGTGGAAGAAAGCCCCCGAAGTTCAATTTGAATGTGTGAAGATGAATTCCTATGACGCTCACTTGCAATACTTTCAACAGCAAAAACATTGCCAACAGTTCAACTGCTCAAATCAGAAGTTCCAAAGTGGCAATGGCTTCAGTGGCTTTTCATTACAGCGGGAACAGCTGCATACAGCGGATGACACTGCCTACTACGACAGCTTTGAGCGGGGGCAACAGCAAGGCCCTCCAGAACAGCTAAAAGTAGGTTCTGATAAGAGCGGTACGCAGCATGGACAACAGCGACCAATTCAAGAAGAAGAAGAAGAGCCTTGTTTGTGTGATTCCAACTTGCAACGCCAGCCTTATGCGGGTCGTCAACCGTCAATTGGCAATAATTTGCACCAAAAACATGCCAACACCTATCGCAACTTCTCACAGTGTGTTCAGCGACAGAACGCATCGTATACGAATAGTTTACTGGACCCGCAATTACAGAGGAGCGCCACTAACAACTCACACGTACTGCCGGAACCAAATGTCAATTGCTATATGACCTCGCGACCCTTTGTTACTGGGTCTACATGGAAGTGTCAGCATATTTCAGACCCGAAAGAGATTCCTGGCCCAATGCTTGAGGCACAGAACCACCTGCATAACCAAATGCAGGGTTTTACAGCATACAACCCTTGTCTGAATGGGGAAGCACCAATTATACACTCAGATTTCTATTGGAAAGTCGTGAAGAAATTTGACATACTTCCCATACCGGATGATCCTGCACACTTTATGCCAACTGCAGGCATTTCTTTTGCCTCAAACTCATTGCAGGAGAACAGCCAAAAGCGGCAAAGGCACGCCTGCACTTGTCCACAGAAGCAGACCCAGAACCGTGACAAGAACCAGAACTTGCAGCCATCGCAAATGCAGCTACAGTGTTCAACCAGCTGCTACGAAATGCTCTCGCGGTCTTCGGCCATTTCTGGTGTTTCCGATACTTACCAAATTGGGCAGCATCAGAAAATGAGCCAAAGGCAGC
This sequence comes from Zaprionus bogoriensis, assembly GCA_035046045.1. Taxonomy (NCBI): domain Eukaryota; kingdom Metazoa; phylum Arthropoda; class Insecta; order Diptera; family Drosophilidae; genus Zaprionus; species Zaprionus bogoriensis. The sequence continues at coordinate 1,620,576 of JAWNOI010000191.1, read as the reverse complement.
AACAGGGCGAGGATGAAATCAGTTATGATTGCGATTGCCATTCCCATTCCCAGATACAAGAGGAGCGTTAGTTGCGATGGCGGAAGCCATGATAGCCTAGAAGGAATTTCACATTTAGAAAAATAAACGAAAACAAAGGGAATCACAAAGTCGGCTACTACTTCCTATTGCTTAATCTAATAACCAAACAAACAAACAATTTCGGATGATTTTGCTATTTATTAAAGTACAATTGGTGATATTGAAATCGATTTCTTGGCTGTTGTTTTTTTTAAGCTGTGTGGACAAGGTCATTATTACTGAAGCGAAACACCTTGATGTCCGGTGGGCATACGGGGCGGCAAGGGGCACATGCTGGGCTTCAGTATCAGACAAGTGCGTCCAAAGCGTGCCATATAGAGTTTGGATGATGGAGACGCCTTGATGGCACCGGCCTTATGGCGTGCACACGATTGCGGCAATAATCGCTTTGCGTTTTTCGCATTACAAAGGTGTTCAGTGTGCGCGAAGGATATGCCAGTCTGTGAACCCTTCAGCCTTATCGATTGCTCTGCTTTCTTGTCCTTTCTGGCACGAGAGCGTCCTACGCGATTTTCTGTAGAGACCTGAGGCTGCAACTGGCTCGATTGATTTGCTTGAAATGTTGCAAAATTTCCTTCCATCTTGCTTCTGATAGAGCAAGAATTTTGTACCTGTTGAAGCGTTTGTGGTTGTGGTTGTAGCTGTTGCTGTTGCGGCTGTGGCAGTTGTTGCTGCGGCTGTTGCTGTTGTTGCTGCGGCTGCTGCTGCTTCAATTGTTGTTGTTGCTGCGGCTGCTGCTGCTTCAATTGTTGTTGCTGCTGCTCTATGGCACATGCGCCGCAGTCTTGCGTTTGCATAGAGCAGCAATGCGGTATGCCCAAGGCAGCCAAATTGCTCGCAGCCACCGGACAGTAGAGACAGGGGCTAAAGGATTGTGGGGTCCAGCTTGGAATGGGGTAATCCTGCCTCTGTTGCTGCTGAGTTGGTGTGTCAGGCGTCAGCAACATGCATGGTGCGGCACCATGGCTGAGCGATGTTTGTGCCACTGAGGGCCTTACCGTAGAAGAACTGCTGCAGCATTGGGATGTTGCTGTGCCTGCATGTTGCTGCTGCTGTCGTTGCATTTGTTGTTGCTGCTGTTGCTGTTGCTGCTGTTGCTGCTGCTGCTGTTGGGGCAATCTGTTGAGACAAGCTGGCAGATGGAGGCAGCAATTGCTGCAGTGACTGCAAACACAGTTGGCAGTCGGCGGTTGCAAGTTCATGCAGCAGTTTGGCAGCAATTGCTGCTGTTGCTGCTGTCCCAGCTGCGGATGGAAAACAGCAGAGGGTATAGCAACAGGCGGTGGCATAAAGCTGATGGTCACACTAGGTGCGTTGCCAGCTGTTGCAGGCGCATCGACTGCCGTTGCTGCGGGCGAAGCTTGACTGTTTAGCTGCTGCAGTGCGCGCATAAGTCGCAATGGAGTCAGAGCGGTTCCACTGACGTTCCGCTTGGTGCTGGTGCTGGCGCTGGCGGTTCCAGTGCCGTTGCAGCGGGGGCAGCGTGGAAGTGCCACATTCCCATCGGTTGCCTGGCAGCCGCGACTGTGGGCCTTCACAGCGGGACCAGCACAGAGATCGTAGTTCAGCAGAAACTCATCCGTTTGGGAACCTGTATGGGCGCCAATGTCACAGGGCGAGGTCTGTTGCTGCGCATGGCAAGCAGCGGATGTGGACAATACTATGGGCGTGGCCCCACGACCGTAGTTCTCCTGAAGCATGTTCTGGAAACGTTTGCGCACTATTCCATCTTCGAGCACTACAAAACTGGGCTTGTCGTACAGATTCTTGTTGTACATCTTCACGAAGCGATTCTGCATTGCCTCATCCAGACTGATCAGATCCTGTTTACCCACCTCATCTGGCTCCCCGTCCGAGCTGTCCGCGTCCTCCTCAATCAACGCTATCCGAATTCGCTGTTTACCCACCACCTTTGAGGTCGCACTTCTGGCCTTGGGCTTGCTCCTTTGCTGACAGAGGACGCTGCTGGGGCTGACCTCAATCTGGCCATCATCGCCCACGGTGACTATAAAGCTACGCTTGCCTCTACCTTCTTCGTCTCGCATTGTGCCACAAGAACAAGCGGTGTCTTTATGCACAAACCTTGCCTCCCCGTCCGACATTTTTATTACTTTTTATTGATCCGAAAAAAAAAAATATTTTGTCTTTTACAACATATGAATTTTGTAATAATAACAGACGAAGATTCAGAGACCTACTACTTCGATGTATACAAAACCCGACGTGTCCCTACAAACTTGATTTAAGAAACAAATTTAGATATTTATTCAGTTATCACCTCATGAATGGGTTTACTTAATACTCATATTACTATTCCATTTGGATCATTATCATTGAGGTTCTACTTAAAAGGTTCATACATGCAGTTTCTCAACATGTTTCTGCACACTTCAACATTGCATTTACTACACCACAAAAGAAGTTATTGTAACACTGTGGGGCAACACAATTATTTACAAAACTTTGCTCGTAGCCATATCTGTCTGTATGAATATCGATTTTCACATTTTTGACTCAGTATTAAAATGATATAAACAAAATAGATACACTAGAAAAGTTTGGAAGTCTTGCTGCCTGGAGGTGCGGTTCACAACTACAGTGGGGCAACGTTAGCGAATTTGCAACGAAGACCAAAAGCAAAATGTTCTGCACTGAAAGTTGTGAGCATGGCATTAATGCGACCTCAAGTGGTCGTCTTTTGGGACAAGCTAATTCCGGCGGCCAGACGAATCAGGAACCAGTTCAATTGGGGCAAATGGGGCAGATGGGAGAAATGGGACAAATGGGGCAAATGGGGCAGATGGGACAAATGGGGCAAATGGGACAGAGCCAGATGCCGGCCACGGAGTTTATGGGACCTCAGCCAAGTATGACCGGCATACCCGAATACTGGCTGCCAACCAGTGCGGAGCCACCGCGCATGGGCGTTTGCTTTGTGACTGAAAGGCCAGAGGGTTTGAGGTAACGAGGCACGAATTATAACTGTACCCATTGCATTTCGCCTTTCATTACAGCATCGACTGCAGTGTGCCCTTACCGAGCACTTTCAACATGGATGAGTACCAGAGCCAAGTGGTTCCCCTACCAGCACCTGCACCTGCACCGTCTGTCAATGATTTCGGCATGTCGCTACCGACGTCGCTGCCGAATGAGCGCATACAATACGAACTGCCACCGTCGCCACGTGCCGGTCCTGGTATGGGCTTAGACCGAGTTGCAGCTCCAACTTCAGCTGCGAGCTGCCCCTACCATCAGGGTGTTTGTGCTGTTCAACCCAAGGCTAAATCAGCGAGAAGTGCCAGATTCAACCAGGCCCGTCAAAGGTCCGAGCAGCAACAGCAGCAACAGCAGCAGCTGAAACAGCAACAGCTCCAGCAGCTTGACTTTAATGGATGCCCCGCAATCTGTTTGTCAACGCCACCTATGGATGGCACACAGCTTCCACAGGAAAACCAGCTATTATCTTGCTTGAAGGCCATAGTGGAAGCTATGCAGACGACAACAAACACTCCTTCACCGGACAATCAGATCCGGCAGACAACACAAAGCTGTATTCAGTTTGGAATCATTGGCTTTGTGCCTTTTCCGCTGCAACAAAAAGAGCAACAGAGCTCTGTGCCCACTCCGATGCAACAGAATTATCCACAGATTTTTATTGCCCCCGCGCTAGTACAAGAAAAGCAACAGCAGTTCGAGCAAGCTGAACATATGTCACCACTTGCATCGCACCCGATGTCACCACTTGCATCGCACCCGATGTCACCTCTTGCATCACAGCCGATGTCACCTCTTGCATCACAGCCGATGTCACCTCATGCATCGCAGCCAATGTCACCTCATGCATCGCAGCCGATGTCACCTCATACATCGCAGCCGATGTCACCTCATACATCGCAGCCGATATCACTGGCATCATCTAAGGCAACCTCCGCATTGGCCACGCCAGCAGCGTCACCACCCGCTGAACTTGCCATATCATCGAAAGGTTCCAATGCATCAGCTTCCTCTGGTGCAGCTGCGTCAATGTGTTCGTGTCCTCTGCCGAAAAGATCGATTCTTTCCAACAGAGGATCACATTCCAACAGCCATGTGCAGACTCAAACGCCCTGCACGTCCTGTCCCATGTACCCATCGCGGAACAATGTCTGGCATCGGCCCCGCTGCTCTCATTGCTGCTGGTGTCCATGAAATCGTTTGGCCGTCGACCCAAATCCGTTACTGCCGCAAAGCTTAACGTTATGGAAAGCTACAATTTTGGAAAAATAGTTTTGAAATTACTAATAATATAAATGCAAACTATATTACTGGACTTTATTGAGAGCGAATCGCTCTGCTTAAACCGAAACTTGGATCAAGCGAGGCTAAGGCGCTTTTAAAACGTTCTTTCTCCGCCAAGAAAGAACGTCCTATCGTCCTATCCTAGCGTCAAGGCTTCGCATGGAGAGTTTATGCAAATTTATTAAATTTTCGTATCTATGTCGCGTGATCATAGCAAATCACATGAACCTACGCCGTGGATCTCTCGACTCCATGTCGTTCAAATAGTTCGTTACATAATTGCTTATGATGGACGTGATTGCGGTTTGCTCGATTGCCTGATTCACCTGAGCTTGCTCGAGCGACCGGACCGGCGTTTCGGGTAGCGCGAAGTGATGAATGGCAGGAGTGCTATCACTTGTCGCTCTGGCATGGCCATAGCCGGCTGCGTGAGTTCTCGGTGCGGGTACATGCATGAGGCCATCCATTGACTGATAAGGCAGCAGAGGATTCGCCCTGTGGTCGATCTTATGGCGGCGTCGTATGCTGTGCCCGCAGCCTTCGCTTAGCTCGGAGCTGTGCACAACAGCTGGCGGAGCAGGCAGAGAAGGGGCCTGCGGCGGTAGCATTAGCTGGTGTTGTGCTTCTACTGCGCCACACGGCGGCATCAGATGGGCATCTGTGTACTGCGAGAATGCATCCTGAAAGCACTGTAAGCGTGGCTGATACGCAGGCGGTTGTAGCTGACGCAGAAAGTGTTGCTGCTGCTGCTGCTGATGATGACTGAAGGCAAGTTGCTGCTGTTGCTGTTTTTGCTGCTGTTGCTGCTGCCATTGCCAGGAGCTGACGTGCTCATGTAACTGACGCTGCTTCTCGTTGATGCGTTGTTGCAAATGACTGAGTTCCGCCTTGAGTTTCCGCTTCAGATGCAGCTTTTGGGTCTGCAGATGCTCCTCCTCCTTTTTACTCTCGACCATTTTGTGCATGAACATGCGATGATAGGCGGCATGTTGTCGCTCGCTGAGCAACCTGTTCGCATGGACATCCTTGAGCGTCTTATTGATGCTCTTGAGCTGCTCATCCTGCTGGTACTTAAGGCGCTGATATTGTGCGTTCAGCTGCTGCAGTTCCCCTTGGCCCTGCTCAAAGCGTTGTTCCTGGCAGGAGACTTCGTAGTGCGCCTGTGCCATTGGCCAAAATTGCTGCTGCTGCAGTCGCTCTGCTAGATGTTGCTGCTGTGCAGCAGCCCGCGGGCAGGCGTACTTCTCGTAATGTTGCTTTGTCCATTGCCCCCGCAGTTCGCTTGGCAACAATGTGTCCCCGAAATGTTCCTGAAGATTCACCTGGCGGGCAACAATGTTGCTGGCATTGTGCGGCTGAACGTAATCCACAGCGTGCAGAGGCTGCAGCATAATGTGTTGTATCAACTCCTGCCGCAGCGGCAGCTCGGTATATTGCGGATCTGCCTGAGTGTGGGAAGTAAATGTTGCTGTTGTTGTGGTGTGCGGTAAGTATGGAATCTCAGCAACATGTTGCTGTGCGTCTGGAATGCTCGCAGTCACCAGTGGCTGATGTTGCTGCTGTTGCTGCTCTGTTGCTACGGGGTTTGTTTCGTGCGTTCTCTCTGCAACATTGGGCAAATGTTGCTGTGGTTCTGTCGCCGGCTCCTCAACTATTTCTCTGGTGGCGAGTGCCGCTTCCGTCGGCTGCTGCGTCTCTTCAACTATTGCCACTATCGCCTCGACGTCAGTGTAGCTCACGTGGATCTCAGCTGGCGCCGACAAGCTAAGCTGCTGCATGTCGGCCATAGCACCCATTTTAATACTGTTATCACTATAGTCCGGATTGTGCCAACGGAACAGCTGCAGTTGCTCCTGCCTTCCTGTAGATAATTCGGTACCATTGCACCTATTGGAAATGGTAATCTAGTGTTATGCATATTCCCAAAGAAGGCTACTTCAACTGCTTACTTTGAGTCCAAACTGGAGGCTCTCCTCAACTGACGCTTGGACAGACGCTCGATCAGCTCGTCCGTGCCGTCGGCTTCCTCCGACTCTGGCATAGTCAGTTGCTCCAGTACAACGCTGCACTCATCGTCGCTATAAAGTTGATTTCCATCGACTGCCTCCGTATTTAGATTGGGCATGCTGAGCGGGGGCGGGGCCAGCACACGTTCACTTGACTCGCGTTTGACTGATAATTCCGTTGGAGGTGCATTCCCCGTCAGTTCTTCCCTTGTCTTCCGCTCTCTCTTCTTTCGCCGTCTCAATTGTTGGGCAACAAAACGTGCTCGGCCAGATCCAACGGGAAACTTCAGCATGCGTATGCAGTAGTCTCTGTTTCCGCTGATAGGATCCAGGGTATTCAGCGTCGAGCAATGCCTGCGCTGATACAGCTCTCCGCGAGCCAACTCCTTGGGTATAAACAGATTCTCGTTGGAGTAGACACTAGCACGTCGCTTTTTAGTCTCGGCTCTGAGAGTAGTAGAGGGCGATTATATAATTTCTATCACTGCGCTTTATCCAAAATTCTGCTGTGACTTACATTGAGAGCGAGTGGCGTTCTTCGAGAACAAGCGGCCTGCTCTCGTGATCTTTCGTCTTACCAGGTTTCGCTTCGTTCTCTGCACTGGAATGTCAAGGATCAAACACATGCAAATACTATGTTTATGTATAGGAATGGAGCTTACATGGAGGGAGCGTGATTTTCTTCAAAAGCCACTGCACTGCTCTCTGGGATCTGATCAGTTTGGCTTGCAGTCTCAACCACAGAAATGGGGCTTTCTTCCAATGGACTCTCTCCCTTGTCTAAGTGCTGCTCATCGTCTCTGCAAATTGCTGAATGTTTGTATCGTGAGAGCAACTGAATCGAAACTACTTACATTGAAAGCGCAGGGTCTCCCTCGATAAGAGGATTATCCTCAAGCGATCTTAATAAATTTTCCTCTTTATTTGCTGCCGCCTCCATGGAACTGATGCCTGTAGCCACATTATTTTTCGTTTCATTCGTAGATTTTCTTAAAGAATTCAGTTATGACTTCTCCAATAATCTGAATCTTTTATTTACATTTGCATACTTATCGTTCGTTAATTCCGACTGAGCTTCGGACGCGAATTCTGACACGTTCGCGTGCATGTCGCGCTGGGGACTGCCTTCGTCGGGCTCCATTTGTCGCCCTTTTATACCTAGTCCCGTGGCTATACCGATGTTTACAAGTATAATGTTTATAATGTGGTCAGCATTATTGTACAAACTTGTTGTTGCTGCTGCTGTTGTCGTTGTTGCTTTTTTAATGATATAAAGAGCAAAAGAAGGGATTGTATATCTTGACTTGAAATATAACAAAATAAAATGTAGGTTCTCCAGAGAAATATTCAGCTAAAACTCCTGCGTATTTTGCCATGGTCAAGACATTCTTATCGCTTGCCCTTGCCGACAATTTTCCCACGTCAGCATTAACAGAAGCGGATCTCTCAGAAGAGCTTCGCCGGTCCGCTGGGAACTCCATTTTGTCAAGATATTATTACAGTTAGACAGAAAAATAATAATCTATATATATAAAAGAAAGTCGTGTTAGTTACACCGCTAATAACTCAAGAACGCCTGGAGCAATTTGGCAAAATCTTTTTTTAAATTGTTCGTTGAAGTTCAAGGATGGTTTTTTCTGGTTTTAATTGGACTTATTGCTGGATAAACCCAAGAAATAGCCATTTTCTTTTTCCCATACAAATTTTCCCGCCCACTTCAAGTAGCCTTTCACGAGCACGTCAAAGTAAAACACACCTAAACACATTATTTGTAATACATAAACAGTCTACTTTTGCTCACCTAGCAGCAAGGTAGTTTTATTTATTTCAAAATTTTAAAATCGCTCGGTTAGTCGCTTCTTTTGTATTAGTTACGGTGTTGTTGGCCACTTTTTATGACTTCAAGACATATCACATTTTTTGAAAAACATTAATATAGTCTACTTTTGTTTGGTGGCAGACTATTTTTTTTAAAAAATTTTGATATGACTTGAAATCGTACAAAGCAGTTCACAACATCGAAACTAATACAAAAGAAGAAATCAATATTAAAACTATTTCCATTAAAAAAATATTTAACAAGTGGATTGAAGTGAAGTGAATTTTATTTAATAATGCCGCTACCAAGACGATCGAATCTTTCCCGGCAAAGCCGTAATGGAAAAAGAATACAAAATACAGCAAATGAAAGGACTGAAGAAGAACAAGAAAATGAACGAGAACGGTCCCGCAATAGTATGGCTCGACTTCGTGCTTCTCAATCACGAGAGCAAAGAGAAGCAGCCCGCGAAACAGCTCGGTTGGCAATGCAGAATCGTCGAGCGAACAACAGAAGGCAACAAAGCGATAATTTGCGACGCAGAACAAGATATTTAGCTGATTTGAATCGAGCGGCGTTTCGATACGATTGCAGCAATGATTACAGCTTGCATCCAAGCGTTTGCATTGGGCAAATGGACGTTGTTTGCGAGTATTGTGGGGCATTAAAGTTTCCCGGAGAAGCGCCTGGATTATGCTGCGTTAATGGAAAAGTGAAATTGCCGGTATTGTCTCATCAAAAGACGAACTTATCAACAATGTTTTTCCAAATATTATTTCGAACTACAAAAATAATGAATGGTTGAGTGAGCGTGCAATTTTAGCGGCTAAGAATAAAGATGTAGATGACCTGAACTACATAATTCAAAATAAGATCATTGGAAGAATGCATTCATTCAAATCTATCGACTGCGTCACAAATGAAGATGAAGCCACCAATTATCCAATTGAATTTTTAAACTCTTTGGACGTGCCTGGCTTACCACCGCACAATTTACGCCTAAAGGTTGGCTCCGTCGTAATCATGCTTCGAAACATAAACCAACCAAAACTGTGCAACGGTACGCGTTTGGTGGTTAGTAAATTGATGAACAATGTAATTTCCGCTACTATAATGATAGGAAAATTCAAAGGTGAGGAGGTTCTCATTCCGAGGATCCCGATGATCCCAACCGATATGCCGTTTGAATTTAAACGACTGCAATTTCCGATACGTCTGGCATTTGCCATGACAATCAACAAATCACAAGGCCAATCCTTACAAGTTTGTGGTTTAAATCTAGAACATTCATGTTTTTCCCATGGTCAATTATACGTGGCATGTTCACGGGTCGGAAGACCATCTGCGTTGTTTGTTTTTGCACCTGAAAATAAAACAAAAAATGTCGTGTACCACAAGGTGCTTAAGTGAAGAGCCACCTATGTACTGAAATACAAAAAAAACTGCTTATTTATTGCCATTAAGGCGGAACAAAGTTAACCGGGTCAGCTAGCGACACGAGGAAGGATTGGGAGAGGGACTGGGAGAGGGATTGGGAGAGGGATTGGGAGAAGGATTGGGAGAGTGACAGGGAGAGCGACTAAGAGATGGATTGGAAGAGGGACTGGGAGAGGGACTGGGAGAGCGATTGGGAGAACGACTGGGAGAAAGATAGCCATCTGGTGGCAAAACGGAGTTTGCCGGGATTTCTAGTATTGAAATAAAATAAGCATCACACTCGAAACATATCAATCATAAATCTGCATTTATTTCGAACTTCTTTGAGTTTCTTGATTGACCATTAAAACAATATATGAAACCTTGTGAAAATATGCAAGTTCTTCTGGCAGCTCAGCTTCGCTGTGGTGTAATTCAATAAATATTAAAAAATTGCAAGCTTTACGTACTTACATAAGTATCGAATCCTATTCTATTTGTTTACGCTCAATTGGATTGAACGAAACTCGTGCGCCTCAGCATAATTCTGTTTATTTACAACCGCGACTTTCAGCTCCAGAGCGTGGGCAAACAATAAACAAAACATTCGCTTTTTGGGCAGGAGTTCGTTGTGATTTCGGTTTCGGTTCCCGAGACGAAGCTGTCGCGACGAAATTTGAGTAAACCGATTCCGACAGCGATTCCGTCTGCTGTTTCTGTTGCCGAGCCGCACACCACAGCAAGCGTCGCGTTGCACAGCCAAAAACTGAATGAGTGCAGCAGAAGTGAGTTAATATTAATGCCGAGGCATGGCTGTGCGCCTGCGACAACACCTACTACTATATAGCACAATTATGGCACATTGTGAGTCTAAAATAGAAATTCCTAATCTACACATATCCGTTAGATTTCCCGCCACTGAAATAAGCAGATATCCGTGTTTGGTTTAGTACACGTAGCACCACAAGTTGGGCCAAACGCGTTAGGCCAACTTTAAGGACACGTCAGCGCGTGGTTGCGTCCTACGTAAATGTTGCCCTAGTTGCGACCATCCGATTCGACCGCTAACAATTCTTTAATGTGCAATTATAATTGTTGTAATTGTTTTAAATGACTTTTCTGTTTACTGAACAATTCGAGCAAAGTGTAACCCGAATAATTATTTTCAGTTAAGCCTAATTAATTATTTTGAAGTTATAGAAAATATATTATGAAATGACTATAATATATAAATTCAATATCTCGTTTTATTTATTTCATTATTAGTTTTGTTAGTAACATAATTTAAACTTCCCGGTTACTGGCTCTGACAATTACCAAACATCGATTTAAACTTATCGATTAATCGTTACGTATTTTGTTTTATTGATAAGGGTTGGCAGCACCGAATGAGGGTAATTTTATATAAATCGCCTACGGTCACACTGCTGCGTGTAAAGAAGCGACAAAGGGAAAATATAATTTATTTACTGGAAAAGAGAGTAGATTGTACAATAAAAATGGACAAATTGACCACAATTAGTGCCACGCTATTCATGGCAGCAGATGTATTTGCTATTGTGAGTCTGGCGCTGCCCGATTGGATCATTACAGAGGAAGCAGGTAACTGTTGCTGCAAAAGACGCAAAGAACGCACGCACAAATGCCAAACAATAACAAATTGTTGTTGTTGTTGCACGTTGCAGGGGATATACGCCTAGGCCTGATGTGGACCTGCATGACGCTGTACAACCGGCCGCAAGTGTGCTACACGCCGGACCTGCAACCGGAATGGCTAATAGCGCTCGTCTGCATTTTCATCGGGTGCATCTGCATCACCACGACCGTAATACTACTGGCCTCCAGTACGTGGGATCGCAACGTGATTCCGTATGCCCGCTGGGTGGGCTTTGCAGCTATGGTACTTTTCTGCCTGGCGGCCGTCGTCTTTCCGCTTGGCTTCCACATCGAAGAGATTGGCGGACAGGCGTATCAGTTGCCCAATACCTTCAAAATCGGCATATCCTACATAATGTTCGTGCTGGCGCTGTGGATAACCGTCGTGTCCGAACTGTTTGCCGGGAAAGTCTGCTTGCCACACTTTTGAGAGAAGCGCGTTGGGTTTTAGACATAAGGTTCAATTCGTTTGCAGTTTTTTTTCTGTGATTTGTTATATGTTTTGTTTTAATGCGTACCGATTTTGTATGTATTTTTTATACCTGTATTGTTTAGCATTTAAGCCACGTGAACAACAAACAACTTTCGAAATCTCTACACTCCTAGGCGTAATCAGTTTGTATTGACTTGGGCTTGCGCATTATTTATAGTAATTAAAAAACAACATTCCGACGAAGCCATTTAATGTACTCACATTTTCCCAAAGAAAAATATTTAATAATTATTTTATCTCAATAAGAAAGGTGTAGTCTATTGTAAATTGTTCTTGCTTTGTAAAAGCATTTGGGGCAACTGAACAGAGTCGAAAGCGCGCCTGCGTTAAGCAAATACCTGTATAGAAAGTAATACCATATTTGCTGATCTTGTTAAAAAAAAACCCTGCCACGTTATCACTTCTAATTTTGCTGACTGCAGTCGCGCGGCAATCGGAAACCACCTGGTGGGTAGCGATAACTCAGAATGCTTTTGTTTTTAAAATTCAAAAGAAATGAATTCGAAATCAACGAGATCATGTAATAAGATCTATGCTCTCAAAGGTAGTCTTGTACCACAGCGCATTGAGGTAGTTCTTGTGTAGCCTATGCTTTTCGGACCAGAAAATAATCGTGGATATGAAAACAAACGTTTGCTTAAGGAACCTGTACTTGTAGTCATATAAGAGTTCTGTGGCAGGCTTCAGGTCCAGACCCCTAGTCAACAAGTCCAACTGATGGTGGCAAACGAGAATGAACACAAAGCCCTGAATGTTTAACAGAACCCAAAGCAATTTCAATGGCCAAAATAGTTTGCACATGATGTAACGCAAACGCGGCTCTGAATCCTCCGAAAAAACTTGTAGCAGCATCCACAGCAGAAGATCGTGTCCCAGTCGGGCCATAACTGCGGCGAAACCGGGGATTCGTATATCCATGCGAGCTTCCTGGATCTGTAGAAACGATTCCGTGCCATAGGGAACGCACAGATATGTCTTGAACCTGCTCGAAACTGTGAATCGCTTCCACGTCAGTATGCCTACAAGATTCAGATAGCAGAAGTACACGTAGAGCAGCCTGAATGTTATTTTACAAATTCTTGCCAGCATGACGAGCTGACAACAGGTTGCAGGAGTCACAGAATAAGTTCAAAGTACACGTGTGGGAGTGAGATTTCGATTGAAAGTATGCTCAAAGTATTATTTTTCGACTGTAGATCCGTTTCTTTGCCACTGAGATTGAGATACATTAAGCAAGTTTTCATTAAGTATTTCGTTTATTTATTGAGTTACATAAAAAACGCTGCAAGCTAATAAAACGTGTAATCGTGTAGCTAGTAATCAATCTATTTAAACTCGTCTTCTTCTTATTTCAAATTAAATTCTCAGATACATTCGCAAATATTTCGATAGAGTTGAGAATAATTGTAGACTTTGGACAGTAGATACAAGGATATGCATAGAGTACATTTTCCATAAGTTAGATTCGGAGGTATAGCTCATTAGATGGGATATGTTAGGGTAGTAGCTCGTTGCCCTGTAGAGTCTAGATATTCACTTAGAAGTGCTGGGATGGCATAGTAAACAGTAATATGAAATATACAATATAATTGATTTATTTTATAGAATTTGTTTAGAGGTCTTTGCGATAAGTTTAGGACATTGATGGCACATAGTTCGGTTAACGATCTTTAGATTTTAAACGCTGCTCCAATAACTTTCAATAGATTTCAACCTAAGCATACAAGCAATAAATATGGTCGGCTAGCGACTATATATTTGTATATTTATATGTAGTGTTAGTAGTGTAGGTTAATTCTTTTGGGTGGGCTAAATTGCATTTGTTTGTTTCGTATTCTGTTAATTTTGCTCAAGTACTTAGTACAATAGAAAGTTCATAGCGCATAATATATGGTATATATTTTGACCTATATATTATATATTTATGTATGAGTACTCGTTCATTTTGAATTTTCTATATAATTATTCGCTGTTCAAGTGTGCTACTCGTTAGAATCGCCAACAAATCGTGCTACATAACAGTTAAATACTAAACTAAACTAAAACGTATGCTTAACAAAATCACTAAAGTGCAACGTAGATTAAATGCTTAACTTCTTAAAGATGACTTAAACGAAATGTTTGAAAATAAATAACAACATGCCTTAAACTCAACGCACTATACATAAATAGCATTACATTATATATCATTATTATTGTAATTATTGATAACAACAAGTGATGCGCTCTGTGATTACAATTTCCCATCGAATGGTGTCTTTACAAAGTATGTGACTAGATTGCCTTTGCCCTTGACATAGGTGAGGCCCCGACACTCGCACTCGTATCCGGCGGCCATTAATATCTTAGCTGTATTCTCCGTTGTCTGGGCAAGAGGGAGAGAAGAAGAGAGACGTATAGATAGAGCTTCATTATTATAATTATTATATTATGGGGTAGACTACCTGTAGTCTTCCCATGACGCCGCATGAGTCCATGCGCGATGCCACATTAACCGTATTACTCCAGATATCGTACTGGGGCTTCTGGGCGCCAATCACGCCCGCAATTACCGGTCCGTGATTCAGTCCGATGCGCAGGCGGAAACGTTGAAACGATTCTCGATTTATCGAATCCAATATGGACATCAAAGCAATCGCGAACTCAACCAATATGACCACATTGTGCTCCTCTGTGCGTTTCTCATCCTACACGGACAACGAAGCAATAGGGACAGGGAAAGAGAGAAAACGTTACATTAGTTGACTTTCGGGTATTCCATTATGCTCGCATTCGCCCTTCGCCGCTCGCCTTTATTGGCCTAGTCGGGCGACGTGAAAGCCAATTGAGCGTATGCCGCCTAAACTTTGGCTAATCCCTGCCCAATGGCGACCCTCATTCGGTGGCCCTTTTTTTATTCCTTTGTGTGCAGGGTCATTGTTTGATTTAACTGCAGAGTACACTCCCCTCCCATCGCACTCAACACGTTTCTGCTTGCTCACTCTGGGTATCCCAGGTTTAATTAAACTTCTAAGCAGCGATTAAACGGCGTTTAAACCTAAAATAAATGCGTACAATTGAAATGGCCCATTTGTTGCCCAATGTCTTGCTGAAGTTCTAGGGGGTTTCAAGAGCCTGCTATCATATACTATACTACAATTGTTGCTTAAAGTAGGAATTTTTATTATATGATTTCTCATTTGATTAAAGCGAATACAGTTATTAGGACCGATCGGATGAAACTGATGAACACTTAAGGAGCTCAGTTTATGCTAATCTGATGGAAACAAACTATACTAAAATACATTTAAGGTTTTCACCTATATTTTGTTTATGTTGCCAACTTACCGCAAAGCTACGCGACTATATAGATCAAGCCAGGAATGCGTTTTATATGTATTTACAGGATTAGTAAGCATTGAAGAAATACAGATTAGTTTAGGATAGACAGCCGGCAGTTGGTTAATCGAGCGTGTGCAACTTACCGTGGCGCCATCCTCCTTGCCAGGTCTCAGTCCCGATGCACACATATAGGTGCTGGCAATGGTTTTTATCTTCTCTATGCCACTAAACTTTGGCTTCAGAAGCAACTGTAAAGGGCATAGAAGTATGTCTCTTTGAAGTCGATGTGCTAAGCTACCTATATCTACGGAGCTTACCTTATCGAAATCGCAGATGATCTCGTTCAACAGACGCAGGCACTCCAGGCCCTGCTTGTTGACGTCTGTCTCGTCATAGAACTCCTTGTAGTTGGGAATCGAGGCGAACATGACGGCCACACACGAGTAACTCTCGTGATACAGTTCCGTGGAGCGTTCCAGGTGTAGAAAGTGTGTGGCCACGTGAGCTGGCAGTATGTTCTCCAGCAGTATCTACGTTAAGTGAATGATTAGCTAAACTTGTCAAGTGGCTGCTCTCGAGCTGCTTGTACCTTGTTTATGCCTCGCATTGTCTCCACCTCCTCCTGCTCGACCTTCAACTTGGCCTTCCACAGAAAGTCAGTGCGTGCCACATATTCACCCTGGCGATCCAGCGTATGCAGCACGGCAATTACCAGCAGCAGCAACAGGAAACCCTTCACCTCCAGCCGGAGTCTTGGTGGAGATAATGCAAGTATTATATTGTATTATATATTTGATAGGCTTTTGCGTCTCACCCATCATTGTTGAGTCGATTGTACTGCATATAGAGATCGCTGTAGCCGAGTACAATCGTCTGGCCAATCAGGGCCAGCAGCATGGTGATCAGCTTGAGTATGAATCCGGACCGCAGAAAGGCCGAGATGGCTGCCAAGCTGACAGCGCAGCAGCAGAGGAAAATCGGAGCGATATCCAATTTTGGCAGATGGTCATCAATATTAAAGCCGTCGGTACTGTTCAGAGTCGCGTTGGCGGTGCCATTGTAGGCTTCCTCGGGCAGGTCATCGGGCAACGTATTGTTGATCTGAAGCAAAACCAATACATAAATGGTGATATTGTATAATATTAAGGTGTTTCACTTACTACGCTGAACACGGCACAGGAGGAGATGAGTATGTTGACGATGATGAACATGGCAAGACGCAGATAGCGACTGCTGGCCACCACCTGGCCAGGACCGTTGCGTTCCGTTGTCGAGGCGTGCACATCCGGCACCGACATGTTGCTCAAGTAGAGGAACAAAGCGAGCGACACAAAGCTGGACAGCAGGGAGCCAACTAGCGCCAGATTCCTGTGGGTTAACAGAGCGCACGCTGAGCTAAGCAAATCGCCGCTGGGATTTGATCTCACCTACAATTCAATTACAATCAGCTGGACGACGGCGAGCGAGAGGAAGAGCACAAAGGCGCATATCAGGTCGTACCGGAAATGCGTATCCGGCTGCTCCCGGTACATGGCCTCCCGGGGCGTGTTGCGATACCACATGGTCAACGGCTTCAGCTCCGTGGGGGGCCCCAAGAAGTTAAAATTGAAACATTTACGCTCCGGCGGCAGCAAATTTGATTCAATCATGGCAATGCTCTGCAACGAGAGGCGGAGATGGTCAGAAGGAGGCTGGGCTAATAGAGTTAGCTTAGTTTGTTGCCGTACTTTACCCACAACCCCCAAGCAAGAGGGAAGGAGTAGGCTGGCCAACGGCAACAGCCGGCACAACACAATGGCTTCAAAATCTGGCCTGTTGCTCGCTTATTTAATTTGCCAACAACTCTTGGCCAGACCATAAACTTGCCCAAATCAGCATTCAGTTTCTTGTTTCTTGTTTTTTTTTCTCTGAATGATTTTCTGATTTTTTTTTTGGCAATTGAAATTTGATTTTAATGTTGTGTGCAGCTGCTGTTGCCGCCGCCAGTTGACCTCGAGGTTGGAACTACGGCAAACTTTGCCACTTACCGCCAGGCCAATGTTCTTCACCAGCTTGGACTCGGCAATGTTGGCAAAGGGTCGATCGGCGCCCCAGCACTCCACATATTTGGTCATCTTCGAGGAGGGGCGATTGCGTGTGACATGCCCTGAAATTATAAATAAATCCAATTTGATGCAATCGAAGGCCATTCAATCTATATAACAAGTAAAGAAGACTACAGTTGAGTCCACTCGATAGTAAGATACCTCTTAGCCACTTTCGCTGTAACAAATTCATTGTTAATATTAATTACTTGCTCATGAATAATTTACAAAACTTTGTCTCCATTATTTTTATTCATTTGTTGACCTCGCACGCATAGGTGCTAAATAAATAAAAGCTTCTCGTGACAACGCAGTTGTTATTTTATTTTAACATCTCTTTACGAAAGCATGTGAGAGCAGAGCAAATAGTCTCCCTGTCAGACGGCATCTGAGTGCAGGGCAATTCAGTTTGGAGCGACATAATCCCCATCAATTAAATTCGAACATTAATCCCTGACTTGTTAATTATTGTGGCGATATTCGAGGCATTCATGCTGCTGCACGTTCGCTGTCAGATGCGCATCAAAAATGCCACATCGCAATAAGCACTTTTTTGGTTTGGCACGTGATGCTGCCGCTGTCCTTGGCATATTAAAAGAGGCGAACCCTCATAAAAGAATAGCCGTCTCTCTGCCTGACGCTCTGTCTGGGCCACGAAAAGGTACACAGCTCAGACGGTTGTCAAAGGAGCTTAATTACAGAGCGCGGCATAGAGACTGCAGCACCTGGCCATGGTCAAACTGACACAAAGGACACACGACAGGCCAAGAGCGAGAAGAGAAAATAAAAATAATAATAATAAAAATGCAGGCACATCCACAATTTACGATGCAAAAGTTGCGACACCAGCGATAAAATTATGCATAAGCCGAAGCTCATTTGCGAAAGTGATTTTCAACTGTTCCGTTTTATGGCCTTCCACTTTCCACTGTTTCACAGGCGCACACTTTCTCTGGAGTACTCCTTCCCCATCTTTCTCACTTCACTCACCGCCATGACTGCGAAAACTTTCGCCACTGTGGATGGACAACTTGCGCCCCTCGATGAAGGCGCCGGAGGAGCGTCGTCTGTCGGCAAAGGACATCAGGCCTGCAAGAAAGGCGTAGATGGAAGTTGCAAATTAAATAAGTTAACGACTTTCGTGAGGTTTAAAAACCACTTCACTCCGCCCGCACCAAAGTTCCACTACAATATGCACTAGACCCCAACTTGGTTGGATACGATCCGATTTTAATATCGTAAAACGTATAAGTTTGTTATAAATTTAACTGTCGCTTTAACTACATTTTTTTCATTCAATTTATAAATAAGTACAATAAGTTTCAGTCGAGCGAATTCAAACATCAGATACCTTTCACCTAAAACTGTTTAGGACCAAAAATAAAAATAAATAAAAACTTGAAAACAAAAACTCGACTTTTAGAATTATAATCCTATCGAATTGGTCTTTTTCCATTTTCAACAGGTGAACGGTATATTAAGGCATAGCAGTTTTAATCTTGGCTTACCCTGCACGGACAGCTTGCGCCGCGAGCGCTCCGGCGCCTCGGCTACGGTTAGACTGTTGGCGCCTGCGGTGCTTGCAGCTGTGGTGGCTGCCGCCGTTGTGGGCGTCAGACTGGCCGCACTGGAGGCTGGTGCCGCTTGGGTGCCGCTGTTGGAGATGCCGCTCTCGCTGCCACTCATGCTGAGCAGATCTTCGGCGGGCAGGGACAGAGCCATCGATTTGGGTGCCGATTCAGAGGCAGCCGAATCGCCGCTGCCACGATGCACAGCTGTGGAGGCAGCCTCAATGTTGTTCTCCAGCTCCGTCGACTGTTTGCGAACCAGCGGCTCAGTGACTGCTGCATCCTCCTCTTCCTCGGACAGCTCTTTGATGGACATGGAGGCGGCAGAGGTGAGCGGTGCATGCAGTGCTGCATCCTGACTGTTGGTCGAAGTGGGCGACAGCTTCTCGCCGCCATCTGATGCAACCACAACGGGCGAATGCGTCTCGGCGGGCAGCAGTTTCTCGGTGACATCGCCCTCATCCTTGACTGGTGTGGCCAGCTCAACCGTAGGCTCCGCCTGCTCGATGCACTCCACGACGCGTGGCACGCTATGCATGTACACGGGCTACCGTCCGTGCGGAAAGTTGGATTAGCATTTCACACATACACACGTCCCGCTCTACTCACCTTGGGCGGCACAATGAGATACGTTTCGATTTTGTGGTCCGCCAAGTATGCATCGCGTCCACCACCCTCGCCCTGCTCCACCTCAAATTTGTCGCCCAGAAAGTCCAGCGTTTGCTTCGTTATGTGCACGCGGCTGTAATCAGAAAGAGAGAGAGAGAGAGAGAGAGAGAGGGATATCGGTGCGTATGAGTGATGCGTATGCGTTATATTATAGACATCGGATAAAATCCTCTACCCCCTAAGAATTTGCTTTGTTTTTGTACATGCAAATTAAGGAGCATTTTCGCATTGTCTGCTCTCGCTTCCCTTGCCTCCATCCATTTCCGTCTCGTGATTGTAATTTTATTTATGCCTAGGCTTTTGTTGGGAATTTCGCAAATAATTCGTGCGTAACACACAAAATGAGGCCGTAACTTTTATCCGGCTCATTGAGCAACGTTTCAATTCAATTTCAAGTACGAAAATCGAATTGAATCGAATCGAATCGAATGGAATGAAATGGAATAGAATAGGAATTAGATTTGCCTTCGCTTTGCAATTGGGGTAAATCAAAGACACAAGTTGTGGCTGGCACTGGAAATTCGCATTTGCCGACTAACGGCTGACGAGCTCGGGTGGAAGTGCACAGTTTATGGCGCACAAGACTCCCTTTAGAACAATGGCAATCTCAGCCGGCGCCATAATCACAAGCACTTGTCAGTCGCCTGTCTGTCTATTTGCTTTAATTACCACAGAGCGGCGAGAACTTCCAATTGCAGGTGAGGGCGAAGTGTTAAGTGCGAATTGCTGCAGCCCGAGACCGACTTGGCCTTGTGTTGCAGCTGGCGGCGAAGCCAGAGACGCGTTTAATTGCAACACTCGAGGAGAGACCCATTTAAATTGCCATTATGCCGTCTAGCAAGTGCCTGTATGTGCAGGTAGGAAGACTGATGGGGGAGTGGGTAGAAGGGAGAAGGGAGGGTTAAACGAAAGACAAACTTACCCCGCAACGCCGCCGCTCTCCATGTGGTTGGCCAGGGTAACATCATCGCTCCAAACATCAAATTGCCACTTGCGTAGGCCAAGGACGCCGCAGAGCACGTTGCCCGTGTGTATGCCGATTCGCATGTCAACATTTATGCCGGTCGCCTCACGCACGTGTCTGCCGGAATAGAAACGGGAGTGAGGGAACGAGAAGGAGAAGGAGAACGAGCATGAGAATGAGAAATAAAAGCAAACGATGGGGCAAACAATGAAAGCCGCAGTACACACAGGCGCAGTGCAAATATATGAGTGTGCGCGTGTGTGTGTGTGTGTGTGTGTGTGTGTGTACATTCATGCATATGCTTGTACTAACTAACTAGTTATATAACGAGTACAATTTCACGAGGCATAAAACAAAGCAGAGGCCAGGTCCAACGCTTTAGGCCGCTTTGTGTGCGCAACAGTAGGACGTGCAGGGCGCCGGGGTTGGGTTGGCCTGTGAGCGAGTTATACCAACAAGTCCTTGAGTTATTAACCTTAAACAGTATTCGCTGTAGTATAGTGTTGAGCCACTGCTACGGCCGCTTGCTCAGGCCAAATGAGCCGCAGCAAGAGCAAATCGCCTTAGAGAACAAATCACTTGGGAGTCCTTTTGGTTTATTTGCCTTTTACTTCTGTTCTTGTGCTGGTCGGGGTCATTCGGCTTGCCTGTTTGCCTGTTTGCCTGTTTGCTGTTGATTTGTTTGCCTTGCGAGTGTAATACTTAGGCACAAACAAATAACAAGAGCAGAAACAACCTGGACATGCATGTGGATTAGGTGCAGGGGGGAAACACTGAGATTGCGTCCACAGCTGCCAGGCTATTTTAATTTGCAAAAGTTCTAGAGATCCGGAACTAATAAAAGAATTCTTAAATGAGCGCGTCGAATAGAATTGTGCATAGTATTTAATATGCCTGGGGGAATGTCAAGAATCTATTGCCTACTTTTGAGGGCACAGCTCGCCCGGCTGCTGCCTTTGAAATTGCAATCCACGTCAGAGGAATATGCAAAGCAGAAATGGCAAGTCGCAGCCTAGACATTGCTCTGTACAATTAAACTTTCACCTTCACACACACACACATACACAGAAGTACTCACACACTCAAAATGTTGGCATTTTCATGCGGAGCTGGCGATTAAAGCAAACGGCAAAAGTGGAAAGAACTCGTCTCAATGGGCTGCAGTTGGTCTGGCCTGCTATGGCCCAAACAATGCCGAAAGGCAACTCTCGGTCAGAGATTGAAAAGCCAAATGCCTTCCGGCGAAGAACAAAAGAAATAAAGCGAAATGAAATGGAATGAAAGAAAAGAAAGCGCCCGAGCCAAAGAGCAAAATAATAAACACAATAGAAATGTGTTCAGTGTTCAGTGCCGAATATAAAAATCAAGGCGTCGAGAAACATACTCAAAGCTTAGGTATACTAAAGCAAAGTAAAACTGAAATATCAGGGAAAATATCTTGAGTCAGCTTTAATGCCGAGAAATGAGCAACAATTAAAATACAACTTGGTTGAAAATAATTCTTTAATATTTCATATTAAATTAATGGAAAATTGGTTCACTACTTTTGAAGAAACAAACACAGTATTAAGATGGGTATTTTTCCTTAATGTATTTTATATGCATCAACTGAAATAACTCCTAGACACCGCTTGCAGGGTATGCGCTATAGACTTGAGCCGCTTTCTCGGGCATTACGTACATGCCTGCGCCTGAGGCCCTCGAGCATAAATTCGTGCATGTAATAAAATTGCTTTCTGTGCCGATATATTGTGTATTGTATTTTATGTTTATTCATTTTTTGGCTCTCTCTTTTTTTTTTGAGGGGTTCTTTTATTGTATAATACGTTTTTAATAGGCCTCCCGCGTCATAAAGCTGTGCGTGTCTATCGGGCGGCAATTACACTTGACAACGGACAACGGACAACTGACCAGGCTAGCAGCAGGGGCAATAAAACGCCATCGGGGCTTATTTTTATTAAACTTGAAGCTGAAGTTAATGTTAAAGAGAGACGAAACTGTGAACAATTTATTGCTGCACGCGTCACTGCACCGTGCACAGTGTGCACTGTGTTTGCAGTCGTGTCAGAGAGATGAGAGTACGCATGTTCAGCCAGTTGGCGTAAGGAAACTATCAAAGTGTTGAAAGTAAAACAAACGTTTGCACAAGCCCTGGCGGCAACAGGGCGTACACACGGACACACACACACACACACACGCAGACGCCATGACACGCAAGGCAAACACCAAACACACTATGTCAAAAGGGATTGCCAAGGGCAAACATGTCGTATACGTAACGCGCCAATGTTGACTTTATGCAGAGTGAACGAGTGAGCGTAACAGACAGAGAGAGAGAGAGAGAGAGGGAGTGGGAGCGGGAGCGGGAGTGGGACTTACCTGATGGCATCGATCATTTGCAGGCCCATGTTGACGCAATTGGTGGCATGCTGTGGCCGTGAAATGGGCAGGCCGGACACGCAGTAATAGCAATCGCCCAGAATCTTAATGCGCAGGCATTGATTCTCCTGCACAATTAGTTACAGACTACGAGGTTACAGCGAGCTAATAATGGTGGTCGATTACTCACCTGTGCTATCTGATCGAAGCGCCCGAAGAGATCGTTCAGCGTCTTGACCAAATCGCTGGCAGTCAGGGAGGACGACAGTGGCGTAAAGTTCACTATGTCCGCGAAGAGAATGGTCACATTGGTGTGCCGCTGCACGTGCAGCTCGTGGAAGCGCGTGGCCGAGGTGGAGGCCTGACCACCGGCACGCTGACAGGCATCGGCCATTTTCAGCATAATGCTACGCTTGACCTGCGAAACGGAAAGCGGAAAACGGAAGGATTGTTAGGCCTGTTTCTGCTGTTTCTGTACTCGGCTCGACGCGACTCGCACTCACCTCGGCGGCAATGTAGGCGGGTATGACGCTCAGCAGCAGCTGCTCCTGCTGCTCCCGCTCGCACTCGAGCTTGACGCGCTGCTCGATGCCTGTGCGTGTGCCGTCCACGGTGCGATTGTGTGCGGCGTCCGACATGATGCGATAGTACAGGCCGGAGACGGATGCGCTGGCCAGCATCACAATCTCGCCAAAGAGCTGACAGAGCAGTAAAATGGGTCAGCAAAAGATATACACAGAGTGAGAGGCAAAGAGAGAGAGAGAGAGAGAGAATGGGAAAGTGGCAGCTAGGGCAATGAATAATAGGGCCAATTGGCAGGCGGGAAACGCAGAAGCAAGAACAACATAAAACCGCAAGCCTGTAATCGAAATTCCCAGCATAGAGCTTGTGTCCCAGCTAATTAACGTTGCCAACAGGCATCCCAACGGGAATTGGACACACAACCAGGGGCGTAGGCAATGTTGTAAAAAGGCTGCTGCTTCCAACTCTGAGCACATTAACTTTCATTTCCTTCTACTTTAAATAATGCGGGCAAGACTGCAAATTTTACTGGGCAAACCCTGCCCCCATAAGCATTTCCGGCATACGCCCAGGCCCTGGCCGGAAAGTTCTCGCTTTGAAATCAACAAGCGGAAACTATACGAAAAACTAAACAAGCCCTTAATTTGCTGCCAAATTGCGAAATGCGAGCCATTCATGTCGATGGCAATCAAGTTTATAATTAAAATATTTTGCAATTATATTAAGATAGGTCCATGCAATTGAGTGCTCAGATATTTGATATGATTGCGGAATTAATTAAATGGGGATTTTACTCAAATTTGCATGCACAGTGTACACTTACCATGGGCAAATAGTCGGAATTCTTCGGGCTGGCGATGATGCGGTAGAGTATGTGTATGGCAGTCATGAAGAGGGCCAGCACCACAGAGACCGGCCAGGAGATGGGCAGCATTGTGTGGATGCCCTGCGCGGCAAACCGAGAATGGAAAAGGAAAAGGTGAGCGTGGAGCGACAGTCTCTTGCCTGTGGCAGTTACAGTCGAATCACAGAGCGTCGCTTACCAGGAACAACGCGTACATGGGAAGCGGTGCCAGCTCGCCGCCGGTAATGGCCGCAATGGTGCCCAGCGAGAAGGTGGTCACAATGGCAAAGGCCAGAGCCGCTGCCGGCGAACTTAGCACAGCCGGAAACTGCAGGGCCGTCAATATGGAGCCAGAGATTACGCCGGCCAATACCAGGAGCAGCGTGTGCAGCAGGTGCTGTGGGGGCCCAAACAGTGTGAATTACCATATTCAAATGGAACTTGCTACTTAAGACTAGGCGGCGGGGCAGGGGGCTGTAGAGGTAGGGTATACGAGGTGCTAGCTTACCTGCTTGTAAACGACGCCAATTATAATGGACACCACGCATGCCAGCAGCGACGTGAAGAGACCCGATCTGAACAGAGACTTGCGCAGCCTCTGGCGGTAGCGTGTATATAAATCGTTCAGGTGTATATCCTCAGCTGCGAAGCACAGAAAAGTCAAGTGTTTGGGCCATTAGCTGGGCGTGCTAAATGGGTAATTTGCTGTGCAAGTACAATGGCAGCTCAGTGTTAAGCGCTCTCAGTTGCCATGACAGCGGCGGCATTTATGAAATTTCATGTCTGGCTTAAACGCCTGCAGATTATTATTACATTTTCAGCGTTGCTTGCGTCGATTGCGTATTATTGCAGTTAAATTTGATGCCATGAAGACGAGCAGGAATATTTCTTCTCGCTATTATATTTCCTATGATGACTCTTTCAGACAAAAACTCTATTTATATCCCTGCTGTTTATTAAATTTAACTGCACTGCTGTTTAAAACCCACTATAAATTAAATATTACCCACACAAACACACACACACACTCATCTGCCGTTTAATAGGTGCGAAATAACGTCAGAATCAAAAGGTCAACACGCACTTTCGTCTGCCAAACACGTCAAAATTAACATGCAGCAATTTACGCATATATACGTACCACACATATATATATAGAAATATTCCCTGATTTTTTCGGCTTTTATTGTTTTGACGTGTGTTTGTAAATCGATATGGACAGTAACCATGTGGTCTGCTAATTGGCGCCATTTAAAGTCTTTGATTTATTTATGGCCCAGACGCTGTCGGCCAGTGTTCGATATCTCAGGCGCCGCCAGGTGCGAGTGTTTGGACGGTTATTTATAGCGATTTGCTTAAATTTTGGCTTATGCTGCCTGCAAGCAGTGATTTCCCTCAGCATATTTATGTAGAATATTTAAAGTAATAAAAATCTATAAACATAAATCGTTCCGACTGACGGATAAATTAATGAAATTGAATTAAAATATACCATATTTATGTTCGCCACATTTGCTCTAAGTCCTACCAGATTATTTTAATCGGAATCATTGAAATCAAGCAATAATATATGTAAATGCATTAAATTCATTATTTTAAATAATACGACATTTGGAATTTTTATTAGGTCTTGCGGGTTCACATAAAAAACCGCGCCCAACCGCAAACTTGAGGCGCGCATTAGGGATAAGGATAGGCAGCACATCCCAAGGCTGAATATGCGTAAAATTTTACATGTGCCGCCGGCGAAATGTAGAGGAAATACAAAATCAACAAAGCCATTCGACAGCGAGGTGTGTTTCCCAAGTATTAATCGCTACAAAATTGGTACATTATATTGATGTTTTTATATTTATATATATACGAATTTTACATATTGGTACAATATATTGAAATATTAAAAAATGTAGTTCTTGCTTGCAGCTAATATAATAAATTTATTTCAAAATCGATCACTTCAATTGTATTGAACAGCAGAATAATAAATACCAATACTCTGCGAGCAGCCCTCGCAAAGAGTCGATGGCGGCGCTGCGGCTGCCTTCACTTGTTTATTCTCTGCAATCAAACAGAAATTCTTTTGACATCAACTGAAAGCGTTGGCTGAGCACACAGACACACATGCACACCTACACACCGAACATACACACACACACATGCACACGAGCATGCACATGTATGTAACCATGTGCTTGTGCCTGGATGACAGATGCTCTCTCTGGCGTGTCTACGCCAGTGCCAGGGCTGCGCTGTAGGTCATAAAAAGTAAAGCGTCTAAAGCGAAACAGTTGAAGACTTTGGCAGGAGACAGCACGATGTTGGCTGCAGAGAGCTTATGGCATAGATTTTATAGGACGATGCCGTGAATGGAAAGCCGACGCGGCTTTTCATACGGTTCCATGTGATTAAGTACGTGCAGACACATGTCAGGGCACCGCCAGAGTGGGGGGACGCGCAACACCATGGGATCTGGCATCTAACAAAATTTTAATGCGCTGTATTTGGATTGACAATGTGGGGTTGAAGTTGAGCTCCGCTCACCGCCACTAGGTCAGACCGGCTTTAAGAATAAGTATTTTATTTTATATTTAAAAAGTTCTACTCTTTGTCTTACTGACTTCTGACCTCTGATGAATAGTGATGAATATCGATAACAGAAAGAGCAAAATAACATAGGCAAAACAGTTTGCCATGTCGAATCTCTGCTGAGATTAAGACACTTCAGTTAGGTATTTTATTTGACATATTGTATTTGTAGCAACAGATTGATTTGTAATTTCAAAAATTAAAATTTCGGTATTACCATGTTCAGAAAGAATTCGGAATCAAATACCAGCAGTAACAAATCGCAGGCAATGCGCATCAACCTTGGATCTCCGGCTTCACGGGTGTGTATGGTCAATTCACCAAATCCCATAACCCTATACCCAATTTCGCGCAGTCCACTAAGGAGAAGTCGGCAACCGTTGAAGAGCAGATCATGAAGGATGATCGCTATTTTAATCTATTATATAAGGCCTATGACAGCACCAATTTCGGAATCAGCCACAGAGTCGAGAACAACAACAACAGTCCCGGCGTTACTGAGCATCTCATTGATGAGCCCAGTATCTCCAGCATGCTCAGCAGGCTCAATACGATCGGGAGGTCCGACAAGGAATGGTCAACCAGTGTACTCGACTACAGGCGCATGGATGAGGAGTTGGCACGCAGTAAATACCACCAACACCTTTCCATCTCTACTTAAGCTCTACATTTCCCCACTTTACAGTACAACGCGACTATGAGATCATTGAGAGTTCATTGGCACGCGTTGGTCTAGATATTGAAAATTGTAAGGTTTCATCGTATACATTTATTTAGAAATTTATCTAAATTGTCTGTTCTGTTGCAGTTAAAGCTACAGAAGCTCCAATAAGCCTCGATTCTGATTTAAATCTGATCGATGCCTCGACTACAACAGCGCGCTTAGAACCGCGAACTATACAAATGCACTTCGATGATCCTTCGGGGACATCAAACGGCTTTCAGGCGACATTGGGACGCCGCCGAGATGAAGCTCTAAGCGAACTGACGACTAATTTTCAACCAATGAGAACAACAAATAGATCGAATGGAAACGCTTTAACCGATATAAGACCGCCCAGGATAGAGAACACAAGTAGACCATTACGGCCAGAGGCCCAAAGTGTGGCTGAGGAGAAGCCTGCGACGATAAGCAAAAAGGAAATCGAATCGACTTCGGTTTCAGCTTCAGCTTCGTCCTCATCTACGGTTGCAGCATCATCATCTTCGGTTGTGGCGGCGCCACCAGAGCCCTACAAATGTCCGGTGTGCCTGAACAACGTGCAACAGCGCAAGCCCGCATCGACCATATGTGGGCATGTGTTCTGCAGCAATTGCATTAAGTCCGCCCTGCGCACCACCTGCAAATGTCCCGTATGCCAGAAGTTGATGACGACGCGTCAGGTGTTTAGGATATACCTTTAGAGAAGATGGATCAATCGAGTTAGTGTTCGGCCCCTATTCGCAGTAGCAATCGTGTACATAGATTTCATTTATTTAATGTATTCCCATTAAATTTCCTTCACCAATCGCCCAACAATATGCAACGCTT
Source organism: Zaprionus bogoriensis (assembly GCA_035046045.1). Lineage (NCBI taxonomy): Eukaryota > Metazoa > Arthropoda > Insecta > Diptera > Drosophilidae > Zaprionus > Zaprionus bogoriensis. The sequence goes on along the minus strand of JAWNOI010000191.1, from coordinate 1,592,359 downwards.
TTTAGCCAGGCCCAGAGACGCCCTCGTTCTGCGTAATATATGCGTGTTAAAATTGCGCTTATGCCATGGCTTACGGTACAAGCGAACATAAAATGCAACAAAATACAGGCAGAAGCATCAGGGGCATCAGGCAGAGCTCAGCTCCGGCTTCCCAGCGACTTTGGCTTGTGGTACACCCACACAAGTGCATGCTGCCTGCAACCTGCCTGCAACATTGTAAATTACGTGCTTCAAGTCGGGGAAAGTATTACAAGCTCTACGTGGCAATTCTATGCCGCATGCCAAGGACAGCAAAATGGTCTAGTCGCACGTTTTGCCAGCTGCTCGACTAAAACTAAAGCGCGGCAGATATTGCAGTGGATTTCCGGTAAAACTTTCTCCTGCCCGTCAGTCGATACGGCGCGTTGAAGGCGTTCGATTTAAATTTATTGCGAACTCTAATTAAATTTGATTGCAACACCTCAAATGATGCAGATTCAACTAACTAAGCTTTTTATTGCCAGCCCCGATCCTGCCACAAGTCTGATGTTTGTATTCGGTGTTAAGTCGGATGATTTAATGGCGAGCAAACTCGATCTAGATTTAACTGTCGTCGGCCACACACAGTAAATCAACAGCTCAACAGCTTGACAAAGGTAATCAACACCTTGGCCTACATAAATAATGCGTACGCTGGCCAAAAGCTATTACTACGCCTCACGAATTGGCGACACAACGAGCCAAAATAAAAAACAAAAAAGAAAAAACAAGAATATTATTCTCCAACAGAGAATCAGCTAATGGCAGGAGGGAGGAGCATGGGCGAGCAAATGTCATGCCATCGCATTAATCAAGGTGCAGTCGAAGCCTTTGGCCATGGGGGAGTGTCAGCCCCGAAATTGCCAAACAGAACTGCCGGAAACTGACGCACAGTGGAGTCGTTTGAGAATTCAAACTATAAAGCAGAATATTCCCAATATTAAATTTTATTTTAATACAAAAGTAGAGTAAACTTCGAAAAATATCATAGCAAATCTAGGTAAAGATTCACTTAAGTACTTGAGATAAACCTAGCCCACGCAGGGTTTAGGAATCCGTATCCTCTATGCGTATGAGAACAGGATCCATTCAATAGAGAAGCCGCGACATCGGCTCATCAGCGCTTGGACCGACCGACCTTTTTATTATTTCCCCCCAAATTCCTTGTATAATTTTGCATATTTTCATTCATACTATAGACCATACTTTTCAAAGCTTTGATAAGTACATTTTCATACAATTTTCGCTCTTAATATTTTCAATAGCTGCTGCCACTTAGCTGGTACCACTGTGCCGGGCAACAGCTTCAGACCGTCGGCACTCAGCGCACGTATTTCGCCTGTTTCTCTTGCACAATGTGCGACCATTTTGCAATTTCCTTTAGGACAGTAAGCTGCCTCCCCCACTGTTTATTTGCCGTTGTGCGTGCGCTCCTAAATAATGGCTACCTAAGCCGAAAAAAAGGCGGAAGACAAAAGCAAGTCAGGCTTTTGTCATTCATTCGAATGCCACGCACTTTTTGCAATTTACTTGGGCAAGTCATTTGATACTTGTTACCTATGCGTGCCACAGCCACGTTCGCATTGAGCCACAATATCAATCTATGCTGTATAACAAATTATGAAAGCCAACAGGCAGAGCAAATTGGGCGACCTTCAAGGTAGCGCGATTCAGTCTCGCTTTGCTGCTCATCGATAGCGATAACAGTTTTTTCACTGCTCACAGGCTCTCACAGCCTGATGGGTTGAGGCAGCCACTTTCAGGCTGTCATCGCTCTCTTAAATCTTTCACAGTATGCAAAGTGGACATAAAACTGGTAAGTGCAAGGAGAAAATGCCATGCAGAGGGAAGAGAGAGCAGCAGAGCGACGGCGGCTGCATTCCATTTACGCTCTTTTGTTATTGATATGCTACACACGGAGAAAAGGCTAGAACTCTGCTAACAAGCAAACTAAATTCTGAAGAAGCGTAATTCTATTTTTAAGATACTGCTGTGAACAAAAAGTAAGGTGAATTTGTTTGTACAGTGAAAATTCTTTATTTATTCTCTTGAATCAATCTAATGTCCTTCAAAGTAATCCATTCCTGATAAAATACATTTATGCCAACGCGCTTTCAAATCCTCGAAACAGGCCAAATAGTCCCTTTCCGGTATAGCCCTTGTCGATTTTTCTTTTATCTCTTCAATTAACTCGAAACTCCCCAGAGTGGTTGCGGAACGATATGCTTCAAACTTTTGGCGAAAAACCATCAGACTTAAAAAAAAATCGAAAGTCTACATTCTTGATCCTTGGCAAACACAAACGTAAATATAGTACTGATACTGACATTGACATTAAATTACCGCCAGATGTCATCAACAGTCGTGCCAACTCAAGAAAAAGAGAACTAGTCCACCATCTTAAGCTCGCGAATTTTAAATTGAAAATTCACCTTACTTTTTGCTTACAGTAGTAAGTAAAGAAATTTCTTTTAGCAGTTTTTCAGGTTTGAATGCCTGCTTTTCTCACTGTGTATTCCTGCCATGCCCAACGCAGGACAAGCGATGCGCAATTTGTCACAAATGTGAATTTAATAAATGTAGAAAAAAACGAAAAAAAAAAAACAGTGTAGCATGCAAATTGAATTCGCCACGCACCGCAAACGATTCGCATTGCAAACGCGATTTACGGAGACGGGCCCGGAGCAGTTAGGGTATGGTTTGATTATTATAGGAGTACTATACTTCTCGAGCTGTCCGAATCAGAGCCGCAATCAAATGGCATGCCCGATTCGCATTTATGCATGAGCATAACGAGCAGAATCACAGCTCGTCGTCATCGTGCTCAAATTGTAAGTAATATGCATATTTTAGCAATAAGAAAGAAAGCTCAACAATGGCGCACAGCCCAGGTCCAGGCTCGGGCCCAGGCCCAGGCAATTTACATACATACATCTATTATATTGCCTTTCTTTCGCTGCTGCTCAGCACATCTCATCTTTAGGCAATGTCGCCTAATACTCGTAACCCCGAGACGGCATGCAAATCCAGCGCAGCATTGTCTGATATTTCCATATTTCCGCCTGGTGCCGGCGATACACGTGCGTGCATCGTGAATGCGAACAAGGGCGCATTTAAGTGGGTATCGGGCTCGGCATAATGAGCCACAGCGCAGCATGTGAGCGGCTGGATATATGTTATATACGAGGTGTGTTCAAAAAGTAAGGAGACTTTTCAAATTTCGCGGGCAACATATTTTCGATTATCGATTTTTTTGTTTTGTTATATTGGTACACTCTTCCCTAACATCTGTACCAAGTTTCAATGGAACATCCTCTTTTGTTTGGTTGTGAGAGGCGTAAAGTTACAAGTTATTTTGCGAGCTCGGCGATTTTTTGCTGAATTTTGACCAAAAGAACCGTCGCATGAGCATCGCTCAAGAGCTGTTGAATGACGTCAACGACGACCCAGATTTACTCAAAAGGGTCATTTGGCCCCATGTGACTTTTTCTTGTTCCCAAAACTGAAGAGACCTATGAAAGGACGGAGATTTGCAACGATTGAAGAGATAAAGACTGCATCGCTGCAAGAGCTCAAGGCTATACCGAAAAGTGCTTATGGGAAGTGCTTTGAGGATTGGAAAAACCGTTGGCATAAGTGTATTGTATCTGAGGGGGATTACTTTGAAGGGGACAACATAAATATTGATAAATAAATTAATAGTTTTTCTTGAAAATACAAAGTCACCTTACTTTTTGAACACACCCCGTATATACAGATATATGCGAATCACTGCCAGGTACAAATCGCAGTTCCATTTCGCATGCAAGTCGGCTGCCAAAGTTGACAGCTTTAGTGGCATAATACGAAATGAGCAACTACCAGAGATTATAGAATATATATTCCCTAATCAAGGCTGCCATTGAACTTCTCTTCCCTGCAGAGTAATTGCTGTGAGTCATTGTGGGAAATCATGGGCAATTATCTAATAGAGTTCAATTTCTGACACTCTGCACATAATGCCGGGCAAACAGTTTGTTTATCTCGGTCTACCCATATTTACAGCCCAATCAATTTACAACTTTTCAGTCAATCACAAACCGAACCCAGTTGAAAAGAAAAAAAAAATATGAACGCAATCAGACCAAGCCAATTGCGGGCCCAGTGGCACCAACAGTTGATGGGGGCTCGCGGCTAGGGCTGAGGCTGAGCGAGTGTATGTGGGTGTGTGTGTGTGTGTGTGGCATCGCTGGCGCCAGCAGAACTGGCAGACGAGGCTCCCTTGGTGACGGGGTCCCAGCAGCGGCGACAGCTGAATAAACAACAACAACAGCAACGAGAGCAACGAGAGCAACAACTGATTGACAGGCGAGCAGGGCAGCAGCAGCAGGAGGAGGGAAGAGCGCAGGGCAGCGCTGTGCGAGGCAGAAGCTCACAAAGCACTGAATACCGTTTCATCGACACTTTTTCATTGAATTCAATTAAAAGGCGAAATTGAAAATTGAAATTCAATTAAGATGCTATAAATACGCTGGGTGTGAGGTCTCTGTGTGTGCAGGGGAGGCATTGCTGGATACAGCGACCAATGATGATAGATGACCTGCTAGAGGATTCCATACACATACACACACACATGTCCTTGTGTGTGTGTGTGGCTCATGCAGACTCTTTGCTCTGCCTGATTTTTAATGGCCTCATCAACACTTTTCTTACTCATCCTTGATGTCAGTGTATTGATAACAAATAAATTGATCAATCAATCATAAGGCCTGCATATGGAGTGCTCATTCGTTAATTAAGAGAGAAAGCCATACCTAATTACAAGAGAGGCGAGTACAATACTTATGAGAGTATAACAGCAGTGACTGCTTTTTAAATGCTTTGCAGAGTGCTAAGAGAGGGTTGAAGCGTTCAGTTCTTTTTGCTGTGCTCTCTCTTCTCTCACACCCACGATCGTTGTTGTTGGCTAACTTAACGAAACTTGCACTCACACTGTAAAGTTTACAGACGTGCTATCTCTTACGCTCTTGCTACTCACTACGCAATGCTGAAATTAACAGAGTAATGTACGACAACGGAATGCAATGCAACAAGCAGCAGCAGTGCAGTGGCTTGGCAATTTTTACTCTCTTTAAATGCTGTAATTAACAGAAGACAATGCAACAGGCAGAATCCCAGAGACAAGCCAAATTTCACTCTCTTTAAATGCTGCATTTAACAGAGCAATGTAAAGTGGCGGGCCGAATTTTAATCTCTTTAAATTAGACAGACAGAAACCCTTTAAAATTGCTTAAGAGAACAGCACAGCGAAATTTCGCTGAGCATTTAAGCATAATTATGACAGAGAAGTCAAAGTAAGTCCCTTAATTTATGCGTTACTTTTGCGACTGTTTGGCCTCTATTAGCTGGACATAATCTACTTTCCTTCAATTGATTGCGCACATAATTTGTAAAACCACCGCGGCAGCGGCAAACGGGCCAAGCCAAGCAGAGCAGAGCAGAGCAGCTGCCTTCAATTAAAACAATAAAGAAAGTAACGATGAGGCCAGAGCCATTCCCAAATGGCCGTCCTGAAGTCCTGAAGACAAAGTGCAAGCGGTTGGCAAGAACTTTCATGAACTTCTCGCAGCGAGAAAAAGACTACTGAACGGGAGGGGTGAGGGTAGAGGAAGTAACTTTGCAGTCAACTTGCTGCCCCAAAGGCTGCAATGCAGCCTTGTTGCAACAATACACACACACACACACACACGCAGCATTACAGCATTACAGCATTTGCGCGTGGGTTGTTCAAGGTTAAAGGGCAATTTTTGCAGCTGCGCATTTAAAATGCGTAGCTTAAGAACAAAGACAAATTGCTCTATTTATATTTAAATTGAATTACCAGAGACCACAACGATGATGATAATAGAAGGAGCAACTTGTCCCCAAGTCCCTTGTAAATCGGCCCACATATCTCAGGCTCCATTCAGGGAAGTTGGCCTAATGAAGCGACGCATCACAGTGTTTGTTTGAGGGCCAAACAAATTATTCTTATTTTATTATGTCTGCAAATTTCTTCCCGCTGCTCATCCACATGGCGTATGCATAATTTATATACCCCGCACACACACACACACGCACACCAGTGAGGCAGGCATTAGAAGACAAGATGTTTTATTGCTGGCGCAGCTGTTGATATGCAATTTAAGCAATTTTCCGTTAATAGCCCCACGAATCCTATACGGATGCGGGGCGTATACTCAACGCAGCCTTCAGGCTTCGAGCGAAGCCAGCTTAAATATTAACTTTTTGCATTATTCTCAATTTAAGCAATTTATATTATAGCCTCATTAGCATCATGTGCGTGTGTGTGCGCGTGTATCTGCGTGTGTGTGCCAGCTGGCATAGCTTTGAGTTCTCATCAAGATGCTAATGGAATTAAAATGAAAATTGAGTCAACAATATTAACACACTCAACAAAGTGGATGACGGTGCCGGCAACAGGGGCAATGACTGTGAAATTCGGTTATCAACACGCCGACATGCTGTGCATGCTCCTAATAGATAAGTATATGGGAATCTAATGGCATTATGCATGCCATACACACACACACACACACACACACGCAGACATATGTATGCTTGGGGCACTGGGAAAGTAACTGTGAGCTTTGCTCTCAACGATTTCCGCACTTCATTTCATTTCATTTCATTTGAGCTCGTTGCATTTTCTTTCAAAATTTAAATTGTCAACTAATGTCGAAATAAGTTATAGAAATTATCGGAGCTATGTTCCCAGCGAAGATTTGTTGTTTTTGCCTGACCTTAAGGTTTGGCTGCATGGGCATTGGTTTATTCGGAATGTTAAGCTCTGGCCTGAACATCGATTATATAGTATCGGTTATAAATCGTAATGAGTTCTATATTTTTACAGTTTGCTGCCGCTAACAATTTATTTATTTTACATTTTTTGTTTACTTCCAGACTCAAAAGTGCGCGAAATTAAATATGTTTTCACATGTAAACGCAATTATTATATACCCATAATATTAAACATTAATTACTTGTATTTGCAGCTGAACTGTATCCTTCACTTCAGCTAGCTCCGGAATTTCTAATTATGTTTGCCTCGCTCCTACTCTTGGTATCTACCGCATGCGTAAGCCAACTACCATAAGCTATAAACAGTTCTCTGGGTGTACTAAAAATCGTACTCTACTCCAGCGATCACCGTGGACTGTCCTGATGTATGTAATTCTGGCAATTATTCAGCTCATATACGTTTTAGTTTATAGCCTCGTCTCGTGCCTGCTGAAAGTCAACGTGGTGGCAAATGAGAGTACACGGCATTTGATTGCATTGTGGATTTGGAATTTTATTTCTTGCAGTAAGTGTGACAGAGCTTTATATATTTCCAAATGACAAATCTCATCTCACATCGTTTCAGTTTTAGAAATATATTTTATTTACATTGCGTTTTCCTTTTATCATGTGCAGAGGAAAAACATCGATGAAGCCCGTTTAAACATGGTGTAGATAATAAAAGTAAAGAGCAACAAATTGTAAAAGCAAAAGATGCTAAAAATAAAGATGGTGACATGTATCGATAAATAAAATTAATATTTTCGTTAAAAAAAAAAAACAATATATTTCTATAATAAAATGCTGATCTAGACACAAGTGTAGCCACTCTTCGGTCCAGAATTTCATTGGAGTTCGTTCACTTCTTGTCACAATTCCCCAGTTGACCCTCGCCCAAAAACAATGCTATCGAAATTGCCCAGGGTGCTTTTCGCTTTGTTTAAATTAAAATATTTGCCGCTTATTTAATTTTATTGATACTCTGGAATTCGGCCCAAGCGGCCCAATTAACTTTGACCAATAAACCCAAAACTTTTTCATCGTTTGGAATTTTGTGTGCAATAATTGAAGCAATTAACGGGATGCCAGCTGCTTTCAATGTGCCCGCTGACTTACTCGACTCGATTTTCCCCAAGTCTGCGCCCTAATGAGCTCCTTAAAAAGTGTCACGAACATTGTGCGCCCCGACAGCAACACGCACACCAGCACGATGAGTTTGTCATTGAGCCAGGCGAGTTATATATTCTACTATACATATAGCACGTTGTTTTTCTGCCCGTTTTCTTTTTCGAGAGTTGCCTATTTAAAGCACATGAAATTTCAATCAATAAACAACTCGGGCTCGGGAGCAGGCACGAGCCTGGCAGGCAGCAGGCAGGCAGGCAGGCAGGTCTGTTCATTCATAAAAGTTTCGCTGCGTGCTTACGCTTCAATCAATATTGGAATCGGTCAACAGGTTGCAGCCTTCCCTCCCAGTTTGCATACTCTGCGCTTCAAGGAGATAATGTGTCAAACAGATGTGAAGGAGTTTCGCAAATGTTCGCTTAATTTGGGATCAAGCTTAAATCAAAGCCTTGTAGCTGCGCTGAATATTAATTAAACTTTTGCCAGACAACGCGTAGGCCGATCAAAACTAGGATTATAATTATTTTAACTCCATCGCGCTGCGGCTGAAATTTAATTAATAAAACAACGGTCAAAGGAACTGCCAGAGCTGCGAGAACTGCGCAGCAAACGGCTGTGAAATGGGCGTGGTGACTTGATATTATCGTGACAAGCCCAAATTAAGTGGCACTGGGGTTACATCAGCCCAAAGCGGTTGGGTAGGCAACTCGCATGAAGGTTAGCCCGCCGAAGCCAAGGCCAAAGGCCAACTAACTTAGTGCGAAGCAGCAGTTCTGCTGAAGGGGTTGCCGGGGCCGCAAGTGAAACTTACAAATATACCATTATTATTATTACTTTACAGGGTATTCGCTCGCACAGCCCATTTCACACCATGAGCGCGTACTTATTACGAAAATTGAGCAGGCATCCTTTATGGAACTAATTTGATTTGAAGAAGCTTCTGCTACTGCCTCTGCTTCCTCTCCATCTGCGGCGTCTATGTACTTCTGCCTGACTGCCCGTCTCGTTGTCAGGGATTAGAGGCAGAGGCGTAATGCGCACTCTTGATGGGCGCGAAGGCGAGGCCAGGCTTTTCGCACTTACCCGTTGTTCCGTTCTCGCTCAAGTCGCCCAGCGACGTCGACAGGGCTGTCGCCATGGCCGTCGTCGTAGTCATTTCTGCCGCCGTCGTCGTCGAAGTTGTCCTTATAGGTTGCGTTGCATTTCCGCTGCCGGCTGTTACAATAATGGACGCGTTCGTGCCATTTTCCGTTTTCACAATTTTCGCATTGCGGCTTACCATGGCAGGAAGGAAAAGCCGGCGCCGAAGCGAAAACTCGCAGTCGCCAGCTGCGCGCTAGAATTGCCTGCCCGATGCAGGCGGACGCACTCCACTTGTTGCCGGCCGCTAAATGGAGACAGAGACCGAGAGAGAGAGAGAGAGAGAGAGAGAACATGAAAATGGGTTTCCTTCCGGCAAGTGACATGCAATTACGAATACAAATAGGTGCAACTTAAATGTGATTCCATTAATTTAACTGCATGCACAGTCTGTAGGCGAATATTCGGAGTAAACCAAGAGTAAAGTAAAAGCGACATAAAATAAATGCGGAATATTGTCAAGTAACATTGCTGTCGAGACTTTCCCCCAGTTGTTATCTCGGGCGTTCTCCCAGAGAAGTACAAAAGTTTTCGTATCTACATTAGAAATCGACGGCGAACAAAAACTGCGACAAGTTTCAGTTGTCAACGCTCAACCGAGGTACAACTTGCCCAAATACATGCACACATAAATAAATAAATAAGTGAGTACAAATACAGTTGCAGGGACAGAGCGACTGTGTGCAAGACTTGACAATCTCCTGGCTTCAATTAGAAAAGTTTCAACCGAGTTGAACGCACGCAGCGAGGCGTAGCGAATTGCACACACTCACAAAGGACTCTTGTAATGCTGCGCCCTTAGCCCTTAACCCTCAGCCCTCAGCCCTGTGGGTGCCGCGTCAAAGGATTTGCGACGAATTTCAGCAACTGTAGATAACTTGTATAGAAATCTTGTAATTTCACACATTCTTCTGTAAGGCGACTACGTTTCAAAGGATCTCAAAAATGTCTGCAATTTGAAATTAAAACTCAACCCGCCTGTGTGACATTTTTTGTTCTTATTTAGTCGACTATGGTATAAGGGACAAGTACTTAGGCTTCAAGTAAATGTCAAAGGTTCAACAATCACAGTAAAGAAAGCTGCAGTCGGACAGCTGCATACCCTTCACACCAAACACACAGCTAAACCAAAAACGAAAAGCAAAAAAAAGTTTTTTACCGCTCGAAATTAAAAATAGTTTCTTGTATAACTTTTGTGTTTTTTTTTTATTATTATTTACACAATATACAAACAATGCGATTTGCTTGCAGTATGTCAGGGAAGAGAGCGATATCTTGAACTAATAAAGCAATATAATCCAGCTGTAGGGTATTAACAAAATTTGGATAAGTAGAGTTCGGAGTGTGAAATCGCAATCTACGTGCAAGTCAACAGCTTCGTGTGGCAATCAGCTCGATCCGATAAATGAGTAACGAAATATGCGAATGCATTTAATAATAACCAAGTTTGCAGGCATCGAAATGTGCTGATTGTTTGCACGCTTAACTGGTGCGTGCCGAATAACAAATGATATTCATTATAGCCCCGCTGCGGCCTCCGGCTGCTTAGCACCTCGGCGCAGCAATTGTGTGCAACGGGGCGTATGCGTTATTTCAAAAGCAGTGCAACAAGTTGTGTGCATGCTCGGCAATTGAAAACAATTGGCGAGAATTTAGTGCACTCGTTGTTTGCCTTGCAGTTGAATATTTATTTTTACAGGGTATACAGCAGCAGTAGCAACAACAACAGGCCGGACAGCACACAGCTGTAGGCAGTTCATAAACTTAGTACAATTGCTTGATCTCTCTCCCTCTCTCTCTCACTCTTACTCTGGCATATTATGCCCAATTTGTGTGCCCAAGTTCAACTTTAATCGAATCCATTCACAACTAACTAGTTTAAATGCCCCTCTTGAGATGTCAGAGATGTAGAGAGCATGCATGGCATTATTTCAAAGCAATTTCAATGGCATTTTCACTTGAGTTCTGTTTTCCTTTCGCACTCGCTTGCTCGCGAGTGTGTGTGTGTGTGTGTGTGTGTGTGCGAGGCTTTGTTCGACAACCACTTGTAGATTTTCGCATTTTTAAACAGCAAGCGGACAGAGCAGGGCGAACGGCTGGACGGACGGACGGGCAAAAGGCGGCCACGCGTTTGACCCGTACAGAAGCAGGCGAAGCAGCAGAAGTGGCAGAAGCAGCGAGAACGTGGAAAAACTACTCATAAATAAATAAACTCTCGCATATTGCACTACACACAGACTCGGGCATTGTTATTCTATCTTTTTTCTGTTGTTGCGCGTTGCTGTGTTTTGTTTCGCTTGGCTTTGCTCATTGGCGCGTGTATTTTTTACACAACAACAATATATGTATATACAAACACACACACACATACACACACATATGAGAATATAGTTTTTGTTTACACCTCAAAATCGCCGGCAGCGACAGCGCCAACAGCAGTGGCAGCGTTTACCCAGCTCGCAGCTGAGCAGCACCTGGAGGGAAATGAAAATAAATGACTTTAATGGTCGACGGTGCCAGCGGGCGGTTCCAGTTTCGACAAGCTATTTAAAATGCCATCATAAAAGAGTTGCAAAATTTATAGCTAAAGTGCAGTTAACTTAAGTTGAATAATCAATTCAATTATGCTCACTCGATCAATCAATTGCACTCATCTTCTCAATTTTATTTTCCAGAAAATTCAACAATTTCGCTTCCATTTCCGTTTCAATTCAATTGTGTTTCAATTCCACAGATGCGTCCGCTTATCATGCCTGCATTGCTGCTCTGAACTTGAACTTTAATATTTCCAGGTCATATTTATGACATCAACAGCGTTGCGTATACGTAATCTACAAACGCCATTACGTATACGCTTCGATGACAATGTGCTGATAGGGCTGAGCACCAAAAGCAACAACAACAACAACAACAATGAGAGCTATAGCAAGAAAAACGCGAAACGCTGCCCAATTATCGTTCATTTGCATCAAAGTAATTATCGAAATTATCATTAGGAAATGGACAGCAAATGGCGCTTGTTAGATGTGGGCCATCAATTGTTGCTGCTATTAGTGCAATTGTAAAGTCCCATGCGCTGGTGTTATCACAAAAAACCTTTGCGTGCGCGTTGTACAAATTGCCAAAACTGTAAACTCATCTGTTTGCCAGCCACACGCATTTGTTTCGCATATATCTCCACTTCCCCCCCCCCTAAGACTCACTCCGACTGCTGCTTGCCACATGCCAGTACTTTCAATAAACATTTTATACAATCCACACACACACACACACACACACACACATATGTATGTACATATATATTTGCTTTAATAACCTTGCATTCTTTTGGCGCAACGCGTCGTTATTCCAAGTGTTTGTTGTTTGGAATTGATTAAAACAGTGGCAGGCAGGCAACGACCCGCGGCAAGTTCCCTAAACACTCGTGCACACATGATTGAGTGCGCCCGGCGGTGGGTGTGTGGGTGTGAGGGTGTGAGGGCGTGCGAGTGTAAGTGTGTAAGTGTGTAAGAGTTCACGTGTGTGCGAGTGTATGTTACTGTTAGTGTATCTTTGACTTTGATCGTTGATGATTAATGATTACACCCGTGTTTATTGCCCTTGCCACTGTTGCCACCGTCTCCGTCTCAGTCTTGCTCTCAGTCTTGCTCTCGGTCGTAGTCCACGTCGCGCCGTCAGATACGTATTACAGTTTTTATCGCTCTCGGGGGTTTCCTGACTGCAGTGCTGTCATATTTCAATTGAAACACACACACGCAAATGGCTCAAATATATATATTGGCATGTGCTGCCGTCTCAGCGGGTAAGTGCTTCACGGGCGAAATCGTTAAGTAAAATTTGCCGCTTTTCCTACACACACACACGCACAAACACACACAGTGGCTGGGAAGTAAAACTTGTTTTCCGGCATACGTTAGATTTTCGCATAACTTGCGTACTGAGAGCTCACATCGAGCAAGTGAGAAATAGGCAGAGAGAACGAAAGAGAAAGAGAGAGCGAGCAAGAGATTTAAGTGCTTTAAGTATCGGGATAAATTTAACAACGCTAATATTTGCAATTTATTTGAAATTTTATTAAGATTTTTAAGTAAATGAACTTTACTCAACTTTACTACGTACTTAGTATTTTATTTGTTATCCGCTTGCGTATACTTAATATTACTGCTACAGTCTGCCACCTGCTTCTTCTGCATGTCTGTAGTAGCTCATGGCTTGGCGAAGCTTGCATAAATTCCACCAGCTTCTTATCGCCAATATGCAGTTATTTGCCTGGTCTGACTTAAGCTGTGCTCGAGCGAGCATCCTGATTTAAGGCTTGGCTTGACTTTCAGCTTTCGGTTACCCCTGGAAACCTGACAGAGCTTCCGGCTGTGCTTATGTCGCTTGCCACAAAACTTTCCATAGAATTTCAAGCAGGAAATTTAATTAACATGCTCTTGAAGATGTCGTTGCGAGGCAAAGACAATGCAGTCCTGCCCAGCACAATAACTTTCGTAATTGGCTGTCGAAAAAGTTCCCCATTCTTAAAAGCATAAAATCTCAATCTAATGCAATTATAATGCAATTAGTTTGAGTGTTGCAGCGCACGTAGCACGTACTGCGAAATTCTAATGCAGTTGGCGAAAGTTGCCAGCTTCAGGTTTTTGGCGCAAGAATTGCGTATACGCAGCGTGCACGCAGCTCGCCTGCCCCAGCATGGGGCAGCAACATGTGAATGGCGGGCTAATTTCTGTTTTCAAAGCCAAAATCGCAGCCAAAAGTGGGCAGGGCGTAAATGGTTGTGGGCTTGTTTGGATTTAGTTTTTGTGGTTTTACTTTTTGCTTGTTCTTTTATTTTTTTTTTTTGGTTTGCTGGTTTACAGCTTCGTGCCCATGAATGCTGATTCATTAGGAAACCACAGGCGCAGGCGCAGGCACAGGCACAGGCACACACACACACACAACAGCAGGAAAAGCAAGAGAACGTGGTAAAGCGGGAAGCGGGGCTATTTAAATGGGCATTAGTACGAGCCAAGCCATGGCCATGGTGGATTATGGTTATGTGGCAGGGCCTTCGCCCTGCTGCAGCACGTAACGCTAGCGAGATTGGGCGAATTTGTTATAGGAATTACCAAGAGGAGCGTGACCCTTGCTTCGCTTCAATCTGTTGTTAGTTTCTGTCGAAATAATAAATCGCATTTCGCTGCAGCACTTTGCAATCAGAAAAGGGATCTACTATTATATCTGCTATAGCAAAAGGCATTGATATATATATGAATTAATGTCGGACAAGCTATCATCACTTGCGCGAAGTTTTATTTAAAATTGTTTTGATTATTTGAATTGTGCTTTTCGTACTCCCGCCCGACCTTGACCTCCCCCAGGCAGAGCTCAGCAGCTGCACTTAAGTGTGAGCATTCCGCAATGTAAATCGCAAATTTATGGCGCTGAGCAAACGAATCCAAACATGTGCTAAGCGATTTTATTAGCTGGCCCCGTTCAGCGAAACGGTGGGCATCAAAAGTCTAAAAATAATTGCTGCCAATAAAAATTGTTGCACCCCGAAGGGTAATTAACAATGGAATTAAACACGGAACACGAGGCACTTGCTCATGGAATACCTGGCAGTATGTTCAACAACAATTGCAATTAATTTCCTGGCCATTATGCGAAATTTAATTAAATTCATTCTCATTCTCATCATCATTCTTCGCTCTTGCAAAATTGAAAAATTTGTGCAATGTGCAAGAAAAACTTGATTTGCCATAACATCAAATTTCCCGCTCGTTTGGCCGTCGTCAGTCAGCCAAGTCTGCCAAGTGGGCCGGGTGGACCGACTGCGCAAAGAGACAGTGGGACAGCGAGGCCGACAGACCAACATACCAAACAGTCCAAAGATTTGTGCAAATTTGCGCGATTTGCCAATGCTTTTTGATGATGACGTCGCGACGTCAACTCGAATTCGAATTCGGTTTTTGGTAATTTTCGCCAGAATTATGGCCACAAATATGACGAGCAAATAAATCAATTTTAAAAACTGTGATAAATGTTGTAAGCTATTTTCTGACAGTTTAACGCGCGGCAAGTGTGAAAAAGTGCTAAAACAAATCTCCGTACAGACAGAAATAAGAAGGCAACACAAAATATCGTACTAGATGAAAAAACGGTTTATTGCAAATAATTATTATGATAGAATGCAAACGTTCAGCCGGGCAATGGGATGCCCTGTTTATTAGTATATATGTATAATATATGTGCATTAAATCCGACAGAGGAAACTGTATATTATTTTCCTCTGTAAGCCAAACACATTTCTCTTTGTGCACTCACACGAGAAATGACGAGTATTCGCCTTGTTTACCCCGCTTTGTTGTCTGTCCCATATTTGTCACACACTACGTAATATTCCAAATGAGTTTTGGAAACACAATACATAACATTTATTTTTAGCCCACGGCAGCGTCAATATTTGCAGATAAGGTTTTCAGTTTTACATGCGTATTTGCTTTAAGTTCTCCATTGTTCGCCATTGTGCGGCATAATGAAATGTTGAAGTGAAAATTGATTTTAAACAAATATGAATAACATGCATATGCTTGGCTTATGAGCCCAGCTGATGCCTTTCTCTCTCTCTCGCTCGCACACTCTGTCAGTCTCTTTCCCTCTCTTTCCCGCTAATTGCGGCTACAATTAAGCTTCATTAGGCGCAATTAAAAACATATTCTTTCCTTCGGTTTCCCTCAGACCTCAAGGGAATCAATTGCAATTTTTCATTTTTTTCATTTTCCTAATAACCCAAGGAAGGGTATTACAATTACGCGAAAGCCTCGACAACAGCGAAACGAATTTAAATAATTGCAAGAGTCTTCTGTATTTGTATGCTTTTTTGTTGTTATTGCTTTTATAAATTTGGCGACTTTTCGTGGGACTTTTTCAATAACCCTCGAGTGGTTTTATCTGCTACATTTATTTTCGTTGTTGTTGCCGTGGGTTTCGCTGCGAATTCTCTCTCGTTCGCCGTCATTACACATGTTTATTATATTTTATACTTCTCGCTCGGAGGGCTTTGAATTTTGGCTGTCGCCTCCCGGCTTGTCACAGTTGTTGTTGCTGTGTTTGATTAGGCGTCTAGGCTGACACATGGGGGGCACAGATACAGCTGCAGATACGGCTACAGCTACAGCTACAGCTATTGCTACAGATACAGATACTGCTATGGCCAGAGAGAGAGAGAGAGAGAGAGCGGGGCGTGTGTTCAGCGCATTGGACGACATATGTATATGAAATTTTACACAAATGTGCAAATTTAATTAAATTCAAACGAGAAATAAATATAAAGTGCTTCGCCTCGACATATATAAGTACGAGTAGCCATCGCCATACACACATCTAGAAGATATACTAGTTGAATATCATTTGTGCTTCTCCGGCTGTGTGTGTGTGTGTGTGCGTGTGTGTGTGAAATAAGAAGCGGTGCGACCTGCGAACAACCGACTGAAATTTGCTTAACAAACTGAACTGCTTGCTCTACACAAACACCAAGCCGGCGACCACACAAGCATCAATAGCGAAGGAGAAGACGAAGCAGTTGAAGGGGATGTAGGGGATATTTTCCTAAAGCAAAATAATAAACTTGACAAAGTCCAAGCGGGAGCGCACTACATATAGACGCATAAAGCATTAAATTATTTTAGGAAACAAAAAATTTACGATCTTTGAAAGTTTCGTAAAATTTCCGGAGAATATCGCTTTGTTTATTGGTGCAATCAAATGATGAAAATTCGCTAGATTAGCCAAGAATATATGAAACGATTTGAAAATCCGCTCGGCAGACTCGTATACAAGTGAACTTATGTCATATATGAGTGGTTTTTGAAATACGCGTATTTCGCATTATCTCAAAGGGGGAAATTGTGTCATCTGTGAATGGCAAAGCTATTTATACCCGATATTTATGTATTATTCACAGTTGTTGTTTAATCGCCCAGTCCGACGCTGTATTTGAAAGAGAGCCCTCAAAGAACCGATTAGAAAGAGAGTCTTGGGAACAGTGCTCTCTAGACATGTGAAAGAATCGCAAGCGAACGGTCTTAGCACCAACTGTTTGGATCTCTCGCCTCAATGTAATTTACAGTTTGCGACAGCATTATAATACCCTCGGCAAGGGTAAGAGATAATTGGTCTAGCCTGCGGGCAGAGCGTGTTGGTGCGGAGCACTTCGGGACGGACTGAGTCATCATTCCAGTTGCTTAATAAGTACAATTTATGGCATGCAACATGCTAAATCTTAATGATTCACCATAAAAACCGCACCCGATACAGTCTCAAACTAGTTGGGAAGTTGGGAGACCTGTATACGGTATAACATGGCATAAAACAAGAGGCATTCAATTTAAATTTGAGTGAAAAGCACAAGCTATGGCAAGTAATCAATTCTGTTGGCGCAGTTTCGTCATTTGGTTCAATAAGTTAATAGAAATGCTTATTTGAACAGAAATGGGAAATATAATTTGTCTCATTTGGGCTTATTGGGTCTTCAATAAACTATTTTATCGACGCTATCGGCACTGGCGACTTTGACTTTGATAGTGGAGCAGTAGACCAACCCGAAATAAAATAATTATTGAACTCTGCAACGGGCGCTCCCTCTCGACGAGTTATCAGGGATATTGTTGGTATTGATATAGACATAGGTGCAGGTATACTCGTTCGTATTGGTATGCGAATATACTTAGTAATTTGCCCGGGTTGCGTTGATTTTTATATGCCGCAAAGGTTTCTTTATTCGTTTCTTGTTTCTTATAGAATTTGAACGTTGTCTTGCCATAAAGATAAAAAACTGAAATATATGTCTACGGTTGGATATATGTATGCACATACTTGTATATACTATATATATAAATAAAATGCCGAGTGTGGGCGGTTATTTATTAACACTGAGCCGTGAGCCAAAACAAAATCAGCGCGAGCATTTTTATAACTTGATTTATTTAAAGACAACATTTGGCAAATGATTTCGCGACTAAGTAAATGATTATTTTTATACCCTAGCCGAGGGAATTATATGACGAAATCTGCTAGAGCACACTATAGTTACATATGTATATTTTCCCTGCAGTTGCACGAGATTTGAAACAAAGAGTAAGATTATGATTTTCATGGAAGCAAACTTTGAATCAAGCGAGAACTGATTGTATTATCAAATTGTATATATATATATATAGAAAACCTTTAAAATGTTACCATAGTATATGGGATCAAAGAAATGTATGTATATTTTTCCAACGATCTTTTTGTGCGTCAAAACAAACAAAGCTTTGACCTCTAAAACGATGACATACAGAAACTTCCCAGTCGTTCGAAAATAGAACACTACAAGTATCATTTGCTGGGGCGAGAATTTATGATAATAATAATGATGCCAAAGTCAATGCCACCCAGAAAATGACCGAGATAGTTATGCATGCGCCGGGCAATATCTGTAGTCGCTAACTAAATTTATTTGTGCTGCTTTTTTCTATCATTTCTTCAACGCATACGAGAACACACACACAAACTCATACACACACAGCCAGACATTCATCGCATCTCATCGCGTCCGGCCGTCAGAAATTACGAAAAAAAAAACTTGCAAAAAGTATGAAAAATGAAAAACACATGCGATTCGAAAGCCGAAGACCGGATGCCCTCGAAAAAAGTAACAGCAAGTAGAGCTCAAAAGTTATTTGTTTGTTGAGCGATAAACATATATATATGATTCCTTTTGATTAGTGGATACGACGGATAATATTGTATGCATTGCATTGCAGACCACACCACAAATGCACAGTACTCGCGGATAGAGTATAAGGAAAACAAAAACAAAGCACACACACACACACACACACACACAGAGATACAGACACAGGCGCGAAAAAACTTGACGCAATGTGTCGCCAGCAGCTGACAATTCGAGAGCAGCATAATTTTTTATCGCTTATTTTTGAAAATTTCATTTTCATATATTTTTATTGCGCCCATCAATTCACACAATTTGCAGACTGCTCTGGCCTGGCTGCCTCTTCGGTACTTTGGCTAATTAAGAGGCACCATAAAGACAGCCTTAGCACAATTCGTATAGGTTCGTAAAATTAATTATAGATATGTATGTATCAGAAATTGAAAATCAAAGCCGATTAGCGCTTATCACACTCTCGACGCGTTCGAACCTGATTTTTAGCTATTTGTTTTTGGTTTTTTTTACGTTTCTCGTATTCTGTTTTTTTTTTTTTTTTTTTTTTTTTGTTTAGTGTTTCTTTTTTGCGTTGGACTTTATTTATAGTTGAATTTTAGTTGCTATTGAACCTGGCAATTAGTTGAGCGGCGGGCAAGAGGCACGGCAATCATGTGCGCTCACTTTGCCGGTCGGCCACGTTGTGTTTGTTGTTCTGCTTTGCGTTAATTAAAAGTTCTCCTCATTGTGTGAAAAACGCATACACTACCTACAAAAAATACTGGAGGCTGTTGCCGATGCTCTTTCCTTGACACTGACGCTGCTGCTGCTGCTGCTGCTGCTGTTGTTGCAGCTCGGCTGCTGTTGTTCTGTTGCGTTTGCTCTTGGCAATTTGTTCAAACTTCACATGCGTGCTCGAATATGTGTATAGCTTAATTATTTATATCAATATTAATATATGTAAATTTTTCATATATTTTTTGAGAATCGCGCACGTTGTTAACTAAATCATGGCACGCACACATGTACCGGATAGAATTCCCGCGCGAGCTCACAAACGGTCGCGCGAAATATAAATCGTATCGAACTCGAAATAGGAAACGAGAGCGAAGACGAAAACGAGAACGGCGCGACCGCCCTGGCGCACGGTCTAATCAGAACTGAGCGCAACTTTCTAATCAACAGGCAGAATGGTCGGGTGCTCGCACTCGCACTCACACAAACACACACACACACACACGGGCAAACAATGCGAGCACCTACCGAAGGCTTGCCGAAGTTTGGTGTCTGTCGTCGTTGCATACGAAGAAGAGAGTACGGTCGGAGGGGGTGCTAGCGGCTCGCTCAGCTCACTGCGTTATTTTCGGCAATCGGCGCCAGGTTGTCGGGCAAAGCAGGCGCCGATGCAACGTCATGCGTTGAGATCGTTACTGCATGCACACTGAGGCAAAGTAAGTGCTATTGATTAAAATTAAATAGTAGATAAAAAAAACGAACTAAATCTCATACTTAATTTGTCTATTAAAAAATATGAATTAATAATACGATTTATTTATTTATAAGTTTTGTTTTATTAGTTATTCATGCATGTCTTATCAGTTATGTATTAATAATATTAAAAATATTGATAATAATCATTGATAACATACGAATTCGGTGTATTCATTTGCTATCAGTATGCACTGTGCACGGCTTCTGTCCAAACATGTTCCATGCTCTCTTGCCGAGCAACAAGCACAACGAAATGTTGCCGACCTTGCCGGAATGTTGCTGAGCAGCTACAGAGCGCGAGAGTGAGAGAGAGTGGGCGCATGAGAGAGCGCCATGGCGCGGAGAACCCTAACCGTCTGTTGCTCTGTTTTGGTTTTTATCACGAGTGCCGGCATATTGCACGCACACACACACGCAAGCACGCACACTTTGCTCAATGAAATTCACACACAACATGCTCGCACGCACACATTCAAGACGCTCGCTGTGTTTGCTTAATATTTGATGTGGCGTTTCTTTAAGTAGCTTCTAATCAAGTGACACTTTCCGTATGCTTATTCACACACACACACACACACACACACACACACACACACACAAATATGCAGTGCCAGTCGCCAGCTAATCAATTAATCAATCAATATCAGGTTGATTCATAAGACCAATAAAAGCAGCGAATACTTCAGAACGCACCTACTATCAGCTGAACGGCAAGAACTAATGAAATATATATATAAATATATATATATATTCGCAGGTAAAATGTTTTCGATTTAAATAGAAATGCGGGAATAATATATACGTATGTGTTTTACTGT
This sequence comes from Zaprionus bogoriensis, assembly GCA_035046045.1. NCBI lineage: Eukaryota > Metazoa > Arthropoda > Insecta > Diptera > Drosophilidae > Zaprionus > Zaprionus bogoriensis. The sequence goes on along the minus strand of JAWNOI010000191.1, from coordinate 1,571,257 downwards.
AAACAAACACCACTAGGGTCTGTATATAATTAGTTTTTATTGATTCCCATTTTTCCCAGGAACATCTGCTCGAATCGTTGGGCTTCCATTTCGCTTTCAATGAAATTTGAAATGCAGCTAAACGCAATCGCCGGCTGCACTTCAGCCTCAATTTCCCATGCTGTAAGTGCGGATTTAAATGAAATTATAGTGCCAGAGCTTCTGGCTCGACGAGATTGAATTTCCCTCAAGCATTTGTTAATTTCGGTTTAGCAGGATATTGTCAACGTTTCTTTCCGGCTGCCTAGAGCTCAACTCCAAGAAAATATCGCATGGCAAACGTTCTATTTACACGCGAACAACAAAGAGCGAGAAAACACAAACACAAGCGCAGCTACATACAGATACAGATACAGATATGCACAGTGCACTGCAGTACGGTTTGTTTGCTGACTTGTGCAATTTCCGTCCGACAATACGGAGCGTATACGTAATGGGCATTAGTTAGCTTGGATTTGAGCACTTCTCGTTAAAGTTTCCGATGCGCAAACAGTGAAAGTTATTTTCTTTATAAAAAAAAGAATTTTCAAAGATATTAAATTCTACACATTATTAATTTATTTAATAATACCTGAATTGAGTGCTCCATCCTTCTTTCAGCTAATTCATTATTTACGCCCGCATAGGATGTTAAAATTGCCCCTCATCCTTTTTTGCTAAGCTCCTAATGCAATTACAGTGCATGCATAAATTATGTGCACGGCAAGCGAAATTGCGCCAGGCAGCAGCAGGACAACAACACATGTTAACTTCCTCTCAAGACTCTAGACATTTGCATAAATAAGCCGAGGCTCAACTTTGCAAATATAGAAAATGACGGGGGCTTTCAAAGCGTAAATCCCAGTGGCAATATCTTTGCGAGCTGTTGCCAAACTTTAACAAGATGCCAAACAAAACAGACGAAATTAACTAATTGAAGTCACAAATGGACTTTGCATAAATTCACAAAATGGACTGGGCCCACGACAGCGAGCGAATAGATTGAAATCCTCCGACACCAAATCCCCTGTCAATCGGCAGATGCTTGTCCCGGGCATGCATAAAACATGGCCATATCGAAATCAAAACATGTTTACGTTTTGCATGTCGCGTCGGCGTGAGAAGTCTTTGGCAAGTATTGACTCGCTCTTGAATTTCTAATAAGCTCGGAGCCTGCTTGCTAGCTTGCTCTTTGATGGCGGATAGATGGGTCTGATACTCTTGAGCTTCATAAATAATCGATTGAATATGATATTTCTATGACTTTGTAAGCAGATTATCCCTGAACGGGGGCCAAAGTGTTGCGTTTGTAGGCCAGTATGCAAATATGGTAGACGAGACCTCCCATTAAGTATGACCTAGAATTGTCAATGCTGACGTGCTGCGGCCCACAACTCTGGTATATAAATGCCATTAGGGCTCCTGCATTCGTAATGAATGACGAACCCTTGAACTTTGCCAAGGAAAATCAATTGCAACAAGCTTTAAATAACTTTTCACTTTTCGTCGAGCAGAAATAACTGCGCTTTAAGCAGCGCAGCGCGAAGCGATGGGGGACTTCAGTTTGGCCCAACATAAAACCTAATTACGGGATGTGCTTTAATTAGTGCGCTCGGCGTAATTACAAAACAGCAGAACTGCAGGAGCAACAACAATGCGGCCGACCCAGCGTGACACACAATTAACAATATTGGGATGAGTGTATGAGTGTGAGTATGAGTGTGTGCGGTGCGAGTGCGCGTGTGCGTGTGTGTGACAACAGCTTGTCATATTTACTTTGCTTAGCGCCCAAAAGTATGCTGTGTGTTTGTTTACGAAACGAAACGCTTTAAATGTTTGGCCCAAACTAAAGCCGAACTGAAAAGTTACGTAACATCAACGCGAAAAGTGTGAAATTTCCATGACGCTATAAAATACCAGAGTAGAGTGATAAACAATTTATGCCAGCTCCGCACACTTGATAAATATTTCATATATTGTATGTGGTGGTAGTTCAAGTACGGGATGAATTTATGTACAACTTTTTATGAGAAAATACCTTCATTAACTTTAGATGCCGCATAACATTATCCAAATTACCCATTAGGGTATTCCAATCAGTATCGATAACCGCTGCCGTACATATATATCTTATATAGAGCGAAGACATTTGAATAAATATATTCGCAAATCACGCAATTTTTCAGAATGAAAAGAAATTCAATATAAACGCAAATTATTTTGCTGTCCGATGGAGAAAGGAAATTTTTCAGGCCCCCTGCCAGCTGCCCATGATAAACTTTGACTACCTTTTGGTGAGGCAAAAAAAAAACGTGCATCCTGTTTATACGTTGTCTGTCTGTCCCTTTGTCTGGCGACCGCTTTTGTTGTGCGGTTGCTTTGGCTGCGTGCGTGTGGGGGCTGTGTGTGGGCGTGTCTAACACCTGTCTCCCAGCATTTTGTAACTTTTCTTTGTGGATGCCCTTAAAGTGTCACTGTGGGCATTGGGAATCCCTTTAAAGCCTCTTTTTTACCAGGCTTCAACAGAAGATGACGATACCTGTGGCCCAAAATCTCTCGATAATAAACACAAGCTTTATGTTGTTCTTACCAACACGAACATTACACTTATTATTTATGCATTCCAAATTTGGTTTAGCATATAAACAAAATCTAATAATCAGACCTAGAGAGAACTTGTGATGTGTGGTTTACCGAAATGTACCCTCTGCTCCATATAACTATATTTTATTTCTTACAAACATTTGACTTTATGGCAATTAAGTCTGCGTTTCAACTGGCTTTGCAGGCAGTTTTAAAATATATACGTAAATAAATTTGTATATCCAACCCAATTTCAGCTCTGGCCTATACAGGGTATAATGAAGACAATAAGCCGGCCCAGGAAACTACCCATGAGCTTGCTTTGCTTCTGTATTGCGTATACGCAACGAGCTCCAAATTAAATTCATCATACGCCACGTTGTGCCTGCTGGCAGAGCGCCTAAAACTTTTGCACGTTCGCTTGCGCCTTGGCATACGAAATGAGCGGCACGGACACAAATCTTCGGCATATTCAATTAAGATTTAATAGACACATTCTGGGCCCAGCTGTACCCGACAAAAAGGACAAAATGTCAAATGAAATTTAACGCATCGAAACAAAGAAGGCATACCCGACAAAACCGCCCAATGAAACTCAAAATATGCCATAAGCCCATTTGGAATATCATAGTAAATGGCATACCGGGCTTTCAAAAGAAAACAAAGAAATTGCTAGGAATACTATAAAAAACAGTAAAGGCCGCACTGTTCTGCAGCAGGTGAAAAAACATACCAGGTGCACAATTTATAGGCCTATAAACATCGATATCCGCATCGAAATGCCATTTGCAGCGGCTGCAGTTGAGTGCACAGGCAGGACGACAGAATAGCCGTTAGTGTTTATGTGTGTGTCTATGTGTGGCGCCTGTTGCGCCAGATGTGTGTGTGTGTGTGTGTTTTCATATACCCTGTAAAGCGGCATCAATATGTTTGTGCATAGTGCCATTTGTTCTGCCATGCCGAGCAGCCGTTTCCATTTTCATTCATTTATAATGCATTTTTATTGTCGTTTTTTCTTGCTGTGCAACGTTGTAGGATAGTGTTAAAGGCGCAACCGCTGCAGCTTTGACAGCGTATTTCATTTTTTCGGTGAATTTAAATACCAAAAGAATGTTGTGGAATTGTATGAATTTCCTTCCGCTTCAGGTGCATGTATTTATTTTCATTTTCGCTTTCCGAATGCGGCAACGCAAATGAAAAACAATCACAAGACATCCGAAATTTACGCGTTGGGTTGTTCCCGGAAAATTGCCGCAGGCCTTCTTTGTTTGTTGTTGTTCCATTATGCGCCTTCCGCCTTATATTCCACACAATCTCGTGCCTCGGGCATCCCCATAATTTTCGACTGCCAATTTATTTATTCATGCAATTGTGCGTGTATTTAAAGCAAATGTGCGTTTAAATATTTCATTTGTTATTTTCCGTGTATTTCCCACTTGCGCTCTCCTCTGGCAACATGTTGATAATGAACGCGTGTAAACAGAGGCAGCTTCTCTCTCCTGCGCTCTTTCTCTCTCTATCGTTCTGGCTCTCGCCACGCACAGGCTTGTACGCATTATACACCAGCTGGAAATAGTTAGTACACATGCAAGAAGTGCAGAAAGATGTTCAGCTATATTTAAATACATTTTATTCTCATTGCTTTTCAGTTGCGTTTTCTTCATTCGCTTAAATGGTACACAAATTACACAGACAGTTAGTTAGAATAGAGTACAGAGTGTAGTTCTTCTTCATTAAATCAAATGCTTTAAATAATTACACTTACAGTACATAAATCGTAGAGATGTGACTGCAATGAATACATCTTTGGATATTGTTTTAATTTTCTCATTATCATTTTCGATCGAGCTCTTACATACATATATAGAATCAAGGGTACTTTCATTATGTTAAATACAAGGCAAAATGCACAAAACTTTCTTAAAGTTTATCATTTATCAATAAATCAGTTTGAAAATTTATGTTATACATATCCAATGGCATTAAGAACTGACTGAGTTTAGCGGTGCAACTGAATGACTGACTGACTGACTGATTGAGTGACTGACTGACTAACTGTTTGACGGGCTGATTAGACTTATAGTTAGAAACAAAGGCGAGAATAGGTTTTCATCAACACACACGCAAGTAATATAGTATCAAAAATACTTATCATGGCTTCATTTACAAATTTTAAAATACAAAAATATTTTGATTAATACCGTTAACAAAAATACTTGACAAATAGGAATTTCGTGTATCATTTACATACAATTTGCAAAAGTAATTTACATCAATTTTGGAACAACATTATGTGCAGGTGTGTGTGTGTGTGTATGTGTGTGTGGTTGTGTGTATGTATGGTTGTGCTAGTGCTGTGTCTTATGCCCAGTCCTTCTTGATCTCAAAGGTCCAATCCCACTTCAAATGTATGTGCTTGTCGTCATCCGTGAACACAGAAGATACAGAGTAGGTGCCTCTCGATACCATGCCCGATGGCGCCTCCTCTGCAGGCGTCAAATAAAATTGAATTTCCTTCTTAGGGGGATACGAGCCGACCATATGCGTCATCTTGTCCACTGCGTTAAAGAGAATACGAAAAATCAGACATACTTATGCCACATCTCGAGCGACGAGTAAGCTTCTTACCCACAACTTAAAGCAATAAAAATTAAATTATCCGCAATATGTTAGCCCATAAAGACAGAAAGAAATATGACATTTATGTTCACTCAGCACATTATTATGGTGAATATTGCAAATGTTATAAAAACGATGTAAGCCACACTGAACAACCCGCACAACAGGCTTGTACCATCAAAACTGCTTGAGCCCATTGTAGAAACACACACGATGCGATTGCGTTGCTATTGAGACACGTACTAAAACGGCATAAAACTAGCCTATGAGACTAATTGCATTGGAAAACCCTAAAAGTGCACATGCAATGCATTAAAACATTGCACTATCGACTTGAATAATGACATATACGCGGACAAGTTACGGACAAGTTGCAGCTACATATAAACTACTGTAAAGTCCAGAATCTAAACCAGAATCCCTGAAATGCCATCCCCATTCGTCGGTTGGTGAATGATATGCTTACCTGGCACACCCATGCGGTAGGTCTTTTGCACATACTTAAGGCCATGTACGATTTCGCGTTGCACGATAAAATCAATGCGCACCTTGTATTGAACACCTTCTTTAATCACAAAGAGCTGTGGAAATGTAAGAATAGGTTCAACAACTAGGCAAGGCCAATACAATGTCTTGACACTTACCTGCTTTTTGAGCTGACTAATATCGCCGCTTAAGTCCAATTCCATATCATCACGCCCGTCCACGACTAATGCTAGCTTTTTGACAATCACTTTACGCGTATCATTGGGATCTGAAACATAGCAATATAAAATATAATCTGCTGCATGATCTATATAGTTCGTAAGGCCTTTAAAACATACCGACAATAATCTTTTCGGCCTGTGCTGCACCGAGCAGAGCCTCCTTGTAACGCCTTAAGCTCTCATCCTCCTGATCGGCAGCCATTATCTCTTCGATAGTCTTTTCCGGCGGTGCCTGATAGTTGGCATCGTGGACGTCCTCATCGTGATGAGGCTCAGCGTGTTTTTGCGTCTCCGTCTCGGCCATGGCACTTTAACTGTGTAGAAAACAATAAATATAGAAAGGACCACAATGAAAATCGTGATTTATCGCCAAGCGTATAATATATTTAAATATAAATAATTATGCTCATCATCTTGTGAAACTATTGAGTAATTTTCCGTCTTCAACATGTGGATCATAGGGATATTTTTAGTAGAGACAATCATATTATAAACAATGTGGGGGCGTGAACAATACAAATACACTGTAAATAACTTCGAGGTTTTACTGAAAAAATGCTCAGTCATTATGGTAACCTCTTTATAATTAAATGTATGATATTTACACTAAAGGCTCGCTCATGCCGTGCTACAAGTCAGAGTTCTAATGAACTCTGCTTAGTAAAGTGAACTGCCAGCTCCAGCAGCTCGATATTATTGATTGTATTCCAATTATTAACGCATAAGTGAACGCCTCTGGGCCACGCTTGGTAGCAGCAGCGAGAGCTAGGCAAAATATTGATGCAGCTGTTGCCACATATTGTACACATACACGCATGTTATATACATGCTTGTGTCTGTATGTAAAGGCCCGTCCAAATACGGACCCGCATGGTCAGATAAGGCAGAGTCATACATGCATACCACTCACACACACACACACACACACACACACACACAGGCGCAGGCAATGCGATAGAGCGCAAGATGGTGCTGAAGTGGGGTATGTGGCGGCGGGTCACACCGGCATTGAATAATATTGACCAGAATGGGTTGTCTACTAACACATTCACCTCACTCCGCACGCACACACACACATACTTAGCTTTCATTGTTCTTTATTATGTATTTTGTTTTTTTTTTCAGTTCATTATCTGAGATTGTTATTGGTTTTGCTTTCCATTATCTAAATATACGTTGCTGGCTTTATGCCCATTCACACGTGTGTGTGTGTGTCTGTTTAGGCGATAAATTTGTTCAATTTCAATTTCCATTACAATTTTCTTTCCAGTTTTGACTCAAATAGGATCCTAAATCCATAACGTATTAATTTAAATATACTTGTTTTATTTATTATTGCTGTGACGCATGGTCAAGCGACAAACGGGATAATAAAAACGTATTCCTCAGCGAGTGTGTATATCTTTGCTAGAGATCTTCCAGCATATTACTCAACGGAGAAAACGAAACGGTAAAATACGATTTCTAGGAACACATTTTTTGGCAACACAAATTTCCAGTTTGCGAGTGTATTCGAATTGGATTACAAAACGAAAATTAATTAAGTGTGAATGCAAAATGAACAGGAGGCCAAAAGGTAGAGGCAGATGCGAACGCAATGGGAGAATTTAGAAACAATCCCGAAATCATCAAAAGAAACAAATCTTAAGGCCAAATCCAAACAAGCAGTCAAGAGAGCGAGACAGACAGTGAGTGGGCCAAAAAGAGACAAGAACAAAAGAGTATAACAGAAGCAGGAAAATAAAATACTTGAATGACCCCCCACCAAAGTGTGATGGATTTTGACGGGGGGCAAGCAGGAGGGGGAAGGGGGAGGAGTGAGCTGCTCAAGGAAATGTACGCGCCGATGACGCTGCTTAGGCAGCCTGATAAAGAAATGCACGGCACGCAACGCCAGAGACCCAGACGCATGAATCACACACACCAAACCACACACGCACACACACACACACACGTACACTTACACTCACTCACACACACATAGCGAGGCCGGCATTAATAATAGCGCTCTCTGCTTGTTTGACAGAATATTTTTCGGGAGTGGCGCAGCTCCGGCAAGCAGATAAGAAATTTGTTAAACATTTTAACTCACATTCCTTTATTTTTGGATACTTATATTTATTGCAATAAGTACACACACACACTCACACACATATGCAAATACATTCAGAATAGAGACGCGTACTCACCTCTGGAATATATTTGTTAAAAATAGATACTTATTGCAAATATACTAAAATATCACCTCAGCACAATATTTTAGTTATTTTTATGAGTATCAAAATATAATTTTTAGGGTTTTTAAGTTTTATATTAAACAAGCAAAAACAACGAAAAAACGCGCAGCGAAGGTGCAAACAAGCAATATCGAATTAAGAATCGTAATGTCCACTTGTCATCGATACATCGATACTATATATTAGCATGCGATAATTAATCGCCGTTGTTGTCCGCAAGTTGCTTCTAAATAAACAATAATCTAATTAATAAAAAATTCAGTGCAACATAAATTATTGCATGACTGCCAGCCAAGATTATTTATACAAAATGGGTCAACCGGGAAATGGAAATGGAGTTAAATTTGAGCTTAAAAAGCATCCGATAACATATTGACCCAAGTATTCAATCACAAACACATACTTCTTAAGCTTACATTTAATATTTTTTTTTTTCATAGAACACCCAAATTTAAATCTCCAAGTCGAATAAACACAATATGTTAATTAAAATACTATGAAAGTCGCAAACAATACCAATTAAAGATAACAGTTACTTAGCAGTGACCATAAAATAACCGCGAGCGTGACCAGGCCTGGTTCGAACAGCTGTTTATTACTTCATCGCCGAAAGCATTTAATAATAACTGAAAATGCAGAGTTCGCAGTATTTGAATCAACTTCACACTGCTGAAAAACTATCCGAAGAGCCATGGCCCGAGGACGCGACGCTCTACCAGGTAGGCATTTCGAAAAACCGCTGCGACACTCACATTGATGCCATTCCGATCCCCGCCAGCCCTTCGAAGCTGAACAGATCCTGTTGCCGGAGAATGCCAGTTGTCTGGCCGTCAAGGCCTACCTGAAGATGTGTAATCTGCCATTCGGCATCCGCTCCTGCGCCAATGCCGAGCACATGTCGCCGGGTGGACGCATGACGAAGCTGCCATTCATTCGGGCTGGCGCCTTTATTTTCGCCGAGTTCGAGCCGATCGTCAATTTCGTGGAGCAAAAGGAAATGGCCATTGGCAGCTTTCTGGACGAGGACGCGAAGGCGGACATGCGCACGTATGTCTCGCTGGTGGAGAACATATTCACCATGGCGGAGCTATACATCAGCTTCAAGAACGAACGCGTCTACAAGGAGGTCACAGCGCCCCGCAACGGCATCGTCTTTCCCTGGCCGTTGAAGGTGATGCAAAACTACAGCAAGCGGCGCAACGCCCTTCGCCTGCTGAGGGTCTACCAGTGGCACGACCTGGACATCGATCATGTCATCGACAAGGTGGCCAAATGCTGCGAGACCCTGGAGTACAAACTGAGAGAATCGCCCGATACGCCCTTCTTCTACGGTGAAATGCCCTGCGAGCTGGATGCCATCGCGTTTGGGCATCTCTTCAGCATTCTCACCACAAGGCTGCCCAACATGGCTCTGGCGCAGACCGTGCAAAAGTTTCAGCACTTGGTGTCCTTTTGCCGCTTCATAGACGAGAAATACTTTCAGACGAGGTGCTTGCCAAATAACTATTAGATTGGTAGCCGCCGCTTTTGTCTTGTGTACATATATAGAAATGCTGCGAAAGCTTAACCCTCTGCATACTCGCTAACCTTAAAGATATTGCTTCCAGATTGCTTTTATTCGAGAAATTCGCGAGCATTTAAGTTTCTGCCGCCTGGCATTTTAAGTTTCACTGCTTCGGCTTTAACAGTAGACAGCACCAATATATCGACTTACTTAACAGCTCTTGAAATAATTTTCCATTCTCCTTACAGCAAATAAGTTAACATTTTTGGGCGCCACAAACTAGTTTTGAATTCTGCAAAGTCGAATTCGTGTTGTATTCATAATAAAAAGAAAAGGTACCTCTACAGATGTAAGTGTTGAATAAAAGTTCAAAAACCAAAACAAATACGCATTTTTATTTTATCATAAACATGGAAAAAACAAACACATATTATTTAAATCAATTTACTTACTTGCGCGCCAATCTAAACTTAACAGAAATACTCCACATCGTCTAGAAAATGCTCCTCAGCTAACATACTCACAAAATGTGTGCGCAAACAAATATGTCGCTGTTCAACTGTGTGAGCTTTCGCCCGAATTTATATGTGCAAACACCCGACGAGTTTGTCTTAGGAAAAATAAAGTTTGTATTTAGCATGAAAACAATTCTTAAGCAATTTAAGCAAAGGCTTGCCGCCTTCCATTTTTCATATATTTCCATAGATGAACGACGACTACGAGTATGAATATGAGGATGGGGAGGATGAGGCAAGTCTTTCAGAAAATAAAACTCAAGCAAAGCGGGTGCGTCCCAAGGTGAACTCAACGTGGACTACCGCAGAGATTTGCAAACTTATCGCGCTGGTAAAGAAAGAAACTTGTATTTGGGATGTGACCGACTCGGCCTATGCGAACAAGCAGTTGAAGAAAAACGCCTGGTCACGGGTGAGCGAAGGCCTGGACTCCCAATACAGAGACTCTGAGATGCACGCGAAATGGTCCAACCTGCGCATACAATATCGTATTAATCAGCGTAAGGCAAGAACCTCATGGAGGTTTTTCAACGCGCTTTCATTTCTCACAGCGGGAAGTGCTGCTGGCTCTCCTTGCGAGACAAAAGCTGCTCTATCCCTCTATAACTCCTCCGTTGAGGACAGTAACGATAGTGCTTCAAACACGAATCTTCCAGCCACGTCCACCACACACTCAATGAGTCGTCGCACAGCTTCGGCTGGAGCAAGTACTCGCATAGCGGAACAAAGTCCTGCCCAATCGCCGAATAGAGACGAGGCTCTGGCCACATATCTGCTGAGCGAACTGAGATCCTTGCCCGAACGCGATGCCAATATTCTGAGGTGTCGCCTGCAGCGCACTCTGCTCGAGTTCAACGAGGAGAGGCAGACCAATATGACCATGGACTGTGCCGACTTTAAGTATGCTTGAAGTAAAACTAAAGTATCTAATCTAATGTAAATATTTAAATATATGATGTATTTTAATTAGTATACCCTTGAAGGGGGCCAACATAGCACAGAGGGCTACATCTCCGACCCCATATAAAGTATACGAGGTCTCGGCGCTAGCGTTAGTCTTAAAATTTCCCAAACTGTAGATTTTGGTATACCAAGATTTAAAATCAGGTCGGATACCTTTCGGATAGACCTCGTATATTACTGATCAGCATTAGCCAAATCGATCTAGCCATATTTTTTCATATTTCTTCATATTTCATATTTTTTTCAGCTAGCCATAATTGGCAACAATTTCGTGAACCAATGTTTAAAATTATAGATTCCAGTTCCCATAAAATCGCATTATTATATAATATAATATAATCAGACAAAAATGAAGCTTTTCAAATAATTTCAATATTAAATTGGTTATTGTGTTCGATCCCAGGAAACATAAACCTGAAAGCGTTCCACACATTAGCAACTATAAAAATAGATAACTAATATTATTAAATATATTTATAGCAAATAAAAAATATATCCATAATTTTCCCTAAAGAAAGAAAACAATTGGGTGCATTGTAAAAATATATATGCAGTTTTATTCAGCGTTCCTAAAATTGATCTGTGACGATTAATACCTATAAAAACTCCATTCAAATGTTTGCCTGCTTGATTTGATAGTTTGTCGGTTTGTAGTTTGGATTTGATATTTTTCTTCGCTTTGTAGAAATACACTTACTTATGCTCGAAATGTACGTACTATGGTATAATAAACTGCGCTAATTACAATTTCCGTCTTAGTTCTTATGCGAATTCAATCAAAATTCGATTCTGCCAAGTACATGTGTTTAAAAAATAGGTATATGCATACATTGACGTGTTTATTAAAAGTGTGGATAATGATTGAATGATTGGTTGCCTGCTGCAAGTGTTAAGTAACTTCCGTCTGAGCTGTGTATCGCTTTCTTATACGCAATTAATTAATTAATTCGTTAATGTAGTTTATTCAAATGGGTGGTTTTCGTGAATTTAGAAGAGGCGTTTTCCAATGTCCAACACAATAAAGTGGAAAAAGTTAACACAACATACTAATAATATTGTTATTATTATTATTATTAATCATGAAAATAATGCTATTGTCCGAAAGAGTCAAGTCCATTGCTCGACTTGACCTCTTGAAATCGGAGCTCGCGAACCAAGCTGCGTGTGAACTGACGAGAAGACCTTCACCTTGTTGTGCTCCTCCTCAATTGCAGCAGCAACAGCAGCAGCGGCGCCTGCGTCAGCGCCGCTCGTACTTCGTCACGGGCACTGAGAGGCGTGTGCGCAGGCCGTGGGGCTGCGCTGAGCTGCTGCTGCTGCCGGCGCTGCTGTTCGCTCTGCTTCGCTCCATGGTGGTTCGGCGTCGCTTGTTGTTGTTGTTGCTGCTGTTTGCTGGCAGTGTGTTATTATTGCTTTTGTTGCGCGTCAATGATCCGTTGCCGTTGCCGCTGGCGCTGGCGCTGCCGTCGCTGTATCTCTGCCGCTTGCCGATCACAGCTGTGTCTGTGGTTGAGTGAGTGTATTTGTGTGTGTGCGTGTGTGTGTGTGTGTGTGGGTGGGTGTGTGCATGTCAGAGGGATAGAGAGTGTTTAGAAGAATGGGTGAAATGATTGCATGTGGCTGTAAATGCTAATTACAATTTGCTAACTCAATTATCAATAATCTGGGCAGTAGAACAACTCGCTGCAACATCAGCTTCAACATCTTCATCATCATCATCATTTACATCATTATCATCATCATTATCATCATCATCATCATCATGAATAACTGTCGCTTCTTGATCATCGTTAAGACCATTCGCGCTCTCGCGATTGTCGGCAGTAACAGCTACAGGGACATCCGCTGAGGCCATTGCCTGCAACTGCTCCACATCGGCCATTTCGGCTGACAGCCAAAGGTCATAGTTCATAGTACGTAGTTCATTGATAAATGTAAATCCAAACCAAAACGCAAAGATAGGTAGAAACAAAGAGAAAGAGAGAAAAAAACACACATTGGGCAATTTGCCATCACAATAATAATTTTGATAAACAGAATTTGGAATAAATTTGTTCGGTTTGTACATCATTTTGTCGGCGTTATCAATGAGAACTCCTCATGGACATGACGATGGCGATGGCGATGGCGCAGTAATCTCTAAAATGTGAGTGCACGATTATGTACTGGATGCAGGTGAATGGAGTGCGAACGAATCGACCCAAGCTGCGTGTTAGAGCGTAGTTAATCTCGATTGGAAGGTAACCACTGCCACTACCACTGAACTCCCCAAACCTTTCCCTGATCCATTCGTTCTCGCTATAATTACAGCTCTAGTGCAGATGAGCAGTGATTGGGGATTATGATGGGGCATAGGCATGACGGGATGAATCGGATGTTGCGTGATTGAAATGAATATGCATTTGACCTCTGGGCCAGACCTATGTGTATTCTGGCAGTCACTCACCTTTTGCGCTGAGTTTGCGCTTGGCCATGGAGCTGGCAGCAGTCCTGTTCTCGGGCGCACTGAGGCGTCCGCTACTCACGCTCCGCTTCACCCCCTGATCGGATCGACGCTCCCGGGTATTGGCTAAATTGGCAGTGATCGGTTGGTCGGCACTCTTCTTGGCCACATTCTTGCTGTTGCTGTTGCTGCTGCCATTGGCGCCTCCGCCGTCCTGGGCGTCCAGCGCTGCTGCAGCAGCAGCCGCAGCGGCGGCCGCGGCAGCGGCATTGGCGCGCTTCAAATTGGCCGGCATGCGCTTGGGCGGCTGCATGGCACTCGAAGCGCTGCCCGATGAGGTAGTTGCCGTATCGCTGCTGCAGCTGGGCGCTGTCTTCTGCGGCGACTTGTGCTTGAGGTCGTCCTGCTTCTTGTGCATGCCCACGTCCAGCCAGTACTTGAGCTGCGCCTCCCGCTGACGCTGCATCAGCTCCTGGCCGGCCGCGTATTTGCTGAGCAGGCCCTGCAGCTTCTGCACCGTCTTGTACACCGTCTCGGCTGCGATCAGGCCGTAGTCGAAGAGCGAGCACATGTGCAGTATGAAATTGCGATAGAGATTCTTGCGCACAATCTCGATGCCCTTGGCGTCCAGGAACATTTCGCAGGCCAGCGGCAGCTGGCAATCGCCCACGAAGCCGTGACGCATCACGTGCAAGTTCCAAAGCTTCATCAGCTCCTTCTCGCCCTCGTTCACGTCGGAGAACTCGTCGATCATCTGTATAGTCTTTTGGCGCAGCCAAAGTGGATCGCTCTCGCCCTCGGAGTCAATGTCCAGTTCTTTGGGATGCACCGGCAGGCACGTCTCCGTGTGGTGGTACAATCTGCAATGGAAGGCAATTATTCTCCATGCTGATCCAATGGTCTACCAATAATCCCCCACCCACCTGTTGTGACCGGTTATATACGAGCGCTGATTGCTAATGTCATCCTCGTCCAACTCAAGGAACTCATCGAGGCAGGTTTTCTGACGCCTGGGCCGGCACACCATCAGGCTGGTGACGGAGGTGCGACGCACCGGGCCGCAGGTGCGTGCAAACGACGAGCCCGATGGCCCGGCCAGGTCGTACGGCGAGCCAGCGTAGGAGCCATCGTAGGCATCGTTGATGGTGACATCGATGCGTGCGCCGCTGCCAGCGGGCTGATACGTGAAATTGAAGCGGGCGTGGCACAGCTTCAGATGCTTCAGCAGCGCGTACAGGCGCAGGCAGTCCAGTCCGCACCAGGGGCAATTGAGCTCCTGCGTGTACTCCGTTTGCTGGCGCGTGTTGTTGCTGTACATGAAATTGTATACGATCTGTATGTGCTCCGGCGGCAGCTTGCAGACACTCCCATTCTTCAGCCCGCTGCAGTTATTATTGTTGTTGTTGTTGTTATTATTATTATTATTGTTGTTGTTGTTGTTGTTGATGTGACTGAGCTCCGCATCGGCATCCAAGTGGTGCACATAACGCTGCAGCTCGGGCGCCGCAATAATGTCCGGCAACTGCTCGTTGGACAGAGCCAAATGGAATTTGAGCATGGGACTCTGCTGGTACACGTCGTAGGTCAGCGAGAGTGGAATGTAGCTGTCGGGCATGGTCTCCCAGGTGCACTTCTTTGGTGAGAAAGACTTGATGCTGGACGAGTTCAGCGGCTGCAGCATTGCCTCGTATTCGCCCTCGGTGATGAATCCACTCGACTTCTCGTACAGTATCAACTCGGAGCCGTACATCTTCTCGTTGCTGCGTGCTCGTTTGTTTGGCGGCGTGGCTGTTGAGGAATCGAATTGTAAACCCTGTGGCAGAGATTAAAGATATCAAAGACTCACCGGCATTCTCGTCGTTGCAGGTCTGCGGCTGCATCTTGATGCGGAAGAGCAGTTTGTAGAGCGTGTGCTGCTCGCCCATGGGCCGCATCGTCTGCAGGGGTATGCTGATGGTCGCGTGCTCGCTGATGCCGTCCTTGGGGTTGTACACGATCTGGCAGCTCTTGCTCAGCAGCTCCTGGAAGTCCAGCGTGCTATCCTTGCGCTTGCTGCGCGTTATCTTGTAGAGTGTCGTCTCCACGCAGACCGACTCACCCTCCTGGCAGAGCAGCTGCTCCTGCTGCCCCTGTGCCTGGCCCTGGCCCTGGCGCAGCAGCTCATCGGTGTCTTGCACCTTGAGCTTCTCGTGCAGCGAATCGTAAATGACATGCAGGTAGTTTTGGGTTACAGCCTCAGACTTTTGGGTAATGGTGTCCAGTATTGAGTCGATTTTGAAATTAGCACGCTTCTTGTTGTTCCGCGACATGCGCTCCTTCATGTAGCTGAGTGTGCGGTTCAGGAATATGGGCTGAAATCAAACGAGAGTTATTCGAAGCAGTGCATCCCATAGTGCGGCTTAGAGCACTCACGTTTGTCTCGTGCCGATTGCGTAGGTAGCGGTAGATCTGCGTGGGCTCTGCGAGAGTTAACCGATTATAGTTTTGACTGCAATGGTATATATATATTATTTCCAGCTTTTCGACTTACTCTCGAAGGCCTGTAGAAAGAGTTCCTGCTCTTGCTGATGTCCGTTCAGTTTGACGTGAGTTTCCTGCGAAACCGTTGAGGTTGCTGTTGCAACTGCTGCTGCAGCTGCTGCTGAAATTGACGCTGGCGCTGCCAACGCTTCGTTCGATGTGGTATCACCACTCGCTCCACTGTGCAGCCCATTGAGACCGCCCACGCAATCCACGTTGTCCTTCTCACGTTTTTTTGTTGGTGCCATTGTGCCTGTGCTTAGTTGTAGACGAGGTGTATGAGTGTTGGTGGGGGACGGGGGGGGGGGGGGCTTCACTCAGCCGTTTTACAAACGCGCCGCTTGCTCACACACGTACACGCACACATACACACTTCAGCCGTCTGCCCGTAGCGTTGCTGCAGTCTCAGCATATAAACGTTCGCCTCATTTGTTTTCCTAATACATTTTATTCCCTTATATTTGCATTGCCTAAGAATGTTTGTTGTTTCTGTTTTTATCTATTTGTTGCGTGTTTTTGCCGTTTTCTTTTTCGGCGCGAAACCTTCTGCTTTGTTGCAGCGTTACTGATGTTATTATTGGAGTCAAGCTACGTTACGACTGCATGACGTTTGGCATAAAATCTCGAAACTGTCACCAAAAGATGCGCACAATTGGCAATTAAATATGCACACATAACATAACAGCACATGTAACTAAATTTCTGCTTAAACATCGAATATTCAACGAAATTTAATTGTTTATTTAAACTTCAAGCAGAAAAATCCTACAGTGTGAGTAGCCCGGAGAAATTTACACACCCTTGTGGTCTTTTACAGCACTGCTACAACAGATATGTAGTGCAAAAGTATGGTTATTGCTTTTATTACGATGCCACGGCAGTTAATGTTATGCTTTATTATTAATAGTACTAATATAAATTATTGAAAATAAAAATAATTACAAATATATAGATTATAAACTAAAACAGCTGTTGCTCAAGTGTTGTTAGCAGCTTTTATTTCGACATGTGGCAACGCCGTACATTAACATAAAAGCGTGCACTGTTATCGTACAGCCAGTTTTATTCTTCGATACACGAAATTGGGCGAAGAGATTTTTATATTGGTTTAATTGAAACTTAGTACGGGTAAATACCTTACTGACTTAATATTAATGTTTAAAATCAGTTTTCCAAGTAAATTTACAAGCAACCTTAGCGTGTTGCCTGTTTGGCTATGTTGCAGGCCTACCCACACAACCGCACAAAGTTTTCACTAATTTTGGTCTACAATTTGTGTATAAATTACAGCAAGCAACCGGCAACTGTTTTTAAAATTAAAGAATTCTTTAACCACTCGCTTGGAAACCAAACAAAATGGACAAAAACAGCGCAGCGTTGTACAAAAAAATGCAAACCGAAGTTGAGTCATACCAGAACCTGCAAAAATGTAAGCAACAAATGAAAAAAAAAAACAAATCGCCCACTAAACCCAATGCTTTGCAGCCTGCGTCAAGGTAGTGAAGCAGCGCGCACTCCTGGAGAGTCAGCTGAATGAGAACAAGTGTGTGCTGGACGAGCTGAATCTGCTCGGGCCGGAGAACAAAGTGTATAAACTATTCGGCCCTGTGCTGGTCAAGCAGGAGCTGGAGGACTCCCGTCAGAACGTCGGCAAACGCATTGAGTACATTTCGAAGGAACTGAAGGGCTCAAGCGACACGCTGGATAACATGTATGTGCAGTTGCAATTCTCTATTATTATTTTTATATTTTATTTTCATTTTTCGTTTGCAGGCAAAAGGATATGCTGAAGCACCGCGAAGCTGTTGACAAGTACCAGCAGCAATTGCAAGTTGCAGCTGCCCTCAAGTAGAGTTGTCGGCCCAAATCATTATTTATTAACTTTTGTGATTGTTCAACTGCATTAACGACAAAATGAATCATTCAGATAAACCGAAAATCTTTGAAATATACAAATAAATTGCACATTATTTTTAACAGTGAGCAGATTAGAGCTGGGCGAACGACGCTGTTATCGATATTTGCCCACTGATGTGTTAAAATACTTCACGCAGTTCTGCTGACTTGGCAGTAAAAAGGCTGTTGCAACGAACTGCAGAAAAAGCTGAGCAGTTTTCGAGAAACATTGCAAAAATGGTTTAATGGCTTAATACATTATCTGTTTAATTTCTAAATTTGACCAAGGTCGAAAGAAACGTTTCGCTCTCTAGCATCTTTATATTTCAAAGCTTCCCACTAAAAGTTTATTGTTAAAATGCTCTAGAAAAGTGGCCACATATATTTGAGAACCGACCGGGCATAGTCTGTGCTTAATCGAGATTTTAAAAGAGTGCTTGAGCTCGTTAAGCAGTCTGCTTGATAGGATGAAGTTCAGGTACTTGAGAGACTTTTATGAAAAGCTCAGAGCATCGCTGTCTATTATCACGCAGGACAAAATTTTTTACAATTTTCCTTAATAATCACAAATGATTTCTAAAATAT
This sequence comes from Zaprionus bogoriensis, assembly GCA_035046045.1. Lineage (NCBI taxonomy): Eukaryota > Metazoa > Arthropoda > Insecta > Diptera > Drosophilidae > Zaprionus > Zaprionus bogoriensis. The sequence continues at coordinate 1,552,667 of JAWNOI010000191.1, read as the reverse complement.
TTTTTTATATTAAGGTAACCCGAAATTTATCTAATTCTTCATTAAATCCAGTTTGTTTAGATGTCAATAGTAGCAGAAGAATATTTATAAAGACTACAAAACTTGTTTTTAGTAAAAACATTTATTTAATTTATTATTTAATTTATTATTACTATATTTAATTTATTACTACTTATTTATTATTACTATTAATATATATATTTATTTAATTCGTTGATTCTTATGATTTAAATATAGAAACAACGATGTTTCATCGCCGCTAGAATATATGCACAACATTGCCTATCGATGGCTTAACATATGCCTAACAGAGCCTGGTAATTGTTCTGTTATACTCGAACTGGCACGACTATCGATAGTTGCTGCAGCCCTGCTCACGGTGCGAGCGAGACAGACTGACCGAGAGCATTCGAAACACTGAAACTTCTACGACAAAAATTGCCACGAAGAACAGAGAATTGTCATCGAGTAGCGCAACAAAATCAAACAATTAGCGCTGTGTAGTCAGCAAACGCACCAATTTAAATATCTGTGGCGGTAGGCAAACAACAATGGGCTCGAGTCACAGCGTTCACGTACCCGGCGGAGGCACCGAAGGTAATAAACAGCGCACAAGAACCACGTAAATGCTTTTCGTGTGTGCCAATAAACGTAGCACCAATCATGTTGAAACACGCACACACTTGCACACGAAACTAAATAAACAGAAAATTTTTATTTGGCAACAACAGGCTACCACGTACTCAAGGTGCAAGACAACTCGCCCGGCCAGAAGGCCGGCCTGGAGGCCTTCTTCGACTTCATCGTCGCGATCGCCGGCACACGCCTGGACCAGGACAACGACATGCTGAAGGAGCTGCTGCGCCAGAACGTCGACAAGACTGTGCGCGTCACCGTCTACTCGAGCAAGACACAAACTGTGCGCGAACTGTCGCTGACGCCCAGCAACAACTGGGGCGGCCAGGGACTGCTCGGCGTGAGCATCCGCTTCTGCTCCTTCGAGGGCGTCAACGAGAGCGTCTGGCACATTCTGGAGGTGCACCCGAACTCGCCCGCCGAGCTGGCCGGCCTGCGCGCCTACAGCGACTATGTGATCGGCGCCGATGCCATACGCCACGAGAACGATGATCTCTTCACGCTCATCGAAATGCACGAGCAGCAGCCGCTCAAGATGTACGTGTACAATCTGGACGACGATGCCTGCCGGGAGGTCACCATCAAGCCGAACACCGCCTGGGGTGGCGAGGGCGCCCTCGGCTGTGGCATTGGCTATGGCTATCTGCATCGCATTCCCGTGCAGCCGGTGCCTGCGCCGCCAGCACCGTCATCGGCAGCCACAGCGGCTGCTGCTGCAGCAGTGGGCGGACTGAATCCCACTGCGGTGCCCGCCGTTGCACCAACCGCCACGGCGGCCAGTGCCGTTGTGGCCCCAACGTTGCCTTATATTCCACCACTGGCCAATACGTTCGGTGCGACAAGCGTCGAGCCGCCAGCGCAGAGCATATTCAAGACCTACTTCAATCCGGACGATGCCACCGATGCACTGAGCGCAGCGCTCGAGACGCAAGCTGCCATCACCGAGCCGCTGTTGCCGCCAGCAGAGGCGATTGCTGCGCCAGCAGCTGCTGTCATTGAACCGGCAACAGTTGAAACACCAGCAGCACCACAGCCTGTGGTACCGGCACCAGCAGCAGCAGTGGCAGCACCACTACCACCTCAAGCCGTGCCTCCGCCAGCGAATATCCATATACCGGGCGTCTTCGATGCCAGCGTCCAGGAGCAGAATGTCAATGTGAGCGTGGGTGGCATACCCGCAGCTCAGCTACCATTTCCCCAGGCAACGGCGGCCACACTGCCGCCGCCAGCGGTGCCCATGTTCTCGATGGCCTCGCTGCCGCAGCAGCAGCAGCAGCAGATCTACATGTCGGCGCCGGCCGCACTCTCGTACCCTGCAGCCGGGGCTGCTGCGCAGACGGTGCCCACGTATCCACAGGTGCAGCCATCCATGGGCGGGCTGTTTCCCACGCAACCGACGCCGATGCCGCCACAAATGGCGCATGTGTTCACGCCGCAGCAGCAGCAGCAGCAGCCACAGTATCAGGCGCCACCGCTGCCAACCAACAGCACGGATCAAACCGCACCACAAGCAGCAGCAGCAGCTGCCGGGCCGGGCAACTAGAGACAGCCGGATATCGGCACGAGCTGGAGGACCTCTGCATGAATTGTCGTTAAGTTTATCATCTGATTGTTTCTCTTTTACCCGAAATCACAAGTGACAGCTGTCGAACCACACCACATGTCAGTGCAAGCTGCATAATAAATATAACTATACTATACATATTTAAATAAATGTACTCTAAACTTACTTCCCCTAGAGCTTTTGTGCGTGCAATCGACCTGTAGACCTGCATCCATTGGGAACTACTTGCAACTAACTTTCGATACTGCTACCAACTTTAGTATGGCTGCTTATAATTTGTGATTTGTGCTGCTTATTCCGAATGACCAACAGCTTTAGTTTAAATTTTCTTACGAAGCAAAGGTGAATAAATCTAAGAGATCATCGCAATTGTACCATAAGCTGAAGTTGGTTTTATTTGTATTCTTGGAGTTTATTATCCGATCGAGCTCAAATTTTCAGCATAGGTCGACAATATAATAAGCTACATGTGGGCTCAGGGAGAATGTTGTAACACTTCAACTTTCCTTAGCAATTGACTTTAAAATTATTAATATTATATAAAAAAAAAAATAGTCAATTAGGAAATATTATTATCAGCATACAGACGTATCTAGTAATGTGAAGTAAGCGCCGGAAAACCCTGCCTTTTTTCTCTAATAATAAAATATTGGAAATAAGTTTTGGATCCCTAGGAACTGCATGTATACCTTTGGGAGACTCAAATCATTTTTAAATATTGTTACATAAAAACATAACTATAGTTATATAAATCAGAGCCATAGTCGATCATATAGGAGTAAAAATTAAAAGCATTTTCTGTTTATTTTTAGCTTTAAAGTGGCTTGAAAAGACAAAAAATATGTCAATATTTAGGTATCCATAGCTACTATATGCATATATATATATATATATATATATATATATATATATATATATATATATATATATATATATTTAGTATGATCGCTCCATTGCAAGCTAAAGAATTATATAATCCGATCTTAAGGAAATTGGAATATGCTATAGAGACGGACAAACAGATTGACAAACGGACATGGCTATATCGATCAATATATATGTATATACATATATCTACTTTATTGAGTCGGCTATATTTTCTAACTTGTACTGCCAACAACTGGCCACAATTTTGATACTCCCAGCAAGCCTATAAAATTTGGAAAACCTCTGACGACGATCCGGCAGGATGTTCTCCCAGCAAAGCATGCACCTTTAAAATTTTTATTTGTTTATTGACGATAAGAGTTGCCCCTATATGGAGAGCAGCAGTATATTTAGTGTGGGGTAGGGGAAGGTGTTAGTGTTACGCTTCTTTAAGTGGGCGACGATTTCAAACTTGGCTTAAACAATAGCGGCGACTACTTGACAAAATTTGGGTTCTTCTTCAGTATGACAAATCCTTCCATGACGGGCGTGAGGGCGGTGTACTCATCCGTGGCCAACTCGGCGCGCTCGCCAATGGCCAGCAAGACGGGCGTGGTGTGCGTCTGGAAACCGGTAATGGTCTTCGGCTTGCCGGCCTGGCCCACAACATCGATGGCAATGCCCACGCGTACGGGCACCTGCAGCTGATTGAGCTCCTCATCGAACGTGATGAGCATGCGTGCCTGCATGGCCGGCACCAGGGTGTAGAGCAGATAGTGCGAACGATTCAGAATCAGATTCTTGACGTCCAGCAGCGAGACCAATGTGGCCATCAGACCAGCAACGGCCATTGGATTCATCAGCTGGCGATCGCTGTGGTAGGGACTGAGCGACAGGGTGCCCTTGCCCAAATGCGTCAGGCTCTGTGCGATGCGGACCATGAACAGATTGCTGGGATCCTTCGAGTGGTACTGGGCCAGCTGGCGCAGCATGGAGGCGAGGCGCGCATTGTTGGTGCCAGCACCCACCAGGCCCATGGCGAAGATCGCATTGTGGGCCACCTCGGCGTCGCTGTCGTGCGAGAACTTGCTGAGTGTGTCCAATATGTTCAGCTTGGGATTCGAAGCGGAGATCAGACCCAGAGCCAGGGGCACGGCACGCCGGATGGCCGGCTCGCAGTAGCGCAGCAGGTTGCCAAACGAACGGTAGGCCATCTCGGCGCCGATGTCCTCGCCCATGGCAATCAGAGCGATGCCCAGCACGGCGATCGATTGTGTGGCCGACAAGTCCTTCTCGCGCTCCTTCTCCTTCTCTTTCTCCTTCTCCTTGTCCTTCTCCTGCAACGATTGAGCAATTAGTTAAAATACAAATTGAGAGCAGCTGCCGCTTACCTTCTCCTTGCCCTTGTCCTTCTTGCCCTTCTCCTTCTCCTCGTCGGCGCTCGCAGTCTCGTAGTGATCGGAGCAGATGTGCAGCAACTGCTGGATCTTCAGCACGTTGCCAGTGCCAGCGTAGGCGCAAATGTCCACCATGGTGGTGGCCATGCTGCGGTACGGCTCCTCCAATACCTCCAGGGTCATCATGACGGCCTCCGTTGACTTCTGGCGTCCCAAATACAGCAGACCCAGGCCCAGCCAGAGGAAACGCGTATAGGTATCCTTCAGATCGGACTTGGTCAGGCCCATGATGGTCTGCAGCAGGATCTCCGTAATCTCGGCGTTGCACGAGCCAACGCTTATCAGGCCCAGCGAGAGGGCAGTGATGCCCAGAATCTCCACATTAGCCGAGGTCTTTCCATTGCTGGCGAAGATCGCCTTCAGCGTGTCGATCACAATCGCTCGATTGGAGCCGGCATAGGCGATGCCCAGGCCCAGAATGGCGCCAATGCGCATGCACGAGTTCTGGTTATCAATATAGTCGGAGAGCAGAGCGTGTGCAGGATCCACTTCGTTGCGTATGCCGCAGTTGACAATGCCACAGGCCAGCAGAGCGCCCGACTTGATGTTGTCGTCGGTGGAGTAAAGGTATTTGTCGATCATTGTGAGACCACCATCCACATCCCAGAGCAGGATCAGGCCCAACGAAGCTGTGGCCGACAGCATGCCGTGCTCCTTGTTCTTGTACAGCCATTTGTTGCCGTCCTCCGAGAGCAGCTTGTCCACACCGAAGCCGGCGTTCACGAAGCCATTGACAAAGCTGGCAGCCAAGTTCTGCTTGGCCGAGTCCACCTGGATGGACGCGAAGCGCGAGCGGGAATTGTCCAGGTGCGTTTTGTAGATGTCTTCGGGTGTCTTCGGCTCCATGATGTCCAACTCACGCGCCAGATTGAGGAAATGCTTATTCAGATTGGCATTCGACATGATCTCCATGATGTCCTCGTAGTCCGGCACGGATTCATCCAGCTCCAGACAGACCTGCTGGCGGGCCAACATGAAGGCCAACTGCTTTTGCATGGCCGGCTCCTTGGGCTCCTTGAATATCTCTCCGATCTTGTCCATGTCGTTCAGCATCAGAGCCAGTCGCATGGCCTGCGTGTGCTGCTGGAACTTCCGCGCCAGCTGCAGGGCAGTATCCAAAATGATGGTGTTGTCGGGATCAGGAACGTATGGGTAGCAGGACTGCAGATAGAGGCAGACGCGCGGATAGGCCGACTCGTCCACATAGTCGGCCAGCAGGTGCAGATGATCGATTTCAATCAGCAGATCGCAGGCATCCGCCTCCGCATTGTGCTCCATGTTGTACGGGATGATCTGCTTGACCAGCTCGATGAGCTGCGTGCGGAACTCGCCCGTGGTGTCGTGATAGTGCGCCGATATCTCGCCGGACAGATGGCGCACATACTCGTGACCCCAATCGCCGATGGTCTGGCTGCGGTCGCAGAGGAAGCGATACGCCAGGCAATCCTTGCCGCTGCCCATGGTCATCGAGAGCACCGATATGATGTCGGCACAGAGCTGGCGCGTCTGCTCGTCGGGCATGTGCTTGTAGACGGTCTTCATGGTCTCGTAGTGCGGACGCATGAACTTCAGGGGCTTCGGCACCGACGTCATGGACGTGGTGGAGGCGCGTATCAGCTTGGCCATCATCTCGAGCGCAGGCTTGTACAACTTCTTGTCGCTCTCCTGCAGACGCTGCACCAGCAGTTCCAGCTCCTCCTTCAGCTGCTGATCCTCGTCGGACAGCTCCGGTTGCTCCTTCTCGTCTTTCTTGGTCTTGCCACCATCCTGGCCAGGGGCGGACGCTTGCTTTCCCTTCGCGTCTTTGCCATCGCCCAGCGGCTTCTTCTCCAGCTTCGTCTCACCAGTCATATTGTCGTTGCGTTTATATTTTGCAAGTCCGAAGTGCTTTCTTAAATGTTACTGCTATGGAATTTTCGATTTTCAACAATGCGGCGTACACGATTTAATGCTCTTCTCTGCTTTTCTTTACTACTCAGGAGAATTACAAAGCGCTTTTTGAGCTGTCAAAGTGCGTGAGTTGCCAACCATTTGTACGTCACAAAGTGCTGTGTAATGCGCTCAGATGTTTTTGCTTACGTTCTCCAACACTGAGCACAAGCGATTGGCAGCAAAACAGTCGATATACGTGCTTATCGATATATTTGTTTATTCAAACACATGTTTTGATTGCATTTGCCTATAATTTATATTATTATTTATATTGCTGAAATATGCTGCGTGTCACACAAACCAAGAACACGCTGCTCGACGGCGCTACCATAGCCGAGCAGCTGTACACGACGCCAAAGGATTGCGAGGACTTCTTCGAGAGCATCGAAAAGCCCACCGAGGTGATCGCTGCACCACGTTCCACCTGTAGGTATGGAGTGCTTCTCGCTTCCTTCCCAGCTTCAATGTATTTGCCTCATTTGCACAGTTATACGCGCCGGCGTGCTGACCACTGTGCGCGGCTCGGCCTACATGGAGTATGGCAACACCAAGGTGCTGGCCATAGTAGCACCCCCGCGCGAGCTGGTCCGCTCCAGCGCGCGCCGCGTCAACATGGGTGTCATCAATTGCTATGTGAACTTCGCGGCTTTCGCCAGCGGCGAGCTGCAGTCGGTGCCGGAGCGGGAGAAGCACTTGGGCAGCATGCTGACCAAGGCACTGGAGCCGCTCGTCTGCCGCAATGAGTTCCTCAACTTCCAGCTGGACATCCGCGTGCTCATACTGGACGACGACGGCTGCCTGCTGAGCACCGCCATCAACTGCTGCGGCGTGGCGCTCGTCGAGTGCGGCATCTCCACATACGACTTGATCACAGCGTCCACGGCGTGCATCTATCGGGATTATGTGTTCGTCAATCCCAGCGCCAAGGTGGAGGAGCTGCTGTGGCAACATCGAGGCGGCAACGCGCTGCTGGGCAGTAGCGCCAAGGCGCCGCAACCAGACGACGAGCAGTCCGTGCAGGAGCACGGCCTGGTCATCAATGCCAGCATGGATGCGTTCGAGCAGCTGGCGCAGTGCCAGCAGTGCGGCTACCTAAGCCCGGAGACGTACGTGAAGCTGCTCGACTACACGCTGAAGATCAACAAATCGCTGCGGCAGCTCATTCGGCGCGTGCTCACCGAGCGCGTCAAGGAGCAGCACGTGCTGGACATGCGGGAGCGCGAGGTGGAGCGGCAGGAGGACGAGCGCCTGGCGGCGATCATAGAGCGCCTCAAGCAGCAGGGCCTCAACGAGTTCATACAGTCCAACATCAAGGAGGATCCCTACACAAAGAAATAAAGGATGCGAGGCGCTGGAACCGTAGAAAACTGAATTCTTTTTTTAATGTTTAATTTTAAGCTTAATTATGCCGAGTGTTAACAAATTTCGCGGCCTAAAGAGAGGCGACAAGCGGCCGGCAATTACTGCTGATCCGTGGAGGCCTCCAGCACGGCGCCGGAGTAGGCCAGATCCCAGTAGTGCTCCACCTGATGCTTCTGGAAGAACTCCCTGGCCATTTTCTCCATGGGAAAGATCTTGAATTTGATTTCGCCGAAGTGGCGACGCTGGCTGGTGCCCTCCCAGACGAGGACGCACGTGTTGGGCACATCGTGGCCGTCGTTGCCCTTGACCAGGTCCTCCTCCCACTTGATGCGATGCAGCATCAGGCGGCGGTACTTCTTCTGCTGCTTGGGTCCGCCCTCGACGACGACGACGCAGCAGTCGCGGAAGAGCGCCACGCTGCCCGTCATCTGCAGCTGCTTGGCGTTCGTCTCCACCTTGAACTTCTTGCTCTGATTGTCCTGCAGGTCGCGGATGCGGTAGACACTCACGTGCACGCCGCAGCTGGTGTCCTCCTTCAGCTTGCGCTGCTTCTTCTCGCTCTTCTGCTCGCTGGTCAGCTTGCGCGCATTGTTCGCGTCCTCGTGCGCCTTCTGCCGCTTCGCCATCTGCTCGCGCACGTGCGCCTCGATCTTGGTGGGATCCTGCACAGCGTCTGTGCCCAGCACACGCATCAGGTTGGAGATGCGCAGCTTTGGCTCCGGTGGCGCCACCAGGCCCAATCGTATCTTCTCCTGCTCCTCCTTCCAGGCCTCGCGGCGGTTCTGTCGACGTAGCTTCTTGCGCTCCTTCTTGGTGAGGAAGACGGGCAAGTAGACAGGCTTCAGGGGCTCATCTGGAATTTGAGAAAGCGAACTGTGAGCAGGGTTTGCCTTGGATGCAATCAAAGGTGTTCGAGCCCAATCCCTACTATGCCCTCTACCTACTTGGCGGCTTCATCTGCGTGGGATGCTCGATGAGATTACTGATCGCCGTTTTGCGTATGCTGATCTTGCCGCTCGCCTCGTCCAGCGTCTGCAGATCCTGGCTGAGTATGACCGAGTCCCACCACTCCATGGCGGGCACGTCGTCGGGCATGTCCTGCTTGGGTGCGATCAGGGCCAGCTTTGTGGCCGAGGAGATGCCCGTTTTGCGCGCGATCTGCGAGATCTCGTTCTGCAGCCGCTCCAGCTGGCTCTTCATGCGCATTCGCTCCGCCAGCTGCTGGAACTTGCCGGGCTCGTGGAAGCGCAGCGTGCGCTTGTTTCGCACCGTCGGCTTCAGGGCAATGCGCTCGTCGAAGTACTTGACGGCGTCGTCCTGCGACGTGCCGGCAGAGGCGCCGCTGCCGCCGGTGCCTCCCTCGCTGCCCGCTGTCTGGCGCTGGAACACCTCGCGCTTCTTGGCCCGAATGTTGGCCTTCAGCGTGGGCGTCACGGTGGGTATGTTGATGGCGCGGCCACTCTTGTCCACTGTGCGTCCCTCTTCGTCCAGAATGAGCGGCTTGGGACGCTCCTGCTGCTGCTGTGCAGCTGCAGCGGCGGCTGCAGCCACGGCTGTGGGTTGCTGTTGGATTATGTTCGCCAGGTTGCCCGTCAGCTTGGCGCGTATCTGCGCCTGCAGCTCGGCTATCTTCTTGGCCTTGTCGGCGTCCTCGGGCGTGGGTTTCTTCGCCAGCGCCTGGGTGGCAAGTGCCACGGGCATGCCGATCTGCGGCACTGACGCCAGCAGTGGATCTTTGTCGCGCAGATTGCTGAGCGCCCGCTTGCGCTCCTCGATCTCGCGCTGAGCGTGCGCCATCATCAGCTTGATCTGCGTGGAGCTCAGCGAGGAGGCCATGGCGGCGTCGACGGGCGCCGCACCGCCGCCATTCTTTTCCTTGACATCGAAGCGTGACTTCTTGGGCGCTGCTGCATCAGTGGCGCCGTCGTAGCCGCCGCCGCCGCCCCCGCCGCCGGCAGCGCTGCGTTTGTTGACTGACTTTGATTTCTGTTCTTCGGCGTCGGCGCTTTCGGCATCCTTGCGCGTTATAATGGACGACATAATATTCGCAATTAAATTGATCTGGCTAAAAACGATTAGGTTATTTACCAAGAACTTTGCACATTCCGCTTAATCCGCTTATGCTTTTATTTTTCTTTTGGTATTTGCTGTAATGTTTATCCGCAAAACGTTTACGTGAAAATTTCATGGGCAAAAAGAACAGGGTGTTTCACTACTCATTCACATTGACACGTAGAGTTGTCAAATACAACAAACGGGTAGCTTTATCGATTTGGTAGGTCAACCGATTTTGTGACAAACTACTTGCACAATCGTCTCAAATTAAATCTCAATTTAAAAACTTCATACTATCTCGCATACATTTTATCTTTTATTATCAATAAGCAAGCTCATATCAACCCGTTTGTTTTTATCGATAATTCGCCGCTCTTATTTATTCTCATCGAAGACCGCCATATTTGTTTAAGCCGCCACAGCGACTAGGGATGGCAGCGTACTTCTCATCCGCAATTTGCAGCATATCGATAAAAATAACAATTTCTCAAATCACATGTCTGTAATTCTCAATGAATTATTAAAACATTCTAACGGTGGCATATATGCTATATATTCATCAGCATTTTGAATGAAATCAGAATTCTGCAGTTTTCATTCATAAAATCCATGGGAATTTTATATGATCGAAATAATAACATGATGGGGCTATATATAATTTTTAATTATCAAAACTGTATTTTCCATTTTTTATAAATGAGATAAAGATAGAAACTAAATTGAGTTTCAAGCAAATTTTTAATTCATTTTATCATTTCCGCAATCTAATATGGTATATGCCTAGAGAATAACTATCGTTATTAGTGTTTATCGATAACGTCTCACCTCTACACAGTAGCGTTTCGTCTGTTTTTTTCTCGTCGTGTCTGTGTGTATTTTTGCTTAATTATTGTTGTGAAGATTAGACGCTTTTATTGTGCATAAAACTGTGAAAATTTGCATTTAATTGCAAGCATGGCATCTGAAGAAGAGAATGACGATAATTTCCAGGGTAAGTACAATGTTTTTATTTGCATTTTCTTGTGCTGAAAATTTTTCGGCAGAATACGAGCCGTGGTCATGTTCAAGCGAGTAAGCAGCAGGCGTCAGCGGCCGCCGACGACATCTCGTTGCCGCTGCCGCTCTGTGAGTGTAGGCTTTTATTATTGTTTTCTTCTGGATTGTTGTGGCCATATACCCTGTTGTATTGAATAAGCTAATATTAAATATAGGTAAGTTAAGTGAAATTTATAATATTACAGATTTTGTGAAATTCAACGCGCGATTTTCCTCACTTTTGTGCTTTCTTCATTCTACACAAATTTATTGCATTTTTTATTCTGTGTTTCGCAAATGCAGCATTGAGGTAGCATATAACCGTCTCGCTCTCACCTTAAATACCGTGAACATCTGTTTTACATGCTTGTTTTGGTTCTCTTTTCTGTTCAAAACGAAGGCGCGCTAGCAATAAGAAACGTTAACTAAATTGTTAAAAATGGAAAAAATAAAAAGGAATCGCGGGATTTCTTAGCGCTCAGAGTTTTGTTTCACATTATGACTGATTTGCTTTTATAATTATCAATGTGGGTAACATTACTTGAAGGCGTTGCGGCTATATATCTATTAAACTATATTTATATATTTATAATGCTAGCAATCAATCACAAAATTATGTTTTTATACCACAAAAACTTGTTTTCAATTACACCGATGAATGCACTTGTGAAATTTAACGCTAAATAATACCGGAAATAAGTGTTTGCCTTCGTTTGCAAAAGAATACTTGTTTAATCAAGCAGTATAGTTTGCTTGCTCTAACGCACAGTATTTACTATACGTAAATATTATTGCAAAATACAGTGTGTACACACTGCAAATTTGAGACTTGCGTGCTGTCAGCCGCTACCACTCGCTCACTCTCTCTCAGCTCACAAAGGCACTCGCAACCGCAACCGTCGATAACGCCGCGTGAAGTGGGCTGCTTTGGAAATTTTACGATTCATTGTTGCTTGGACGTGGCAGCCATGACGTGATTTCTGACTTTGACTAAGAAAATTTTTTGTTAAAATTACATTTGTAAATTATAGAAAAATTATCTTAAGGGGAATAAGTGCATTATTAAACCATCAACAAGAGCTCAATTAAGTGTAAAATAAAGTGCGTGCAAACTATTAAAAAATATCAAAAATATTGTGTAAGAAAAATTCAAAATAATACATACTTACACATGTATGTGTGTATGTATTTATATGAATATGCAAAAAGAAACCAATAAAAATGTGCAATATTGAATATATTGTGAAGTTTTACATTGTTTTCCGCTTCCTACCGCTTCTACCCGTTGCGCCGCGTTGTACTTACATATGTAGTTGATTGATTTCTCCAATTCTCCGTCTGTGTTCTCTTGTGCGTCTCGGACGGATCGTCGTACCGTCGATTGCCCGTCAAGCTGTGGTCAAGACAGTTGCCAGCATTTACATTTGCAGTCGATGTTCCAGTCAGTATCATTAACGCCGCCCGTGTATTTATTTTACACATGCATATGTACATATACTAAATACATACATCCATACATACATATTTACGTCTGCTTGCATGTGTAAGTTGACTCGTTTGTTCGCCAAGAGCACTGCTCCCCTCTCTCGCACCTTAAGAGGGAACTTGCGTTTGTATGGATGGATGGATGGATGTATGTGTATGGTATATACGTGTGTATTGTGTTTGTGAATATGTGCGTGTTATGCACGCGCGCGTTCCAGCAGCTCTCGTCCTCGTCGTTGTCGTTGTCGTCGGCGGCCCGTCGTCTCTCTATCTTTCTCTCTCGCGCTCAACCACCAAAACCGCCAGTCAACCGCACTCGTCGTCGTCGTCGTCGTCGTCGTCGTCGTCGTCGTCGTTGTCGTTGTCGTTTTGCTGTCGAAAATCAGCCGCTGTTGATGTCGCCATGTCGCCCCTGCGCTAACGCTATTTACGCGATTTCAATTAATTTATAAATAATTTTACTTCCAACGAATACCAACACAAATATAAATAAACAGCAATCAACCTTTCTGTGAGTGTGTGTGCGTCTGTATACGTACGATTGCGCAAATGTGTTTCAAGTTTAAATAACTAATACTACTGCTACTGCTCTGCAAGTAAGCAACAGAGGGTGGCAGCAAGAAGAAGAATTTGCTGGAATGTGGAAAACGGAAAGAAAGAAGAAAGAAAGAAAACAATGCCGGCTCATGTAACACAAATATATATATATATATATAACTCAAGCAACAACCCTTGAATACAATCACGTTTAAACCGTGAGCACGCTAAGCTGTCTCTCGCATCGCTTCTGTCCCTGTACGATATTTTTTAAGGTTTGTTATCGACGCTGTTGCATTGCACGGGGGCGTGTGTCTGCCACCGTATGGGTGTTGCTGTGTTTGTGTGTGTGTGTCTACAAGTTATCCTAGAAATCGAACGTGTGGGCGGGCGGGCAGCAGTCTTCATAGTCTAAATTTAACATGTGATGTGCGCGCACGTCACTCTCTGTTTTTATTCTTCTTTTGTGGGTTGTGTGGGGTATCGATAGAATGCGACGCCTATCGAAACCGATGCAAATTGATGTAATTTCACTTCTTATAGCAGCAACTCTCTTTGACGTCAGCATATGTATTCGCTTTTTACTCTCCCTCTCCTTGTCCCCTTGCTTCGTATGTCGCCAGTTATTTCGCCATCAAACATCCCAACAGCTGTGTCGCTTTTTCTTAGTGTGAAGGGGGAACGGGGAAGTATCGGGCAAGGCCTAATCTAATTCGCGTCGGAAAGCTTCGAAAAAGAAACGTGCCTGCCTGCCTGTTGTCTACTTTTCACCAGCATTAATTTGTTTAAATTTTGTTAATGCCTATTCATTAAATACAAAGTTGATGGCTTTTCTGTGCATCTGTTTCGCTGTCCAACTAGTTCTTTCGATTTGCCGGGTTTCTTTTTATTTATAAAAAATAGAAAGTATTTATTTTATTCGACACTAGGAAATATTTTCTTTATTTTTGAATACATTTATTGTAATTGAAATATTCAATATCATCTAAAAATACGTAAATATTTATACACATGCCTGCACATGTATTAAACTGTTTTCTCATAAACGCTCGAAAGCTTAAGAGTGACAACTGAGACGTTGCGACGTCATCTCTCAGAGAATGGAAAAGAGAGAAGAAGCCAGAGTGAGAGAGAGCTGGCAGCGTCACCGATGTGCCCCTGCACTCTAGTCGTGTGTGTCTGATATTGCTTAGAATATGTTTGTATTTATGTATATGTTTGTCTCAATACATTGCAATATTACTCAAAACACATCGTGAGAGAGAAGTATAAAAAGAGAGAGAGAGAGAGAAAGAGAGAGGGAGGGGTGAGCGAGAGTAAACTGATACTCCATTTGTCAGGTGCAAAGTGCTTTGACGCTTGTATGTACGTATGTAGTTGCTGTTGCTGTAGCTTACGTACTTTGTGCTTTTGTCGATAAGCGCACGATGCGCTTTGTGCAATTTCAAAATAAGATTATGTCGGATACTATTGAAATTCATTTATGCTGCTTCTCTTTTATTTTACTGCATTTATGCAGTATCAAAACAATATGATCGTCACGTTTGAGGTCAAATAATCTCAGCTGAATCTGCTCAGCAAGCTTTCATTGAAGTATGTGAGAGTGTGTACACACACAAAAACACAAGCATTTATTTATTTGGTGCCAAGATTTCTCGGAAAGGCTTATAAACAAAATTGCTCATTTTGAGCAAAATTAGTTTCAGCATGAAAGAATAACCCCAATTGGGGACATCAGTGTTATTTCAATAAGCCAACTACAAGCGCATATCCGATCTTATAACACACACACACACACACATACACAAGGTATTTATTTCATGCCTACCTTCGTCGGTTGTGTGTGTGGACACACTGATTTTCTATAATTTGAGTTTTCGCTTGCTGTTGCTGAGGGCCCTCAGCACAACGATACACACGACATACATACATACATACATGTATTGATATACATACAAACGGCATGAACATGCATGAGAATACATACAAACACAAAAAACTTGCATAAATCTGTTGAAGAGATATAAAACGACAACAAAAACAACAATTGTGTGGCGCCCCAGCCGAAATAATTTTCAATACAAGAAGTGAAAGTATTGTGTCGGCGTGTTCGTGTATGTGTATGTGTGTGTGTGTTGATCTTTCTTTGCTTTTGGGTATGCGAGAGAGTGAGTGGCAACCATTGACGATATACTTGCATGTTGATGCTGTCACGCTCGCACATACTGCATTAATTATGCCAAAACAAGAAGCAACCAATAACAAGTGGCGTTATTTTTTATCCAATGCGGTTTTATTACTACCAATAAATTAATCCTCTGCCCACTTAAGGCTAACTCAAAAATACATGATGAACTTGGCGAAATTCATCGAAGGTTTTCTATTTCGAAAAGCATTGTTTTGCTAGAATTCCTGGTAAATAGTCCATCGATCCACACCTACATACACACAACTACACATACCAATACTTGTATGCACTCATGTGTATGTAGTTCAGAGAGCGGATCTCTCATCGTGTTGTTATATGGGGGCTTTTCTCATTTTGGCATAAATGCGAATCTGTGTTGCCATGTGTGTCTGTGTGTGCTTGTGTCAGTTGCTATTGCTCTTAAATTGCTTTCGTACTGAACAAGCAAGTACTGAAAAAAATACAACGAGACAGACCGCCAGACAGTCGAAGTCGGATATTGTTGTTGTTGTTGTTGCTTGTGCATGCGAATGAAATCGGCAGCGTTTGACATTGATTACCGTAATACCTTGTGTGCGTGAATATATGTATATATTTAAATATATGTATATATAAATGTATGGTATTTGTGTGTGCGTGTTTTGTTGTTGCTTTTTATATTTGTGCAACTGCTCGCTGTTGTCTTTTTCACCTATTTACTGTAATTGTGTTGTTGCCCGATCACGAGCGGAGAAGGCCGTATCGCTTCTCATTATACGAAACACATACATATATATTATGTATATGTGTGTGTGTGTGTGTGTGTGTGTGTGTGTGTGTGGAAATGTGTGTTACAAAGTGTAGCCGTACTGTGCTTCTGTTTTATTGTTATTGTTTTAGTTCATTTATCACGTGTAAGTATGTACGGGTCATGAATATAAGCACATATACATATACAGTCGCCCACAACTTGCTCGTGCTTATTGTGACAGAGTTTGCATTGCAGCGCATACATGTGTATGTGTATATATACTTGGTGTGCTCACATTTGTATGAACTCTAGGCTCGCCCAAAATTTAATCGATAATCGAAGACACTCATGCTTTAATTGCTGTTGTGACTGCGATGATTCTCGCAGTGTGTTTTCCTCTGGCCTCAGCCCTCAGCAAAAGAGGTGAAAGTGAAGGTCATTAATATTTGCATATGGGAATGTTTACGCATTGAGAGCACACGAGTATAATACCATAATGCCGAAACTGACAAAACTTCAATTTGCGCTCATAAGTACATGTATGTGCGTGCATACACACAAACACACACACCACATACAAACGTACGTATTGTATTGCGGGTATCTCGTTCCCGTGGGCCTGTCCGCCTGCCTATTTTTGTCGCCATTGTGGTTTTGCAAGCTCTCTCAACTACACATACAAGCGAGTGTATCTGTATGTGTAAGTACGTCAATAGCGCTACTCTCCTCTCTCTCTCGCTCACACATACGCATGCACAGAGACCCGCAAACTTGTGCGGGCGCGTTGTGTTTGTCGCTAGAAACATGGATAGTTGTTTTGTATTTTCTACAGACCTTTACTTAATTGGTTCAATAGTTTTGTAATTGTTATTGGATTCCGTGTGTATGTGCATGCATACATACGTAGAAAACACAATTTTTGCTTCAGTTGTTACCAAAAATAGCTTTATGTGAAAAGGAAGGTAACTGTTTTGCTATTGTGGTGGGTGTGTCAAATTCAAATATAAAGTACATCATCGTCACACAGATATTCCAAAATACATAGAGAGCACGCAGATGCTTAGTAGTTGTTATCTAGATCGATAGGAATATTGTATATATATACATGGCAATTAATTGGTTCATTAGCACAGTGTTGCAAACTGTCAGCGAGCGCTTTGCTCGGCTCCGCTCGGCGATGGCAACTGAGTGCATAATTGTCGCATCTGGAGTAATACTTAGTTAGGGTATGACTAAGTTAGTCAGTGTATGCATATTGTGTATCTATGTAGTTTTGATTATTGTAATCCGTCGTTAACTTTGGCATAGTTTCGTTGTCGAGAAACCAGAAAATAAAACCGACATTAAAATTACCAAGTAAAGTGAAAAACAACAACTCTGCTGACAACTCGATACCGGAGCTGCACTCTTGTCGCCAACTCTTGTTGTTGCTGTTGTTGTTGTTGCAATTGTTGTAGTTCGTGTTGCGCGGCCCTCGTTTTTGTAGTTGCCACCCGACTTGTTACATATCGTAGTTGTTGCCGCCGTGGCTATAGCTGCTTTGCGGTTGGTTTAGTCATATTTACGGCTGCCTATGATGTTTATATAATTTTCGTATCTTTTTTTCACTTGCATACCGAGGTTTCCTATTGGCTGTGCTCTCTTCTTGTTACTTGTTGTTGTTGCTGTTGTTATTGTTATTGTTGTTGTTGTTGTTGTTGTTGCTTTACTTTGTGGGTTTGAGCTTGTGTTTTGTATTTATTTCAGTTTCAAAGTGGTGGACTAGTGCGCCCGACAAACCAAGCCCAACTCGAGTACGCGGTTGGGTTGTTGTTGTTGTTGTTTCGCGGTCGTGGAACCAATAGAACAGCAATGAGAAATGCATTTATCGTTGTTTTGTTTCTGCGAAGTTGAATAACACTGAAGGTTTCTGCAGTTGTTGCCAGCATTAGTCACAGTTCGACATTTAGCTTGGCAATTCTTTATTTAACATCAATTATTATGATGTATGATGTGATTTTTCCCTAGAAGATATGTATGATTAATGGAGTGCAGGCAATTGAATGATGTTCTCTTGAAAATCAACCAATATGTAATAAATAAATAATAATAATATAATAATAATAATAATATGTATAAAGTGTATAGTCAAAATTAAAGAATATTGTCTTCGCTTCATTTATGTAAACATTCTCGCATTCACATTTCGCATTTGAATACGGACAAAAGACACCGGAAACAAACAAGACGAAGGTGAGGGCTGGCTCTGACGTTCTACTTTAAAAGCTTAAACAAATATGTACATGTTATATACGTGTGCATGTGTGGATATGGAAATGGCACATGGTCCACAAACAGAGCGGAGTAGCGCAACGTAAAATCCCCGTCAAACGTCAGAAAAGTCTGCGGAAGTTCAATTAACAATCACAAAACTAAAAGGGGAAAAACGAAAATGAAGTCAAAGCTGTAGTCGAAAACGCTTAAATTAGATAGATGATGCTCTGTTCACGCTAATAAACGAAAAACCCAAATGTAAATGTAATTTACAAATCCAGCTCTTAAATTTATATGTATGCAAAGTGCATTCTCATTTGGGACAACAAAGCACAGCAACAAACCCAACTACAACAACAACAACAACAATAAAATATTAACAAGTTGATTGTACGCTCAATTTGGCTGACCTTCAGTCATTTTTGAAGATATAGATATATTATAATACCGAATACAAAACGAAAATTGTTTTTGTATGTATGTTTGTGTATTAATTTTAAATAAAACACGGACAGCAACAGCAAGAAATTCACAACAAGCTTAAAAGAGAGAAAGACTGAGAGAGAGAGAGACGACGATGTCAGTGGGGGGTGGGGAATACCAGTCCCCGTGGCTCAGTTCAGTTAACGGCTGTCTGCGTCCGCCAATCTCTTGTAGTGTGTGGTGCTCGTAGGTTTGTTGCTGTTGTTGTAGTTTCTGTTTTGGTTTCTGATTGCGAGTCCGTTTTTTAGTCCAGTTCGAAATTGCCAACATTGTTGCTGTCTCTGTCTTAGTTGGTCTCGCCTCGTCTCTCGATCTTGCTCCAATAAGAAATAATCCAACTGAATCTGGGAAGACAAGTTTTTTGGAGCTTCAAAAGCTTCAAAACAAGCTTTACTTCTCGCTCTCTTCTCTCTACAGCCACAACAACGGTAGCGGCAGCGGCAGCGGCAGCTTTGGCTTCATTACGTTTTGAGCCTTCTAGCTAGCCATGTATGTGTGTGTTTGTATGCGTTGAATCGGGTTTTAATTTTTGGGTGTTGCTGATTAGCATTCACATGTATTCGTGCCTAGATGTCCATGTGTATCGTGCTGGTGTCTGTCTGTGAATGCGTGTGCAAGCAGCACAAACTATCGGCATGACGATGAATCGCTAACATTACGAAACGAAAACACAGCAGAAGAAAAAAGTTTTTTACTTTTATGTTTGTTCAAGAAAGTGAACTAGTTCATTATTAGCTTGAACCAGTTCTTTCTGTATTGACGTGATGTTGCAAAATACTTTAAAAAATAAGAATAGCAAACTTTCCACATTCCCCTTTTGTATTTATTCACTTTTTGTGATAAGCCAAAAACTATATTTCAGCAGGTTTGCACTCAAAATCCAGACTACATGTGTAACAGTCGTATTATACAACAATATACTACACTTGTCGCCCAGTCTAGTTGAACAATACTTCTTTTCTTGATAACTATTGTTACGACTACTAGTCTTGAGACCTTGTTTACTTTTAGTTCATAGTCTATCTATTCTAGATCGACTTTAGCAAAATGCGGGGCTAAAACAAAATCTTCAGACTTTCATTCAAATTTTAAATTCCTACGAAACCACCTTTGATATGTATTTACGGTTGTTTTTTTTTAAAACAATAAAGATACAGCAGGGTTTTGCTCTTTTGCTATTCGTTTCATTCGACTTGATTCGGTAATTCTTTTACTTCAAGTTTTTTAATTAATAGATAAGACGCGGACCATACAAAAAACAAACTCAGCCCATACATACAAACGCACGCGTTTGTAATCTTATCAGAATAAATAAAAAAAAAAAAAACTTTATGCCCATTCACGGTCAATGTTTTCTAATTTTGATTACACTTTTTCACTTGTTACAGTGAGAGTGTGAAAAACGCATTTCCGCTGTACTTTTTTATAATCGTGAAAAGCAAAGCGAAAAATTATGCAACAACGACCATTGCGGCGTTGTTGCTTAAATCGGTCATTGAACGTTTGTTCGTTCGACGGGTTCGGGATCCCGAGGTGTATCGTTGTTTGTGTTTCGCATGCTTTTCGAGCAAGATCTCCAGGTGACGCTTATAATTTGATTGGCTTTCGTCGCATTGCTCTCGCTCGTTTTTGTTGTCGGCTGACTGAGAGGGCGAATGGCGAGTCCGTGCGGGCCACAGTTCATTGCACGCGTTTTCTTTGTGTTGGATTTTCGTCTCGCCAGAGAAAAGAACCCGACCCAAAATCATAAAAAGCATTGGCCTTGAGCTTAGCACTTGCTGATTAAGGTATATTGAAACGTAGAACAAATAGAACAAATTCGCCTAACACAGATAGTGCTATCGAATTTAAGTTAATGTGCCTGGATAAAGTTCTTTATTATGACGAAAAAACTGAAAAAAATTCATGTACTTATTTATTTGTCTTGAAAACTGTTTTTACTGACATACTTGGTACATTTTGAGCCGTCTGCATATCAAGTATTATCATGTTCCATTGAAAATTGACCGATTTTATTTATTTCTGTGTAATTGATTATTATGAATGCGTTTTTCCTCGAATCGAATCGGCACACAAAAGCTGATAATTGCAGTAGCGTTTCAGCGTTTAACTACAAATATATGTACATACATACATCCAGCCATATGGATATGCTATCGCAGACGCTTTTCTCTGTATTCCCTTCTTGTGCAGGCTCTAAATTAAATGAAGAAATGAATGCGTTTTCACGCTGAGCGATGCCTGAGACGTGAGTCACCTTTCCTAATAATGCTGTTGTTGTTGCTCCTATTTGTGCTAATAATAGCAGCAAAGTGTTGAATGTACGAAATTAAAAAAAAAAAAAAAAATGCCATAATATTTATACATATCATATATACAACACATACATCATATATGGTATATGTGTTTGGGAAAATCGAGCTGCCTGTTGCTGTGCCTCTGTGGCGGTGTTTGTGTTTGTGACTATTGAAAATGCACAAATGCTGCGCTGTGTACAACGTGCCTGGCATTTTGGGATTCCCGTGTGGGCAATTACCGCCGTAGGAGAGAAGGCGAACGCGTCGCATCGCGTCGCTGCCCGCGACAATTGATTATTCATTTCACAGACAAGCGCACGCACACACATATAGTGAGAGCAAGAGCGAGAGAGAGAAAGACTAATACTACTCTAACTACGCCTCACACAAGTACTACACACACACACACATACAGAGAAGGAGCGAGCGACTTGCATTCCCTAGCGCCCTCTTTATCGTATAAAACAGTTTTGTTGTTGTTGTTGTTGTCGCATTGCTACTCGACTTTTGGTTTACCGTGCGGCTGCCCCGCCACCGCCCTAAAACATTTTCGAACATCTGTTCACAGTGTTGGGCACCGCTTGTTGTTGTTGCTATCGTTGTTATCGTTGTACATTTTCAATGCTCTGCACGTATTTTAGTGCACACAAAAACCTACATTTGCATAAATATGTATGCATGTCGCTCTGTCTGTCTGTCGGCCTGTCTGTAAGTCAGTCATTTTCTCAGAGTTAAAGCCGTTTTGTTTGCATACACTCGATAATGTATTTTAAATGCGTTTGTTTGCTGTTGTTTTTGTGGGTCTGGTGGGTCTGCTGCTGCCACTGCCGCTGGCCGTTTATCGATTCAACCGAATTCCGATCGATTTCGCGAAGGTGGCAACGCTGCCGCCGGTGCGCCGATTGTCGAGTTAAGTAGGCTCGCTCTTTCTCTCGCTCTCCCTCTATCCAGCGCCCCCTATACCAGCCGTGCACTCATTTGGCATTGTTATCAATGGCTTTTCTTGTTCTTTTTGTTGTTGTTGTTAGTGGTGGTGGTGGAGCGAAGCGCAGCGCAAAGCAAAACGTTCTACACAGCTGTCAGCTGCACTACTGACACTGCCGAACGTTTGCGTGCTCGCGCGCGTGTTTGTGTGTGTATGTGTATGTGCATGTGTGTGGACTCATATTATTCTATTTTTTAAGCGTGTGAGATTTCTGTTACTGCCCTTTTCTCGAGCATTCCATTGCACACGTTCACACGTTTTTCATAGGTTTCGTCTTATACAAGTATGGTATATAAATTGTATATTGTATAAATATTTTTTTGGTGGTTGTTGCTCCTGTTCTTGAAGCCTGCGGCCAGCTGTTGTCTGCCTGGAGTCGCAGTCCTCACACAAAGGCTGCTGGCGTACAGACAAACACGGGCACGGGGGGACACGGACACAACGGCAGGAGCAGGGTCGCAGGGGGACAGGCACAGGGACAGGGACACAGGGGAACACAGGCACATGACGTCCGTCTCGTGTCGTTGTCGTCACAGTCGTCGGCGCAGTGCAATGGCCTTTCGCTCGCCTGCCAGGGCTCTCAATGCTATTTAAGCGACGTTCGGAGGAACGACGTTTTTAACAAATGGCTGCCGCCAGCGTCGCGCGCTTCAAACTTGAAATTGTTTTATTTTATTTTTTTTGTTGTTGTTGCTCTTTGGGTTTTATATTTTTCTTTTTTTCGGCAAATTTGTTTAAATGTTGGCTGCAAATTTGTTGTTATTGAAACTCATAAACACAGACAAAGATATACACACTCACACACACACACACACACACAAGTCAGTAAACCAGGGGCAACATTTTTTTTTCATTTTAAATGAACTTCAAGCTGTTACCTTGGCTCAAAGCGTATGTGTGTGTGTATGCGTGTGTGTGAGCACTGACGCTGCTGTGTGAGCTGTGTGTTTTTACGAGCTTTAAAAAATTTTGTGATTTGCCATAAATCTCATCCTGTTCGACTACAGCAACTAATATTATCCAAAGAGCAACAACAAAGCCAGCAAGGCGGCGCGTGTGAACACGGATATGCGAGTGTGTGCGAAAGCGAGACAAACATAGTTTTCCTGCAATTTACGACTTTGTTTTGGGCCGTCAGCCTGACAGCTGCTGCTGCTGCTGCTGCTGCGACCGACCTGTCTGCCAGATTTTTGCTTCCTGCAGCTTCCTGCTGCTGCCTGCCTGCGCCTGCCTGTAGAAATCCGCACGAGGATTGTCAGGTGTGCTCTCCCTCCTCTTGACTATTAACCGAAATATTTCATGTTGTGCTGCGGGTAGGAGAGTGTACGAAAAAGCGTACGTTCCTCAAATGCAAAACCTATTTTCATGCACAGACATGTGGGTACGCTGTAGCTAGAATTGCTAGCTGAAAAACAAATAGAGAGATAAGCACACCAGACCAGCGCACAGACAAACCTATGTAGCGTTGTAGATAGACAGAAAGCAGGCACGACTGATTAAAATATAGACACACACAAGCAAACACATATACTCTACCGAATGCGGACATTCCAGCGTAGAAAAACGCATCGGAAGATCTTTGCTACGTTAAATCTACCTGAGAGCGGAAAATTTTTGTATGCAAAAATGTCAAAAGTGAACACAATTAACAACAACAACAACAACAGTAATGTGAGGAAAAAATGACAAACGGGCGGGTGGCACACGACAGTGTGCTCTTTGTGCTCGCCTCGGGCTGCTCTCTTCGTCAAAGAGCGAGAGAGAGAGAGAGGCCAAGTGAGAGAGCCCTTAAGAGAAAATGTGTCACGTAACGGTATACAACGTAAACATAAAACAGCTGAGCTGTACGTAAAGAAAACGTATGATCGTGTGCGCGTAACGTAAACACAAATGCAAGTGAATATACATAATTGTACATGTGTGTGTACGTGTGTGTACGGTTTTGAACGGAAGGAAGCGAAAAACAGAAAAGACAATTAAAAAGAAAAGAAAAAGAAACTAGTTGTTAACTAACGATTTTGTTTCTTTCTAAAGTGAAGAGTGAAATAAAAAGCAAAATCGTAATTTTAATAAATTCCAACGGAGCAGAAATCAAGAAAAAGCACCACGGCCATAAATCAACAAGCAACAAGCAACAACAACTACAAAATCAACTCATCAGCAATAATTAAATTAATACAACCTGCAGTAAATCATCAAAGTAAAGTACGTTCAAATACATTTTATACCAGTATACGAGTGTTTTTCACTGAAATTGGTAACAATTTTATAGACAAATCGCCATCAGTAGCAAGAATATCAACAACAACAACCACAACAACAACAACTCAGTCGTCCAATTTGAAGAGCTTTTGTGTATGGCAACAGCGAGAGAAACAGCAGCACGACAGCACTTGCTATCGATTGGCCGATAAACTCGATATATTCACAGTTTACAACACTGTTTGGCTGTGAGCACCACAGCTGATTGTGCCTCCCTCCCTGTTGTGTTGGCGGGGCAGTGAAAGGTTTGCTGCGTACCGAGCCGAGCAACCGTAAAGAAACAGTCGAACAACAACAGCAACAACACCACGAAGAGAAGTAGCACCAGCAACAGCCTTATTCTGCGTGTGACGTGGTGGGAGAACACCAGCAGCAATAGCAACAACAACAACAACAACAGCAACAGCAACGACGAAACACAAGACCACAACGCACAGCGCAGGTGGCAGACCAAAACAGCTGTTTCAACATTTAAACTTTAAAAAGCCGCTGACTATTGTCAGATAAGTGTAAATACCTATACATATATATATATATATTGTAAGTACATTTTGTAGTAGCCTATTGTGCTTTGTTTATATTGAGCTGAAAGTATATATTTTGTTTTCATATTGTGACGCGTGCCCTGCGCCTGTAGCTTTTCCAACAACTGTGAGATAATTACACACACGTACATATTCAAGCAGCAACAACAAAGTAAGCTAAAATTAATACTTTTTGCTAAGACGTGCAACGGGGCCCAAGCTTTTAGTGATACACACAATCACGAATGTTAAAAAAAAACGTATGTATGTATGTATGTTTGTATGTATGCATGTACCACCATGTATGTAGATAAGCAAATGCTGTGTTGTGTGGCTTTTGTGAACAGAAACGTAACGCACTCGTAAGAGCTGCAGAAAGAGAACTAAGGAGCAACAGAGAGTGAGAGAGTGGTGAGAGAGAGGAGAGTGAGAGAGTAATGTGTAGCAAAGAGAGCCTTCGATTCGAATAACGGAATGACCAACGGCCAGCGGCAGAGTGCCAAGTGCGCACATTAAATTGCAAACTTGTTTTCATTTTTGCTCTACGCTTTACTTCCATAATAACTAAATTACAACAGCAACAAGAACAACAACAACAGCAGTAGTAGTAGCAAGTGATACAAGGCACGTACGAAACATCGAGACGTTTGGTTGGTTGTGTTGCTCTGCTGCTTTTAAGATTGAGTGAGCGGAGAGCGAGCGCGAGTACGGAGAGCATGCGAGCGAGAGAGCAACAAAGAGAGTAGAGCATAGAAAGAGCGAGCAAATTGAGAGAGCACCCAGCAGTGCATGTGTGCATGTATTTGTGAGAGATACGATACGACGACGACGACGACTACTGCTGCTGCTGCTGCTGCTGATCTGCTCTGCTCTGTCGCTCCGTCACACTCGTCGATGTCGCTGTCTTAGCATTGTCCACGGGGCGGCGGTGAGTGGTGTAATAATAAACGAGTGCACAGCAGCAGCAAAGCAAAGCAGCAACGGCAACCACTTGAAAGCAACTCGTTTCGATTTCATTTAGCAGATACCTTTTGTACGTTGATTAAGATACCTTGGACACAGAGACACGAGCTACAAATCGTATGTGGAAAAGGAAATAAAATGAAAATGCAATTTAACAATAAATTGCTGAGCAAAACAGAACGCAACGCGTGAATAAAAAACGTCAAATTATCGAATTCCAGTGCCAAAAACAATGTGTTAAAATAAGCCAGCAAATTCCAGAGCAAAAATGTCTTGAGTAAAAGTGTTGGCGTAAAAACCCCGAATACAAACGTACAAACATACACACACATACCTGCACACATGCACATGTGAACACGTACTCACGCATACAAAAGCAAATGACAAAAAAGAAGTGGTTAAAAGGCATTAAAAATTAACAATATTTCGAGTGCTTGAACTCTGTGCCTACAATTTCGAATCGGATAATGCGACAGTGTTTGTGTGTGTGTGCCAAGAAAAATATATTCACACACATGTATATCCATATATGCAACTAATATAGAAGTGGACAAAAAAATATTATAAGCAGCAGAAAAAATATATGTATACAAAAAAAAATCAACGTACAAACACAGATGATTTTTAGCAAAAAGCAAAAAAGCGAAAAGAAAAAGATCAAGCAGCAACAACAACAACAACCACAGCAGTAGTGAAGCCAATCAAAACAGCAGTTGTCTCGCTTTAGCACTTGGCGATCGTCAAGAGCGAGAGAGTAGAGCCAACAAACCAGGGAGCGCACACACCACCAAAAGCAGTCAAGCGACGTGAGTTCAGATTGGTGTGAGTGGCTGTGCATATGTGTGTGTGCGAACAACATTGATTGTTCGCTCTGCGCTGTCTTTGATTTTGCTTATGGCTGCCGCCGCCTGACTTTTGAGCGATTCACATACACACACATACATACGTGCACACACTGACAATTTGAGCACCTGGCGCAGGCAGGAGTCGCACTTTCAACTCAACGGAGCAAACGTTACAACAGCCAGTCGCACACATGTACAATCATGTAAAAGCAACAGCAGCAGTAGTAGCAACAACAACAACCACAACAACCAAAGCAGAAACGGCAACAACAGCAATGCATACATGCCTACCTTAACCCAATTAAAATACATACCATATTATTTAACAAAAGAAATTGTGTTATTTGCAAGTAGCACACAGAGAGCAGCAACAACGTGCGAGTGCAAATATGAACCAGACTTTTTGAAAGTAGAGAAAGAGAGAGAGAGAGAGAAATGAAACCTATACGGAAGTGAAATTCTCAAGCAGCAACGAAAATATTAAAGAGTAGTGTGTGTATGTGTGTGTATTTGTGATCGTGCCTGCATTTGAAATCAAAAATTGAAAAAAGAAAGAAAAACACAACAACAACAACAACAAAGCAGCAAAGGCAACAGCAGCAAGTTTGCAGCACAGCTCAAACCTCTCAAGAGAGCCCCGTGCCTATGTGTGTGTGTGTGTATTTACACGCATATAAACATACGTTCACATATATACATATACATACGTTTAACTGTGTGAGTGCGAGGTGTTTCTGTGTAAAGCCCAATGCATTTGTCGTCTCTGTTCACGTCTTAGCAACAACGTAAATTTTATTTACGATTACAACATACTAAAGAAAACATTAAATTGTACAGATACTGAAACAACAAGTGCTACATCAACAAGAAGAAGAAGAACAACAACAACAGCAGCAATCAATAACCATTGTGCCCAGGCAGACGTGTACTACGCGTCACCAGAGTTGATCAGGAACGGATAGTCGCCTACGTCCAATACATCCTGCAACAGCGATATTTACAACAACTTCCAGTTACAGTTACTTCCATTGCTCTTCCACTTGATTTGTTGTCCAACACTGGCGGGTTAGCCAAATCAAATTTTCTGCCATTCGTTAAGCAACGCAACGCAACGGAACGTCACGTCGACACAAGACAACTCAACGAAGAAACAACAACAACAACAACAACATCAGCAGCAGCAACAACAACTGAGAGTAGTAGAATTTGATAAACATACAGAGAGATACAGATATTTGAACAGAACAAGAGGATAACATTGTGATCATCATATTGAAATACTGAGGGGGGGCAAACACGTTATGAGCAATTCGATTGCATCAACAAAATGCCTGCCCAATGTCTCGTTCTCGTCCGGCAATTATGGTATGTCACAAAGCCACCGTTATACCGATGATAGCAAGGAGTACATATTCCTTAAGCTCACCGATTCAGCGTTCCGTGCCATTGAGGAGTATCAGCGAAATGAGCAAGCCAAACGCCTCGCGCCCGGCCAATGTGCCAAAATCAAATGCAATGGCAACACTGGCGTCATGCACTTCCCGCTGCCCAGCAGCGATAGCAATAATTCAGCTAATAACGGCGGCACTGGCATGGCAAGCGGACGTGAATTTGGCTTCACCATCGACTTCATCGAGGGCACACTGGAGTGCATACAGCAGCAGCACCAGGAGCTCGACGTTCTCGGCGCTCTGGCGCGGCGCATGCGCATCCATGCCAATGACGATGTCTACGATACGACGCGCTCCAAGATGGCCCGAGCCGAGGAGACGGAGAAGAGCAAGTGCATACGTGAGATCAAGCCAAATCAGTCGGATATTGGGCGTAAGGTGAAGAAGCCGGCCACGTCGGCAGTGTCGTCATCATCGCATCACAGTGGGAACAACAACAGCAGCAGCAGCAGCAACAACAACAACAGTAACAACAGCAGTAGCAGCAATAGTTTTAACAGTAACAATAGTCGTAAGTTAGGTTCATCGCCATTTAATGGTCTGACATCATCATCCGCAGCCGCAGTCGCAGCAATTGCCTCACGCTCGCCCAATCCCAATCCCAATCCGAATCCCAACACGTTGGGCGCCAGCGGCACAGTCAATGGTGGTCGCAGCAGCGCGGCTGCCACCCTGGCCAACACCTTCGCCAATGGCATCTCGCAGGGCTATGCCCTGAGTGGCAGCTCGCCCCGAGAGAGCCCCTCGTCGTCATCATCATCGATGGGAACAGCTGGCCTCGGTCTCGGCGCAGGATCCTTTAACAGCAGCAGCAACGGCGGCGGCGGCGGCGGCGGACGCAATAACAAAATGCTCAACGGCAGCAGCAACAGCAATTCTCGCAATGGCAATGCTAAATCTGGTGGCGGAGGAGGCGGTGTCGGCGGGGGAAGTAATGGTAATGGCAATAACAGGATGTCGGAGGTGTCTAGACGGAGCATACGCGAGCGTTTGATACATCTGCTAGCACTGAAGCCGTTCAAGAAACCCGAGCTATTCGCCAGGCTGAAGAACGAGGGCATTCGGGATCGGGAGCTCAAGTTGATATGTAATATACTCAGGGACATAAGCTCTATGCCACACAATACGTATAACTTGCGCCACCAGATGTGGAACGATGTCGACGAGAATTGGCCCTACTTCAGCGAGCAGGAGCTGCAGCAGCTGAAGCGTCGCAAGCCACAGAATCTGACGCCGCCCATGAGTTCCGATGCAGGCAGCTCGACCTCGGGCCAGAGTCCAACGTCCACCCATACGGGCAGTCCGCCACCGCTGATGTCGCTGATGACGCCGACGGGTGGACAGCAAACGCTCGCCGGCGGCGCCAATCACAGCAACAACGTTGGCGGCGGCGGTGGCAACAGCCTCAAGCGCAACAGCATCGAGTACGATGAGATGTTCAGCACGGTGCAGACCAAGAAGATGCGCATCAGTCATTACACCAGAGAGCCTAGTGGAGCTAGCGGCGGACAATTTGGATCGTCCTCTGCCTCCTCCACCGCGTCCAACGCATCGGCGCCAGCCTCGTATCGCAGTCGTACGGGCAGCTCAGCCTACACGCCGCCGCAGCGACAGCAGCCACAGCTGGAGGACCACAACAGCAGCGATCTGAGCTACAATGTGCTGGACAACATGGACGAGTTCCGCAGTATGGCAACAGCTGCTGCTGTCGCCGAGCAGCACCAGCAGCAGCAACAGCGCACCAGCAGCAGCAACAGTCGACGTGGCAGCAGCTCGTCCAAGCAGAATGGCGGCAGCGCTGCTGACAAGCGCAACTCGACCGGTAGCAATTCGAGCAGTTCCAGTGGCTATGAGACTCAGCAGGAGCGCAACAGCCGCCAGTCGGCAGCGCAGTCAGCGACGGGCAACAGCCGGAAATCGTCAACGACGCCGCCAAAGCTTGCCTCCAGTTTTGTGCGTCAATCGGCAAATCCGGCAGCGACGACGTCCCAGCAGCAGCAACAACAACAGCAGCAGCAGCAACAACAACAACAACAACAGAAGCAAAAGCAGCAGCAACATCAGCAGCAACGCACCAGCAGCAGCAGTAGCACCGGCTACAGCAGCAGCAACAACAACAACGCGCACGACGAGTACAATTCATACAACAACAACACGCACGCCGCTTCCAACAGCAAGAAGCGCACGAGCGACAGCAGCAGCAGCAGCAGTAGCAGTAGCAATGGTCAGCGCCAGCGCAACAGCAGTAGCAGCAGCAGCAGCAGTAGCGCCTATCAACAGCAGCAGCAGCAGCAACAGTTGCCAGCGCCAATGCAGCAGCACCAACACAATCATCAGCAGAAACAACAGCAGCAGCAGCAGCATCAGAGCTACAATCAACACAACCATCGCGACGCGTTAAAGACAACGCCATCGTCGTCGTCGTCAGGTTTGGGCAGAAGCCAAGCGGGTAGCTCTGCGACCGCGAAGCATCCGTCGCCCACGCAGCAACTGGCTGCAGCGGCGCACGCGTACGCAGCGCCCACAGCCGAGGCGGACGCGAACGATGCACCACGCTACGACTTTAGCCAATACGCGCCAATTCGCACGCTGGAGGTGCGCAGGCGCTATAAGACTGAGTTCGAGAGCGACTACGTGGAGTACTTCAAGCTGCTGACGAGCGTCGAGGGCGTGCGCAAGCGCTTCCAGGATCTGTCCCAGCGTCTCGATCATGCGCAGCAGCGTGGCGGCGGGGACTACGATCAGATCAAGCGGCAAATCGTCAGCGAGTACGAGCGCATCAACAGCGACCAGAAGATACACGATAACAAGTGCAGGTTCGACTATCTGCACGCCAAGTTGGCGCATATCAAGCAGCTGGTCATGGACTACGATAAGACTTTAATGAGTGGGGCGACAGCTCCGGCGGCAGCAGCAGCAGCAGCAGCAACTGAGACAGCAGCGATTGCAGCTGCAGCGGCAGCAGCGGCGTCAGCCGAGACTCAAGCAACTGCAGCCGCGGCACGCCTGGCAGAGAACAGCAGACACAGCAGCAGCAGCAGCAGCAGCAGCAGCATGCAACATCATCATCAGCAGCAGCAGCAGCAACATCATGCTGTCGAGACGATACAGCAGCAACAGCAGCAGCAACTTCAGCAGCATTACAACAGCAGCGGCAGCAGTAGCAACAAGCACAGGAGCAACAGCAACAACCACAACAACCACAACAACCACAACAACCACAACAACCACAACAACCACAACAACAACAACAACCACAACAACCACGGCAGCCATGAGAGCGATTCGGATGACAGTTCCGGTAGCTCCGATTCCAACGATGATGATGATGATGATGAAGAGGATGGCGAAGATTCCAACTCCAATACAGATGACGACGAACGCTACTAAATGCATCAATCAATCAATCAATCAACGCAACAGAAAATACTAAAAAAAAAAAAAAAACAAAGCTACTTTGATAACAACAACGATAACGAGGAAGAACACCAACAACAACAACACAAGCAAGCAAGCAGTTGCAGCTGCAAGCAATGTAAAAAAAGGCATAAAAAAGAAACTATTATACATAATATATACTATAACAGATATGTATATATGTATACCTACATATACATATATATATATATATATATATATATTACATACCTATTTGTAGTAAACAAACAAAGAAACAAGAAACACCAACAAAGCGTTCTAAAAGAAAATTGTACTAAAAAACAAAAAAACACCTAAATAAACAAAACAAAAAAAATGTTGAAATTATGTTAACAAAAATTTAAACACAAAACAAACAAACTATTTGCAAAACTTGGCGTTGACAGAAAAGACAGGAGAGACAACCTACAACCTATTTTTATTAATATTCACAGCAAAAACAGAAACTGCAACAACAACAACTACAACTACAGCGACAAGAAAAACCGCATATGCCGATAAAAACACAGATATGGCAAAAAAAAAAAAAAAATAAAAACCGACAATTCGTGTTTTGTTGAGGCAAAAATAATTGAAAACTGTAACATGTTTGAATTTTATTTTGTTTGTTTTTTTCCGTTTCGTGTGTAATCATAATAATAATAAATAATATTATTGTCGAGCGACTTTTTTAAATATATACATTTATATATATAGAACGTATGTTTTCTTCGTTTTAAAACACTAGACAACTTTTCTTATCAAACTGTTTCTTATTTTATTCGAACACACAAACACACACACACAATCAAATGCATAACACCTATATATACTACACGACTTGTACATACAATACATGAGTATATAATTTCCTATTCCCCCTTCCACGAAACGAACACAACAAGAACGTACTCCTTCCAAACAACAACAACACAACGAGAACAGATGATCTCAGTGTGGGCGCACAGTGTGCTCAGATCTATTTGTTTTTGCTGTTGCGTAAGTGCAGCGGGGTTGGCAGTACAAAGCATACATATTACATATATTACAAGCAACAAACTCACACTCATAAATACACGCTCACACACACACACGTACACGGACACTCACTCACATAAATATGTTCTTTTTCTGGTGGTGTTGCATGCGGGCGTGCCTCTTTAACAATAGACTGAACTTTTAAACGGCTTGTTAATCTTTTTATTGTGTAGAAAAATTTGAAATAATTTGTAATTCCTTTTTGTGTATAACTAGTTAATTTTTGTTATAATACCTTATGCATATATACGTATATATATTTGTGTCTTTGAACGATCCTGATTCACTAAAAAATATATACCAAACTTGCATAAATGTATGTCTGTAATTTTATGTTTTTGCGTTTTTATTGTTTTCATCATCTTTCTCTTATGAGCCGCAACAAATATTTAATTTATTTTCGGTTTTTGCCTATTTAGACAAATTTTTGCTCAAAAAACAAAATGAAAAAAGGGAAATCCTAAGTGAGTTATAGACATGATCGTGCGGTTGTACCAGAGCTGTACCAGGCCTCTTAAAAAGCATTTTGCTTTTAGTTTTAGAGCGACTTTTAGGCACATTACAGACGCTTCCTTAAACACTATGTGTATGTAGATGTACAGAGAAAGAGACAAAGAGAGAGAGAGAAAGAGGTTAATAACAAGATACATACACACACACCTACACACAATTGCCCAAGTAAACTATATTTTGCTTGAGAAGTTATAAGATTATTTGCTGAAACTCTAGTGTCCAAAATGTAAAACGAAAAACAAACTGAGAAGAATTACACGAAGGAGGAGGAGGAGATAGAAACAAGAAGTGTGCGGAAACAACCAACAAATTTTTTTGTTAGCTATTTCGTTGCAATATTTTTTATATACCATATTTAAGTAGTAGAAACAAAACAAAGAAAAAGCAAACGAAATGAAACGAAAAGGGAAAATCAAATGAAACGATGAGATCAAGTTGCAAAAATCAAGCGTTTAAATCGATTTGAGTAGCAATTACAAATAACATTAAATGATATATACAATTTATATACAACAACAAAACTATATATAAATATATATACACATATACCTATATACAACAATGACATTTGATAAGTAAAGAGAAATGAAAAACAAGATGATAAATGAGATGGAGAAGTTACTAGTTTTATATACATAATTGCCACGCCCACACACCACATACAAAGAGAAATTCACTCACGCAAACACACATACACACACACACACAAAATAACACACGCACACTACATGAACTAATCTGCAATTTCAAAACAAACTTATTAATCATAAACACCAACAACAACAACTACAACTACAAGAAAACCGACAAAAATGATTGTGTAAGCCGCAAGGAGAAAAGGAGTAAAACCAGATCAAGAGACATGAGAAAATTATTATTATTATTATTAAAATTATTATTATTATTGTAAGTTTAAGAGCAAAATCGCTGACAAGACCAGCAGAATTAAAAATCTTAAAAAAAATGAGATATTGTTATATACTAGTAATTCTTAAGGCGACAAACAAAACAACAAAAAAAGAAAACAGACAACAACAAAAAACTTAACAAAAAAAGCAAAGAAAAATAGAGTCAAATAAAATATTGAATCGAAAAAAAAGCACTTGCCACTATTGAGTTTATTATAGGGAATAAACGGGAAGTACACGGAGACTTGTATTTATTTCAGCATTTCCAGAAATATTTTTGAAGAGATTTTCGCTTGAACATGTACCACGGTAACGGCTCGGTATGCGTGAGTATTTGACTACTCACTCATGCTATGTATGTGTATAGTATTGAGAACTTAATAATTAATCGATAACAATTCTGCTTGCAATTTATAGAAGAGGAAGAGGCAGTCGAAGAGAATGCGCAGGCTGCAGAGCTTTCCAACGACTCCGATGCACCATTGAAGCCCAACGTGAGTAGATGATTATTTGCAGGGTATATTCAGGGACTATACATAAATAATTGCTGCAGAACGACGAGGACGATGACTACGATCCCGAAGACAATCGCAAGAAGAAGAAGGGCAAGAAACGCAAGACAAAGAAGGGCGAGGAGAAGGGACGCAAGAAGAAGAAGCGCAAGAAGAATGAAAGCGAGGAGGACAGCGACTTTGTGCAGCACGACGAGGAGGTCGAATACCCCAGCACTTCCTCGAAGCGTGGACGCAAGCGCAAGGAAGAGAAGCAAGCCCAAAAGGAGAAGGAATCTTCATCCTCGGGTAAGGGAAATCTCAGAATCGGGAAACATTTCGAAGCTGTCAGCAGACTTCGACTTCGACTTCTGTGACAGTTGACAGTTTTTCGAGGGCTCTGATTATCTGATTAACTAGCATACTCGAATAGTAGAATCGGAATCTAACCTTGTATTCGATCTCCCCTCTAGGCATGCCTTCTGTGGAGGATGTGTGCTCGGCATTCAGCGTCTGCGATGTGGAGATCGAGTACAGCGAGGAGGAGCTGCAGAGCCTGACCACGTACAAGGCGTTCATGCAGCACGTGCGTCCCATATTGCAAAAGGAGAATCCCAAAATCGCTGCACCCAAACTGATGATGCTTGTGGCGGCCAAGTGGCGCGAGTTCTGCGAGAGCAACCCGCACATACAGCAGGAGCAGCAGCAGCAGGGCAGTGGACAGGCACAGGCGGCATCCGGATCGAATACTTCGGCTGCGGCCGAGGCCGATGAGCCGCGCTCGTCGCGCTCTTCGCGCAATGAGAAACCCGACGACATGTATGAAGAGGAGGAGGATGAAGAGGAAGAGGAGGAGGAGAAGAAGCCGCGACGCAAGCGCAGCGGACGTAGCAGCAACAAGAAGGGGCGTCGTCCGTCAGGCAAAGTGCCGACACTGAAGATCAAGTTCGGCAAACGCAAGCGCGACAGCTCGGATGAGGAGCCCGACGCGAGTGGAGCCTCTGAGCGCGATTCCGATCTGGAATTCGAGCGCATGCTGCAAAAGTCGGACGAGAGTGCCGACGAAAAGGAAAAGGAGAAGACAACGGAGTCATCAGCTGCAGCGGCGGCTGGCGGATCTGGTGTCCAGGAGGACGGTGCACCGGTGGTGCGCAAGAAGGCCAAGACCAAGATCGGCAACAAGTTCAAGAAGAAGAACAAGATGAAGAAGACCAAGAACTTCCCCGAGGGCGAGGATGGCGAGCACGAGCATCAGGATTACTGCGAGGTTTGCCAGCAGGGCGGAGAGATCATCCTCTGCGACACTTGTCCGCGTGCCTATCATCTGGTCTGCTTGGAGCCGGAGCTCGACGAACCACCAGAGGGCAAGTGGTCGTGCCCGCATTGCGAGGCCGATGGCGGTGCCGCCGAGGAAGAGGACGACGATGAGCATCAGGAGTTCTGTCGGGTCTGCAAGGATGGTGGCGAGTTGCTCTGCTGCGACTCCTGCCCCTCGGCATACCATACGTTCTGTCTGAATCCACCGCTGGATACCATACCGGACGGCGATTGGCGCTGCCCTCGCTGCAGTTGCCCTCCGCTGCCCGGTAAGGCCGAGAAGATCATCACCTGGCGCTGGGCAGTGCAACGTCGTGGCAGCAGCGAGGCGTCCACCTCGAAGAGTGCCAAATCGGGTGGCACCCGCATACGCGAGTACTTCATCAAGTGGCACAACATGTCCTACTGGCACTGCGAGTGGGTGTCCGAGGTGCAGCTGGACGTGCATCATCCGCTGATGATACGCTCCTTCCAGCGCAAATACGACATGGAGGAGCCGCCCAAGTTCGAGGAGTCCTTGGACGAGGCCGACACGCGCTTCAAGCGTATCCAGCGCCACAAGGACAAGGTGGGCATGAAGGGCAATGAGGACGAGGACGAGGCTGCGCTCGAGGAGCGCTTCTACAAGAACGGCGTCAAGCCGGAGTGGCTGATCGTCCAGCGTGTGATCAATCATCGCACGGCACGGGACGGCAGCACCATGTATCTGGTGAAGTGGCGTGAATTGCCCTACGACAAGTCCACTTGGGAGGAGGAGGGCGACGACATGCCCGGCCTGCGTCAGGCTATTGACTACTATCAGGATTTGCGTGCGGTCTGCACATCGGAGCAGACGCGTGCTGCTAGCAGCAAGAAGAACAAGAAGGGACGCAAGACCAAGAAGCTCGAGCTGGACGACGAGGATCGTCCGGTCAAGCACTACACACCGCCGCCAGAGAAGCCCACAACGGACCTAAAGAAAAAGTACGAGGGACAGCCGGCGTTCCTGGAGGACACGGGCATGCAGCTGCATCCCTACCAGATCGAGGGCATCAACTGGCTGCGCTACAGCTGGGGCCAGGGCATTGACACCATACTGGCCGATGAAATGGGTCTGGGCAAGACCATTCAGACCGTCACCTTCCTGTACTCTCTGTACAAGGAGGGCCATTGCCGTGGTCCCTTCCTGGTGGCCGTGCCCCTCTCCACGCTCGTCAACTGGGAGCGCGAGTTCGAGCTGTGGGCCCCTGATTTCTATTGCATCACGTACATTGGCGACAAGGACTCGCGTGCGGTGATCCGTGAGAACGAGCTGACCTTCGAGGAGGGCGCCATACGCGGCACCAAGGTGTCGCGCCTGCGCACCACGCAGTACAAATTCAATGTGCTGCTCACCAGCTACGAGCTGATCTCCATGGATGCACCTTGCCTGGGCAGCATCGATTGGGCCGTGCTGGTGGTGGACGAGGC
Source organism: Zaprionus bogoriensis (assembly GCA_035046045.1). Classification (NCBI taxonomy): domain Eukaryota; kingdom Metazoa; phylum Arthropoda; class Insecta; order Diptera; family Drosophilidae; genus Zaprionus; species Zaprionus bogoriensis. Next base: position 1,515,623 of record JAWNOI010000191.1, on the reverse strand, counting down.
GCATCGCCTGAAGAGCAACCAGAGCAAGTTCTTCCGCATCCTGAACAGCTATGCGATTGCCTACAAGCTGTTGCTGACCGGCACACCCCTGCAGAACAATCTGGAGGAGTTGTTCCACTTGCTGAACTTCTTGAGCCGCGACAAGTTCAACGATTTGCAGGCGTTCCAGGGCGAGTTCGCCGACGTGTCCAAGGAGGAGCAGGTGAAGCGCCTGCACGAGATGCTCGGTCCGCACATGCTGCGTCGCCTCAAGACCGACGTGCTCAAGAACATGCCCTCCAAGTCGGAGTTCATTGTGCGCGTTGAACTGTCGGCCATGCAGAAGAAGTTCTACAAGTTCATCTTGACCAAAAACTACGAGGCGCTCAATTCGAAGAGCGGCGGCGGCTCCTGTTCTCTGATCAACATCATGATGGATCTGAAGAAGTGCTGCAATCATCCATATCTGTTCCCCTCGGCAGCCGAGGAGGCACCCACCTCGGCGGGTGGCATCTATGAGATCAACTCACTGACCAAGGCCGCTGGAAAGCTTGTGTTGCTCTCGAAGATGTTGAAGCAATTGAAGTCGCAGAACCATCGCGTACTCATCTTCTCGCAGATGACCAAAATGTTGGACATCCTGGAGGACTTCCTGGAGGGCGAGCAGTACAAGTACGAGCGAATCGATGGCAGCATTACAGGCACACTGCGCCAGGAGGCAATTGATAGATTCAACGCGCCCGGCGCCCAGCAGTTCGTCTTCTTGTTGAGCACACGCGCCGGCGGATTGGGTATTAACTTGGCCACAGCCGACACGGTCATTATCTACGACTCGGATTGGAATCCGCACAATGATATACAGGCCTTCTCGCGTGCACATCGTATCGGCCAGGCCAACAAGGTGATGATCTATCGCTTCGTCACCCGCAACTCTGTGGAGGAGCGTGTCACGCAGGTGGCCAAGCGCAAGATGATGCTGACGCATCTGGTCGTGCGGCCCGGCATGGGCGGCAAAGGTGCCAACTTCACCAAGCAGGAGCTGGACGATATCCTACGATTCGGCACAGAGGATCTCTTCAAGGAGGACGACAAGGAGGAGGCTATTCACTACGACGACAAGGCCGTTGCGGAGCTGCTCGATCGCACCAATCGCGGCATCGAGGAGAAGGAGTCCTGGGCCAATGAGTATCTGTCCTCGTTCAAGGTGGCATCCTATGCCACCAAAGAGGAGGAGGAAGAGGAGGAGACGGAGATCATTAAGCAGGACGCCGAGAACTCTGATCCAGCCTATTGGGTTAAGCTGTTGCGCCATCACTACGAGCAGCACCAGGAAGACGTCGGACGCACTTTGGGCAAGGGCAAGCGAGTGCGCAAGCAGGTGAACTACACGGATGGCGGCGTTGTGCCCGCTGACACTACGCGCGACGACTCCAACTGGCAGGACAATGGCAGCGAGTACAACTCGGAGTACTCCGGCGGCAGCGACGAGGACGGCGGCGACGATGACTTCGACGAGCAGAACGGCGAACGCAAGGCCAAGCGGCGACTGGACCGACGCGATGATCGTCCGCTGCCGCCGCTGCTGGCACGTGTGGGCGGCAACATCGAGGTGTTGGGCTTCAATGCGCGCCAGCGCAAGAGCTTCCTCAATGCTATCATGCGGTACGGCATGCCGCCACAGGATGCGTTTAACTCGCAGTGGCTAGTGCGGGATTTGCGCGGCAAGTCTGAGCGCAACTTCAAGGCGTACGTGTCGCTCTTCATGCGACACCTGTGCGAGCCGGGCGCAGACAATGCGGAAACCTTTGCCGACGGTGTGCCGCGCGAGGGCCTCTCGAGGCAGCACGTGCTCACGCGCATTGGCGTCATGTCGCTCATCCGCAAGAAGGTGCAAGAGTTCGAGCATATCAACGGCTACTACAGCATGCCCGAGCTCATACTCAAACCCTGCGAGCCGGTACGAGCTGCGGCCGGCAAGCAGGAGCCCGGAGCCTTGGCCCTTGACTCGTCCACGACACCGGCAGCAGGTGCCAAGCCCGCGGAGAGCGCCACCACCAGCAACAGCGCCACGCCAGCGACGAGTGCAGCACCAAGCCCAGCCCCAGCCTCAGAGAAGAGTGAGGATAAGCCCACGCTCGACAAGAGCACTCCCGAGAAGCAGGAGCCCAAATCAGAACCAGATGCAGCCCCTGCCGACGAGGAAAAGAAGGATGCCGACGCAGCCGTCAAACAGGAGAAGTCAGATGAATCTGCCGAGGGCGAAGCCAAGTCAGCGGAGGCTACTGTTAAGAGCGAGTCCGTCAAAGTAGAGCCTAAGGAGGAGGGCAAGGAGGGTGGCGTGCAACCGAAGGAGGAGCCCAAAGTGGACCCTAGTGACGACAAAGAGAAGGAGAAGGAAAAAGAGAAAGAGAAAGAGAAGGAAAAGGAGAAGACCAACAGCGAAGAGAAGCCGCCAAGCAGCAGCGGTGGTGCAACAACGACAGCGACAACAACAAATATCATTGATGACGACGACGACGATGTCATGATTGTCAAAGAGGATGGCGAACTGGAGAAGCCCAATGCCAGCTCGAATGCCAATGCCAGCGCGAATTCCCCCAAGGACCAGAAGACGGGTGCGGGTGCAGCCGGTGCCGGTTCAAGCGGCAAACTGGTTGAGGACAGCCTGGAGGTGCTGAAGAGGAAATTTATGTTCAACATTGCCGACGGCGGCTTTACCGAACTGCACACGCTGTGGCTGAATGAGGAGAAGGCAGCTGTGCCCGGCCGCGAGTATGAGATCTGGCACCGTCGCCATGACTATTGGCTGCTCGCCGGCATCGTCACCCATGGCTATGGACGCTGGCAGGACATTCAGAACGATATCCGTTTTGCCATCATCAACGAGCCCTTCAAGATGGACGTTGGCAAGGGCAATTTCCTGGAAATAAAGAACAAGTTCTTGGCTAGACGCTTCAAGCTGCTGGAGCAGGCACTGGTCATTGAGGAGCAGCTGCGACGTGCCGCGTTCTTGACTCTCACTCAAGATCCCAGCCATCCGGCCATGTCTCTGAATGCCCGCTTCGCCGAGGTCGAATGCCTGGCCGAATCGCATCAGCATCTCAGCAAGGAGTCGCTGGCCGGCAACAAGCCGGCGAATGCCGTGTTGCACAAGGTGCTCAATCAGCTGGAGGAACTGCTGTCGGACATGAAGAGCGATGTCTCCCGCTTGCCGGCCACTTTGGCACGCATTCCCCCTGTGGCCCAGCGCCTGCAGATGTCCGAGCGTTCGATATTGTCGCGTCTGGCGGCCACCGCTGGAAACGCTTCCAATGCGGGTAAGTCTCTTTGCTGCGCTTTGCTGCAGCTCGAGTTGAGACCAAGGATTTTAACATATCATTTGTTTTCCGCTTTTCAGCACAATTGATGGCACAATTCCCGGCCGGCTTTCAGGGCACCACATTGCCGGCGTTCACTGGCGGACCCGCCGGCAACTTTGCCAACTTCAGGCCACAGTTCTCGGTGCCCGGACAGCTGTCGAACAATGCCGGATCCTGAGCACTTGCTGCTGCTGCATGTATATCTTAAGCGCATTCAAATTCCATGGAAATTAATTACTCTTCAGCTAAGAATTTAAATACGAATATACATAACATACCCGAAGCATCTATCTATATATTTATCATATATAATCATTTGCAATGATATCAATAACCGTTCTCAACTTAAATATTTGCCCAATTAATAATGACAATTACGTAATTACTTAATGTGATTTCATTTTACATACATATATAGAGACAAATACAAATACAAATACAATATAAATCGAATTCCATTGCAAAACACATGCCGATTTCTCTGTTTTTATTTCAAAATGTTAAATAACACCAATAATGACGTCAGCCTGGAGATCAAGCGAAGAATCACACTTGCCAATAGGTGCTACTTTGGTCTGAGTAGGCAAATGTGCAATAGAGACCTCTCTCGCCGAACAAAACTAACACTCTACAAGACACTCATCCTACCCGTGCTCTTACATGGCGTAGAAGCATGGGTAATTTCACAGACGGATGCAGCAGCGCTTGGAGTGTTCGAGAGAAAAATTCTTTGCAAGATCTTTGGTCCTGTTCGGATTGGGGAAAACTTTCGCATTCGGATGAACCACAAGCTGTACGAGTTGTACGACGATGTGGACGTGGTACGGCGCATCACGATACAACGTCTGCGCTGGCTCGGCCACGTTGTGCGTATGGATGAAGAAACTCCAGCTCGGAAGGTGTTCGAAGCGAGGGCGGCGACGAAGGGGACGACCAATGCTCCGATGGAAGGACCAAGTGGAGGAGAACCTTACTACACTGGGGATTTCCGATTGGAGGAGGCGCGCGAAGAGCAGAGGCGCCTGGAGGAAGACGCTGAGGTCGGGTAAAACCCTAAACGGGTTGTAGTGCCACCCAATAATAAAATCGGAGGGGACTAGTGTGGAAGGTCTGTAGTAGAATCCAGCATGAATTTATTCATTTGCTATTCAATAGCACTACTGTACTGGAGTAATCTGTACTCAAAAAATACTGTACTCATTAGTACACTGTACAACAAAATACTGTACAGTAGTTTTATCTGCACTCAAAATATACTGTACTGGAGTGAATGATTCATGAGCATTTTAGCAGGACTCTCGTCTGTATATGTAAGTAGCTGTAATGCCTTTTTTGATGGTGGGTAAAAGTGTGCTATACTTTTGGGCCTTCATCGCTTAGGGACTTCGCATTGCTTATTCGTAGGGCCGGTAGGTATGCAACACTAATTAATGGGAATTTGAGAAGATCCGGCAAGAAGATATCCCCTCTGAAAAGTAAAGACGCAAATCCCTTTCAAGCGACAGACTTTATTTCGTACTCGTAACACGTTGACGTATTATCATGCATTTATAATAGTTATATATGTTGCTTTCCTTGTATATTAGGTATAAATTAGTTAAGTTCTTGTGTACGTGTAGTTTGTAAATATCAAATACATAATCATTAGACATAATGAAGTCATTTGACAAGCGCAATACTATTGTAAAACTGATTCGGCGCGTTTAAAAAGCAATGCGCACACACATCATCAGATCACATATACAATTTGAGTAGATCGCAATAATGAGTGCGAGTTCTTGGTATGAAATTTGTAGCACCTTGCCAAGTATACGTATTGCTAATTAATATCAAGTTGTCGACAACATTTGACGGCCCATTGCCGCCCGTAGGCATTTGGATTTTGATTTAGATCTTGACTTCGAATTTTCAATTTGATCGCCATCCGAGAGTTATTTACAATTGTTACAATTAAATGGAAATGCATATGGTATATATATATATATATATATATATAGGGCATATGCATATTACATATACAAGTGAATATGACTACATAATTACAAGCGGGGCTCTGTCGGCCCAATACATATTAGAGAGGACAAAATACAACAAAAAAGATGCGCTAATAAAAACAAAATTTAACAAACAAGTTTTCCACGATTGGCCTAACAGGTGGTGATCCAGTAATAACCTATCATAATAATAATAATCAAATTAATATAATCGTAATAAAAGTAATAATATATATGGTAAACTGACAAAACAAATTACTTGCGAGCTAAGTTTGCAATTACATGTAGAAATAAAATAGTAATAATTTGTAAATATTAATGTTTATGGTACACAAACGAAATCACAAAATCAAACAAATCTGAGACTAAAACTATAAATTGGGCCTGGTGGGGTAGGGGTAGGCAACTTATATATATATAAGTAGAACAGCAAATAAGCTTAGAATAGTAAATAACAAAGCCGTCAGCACACTCTCTCTCTATCACACACACACACATACACATACTCGCACTAATTACAAAAAATAAACAAATTTAAGCGATTGAATAGCACTAGCTCATAGCCTTATAGACCGTACAACTGCTGCAGTATGCAACAATACGAATACAATGCATACAATAAGGATATTACGATATTGTACATAATTTCTTAAGATCCCCCTCTGTCTCGTCCACATCCATCTGCAGTGTGGCAGCACTGGGCAGCGTCCGCCCCTCGATGTTGGGCAAATATGGCTCGTAGTCAAGACCCTGTCGCTCGTAGAATAACAAGTAGGCGGCGCTCGGGTCAATATTTGGCTTTTGCGATATCTCGCGACAGGAGCTGTCATTATAACAATACCAGGAACCAGTTGTGTTTGATGCATAGGAAATGTAGTGTCCACCATTCAGCATGCCAGAGTGTGACTGCAGAAAGAGCACAGGGTATTTTAGTTGAAGTATTATCACAATCTCATCAAAGTCTTGCACTTACAACCACTGCATAGAGCTTGTACTTGGGATCGAATTTATCAACATCTGCTTTGAGCTTGTGCTGATGATAGTCTTCAAATTCGCCGTCCACAATGGGCGTTGTGGTTAGACTGGTGGAGATGAGGCGCTGCCGTCTGGCAGAGTTGGATGATTTACTCTGACGTATTATATTGTTTGCTGCGAGTTGAGACTCTTGTGGCGGAGTAACTGGTTCCTCCCCACTGGCAAAATCCGTTGGTGGTGATGCATCACTGGCGTCGACTTCGTCCAATTCGCTGACAACTTGATTGCTTGGCAAATCCGTTTTCAGTTCTAGCAGCTCCTTGTGCCGCAGTATCGTCTCCTGCGGCACTGACGCCAGATAAGGCGTCGGATCGAAGTCGTCGAAGGGAAAGTGTACAACTTTCTGCGACTTCACCCACTTGCCGTTGACGCAATTGAATCGTTTCAAGTGGACGATCTGAGTGTAAACCAATATAAGTAACCATAATAACTAGGTGGGATAGCGTACAAGACTTACCAGAATCGGTGGTAGTTTCCATATTTGTAGCTTCTTGGTCGCCGGCTTCTTGCCCTTGCAGTGGCTGCAGTGGTACCATTGTTCTAGCTTCTCCTCGGAGGTAAAGGCGCGCAGGCAATGATTTAAATCCACGGGCTCCACTTGCTCCCGTCGGCTTATGGCAATTGTCTCGTGGTCGACCCAGAGCTGAAACGAAACCAGATTGATTAAGCAGTCAGGGAATATTACGGGAGAACTCATTGCCGCTTACTCGCTCCAAAGTGCTTTGATAACGTAAATGCAATGCGGTTGGGTCCCAATCGATGGCAATGGTAAAGTCTTCAAAGTATTTTGTTGTTGGCGTATACGACAACGATGTGGTGTACTCCGGCGAGCGTTTGGCCTCCAGATTTGGTAACGATGGGCATTTAGTATTCATTTTTGGCGTTGCTGGATTATCTAAATTGGCCAACACGATATATAGGGTAGAACACGATAGTGAATGTTCATTGCTTTGGATTACTCACTGGTCATCGCATTGATGGGTGGTAGGGCGCCCTGGAGCACATACTCATTGTTGCAGCGGATCTCGCAGCCACGACAGAAACTCGACCAGGGACAAATGGCGCAGGTGAGGCCATCCGCCTTGACGGCGCGTAGCGTGAAGGGGAAATCATATCCCAGGCTGTCGTCACTAAATGGGGAATAATCCAAGTCAAGATTAGGAGCGATAAATTGAAGATTGCTCTGAGTGCTTTGCCTACCAGTCTGCGGCATGATTCGCCTGCTCCGTGGTCGCCGGCAACGGACTTAGTAGACGGCTGACCTGCAGCCACACGGCACAGTATAAGTCCTTGTGGGTGCCGCCATCGGAGTTGGGTATCAGCAGCGGCACTCCGAAGAGACTGGGACGCGTCTTGTGGTAGGACAGGAAGTAGCTGTCGTGCCGCGTAATCTTGCGATGCACGGCAACCAGGTACTTGCCCACCTTGTAGGGCTGCGAGGAGCGACGCGAGTAGACGCCGCTGCTCGTCTGATTGCCGCTCGTACTCTCTGGCTGTGAGGTGGTTATCTGTTGATCTGTTGGCTCCTCTCCCTCATCCTCCTCCGCCTCTTCACCATCTCTCTCGTCGTCGTTCAGGTCGAGTTCCCGAGCTGTGCCCAGGCCACTGGAGTGCTCGTTTGTCGTGCGATACGAGTTGCCGTCATCGCTGTTGCTACCGAGACGACTTCTGGCCAGTTCTGCGACAGGCATTGGCTCCGTCAGCGAACTCTCCATGGAGTTCTCACCCGAATGATTCGTGTACGAGGGGGAACTGGTGTTGCTTTCCGTGTGCAGCAACTTCGTAGAGGAGATGCGCTTCTGCTGCGCCGCTGCGTCGTCTAGGAAATTGTTCTCCGGACTGCAGCTGAGGATCATGGACTCCTGTGTCGAAATCTCTGCATTAGTCTCGCTTATATTGTCGTTCGAGGATGTGTCTGTGTATGTGTTACTGTCGTTGTATGTGTATGTGTATGTGTATATGTGTACGTATGTGTTTAAGCTCTGATAATTTATACAATTAACGTTAACTACTCGCAAATTTTTAGAAACTAGGATAAACGCTCAAAAATCTACAACATTTGAAATTATTGCGGGTGTTCGGAAATTAGCTCTATGGATATACTATAAAAGTACTTTTAAGGAAGGTACTTAGATGTTCGACATTATGTTAATTAGGTGGTGGGCAATATAAAATTCGTGGTTTCCTGGTGATGGCAATGAGTACAAGGAGCATTTGCAATGGTACAATGGTAAGGGTGATCCAGGATTCTAGTTATATATTAATTTATCTAGTAATTTAATATTTAAACAATTTCCAATTTAAAATGCAAAGACATTTGCTAGAAAGGAAATCGCAAATCACCTCTATGTACAATTGAAAGCCAAGATAATACCTACAACTCGAAGAAGAAGATTTCTACTTGAAATGACGAGGCATGGAAATGTACAATAAACGGAACAACAAAAAAAACTACATTTTATATAAATTGCCACATTCGATGAGCAACGATAACGAGGGGTGAGAGTCCTTATAAGATCGAGAGTTGTTTAAAGCAAAAATGTACAATAGATATTTAGATAATCAAAGGCCAGCACGAATTAAGTATGGTGTGTATTAGTATTACGAGGAGGCATAGAAATTACAAAATAAATTACAAGTATAGAACTATACTATAGATGAATATATATATAACTGTAGTTGTTTGTTTTTTTTTTGTTTGGAAATAGGTGCAAATACGAAATCAAATAACAATTAGAAGAGTTAAGACTAGTGGGTGGGGTATACGAAAGGAAGGTGTAGCCCACAAACCAAAACAGAAACTTGCAGAAACGGCAACTGTTCATTTAACATATTTGTATTTAATATTTTGTAGATAGACATGGGTCTCGAAACGAACTGCAGTATTTCTGAGTATTTATTACTGATCGAAAGTCTTGATTGAATGCATCGTTTTGTTGCGGTCGTCGCTGGAGCGAGTTTATCCTAGGCAATGGAAATTTTAAAAATCGATCGGCTCTCTGGGAGCTCGTTAAGTTGATATATATAGAGAGAGAGAGTATCTAACATATTAAATACGTGTATGTCAATATAGTTTAGAAGCCATACCTTGAAGCAAAAAAGACTGTGGGGCATGCACTCTCTCTTTCCAAAGCACCGGCTTACCTTTCCGGCATCATCTGGCTGCAGTTCTTGCATCTGGCCAGCACTGCAATTGCTGTTGCTGTTGCTATTGTATTTGGCTATTTCGAGGTCGACATCCTGGCCGGGATTACTGCTCTCCGGGCCATCATTGATGTGGCCATTGCAGATGGCACGTGACGAGGATGTACGATTCGAAGTCTGCAGCGTGCTCAGTGATGAAAGTGAATCCTGTGCTGTTATCAGCGCTAAAGGAATACAAATGAAAGCAATTAAATCGAATACCAATCGTAGATTCCACTCTGCCCACCTGAACTGCGTTGTATGTCCTTCAGGCCCTGCTCGATGTGCATGCTAAGCGCGGAATTGGAGCGCGTGCGAGCGTTGTTTTGCTCGGGTAATTGATACACATACAGATCCTTGGCGCTCTGCGTGCGCAGCTTGTCCTCATCGGCGAGCACCTGACGTATCTGCGAGTTCCACAGCTCACACACTAGCATCAGGCTTGGCTGCAGTGGGCACATCGTGGCCAGCTTGTGCTTCAAGTCTCCATACTTGCACTCCGAGTTAAGTCGCAGGCCGTACTTGATGGGCACGCTACCATCGAGCAGAATTACTGTCGAGGGAGAAGAAAAATCTTAGCATTATGAAGCCAAAGCTGAATCGTAAGGCAAAGCATACCCAACACTTCCAGATACACGTAGTTCTCCACTGGCAGCGGCAAGCTGAGCAAACTGAAGGGATCGAAGCGCACAGACTCGTGGCCACAGGCCAAGCAGCTCACCTTGGACTTGAGCTGGCCATAGAACAGATCTATGATAATGGACTGATTGCGTGCATGATGCTGCGACCAGGCCTCGGCGGCCACAATCTTGTCCGGCCTGCCGTTGGAGTCCTTTAGTTCGCTGTATGGCTTCTCCATGACACGATTGAGATCCTCGTGCAGCGCATCCAGCAGCCATTCGAGCAGCTCCTGTGAATCGTGCTGCCCCCCGCCGGCGAACTGTGGTGCATGCTTATTCACACAGAAGCGCAGCTTGAGCGGCGCCACAGAACGCGTCGTTGCCGTCCACACCTCCTTGAGCAGCTCGGCATATCGCATGGCCAGCTGGCCGCGAGTGCCCAGCTTATTGGCCGCATTCAGCTCGAAGCGATGCATCTGTCGGTGGAAATACTGAGCTAGCGGCTGCGTATTGAACAGCACTTGCAGTGCAGCGTTCATGAAGCAGGTGTTTCCCAAGTTGTGGAGTCCGGTTGCGCCCGGGGCATGCACGGACATGATGGACGAGCGGGTGAGACGCCGTCGATCACCGGGACTGGTGCACACTTGCCCGCTCTGCGCGCTGGCCAGCGAGCCGAGCTCCTCGGGCCAGGTTAGATCCTTGTTGCGTATCTCGAGCAGCAGCTGATCGTTGTCGCGTATGAGCAGCTCCTTCAGGCTCATGGCATCCTCTTCCAGCAGTATGGCACTATTATCTAACGTTGCACTCGACTGTGGCACATGCCACAGCCGTATGTCTTCGGGTTTGAGTCGCAGTTGATCGCACAGGAACTCGCCCACTTGGCGCACCGTAGCCAGCTGACTGAAGGCTGCCGTATAGGCCAGATAGCGTTTCGGCGGTTGCAGCACACTGCTCGCCGCAATGGCCGCATAGCCACCGCCTGAGGCCAAGACCCCGTATCCACCACTGGCAGCTGATCCCCAGGTGGTAATCTGTGTGCCAGCACCACCTGCACCTGTCGCCGTAGGCTGCATTTGATGCAGCAATATACGCAAATTCAGAGGATACAGCTCCAGCTCCACCTCGGAGTTCGGTGGTTGAATGACCTAGAAGCAAAGATGTCGAGGTTAATCCCACCTCAGTGGTGACAGGAATTTGCTTGGACTCACCTGACGTGGCAATGGCAGATTGTCGCCATACCAACGGTTTAGCGCCTTCCACAGCGACTTTGGCACAAGCTCAAAGTCATGGCTTTGAACGAGCGGCGTGTTTCGCTTCAGATGTCCCCCCTCGCCGGTCAGCGTGCGCACATTGCGATGTGGATTGACGGTGATCAGGTTGCTGTTGTCGATGGGTCCCGGACGCAGTTGGCCACAATGACGACCGGCCGAGATGCCGCTGCTGCCGGATGCCGAGCCCAGCGAGTAGCTATCGTGTTGCTCCAGGCTGTGCGTGTTAAAGCTCTCATCGCAGACGAGAGCCTCGTCGACAGCGCTGCGCTGACTGGCGGTGCGTTTACAGTACTCGCAGGTGTGCGACGTGTGCTGGGTATACTGCATCCAGTTGAGCCACCAGTCACGTGATATTAGATACCAGAACTGACCCACACGATAGGGACGTCGCTCCTCACGCTGCAGCCAGCCGCGCACAATGTCGTTCTCCATATGCTTGCACTGTGGCCAGAGGCCAAAGACAATGTGGCACAGCTCGAAGATGAGGTCCAGCAGCGGCTGCATCAGCCGTAGACTGCACTGCACATTCCACAGCATGAAGTCCTCCGCCGTCAAGGAGACATTGTCGCGGGTAAGCGTGCTCGGCACACCGTCCGGACTCTTGCGCTGGAGAAACTGCAGCACATCGCTGATGACATGCTGCTTGGTGAGCTCCTTGTACTGCTGCGTATCTCGATTCTCTTTGGCCACAAACAGCAGCACATTGATCATCTGCAGTGTCTCCTCGTGACTCAGCACGCCATCTCGATCCACATCGAAGATCTTGAAGCAGACTGTAGGGCCAAATCGAAAGTTAATAAATATCAAAGATAAGATACGCTCGAGGTACTTACAGCGGGTCCGCTCGACTCCGGGTCCACGACAGGCGGCGCTAACGCCACAGCACAGCTCCTTGAAGTCAATGTGCCCGTCGCGGTTCTCGTCAAAGGCATTGAAGAGTCCCGCCAGCGCATTCTTTGGTATGGGCGGACTAATGAGTGGCCCCAGAAACTGCAGATCGATTTGGCCATTTTGCGAGGTGTTCTTCAAGCGCCAGAACTCCTTTTCCAAGTCGCCAATGTCCTGTAATAAGCAGATGAATAATTAGTAGAGTTCGGAATTAATTTTCGAAATAACCTTAAAAGTTTCTTTATCGCTTTTATTGATGTGCGGCCGGGGAGGGCCTGGGTGTGAGACGGGGCTTGCTTCGACCTCAATTTTAAAATCTAATCTAATCATCTATTGGCTACGAAATGTGAACACTTTATATAGGATAGTTTAAACTGATGAATAATGTCCGACAAGTGATTTTATTGTCGATAAAGATTCGTGTGAATTTTGCAAAAGTGATTGTAAATAATTTATAAATTAAATCTAATATGCTGTGTTGTGTACGACCTGCTAAAAAAAATTGATGGATTGAACAGCGTATAATTTTAGTGTGTTAAGAGCTTAAGAGAATCTTAAGAATTATATAACTTCAAGAAAGGGTAAATTCTTTAATAGGGATACAGATATAGAGCTATATTGTTAATTCAGTTGAAAATAACAAAATAAATTATATTAGATAATTTTAATCGGACGACGGAAGGTTCTCAAAAATTGTCTAAAATACTATGGTTAATACCACTATTCTTTCACGGTGATATAACCAGTCCATTACTGTATAGAGTATGCATTCGTAATGCAGTTGACAACACGCCGCTTACCTTCTCCTCGAGATGAGTAACACCGGCTAAACTCTGATAGAATGTAGGCGTTTCCAGCTCCGAGGTGAGACTGACACAATTGTCGGCCAGCAGCCATTTGGAGAGCACTGTGGCATTGCGATGTTTGACTATCCAGTCCTGGAACTGCTCGAAGTTGGCCCTCTCGCTCTGGGCAAACAGGGAGACGCTCTCGAATGGCGCCAGGCTGACATTTCGCACATAGTCCGACTTGATGATATACGTGCCCGCATCGTTGCAGTATAGGTTCCATAAAAATCTAGCAAGTAATGTAAATATATATATTATATATAAATTTATTCAATCGTTCGTCTGCCTGACTCACTTTGTTTTCTCCTCCTGCGTGCCGCGTGTGATCAGCACCAGTCCGCAGAGCAGGTCTTTGAAAGAAATGCCACGCTGTGTGCCCCCGCAGGCTGCATAGAGCATGTCCGTGATCTTGGGCGGCACACCCTCGCACAGCACATCCTGCTGGAATGCATTTCGACTGAGGTAGAGTCGCCCCACACCAGCCGACTTCTTGAAGGCATCTTTCAGGCGTCGCAGCTCTGCGTCACTCACTGTGAAGAATCGCATAGATAGAGAGACAATCAAGATTAATAACTATACATAGAAATCGGTGGGTTAAACCAGGCTATTAGCTTATTTGATTATTTCAACCAGAGGGGAACACCGCCAGCGTCGAGTTTACAGCCCTGCGGTTTCGCACCAGCAAAGCCGCGCTCCTAATGGGATACTTGTGACGTTGACGTTTATAATACAGATAAAATGAACCTGTGCTAAGTTCATTATACCCTGCATCAATCGGGGCTGAGTCAGAAAACAGTGAGCACGATAAATTCAATTTCTTTGTATATTTTCCTTTTCGCATGAGCCTGTGTGAGTGCCATAAGTTCCAATGAGAAGGCACTATAAATTACAATTGGACGAGTCCAATTAGAACGTGCTAAGCTGGCTAATAGGATTTTCGTAGAAATTAATTGACAATAGAAATATAATTCTTAATATTCAAACAGTAAAGCTGAGATGATATAAACATATTTTTTTTTTTAATTAATTAGTTATTAAAGTATAAAATTAATAAAATGTTACGAGCAGATTTTCGTAGGGAATCAACATTTGAAATTCAAAGTAATAATATTTCCGTAACAGAAATAAAAACGAATATAATTGTTAATTTTCAAAAAGTAAAGTTGAGAACATATAATTATATATTTTTTTAAATTAATTAATTATTAAAATATAAATTAGAATGCGCTAAGCTGGCTAATAGGATTTTCGTAGAAATTAATTGACAATAGGAATATAATTCTTAATATTCAAACAGTAAAGTTGAGACGATATAATTATATTTTCTTTAATTAATTAATTATTAAAATATAAAATTAATAAAATGTTCCGAGCAGGAAATCAACTGTGAATTCATTTGAAATTCAAAGAAATAATATTTCCGTAACTGAAATAAAAACGACATTCATAACTCGAATTTAAATAAAGACTGAGATGAATCATGAATTGTTTGTTTACTACACACAATTAAAAAAAATCGTAACTTATTTAATGTTATTAATGTTTGACGCTGAGACCCAAAATAAAAACAAACAATGCCGCCAAAAAAACCGTTAAGCACACAATCAATTATCTGCCAAACAAGGTGGGTGGGGGAGGCGCTACAGGTTAAACATAGCAGCAATTCATAATCACAAATTGAGCATGAAAAAGCAATGCGGAATCTTGTACACTGCGATTGCAGAAATACACATTATAATTATAAGGCGACGTCACGCGACAACAGATTGCAGATTATTGCAGTTTTGTTGTTGTTTCGTGTTGCATCGCAAGTAACTTCTGTGGGTCAGGGATGGGCTGCAACTGGACTATGAAGCAAGTCGCCTCAGATACACAGCTACAACAAGTATAGACATGAGATCTTATCAGCAACGTTTCGTTCTCTTTACCTTTGCGGTAGATCATAAAAAAAATAACAAAAAAAAAAAAAAAAAAAAACAGCACGCGCACAGTAGCACAAAGATGAGCACAGATGCTGGGCGAGAGAGAGAATTAGACAAGGAAACGCGCGACAGTCGCGGCAGACGTCATCGCATGTGCCGTGGAGCCAGAGGCAGAGCAAGCGCAGCCACAAAGAGCGCCATTAACTGTTTCTGTTTGATTGCATCTTCTTCTTTGTCGCACAGACGTGCTTTCCTCTCGCCCCTCCTCCTCCCCTCCCCCTGCACTGCTCACTATACAATCAATTGCTAGACAACAACGAAAAACGCGGCTGCTGTGCTTTTCTATTGTGACGTCACTGGCAGCGACGACGCAAATACGCGCACACACACTCACACACACACAGAGAACAGCACACATGCACAACTGCATGACAGCGTTGAAATTTGCAGCAAAAGAATAAGACGAAAATGAAAACGAAGCGAAGAATTAGCTCTGTCCAGCAGCAGCAGCAGGCAGCAATAAAAAGCATGGAGGAAAAGGGGAATGGAAACAACAACAGAATCGATAAAGCGCAATTACACCTGTATTGGTGTGTGCATATAGCTTGCGTATTATTGTTTTTGTTCTAGAACCTGATGAGCATGTGTTGTTGCTGTTGTTGTTGTTATTGCTGCTGTTGCTGTTCCTATTGTCGCCGTCTGACCCATTTTATTTGGTGAATCTCCGTTGGAATTTGAAGGTTAACACTTACCACGTTTGACTGCATCCTCGTAACTGATGCAAGCGTGTTTGGATTCCTTTGTACCCATAATTCAATGGGCGACGACAGCAAATTCTTGAGTGCTGCTGCTGCTACTGCTGCTGGCGTCGTCGTCGTCGTCTTGTGACTTCACTTCTCACATTTGTTTATGTTATTTGTTGCCGTTGCCGGGCCTTGAGGCTAAATCACAGTTACAGTGTCATATATGCATGCAATATATTTTTGGTTTTCTTATACTTTAATTTGTAATTATGCTTTGTTTTTTTTTTTTTTGTCACACTTTCATTGCGTTACTAGTTTCGCGTTCGCTTATAATTTTTAACTATCAGCCGCCAGTGTGACCACCCTGGCAATTTAAAAAATACTGTAAGTTCGGGCTATTAGAAAAATTGCCAGCTGTTTTATAACAGGCAAACAGCTGCTGTGGATGGGTGTTGTGTTGGTAGCTTGCAACACCGTTTATCGATAACTTGTTTGTTCGATTTTTACGTTACACAACACTACAACAATCCATCATTTATATACTGTACGGGCGTAATTAGAAAGCAATAATTAGGCGTAATTTTTACGTGTAACCAACAACAACACACGACACAATTACAGGTGCATCGCGTATAACTGTAAAACAACGCGCGTCCATTTATTACAATTGATAAGTGTTTCAAAAGTACGTCGCCATTTTTAGGGTTCGAATCGACGACACACACACACACAAAAGAAAACCAGAGTCAGAGCTGAAAAGAAAAAAAAAAAAACTGTGCGTGCTTGCGTGTGTTTGTTTGTGTCTATTGTGTGTGTGTGGTGGTTACGTCTATGAATTTTTTATACTTGCCCATACCTACATGCATTAATATTACTACCTACCCGCAGCAGTTAGAGTCAATAATAGTAGCCTAATCGCCGAAATTAGCAATAATACTAGTATAGCAATAATAATAATCGAAAACCACTGATTAACAACCACCGCCATATACCGCAACCGACAGCACCAGTAGTTATCGACGTGGACGATAACAGAAGTGGGAGAGATCTGTGGAGTACGAGGAAGCACTGCATCTTTAGCAAGACTCTGGCACAAATAAAGCACCAACTGTGATTCAATCATACCCCAACAACAACAACAACAACAGAACATAAAATGGCCAAAACGTACGACTACCTGTTCAAATTATTGTTAATCGGCGACTCTGGCGTTGGCAAAACCTGTATACTGTTTCGATTTTCAGAAGATGCATTCAATACAACGTTTATATCCACAATAGGTGAGTCCGCATATCTATCGTTATCAGCGTTATCCTTCGCCCCATTCCCCACTCCCCATTCACAACAATAACAAGCACAAGAAGAGCCAACAGCGAGCCAAACATTTCAAAGTGCATACATCATCAGTCATCCGCAGTAATCAACATTGTGCTCTCTCTCTCTCTATCTCTCGCCGTCTCTCTCTTTTGTGCGCTCTTACTCTCTGTGAAGTTTTTTTTAATTAATAATGACGCCGCCGGGCAGCAATCACAATCACAAACGCACCAACACACTGCCAAAAGCTGGACATATTCATGCTCATGCTCTCAATCTTGCTGCATGGCTCAGCTGTAAACACACTCACACAGACGAAGGAACGCACAAACATGCAAATGACTCATATTGAGTGACTCTCTCTCTCTCTGCACGGGCATTTGTCATAATTATTGTTGTTGTTGTTTGTTTAGTACTCTGTAGAGAAGGATGTAGTTAGAGTAAGGAAAGGAAATGTAATCACAAGAAACACGGAAGTAGCCAATCGCAGAGCTTGACATTACTCAGACAGGTCTATTCTCAACTGATAACAGTATTTAATATACGAGGGTCGTTCAATAAGTCCTTAGAAAATCCGAGTGAAGAAATCCGAAATCTTATTTTTTGGACGGGATAAAAATGTGGGATTGGCAAAGTGTGTAGAGCTAAAAAATAAAAAACAAGAAGCGGGCAAAGTGTGACCCCCATTCGGGTCACATCTATAACTTCCCGATATGAGATGTATGTATGTGCTTTTTCTCTGAGCTTTGTGTCAAACATAAATTTTCTCGTCAACCAGTAGGTATAAGTAAAAATGTTATGAAACTTTTTTTTATAGAGAATATAATTTGCACACACAAATACACATATCTGTGTGTGTGTCTACGCGTGTGTGAGTATGTGTGTATCTGGGACGGGCAATGTGAGCGAGCGTGTCGCGATTTTTCAACTTTTTCCTACTTTTAAAACACCATTATCTCGTTAAGGGTTGAGAATTTTGAAAAATATCATATTACCTTTTTTGTAGAGAATTTAATTTCGGCTCGAAAAGTTTCTTACGACTTTCTTCAAAACCCCGTCGTTTACGAGATAGAGCCGAAAAAAGCAAAAAATACCCAAAAAATCGTGCTTTTTGGCGAATTATTAAAAAACTATAACATATAACCCTCTTAAACTCCTTTCAGACCTAGATGGCGGTGAAACGAATCTTTCAAAAAAAAAAAAGTTCAAATCGGTTCAGTAGTTTATGAGAAACCGCTGACACAAAAAAATCTCACATACGAACATACGCACATACACACACACACACACACACACACACACAGAACCCTCATTGAAAATGGGTCAGGGGGATGTGAAACGTCGAGAAACGTGAAAATTTCAAGGATCTGACACTCTTCAAAATCGGGGTCGTTACAATAACTTCCCTAGATCGGGAAGTTAAAAAGTTCAAATCGGTTCAGTAGTTTATGAGAAACCGCTGACACAAAAAAATCTCACATACGAACATACGCACATACACACATGTGAGCGAGCGTGTCGCGATTTTTCAACTTTTTCCTACTTTAAAACACCATTATCTCGTTAAGGGTTGAGAATTTTGAAAAATATCATTTTACCTTTTTTGTAGAGAATTCAATTTCGGCTCGAAAAGTTTCTTACGACTTTCTTCAAAACCCCGTCGTTTACGAGATAGAGCCGAAAAAAGCAAAAAATACCCGAAAAATCGTGCTTTTTGGCGAATTATTAAAAAACTATAACATATAACCCTCTTAAACTCCTTTCAGACCTAGATGGCGGTGAAACGAATCTTTCAAAAAAAAAAAAGTTCAAATCGGTTCAGTAGTTTATGAGAAACCGCTGACACAAAAAAATCTCACATACGAACATACTCTCATACACACACACACACACACACACACACACACAGAACCCTCATTGAAAATGGGTCAGGGGGATGTGAAACGTCGAGAAACGTGAAAATTTCAAGGATCTGACACTCTTCAAAATCGGGGTCGTTACAATAACTTCCCTAAATCGGGAAGTTAAAAATAACAAAAATATGTATGTGTGTGTGTGTGTGTGTGTGTGTGTGTGTGTGTGTGTGTGGGGTGGACGGGTGGGTGTGTGTGGGTGGACGGGTGGGTGTGTGTGGGTGGACAGGTGGGTGGGTGAGTGTGTTGTTGGGGGGGGGGGGGGCGATGTGAGCGAGCGTGTCGCGATTTTTCAACTTTTTCCTACTTTTAAAACACCATTATCTCGTTAAGGGTTGAGAATTTTGAAAAATATCATTTTACCTTTTTTGTAGAGAATTCAATTTCGGCTCGAAAAGTTTCTTACGACTTTCTTCAAAACCCCGTCGTTTACGAGATAGAGCCGAAAAAAGCAAAAAATACCCAAAAAATCGTGCTTTTTGGCGAATTATTAAAAAACTATAACATATAACCCTCTTAAACTCCTTTCAGACCTAGATGGCGGTGAAACGAATCTTTCAAAAAAAAAAAAGTTCAAATCGGTTCAGTAGTTTATGAGAAACCGCTGACACAAAAAAATCTCACATACGAACATACTCTCATACACACACACACACACACACACACACACACACAGAACCCTCATTGAAAATGGGTCAGGGGGATGTGAAACGTCGAGAAACGTGAAAATTTCAAGGATCTGACACTCTTCAAAATCGGGGTCGTTACAATAACTTCCCTAAATCGGGAAGTTAAAAAAGTTCAAATCGGTTCAGTAGTTTATGAGAAACCGCTGACACAAAAAAATCTCACATACGAACATACGCACATACACACACACACACACACACACACACACAGAACCCTCATTGAAAATGGGTCAGGGGGATGTGAAACGTCGAGAAACGTGAAAATTTCAAGGATCTGACACTCTTCAAAATCGGGGTCGTTACAATAACTTCCCTAGATCGGGAAGTTAAAAAGTTCAAATCGGTTCAGTAGTTTATGAGAAACCGCTGACACAAAAAAATCTCACATACGAACATACGCACATACACACATGTGAGCGAGCGTGTCGCGATTTTTCAACTTTTTCCTACTTTAAAACACCATTATCTCGTTAAGGGTTGAGAATTTTGAAAAATATCATTTTACCTTTTTTGTAGAGAATTCAATTTCGGCTCGAAAAGTTTCTTACGACTTTCTTCAAAACCCCGTCGTTTACGAGATAGAGCCGAAAAAAGCAAAAAATACCCGAAAAATCGTGCTTTTTGGCGAATTATTAAAAAACTATAACATATAACCCTCTTAAACTCCTTTCAGACCTAGATGGCGGTGAAACGAATCTTTCAAAAAAAAAAAAGTTCAAATCGGTTCAGTAGTTTATGAGAAACCGCTGACACAAAAAAATCTCACATACGAACATACTCTCATACACACACACACACACACACACACACACACAGAACCCTCATTGAAAATGGGTCAGGGGGATGTGAAACGTCGAGAAACGTGAAAATTTCAAGGATCTGACACTCTTCAAAATCGGGGTCGTTACAATAACTTCCCTAAATCGGGAAGTTAAAAATAACAAAAATATGTATGTGTGTGTGTGTGTGTGTGTGTGTGTGTGTGTGTGTGGGTGGACGGGTGGGTGTGTGTGGGTGGACGGGTGGGTGTGTGTGGGTGGACAGGTGGGTGGGTGAGTGTGTTGTTGGGGGGGGGGGGGGCGATGTGAGCGAGCGTGTCGCGATTTTTCAACTTTTTCCTACTTTTAAAACACCATTATCTCGTTAAGGGTTGAGAATTTTGAAAAATATCATTTTACCTTTTTTGTAGAGAATTCAATTTCGGCTCGAAAAGTTTCTTACGACTTTCTTCAAAACCCCGTCGTTTACGAGATAGAGCCGAAAAAAGCAAAAAATACCCAAAAAATCGTGCTTTTTGGCGAATTATTAAAAAACTATAACATATAACCCTCTTAAACTCCTTTCAGACCTAGATGGCGGTGAAACGAATCTTTCAAAAAAAAAAAAGTTCAAATCGGTTCAGTAGTTTATGAGAAACCGCTGACACAAAAAAATCTCACATACGAACATACGCACATACACACATGTGAGCGAGCGTGTCGCGATTTTTCAACTTTTTCCTACTTTAAAACACCATTATCTCGTTAAGGGTTGAGAATTTTGAAAAATATCATTTTACCTTTTTTGTAGAGAATTCAATTTCGGCTCGAAAAGTTTCTTACGACTTTCTTCAAAACCCCGTCGTTTACGAGATAGAGCCGAAAAAAGCAAAAAATACCCGAAAAATCGTGCTTTTTGGCGAATTATTAAAAAACTATAACATATAACCCTCTTAAACTCCTTTCAGACCTAGATGGCGGTGAAACGAATCTTTCAAAAAAAAAAAAGTTCAAATCGGTTCAGTAGTTTATGAGAAACCGCTGACACAAAAAAATCTCACATACGAACATACTCTCATACACACACACACACACACACACACACACACAGAACCCTCATTGAAAATGGGTCAGGGGGATGTGAAACGTCGAGAAACGTGAAAATTTCAAGGATCTGACACTCTTCAAAATCGGGGTCGTTACAATAACTTCCCTAAATCGGGAAGTTAAAAATTTCTGCAAAAAACAGTGTTTTTATATTTATTATTATTATTTATTTTTTCTAAAGACATATTGAATGACCCACGTAATATGATAATCATATGCCAAGCATAATTAATAATAATAATAATGGATCCACTGAAGGATCCACTCAGTAAATCATGCTGAAGTCTATTGAGCCACAGTCTCGCTTCCTCAAGTCTATTAAACTGTACTAAAGTCTGGCTGATAAGAATCCGTTGCAGAGCAGAGGCTTGAGATATTTGGGGCTACTGTCGTTGACACAACGTGTATGTATGTACGTATGTATGTGTGCCACGAGCTCAGCAATTTGTCTATTTATATATTTGGCACAAGTTCCTGCACTAATTCCAATTTGGGTTATTTACTTAGCGGCAAGCAACAACAACAATGCTTCGACTCAATTGCGTATTTTCAACAGATGTGTCTGTGTCTCAGTTCTGTGCCTGCTCTGCCTCAGCCGCAGCCTCAGCCTCTGCTCTCTTGGGGGAAGGCAACGTCACTTGTAGCTCCCGACGATAATCCGCCAGCCAAAAATTACTTAAATGAATTTGTTGTTATGTATGCTTATCACGTGTCTTCTCCCTCTCACGCTCTCTCTTTTATCTTTGACCACAGGTATCGATTTTAAAATTAGAACAATTGAATTGGATAACAAGAAAATCAAATTGCAAATATGGTAAATAAACAAATTGATTGTGCATAGAGTTGGAAATGAAACAAAGATTCACTAATTACAGGGACACTGCCGGCCAGGAGCGTTTCCGGACGATCACCACGGCATACTACAGAGGTGCAATGGGCATTATGCTTGTCTATGACATAACGCAGGAGAAATCGTTTGAGAACATTAAGAATTGGATACGAAATATCGAAGAGAACGCCGCCGCTGACGTTGAGAAAATGCTGCTGGGCAACAAATGCGAGCTGAACGACAAGCGACAGGTAATTATAGCTAGGATAGACTCAGCATTGATTGTAATATCGCTTGACTTCTCTCTGGCAGGTTTCAAAGGAGCGTGGAGAGCAACTGGCGATTGAGTATGGCATTAAATTCATGGAGACATCTGCGAAAGCGAGTATCAATGTAGAAGAGGCCTTCCTAACGCTCGCCAGTGATATCAAAGCGAAAACGGAAAAGCGTATGGTGAGTCAGATAATAGCCGGATCGTTCCCGAAAATTCGTATAAATAACATTTTTCCATTTGTCTCTTGCTCCAAAGGAGGCGAACAATCCACCCAAGGGCGGCCATCAGCTGAAGCTTACCGAAATTCGAACAAAAGACAGTTGGCTGTCCAGATGCAGTCTGCTTTGACGTGGCAATGTGCGTGTGGCACTGATGCGGCATGGTGGTAATAATTACGATAATGTATGTGGTAATAGTTTTCTTAACTCCTGTTAAGTCCCAACAACAACATCAACAGCAACAACAACAACAACAAAACGAGCAAAGTCCGCTGCATGTGCGCGATATGAAGTAATGAAATCATAATAATAATTATAATAATAGTACAGCGTAAACAATTTGTATTTACAAATGAGAAATAATTCACATGGTGTACGAAATATGCATTAATACTTCTAAATACAATATTCATTTCATGTTTATACACGATTTAACATACGCGAATATTGTGAAAAATAATTAACCAAACCAAACCAAACCAAACCAGCCCGCCCGCCTCTCGCCCTGCCCGGCCCCGTCCGGTCCAGTCCTCTTCTGGTCCGAGTCTGCCCTATCCCGTTTAGTGCTTCGCCAAGAAGCCCTCCATCAACAATGTATAATTTATAACAATTTTCTGTAGCACGAAATAAGCAGCCATGGTTGTTCACAATTTGTAAAACAATGACATAACAATAAATTAAAAAATTAGAAAATAAATATATATATTTTGTATATGTATATGTTTAAACAATATGCGTATGATATACACAAAATTTCATTTACTGCTGTTCAACGATGCATTCGGATAGCCTTCAACTAAACTCAACTCAACTCATTTAGTTAGTCTGTACAACCTGTTCAAGTCCCAGTTCGGACGTAGACGCACAATATCTATGTATGTACCATATAATATCGATCCAATATCGAATAGCAAGAGTCCTCATAGTTGCGGGTGCTTCTCATTAACATACCACACAGGGCATTGTCAATAAACAGACCGTTATTATTATTATTATTACCTAATAAAATGCATGAACATAATTAATAACTTATTGCGTGACTAGCGAAGGATGCAGATGCAATACGAATAACAACAACAACAACTACAACAGCAAGAACAACAAGAAATGCAGAGCAGTAAACACATATTGTGAAGTTTTATGATAACTAAATCTAAAGGCATATTTGATATTAATTAAATAATTAATTATGTATGTATGTACTTGTAATATTAATTATTAAACGTATACAATTTTATAAAATAAATCATGTGCAAGAAAATACGTTGTTTTACGTGTTTTAAACTTAGTCCAGCTGCAGCACTCTAATAGGTTTATACTAAAGAGCCACGACGTCCACTTACCTATGATTACTTACTGCCATTAAGCCACTATCTGATTTTTTTCAGCATGATTAACCATGAATCAAGCATTTAGAAGAATTAAAAATATATTGAGTTTTCTGAGTGGAAAACATTTCGATAGTCATTTATTAAATGCATGGATTGAAAAATTGCATTTGTTTACGTTTGCTTCGGCACGAAAAGCCAAAAACAGTTTGCTTAAGATAAACAGAGAATTGGATAACTTAAATGTAAATACAATTAATTGTAGGTTTTGGACAATTCAGTTACAACACACAGCACACACATTCACACACACACACACAGATAAGGACACAAATACGTAAGGTAAATCGAGACCGAAGCGAGAAAAGCTTCTGCGGATTAACGACAATGATTCGGGCTATATATAATGTAGTGGAAACAAATCAAATTTGGGATTTAAGTAAATAGAATTAGAAATTGATATATATATATATATATGTATATATAAGAGCTAAGCGAATTGCGGTGAATGGAAGCAGGCGACTGCACTCCCAGCGACGGATTACGGATTGTTACGCCTGTGGCAGATTTTGATAGTAGGTGGCGAGTATTTTCCACGCCTGCGGCTCCATGAAGCCGTCGGGCGGATTGGCACCCGTCCTGGCGAGTGTGCGCATTTTGGTGCCCGAAATGAACTCGAAGTCGTCCTTGCGCTGCGGCTCGAAGAAGGCCATGCGGCTGGCAGTCTTATCGTAGGCGGCCACACGGAATGGTAAAATCTGCAGGAAAAAAGAAGGGGAATGGATAAGTCGCATGAATTGAGATCTGGCCAACTTTAGACGCACCTCCATGCTGTCCAGTCCCTGCGCCATTTTCAGCACACGCGCACCGTGCGTTGCATCGTAGAGATTGCCATCGGGATAGGCCTGCTTGTCGGGATGCGGCATGCCAGCCGGATCGCGTCCCACAATGTAGAAGTTGGCGCCCGCATTCATGCGCGCCTTGGCATGCCACTGCACCTCCGTGGGGCCGGCGTACATCATGGGCGACGGGAAGATGGCCAGCACGGTGTCCTCGCGCCGCAGCACGCCTGCGTCGAGCACAGCCTGATGCTGGGCCATGCGCACCTGCAGCGGCACATCGTCGTCCTTGGTCCAGCCGCCGAGCGGATGCAGCAGCAGCACGGGCTGCTTGAAGCCGCGCTCCAGCAGCTGCCGCTTGGTGTCCTGCATCAGCAGCGCGTGTCCGTTGTGTATGGGATTGCGCAGCTGGAAGGCGAAGATGGCGTCCGCATTGAGCTCCTTGAACTTGCTGCGCAACTCGTTGGGCGTCAGCCGGTACTGGTCCAGACCATCCCGCCAGCGAATGCGCTCGATCACGGCCAGTTCACCGCCGACCAGGTACTCGCCGGACTCGTACACCTGCTTGCTGTACGGATGATTGGGATTGCTGGTGCCGAACTGGCGCGCCAGACGCTCCTCCTTGCGCTGATAGTAGAACTCCGGGCGGCGGAGTATGGCCACCGCTTGGCCCTCGTGTTTCAGCGTCAGGCCGGACACACCGTCCAGACGCTGCTTGTCCGCCTCGCTAGCGCTCAGCACAATGGGCACGGAGTGGTTCTCGCGATAGGAGACGTCCAGGCCGCTTTGCAGCGTGTTGAAGTGCAGCGTCTGCAGATACTCGTCCTCGCGCATGAAGCCACGCAGCGGATAGGCCCAGCCCTCGGACAGCACCTGCACCCATTGCAGCTCCACGGTGCTGATGGACAGCGCCGGCAGCGACTCTGCCTCCTTGCGCAGCGCCTTTGCTTCGCTAGCCTCGCTGGGATACAGCTCGGGCAGCTGGTCGACGTCGCGCAGTGAGCGCGGAATGATGCCCTCCTGCTCGAGCAGCGTCACCAGCAGCTGCGTCGTCTCGCGCACCGTGTAGCCATCGGTGTTGACCACCAGCTCCGGATTCTGCGGCCGCTCGTACTCCTGCGTTATGCCCGTGAAGCCCTTGATGACACCCTCCCGTGCCTTCTTGTACAGACCCTTAACATCGCGCGTCTCGCACACATCCAGCGGCGTGTCCACAAAGATCTCGTAGAACTTCAGCCCGGCATCCTTGTGTATCTTGCGCGCCATCTCCCGGTCGTCGGCAAAGGGCGACACGAAACTGCAAATGGCCACAACGCCGCTGTCCGCGAATAGCTTGGCCACTTCACCCACTCGCCGTATGTTCTCCTCCCGATCGGCCGGCGTGAAGCCCAGATTCTTGTTCAGGCCGGTGCGTATATTGTCACCGTCCAGGCCATAGGCGGGTATGCCGCGTGACACCAGGTACGCCTCCAGCTCAAAGGCAATGGATGTTTTACCTGCGCCACTGAGACCTGCGTGCGAAAATCGAGGATTAACAAGGATGACTTCATTTCCAGAATTTCCCAACTAAATTATTTCTACAGCTGGCATATTCCGATCTTTTATGGCTTTACAATATTGTAAAGTTCATTTGCATACCATTCTATACATGCATTATGCTTGGTGCAGATACATCTGTCTGTATGCTATAGTGTATTATATATGTTAGCTATTATTATTATTATTATTTATCATTATTATTATTATTATTATTATTATTATTATTATTATTATTATTATTATTATTTATTTATTTGTTATTTTTCAACATATCGCACTATAACTATTTTTTGCAAATTTTTTTATATTTTTTTTAAATATAATTAAAATATGAATACCATGTCATAAAGCTGCTATAAAAACTATTATTCAAGATATAAAATGTTATATAAAAACTATAATTAAAATATAAATACTATACATATAGTTGCTATAAAAACTATAGTTATAAAACTTTATATAAAAACTACAAATTTTTTTTTTAATATTCTAACTAAGCTGATACCATTTAATTAAAACTGAAAGTTATATCCTAGAGTTTCCATAGAACGAAGCTACTTTTAGCTCTCCTTATATATTTTTCAAATCCGAAACAAGTCGGAAAATCTGCTTTATCATTACATAGCTACATTTAAACTGAATAATAATAAGGAATAACAGGATGTATCTAACGCAAACTGCAAGCGTAAGCAGGCTTCGGTGTGCCGCAGCTACCATTTCTTTCTTGTCTCCTCATACGTTTTACCCTTTCCTTGCTGCCAGCGAATAAAATTCATTCAGGCGTTACTCCAACTCACCCGTTAGCCAGACGGTGCAGCCTCGAAAGCCCCGGCAGAGGCCCAGATTTTTACCACGCGTCTCCCGCGTAACATGATGCTTCTGTTCGGTCACATTCGTCGCCACTTGAAGGCACTGCAAGCAAACAGAAACGAAATGCGAAAAGGTATGAGTTTAAAGAGCGGGATAGAACAAGATTCTTTTCAACTGCCGGTCGGGTCGTTCGCTCTTCGCTTTTTTTTTTTTTTTTTAGAAATTATCATAAATTAATATTCATGCCAAGATGCCGAGAAATTGCTCCCAGCCGGCTTACCAAGCCGAGCTTTTGACCCTCCGGCGATTGCTGCCAACACTGGTGCCATTCAATTTGCTGAATCTGTGCAGTTTGTTGACCCTTTAGACAAGGCAAGAGCGTGACGAAGCCAACTCGCGTGTGAAAGATTCCCGGCGGGAATATGCGATAGAGATATATACTTATATATAGATAAATATTCCCAAGCGAGAGCAAGAATAGCGATAGAGACGATGTAACAGATAAAACAATAAATAAAATCAAAGGGCAGGCAGAGGAATGCCTAGAATGCGCTTTGACTAGTCCTTATATGGTAAGCCAATCGTTCAGGTTTAAATATAATTCCATCAATAAGTTTACACACTTTAGAGAGTAAATCGCAGTCGAGCGTTGTGTCTATGCAACTCTAAAATATTTCCAAAGCAAGCATTTGGGTCAAGGAGCACTCGCCGACACTTTGAGATACTTCTAAACGACTGTGCAGATTGTCTGATCGTACCCTTCTCTTGATGTGCGGATAGAAGCCAATGGGCGGATTTGGCATTGTGCAGAGTTAATGCCGGTAAATAATGTA
The DNA here is from genome assembly GCA_035046045.1 of Zaprionus bogoriensis. Lineage (NCBI taxonomy): Eukaryota > Metazoa > Arthropoda > Insecta > Diptera > Drosophilidae > Zaprionus > Zaprionus bogoriensis. Next base: position 1,487,330 of record JAWNOI010000191.1, on the reverse strand, counting down.
TATGATTGTAGATATTGATGGCGATTCGAAAACAAACCGAACCGAGCACGAACTGTGAATGCCTCGTCGTCGTGGATAGACGCAACGCAACGAGAGTTGAAAGCGAACTGAAAGTTTCAATAATATTTACCGTATTATATGGCACGACGAGGTAATACGAGCGAAACTGAGAGGAACGTGGAGAGAGGCATGTGTCAATCCATCCGCTCTTTCAGCTCTTGAGCTGCGTTCCATCTGGTTTACAGATCGTTTTCTATCTTGCGAGCCCAAGCCACACGCGATTGTACAAGTGTTTGTCTTTGTGTACGTACGTCTCTGTCCGTGTGTGCGTGTGTGTGTGTGTGTGAGTCTTCAGACAATCTGGAGGCTTTGTGTTTACGTTTCTCACTTGAAAACTATTTTGGCTCATCTGCTGGCGTTTGTATATAGTATATATAACTATATAAGTATATAGTAACTATGAACAATCCGGACGATAACTATTCGCTAAGCAACTACAATCTAACTGAGAATTTGTCAATGAATCATGTATAAGAGCGCAAAAGCAACATTTTTAGAAATTAAAAAGCAATAAATATTTATAATAAAAATTTAATTTCAAATCAATTCAATCAAAGCGGTATATGGAATCCAATTATTGCGATGGAGAAATAAATATAACAATGAAACCGACTAGCAAGATACCATATAATCGCAAAAATATATAGAGCTGTAATTATTACTAAAGCCTAATGTCTAACAATGAGTGAAAGTAATAATTATAATGAACAGAATACTAGATTAACTATCGCTACAAATATCTAGTAGTACTTAGGAAACCGAAGTCATTAGAAAATCAATTCACCCACACAGTTATATATATATAGGTGGGTCGTTCAATATGTCTTTAGACAAAAATAAATAATAATAATAAATATAAAAACACTGTTTTTTGCAGTAATTTTTTTTTATTTTTCAACATAGTCCCCTTTTAGCTCTACACACTTTGCCTATCGTTTTTCCAACATTTTTATCCCGTCCAAAAAATAGGATTTCGGATTTTTTCACTCGGATTTTCTAAGGACTTATTGAACGACTCTCGCATAACGCATGACGTCAATTTTACGATTATACTACGTTCTAGATCGGGAATTTTCGAGGCGTATTTCATGGAATCAATGCCACAAACTGTAGAAATTGAGTTTTGGCACGCCGTGAAATTGTTTAGGCGAATAGCAAGCAAATCTTACCAAGTCACTGCACTTTTCATGCTTTAATAAACAACACTTGGTGCTGCTACTATTATTATTATTATTATTGTTGTTGTTGCTGTGGTTACCAATGAGCAAATTTGCGCGTTTTGTAAACATTTTCTTTAGTAGACGTAGAAGACGTCAGCAAATACATACAGCGAAGGCACGAAAAGAAAGCGCAACAACGAGACTTTAACGATAATTAAACAAGTGAGAGTTTTTTTTTTTTTTTCTGTGGGTTTCCGATTTGGCCAGACCCAGCCCGAAACGCGCTGAACTTTCTCGCCGGAGCTCAAAACTGCAACTGATATTTGTTGGCCGCGACGTTCGTTAAATGCAGCCAAGTCGAAGAGCCACCGAGCAGGAGCAGCAGGCGGGCCATGAGGCGAAAGAGACAGGCAGACAGGCAGACAGACGGACGGGTTGGCAACTCGTTGCAGAGTTAAGTAATGCCAAAGGAGTAACAAGACAATAACACTAGAGTAGATGGCACTCAAAGGTTCCATGTAAACACGCGCAAGTCGCGCGCAAGTAGGTGAAAAGTCTTCAGGTGTATAAATAGAAATGTAGTCAAGAAATCCACAGGTAATCCGTTCTAACACCCGCTCATTGCCCCATCCGAAGTGCCTTCTAGGCACGCAGCTAATCGCTGGCAACCTTGAAGATTATACAATCCGCAAGTAAACACACATAGTATATTGTCTAAAGCTGCGGTAAAGCATCTCATAGATAGCTATGGTAGAACTCTGGAATCGTTCTCTACGCTCTGTCGAGGCAGATGAGTTGCAAATCGCCGCAGCTGCATTCATTTATTATTTTTTCTTTTATTATTTATTTTTCTTTTATTATTTTATTTTTCTAATATTCATTTTAATTTTGAAAGTCATGCCACAGATGATGATTTGCTGCGGAAAAGGAACTAAGCTTACTGCCAATAGCTTGTGCATCGCACCTTCATGTTAATATACCCCAAAGCAGTGCAGGGTATGCGAAATCTTGTCACGTCGTGCAAAACAATTATCAAGTTAATCGTAGTTTACATAAAACAAGTGAAGAAAGCCACTCTCTATCGCACTCGACTGTTAGATACCATTCACTCGCTTTAGCCGTAAAACTTTTTTATGATCTCTTAAATACTCGATGCTCCCATACACGCATAGCCCGTTCTCACACATGCAACCAAGCGGGCCTCATTCTTCTCGTTCTTTATATATTTATAATTTCAATATTAATTGTCCGACTTAGTTGTAATTTGCAGAGAAGATGAACAATAAAGCTATTATTAATTCCTATTGTTCTGAATGATTAATTGCTATAATTATTGCTTATTATGTGAGCGCGTAGAAGAACATTTTTAAATTTTGTAGGCGTAGGGCATGGGACTCATAGCTTGAAATAAAAATATACTGCATGCACTCTACAGGTATCTTCATACCCAATTTGGTATCTCTAGCTCTTGCAATAGCTGAGAGCTGGCTAATCGAATTGGCTATTGATACTTTATATGCTTTGTAACAGTTATTCAAAGCTAATATACCATTTGTACACATTTTCAGCTAAGTAAGTGGTATAAATATTACGAGTTAGCAAGCTTTTTCAGCGAATTGCAAGAACCAACACGAATGCAGTGATGAGTGTAAGTGAATATCATGCGATTGTTAAACCGAATAGTTGACCCAAATGCGAGGCCAAAACAATGGCTCGCGAGGTAACAACAGCAACTCGACTGAGTTGACCAACATATTACTCGGTTATTAACGTGGTCATTCAACTTCTACAGCGAGTTGACCAAGTTCCAGCCGCAAGATCTCGCAAGTATGACAGTGATTTCAGCTTGTTTACAATTCGTTAGCATGGCCCGAACATGGCTTGACTTTCTTTTCAATTTCAACTAGTTTTACGGACGGCATTAAAAACAAACTAAAACCTGTTGACGGCTCCTTGCATAAGAGCAGCGCCAGCAATAGCATTTTGCCTATCTATGGAAATTCCGCGGTGCAATAAACTTTAATTGTACGAATTGCAGAAGCGCCCAAGGTCTGTTTACCACTTCAGTGCTTAGGTAATTTTTAGGTCTTATCAGGATTTTATTTTCTGAGTTTTATTAACATTGTTTCATAGTTGAAATCGTAATTCCAGTTTATTAAAATTATTATAAATATTGCAAGCGCTGCAACATTGTCAAGTAATTTTTTTTATTGCATTTTAGCAGACTCAACGAATTGTTGCAGGTTGAACAATTGAATTTTTTTATTGCAAAAAGTGTATTTATTGTGATTAAGCCTGCTGCTTGATAAGCTAATTTGTTTTTGCGTCCAGTGCTTATCTATGTGGGGCATATGCAGGCTACAAACTGTTGCTACTCTGGGTCAGTGTTGGCATAAGATAAGATTGCCATAGTTTCCAGCACCAAAACTAAGCGGAAAAGTGGCTTAAACATGTGAATGTTTTTTGGGGAATTTTTTTTTCTACTCATGAATAAGAAAAAACTGTGGAAAACTGAGGAAATGGCTAACAGCTGTTAAAATAACCTGTGCACCTATTACAGTGGGGCTGCTGTGAGGAGGCACCAATTTCACTACAAGATACAATTGTACAAACAAAGCTATTGTGCAAGAGTGGGCGGGGGAGAGGTGAGGGACCTCCTCCTCCCACTACAAAACATGCAGTTTGTTTGGCTGCTCACACACACACACACATACGCACACACTTGTGTGTATCCACGCACTCACCGTCTTTTGCCGCTTTTTGCTGTGCTCGGGTGCTTCATTCATGTCTGGCACTGGAAGTTACGTCCACCTGCTAGGCTAATGCAAACAATACTGATTATAGTCAGTGTTAAGTCTGCGAAAGCGTTTCGTTTTTTTTTTTTTCTACACGTTAAGTTTTTGCTGAGCGATGAATGAAAAGTTTCTTATTGGAAAGTCGCACGTGTGCGTTGAGCTACATTCGCGTCATACGGTTTCAGTTCGATTTGTAGGAACTGTTTTTATTGCACTAGTTTTTACTTTAAGCTTAGAACTAATAAAAACAAATATTATAAAGCTGCCATAAAATTTGTGATTTATCTAGAACACACACACACACCAACGCACACACAAGCACACTAGCCTAAATTCGCGAACAGCTGTTTTATAGCGCAAGTATCGATGCTTCACTTTGACGCAAGTTGGCAGCCCCATGCGCGGCAATTCGAAAGCGACTTACGCTCTGGTCACACTGTTCATGCTTTAACGGTAGTGTCCAGACGCAACAGGTGGAAGCTTGGAAAATAAAATTACAATTTATTGCGATTAGCATTGATAAATATTCGTACATTAGCATTCGTCTTAAGTGATACCTATTATCTAGTAGGGTGGCGGCTGATGCTGATACTGTTGCTGCTGCCCCATCATGTTCGGCTGATTGGGCATTTGCCGCTGCAGCTGGGCCACCAGATTCGGCGTCTGCTGCTGGTTCATGCTCTGCTGCTGCTGCACCATGCCGCCGCCACCGCCGGCGCCAGCACCGCCACCGCCTGCCTGCGGGCCACCGCCCATGCCGCTACCGCCCATGCCCTGCATTTGCAGCATTTGCTGGTGCCGTAGCTGTTGCTGCTGCTGGAATTGCTGCTGCGTCGGCAGCACGCCGGGCTTGCCGCCACCCGTGGGCTGTTGGCGTGCGTACGGCGGCACCTGGCCAACGCCAACGCCCACGCCCACGCCGCCCGGTCCGGGACCCATCATGTTCGTCATGGTCACATTGGGCGCCTGGTTCATATACTGATTGCGGTTTGCGGCCATCATGCCGCCGGGCACACCGCGTTGTTGCTGTTGCTGCTGTTGTTGCTGCTGCTGCTGCTGCTGGGCGGCCACGGCTGCCACCATGAAATCGGGATTGTTACGCTGCGCCTGCTGCATCTGCGGATTGAAGTTGCCCATGAGTCCGGCCTGCTGCTGTTGCTGTTGATTCGGTGCCATGCCCACGCCAACGCCAACGCCCACACCGACGCCGACGCCGCCTGCGCCGCCGCCCTGCTGCTGCATGCCCGGCTGCTGCTGCTGCTGCTGGTACTGATTCTGGAAGTTCTGAAACTGCTGCTGCTGCTGTAGCATGCCCTGCTGTGGCATGCCACCCATGCCCATATTGGGATTATTGCCAGCGCCTCCAACGCCGACGCCGACGCCAACACCGCCATTGCCGCCTGCGCCGCCGCCTTGCATCATGGGATTGGCATTCGGATTGACCATGCCGACCATCCCCTGGCCCATCTGCTGCTGCATCATGGGGTTTTGCGGCATGCCCTGTCCCACCATGTTCATGTTGCCCATCTGATTGGGTGCCATGGCACGCATGTTGCCACGCAGGAACTGCTGCTGCTGCTGCTGTTGTTGCTGCTGCTGCTGCAGCTGCTGCTGCTGGCTGGGATTCATCTGCTGCTGCTGCACATTCGGCTGCTGTTGCATGGCATTGAAGGCAGCTGCGTTCTGTGGATTCTGCTGTGCATTCATTTGCTGCTGCTGCTGCTGTTGCTGCTGCTGCTGGCGCAACTGCTGCGCATTCATCTGCTGCTGCGGTCCCTGCTGCTGCTGCTGTGGTCCCTGCTGCTGCATGGGATTGAAGCCGCCAGGCGGCTGCTGTTGCTGGAACGAGCTGGGCTGACGCAGACGCAGCATGTTGGACAAGGCCTGCTTCGAGTTGGAGGCCAGCGGCGGGCGCTCGATGCGATTCACTAGAGAAACAGCAGAAAGAGCAAAACGATATTAAGCCGAACTGCAAACACTCTACAGGCGGCACTTACTCTGCATGTTCTGCTGATGCTGATACTGATTGTGATACTGCTGCTGCTGCTGCGGCTGCTGTGGCTGCTGCTGCTGCGGTGCATTGTGCCATTGCTGTTGCTGCTGCTGCTGCTGGCCAGGCATGCCCTGCGGTCCGCCCGGCCCCGGTCCCTGCATGAAGTTCATCTGTGGATTCTGCTGCCCGTTGCCGCCAACGTTGAGCTGCTGCTGCATTTGATTCGGTCCCATTTGCTGCATCTGCTGTTGCTGCTGCTGTTGTTGTTGCTGCTGCTGCTGCTGCTGCATCAGTACGTTCTGCTGCTGCATCATTGTGTTCGGACCGAACTGCTGCATGTTCATCTGCGTAGCGGAAAGGGTATTAGTAGTCGGCACAGCAGATAGTATCATATGTGGTCTAGCTACCTGCATGTTCATTGGCATTTGCCCCATTTGATTGGGCTGCATTTGCTGTTGCATGTGTTGTTGTTGCTGCTGCTGCTGCTGCTGCTGGAGTTGCTGCTGCTGCTGCTGCTGCGCATTTGGCGGCTGCTGCGGCTGCGGCGCCAATTGTGGCTGCTGCTGCTGCTGCGTATTGACCACCGGCGGCGTCTTGGCATTCTTCGGCTTGCGCTTGCGGCCAGCGTTACCCTTGCCACGACCACGCCCCGTGCCCACGACGGCACTGGGCGACTGATCCACGGACGAAGGAGTGTCGGCCTTCATCATCTCATCCTTCTGTAAGTTGCACATTGTAAGCGTTGTGGGATTCGCACCGAGTTGGTTGCTCCCTTCACTTACTATACAAATCTTTTCGGGCACAGGCTCAATATCCTCGGGAGGCAGTGGCAGCGGCTCATAGTAGTAGCTGCTCGGCTTGACCAGACTGTGCGTGTGGTATTTGAGATTGCGGTGCGCCTCCTCGTAGGTCAGTGGCTTCCGCTCCAGCTTGACGGCACCGAACCAGACCCACGAGAGCGGCGCCGGATTCTTGTGGCCCTCGAGTATGTCCCACACACTGATGCGCTGCTTGTCCGATATGCGCAGCTGCTTCTTGTCCATGTCGCAGATCTTATTGCCCTTGGTATCGACACCGGCATGCTCGCAGGCAATGACCTGCAACGAGTAAAACCATCAGTTAAACCATGTTCTGCTAATCCCAACTCTCCAGGATCACATACCTCAGTGGGCTGCTTGTAGAGCGGCAGCAATTGCCTGATGACGCGTATGGAGGCATTGTTCTTCTCGCCAATTTCCTTCTTGAGTTTCTTCATCAGATTCAGATAGAGCTTCTTGTTCTCATCCCGCTCCGACTGGCTGTCCGACACAAGCGTCGAGTGCACCAGCGTGGCCAGCATATCCACCACAGTGGTGAAGAGTTCCCGATTGCAACTGAGATCCACGACACCTTGGCACACCAGCTGAGCGAGCAGTATGGCCCAGTCCGTTGTCGGGGTGCTGTTCTTCTGAATGGCATCGAACATGCCGCCGACCAGTGAGAAGCGCAGCTGCAGTGCATCCAGTATCTCCTCACGCGCCTGCGGCTCATCAACGCCGCCAATCGTGTCCAGCTGTGAGTGGGTAATGATGTACATTAGTTGGAATGGTGCGGACATACAAAAGCAATAAGCACTCACCTCTGCGAAGGACTGCAGGCACTGGGAGAGCTGTGAGTAGAGTGAGACCAGCAGATTCTCCTTGTACTCGTCCTGGCCCTTCAGGCAGGTGAGGATCAGGCCCAGGAAGGGCTGATAGTTGAGCGGCATTTTCTTGCTGCGTGCCGCCGCACTGCCGCCACCGCCGTAGCTGTTGCTGCTGTGGCAACTGTTGCTTTTCTCCCGCTCGTCGCCGCTGCCCGAGCTGTTGCAGTCCGACTTGGACACTTTGGAGAAGTAGTTCATGCTCTCGAGCACTTGGCCAGCCACGCGTAGGATGCGTCCCTGCACAGCAGGCGTGAGTTTGGCAATGAGCGGCGCCACTAGCCACGTCGAAGGCTTGGCCTTGTGCGTGGCCTTCAGGGCACCTGGCAGCGTAACCTCCTCCATGTGGAACACATCGATGGCAGCCCTAGCAACGGTGTCCAGCCAGGCATTGAGCTCAGTGTTGGTGTTCAACGACTGGCGATACATGAGCTGCAAATCCAGCCAGGAAATGCGCAAAGTCCACTGATCCAAGTGCTCCAGAATCCGCACTATCATCGACCTCTGATCCAGCTCCGAAATGATGTTGAACTCTGCCTCAGGGTAGCAGATCATGTGCAGCACGCGCTGTGCCTGCTTCGCCGTCAGCATCTCGTCGATGATCATGTCACACAGCTGCTCCGCGTTCTTCAGACACCGCTCCAGCACATGCTCCTGCGCGCAAATCTGCTTGAGCACGGCCTGGGCGAACTCCAGCAATGAGATCTGCTCGTTGCCCGTCAAACTGCCGCCTGTGGGATGCTGCTGCAGTGACTCCTGCTCGCTGCCCAGGCTGCCAAGCTGCAAGTCGCTGGTGCCCAGAATCTGGCTGAGATCTGCCGGTCGCTGTTCGTTGCTCTTCGGTGTGCTGCCGGGATGCACAGGCGTGTTGAATCCACTGCGCTTGCCACTGCCAAAGGCGCCGCCACTGCTCGAAGCGGAGCCCAAGCCGCCGCCCGTGGCTAACGGCGTCTTCAGCGCCGCATTGTCCACCACAATGAGAATGGCCTTGAGCACGGCCAACACTGCAGCAATGGGTATGGTCTTGTGTGCGCCCACCAGCAGATGACGATCGCAGCTCAGGCGTATGCTGAAGTCGCTGCCCACCGCATGCAGCGGATTGGGTGAAGTGCTCACCGAGTACATGCCCGGCTGTGGGATTTCCAGCGTCTTGAAGAGCTTCAGCACCAAGTGACACGTGAGACGTGCACCTGCCTCGGCGTCCACACTCAACTCGCCGCTGGCACCGACTCCAGCGCTGCTCACCGAACGCGCCAGCGTTGGCAGCGCAAACTTGCTGACGAAATCCGCCAGGGAGAAGCAATGCCTGGCCACGAGGATGCAGACGAACACGGCCAGCGCATTGTGTGTCTTGCCCTGGCCGATGTCCACTTGTCCCCCAAGATGCGGATAGCGTGGACTCTTGCTGCCGCTGCATAGGCTTTGCAGCGCCGCAATCCACTCCTCCGAGAGCACATTGCAGCTGGCCGTTAGCTCGGCACAGGCCAAGGCCACATCGTTGAGCCGCTCGTTGTCGGTTTCGCGGCAAACGGCGATGACCGCGTTGGACACAAAGCTGTACACATTTGCCGGGGACTCGTGCAGCTGGCGCAGCCAGTGCGGCTCCAGTTTGCCACCGCGACGCGGCGCCACAAAGAGCTCCTGCAGCAGCTGCGGATTATAGCCCTGCGGCGCCAGGCTGTAAGCAAAGCAGATTGCCATTAAAAAAGAGTTTGCAAGTACTCCAACTGGACGCATGGACTCACCTGAGCTGCTCGGGCGTGTTGAAGATATCCTTGAAGCGCTTGATGCAGTTCAGCTGCTGGTAGTACTCGGCCGACTGCTCCTTGCCCTGCAGCAGCACGCAGGACTCGTGCAGATCGCTGAGGTAGGCGAGGATGCAGCGCTCCGCCGAGCTGCACTCGCTGGGATTGCTCACGTGGCGTATGGTGCGGCAGAGACCCTCGAAGACGGACACTGTCTGCTCGGGCGAGAGCAGCAGGCAGCTATGATAGCGCCTCAGAATGCTGACGATGTAGAGCGCCAGCGATGTGGTGTATCCACGCACCATATTCGACTTCTTCGACTGCAGCTGATGCTCCACCTCCGGCAGCTCCTTCAGCAGATGATCGCACAACTCGAGCAGGCTGTAGATGTTCAGCGCCAGCTCCATCAGATCGAACAGAAAGGCCACATGCTCCTGCACGGGCAGGTAGTTGTTGTTGCCCAGGGCGAAGCCATTGAGCTGCTCCAGCACATTGGCGGCACACTGGGCGGTCACGACATGCTGATCGAAGTACGCCATGTGCTGGCACTTGGCCGTGGTCGCCTCGAAATTGAACTCGTTGCGCGAATGCTTCTTCACCTTGCCGCCTTCGGCCACGTCGATGGAGAACTTCTTGGTGAAGAGTTTGCCGATTTCCTTGGACATCTTCTTCACGGCGTGCTTCTTCTCGTCGCGCTCCTTGCCGACGCCGAAGAGCAGAATGTAGCGCTGGTTGCTCTCGCTGCTGTAGCTGGACATGCTGGGATCGTCCTGTGGAATGGGAAAGTGCTTGGTGTACACATAGTGACGGGATATGCTGACGCCATTGGTCGGCGCATCGCCGTCGCCATCGCCAGGTGCCCCGATCTTGGGACTGTCGGGTGCCTCATGCTGCTGGCCCTTCTCCTTGATGTTCTGCACCAGCTTATCCAGATCATCGTCCACATTCGAGTCGTCGAATTCGTTGTGCTTGAAGTCAATGCCGATGCCAGCGCCAAAGCCATCGTCATCGAATCCGTGCGTCGCACTGCTGCTGGGCGGCGGCGGTGCCGGCGGAGGTGGGGAACTCTTTGCCGCCGTCTTGTGGACGAGCGTTGACTCCAGCAGTAGATCTCCGCGTGAGATCAGTGTGTGCATATAGGCGTTGTGCGAGAAGACATCGTGCCGGATGAGCGCGCTGAAGAGCTGCACCAGATTGGTAAACTCCGTGCGCTGCTGCGCGCTGCTGTTGTGCTCGTCCAGCACGGGAGCATCGTGGTCCAGGAAGTGCATGAGCACGTGCTGAAAGACGGGCAGGCCATCGATGAGCCCGGCACCCGAGGCAAGCGAATCCTTGTCCTCCTTATCACCGCACAGATCCGCCGGCGTGCTGGTCACATCAATCTGACGCTTGTCCAGCAGTATGGCCACCACCATGGCGCGATGCTCGCCCCAGCGTTGACTGGACACCGCCCACTCGCAGAGTATGCGCACTGTGTCCGCATCCTGCTTGGGCTCATACACTGCCCGCTGTTGCTGCTGCTGCTGTTGCTGTTGCTGTTGCTCCTCCTCGGGGCGTCGCAGCTGCTGCTGCTGGGATGGTTGTGGTGGGAAGATATGCGCATAGAGCGTGTCGATGGAGTTGCACTGATCCATGCGCTCAAAGCAGTGCGTGTCCAGGTGATCCAACGTTGCCAGCACAGTGGTGTAGTGATTCTTCCCAGCGCTCAGCCACTTGGAGGCGAACCAGCGCTGCTCCGCGTGCTGCGTGCGCAGCACAATGTCTGCCTCGGCGGCGCGTAGTTGCCGGCGTATCTCCTGATTGGTGCGTGGACAACGCGTGGGCATGGGCAGCACCGATGGAGCCAGTGGCAAATGATCCAGCGGGCTGCCCACCAGCGAGGATGGCGCACGATGGGCCGCTATGCCGCTCCAGACCAGCGCAGTGGGACACTCGATGGTTATCACCTGCAGTATGGTGCTCAGATAGAGCACAATGTCCCGATGGTGCGGGCAGTTCATGTAATCCTGTAGAGCCTGCTCGTAGGGATCTCTTTCCGGTTGTTGTGGCTGCGGCAGCTCGTCGCCTCCATCCAGTTCCATAGCCTGCGACTTGATGAGCGCCAAGTGCTGTTGCTGCTGCTGCTGTTGCTCCACGGCCGCATTGAGTAGCTGCGCCAGCTTCTTGGCCACCAGATTGGCCATTTTGCGGCACAAGCGCTCGGATTGCACAAAGTCGTGCATATACTGCATGGCGAAGCTGAGCACCAGCTTCTTCAGCGGCTCATCGAAGCTGCTCTGGGTGCGCATTTTGTCCAGCAGGTCCAGTATCCAGTTGAGAAACTCCTGGCGATCCAGCAGCGACTCCTCGTACATGTACTTGCTCAGCTGATGGCAGTACTTCCAGTACTTTAAGGCGTTGCGACTGTCCTCGAACTGGCTGCCAATGCCGGAGATGCTCGAGCCGGGGGGCACGGCGCCGGCACTGGCTGCAGCCCCAGCGCCTCCTGCTGCAGAGCCTCCGAGTGTGGACAGTGCTGTGCCTGGTGGTGCGCCCGTAGCACCCGGTAGCACAGCTCCAGCTGCAACGCCGCCCGCCGCACCAGGTTGCCCATTAGCCGGGCTGTGGATGGGCGGCAAGGGACTGGCCATGCTGGGCACAGGTATAAGATTGGGCGTGGAGCCGCCAGTGCCTCCACTGTTGGCATTGCCGCTGCTGTTGTTGTTGCTGCCGCTGCTGTTGGTGCCGCTGCCATTGCTATTGCTGCTGCTGCTGTTGCTGTTCGTCGAGGAGGAGTTGCTGTTGCCATTGGCCTGCAATCCGTTCTTGTCGTGCGCTGCAAAGTGTCAAGGGATTGGGATCGTCTCCATGATCGAATCAATGGACTACTTACATTGCTGATAGTACTCCTGCAGCTTGGGCAGCAGCTCCTTCATGAACTTGATCATGTTGCTCGTCCATTCGGCGGCCGGATCGTAGATGCTTCTCTTCTTGTTCTTGGACTCCGTGAAGCTGAGCGTATACGCGGCGCTGAGCTTTATGAACCATGTGGCACGCTGCATATTCACTTGATTCTCGCACAGCGTTATGAATATCTCCTCCTTCTTGTTGAAGGAGGGTGCACGCTTGGCCAGACTGAGCAGTGGCTTATTGCCGGCCAGATCCTTGAACCACGCGTCCACGGTGCACTTGCGGCGCGGCGAGACCGGCCAGAAGTTGTCCTTGCAGTTGATCTGCTGCTTCTTGCGCACCGTATCCTGCAGCGTCATAAGCTCCTCCTTCTTGGCCAGAACGCCGCTGAAGAACGCGCTCATCTTGCTGGCGTTCACATTGGAGTTGTGCGCCGTGCCAAACTCGTCCGACAGCGGCGGCGTCGTCGTGAAGCCGTGCTTCACATTCGTGGGCGTCAGCTCGTCCTCGCGCTGCTTGGCGTCTTGCGGATAGATATCCGGCGGCCCCAGACGGGTGCGCTTTAGCGGGCGCTTCTCCTGCAGCAGCGAGAGCATCGTTGCGGCCTTGTTTAACGCACTTTACGCAATTATTCTGCAAATTCTCGCAATTTTCACTTTGCTCGTACACAACAATAACACGAAAACAAAAATACGTTTATCGATATGGCATTGATATCGCATCGATATCGATATACACATGTTAACCTGCTGTTGTCTGACAGAGCAGAGCAATGCAAATAACAGAGTACACCTATGTACAGTTCTTCTCAGTTAGACAGCTCCGCTCTCTGCTCGAACAACAGAAATCTGTTAAAGTCGTTGAGCGTGCAGTGCAACAGCAGGCAGCACGAACAACACGAATTGCATTTAGTCACTTTTTTCTATATTGGAACAAAATTGAAGTAAGCGTCAACATCAAAATGTCCAACGGCAACACGGACACTGGGGACACAACCATAATGGCCACAACGAGTGCTACTGTACAGGAGTACAATGGCAATGCCAATGCCAACGATGGAGCAGCAGAGATGCCATCGGAGCCGCGCGAGTCGCTGGTAGGTTGTACGCTGCGGCTCGTTGTTGTTGTTGTTGTTGCCCAGCCCAGACCCCTTAGACTTTGCCTAATCTGTAATCTCTGTGTAGATAACCACTGCCGTTAGCTTTCTTCAAAATACCAAAGTACGACACACAACGCTCATACAGAAGCAGCAGTTTCTGCGGTCCAAAGGTCTGACAGCTCACGAAATCCAATTAGCATGCGAGCGGGCCGGTGTCTTCGCTCCGGATCCGAGCAATCCGAATACCGTTATTAACATTGGCTCCCAGTTGGCGCTGCAGCCGCAAGCGACGGCATTCGGCAGGCTGCGGGAGCTGCTCCACACGACGGCGCTGTTCAGCGGCGTTATCTATGCCATCTACTTGTTCTGGCGGGTAAAACTGACCTTTGCCATTGTGCCGCACTTATCTCAATGCCTCTCATACCTCTCGATCTCATAGAAATACATTGCACCGTTTTTGTTCGGCAAACCGAAGAAGAAGCCCGTGGAGGAGGTCTTGGAGGATATCGACAAGAAGGTGGAGACTCGCACCGAACAGCTGAACAAGGAGCTGAACCTGGTCAAGGAACTGATCACGCAACAGCAGAAGGATCAGACGCAGCACATGAATCGCGAGTTCAATAACTTTCGCTGCGATCTCGATGCCATCAAGGGTTTGCTGCTGAACCGCAAGCAGTTCGCCTCGCCGGTGGCGCCCGTGACGGTGCCCTCAATCCCAGCCTGGCAGTTGGCCAGCTCACCGCACCACCATCGCACCAATAGTCAGTCGGACGATAACGAAAAGGCCGATGATGCTGGATCCGGGTCGGGATCCTCCGAGACCGAGGTGGTCACCAAGAACAGTGACTCCAGCCTAGAGATCATGTAATAAGCTACGCAAGGCTCTTAAGTATACCTGTCCAAGTGCAGCTCATGTATTAATATATGTGCTCATTGGATTCGTATATATAACTAAATAATTGTAGCCATTGTAAATTGAATTGATATCATTTAGACGGTTTTCTTTTGCGATATAGCATTTAAGTTTAATAGTCAACGGCTAATCCATTTTCATTATCGCTACCAAAAGATAACACACACACACACACGCAGACACACCACACAACATATATACGAATATATATATATATTTATATATATATATAGAAATATAATAAACACAGGTTTGAATTGAAAGAAACTTTAATTATGCGAAATGAAGAGCACCGGGAGTTTTTTTTCTTGGGTCACTTTAAGGTGTTCAGGGTGTGGGTGATAGGGAGATGTGGTAGATCAGCTTAGATCTAATTGAATTACTCTTGAAACTTAGCATAAGGATTGAAATTTGTATCTAAAGTTGCCGATGTTTCTTGTTTTTTTTTTTATTTTCCATATTCTTTGCTACGTGTCTATTAAATTGGCTAAATTCCCATTAGATTTGATTAGGCGAGGGATATGCACGACGGCCCCAGCGGACGCGATTGTGTTAATCCCACATATTAAGGTATATTCTCATTGTGCGGTGCGTAGTTTATGTTCTGTTTTTGTTTTTTTTTTTCTGTTTTATATTTATTATTACAAATTTGGTTCTCTGCGCGATCCGTTCAACTATAGTTCGTTATCCGTTCTTGCTTCGACTACTTAAGTTAAATGTTTGCATCGTTTGCTACAGACGATAGATTAGTTCCTCCTTGCTTTGTGTTTTAAGTAATAATCCTAAAATATATATCGGTATATATATTTTTATAGTCTCACAAAAGATTGTTGGGGGCTTAATCGCAATTAGATATATATATATATATTATATATAAATTGTTTAGTGCTGCACGGAATGAACAATTAAAGGATTGCTTCGAATTGATTCTCAGTGCGAGTGCAAAAGATTTTGTAAAGATTTTCGTGTGTGTTTTGAAAGTTTACAAAAACAAAAAAAAATACAAAAACAATAAGTTTGTTTGTTATCGCGCTTTGTTTTAATACCCGCTCTATCGATAGGGATAAGTGGAACCCATTCTACCCATACTATGTATGCATATCTGTACTGTGGGTAGCTTGGCTCTTGTTCGGGGTATAATTGCAAGGATCAAATACAGCCAGGCCGCAGTTTATCAGCTATGTATATATATATATAATTGGTAATAAGAAAACATATTTACAATTGTTAAACTTTAAACTCGTAACCAATAGCCTGATGCGAGCACAAGCGAATCTAATAAATGACTCCCGATTGGAGCCCGATTCCGCTTATACAGACAGCGAGCGAGTGCCCTCGATTTCGTTTCGCAACTAGGTCTAAAACATATTGGGAAACACAAGAGTGGTGCAAAATGAGCTTAGATAGACAAATTAGACATTAGCGTAGTGTACAACAAAAAAGAGCCCGCCCAAGGATGCGCATCTAAACGGCCGAGTTGATGACCGCCGTGCTGTTGATGCTGGTTGTTGGTCCAAAGGCCGATGCTGCTGCCGCCGATGTGCTGGCCGTGGCCGTAATGCTAACGGCAGCTGCGGCCGCCGTTGTGCCACCGTCCGGATAGCCGCCCGAAGCTGGAGCCGGCGACAGCGACATGGTCGACGACGAGGGCGACGAGCAATCGCTCTGGACACTCATCGTTGGCGAGGCAGCGACCAGGTTGCTGCTGCTGCTCGTGTTGCTGATGGTCAGTGGGAACTGCGACACTGACGGTGTGCCTGTGGGTGTGTGCGGTGACAGTGGTGTTAGCACGGAAGACGTTGACGAGGACACGGGACTGCCAATGCTATTGGTGTTCGTTGTGACTGACGCTGACGCTGCTGTCGCTGCTCCTGTTACTGCCGCTGCCGCTGCTGACGTTGTGCCTATGCTATTGGCTGTGTTTGCTGTGGTGGGCGCGGCTGGCGTTGATATGGCAGAGGCTGAAGAAGTCGTCGATTGTGTTGCAGTGCTCGACGGTGGCGACTGCTGCAGCTGACTGGAATTACTGCCGGTGGCAGCAGCTGCAGCGGCGGCACGTTCACGCTCACGATCCCGCTGCGGCCGGAAGGCCTCGCGCAGTGCCTCCACTCGATTCTCGTTGGGTCCCCAGCGAGCATAGCCGGCGCTGTTCTGCAGCCAAACCACCTGAGTGCCCTGCATGCACTTGACCAGTACCTCGGATCTGTGGGAATGGAGCAAACAACTTGGTTAACTCGTCCTGCATGCGGTGTCCGCGTGGTTGACTCACTTCTGCAGCATATGCTGATAGCCGTGTCGGTACTCGTGCGCCATGCCCAGAACCACCATGGAGCGACGCTTGTACATGCTCTCCTCCAGCTTCGATATGCTCTTCCATTCCGGCAGAAACACGATGAAGCTGTGCGAGAACTCGTCATATGAGCATTTCTGTTGGCATAGCTTCAACTTGAGCGCGAACTCACCTTAAAGGTTCCATGGAATCCGTGAGCAGTTTGTCAATGTGCAGTAAACAGGCATCGATGAGCTCCTCGCAGTGTGGGGGATTCACTTGGAAGGAGCCGGAAACTGGCTTGAAATCCAAGAATGGTCTGCATAGAGAAGATAACAGGAAAGCTTAAGTAAAGCAACTTGGGGTAGGCAAAGATGCAACTTACCCCCTGGAACCGAAGTACGCATCCGTGTCCGCAAAGGCCGAGCAATATTGCCTGAAGTAGGAGTTGAATGGCGACGCGAAGCACTCGAAGCTGACGCCGAAATGTCTGTGGAGGCACTCGAAGACTGGCACTGGCTGCGCCGCCTGCGTTAGCTCCGCCTCCTGCGAGGAGTTCAGCGAGTTGCCCAGGAAGGTCTGATAGCGCTTGAGCAGACACCAGACACGCCCGATGAACAGGTCGAACTTCTTGTCGTCGAAGCAGTTGTGGCGATAAAGCTGTTCCAGTTTCTGCAGATAGGTGAGGTTGATGTATTGCGCATCCGGCTGGTTGATGGTCGCGGGCGTGTACTTGATGATCATGTGATCGCGATCCTGCAGATACTCTATGGCCGGCATGCGGGGCGAAGGCACCGCGAACTGTATGGGATAGCACCAGACCTTCTTCAGGTGTGGCGGCGGCGGCGGTGGCGTCGGCTCCGGTATCCCGTGCTCCTTCAGCAGCTGCAGATGTCGCTCACGTATCTTACGGGCATGCTCCGCCGACAGATGATAGATCTTAATGCACAGTGTCTCCACGGAGCTCTTGACGGTCTCCACCAGGTGCGGCTCACACTGGCGCTTCAGATGCGCCAAGCGATCCTGGAAATCCTCATAGCTGGCGCCCACAGTGCGACGCAGCCATTGAAATGTGTCCTCCACATTCCATTTGACCACCTTCTTGGACTCGGCGGGCGCGGAGCGTGACTCGATGATCTGCTTGGCGGCCTCGGCGTAGCGCGAGAGCTGCTTCCGTGCGTCGCCCGTGAATTTGGGCTTCACAATCTTGATGGGTATGTCGGCCATAATCTCGCGGTACATGGAACTGGAGATTTCGGGCAGACAACTGCTGGGCAGCAGCGGATCGCAGCCAGTGTCGATCACCTTGCGCTCCATCAGCCAGCGATTGAAGGAGTCTCGCGGCGCCTTGATGTTCTCCCGACGCATGCAGAGATCCTCGTAGGTCTTCAGCAGCTTCATGGTGAAGGCGGCACGCAGTGCTTCGATTTCCGGATGCGGTTGCGGCAGTAACGTGGGCGGACGCTCGACAATTACCGCGTTGGTGCACACTTCCAGGTCCCAGGGACCGGCTAGCACGAACTTCTTCATCGGCGGTCCGCCGTGCGGGCCCATGTGCTGTTGCTGCATTTGCTGGTGGTGCGGGTGCGGGTGCTGGTGTGGATGTATGTGCATATCATCCGAGGGCCGTCGCTTCAGATGATGATGCTGATGCTGCTGGTGCTGTTGGTGCGGCGTCATGGGCGTTGGCCCGCCCACACCGCCACCGCCGCCATGGCAAATGCCAAGGGGATCGGTCAACGGGTCGAAGGGACGTGCGCCGGGCATTTCCCACAGGGATTCACCGGTCACTTTGTTCCAGTAGTACGGTCGATTCTCGCGCTTCGACCAGAACTTACGCCAGCCCTGATTCACCAGCTCAGCGGTCAGTTCCTCGCCATATCCGCCGGGGCCGAGCGTCGGTGGTCCCTGCGGTGTGTGAGCCATTGCATCCAGCGAGGGCGGTGCATGATGTGATTTTGTTGGCGTCGACGGGGACGAGCAGCTGGGCACCGGTGAACTGCCTGCGCTCATCATGTGTCCCGGCGTTGTATCGCCGCCAATTGAATTACTGCCAGCAGCAGCACTCGATGCCGTTCCGGCTGATGTACCTGCTGCTCCTGCTCCCACTCCCGCTGCTGCTGTTGTCGTCGGCGACGGCGTCATGTTGTTCGAGGCACTTGCCGTCAGCTGATCCCAGGCACTTTGGGCACTTGTACTTGGCTGCATCATGGGGCTCACGGTCCCGGTGGAGGCAATCACCGATGCCGGCACCTGCAGCGCTCCCAGATTGTGCATATTACTGTTGTTAGCTGCCATTGAAGCGCTGCAAAAACACACACACACAGACAAACATGAGTACAGTGGAACAACGATAAACGAACAAAGCATTTGTAAGTCGCAATTTTGCATTTTCATGAAAATTTGTGCACTTCATAAATCAATTAAAATTTTAACAAATTAATTTCTTTAAATATTTAATTATTATTATTTGTTATTCTTTTATTTTCGTAGTACTGTGCGGTTCTATTTATCGAACTTCCATTATCATAACATAGCAGCACTTGTTTACGTTCCTCACTCAAAAGAGAGTGCGAGAGGGAGCGAGTGAGAGAGAGAGAGAGCGCACGCAGGTCTGCCAAGCACTGAAATACTTCGGTTCCAGCTTGACGTCTGCTAGTCGGCAAGAAACACTCAGCGCAGCAGCAACGCGAGCCGGAGAGTACGCGCAAGTGGTCGCAATGAAGGATCGTCGCTTATGGGACGCGTGTATTTTCGTTTACACATACACACACATACATGTGTATGTATGATTATGCCGTTACTACGGAGCCAAGAGCGCACCACGCACTTAGAAACCCCCGCTCACTTCTTCTTGAATGGAGCTTTTGCCCTAGCTGAGAGCGGCGCGCATGTGTGTTGTGTGAGAGAGAGAGCGAGTGCAAGAGAGACATGTGGCAAAGAGAGGGCTCTCTCGCCAGCACGAATGAGAAATCAAAACAAATTGCAAAAGAATAGAGATTTTCAGTCTGCGTGTGTATGTTTTGACGAGCGTGTACCTAGCGTATGCGCACCGCACAAATAAAAATATACAAAATTATTTGCAGGCAACTTTGTTGCCGTAATCCACACACACACACACACACACACAACACACGTATACAGCAGCAACGATTGCATTGCATGCAATAAACAATTGCAGCTGCCTGCTTCAAACAAAAAAAAAGGAAAAGAAACTAAAAACACTCAACACTCTAGAGCTTCTCTGCGGTTTCGTGTCTACGTCATTCCGTGCACACAGAAATAATGGCGCGCTTTTTACATCAAAACAACACATAGACACACCAATTGCAACCATAAAAGATAATTTTCATAAATTGAATACTTCATTGCTTTTTATTATTATTTGATAAACGAATTCAATACATTTTGGCGCCCGGGCATACAATTTGTGGCATTTGTCGTTTATTTATTATTATAAACAACATTCTGAATGCACCGAAAATTTCTCTACACTTTCTTTTCAACCACATCAATATAATCTACGCCTTTGCTGCTGCTGCTTCGTGGTCATATTTCGCACGCGCTTAAATGCCACATAACTCACCTATTTTCAACTATCCTATTATACAAAAGACGCAGTGTGTGTTTTCAAACATTTATAACGCTCGTACGTAATTTTAGATACGATTTATTTATGTTTTATGAATGAGTTTCTGAAAAACTCGTCTTCCAGAAGTACTTCACCAGCGTAGTGTGACCAGACCGCCGCAATGGCTAGCTAATAGTGGCGGAAAAACCCACCGATTAAGCTGATAATCGTTCTATCGAAAGTATCGAAAAATGTATGTCATTAAATTTGATTTCAGCAAGCTAAAGTTGTGGTTAACAAATTTATTTAGGCCATAAAATGTATTAAATTATATATTTCAAAGAATTAGTAGAAGTCAATTGCATAAATTAGATAAATTTCAACAAGTACAAGGAGAATCGATAACTTTGCGGCACACATCACTTGTAAATATACCGAAATTATACTAGCGAAAGACAGGTGCAGCAAAATGAGCAAATATATACAGTCTGGTCACCTCGAAAATACTAATTATACTTTCTGATGAATTTTATTCATTATGGATGGATGTCGTGGAATGTTTACCAACAGTGTTCATACGTATACACATATATTTCCAGCTAATTTGTTGCCTGCAGCTTAAGACAAATTTCGACGCTGTATGTGAGATCCGGCTTAAATCTGTTTATCAAACGCAACAAATTCAACTTCTTCGCCTTCGAGTTGTTCGATTCCAGCTCGTACAAGGTGGACAAATTCACCAGCAAACTCTCGTTCAGCGACTTCTGCGGATTCAGATTGATGGCGCGCTCGTACAGGTTGATAGCATCCTTCAGCTTGCCCGCGTACAGCAGACAGACGCCCATGTTGTTCAGGATCATCGTGTTGCCCGAGTCCAAGTGCAGTGCCTTTTGAAATATAAGATAAGCCTCTGGGAAGTCATTCTTGGCCACAGCGATGAGGCCCTTGTCCACCAAATCCCGCAAATCGGGCGTGGAGTTGCTACAAAACGATAGCAGGCGGTTATTTGGGGTCACAGCCCAAGCAGCGGTGCACTCACATTTCACGCAGCCGCCGTGAGACGGCGAACTTCTGCTCCGCCCCGAAAATATCACCAATTTGCAGGTATATGCGGCCCCAGGCGGAGTACAGAGCGCGCTGCTCCTCCTTGCTGAGACTCGCGCGTGTGAGCAGCATGCCGCCCATAATGTCGTCGATCATGCTGAACTTCTTCATCTGCAAACGGCATAAATTACTCCCAGGCTAAGAGCAGCTCAGGTTTATCATGCTTACCATCAGTGCGCAGTTGATGATGGACTGCAGCACACGCTCGGCTCGTCGCTGCCAGAATTCTGCGGCTGGGGCGTTGCCTGAACGCTCAAAGTGCTCCTTGATGTCATTGCTGGTCACATGCAGCTCTGAGAGCTGGTCCAGTGCCAAATGAGGCTTGCCCAGGTAAATGGGCAGCTCGGCCAGCAGCAGGCGGAAGGAGAAGCACGCAATCGATCCGTGTTTGCCCGGATACATCTCTGGGTAGAACTCGTAGAATACATCTGGGCCGTTCAGTTGGCCAAAGGGCTCCGCTTCCGCCTGCAGCAGGTCATATTCGTCGAGCTTGGCCAGCAGAGCGAGACGTGTGAACCACAGCTGCAGCGAGTGAGGCGAATGCTTGGCGGGCTGCCCAGCACGCCCATAGCCCTGGCCATAGATGGTCAACAGGCGCCCCGTCAGATTGACGGCTGCGCGAAAGCAGCCTGCATTGATGAGTGTGCGTATGCCGCGCTCGTCCTGTGTGACATTCTCCACGCCAAGAATCTTGCGCTGCTGCAGCTCAGCCTCGTCCAGCTGCTGGGCGACTGCGATGGCTATGGGGTCGGGCTGGAAGAGATCTCAATGCCACTGAATACTCGATGAGTTTGCTCTGCGTATTTACCAGATCGTTGGCTATGTGTATGCCTGGCATTATGAGGTGCTTTGCTGCCTGGCTGCCCGCCTCACTTGACGTCACTGGCAGCTGCCACAGGTTTCGCACCTCGTCGTTCACTTTGATGGGCTCCTCGTCGGCTTCGGCTGCCTCCACATATTCGGGCGGCTGAAAGCTGCCTGTAAATGTGCTGCTGCTCAGCATGTTTCTGTTGCTGTTTGTTGTTGCTGTTTCGAGTGTTTGTGCTGGCCTCGGCTTGCTGCTGGTCAGCTCATCAAAAAAACTGGGCGGATCGTTGGCGAAATATTCGCTTAAGCGACCGTTCGAGTCAGTTGTCATTCCGTGTTTGATGTGATTATTGTTTTTCTCTCTTGCACTTGCTCAATAATCGTTATCGCCACCGATTACAAATACACCGACTGAAATACTAAACAAA
Organism: Zaprionus bogoriensis; assembly: GCA_035046045.1. Classification (NCBI taxonomy): domain Eukaryota; kingdom Metazoa; phylum Arthropoda; class Insecta; order Diptera; family Drosophilidae; genus Zaprionus; species Zaprionus bogoriensis. The sequence goes on along the minus strand of JAWNOI010000191.1, from coordinate 1,464,816 downwards.
ATACCATTACTCTATCGATAGTTATTACCATGGCCATTCTACATTACATTATTATTATTATTATATTATTTTATTTATTTTAAAATTACATATTGATGAAAGACGGCTTTTTAAAAACTTAAGGCAACTATCAAATTATTATCGAAGTATTTGTTATTTCAAATTTATTTGGTTTATATGCGTTACACAGAATTGGTGCTGCCAACTTTTTTTTTAGAAAAAAAACTGTATCAAATGAGCAAGTTGAAAATTAAAAAGGCACGCAAAATTTAAAAAAAAGAGTGGGTTATTTATTTTTATATTTAATAAGCTTTTGATTAAAAAATTGTATATTAATTTGGCTGCCCGTTAAACTTCTGTGCATGGCCAGTGTAAAAAGGCAGCAGTTGGCATTTTCAGAAGTCTATACAGTTTCGTTAACTATGTTAACGTTAACTGTGTTAGTGAGCACCCTAACGCCCCATACCACATATACATACATAGCTGCTGCGAGAGCAACAGTGTTGTGTTATTATTGAGCATTTTTGCCGAGTGTAGCTAGACTTGGCATCACTGTTGAGAGAGCGCCAGCGAGCGTACAAGAGAGCGCTCTGCGTTTCCATTGGCACGTGTGCCTCCTGCGTGTGTATGTATGTATTGGTGTCTTCAGCGGAATAACACGGCTTAGCATAGCTGCTGGGAGAGCACCAGTGAGAGCGGCTTTGTGTGTGTAAAGTAAAGGGACTTGGGATATTTGACCAGCCAGGGCTGCCAACTTGTTGTGTTTTTAACGGCTTCAAATTGTTTAAATTTCTCAATTTTCCACTTGCCTCTCGAAATATTTCGCAATTATAATTACTTAAATTAATTATAATTACTTAAATAATTACATTAAGAACCAGGTCATCCACAAGGATCTTGGCATTCCTAGTGTAACCGAAGAGGAAATACCAGTAGAGACTGGATCGACACTGTAACCCACTGACCGTTAACCTGCTAGACAATAGCCAACATCGCCGACGACTGAAAAGGCACCACCCTCTTGATCTTCCCTTTAGGCCACCCAAGGAGTGGTAGCTAACATATCCTTATAATTGTCCCCTAAATATAAATAATTTTCTGTCATGCCCTTCATTATAGCATTTACTTATTATCTTTAGATAGATAAATGCTAAATAAAAATAAATAAAAAAATAAATAAAAAATAAAATTAATTAATAAAATAATAATTATAATATGGACATATCGATACTCAGATATATTTTCAGAATTTGTTTTCTATATGCGTACATACATATATTGCCATTATTATTTTACAATACGAAAAGAGGATGTAAGCTTACATTTACAACTACAAACACATCGCCATTTGATGACTCACAATTTTAACACATAATAAACTATTTACAAAAGCCAAAACGCTGCCTTCTGCTGCTCTACTGGCCATTGAAAATGGTCTCCGGATAGTAGCTGGGAGCGTTGAACATGCGCGGGAAGCCGTTGGCATCGAGTTGACCCACAGGCAGCATAATATCACTGAAAAGCAGGCAAGAGAACAAACAATGCTATTAACAAAAAATGTATAAGTGTAAGTGCGAGTGTAAGTGTAAGTGCAAGTGTAAGTGTACATGTGCAAGTGGTCTGCTCGTGCGTGGGTGTGCGTTCTCGCGCCTGTGCGTGTGTGTGTGTGTTAGAGCGTGTATGCAATTTGACGCCCGTAAACGATCAAACGCAGCGGGGAGCGGGGCACATGCTACACGCATGCGCTCCGTTTGGGCGTCGCGGCACGAAGCCCGAGGAAGTCGGAGGCCCGAAGAGGTCTATAAATATGCATAGGACCGTGCACGAGGAGCTGCAAAATTGGACATAAAACACGCTCAAGTGCCCTTTAGAGAAAATGGCACCGGACCGCCGCACTGAATTCGAAATTGAATGGACTGGAACTCGTTGACTGTGCCCGCCGAGCTGCGGAGGCAGCGGGGGCAGGGCAGGGTAGGGCTACTCTCCGCAGCAAACTCGGCGTCGGAGTCGCAAGTGTTTTACGGTCACTTGAACGAATTTTTTAATGCCAATTTGAAAACAATTGAATTTTTTTTCGGTTTTCCTTTTGGGTTTTTTTGTTTTTTTTTTTTTTTTTTTTTGTTGGCAGGCGTTGAATGAATTGTTTTACGAGTTATGTGGAAAACATATTGTAATTAGTTTTGAGGCACATGGAAAGTGGAGACTGCAACTTACGGTCTCTGCTGCGGAGTGCGATCCCGTTGCCGGCGATTCTTGAACCAATTGGAGACCTGCGTCAGCGTCAGGCCCGTCTTCTTGGCCAGCGTCTTCTTCTCGTCGGGCGTGGGATAGCGATTGGTCAGATAGCAGTCCTTGAGCGCATTGCGCGACTTCTCCTTGAAGCAGTAGACCGTCTCCTCGCCGTCCCAAATGGTCTTGGGCAAGGGGTACTTCTTGCGCAGGCGATACTTGTCGACGGCGCCCAGGGGGCGGCCGCGCACCTTCTCGGCCTCCTTGTAGTGGGCCTTGAACCACAGGCTCTGCAGGTCGACGTGGTACTTCATCGAGAAGCAGTGCGTCTCCAGCAGGCTGTAGAGCTCGTGGAACTGGCCCAGATTGTAGGCCACCATGGCGCGGGCGCGCAGCACGCTCTCGTTCGTCTTGAAGAACTCGCTGGGCGGCAGGCTGCACAGGAAGTTCGTCAGCTTCTCGATGTCGCCCTTCTGCTGCAGTGCCTCGCACATGCACTGAATCTGCCAGGCGAGAGAGAGAGAGAGAGAAGCTCAGATTTGTGGACGCCTCGAGCACTACTTCAGCCACTTCTTACCTGATCCGTGGAGAACTGCAGCATCTTGGCGTCAATGGGAAAGCTGCCCACGGCGGACATATTGTGCGCTGCTGTTAGATTCGATATCAGATGTCCGCCACTGGAGGCGCCACTGCCCGTGCTGCCCAAGCCGCCGGCCGGAGCACGCTGCAGTCCCGGACAGAGCACATCCGTCTTGGTGTTCCCATTGAGATCGCTGAGGCCGCTGTTGCCGTTCTCAAAGATAATACTATTCAGCGTGGGATAGTGTGTGGGCGTGGTGGCCGCCGTGGGCGGCGGCGACTTGTCATAGTCATTGGTGATGTCCTGAAAGCGACGCTCGATCAGCTCCTTCTCCGTCGACTCGTACGGCGCGAACTTGTCCAATTGCAACACTGTTTTGCAGGAAATATTGCCGCGATAACCTGAAGCGAGTGCCAGAATCTATTTTATAGCTATACCTTAGCATTATATAAGCGCTGCTATTTGGCACGTGTGAATGGAGCTTTCGATTCTTTCGGTGCGCAACGGACAACTTCGGTTCTCACGTGCTACTTTGCTGCTCAGCACTTACTGCTAACTGCTTACTGCAGCCCCCTAGAACTCACCCGGTTCCTTGGGCAGTTGCCCCCCCCCCCCCCCTACTCACAGTAGACACACCACACCACACCCGACAGCCCCCCGCGAATCGACCACGTCCGCCCAAATGCATGTGACTAATCAAATTCTGCACATGAGCAGCGACGCTGCTGTTGTCTTTCGACACCTCAGACCTCAGACTTCAGACGGAGCATAATATCATATTGACCAGAAAGAGACATAAAGCAAATATATACAACGACATGTGAGACATCGAAAGATATGTATGTATGTGGAGTATATATATCTGTGTACACAGCTATGTAATCGCATAATTAATGCTATGTAAATACTATTCGAAAAGCCTTATTGCTGGCTTAAAAATACACTGTAGAGTACCAGTATATATATTAGTGATTTTTGAAATTTTTTTATATATGTATATAGGCTGTAAATTAATAAACTGTAAATAAAAAATTATACTTTAGTGTATAATTTCAAAACAAAGTAGTTTAAGGGAATTCCTTAGCTATTTCAATTTTTTTTTAATTTATCATCTGTTATAATTTGTACGTAAATGTAGAATATTTAAATTTTAGAACAATTGCAATTAAATTCTAAAATTATAGTCAAAGTAGCTTTACAAATTATCATTTAAAAATTGTTCTCTTCTGCACGTGTAGAACTATTTCAAATATAAATTTACAATATTTAAATTGTAGAAAAATTCCAATTTATTTCTTAAGTCATGGTAAAAGTTATTTAAAAACTATAATTTCAAAATAAAACTTTTCTGTATGTTTAGAACTATTTTAAATTAAATTTTACAATATTTAAAGTGTAGAAAAATTATAATTTAATTCTTGGTTCATAGTAGAAGTAATTTTAAAAGCTTTAATTTCAAAATTATACTTTTCTGTATGTTTGGAACCATTTCAAATTTAATTTTACAATATTTAAAGTGTAGAAAAATTCTAATTTAATTCTTGATCCATAGTAGAAGTAATTTTAAAAACTTTTATTTTAAAATTATACTTTTCTGTATGTTCAGAACTATTTCAAATTAAATTTTACAATATTTGAATTGTAGAACAATTTGAATTTAATTTTTGAATTATTGAAAAGTCATTGAAAATATACAAAATAATACTTTTCTGTAGAATATTTAAGGAGTAGAACAATTTCAAGTCAATTCTTTAGCCAATTCACAAGCACACTCGACCGTTTCGCGCAGTGTACATATAGATTTCACTATAGCGATTTTCCGAGCTGAATGAGCGCCCAAAAAATGTGTAATCTTCAGCAAAAAAAAAAAAAAAACAAAAAACAAAATAAAACATAAAACAATAGTCCCAGGCTTTAATTGTTTATACAGCGCCTCATTGACGCCTGTTGCAAGTAATTCGATATCGATGTCTATATAGATAATTATTCTGCATACTTGTATGCGGCTCGCCTGGCTAGACCCGACTCTATACATATATGCAGTAGATCTGACCATGTGTGGCACTCACCGGCATTTGGCAGAAAGAGCGATCCGTAGGCCATGGGCGAGCTGATGTTATCGTGCTGCACGGCCGAATGATCCGACGAGGTGCCGGCGGAACTGGTCGAGTCCAAATCGCCATTGATGGACACGGACAGATTCGTGCCGTCCATGTTCTTCTCAAACATATTTCTCTGATCTGAACTGAACGGTGTCAGTGGCGACGGCACGCGGTAGTTTCGGGCCGCAATTATAATTATTGTTTATGTTATCAGCGCACTGTAGTCCAAAATAAAACACGCGAAATTAAAAAACACCAATTATCGATTTTAATAACGTCGCATCTCGCTGGGAATATTTCAACTATTTATGCTAATAGCGGCACATGACGCTCGATATTTTTATAATATTTTAATATTTTTTTTATTTATTTTCTTGAGCGAACTCGACGCTTTCGCTTTTCAAACGCAACTGCAAGTGGCAAGCAGAGCGGCAGAGCGGCAGAGCGGCAGAGCGACGCAGCAGCGAAGACGAATGAATGTGAACTGCATTCAAGGCTGAGGCTGGCGCTCGCTGCCTGCTTGCCTGCCTGTGGCCTGGAACGTTTGGAAACGGAACGTGCTCTCTGCTGCTTCTGCCTGTGTGCGTGTATGCGTGCATGCGTATGCGAGCGCCTGTGCGTAAGCCTGCTAATTAGGGGTGGCTTATTCGCATTGCCTTGTCCTGTCCGAGTGGGCGTTGCCAAGTCAAACCAGGCGCCATTTTGAAATGCCAGACAGCACACACACACATGTGCATGTGTATGCAGGGTATGCTGGTACTTGCGCAAATGTTATCTAACATTTAACATAGAGTTTCAATTGACAAACATCATGACCTCATTCGGCGAGTGTCTTCAGCCGGAGAGTATCTAATGAATGCCGTGTGCAGTTCGCAGAATTTACATCAAATTTCTCTGGCATTGCTTAATGCCATTCTGTTGGAGTTTGCATATGAAATCAGTCTTTAAAGTCACCAAAACTCGCTGCAATTTGACACACAGCTCGCAGCTCACAACAGGCAACAAACTAAGCGCACCGAGAACAGCGACTCTGCGCGCAGAAAAGTGAAATAAAACAAGTAGAAAAGGCTAGCGGCGAGCGCATCCGACTGTGAAATACCCAGTAAAAAATGTCTGGCTACTAACAAAAATGCAAGAAATACAAGACAAAATTTTCGGCCACCGAAAAAAAATAGTTTCAGACGAAAGTTCTCTGTTTTTCTACGAGCAATGAGCATGAGTACAGATAGATATTATATAAAGCGAGGCAAATAAAAATACTGGGCAAAGTTATTGCTTATAATAATGTTTTTATTTTATTGATTTTAAGTGGTTTATATAGTTTAGGTCTATACCAAATAAGAAGTTATTGCCAATAACTATGCTTTTATTTTATAGATTTTAAGAGTTTTATATATTATTTTATTATATATAGTCTATACCAAATAAGAATATTGAGCAAAGTTATTGCTAATAATTATGTTCTTATTTTATAGATTTCAAGAGGTTTATATTGTTTAGGTCTATACCGCATAAGAATACTGAGCAAAGTTATTGCTAATAATTAGGTTTTTTTTTTCATAGGTTTTAAGAGGTTTATAAATATATAAGAATATTGAGTAAAGTCATTGCCAATAATTATGTTTTTAGTAGTTTAATTAATATAATAAAATTTGTATTATTAAAATTCATAATAAGTTCAAGACGGACAGCAGGACGGACAAATGGACAAGATTAGATCGACTTAGCTGTTTAATTTGCGCAAATACTTTCAGCTGTGCGTTGAACAAACTTATCATACCCCTGCACCTACATGCTACACGCTGCTGGGTATAATGAAATGATTGTTGCTTCTGCTTGTCACCCAATAGCATCAAATTTCAATTACAGAATGTCCCTCTCTCTCGCTCTCACACTCACACGCACACTCACACTCACACTCACACTCTGTCCCCCTGCATTCAGGGCCAGGCATTCAAATCGCAGTGCGCCACTTCAATGCTGTGATCAAATAGTGACATGACAAAGGTGACAACAGCAGCAAATCCACAAAAAGGCTAAACAATGGTTGCCCCGGCAGCAGCAGCAGCAGCTACAACACATTTTATAGCTGTTTGTTGTTGTTGCTGCTGCTGAAAAGATTTCATTAAGCATCAAATTAGGAGGGTTGACAATTTCGTCACGCTACCAGTTCCAATATCAGGTCACAGGGACACTCAGGGGGGATTTGTCGATTTGTCACAGCAGCAGCGCTCGCACCTTCGTAGCATTTCCGATCACACCAAAGGGAAGCTGTGACGTCAAGCTGTCTGGGCGCTGGCAGCGCCGCAGGTGCTGCTATCGATAACGATAGTCGGGCGCAAATTAAAAGCTCAACTGTCGTCACCCGCTGCTAGGCAGTGAGCCACCCTGTGCGCGACCGCCCGCCCGCTAATTGACCGCAGCAAAGGCTTGTAATCGCATTAGGCCAATTTTACTTATTTCAACTCAACACAATCACGTGTCAGGACTTAGCCTGCTGCTGCTGCTGCTGCGGCGGCAAAGCTCAGCGAGCGACGACGACGCGCTTTCATTCCCACACTATCGTGTTTTGCTTGGCTTGGCAGATTTTTTCCTGAGTTTTGGTGTCCAATTCCGTAATATACTGCAGGGCGCGCAGTGCAGTCGGGAATGCAAGTGCATTTAAGTGAGAATCGAGGATGTTGTGATGCAATTTTGTGCGTGTGAAGCAGTTTCTGCCAGATCATACATAATACATACAGTGGCGGACAAAAGTCTACATTCGACCCCTTTTTACAGTTTTGGCCATCCAGAAGCTTTAAAAAAAAAAAACTAATGATACAGTTTTGTTTTAAATATTATTTAACGTCAATTGCCAGAAAATTATACATTTTTAACAAAAGCCTTCAAAGTTATTCATAAAAAACATAAAAAAGGCCTAGACATAAGTATACGTACGTTTGCTTGGTATCGTTGTTTTTTCTATTTTTTAAGGGAAAATATAATATATGTTAAGTACAGTTTTTTTATTTTTATGTTTTACTTTGTATTTAGGTTGATTTGTTTGGTTATTTTGAAATATGAAAACGTACGCAAAGGCGAAAAATGTCTCCCCGAAAAGAGATTCCTGTGGCCGTGCGAAAATTGGTTGTAAATCATATAATACCAAACGATATGACAGACAGACAGACAGCCAGACAGACAAACGAAAAGTTTCCGTTGAAAAGATCAGCTCGGCTGTAGACTAAACGCAATATGCAATTCGATAGCTTGCTCATTTCATATTCACTCATAACTTCTTACATAACCCCCGGGGCCATTGTCTAATTGCTTAACTTCTGGCAAACGAGAATTCAGCAAACGTCATGCTTGCAATCCGTCGAGTTTTTCGGGAAAGCAAGCATCGAACCTGTCCGGTAATCTGCGGCCTAATAGCCCAGAAAATAGAGCAGCCAAGTGCGACAAGCCCACCAAACAGCTTAACAGCTGTAATCCCGGAATTCTCAACAAAACGTCTACAAAGTGTCCTGGCCTCTCCTCTGCTCCCTGCTCTGTCTGTCCGTCTGTCCGTCTGTCTGTGCCATTCATGACTGTAGTCGTTCAGTCTGATCCTTTATGCTTTATCCGCTTGTCGATCACACAATAATGGGCAAACTCAGGCAGTTCCATTGTCTGAGCATCTCCAGATATGTCAGTCTAGATCTGTCTGTGTGTGTGTGTGTGTGTGCGGGGGTTGCGACTGTTGCGTCTGCAGCAAAAGTAGATGATTTTCGCACCTTGTCGTCAATTGTTCAATAGAAACGTTGGGAATTAGACGCAACGAGAGATTTGTGCGCTATTTATAGAGTTAGTACGGCGAGGAGACTGTGCACCACTTAATAATCTTCAGTTTACAATGCCACCAAAAGTTGTACCAATTAGTAACGGAAATCAATCAATGTGCACGACTTTTCCGACACTAATTTCGAGCATATGTCGGGAAAACTTTTCGCAGCTAATTGGATGCACCCGCCAAAAGGGTTGTTGTATGGGTGTAAAACGATCCTTAGTCCGTGGTCCATACTCACACACACGCACGCAGACATACAGCCAACAATCTCATTAATTCCCATTAACGAGAAGCTTCTTGGCTGCCTCGTCGGCCTGGTGTCCCCTTACTCCAATAACAAATAAAACTTTTCTACATTTACTACATAAACTATTTGTATATGCTGGAGCCTCGATTGTTTACACTGTAGTCGTACACCTGCCTAGCATGATGATAATGATGATGGTGAGCCAGTTTAACAGTTAGAGGCTAGGGTTACCTTTTTGCCAAGAATTTCATTGAAAATCGAGAGAAATGTAGTTCAACTAATCCATTGATAAAATCACTGCTAGATTCTCCAAATTGATTTGCGCACAGCGAAATTCTTTCTGAAATTCCAGGTAAGATTTGAATTATAAGGAAGAAAAGAATTTCCTATAGACCGGATTTATTATCTGAGAGTATTTTGCCTATTTCGTTGTTAACTTGTTTGATAATTAAAAATAAAATATGCTTTTTCTTGCTTAGTTTTTAAGGCAAAAATTTAGCATAAAGTCTGACATATTTCATTGAAAATTAAAAGAAAGTAGTTCAGTTGATTGATAAAATCACTGCTAAAATTGCTGTGGAAATTCCAGGTAAGATATCAATGATAAGGAAGAAAAGAATTCCCTATAAACCGGATGTAAAGGCTGGGAATATTTCGTTGTAAACTTGTTTGATAATTCAAAATAAAATATATTTTTTCCTGCCATTACTTAGTTTTCAAGGCAGAATATAAACGATTTAGCATGTGTGGGAATATTTTGTGGAAAATTAACAGAAAGATAAAATCACTGCTAGATTTTCTAAATTGATTTACGTACTGCGAAGAGTAATGATTAGACCAGAAGAAGAATTTTATAGAGCTGCAAATCTTAGACCGGATGTATAAACTCTTGCAATGCTTTCATTAATTTCGCTGTGAACTGATTTGATATTTAAAAACAGTATTCCCAAAAGCCACAAATATTTATATTTTTAGCTATAAATCAGTTTTTTTAAGGCAATTAAAAATTATTGAGCAAGACCAGCAAACTTTCCTAGAGCTGCAAACTATAGACCGGATGTACGACTTAAACTCCTGCAATACTTTCATTACTTTCGCTGTAAACTGCTTTTATATTTAAAAACTAAATTCCCAAAAGCAAAATAAGTTATTTTTTTCTATTAAACAGTTTTTTTTATGCAAATTAAATAAAATTGTGTAAAACCAGCAGACTTTCCTAGAGCTGCAAACTAAACTATGGTTTGAAAACTAAAAAAATAAATTCCCAAAAGCCAAAAACATATATATAGATTTTTTTTTTTTGCAATTAATCAGTTTTTTAAGGCAAATTGAAAATTATTGAGCATGTCCGATATTCTCGGGGGATACAATTAGCAGCTTTAAAACAATCACGGGCATACAGTCGGGCATATGTTGCTGCATCCCCCTTGATGCCACAGACGCGCCCGCAAAATGAGCAAATAAATCATAAATGTTTCGTTTCATACAACGTAATTGAGCGCACTTCTCGCTGCGTAACGCACCCCTGGAAGTCCAGGAACCCGAACCCGAATCCGAACCGGAGCCCGAACTCGCACAGGCCCCAGGTTGTCGTTATGGCAACAGAGCGCAAGGAGAGAGAGAGAGAGAGAGAAGGCCTGTAACCCGATATGAGCTGTATGTGCGCAAGATTGTGTAGCATCAAGGTAGCTGTAGCTGCTATAATCCCAGGCAACTCGGGGTGGATGCAGTGCATGCGCAGGCTCCTCCCACCGGGAACGTAGTGGAATGAAACAAACACTTCATAGGAACAAACGCAACGAAATGGAACTCTTAATTACAGTCGAACAATTTGAATGGTGTATGGTTGGTAGTACAGACATCAGACCTCCTTGGCCAGACGCCGCACACTGCGATAGTTGACATGGACGAGGCGCAGGCTGCCCGCCAGCGTGGCCAGCGGCTTGACGAAATTCTGCAGCGTGTCGGCCACGGGCTCCAGAATGTCGCGGGCGGAGCACATGACGTTGTAGAGGAATATCATGGGCGGCTGCAGGAATCCATTGAAGATGACCGTCAGCGCCGGCTTGACCAAGTAGTCCGAGGTCAAGTGCAGCAGGCCCACTAGCAGCGTATTGACCAGGGAGTAGAGCATGAAGCGATAGCACTGCAGCAGGAAGGCGACCACGAAGGCGACGCCGATGTGCAGCAGGCCGAAGAACTCGGCCCAGAAGTGCGTTGCATATGTGGTCGCCCGATCGGCCAGCACAATGGAGTTGATCTTGGGATGCGTGTCCGTGGTGCTCAGGTAGTCGGCACAGCCGTGCTCGAAGGGATAGATGCCGATGCATGTGTGACGCGCCGCCGCCTTCTTGTTCCACTTCGGCGAGGGCAGGTCGTCGATGATGCTGTGCGCGTGCTGCGGCTGGCACTTGCACATGTTGTCCAGCGAGGCGACCAGGCGTGCCAGCAAGCCCGCAGAGCGCTTCGGCTCCAGGCTGTGGAGCTCCTGGTCGTGGCGTGGCCGTGCCTTGGCACCCGTGGGTCCACTGGGCGTGGACTCGTGCTTGGTTTGGCTTGCCCTGCGGCGCGGCGGCACCGCAAAGCGTGCGCGCTTGTGCTTCGAATAGCGCTGGAACTCGATGCGATTCGGCTGCTGCAGCACATGCTTCTCCGGCTCGGCGTGCATCTCGTAGAGCACGTGCGTCGTCGGACTGGACATGGGCGTCGTCGTCTCGCCCTGGCCCTCGTTCTGCAGCATATTGTACTGGGATCTGGACTTCTCGAAGAGCTCCGTATCCGTGGAGCTGCTCAGTTGCGGCAGCAGCTTCGTCAGTGGCGATTGCAGCTTGGCCGTTACGCCCACATGGTGCACCTCCACCTCAATCAGTTGCGAGTGCGAGTGCAGTGAGTTCAGGTCTCCCACATCGGACATTATGTCTGTTCTATACTATATAGTAGGTAAGGCAGTTTGAGTGACATCAGAGGCTAGGCTAACCAATAGGAAACGAAAGTTAATACTTTTTCGAACTGTAACTCGACTGCTAGATACCATTCACCATTCAGTCCCATAGATAGTACCAGAGCAAGCGCTCTTTATGGCTATAACTTTTGTGTTTGTTGTGCGATCGAGCTGAAATTTGCAGTGAATGTCAATAATATAGTCAGCTAGGTGTGTGCTTAATAATAATGCTTTAACTAACAAACTTAGCTTAATATTTGAGTTTAAAAATGTCAGTATCGTATAGACTTGGCCAAAACGACACGCTCATTAATAATAATAATAATAATTTAGAGCTGCGCGTTCAACAAATTTACATAAGCCTAGTATACTATTTTTATACAGTTTTAATGAAAGAAATACAAACAGCTCTACTATATTTAGTATTTTTGAAGCACTGTATAAGACTAGTTCGTATTGCAGCTAAACAAAATAAAGTTTAAGTTTTAAAAGGCAAACTATCGATAGCTTTAGCTGCTAATACTGCTTCAAGCAGTTCTCAAATTATAGAGTTTTCATAAACAAATTTATTTTCGCACAGTAAGCTAACGTTCAAGGTAATTCTAAAAACCAAAATATATAAATTTCCTTGTTTTTTGAAAGCATTGCAGTGAACTAGTTCGCAGTGCCGCTTAACAGACTGTAATGTAAAAGTAAAGTAAAGTAATGTAATGTAATACTGCTTCAGAGTTTTCAAATTATAGAGTTTTCATAAAAAAAATTTATTTTCGTACAGTAAGCTAACGTTCAAGGTAATTCTAAAAGCCAAAATATATTAATTTTCTTGTTTTTTGAACCAGTTCGCAGTGCCGCTTAACAGACTGTAATGTAAAAGTTAGGCGCGCACTGTTAACAAGCAGGCTATCGATAGCCGCTGCTAGTTATCGGCCCTCACAAGCTTTTCGCAAGTTGTCAAGTAACAGAGAGAGAAATAAACACTTGGTCCGGCATTTTCGCTTCTGCTGACAAATTCCAACTGTAAATAAGATTTAGTGCTATAGCCTTATTTCTAGCTATTACATTCACATCGCCAAAACCTAAAAAAAAAAAAGCGCATCAATGTTTTCATCAGCTTGGAGAAGTGTTGCGAACAGCATCGAAACCCAATTCACTTCCTATTACTTTCGAGGTTCGTCCAAATTAGCTGCGCGCGGCGGCGGCAAGGCAGCCGCCATTGTGTCTGGTGCTGGATCAGTAAAGCGGTTTCTGGGTGTCCAAATCTGTCGCGTCAATTGTAATCTATCATGCATAACTATAGTATATATGTTGTTTCTTGTCTTATCTGTATCTGTATGTGTTCGCGTTTGATTCTGCATGCCGTTCCGTTGCTTTCCTATTTGATTGTCCCGTTAACCTGAACCGTTCTCATTTACCTGCTCTCTCTCTCTCTCTCTCTGTCTCTGTCGCTCTCCCCCTTTCTCCTTGCAGTACAAAAAATACGCACCGTCGGCTTTAGAGGCATGCACAGCACACAGGAGGACATCAAGCTCATTGGCATGGAGGTGAAGATCCTGCCGGCCCTGCAGGACAACTACATGTACCTGATTGTGGACAACAAGACGCTCGAGGCTGCCGTGGTGGATCCCGTCGATCCCGATCTGGTCATCAAGACCGTGCAGGAGCACAATGTCAAGCTGAACAAGGTGCTGACCACGCACCATCACTGGGACCATGCCGGGGGCAACGAGAAGCTCGTGAAGCTCTGGACGGCCGGCAAGTTGGAGGTGTACGGCGGCGATGACCGCATCGGCGCCATGACCCACAAGGTCAGCCAGGACGACACTCTCAGCATTGGCAGCCTCAATGTGCGCTGCCTGTCGACTCCGTGCCATACCTCGGGACACGTCTGCTATCATGTGACCACGGCCGATGGCCAGGGCGATGGCGCTGTCTTCACCGGCGACACGCTGTTCCAGGGCGGTTGCGGCCGCTTCTTCGAGGGCACACCCGAGGAGATGTACGAGGCGCTGTGCGAGAAGCTCTCGGCATTGCCCGACCACACCAAGGTGTTCTGTGGCCACGAGTATACGCTGCAGAACATGGGCTTCGCCCGTCACGTGGAGCCGGACAGCAAGGTCATCCAGGATCGCATTGAGTGGGCCAAGCTGCGTCGCGCCGCCAAGGATCCCACTGTGCCGTCGACCATCGGCGAGGAGAAGTCGTGGAATCCCTTCATGCGCGTGCATGAGCCCATTGTCCAGCGCCATGCCGGCGGCGAAGCCGATAATCCAATTTCGACCATGGGCCTGCTACGCAAGGAGAAGGATAATTTTAAAGCATAATTTGTGAATTAACTAGTTAAATTAAATAAATGAATTGCATGCTAGATTCGCATATTCTTTGTCGTAATGCTGCAGCGGCGGCGGCAATAACGTATATAAAATATCGATTACTAAATTGATTAGATATCGGTAGCAGTCAGTATTAAGTTGTAATATTTCACTGAAAATACCAAGTTCGATAGCAGTTGTGACTATCGATTGTTTTTGGAAGCAACGCTGTCAGTCGTTGCATTCACACCACAACAAAACAAAAACTAGCGGCAACATTTATTTTTATTTTCTTTTAACGACAACGTGAATTTAATTTTTACAAATGGACCAGCTGAAAGGCTTGCTGAAGTCCTACGAGGCATGGGTGGCCAAGAACCCCGACGTTGTAGGCGATTTCGAGACGACAGCCAAATGGGTATCGTATTTCGTAGCAGGTAAAATGTGTTTTCAGTTGATAAGAAGAAAATTACAACTTGACGTCGATAATGATGCAACTCATTCGCTCACACAGGTCGCATATCCAACTCCAATGTGCTGTCCGAGCTGGTGTACACGTTGTCCAACATGCTGGTCTTCTACAATGATCGAATCATCGATAAGGCACGCGGCGCCAACGAGAACTCAGTGCTCCGGCTGCAGTCCAGCCTTTGCTACCGTCTAAAGGTCACTCTCACGACCCTTGAGTACTGTGAGGTGTTCATTGAGATATCGGCGCGCCGCCTATTCGGTCAGACGGGCAAGTGGCTGCTGATAGCGCTCATACAAGTTGTCAAGGCAGCCGGACGGCTCTTCATACTGAAACATTCGACCTCCGACATCATTACATCGCCGCCGATTCCCTCCCTGAACCGACGCACCCTGAGCAAGCAACGCCAAGCGGAGGCACCTGCTGCCAACAGCCTGCCCCAGTCGGAGCACTCCATTACGTTCCAGCTGAAGCGCTCTGGACGCCTCATACGCAAAGTGGAGGGCGCGCCGCCCATTCAGTATCGCGACTTCAAGCTGCACGTGGACAACGCTGATGCGGCCAAGACGCAAATTCCCCGCGAGCTGCTGCAGGCCGAGTACTTGTACATTGCCAAGCCGCTCGTCCATCTGGCCGCCATGGGCCTGTTCGGGCAGCGCAGCTGGAAGCAGTACATGATCGCCCTGTCCTTGGACCTGTACAGCGTCCATGTGTACCGACAGCATCGCCATCTCATGTCCAAGCAGCAGAAGATGGAGCTGAGCAGACGCTGCATCAACCTGCTGTACTTCCTGGTGCGTTCACCCTTCTACGATCGTTACAGCAAGACTCGTATCGAGCGAATCTTGGGCTTTGTGGCGCAACACGTGCCGATTGCCAAGCTGGTGGCCGGCCCCCTCAAGGACTACATTCCACAGTGGCAGAGCACCTACTTCTATCTGTGGTCCACATAGAGCACCACTGTCTCCCCCCCTGTCTCTCTCCGTCTCTCTAGAGGTACCGAGTATTCCATTGTAGGTTAAGCTCAAAGTTGTAAATGGATAAATGTGGTCGAGGTTGAATAAAATAAGGAGAAGAATTCTGTAGATTGCGCGAGTACTGCTAGCGATTACATAGTATATAGTATATATGGTATCTGTGACAAACGCCCCCATTCGATTTTACCGCCCTAAATTAAACTTGTACTCTCTTCTGTAGTAGTTTGTGAGTTTGTATGGCTTTTAAATTATATTTGGAACAATATTTGTACACATACATTAAACGATATTTGTTGTTGTTCTTCTCTTTCTCTTAGTTTGTTTTGTTTTCACTTACACGCTATACTCTATACATAACAATTACGCGAAATTGGCTAAACATCTGCAAACACACAGAATCGGGAATCGGAAATCAGAAATCTGCCTCAAAACTTCAGGCTGAAGCCCGGGCCCATGGCCAGTTGCCGCTGCGTCAGGCCGGCATTAAGTACGAATCCAGTGCTGGCCGCCGTTGCGCCACTCTTCTTGTTGCCCGTTATGATGCCAGAGGCGAGCTTGCCACCCCCAACGCCACCGCCGGCTGCAGCCGTTGCTATGGGCTCATCGCGTCCCAGCTGCTTGAACTGCGAGCCGCCGGACGGAGGCTTGGGCGATGAGGCCTGCGCTTTGCGTGCGCCCAGCTCACTCTTGGCCGGCCAAGTGGGAAACATGGATGGATCGATGGGTAGGGGTAGCTCCTTAAAGTAGCCGTGCTTAAGCGCCGCATCAGCAGTCAGTCTTTGTTTCGGATCGTATGTGAGCAGGCCCTGCAGCAGGCTTAGGCCCGCATCTGAGGTCTTGTCCTGGAAATGCTTGCGCAGCTGCGACACCGGATAGTCCGTGAACTGTGAGTTCTGGCTCAGCATGTTCTTGACGGCCGGCAGCTCCAAATAGCCAGGCCAGATCTTCTCGTTGGGTGTGCCCAATTCCTGCCGAGCAAAGATAGATACATTAGTGATATGTCTAAATTGACCAAGTATAGGGTTACTCACCTTGAAAATGCGATTAAGCTCGTCGATTTCGGATTTGCCCGGAAACAGAGGCGCCATTTGCAGGAACTCGGCAAAGATGCAGCCCACCGACCACACATCAATAGGCGTCGAGTATTCGGGGGAGCAGAGTAGCAGCTCTGGCGCGCGATACCACAAGGTAACCACCAGCGAGGTGTACTTCTTCAGGGGTGAACCATACTCGCGTGCCAACCCGAAATCGCCAACCTTAAGGATGCCCTTGTGCGAGAGCAGCAGATTGGAGGTCTTCAGGTCACGATGCAGGATCCAGTTGTCGTGCAAGTGGGCAACGGCCAGCAGCAACTGCTGCGCCAGGCACTTGACCTCGCCGGGAAAGAAGCTCTGTTTACGCTGCTTCATGGTCTCCATCAGGGACTTCAGATCGTGCTCTACGTAATCCATGACTATGAAGATCTTGTCCATGTTGCTGCCGACGACAATCTCCCGTACAGTCACTATATTCGGATGTTGACCCTTCAGCAGGGTATTGATTTCCCGCAACGATGTTATGGGGAATCCCTCCTTCTCCTTCTCCATTTTGAGACGCTTGAGCGCAACGATTTCGTTCGTGCGTTTATCCTTGGCGCGATAGACCACACCGTAGGTGCCCTCTTCGATGCGATTGAGGCACTGAAATTCCTCCACGGAGCGGCAGCCCTGTACGCCGGGATAGTAGTTGGGCAAGGGAACACCCTTGTCGTCGCAGGGGGGCAACTCCTCCAGAGCGGCCTTCTGCAGCTTCTTGGCCGCATTTGCCTCCGCCTCGAACTGCTGCTCCTGCTGTTGGGCCATGCCACGCTCCTCGCTGCGCGTGCTGCTGCTTCGCGAACGGTTCTGCCTGTCCCGCTCTCTGTCCCCGCTGCTCGCAGGTGAGCGCGAGCGCGAACGCGATTGCGAACGAGAGCGACTCCGACTGCGACTGCTGCGACTCCGGCTGCTCTGGCGACTGTTGTTGCTGCTGGCGCTGCGTTGCGATCGCTGCGAGCTGGCTGAGCGAGAGCGTGCCGGCCGCTGCTTCGGCGACTTGTACAGGTCACCGACGCTGAGTGGACTATCCGGCAGAGGTACATCGTCGTCATCCTCGTCATTGCGCTGCTGCTTGCGTTTTCGCTTGCTCTCCTTCTGTTGGGCCGCAGCCTCCACCCGTTCGCTATCCTTGCTGTCGTCCGAAGCAGTGCCACTTTCCTCCTCGCTGCCGCTGTCTTCATCGTCGTCCTCATCGGAGTCATCACTGTCATTGCTCTCCGCGCTCTCTTCGTCTTCGTCTTCATCCTCATCGTTTTTGTGCTTGCTCTCATCGTTCGCCGTCTGCTTGCTGCGTTTCCTCCGCTCGTGGTGTCCATGCTGCTCCCTTGATGCATGCTTCCGCTTGACTATGTTCAGACCAGCCGTGACACTGGCCGCCACCGTGCTGGGACTGAGCGCGTCTGAGTGCTCATTGCGCTCGCGTTGCAGCTGCTCCCGACGCGCCTCGAGCTCCTCGCGTGCGATCTGCTTGCGCAGGCTCTTCTCTCGCTCAGCTGCCAGAATTTTCTCGCGTCGCGCCAACAGTTCCGGGTCATTAATAGTGTGACGCTGTGCGGTCTCAGCTTCGGCGCGTCTGGAGTGCTTGCTGCGCTGATGATGCGCTGCAGCAGTTGCCACTGCTGACTCGGGACTGTCCAGCAGATCAATGACTTGGTCATGGCGCATCTTGTGGCTATGACTGCCTCGACGTGATTCGCGTTCCTTGCGCCGGCTATGGGACTGCTGTTGCTGGTGTTGGTGGTGTTGTTGCTGCTGCTGCTGCTGCTGATCGTAGCTCTCCTCCGTCTCGTAGTCCTTGACGTATTTATGCCGTTTGCTCAGCAGACGCGAGCGCAGATCCTGTTCCAGACTCTCGGCATCTTTGGCCTGCTCGTAGCCATGTTTATTGGCACGACGCGACGACACCTGCTCCACCTCGATGTAATCCACTTGACGACTGCTGTGATAATATTCGGCACGTGATCCGCCACGCGATAAGCTCATTAGTTGCTGCTGCTGCTGCTGGTGATGGTGGTGGTGATGATGGGCATAGCTCTGTGGCGGCGGCAGTGGCAGCTGAGACTGTGGATAGTGATAGGCGTGGCTCAAGTGATGCTTGGTCCGCTCACTGCGATGCTGATGATGCTGCTGCTGGTGATAGCGTTGATCTACCATTTCGACATCACGTGCTCCTCCTCGATAATCATAACGATCACGCTCACGATCCCGCTCCCGCTCCCGCTCCCTGTCGCGCTCCCTCTTCAGCTCGACACTCTCCAGACTGTTGCGTTCCTTGTGTCGACGATCGCGGGAATGTTTCTTCTTTTCACGACGCGAAGACGCCGCATCACGCCCCTGGCTGCTGGCCGCCTGTGGCGGCTGTATGTACAGTGCATCCGCATCGTGCTCCTCATCGTCGCCGCTAAAATCAAAGAAGAAGAAAGTGCAATTTGTACAAAAGAATTACGACGCCAATTGGAATTAAATTGTTGCAGATCGAAGAGATTCCCCCGAAGTCTCTGAGTGGACTGACTGAATGGGACTGCGAGGCGCGCTCTGGTTGTTCTTGTTCTTGTTGTTGTTGTTGTATTTCTTAGTTACTCTCTGTGTTTGCATTGTTGTTGCTGTTGCAGATTTTGCGTCGTTGATTACATTTTACGTTGCCCGTCGGCATCAAATCTCAAAGGCCGCATTGGAAGAAATCCAAAGCCAATTACTGCTTGATTATTGGATGGAAATTCGATAGTAATCAATATAACAATTATACTCAGTGTAGTACATAGAATGGCAATTAGTTCGCAGAGTACAGTGGATCCTTGAATAAAACGCCTAATTATTACCTTACCTGTTATTTATTACTTAAAATATCGATGGAACTTAACTAATGTTATTGGAAAATATGCACAGTGAGCCAAGTTGCGGTTATTAGTAGTATATATATTATATATATAATATAAATATATATATTATATATATAATACAAATATATATATTATATATATAATATAAATATATATATTATATATATAATATAAATATATATATTATATATATAATATAAATATATATATTACAGAGAATACAATGGAATTAAGCTTACTATACCGATTTCTGTTAAAATATCTTCGAAACGTTATATACTCATATATATATATTTGTTAATTGCTTTTCTTTTTCCTCGAGCTCCCACATTCTTGGC
Source organism: Zaprionus bogoriensis (assembly GCA_035046045.1). NCBI lineage: Eukaryota > Metazoa > Arthropoda > Insecta > Diptera > Drosophilidae > Zaprionus > Zaprionus bogoriensis. Next base: position 1,444,900 of record JAWNOI010000191.1, on the reverse strand, counting down.
TTGGCTGTTACAGAATTCTCTATTGCCCCAGTACGTTCAACTTCCTCAGCGTGTTAGAAACAAAACAATATATGATATAATAGATATTATAGACATATGCGTGTGTTCGTGTTATTCAAGGCTCCACTGTATTTTGGTACCTACTTACCTGTGCGGCCAACCGCCTTTCATTTCTGACAATTAGCTAAACAATTCCATTGGAGCATTTGAGTTTAATTCCGATGGGCTGTAAAATGTAAACTTACGACTGCAAATTCTGCTAGAAAGATATTTGAAATAGCTTGGGACAAAAGACACAAAGATAGATGCATATATACATATAGATCTATACGCATATAGATGACAGGACTTTGAAAGGCATTAGCATTGTTATTTTTGAACAGAAATTTGTTTTTTGGATTTACCGCCAGCATTGACATCTTTATCTCGCTCTCGCTCTCAGTGTGTGTGTGTGTCTTATATACGAGACTCTTTCGCTTGATTATTCATATCATGTCTGCGAGGGGGGCCTGTCCTGGGCCTGTCGTTTGCCGCCGATTCGCCGTCGGGTAGGACTCTTGAGCTGCTGGGCACACACATTAAATTTGAGTTTCATTTCTTGCGGTCGGCAGTTTATAATTATTGTTTTGGTATTTGTACTTTTGATACTTTTATTTGGTTTTGGTTTTTTGTTTGGTTTTTTTTGTTTTGTTTTGTTTTGTTTTTTTTTTTTTTTAAGTTTAGTTTTAGTTGTTGGCCATCGCGCGCCTCGGTCATTTTGGGACAAGTACACACTTTTTGGCCTATTTGCAATGAAAAAACTCAAGTCAATTAAACGGTTCATATGCATAAATAATGGTAATGTTGTCAATAAATTGGATTTTTGTTGTTATTATTTAACAGTTGGTAGGCAATATACATATATGTCTCTATATTGTACATTATAAAGCGTAAAGGATTTCATGGTACAGGGTGATTCACGATTGAATGATCTACAGGTTGTGCCACTTGTTTCCCTCTCTCTTGTTATCGCTCTCTCACTCTCACTCTCTCTCTCTCTCTCTCTCTCTCTGTCGCTCTCTTTCTATCGCTCGCACAAACACATGTGCTTTGTCTACGGTTAGCTAAAGGTTTTCATTGTAATTGTTATTATTGTCAATGAAAACCTTAGCGCAACTACGCAACCTTCATGCATATCCTCACTGTGTGACGTCACAAATGCGCTGAGCTTTTGCATTCGCATAGAATAGCGGCACAGTGGGCAGCAGCAGCAAACACTGCTGATCATTCAACCGTATGTGAGGGGGTGTTCGATTTGGTATAGTTTTCAGTTTTGATGTTATTCGTAAATGATTATCACAAAATAACTATCAAACGCTTTCGAATAGAAGAAAAGTATGCTTCTTGGAGATGCCGCACTCGATACACAGCAGCAGCAGCAGTAGCAGCGGCAGCTACAGCTACAGCAGCTACACACCACACACACATACTGGACACGCGCGCATGCATATGAATGTAGTCGTGTTGTGTGTGTGTGTGTGAGTGTGTGCATGTGTGCGTATGTGTATGCAGCAACAATTTGACGTGCGTTTAATATATATTTTCTATACACACCTGATAAAATGTCCGTCGTTTGGGCTGCGCAACTGGCCATCTTCACTACCAGATGAATTGACCATGTTTGTGCTTGAATTGATTTCTTTGTAGCTAACAATTAATTAATGCTCGACTCCGCTCTGACGCTGTGGTAGCTGCTGCCTCCTTTTTTTGTCTTTTGTCTTCAAGCTGCTGATTCACCAGTAAATTTGAGCAGCTTTCGTGCAACGTTATTGCATTCTCAACGTCCAATGTATTGGCTTGCACCTCTGGCGCATTGATCAAACCTCTGTTTTGGTTTTTTCGGTGGAATTGTACGTTCTATTTTTATAAAAATAATCACAAACGTTTGCAATAGCACAAACGTTTTTCTCTCGTAGTCGCCCAGGGCTGCAAAACGATAGGAAAAAATGGCGTCTGCCTGACGTTGCCACATCGTTTCGAATTCTAGCAGCCAGCTGTAGCCCCAGCTGACTACGTTTTTGTTGTTCTTCTTATTCTTACATTTCTCTTTATTAATTGTTTTCGAAAAACACACTTATTTACAATTTGTTAAATAAAAAATTAGCTATGCTCTTGTCAGGGTGTACGCGACGCTTACGACCATACGCCGGCGTCATATACCGATGTGCGGCCACACTGCCCAGCAGTGATCCCGAGACTGAAGTGAGCGCGACTGTGAAGCGAATCCGGCAGGAACTCGCCCAGGATAAGGAACAATTGCGATGGCGCACGCCAATTGGGGATCGGCCCGAGGATTGGAATAGTAAACTGAAGCTGTTCGCCAACCAGGAACAAACGTCCGATTTCATTGTGATGATGCAACAACCCATCGATCTGAGTGCCAAGAGCATAAAGCGATGGTGGGGCAACCGCGAGGAGCGCATCGAGCGCCACATGCAACAGTTTATACCCGAGCGCCACAAGATACTGGGCGTCGATCTGGCCGCCGCTCACTTTATCCTATACCGTGGCGGCGCCGCCAAGTTCCTCAACGATGCACGCTGGCATCGGGCCACGAAAGAGGGTGACATCAGTCTGCCGAACAAGTTCAATCCCAGCTACAAGCTGGAGGCTCTACGCTGCGACAATATGCAGCTGTACTACGAGGGCCTGGAGAACCTGCGCTGCCTGGAGCATCTGAAGTTCTTGTCGTTCCACAATGTGAAGACCTTCGACGACTGGTGTCTGGATCGTGTGTCTGGCGGCGAGTATCCACGCCTCGAGGTCCTCGACGTGTCCGGCACAGACACCACTGCCAATGGACTGTCGTGCCTGTATCGTCTGCCCAAGCTGAAGCTGCTGATTGTCGACGATCCCAAGAAATCGCTGGAATTGGAGCTGACGGTCACCATGCTGGAGGCGGAGATGCCAGCGCTTAAGGTCGTCGCTGCCGACACCATACACAACGTATAACGCAAATTATGTGCAAATATAATATTAATATATAATTTAATGTATCACATTAATTTATTGGCGGCTTGCTCTTCATGTATTCGGCTTTGATTGCCGCGCGCTCCTCGACCGGCGGCAAATAGGGCACAATTCCCTTGGCTCGTCGCTCGCTGCGCACCTTGTTCTGCGGGGGAATCAAATGTCAATTTGTTTAGCCTTCGGTTGGGTATTAGCCATGGCTTACCCAAAACTCCTTGCAGTTATTGTAATTGGCAAAGTAAACTTCACACTTTTCCCGGTCGAAATTCGTTTTGTTTAGGCATTTGAACGACAACTCTTGCTCCTGCAAAGGAATTTTGGGTTATTATATAAGAACTGCAAGTGATTTTAAGGTGCTTACCTTCAGACAGGGATTGTCGCGCTCGGCATTGGCATTGCGCGGCATAATTGAAACTTAACTTACAAAATTATATAAACTATTTTGATGTGCAGCAACAGCTGTCAATGCACCGGCAGCAGCATCTACAGAAAACAACAAGCTCTTGTTGCGTGAGGAGCAGAACTGTTAACCAATGAGTATTTCGCTTGCGGTATTTTCTGTAAACACTCGCCTGGCGATTTCAACCGTGTGCATGTAATGCTGCTGTTAGCAAGTTGCTTGCAGCGAATTAGCAGCTGTTAAGTTCGAATTAGAGTTTCATTCTACGATATTCATTTTTATTTATAAACAATGCATACCTTGTTTTATAACCTGATTGAATCTGCTTTGAATTTTAGTGTTGGCAAATACCAGACTTTGGTAGACATGAAAATATCGATGAGCTCATATCGGTGACCATATCAGAAATACATTAGTATCCGCTGTTAATAACATTTCAGCAAATGTTAAGTGTTGTTGATATATGTGTGTGCGTGTAACTAACAGTTTAAGCGCAACCGTGGCCAGAATTCGTCGTAAAAAACGGCGCGGAGAACGTTTTTTGCTTTTTGCGCGGAGTTTTGATTATAATTAACGTTAAATAATTAATTAATACTCAAATGAGTGCAATATCGAATTAAGCAACAACAGAAACGATAGAAGAGTTGAAAAAGGCAAGGCAAGGCAAGGCAGCAGTGTTTATGTGCTGTGAAGGTGTTTGTTTCTGTTTGCGTGTGTGTGAGTGTGTGTGTGTGCGAGAGAGTGCGTTAAAAATAAAACGCCAAGAAGAAGCTGCGTGCAAAAAGTAGACGCGAAGAAAAATAAAAAGAATGTGCCCAAACAACAGCAGTGGAAGAAAAGAAAGTGTTTTTAATTTGTGTTCCGTTGGATTTTCAATACATTCATAATTTTATTTATGATAAAGTAACGAAAGGCGAAAGTGCATTTGTACATGTAAAGTGCTGCGAAAGGTGAATATCGCGAGGGAAAATCATTTGCATTCTGCGACGACGAAACCCAACGAATGAGGCTGTCAAAGCGTAATTGTAAAATTCCACTGTCTGGCGCAGGCAGGCAACAGTCGCCGTCGCCGTCGCAGTCGCTGCCGCAGTTGACGTCGCAGTCTGCTTTGGACACATGTACATGTGTGCATGTGTATTGCATATGTGTGCATGTGTTATTTCTATATAAAGAAAACATGAAGTTTTCGAAGGAAAATGTGTGCGAAAATAATAATTAATAATTGTGTACGTGTATTGTTGTTGTATTGTATTCTATGCAGATAAATTTACAAATAAACAAACGAAAGCGCCTCGTTCGAGCTGCTGTTAAATTTATTTGGATTTGGGAAACGAGCGTCAAACTTGCAACACGCCGTGTAATGGATGCAACATCAATAATAACACAAGTTTCCCGCGATGATGAACAACTCAACGTCTATCCAAGCGACAAAGGAGGTAAGAAAGAATGCAACAACAACAGCAGCAGCAACACACACACACACACAAAGCAGAAAAACCCAATATGAGTCATCCGGCAGCCCAAACGGCGTCACAACAAAGACGCAATAAAAACTACTTAAAGGACACGAAGTTAGCACTGCCCACTGACCTTAGCACCCAGAGTTGCCTGCACACACTCGCGTATATATACATATATGTGCATATACATATACAAATACATTTGAGCGCAGCTGTTTTCCTCTCGACTATTGTGAATGATCTAACCACTTGCTAGCTTCGCTTCTGACAACTGGAGAAGGCTGGCGGAGCGCCACCTGTAATCAACTGTGACGTCATGCAGTTAGCCAAGTGCACGCAAACTGAAAGAACAAATTGCTTTACGTATAAATACCTTTGCATGTCCTAGCCAATTGTGAGGCAAGTAGTGAGAAAGAGAGAGCCAGAGCGGGAGAGAGAGAGAGAACAATTGAAACCGCAATTAAATTGCACACTTTTTACAGTGCGGAATGAAGTGCAGAGCGGGGGGGGGGGGGGTAAACCGGTATCGACGCTGGAGTCAACAACGTCGACTAGTTTTCGTTACAATAAAAAACACAAACAAACAAACAAAGCAACAGACGAATAACAAAGCGTAGCTTACAAAAAAGCTTGAATGAAACGGCAAGGCAGAGAGAGAGAGAGAAAGAGAGCGGGAGAGCGTTTTCGTATTGAGTCAGAGAGCGCAGTATTAAAAGTTGCACAGTAGTTGTGTACATGTATGTATGTGTGCCTGCTGTACGTACGTGTATGTGTATGCGTGTGTTTTACTTCTGCTGCACCGCAGCACACAGAGTACGGGGCGGGGCACTGGGGGAAAGACGAAACGCAGCGCCTTAAAGTAATAACAAAATTTAATCTAATCTGCGGTCGCAAAAAACAGACGACAACTATACATACGTATGCTGTGTGTGTGCGTGTGTGTATGTGTGCACATATACATACATACAACAATTCTGCGGTTAGGTGCTAATTGACATCTCTCGCTGTTGCTTGCTCAAAAAGTTTGCCTGCCTTGGGCAGAGCTGCCAATTCGACTCAAAATGCGAGCTCAAATATTTATCAATTACGCTGGGCGCGAGACAGAAAGAGGGTGGGGGCACTTCCGTGTACAGTGCACGCCAGTTGATTGTAACCACTTTCGTAATAATTATAATGCCTGTGTTGCATTTGATGTTATACCAAAACGTAACTAACTTTGAAGTTTCTGACGATGAGCTCTGAAATTTGCGTGTTTTTTTTTTTACTACTATCGAGCAGCGCGCCTACTACACTCAATTCGTTGTGTAGGCTTTCCATTTCTCTGCTCTTGCGACTTGTTGAGCTTCGTGACAATGACGACGTCATCAGCAGCAGCACACAGCTGTCTCCGCCGTCTGCCTGTGTGGGTGAGCAGAACGCAGAGCATTAGAACCGGCAACAGTTGAAATATGTTTCTTTTTTTCGTTTTCGTTTTTGCTTTTGTTTTCTTATATTTGTATTTTTATTTATTTTATTTTTTTTTTCAGAGTGGGTGCCGCCTAAGTGCTGTCTTGCCCGACCGCCCATGTTTAAATATTTATATAGATATACATATGTGCACATATAATTCGTTTTTATGGGCAAACGCTCGCTCTAGTATCTCATTTCTAGCTATACGAGTATAGCTCTGCCTCTGATTTTCAATTTCTCAAGGTCTTTAGAGCCAGCACTCATACGCGAGCGGACAGCGTGTGTTTTACCCTTTTTCAAGCGCACAAAGTAAAAAAAATAAACACTTTGTTATTACTGCTGTATTAATTTTGTCAAGGCGAAGGTGCTAATAATCCAGCTGGGAAACAAGTTACCAACGAAGCGTAAATAATTTATGTTATTCGATTCAAATGCCGAACCAAAAGCTGTATATGTATAATACATGTATACCATATAAAATAAAAATAAAATAATCAAACTGCATATATCAATTAAAGCAAAGCTTTCCGCTGCTCCCCAAGCTTTTGTATCCTCCACAATATCAATTGAGGAACTTCTGAGGAAAGCTCAAGCTGTTGAACTCTTCGAGTTAATCAAAGTTGTAAGGCATACCCGCACGATATTTACTCTTTACGCACAGCTGTGCGACATGACAGCTTGAGCGAGCAGCTGTTGGAGATTAATACTGTTTAGACATAAACACGCGCAAGGAAAGAGTTAAACAACATCTCAACGTCACGAGGAAGGTTTTTCGAATTGTTTCAGCTGTCGTTGGTAAACAAAGCGTGGGCAGTGCCGGTGAAATTCTGCGAAAGCCTGTCGAACTCACTGGGTAATAACGATAATTGATTATCTCGCGGCTTTAAAGACTCGACTGTATAGTATATTGAGTCTCTGATACGTCGATACGCTGATACGCTATCGATAGCCGTGCAAAAATGCCATTCATGTAGAATAAACACAATAAAATTGTGTTTAATCGAATTATATTTCGAGCTGATTAAAATACTTGTAGCACACATTTTCCCCTTAGTATATAATAATACTAAAGTAAATTGTTTAGTATAAATAAACGTCGGGGCAAACTCACGCAAGTCGAAATAATGCAAAGTGCATAAAGACAAGCGACGAGATTATTTTGACTGCTCGAAGAGCATTTCAATTAATTTCTTTCTGGCGCTGAAACACATAAGGCAGCAGGCACATACGAGTACATATGCATACATACACACATGTATCGGTATCGGCATAGACTCATTAGCTCAAGCGGCGCAATGCATAATTATTAAAAAATATACTATATATACAACGAGGCGAAATATGTGTGTGCCGCGTGCTGTGCAAAAATGTTAATGGTCTTCAGCGCTAGAGCGTTTCCTATGTGTCTGTATATATGTATATGTATGTATGTGTTCTATGTATACAGCTGCAAAGGCAATAACTAATTTATTTTTGGTTCTATTCTAAATCCCTCTAAAACAAAGGTCAATTGATGCGGCAACAACAGCAAACACGTCTATCTAATTTTAGGGGGAGGTTGGGTTCGGGTTCATCGACCTGTGTACTTGGTAAAGTCCAACCCCCAAAGCGACATCTTTGTGCAAATGCAACCGAGGGGGCGGCTGGCAGCCTCTGCTCTGTGAGTGCTCCCCCACAAGCAGCTCCCATGCTCCTCCCCCCACTCACCCTTTGAACCGCATTCGCTTCTCGTTTTTGCTTTTGCAGCAGGTGTTTTCCGAGCTTGTGCAAACATCACGTGCACAGTTGACCAGACGAAAACGACAGAAAACAAAACAACACAAAAATACAAAAAAAATGAGAACTCAACAAAACTGTTCACTTTTTCTATAGATATCGCACTGTGTGCCTGTGTGTGCGTGTGTGTGTGTGTGTTTGTGCATGAACTTTTCAAAAGCTTCGTAAATATGCTGAAGGTCGAGCTGGTGCCCATTTAAGGCCAACCCGCAGCGCGCAAAAGAACTGAGAATCGAGAGGCGAGAGTCGAGAATTGAGAATTGAGAATGATATCATATGTGCATGCCGAGATAACAAACATAATGAATAACGCGATTAGATAAGCGAAGCTACAACAACAACAGCAACTCAAATGTATTTAAAGTTGGGGCGTTGTTTTTGGCATTGCTCGGAGTTGCCTTTTCGGGTTTATTTCTTATTTGCTTTAAATTAATTATCGGAGGGGCACGAAAAACAAAAAAAAAAAAAAAAATACACTCAACAACAGTGAAAAAGTTCGTTTTATTGATGACAATTGATTTGGCCTTTATTTAGCGGAGAATGTACTCTAATTGATGGCCCTTCTTATTATTATTTTTCTTTTTTTTTTTAGTATTTTTTGTTGATAATAACTTATGCCATCATTAAAGACTTTCCTATGTTTTTTTTTTGTAGAAGCTTCAGTTGTTTTGGATATACTCTTGAGAGAACATCATAACATTGTATTATAATGCGCTGTGTTTCTAGGTGCTAAAGCATATATAGAGCAATTTTGTATTTTTTATGGCCATTCCAAAATAGCTTCGGGATTAATGGCAAATTTTATGCATTTCATCTGCTTATTTATACTATACAAATACATTTTCTATAGCAAACTTTTCGCTATTGAAAATATACTTTTAAATAAATTAAATAAAAAATAAAATAAAATTATTATATATATTTTTATTTTGCTTATGCCCTTAGCTGTCGCGTTGATTATAGCGAAGTGCGACTGTAATTTGCACGACTGAAAATAAGAGAAAATGCTCGTCATTTTCATTGCCATTCCGCGTCGGCAAACTGCAACTGCGAAAAGTGTACGTAGTGTACGTATTTCCCAATTGACGCGTAAGGCCGTTTAACAGTCTGCTGCGGATTCGCGAGATTTGCATGTCTCTGCATAAATTAATGCAGCAATACTTTTCATTTTCCTTTTGTTTTTCGATTTTATTGCATAAATCGTCAATTTAATTGTGTGCACGAGCCACAATAGAGACTGCAGACAGCCGGACAGAGGGACAGACGGACAGCTGTTGCTGCGATTCAAAAAGAATTAGTTCAATGTTGAGAGAGAAGAACCATGGCGATTGGCTTGCAGATACCTTCTATATACCCTGTAGATAGTATAGCTATTGTCGTCTAAAGTTATAGACAATAGTTGAAGTTGTACAAATTGTTAAAATTTTAAAATTTTTTTAATTCTACAGCTACAGCTACAGAAATTATTTCCCATCTCAAGAATCATTTAATTGGCATGATTTGCAATAAAATTTATATAAAAATAATGCGATTTTTGCAGTCTCCAGAACTTTACAGGATATATCAAGCCTTGCTTTTTAAAGCTAAAGGAACTAGTTCAAATTTTTACAACTGTATAACTATTAAAATAGGCATTGTATTGCAGATATACTTCTAACTTTCTCTAAATTTGTTTAAATTTATTTATTAATTTATTAAGTTAAACAGGGTTAACTTTAACCCCATTATGTAGTTTTTTTTTCTGACAAAAAATCCATAACTGCAATATTACGAACTGGTATGCCCTTTCAGATATATTATATAATTTCCAGGGTATTTAAAGCTATACTTTTTTAAAGCTATAGAAACTAATGCCATATTTGCAATCTCAAGAAGTGCTGTGGGCACCATACAATACGAGATCAGCTTGGAATTCGTGACTCTGATATTTTTTTTTTGCATATGTGTGAATGGATCTCGTGTGCCACCCACAGATGCCAATCGCGGCGATTATTACGGTCAGCTGCATGCCAAATTTGGAGTCTATTAAAATATGATAGACAAATTGTGCTCGAATAATGGAGCTATAAATACGGGGGCTGGCAGCAAAAAATACACTCAGATAAGCGCACATGGTATATGTACCGCATGGTATATATACTGAGTGCAGGCATATGAAATTCAGAAATAAAGTAAATCGAAACGCACACACACACACACACACGCGTAAAGCATTAAGCTGAAAGTCAATAATTCAGTTTAAAGCCTTAAAAATAGGACAGAGCCTATTTGAGTGTGATGCTGGGTGCGGGCTAGAGGGGTGAGGGTGTATGGCAAGGGGAGGGCTGGGATGTGTGCTCGAATGCGCAGCGAGCAGCTGTACGGGGGTTGGGGCCTGCGCATCAATCAAGTACAGAACCCACAGACCTAAATATAGATATGGCGCGCTTGTTTCGACCCGGCCCAAAGTACATATCAATAACGACAAAATGTTGCGGATGTCAGTTCAACAAGTAGGCGACAAATTGACAAGGGCTTTTATGCAAAGTTATGTAAAATATGCCTCTGTGTGTGTGTGTGTATCTGTGTGTGTTTGAAGCTGCAGCTACTTTAAGGCTTAGAAGGACTCTTCAGCATGGCAGGCGTTTCACCTTTCAACTGCCTAATAATCATGTACCTGTATGTGTGTGTGTGTGTGTGTGTGTGTGTGTGTAGGGTGTGCGTGTGTATTGGTGTGTGCTGCTATCACGTTCGCAACTCGTTATTGTTGCTGTTGCGACGGTGACGGTGACGGCGGCGACAACGCTCATAAAATATTCAAGTACAGTTGCACACTTCACAATGGCGCAGAGAGAGGGGAAGAGAGGAAGGGGGGGGGGGCGGTAGAGAGCTAAGGGTTCTGGCTGGGACTGAATCTGCTGGTTCTAAGCTCAGATTTGCGCTAGCTAACGGTTCAATGAACCGACTAACGTCTAGCTTAGCTGCTGCAATCCTACTTGCAACAGTGCAACATGCAACATGCACCCTGCTGCTCGCCCCCTCAAGTGCTGTTTGAATGTTATTCCCTTTGTTTGCCCCATGCACTACAACAACTGCCACAACAGCAAGTGCAGCAGCGCTGGCTTTAAGCTCCTTCACTCCCTCTCCCACGGGGGCGACCACAGGGCTTAAAGGTCAATCGGCGACCTTCTTACTTCCAACGAGCTGTGCGTGTCTGTCTACCTGTGTATGTGTGTGCACCTGAGTGTGTCTGGCTGTGTGCCTGTGTATGCAATTATAGCATTTCCCATCGATTAAACGCATGTATGTATGCTAAATTTCTTGCCTTACCCCCCTGACGTCGCAATGCCCCCGGCTCCCGGCTCCTGGCCCCTGGTCGACCCCCTGGTTTTCGCAGTATCGTGCCAGCAGCGTCTCGTTGTTGGTTTTTCCTTTGCTTTTATTTCGTTTCGTTTGATTTCTATTCTTAGACAATTTTCCCACACAACGTAGAAATTCGTACGGAAAGTGTTTAAAAACATTTGCATATTGCGAAAAAAAAAAAAAAGAAAAAAAAAATATGAAGCAAATCAAAAATAAATGTGGAAATTTACATGTTTCTACAGATTTGTATCATATATAGTATTTTATACTATATTGGGCCATCTTTTTTTGACGCGTACGCAATCTGTATTCGCCGATCGATTGGCCACCGAAAACCTTGAGAGCGTCTGAGTCTGCAGTTCTTCCCGATGATAATGAAATATAAACAGATACTAAGAATAGCATAGAATTGAATCTGATTACGATCGAGAAGAATTAGAGCTTTGTAATAAATGGATATATATATATATATTGGGGATTGCCATGGGAAAATAATTGGATTTCCGTAGGCTTTTCTTATGCAAATATCAAAACGAATATGAATCATAACTGATCTATTTTCAGATCAAATATAAAAAATAATTTCAATGATCTTTAATTCTTTTCAAAAATATTCCCGATAAATATAGATTTTTTATACGTATATTCTATTGTTATTAATTGAAACAATCAAGGCACTTTTTAGCATTCATATGTATATTCATTCAATAATTTATGTCAACCTCAAACCTCAATAGAAATAAGCGATAAACGAGACTTTTAGTTACCCTTACTTCATATTTGAGTAAATCAATTAAATCGACTTATAAGATACGACTTAAAACGTTCTCGAAGCTCGCTACTTTATTTAATCGTAGAAACTAGTGCTGGCAAAAAATCGATGTCACGGAAAAACATCGATAATATCGATTTTTCATTAAAAAATCACATTTTATTGGGTTGTTTTTTTATCTTTATATTTAATATTGTTTTAAATGTAAAAAATTTTATTTATTTGTATAGTTATTAGGTTCCCACAATCGATAGTACCGATAGTGCTCCAATGTTTTGCCAGCACTACTACATACACAAAAGTAAATTTCAAGTTCATAGACAAAAGCAGTAAAATATGCTTATCCTTTGCAAGCACCAAAATTATTAGTATTTTTCGCTTATTTTTGATCGATCTTACATCAAACCAGCAACGCACAATTTGGAAAAATGTTTCAGAACATCGATAGTGCAAAAAAAATCGATGTCTTGGAAAATGGTTCCACAATCGATAGTATCGATAGTGCTCCGATGTTTTGCCAGCACTAGTACAAACCCAATACGCCGCTTATCAGCCGCTTTCAGTTTGTACAGGGTATGATAATGATATACCTGCAAGCCCTCGCCTGACATTCCCAAGGCCGACTCGTCACTGTGCGGTTAGAATTGATTGTGTACAGTCGACTTAATGCTGTGTTCGCAGCTAGCAAAATGTTAATCAGATTCAATAGGTGTGTTAGAGCCACTTTGTTATTGCATTGTCAAGTTAATTATTCTCAATTATAGAACAATTAGAGCTCTACACAGTTGCTGCTGCTGGTTATAAAATTGTATACAATTTAATGTGGTATTAAGTGTAAACACATAACAAAGCTGATGTACCGCTAAGTTTGCTTAAATAAATATATTTTTATTATTTTATATTTATATGAACTCTGTTCATCTGTTGCAGACGATGTGGATCGCTTGAAGCCGCAAAAGCGAGGTATCCTACAGGCGTTACTCTGCTGCTGGCGACGCAATCGAACGAAAACCAATCAGAATGGCACACAGAACGATGGTTCAACAACACCGCCGCCCCTACAGGACCAACAAAGGTACCTACTACCTCAGGTTAGGCACTCCGATATGCATAGAAAGTGCATGGTTATCGATTTGGACGAAACTCTAGTGCACAGTAGTTTTAAGGTGAGTAATGCCATATAATCCACCCATGATCTCGCCTCTAACTGTATGTTGTCTGGTTATGCCTATAGCCCATACCTAATGCCGATTTCGTAGTACCAGTCGAAATCGATGGCACCATACATCAGGTTTATGTGCTGAAGCGACCGCATGTGGACGAGTTTCTGCAGAAGATGGGTGAACTGTACGAGTGTGTTTTGTTTACAGCCTCACTAGCCAAATACGCAGATCCTGTTGCCGATCTGCTAGACAAGTAAGTTGTTAAAAATACTGTAAAAATACAGTCTCATCTAAAAATTATTATATAAAATGTTCGTCTTACAATTTCCAGATGGAATGTGTTTCGTGCAAGACTGTTTAGGGAATCATGCGTTTATTACAGGGGTAACTACATTAAGGATCTAAATCGTCTGGGACGAGACTTGCAAAAGATCGTCATTGTGGACAACTCACCGGCCAGTTATATATTTCATCCGGACAATGCGGTGAGTTCGTGTGCCGATCAGTTCCATCGTTTCTAATGCATAATCTTCTACTATCTGCATGCAGGTGCCAGTTAAGTCCTGGTTCGATGATGTAACCGACTGTGAGCTGCGCGAGCTGATACCGCTCTTCGAGAAGCTAAGCAAAGTTGATTCCGTCTACTCGGTGCTCTGCAATTCAAATCAGCCGCTGAACAATCAGAGCAGCCAGCAGCACACGCAGGAGCTGCAGCAGGCGCCACAGCAGCAGCAGCAGCAACAGACCATCTCTGCCACAACAGTTATTACGCAGGCGACCACACTGTCTGCCCCGACCATGCTGAATGCTGCCACACAGCAGCAGCAACAGCAGCAACAACAACAACAGCAGCAGCAACTGCAGTTGTCCAGTCCGCCCAGCCCACAGAGCGAGCTGCTGCAGAAGACGTAACATCAGTGGGAACTAATGTTTATAAATATATGATAATGTTTATACATATTATGAGACCAAGCAAGCAACGCAAAGCAAAGCATGAAGAACATAACCCACACACACACACACACCCTCACACACACACACGCAATAGGAACTCATTGAATTAAAGAGAGCAGAACCCCTTTTAACGCATTGCTATGTAACCCCTTCTAGACTAAGCTCAAGTTTTTATATTTTAATACTTTTTACAAGGCACATTTGTTATTTATTATTATTATTTTTGGCTCTTCGCTTTGTAATTTGTTTATACAATGTGTGTGCGTGCGTGTGCAAGTTTTATAATGCCAGAGCAAGAGCAGCAGCAGCAGCAGCAGCAGAAGAGCAATGGCCACGCCTACACCGTGTGTACTGGGTATTGTCCCCTCCCCCTAATGTCTAATAAACAGAAAAACGCAAATTATACATAATGTCTATGTATAACTAATAATCATTGAACTTTTATATACACTATATATATACATATATATAAATCTAAATATTTTAAGTGCGCATATTTAACAGATCAGATAAGAAAGAAGGGAAAACAACTGAGAAAAGCTAAAAGATCTAAGGAGCTAACAATATAAAAACTAATATTAAAATTGCAAAAAAGAAAAAAAAAAACAAAACAGAATAACTATACATATGAGCAGAGAGATAAAATCAAATTCAAAATAGCATATATTTATATATATTTTTTATTAAAAGAAAAACGAGAAAGAAAACCAACACTTAAAACAAAAAAAAAACAAAAAAATGAAAAGGAAAAATCTACGTGTACTACAGAAATTTATATATACATCTTATATATATATATATATATATATACTATTAATATATACATATATAGATTAAGCATGTGTATACACATTTTGCTTAAGCTAAGGCATGTATAAATATTTCGTAAATTTATTACCACGTTTATGCGGCTGTTCCTATTCGTGATGTTTTCGTTAGATGAGAATAAAAGTCCAAAAACATGTTCATGATTATTTATCACGCATACGAAGCTGGGCATAAACGTAGTATGCACAACAAGGGCACATACACACAAACAAACAAGCAAATGCAGCAATTGTAAGGCAGCGTATAGCTTCATCATATAAACATATATACACATATATATATACTTATACAATATACTAAAAGAAGCCCTTTGGATCGAGCATAGCCAAAGGCAGCTTATTGCTAAACGCGCCGCTTATGCGCTGTCCGATATCATGAACTCAGCAAGAAGCTAAAGGTTTCCTCACAATATGCGCCAACACTAACACACATATCCATGTAGAGAGATACAAACTGCAGACTACAGGGTATCTGCATGCCCACAAACCAATAGATACGACTTCTACTTCATGATATTGCGACACGCCTGGGTGCAGCTTTGCAAGCTCCGTTTTAGGCTCCTAAGCACTTATGTTATCCTTAGTCCCTATACTATCATTTGCCTTTTTTTTTGGACATGGAAACGCATTGCAATATTTCCTCTTCTACTTATTCTATACTCCTCTATCTCCTCTCCTGTACTCTCTAACGTGCGGACTTGTTTCGTGTTTTATGTGCGGGCAGTAAATAAATATTATCGAAGACGGATGACGAAAGGAAACATCAAAATCGACAAATATTTACAAAGCTTCTACTCCGACCAAGTAAATACAAGAAATACATAATGTAATGCATACATCTAACGGCATATATATACAACATACATATAGTATAACACTTATATTGAGCTCAAGCTGGCCACGCCACAACCCACCTAAATATAATATATACTTATATAGATGCGACTATATACCGCTACTCGACGACTCGACAAGAACAACAGCAGCAGCAACAACAATAACAATAACAACAACAACAAAAGACGCTATAGCTACCCATACTCGAGAACAAAACAAGAAGAAAACAAACACCGACCAGTGCCGTCACGGCTTTCCGATCGATCGATTTCAGTCTCTCGTTTCTACTTATACTAATTCTCAACTAGTTTTTGCCAACACATTTCTAGTGCGTAAGCTTTTGTATCTTAAACTGACAAGGAGACAAAACAAAAAAAAAAAAAACAACAAACAAAACCAACAACTTCGGCACGTTGCAAACGCGCGTAATTCTCATATATGATACCATAGTAAATTTCGACCATGAACTCGAGAAAAATTCTAATTGTATGGTGAATAATAATAATAATAATCATAATTCATTCATAATATTGTATATCATTTACACGCTGCTAAATTGTAATTAATAATGAACGATAGCGACTAATCACAAGCGACAACAATTTAAGTATACATCGGATGCGATAATGATAATTTTAATAATGCATATATTTAACTGTTTTACTTTTAATAATAACAATAATAAAATAAAAAAGGAAAAAAACAGAAAGAGCATAATAATTAAATGTAAACATGCAAACACTTAATTTATCATAAATGGAAAAAAGTTCTATTTTTAAAACGAGCCTATAAATGTAATGCATAAATGTCGGAAAAAGAAAAGAAAAACCAACTTAAGATCTACGAAAAATTATGTCATCAAAAATAAAAAAAAATCATTAAAACCCATTAAAGTGTTCTCTATTTATTGAACTTTATTGCAAGTGTGATTTATATGTGGTTAGAGTACAGGGTATTTCATAGCTGCGTTGCGGCACAATTAAATTATCTAGCATTTTTTTGTACAAGCCCTGAAAGAGGATATATTTAGCTACAGATTATCGGGAAGGAAAATCGATGGGAATTGTTATTTTCTACAGTAATTCCCTCAGTACATTTATCTAACTTGTCTGGGATATTAACAAACTGATATTGGCCCAAGGCAAAGGTGCAGAAGGCTGGAAAAAGTACAACGCTTCTTTTTGAATACGGAATAAATTTCTATTTATTATTAAATTTTAACGCACATTGTTACATACACCTCGCTTCTCGTTCTACATACTATTTAATACACATATTTGTCCTGAACTTAGAAGCTAAACTAAAGACATAGGCAATCGGTTTCGATTTTTGGTTTCAA
This sequence comes from Zaprionus bogoriensis, assembly GCA_035046045.1. Lineage (NCBI taxonomy): Eukaryota > Metazoa > Arthropoda > Insecta > Diptera > Drosophilidae > Zaprionus > Zaprionus bogoriensis. The sequence continues at coordinate 1,427,572 of JAWNOI010000191.1, read as the reverse complement.
TTTGTTTCGCCTGCTGTTCGTCGGGGCCGACGAGCACTTAGATTATAGCTATTACGTTATTCCTTCATAGTCTTTTAAAAGCGGGTTCTCTCTTCTCTCATACAGATAGTATAAAGTATATAGTATATAGATATACATACAACAATGCAAGCAAAAGAATATAAAAATGTTTAAACAAATAACTTTGTAGCAAATCGCAAAGTGAGAGTTGCGTGTTTACATCATTTTTTTGTTTTGTTTGTTTGTTTGTTTGTATAATCTCAAATACAAAATACATCGAAAGTTTATTACATACATACATTGATTTATTTATAGTTGAAATTGTTCTTTAGGTGATCTATATGTTTTAAATTTGTTATTTAAATTTAAATGCATTTAAGTAACGTGTTACAATTAGAAACGGCTTTAGCTACGTGTACGCGTTGTGTTTGTGTCTGGTTGTCAGGTTGTTGCACTTCTCTCGAGCATAGGTGTACATCATTTCATAGCTATAGGTATAGGTATATATAGTATATATAAATATGTATACATTTATGTGTGTCTGTGTGTGTTTGTGTGTGTGTGTGTGGTATGCGTGTATATTGTATTATGCCATATATAATATTCATATATATCGACCTTTAACTCGATTACTTAAATGATTGCTGACTAGACTAGTGCGCGTTGAATCGGATCGTACTGTGGCCATATAAAGATTTTGAGTAATTGTCATTTGGTGTTTGTTCTCTTGGTTCATTGAAAAGACGCTCAGCAGCAGAGTGCTTGGACTTGGGTATTCCTTATGCTTTAGGCTTAGTGGTATCCAAGCGGACTCAAAGGCAACGGCAACCTATTTTAATAATAATCTTGCTTTCTGAATACACATAATTTTGAATACATTTATTTTGTTAAGTTCGTATTGCGTTAACTGTGCGCTTTACAATTTGTTAATCATTTTGTGATTGGAAATTTTGAATATTGTACGTACGCCTTTAGAGAATTCTTTTTTTTTTTTGTTTTTTTTTTTTTTGATTTTGTTGCATTGGTTGTAAACGTAGTTTTCATTAACTCTTTACTTATTTGTTTTGTTCGGTGTGAGCGTTTCCAGTTTTTGGTATTACAAATACTTGAGAGCGACAAAAATGTGCTTTTGTGTTTAAGAAATATGCTGAAAAATGTACAAAGTTATGTAATTACAGTTTAAATACGTACACACACGTATCTATCTTCGCGGCATTCTCTGCCCAATTTGCTCGATCCGATATCGGTCAGCGATGACGCTTCTGTCTTTTATCATTCTTTGCTATTTTTTTTTTCTATATGCAGCTCTTACTATTGTTGTTGGCTTTTTGTTTCTGTTTACTAAATCGTTGTATTTTGCCGCAGCGCGTACCAATTACAAATCACTAGAAATCATACGTAGCTAATCGGGGGTCATATCTAGCATAAAGCATTGTCTTTTGCTGGCACAACTGTCGAACTATCGACTCGACCTATCGCGGAAGGTATTGCTAGTCTTAAATAGTTCAATTACGAATATGAATATTTAGAAGGTAGCTCTTAAATGTTTAACTGAAGATTTGATTTATCTAGGATTGATTTATTTAAGACTAGTGCAAGTAAGTAAGCTTTATGCGATAGATGCTGTCGATAGTTCTGCAGCTGCACGGACTTATAGTATGGAAAGCACATGCAACGTTAGACATGCGCAATGGGCATTTGAAGCGTCTTCGCATCCCGATAGGACTTATCCTACACATACTGATGATCGCCGGCCAATGCATCGGTATCGGTGTCCACCCGTAGTAGGGGCTCCTTCTCAATTGTCTGATGCACCTGGGCATCGTAGTCATAGTAGTTCATCCAGTCCACACGTCGCGGCTGCACCAGGCCAAAGCAACTGCACTCCAGAAAGTCAACCAGATTGAGGAAAGGTCCGCGCGTGAAGGGACTGTGTCCTCCCTTGGCCTGGAAATGTCGATACCGTCCACGATTCATCCGCTCGTTGGTGGTCATGCCCAAGCAGACGACCTGATACGTCTGGCAAACGGTCAAGAGTATCACCCACGACATGTGCAGCAGAGCATTGCCCATGACCCAGCCCACCCAGGCATTACAGTTGCCAATAGCTCGCATTGCAGTGAGGAAATCTATGGACAGTGTAAATGTGTTTGTAGACAAGGATGAATTGCAAAGTTGGCAAGCGCACAAACTTACCGTCAAAGTGTACGTTGCACTCGTTCACGTAGTACTTGGAGCCACCGTAGAGCATCCAGGCGCACATAATCAGTAGCATCCAGAGAAAGCCCATAAAGTAACTGTGATTCTTCAAGCCAATGCAGTTGCCCACCCAGGGGCAATGATGATCGAATCGCGCCACACAACGATCGCACACAGAGCAGTGCTTGGAGCGTATGGGCCGGCGTACCAGGCAGCCCGAGCAGAAAGAAGCGGGCTCAAATCCAATACCACCCCGCTCTGACAGCTCAATTATTGTCTACAAAAAGTAATAACAATAAATACAATAATTATTAATTTAAATTAATTACTGCTTACCTTGAATCGTTGCTCTCGGGTGGGTCGTATAATGCCAGGATCGCCCTTCCACGACTTGAGAAAGCAGACCCAAAGTCCCAACGAGGAGATTAGGAAGCACACGGTGGTCGCCAGGGACACAGCATCGTCAATATACATCAGCCAGGTGACATAGAACCAGGCCTTCGTGGCCAGATAGACAGAGAGAGGTAGCAGTGCCATGAGGTGCTCGTCGAACAGCGTTTTGCCAATCGTATGGAATACGGCATACAGACAGCCCAGCAGGAAAAACTTGATAATGTATAGCGTGTTGACGGTGAAGACGATGCCGGCCAAGTAGAATGCGGTAAAGGGACAGGCGACCATTGACCACCAGCGCAATCGTTTGTCATGTCGCAGCTTCGAGACGAGGGAGCGACGCTGCTGTGACGTCAGAGCCGCCTCTTTGACGCGATCCATTACCTTGGCGCCAATCCAAATGGCACCAGTTTGAGCCTCCAGCATGGTGAGCGGCGTCTCTGCCCTCAAATTGGGCACATCCAGCGAAGCCTTCGACTTGAGCACCAGTGTGGATATTGCCGTCGAATTACGCGCCAATATGGCCCAATGCAGAGCCGTATTGCCGTGTGTGTAGTCAACCATGGCGGGATTGGCGCCCAGTGTGAGCAGCAGCCGCACCGGATCCAGAGCGCACACCTAGTCAAATTACAGAATGATCATATAGACATATTAGTACAGTTTCGACAAATCGGTAGTGGGTGTAACCAATGAGATTACTCTCCCTTTATTTCGACTTATTCATAGAGCTGTTTTCAAGCCGAACAGCTGCTTTGCTCGAAAGCAAAGGCAATCAGCTGTTGCTTTAAGCGCTCATCTACGAAGTCGCTTTAGCTTTACTACCAGTAAAAATACTTGTATCGTGGTACTTCTTATCAAAACAAAAGGCAACAGTATTATGGAAATGTTTACACAAAATCGATAATGTTTAATCGCAGGATTATTAATATTTACATAACAGATAAATAGAATATTGTGAGAAAAATGTTGATAATAAAAGTTATTTATTTTTGTATTATTTATTATTATTTTTTTTATTATTTATTATTTTTTTTTATTATTTATTATTTTTTTCTTATTATTTATTATTTTTTATTTTTTATTTATTATTTATATTTTATTATTTATTTTTTTTTATTTATTATTGCTTAAATTTGATTTAATATTGTTAACTTTAAATCCCACAATTATGCAAGCAATCCCAATTCCCCTTGGAATTTAAACTATGTAATTAAATAAAAAAAAAATTGTAATAAATTTCCTGAGACTATACTCACCTTCCAGGCAGCCCACATGAGCGCCGTCATGCCGCCACGATCTTGCAAGTCGGGATCCACACCTTTGGCTATGAAGTAGGCCACCAGAGCGGTGTGTGCAAACTGTGCGGCGATGTGTATGCACGAGCAGCCCTCGGCGTCGCGTATGCGCGGATCGGCGCCGGCGGAAATGAGTAGCACCACCGCGCCCAGATGGCCCTGTCGTGTGGCCCAGTGCAGCGGCGTGGCGTTCAGCTCGCCACCGACGGCATCGACGGTGGCACCCTTCTCCAGGAAATACCTGATGATGTCCCGTCGATTGTTAATGGCCGCCCAGTGCAGTAGCGTCACTGTCTCGCTGTCCGGCTGATTTACATCCCAGCCGGATTCGACCAGATCGCGTACGCGTGCTATGGCACCGTATTGGGTGGCTTTGACGATATCGAAGCCACTGTAGTCGGGCTCCACGGGCGCTGTGGGTGGCTGCTGGGCTATGAGCGCCGCCTGGCGATCGTTGTCCGTTTGGTTGCCAGCACCGGGCACACACGAGCCCGTCGTGGCCGCATTGCAGGCGCTTTGGTACATTTTTCCAGCGTGCTTTTATTATTAATTGTGTGAATGTGATTCACTTAACATCCCCCACACACACACGCGCACGCACGCACACACATGTACACAGGCACCCCCACAGGCCAGGTATTGAAGGTATTCAGGGTTGAGGATATTCACAGAGCCAGCATTTTGCTGCGATGAACAATTGCCAGCAGCAGCGTGTTCAGCGTGTACTAAGAAACAAACATAGGCGTACCTGGGATTTTGAAATATTTACACAATTCGTTGAATTTTATGCGTTTTACATACGAAAATATGTGCTGGTGGTCAGTGTGACCGTTTCAATGCAATTATGAAATCCTCAAGCATTAGCATCTCATAACACAAAATACCTAAAGCTAAAAATACCAAAAAGTTACAGATGGGTACACTTTCAGTATTAAGCTGGTGTAAATGTAATACTGAAACAATTATTTTGTTTAATTAGGCAATAATTATACATATTTTTAAAAATCAAAACATTATTTTATTTTCATTTTCTCTTTATATATTTATGTAAACAAAATAATACCAAAAGAAAAGCGCATATTTATACCAAATGCGAAGCTGCCAACTTGCTTCAAGCGTGGCTGAAGTTTTTGCACATACTTCTTATTTTCCCGCGTAGTTGCCGCGTTATATTTGCAACTTTTAATTTTCGGATTTATTTGTAGTTTAAGCACATACACATATATATATATATTGTTTGGCAGCATGGACGCCAAGCGCAAATACAATGCCAATGGCATGGCCAATGGCAATCCAAAGAAGCCCAGGTCGGAAGCTTTTCATTTCTCTGCGAAGCAATTAATTAATTAAATCTTTTGTTTAACTGCAGAAACTACGACGACGACGATGAAATGGGCGGCGGTGGCTTCGAGGCTGAGCTGGCCGCCTTTGAGCTCAATGGCGATGAGCTCGATCAGACGCAGTTGCTCGGCGAGGGCCCCGAGACGCAGCAGACGAGCGAGCGCTGGTCACGTGCAGCTCCGCCACAACTGAATCCCGGCGAGGACACTTTGGTATTCCAGCAGTTGGACGTGGAGAACTATTTGGGGCAGCCGCTACCCGGCATGCCGGGCGCTCAGCTCGGCCCCGTGCCCGTCGTGCGCATGTTCGGCGTCACCATGGAGGGCAACTCCGTGTGCTGCCATGTGCATGGATATTGTCCATATTTCTATATATCGGCGCCCAGCAACTTCGAGCAGCGCCACTGCGCGGAGCTGCACGAGGCGCTGGACAAGAAGGTCATCGCCGACATGCGCAACAACCGGGACAACGTGCAGGAGGCGGTGCTGGCCGTGGAGCTGGTGCAGCGCCTGAACATACACGGCTATCAGGGCGACGAGAAGCAGCCGTATATAAAGATCACCGTCACGCTGCCGCGCTTCGTGGCGGCTGCGTCGCGTCTGCTGAAGAAGGAGGTGATCATGGGCGCGTTCGACTTCCAGGATTGCCGCGCCTTCGAGAACAACATCGACTTCGACATTCGCTTCATGGTCGAGACGAATGTCGTGGGCTGCAACTGGATCGAGCTGCCCGCGGGCGTGTGGCGTCTGCGCGGACGCAACTCGAAGCCGGCGCCGGAATCACGCTGCCAGATCGAGGTGGACGTGGCCTACGATCAGTTCATCTCCCACGAGCCCGAGGGCGAGTGGTCCAAGGTGGCGCCGCTGCGCATCCTGAGCTTTGACATCGAGTGCGCCGGGCGCAGAGGCATCTTCCCGGAGGCCAAAATGGATCCGGTCATACAGATAGCTAACATGGTCATCCGCCAGGGTGAATCGGAGCCCTTCATCCGCAACGTGTTCACGCTCAAGGAGTGTGCACCCATCATTGGCAGCCAGGTGCTGTGCTTTGACCAGGAGACCCAGCTCCTGGACAAATGGGCGGCATTCGTGCGCGAGGTCGATCCCGACATCCTCACCGGCTACAACATCAACAACTTCGATATACCCTACCTGCTGAACCGGGCGGCACACTTGAAAGTGAAGAACTTCGAGTATCTGGGCAGGATCAAGAACATACGCTCGGTCATCAAGGAGCAGGTGCTGCAGTCCAAGCAGATGGGCAGGCGGGAGAATCAGTACGTGAACTTCGAGGGGCGAGTGCCATTCGACTTGCTCTTCGTGCTGCTGCGGGACTACAAGCTGCGCTCCTACACGCTAAACGCCGTGAGCTATCACTTCCTGCAGGAGCAGAAGGAGGATGTGCATCACAGCATCATTACAGATCTGCAGAATGGCGACGAGCAGACCCGGCGGCGTCTGGCCATGTATTGCCTGAAGGATGCGTACCTGCCGCTGCGCTTGCTGGAGAAGCTCATGGCCATTGTCAACTACATGGAAATGGCCAGGGTGACGGGCGTGCCGCTGGAATCGCTGCTCACCCGAGGCCAGCAGATCAAGGTGCTGAGCCAGTTGCTGCGCAAGGCCAAGACCAAGGGCTTCATCATGCCGTCGTACACCTCGAGCGGCTCTGACGAGCAGTACGAGGGCGCCACGGTCATCGAGCCCAAGCGCGGCTACTATGCGGATCCCATAAGCACGCTGGATTTCGCCTCGCTGTATCCCAGCATCATGATGGCCCATAATCTCTGCTACACCACGTTGCTGCTGCCCGGCGCAAAGGACAAGATGCGGCTGAGTGACGATCAGGTGGAGCGCACGCCCGCCAACAATAGCTTCGTGAAGGCGGAACTCCGGCGTGGATTGCTGCCCGAGATTCTGGAGTCATTGCTGGCGGCACGTAAGCGTGCCAAGAATGATTTGAAAGTGGAGAAGGATCCCTTCAAGCGGCAGGTGCTCGACGGCCGCCAGTTGGCCCTGAAGATCTCGGCCAACTCGGTGTACGGCTTCACCGGAGCGCAGGTGGGTAAATTGCCCTGCCTCGAGATCTCCGGCAGTGTCACGGCCTATGGCCGCACCATGATTGAGCTGACCAAGAACGAGGTGGAGTCGCACTACACGCGCGCCAATGGCTACGAGAACGATGCAGTCGTCATCTACGGCGACACGGACTCGGTCATGGTGAACTTCGGCGTGAAGACCCTGGAGCGCAGCATGGAGTTGGGCCGCGAGGCGGCGGACCTGGTTAGCTCGAAGTTCGTGCGTCCCATCAAGCTGGAGTTCGAGAAGGTCTACTATCCCTATCTGCTGATCAACAAGAAGCGCTACGCGGGCCTCTACTTCACGCGGCCGGACAAGTACGACAAGATGGACTGCAAGGGCATCGAGACGGTGCGCCGGGATAACTCGCCGCTGGTGGCCAACCTGATGAACACCTGCCTGCAGAAGCTGCTGATCGAACGCGATCCGGAGGGTGCCGTGGCGTATGTCAAGCAGAGCATCGCGGATCTGCTCTGCAATCGCATTGACATCTCGCAGCTTGTCATCACCAAGGAGCTGGCCAAGACGGACTATGCCGCCAAGCAGGCGCACGTCGAGCTGGCGGCCAAAATGAAGAAGCGCGACGCGGGCACAGCTCCGAAACTGGGCGATCGTGTACCGTATGTGATCTGTGCCGCCGCCAAGAACACGCCCGCATACCAGAAGGCCGAGGATCCGCTCTATGTGCTGGAGAACAGCATTCCCATCGATGCCAACTACTATCTGGAGCAGCAGCTGTCCAAGCCACTGCTGCGTATCTTTGAGCCCATACTGGGCGACAAGGCGGAGTCGGTGCTGCTGAAGGGCGAGCACACGCGCACCCGCACCGTGGTCACCTCAAAGGTGGGCGGCCTGGCCGGCTTCATGACCAAGAAGGCCAGCTGCCTGGGCTGCAAGTCCCTCATGCCCAAGGGCTATGAGCAGGCGTGCCTGTGCCCGCACTGCGAGCCCAAGATGAGTGAGCTCTATCAGAAGGAGGTGGCCGCCAAGCGTGGCCTGGAGGAGACCTTCGCGCGCCTCTGGACGGAGTGCCAGCGTTGCCAGGGCTCGCTGCACGAGGAGGTCATCTGCTCCAATCGGGATTGCCCCATTTTCTATATGCGGCAGAAGGTGCGCATGGAACTGGACACGCAGGAGCAGCGCGTGCGCCGCTTTGGCCTGCCCGACTGGTAGAGCTCGGACTCAGCCATGCGAACACACTTATTACACTAACACTAACATACGTTATAAACCTATAATTTAATAATTATATTACTAGAAATTATTACAAAGTTGTGTGTTTGGATTTTTGCGCAAGCATTTTTCGAAGAACTTCCAATTGCAACTTAGTATGCTCTCTCTGGGTGGACACTTTGGACAATTTTACAAGGGGGCAGGCTGGTTTCTTGGATTGGCTCCAGGCTTGGCGGCAGGGACAGGGGCAGGCAATGACTATTTGCGAGTTTGTAGCGTATTGGATAACCAGTCCATGGCCTGGTCGAGGCCCTCGCCCTTGGTGGCCGATGTCTTGAATATTTGAAATGTGCGATTCTTGAGGTTCTCCAAGCCTAACGCATGGTGCACCTCGGCGACCGTCATGCAGCCCTCCATGTCCTGTTTGTTGGCCAGCACCACGAGTATCGCGCCCGCCAGCTCCTCCTCGCGCAGCATGTACAGCAGCTCGTCCTTGGAAATGCCAATGCGGTCGCGATCCGCCGAGTCCACTACGTAGATGATGGCGTCTGTGTTGCTATAGTAGCAGCGCCAGTAGGGCCTGAAATCGAATGGCATGGGCATAAATATGTGTGGAGCTGTCGACTGAACCTACACCAATAACGATGTGTGCATAGGGGTCTGATGCGATAAGGTACATAGCTCACCTAATACTGGTCTGGCCGCCCAAGTCCCAGACCTGGAACTTGAGGTTCTTGTATGTGACCTGCTCCACGTTGAAGCCAATCGTGGGTATCGTCGTGACCACCTCACCCACCTGCAGCCTGTACAGTATTGTTGTCTTGCCGGCACCATCCAGGCCCAATATCAGTATGCGCATCTCCCGGGAGCCGAGTAGACCACGGAAATAACTGAGCACCCCACCTGCCGAGCGAAGGGAAGCGAAAAGAAAAAAAATGTTACACGGTGGTGGTGACTTTGATGACAGGCGGCAGACGAGAATCCCAGCGATGTGGTATTGGCTTTTTGTCGCGTGCGTGCATTACGGCGGAACGTACCCATGTTTAAAGCTTTGCTGCAGCGTACTAAGTGCCTCTAAATGCTTAAGTAATAATTAAAAACTAACTAATTATGTTATATTGCTCTTTAAACGAATTCTAGCTCTTGTTTTCACTAAAATGACAGAATTCTGCCATTCACCGGGAACGTAAACATGACGTGTCATCGCATACGTTCAGCAGAATAAAACTGTTTTGGAAAATCACTTTTAAGTAAAAAATAAATAAAAAAAATAAAAAATAAAATAAAAATAAAAATATTGTGATAAGCTTGTCATTAATTGTGCATTTTTTTATGTTTATGTGGCAATATTTTATGCTGTGGCATATTTTTTGCATTTTAATGATGTTAAGTTGAACGCAGCCAGAACATACCGGCGAACAGAGTTGCCACACTTTTTATTTTGTTATACAGAGACGTCCGCCATTGTCGCGTCTTTCGTCCAATAAAAGTGTGAAAATCGTGCGACACATAAAACGCATTCAAATTGTGCAAATAGGTAAAAATTCGATTGGAAAATTGTGCACAGTTGTTATCAAGCACGAAAACATAGATGTGGCATATCGAGTGCAAGTACTACACTCGTTTTTATCAATACGTCTGCGTTGAGTGTGTGCGAAGAGGGAGAGCAGCAAAGCCGAATAACGATTACATATACAATTTATATACACATTTACACGGACTTTGTGCAATATTTAGCTAGATGTAATGCGAAACGACTGTGCACTCACTTTTGCACTTTTCTCCGTATTTCTAGTTAATATACTTAGGGGCAAAGCGATAAGCAACACAACGCAGCAAAATGGCCTCGCCCTCGCCGGCGAATAGTCCGATGCCGCCACCACAGGCACCCAGCCCTATGGCGCCACCCTCGCAAAGCCCCGCGCCCTCACCGCACAGCCCGTATACGCATCAGCCGCCGCAGGGGCCGCCGCAGGGACCTCCACCTGGTGCACCACCGCATATGCAAGGACCTCCGCCCCCGGGTCATCCAGGCGGGCCCTATGGACACCCCATGCAGCACGGCCCACCCGGACAAGGTCCACCTGGCCATCATATGCCGCCACATCACCAGGGCATGAGTATGCGCAAACAATCGTACACATTTTTATTGGCAATTAAATATAATTTTGGAAAAACAACAACTTTTTAGCTCCGCACATGGGAATGCAGATGCCTCCAACCGGGCCGAATATGTCACCGCTTGGATATCAAACGCATGGAATGCCGCCCAATGTAAGTGCATCAATTTAGCACAATGCTAATTACTAAGTGAACTTGTAGTCGTTCATCTTGTCCGCCTGCTTAATCAGTTCAATAACCTCCTGAGCAAGCGATTCCTTGCCTGCTGCCACCAGATTCGGTTTCATCACATTGAACTCGCTTCCATTCGTGTTGTGCACAACACCGCCTGCTTCACGCACCAATAGAACGCCCGCAGCGACATCCCAGGGCTTCAGGTAGTCCACTTGATACGTGTCGAGGATGCCTTGCGCCACGTAAGCCAGGGATAGGGCAGCGCTGGCTAAGCAGCGAGTGCTGTTGGCGAGCAAAGAAGAAGTCGATTATTCCTCTAAACAATTATGAGAATTGTGATGTAGCTTGTTAACAAATGCATGTCGTCACATCAAAGTACTGCAATCTGTTAGCCAATTAGATTGTCTCATCGTGATGCCAAATATTGTTATCACGCAAGTAGGCGAGTTATCAAGCTACAGAGCTACCCTAACTGATAATCAGATTTTACCCGGCTGCAACAGATCCCAGTTTATAGGCACGCTTCATGCACTTGTCACGGAAATGAGGCACATTCAGCAGCGTTATTTCGTAACCAACAACTGCACTTGATATCTGAAACAATAGAGAAGATCGTGCTGATAAGGTTCCCATCACCAGCCACAAGTTCCCAGCCCAATTACTAACCGTTGTCGCGGACGAAACTGTAATGGGCTTGCCATTCAGACATGCCCCATGACCTTTCATGGTCGTAAACATTTCATTTGCGGCTGGATTGTAGATAATGCCCACCACCAATTCCTTATCAACGGTCAGGCCAACCGAAATTCCGCAATGGGGAATGCGGTGAATGTAGTTTGTGGTGCCATCGATGGGGTCAATGATCCAAGTAGGTGCATCCGTTAGTTCGGGCAGATGTTTAACGCCTGCCAGAGACTCCTCGCCAACGATTATAGACTCTGGAAAGGCACTCTTCAGACCTTCCGACAGTTTCTCTTCAATCCTCTTATCGTAGACGGTGACAAAGTCAAAAAAGGCTGCTTTAACCGTAACCTCCTTGTTGGTTTTGTTGTAGCCTTCTTGGAATATGGGACCACATTGAGTGACCAATTCCACAGCCACGTCGTGGTATTCCTTGAGTTTTGTCTCACTTAAGGTGCTCGTCATAGCTATAGTTTGTATAAAAAATTAAATTAAATTGTACATATCTATTCGACTAACTGGAAACCGAAACTAACTGAACGATTCGTTGGCTCCTAAGATACTAAACCTCAAGCTATGTGCAAATAATAATAAATAGCTTGTTGAGCTTTAATTTGAAAAGCTCTACTCAGAGAGAAACATAGAGAGAGAGAGCAGGAGAGTATAAAAGCAGTTGCTTTATTTATTTGCAAACTCTTCTGATAATAGTTTTATTTGTTAAGTATAATTTGTTATCTATAGTACTCCACTCTAAACTTCGTTGCCTCCGACAGACTTCTCTAGGTCCGCTTTGCATAGAAGGTCTTCGATTTCTTTCCGCAACTTTTCTGTGCCAGCACAAATTAAATCCGGTTTCATTATATCGAAGGGAGCACCGAAGGGATGAGTGACCACACCGCCTGCCTCGCATACCAGCAATGAGCCAGCAGCACAGTCCCAAGGATACATGTCTTCGATATAGAAAGCATCCAAGTTGCCAGCTGCCACCATGCAGAGCTCGTCCACAACACAAGAATAGGCTAGCAAACTAGGGAGGAGCAGGCTTAACGTGACTTCACACTATGGAACAGGTGGATAGACTTACCGTCTGGCGTGCAATCCCACATGGTAGATGCGTTTGATGTGCTTGTTGGCCACGTTGTGCACATGCAGCAGGGACACTTCATACGCCACATTCGCGTCTCTCAAACGCTCACAATTGCTGACATGTATCGCCTTGCCATTGCAAAACGCACCCTGTCCCAGCTTGGCGGTGTAGAGCTTCTTCTGGGCTGGATTATTCACGATTCCCAGCACGATTTGCTTCTTGATCGACAGCCCAATCGAGACGCAAACATGGGGGATTTGCTTAATGAAGTTCGAAGTGCCATCGATGGGATCTATGATCCAGGTGGGTGCATCTGTTAGGTCCTTGGATACATTATTGTTTTTGGCCGTCTCCTCCTCCCCTATGAACTTGTGATGCGGATACTTGGCCAGTATTTCGCCCATTAGAAACTCCTCGATTTTGCTATCGTAATCCGTAACCACATCGTAGAATGCGCCCTTGATATCTACATGCTTCTCCGTGAGTTCGTAGCCTTCGAGCAGAATTTCACCTGCTCTCACGGCCAGCGGGTAGATGAAGTTATACAATTCCTCAATTTCCGCTGTCATGTTGCCTCTCACTCGAATGTTGTATGTGAAACTTTAGTTGCGGCAACGTCACGTCTCACGTCCTCCACAGACAACTGATCAGTGATCACTGAACAGAGAAGCTTCGCGACATTCTGCTCTCGCCTTTGCTTACATTGAGCTTTGATTTATGCGCTCAATAAACTGGAACGCGAGACGATGGCAAACAGTTCCCGAGATGCACTGAAAATTGAAATCTGTTGCTTCTTTTGCTGCCGTTGTATCTCGTCTAGTTTGACGACTACAAATAGAAGTTTTTTTATCTTGGACAGACATGTGTCTATGGTACATGTATATAGGGTAGTCAAACAGCTGAAAAAACCCAGTTTTATTGCTAGAAGTAGAATTTCTTCGCGTAGTAGTGGAATAACATACTCAGTACTATGCAAGCTTTTTGCTTTTTCCATATATTTGTGAATAGTATCATTGACAGAATATTTATTTATTTGTTTTGCAATTACTTGAATGTATATTCTGTAATCTGATTTGCCTCCTCGATGAGGCCAATGACTTTCTGGCACAATTCTTCAGTGGCACCGCAGACCAGATCGGGCTTCATGACATTAAATTCACCTCCTTTCGTGTGATAGATAACACCACCGGCCTCTCTCAATATGACAGCACCAGCAGCAATATCCCACGGCTGCAGGTCATCGACATGGTAGGCATCGCACTGACCCGTCGCCACATAGCAGAGAGCCAGAGCTGCGCTGCCAAAGCTGCGAGTGCTGTTAGTAAACAGAGAGTATTACCATATATATATATAGTACTATATATGATCGTTATGCAACTTACGCTGCGGCGTTTGAGCCCAACTTGTAGATGCGTTTGAGATTCTTGTCTCGCACAGTTGCAGCGTGTATCAATGAAATTTCATAGGCAATCACCGATTGATTCATCTGCAAGGAAAAGCTCGTCAATGAATATAAGCTCGCTCTCTTTCTTTTCCTCTCTCTCTTTCTCTATCGCTATCTTTCTCTGCAAGAGTGCTTAAAGTTTTGTTTATAAAGCCAAAAGTTTTGTTTATGAACCGAGTACAAGCAAACAACTAATTTGGACAGTTTAAAGTGCACTGCATCATGATACAGCAGTAAGTTCGTTCCGAGATTATCATCTTATCGTCGAACGTCTGTGGGTTGTGTAATAATAGATTCCCTTCCACCTACCGTTGTTATGCTGGACGTGTAAATGCGTTTGCCATTAAGGTAAGCGCCGTGACCTTTCCATGCCGAGAACAATTCATTTGCCGGCGTACTGTAGATTATGCCAACGACCAGCTCCTTGTTGATGGCCAAACCCACCGAGATACAACAGTGTGGAATGCGATGAATAAAATTAGTGGTGCCATCAATGGGATCGATGATCCATGTGGGTGCATCTGTTAGTTCGGCCTTGCGTTTCGCAGCCGCTGATTCCTCCTCGCCAATGATAAGAGATTCGGGAAAGGCAGCCTGCAGACCTTCAATCAGGGTATCTTCGATCTGTTTGTCGTAGACCGTGACCAAATCGTAGAAGTCCGCCTTAACCTTGTAATCCGTTTTGGGCTTCGAGTATCCCTCCATTAACAAGGGGCCACATTTCTTAACCAATTCCAGGGAGACTTCATAGTATTCCTTGAGTTTCTCCTCACTAATCGGATTGTTGCTCATGATTCTGCTGTTTCTGAACGCTTGACTTGGAGCTGACACTGTCCACTGACTTCTAAATCCAATATCTGAGTACATTTGCCGGTGGACAGCTGATGAAAAGCTTTTTTAAGCTTTCGGCATGCACACAGAGCTTTGATCATTTGACTAGGGGGTATATTGTTTTATGAGATAACATGCATGTTTTTTTTTTTACCAAACGAGTGCGAGTTTGAAAAGTTGATAAGAACAAGTCCAAAACTATGTTTAATTAAGGTGTGTGTTATGCATATATCTATAAACAAAGAACAACACCTTGTGGTGTAGTTATAAAAAAATAACTAGATTATATTATCTCTTCTTAAGCAAGAAAAAGCGTAGGAAATATTCGTTGTAAACTAATTGCTTTAATGCCATCAATTATCAACATCGCACAGCAAGCTGTTCGAGCAAATCGCACTAAACTTCTTCATCGGTCTCACTTCCTACAGACTTAGCTAAATCTGCCTTGCGTATGAGAAGCTCTATTGCTTTCCGTAACGTCTCTGTGCCGGCACAAATAAGATCAGGCTTCATGATATCAAAGGGGCCTCCATAGGGATGGGTGACAACGCCCCCAGCTTCGCGGATAAGCAAATACCCAGCAGCACAGTCCCAGGGATACATATCTTCAATGTGGAAGGCATCCAGATTCCCGGCGGCGACCATGCAAAGTGAATCCACCACAGCTGAGTAGCCCAGCAGACTGAAGGATAGATAGATGTTGTTTATCAGGGGATTAACTCGAATCTCATATCTGATATTTACATACCGTCTCGCCTGGGAGCCCACATAATAGATGCGTTTAATGTGCTTGTTTCTTATCTTTGGCGCATGGAGCAGGCACACTTCATACGCCACATTGGCATCGTTAAGATGCTCACAGTTGCTCACATGGATTGGTTGTCCATTGCAGAAGGCTCCCTGTCCTTGCTTTGCAGTATAGAGCTTACCCTGGGCAGGATTGTTCACGACGCCCAGAACGATTTGCTTGTTTATCGAGAGTCCAATTGAGACGGACACATGGGGTATTTGTTTGATGAAATTAGAGGTACCGTCGATGGGATCAATGATCCATGTGGGCGCATCGGTTAGCTCCTTGGTGACATTGTTGTTCTTGTGCGTATCCTCCTCGCCAATGAACTTGTGCTCTGGATAGGTGGCCAGTATGCTTGACATCAGAAACTCCTCGATTTCGTTGTCATAATCGGTGACCACATTATGGAACTCATTGCACTTGAGTGCAACCGATTTGCCAGCATTCTGATATCCTTCAAGCAATATCTCACCTGCCCGAACAGCCAGCGGGTAAATGAACTTGTAAAGTTCCTCGATTTGCGTCTCGCTTGCCATTATCTCGAGCGTTGTCACCTGTCTGTGAACTGAATGCGCACTGCGAATTCAAAACTGGTTTCCCATTCCGTTCTCTGTCAAGTAACTGAACTTTGTGAGATACGACGAGCTTTTTGTTTTTGTTTTTTAATGGCTTTGCAACTGAAAATATGCTTGATGTGAGAGAACAGCGCACAGTGGTCGCTGATATAGAAAAAGTGTGTATCTACCAGGTATAGCCATATAAAACTGCGTTTTACTTCGTTGTTAATTATCGATAATAACAATTATCGAAAAATTTTTGGTACAA
This sequence comes from Zaprionus bogoriensis, assembly GCA_035046045.1. NCBI lineage: Eukaryota > Metazoa > Arthropoda > Insecta > Diptera > Drosophilidae > Zaprionus > Zaprionus bogoriensis. The sequence goes on along the minus strand of JAWNOI010000191.1, from coordinate 1,411,137 downwards.
ATTTTTTATCATCTTTTGATATCTGGCAACACTGCTCAAACGGTTTTTTGCGAGTTTTTTCCAATATCAATTTTTTTTCTAATATTGAAAATGTCGAGTTTTATACCCACAAACCACGATTCGCGGACATCGTTGCTTTTCTGCTTTCTTTCAAAGAAAACTGCTGTGGAAGCTCAAAAAATGCTTGTGGATGCTTACGGTGTGCATGCCCTAAGCATTAGAAGTTGCCAATCCTGGTTTAAAAAAATCCGGAGCGGTGAAATTGGAGTTGATAATGAAAAGCGTGGAAGACCAGCAAAAAAGTTTCAGGACACTGAATTGCAGGCGTTGCTTGATCAGGAGGATGGCCAAACCCAATAACAACTAGCAGAACAATTGAATGTTGACCAGAGCACCGTTGAAAAACGCCTCAAAGCCATGGGGAAAAGCTTAAAAGCCGGCAGATGGGTTCCGCATGAGCTCAATTAACACCAACAAGAGAACAGAAAAAAAACTTGCGAAATTCTCTTGGAACGGTACAAAAGGAAGTCGTTTTTGCATTGCATTGTCACTGGGGATGAAAAGTGGATCTATTTTTAAAACCCCAAACGAAACAAACATTTTTTTAGCCCAGGCCAGCCGGCCCAATCCCAATCTCGGCCAAACCGTTTCGGCCGCAAAGCCATGCTGTGCCTTTTCTGGGGATCAGGCCGGAATCGTTTGGTATGAGCTCCTAAAACCGGGTGAAACCGTTGATGGCGAACGCTACCAGCAACAATTGAAAGAATTGAAAGAATCTCTGCTCAAAAAACGCCCAGAATGCGCAAAAAGGCAGCACAAAGCAATTCTTCTGGACAACAACAAGCATCACACCGGGCAAGAGGCACCAAGGAATTGGTAGCCACATTTGGCTGGGAGTCCTTACCCCATGCGGCTTATTCACCTGACTTGGCTCTTGTTCGCCAGTTTGGGACACGGATTAGCCAATCAGCGCTTCGATTCCTAAGAAGACCTTAAGGATTGGCTAGAAGACTGGTTTAGGTCCAAGGAAAAGGAATGCTTCTGGCGAGGAATTCATAAATTGACCGAAAGATGGGCAAAATGTGTGGATTCTGAAGGGGCATACTTGAAAATTGAAATTGTCACAATTTTTTTTAAATAAACCTCCAAAGTTGTAAAAAAAACGCGGTTTCATATGGCTACACCTGGTATATATAAGATATTATACATTATACATCATAAACCTGAGCAATTTGGAAATTTTCTGACTTATCTCAATTGTGCAGCATGTTTTTCCTTTGCAGGCGCCCACGCAGCCCGGCCAGGGTCCGCCTGGTGGTCCACCCGGTGGTCAGCCGGAGCGCTCTGGCCAGGAGAATCTGCATGCGCTGCAACGGGCGATTGATTCGATGGAGGAGAAGGGCCTACAGGAAGATCCACGCTACTCACAGCTGCTAGCAATGCGTGCCACCTCCAAGCATCAGCATCTCAACGGCAATCAGGTCAATCTGCTGCGCACACAGATCACCGCTTACCGAATGCTAGCACGCAACAAACCCATTTCGATGCAAATGCAACAAGCGCTGCAGGCGGCACAGCAACAAACCCAGCAGCCACCGCCGACGATTGGGCCGCCAGGTATGCCGGGAGGACCGCCACCAGGTGGTCCACACGCGGGGCAACCGCCAATGCAGCCACAACAGCCGCCTTCGACGGGTACACCGCCACAATGTTCCACGCCGCCGGCTAGCCCGTACGGGCCACCTGTGCCAGGTCAAAAAATGCAACCCGCACCACCTCCACACATGCCGGGGCAACCGCTGCAGCCACAGCCACCACACATAGGTGGTGTGCCGCCACCGCCTCCGCAACAACAGCAACCTCCGCCAACACCACAACAGCAGCAACAGCAACAACAGTTGCAACAACAGCAGCAGCAGCAACAGCAACAACAGCAGCAGCAACAACAACAACAACAGCAGCAACAGCAGCAGCAACAACAACAACAACAGCAACAACCACTGCAACCTCCGCCTGAGCAAATGCAGCATCAGCCAATGCCCAATGGTGGAAAACCTCTAGCCATGGGTGCTGCTGGCGGGCAGCCGTTGATACCGCCCACACCCATGGCCATGCAGGCGCAAGGTGTGCGCCCACCGGCCCCTGGGCTTCCGGGCAGTCAGGTGGCACCACCGCCAGGCCCACCACGTCCTGGCGCACCACCTGGTCAGCAGCAGCCAATGCCCAAGCCGAATCGTGTAACCACTGTGGCGAAACCTGTGGGCCTGGACCCGATAACACTGCTGCAAGAGCGCGAGAACCGCATTGCCGCTCGGATCTCGTTGCGAATGCAAGAACTACAGCGTCTTCCGGCCACCATGTCCGAGGATCTTCGCCTGCAGGCGGCGATCGAGTTGCGTGCGCTGCGCGTGCTCAATTTCCAACGGCAGCTGCGCATGGAAATTGTACAGTGCACGCGTCGGGACACAACACTGGAGACGGCAATCAACATGAAGTTCTACAAGCGTACCAAGCGCCAAGGACTGCGCGAGGCGAGGGCCACTGAGAAGCTAGAGAAGCAACAGAAGCTGGAGGCAGAGCGCAAACGGAGGCAGAAACATCTCGAGTTCCTGGCTGCAGTGCTGCAGCATGGCAAGGATCTGCGCGAATATCATCGCAACAACAAGGTAGGTAGAGCATGAATTCGAAGCCAAAACGAAGCTAATCATATGGGTATATCGCAATTTCAGGCTCAACTGGCACGAATGAACAAGGCAGTGATGAATTACCATGCGAACGCGGAACGAGAACAGAAGAAGGAACAGGAGCGCATTGAGAAGGAGCGTATGCGTCGCCTGATGGCCGAGGATGAGGAAGGCTACCGCAAGCTCATTGATCAGAAGAAGGACAAACGTTTGGCATTCCTGCTGTCGCAGACGGACGAGTATATAAGCAATCTCACGCAGATGGTGAAACAGCACAAGGACGACCAGATGAAGAAGAAGGAAGAGGAGGGCAAGCGCCTGCAGATGTACAAAAAGGAGCTTCTTATGAGCGGCGAATATGTGAACATAGATGAGGGCAACATAGCGGCAGATATGCGAGTGCATGTCGTGGAGCAATGCACCGGCAAGAAACTAACGGGAGATGATGCACCCATGCTGAAGCATTTGCATCGCTGGCTAAATATGCACCCCGGCTGGGATTGGATTGACGAAGACGATGAGGATGATAATGATGAATCGCCAGAGAAGAAAACGAGACCGAAGCTCGAGGAGCAGGTACAATCGGAGCGCAATACGGCCAACGAAGGATCTGAAGACACCACAGATAAGTCGGCACAGCCTGGCGATGCCGAAGCCAGTGATTTAATTAACCAGGTCAAGGTGGAGGATGATGAGTATCGTACCGAGGAGCAGACATACTACAGCATTGCCCACACGGTGCACGAGAAGGTCACCGAGCAGGCCAGCATTATGGTGAACGGCCAGCTTAAGGAGTATCAGCTGAAGGGTCTGGAGTGGCTTGTCTCCCTGTACAACAACAATTTGAATGGCATTCTCGCCGATGAGATGGGTCTGGGAAAGACAATCCAGACGATTTCACTGGTCACCTATCTGATGGACCGCAAGAAGGTGATGGGTCCGTATCTGATCATCGTTCCCCTGTCCACGTTGCCCAATTGGGTGCTGGAGTTCGAGAAGTGGGCGCCTGCTGTTGGTGTGGTTAGCTACAAGGGTAGTCCACAGGGACGTCGCCTGCTGCAGAATCAAATGCGTGCGACCAAATTCAATGTCCTGCTGACCACATACGAGTATGTGATCAAAGATAAGGCAGTGCTGGCCAAAATCCAATGGAAGTACATGATTATCGATGAGGGTCATCGCATGAAGAATCATCACTGTAAGCTGACGCAAGTGCTCAATACCCACTACATTGCGCCCTATCGGCTCCTCTTGACCGGTACACCACTGCAGAATAAGCTGCCTGAGCTGTGGGCACTGCTCAACTTCTTGTTGCCCTCCATTTTCAAATCGTGCTCCACCTTTGAGCAGTGGTTCAATGCTCCGTTCGCCACCACCGGTGAAAAGGTTGAGCTGAACGAGGAGGAAACTATTTTGATTATTCGTCGTCTTCACAAGGTGTTGCGTCCATTCCTCTTGCGTCGCCTCAAAAAAGAGGTGGAACACCAGCTGCCCGACAAGGTCGAGTACATCATCAAGTGCGATATGTCTGCGCTGCAGCGCGTGCTCTACAAGCACATGCAGAGCAAGGGTGTCCTGCTCACCGATGGCTCCGAGAAGGGAAAACATGGCAAAGGAGGAGCCAAGGCGCTGATGAATACGATTGTCCAGCTGCGTAAGCTCTGCAACCATCCCTTCATGTTCCAGCATATCGAGGAGAAGTACTGTGATCACACAGGCGGACATGGTGTAGTTTCTGGTAAGACTAAGAATTCACACTCTCAAGCAACATGTTGCTAAAATCTTTTATTCTTTTAGGACCCGATCTCTATCGTGTGTCGGGCAAGTTTGAGCTTCTGGATCGTATTCTGCCCAAGCTGAAGGCCACCAACCATCGCGTGTTGCTCTTCTGTCAGATGACGCAGTGCATGACCATTATCGAGGATTATCTTAGCTGGCGTCAGTTTGGCTATCTACGTCTGGATGGTACTACCAAGGCCGAGGATCGTGGCGATTTGTTGCGTAAATTCAATGCCAAGGACTCGGACTATTTCGTCTTCTTGTTGTCTACGCGAGCAGGCGGTCTCGGTTTGAACTTGCAAACTGCCGATACTGTGGTGATCTTTGACTCGGATTGGAATCCACATCAGGATCTGCAGGCTCAGGATCGAGCCCATCGTATTGGCCAGCGCAACGAGGTGCGTGTTTTGCGTCTTATGACGGTGAACTCTGTGGAGGAGCGTATCCTGGCCGCGGCTCGTTACAAGCTCAACATGGACGAAAAGGTCATTCAGGCAGGCATGTTCGATCAAAAGTCGACGGGCAGTGAGCGACAGCAGTTCCTGCAAACGATTCTGCATCAGGACGACAATGAGGAGGAGGAAGAGAACGAGGTGCCAGATGACGAGATGATTAACATGATGATTGCGCGCAGCGAAGAGGAAATTGAGATCTTCAAGAAAATGGATATTGAACGCAAGAAAGAGGACGAGGATATCCATCCGGGCAGAGAGCGTTTAATCGACGAGTCCGAGCTGCCCGACTGGCTGACCAAGGACGACGATGAAGTAGAACGGTTCCATTATCAGTATGATGAAGATACAATTTTGGGTAAGTGGAGACAGCATCCGTTTGCAGACACCAAGCTAACGCCATTTCTTATTCAGGTCGCGGTTCTAGGCAGCGTAAGGAGGTCGACTACACGGACAGCCTGACCGAGAAAGAGTGGCTTAAGGCTATCGATGATGGCGCCGAGTTCGATGAGGAGGAGGAAGAGGATAACGATTCCAAGCGAAAGCGACGTAAACGCAAAAATCGCAAAGACGAATCCGATGATGATTCGCTCATATTGAAGCGGCGACGCCGTCAGAACCTGGACAAGCGCTCCAAGAAGCAGATGCACAAGATCATGAGCGCAGTCATCAAGCACACACAGGATGGCCGTACGTTGTCAGAGCCATTCATGAAGTTGCCCTCACGTCAGCGGTTGCCGGACTACTACGATGTCATCAAGCGACCCGTGGACATTAAGAAAATCCTGCAACGCATTGAGGATTGCAAGTATGCAGATCTCAACGAGCTGGAGAAGGACTTCATGCAGCTCTGCCAGAATGCGCAAATCTATAACGAGGAGGCATCGCTCATCTATCTGGACTCCAAGGCCTTGCAGAAGGTATTCGTCAGTGCTCGGCAAAGAGTCACAGCCGCAGCGGATGCGGCTGCTGTCGCTGCCGGCGAGAACACCAGTGAGGCGCAGGGCAACGGTGGCGGCGGATCTGATAATTCGGATAACGATGATGATGACGGCGATGATGGGTCGGATGATGAGGAAATAGCCACTACCTCGGCGGCAGCAGTGAAAATGAAACTAAAGCTGAATAAATCCTTGGCCAGTGCACCGGCCACGCCCACACAATCATCGGCAGCTGCATCAGTGGCCAGCAGTGGAGCAGCAACGACATCGAAGAAGCAGACACGACGCAAGCGCTCCCAAAAGAAGTACACCATATCCGATGATGATGACGATGACATGGACTAGCTACCATTGGGCATAATCTTCAGGCGAGCCGGTGCCGAATGCAACTAACATTTAGTTCTATTAATTTAAGCGTGACAGTTTTCTCTTTAAGTTAAATCCCGATTCAATACGCATTTGTGACCAAAACCACACCCCCTCCCCTTCCCCTTCCCCCGCACATCCCGATAATGAAACTCTCGGCAGTTTTTCGCACATACAATACAATTCAATGGTATATACATATATATTTAAAGCAAATACTTTTTAAATAAATATACATGCTACAGTCTGTCACAAGTAAATCAGACTGTCTTTATACAGTGAATAAAACAACAACGGAATTTCAAAATGATATGCACTCACCCGCATCAGACACACACGCACATACACACACAGACAGGCAGACATAAACATGTATTTAAAGTACATCAATTGTTTTTTAATAAATGCAAGGAACAACATGATCAACAACAATATGTGCACACTACAGTAGATAATGAAAGTATTCGTCACAGAACTCGTGCACGGAAGAGACATACTCCTCGTCGCCGCTGTCACTGCGCCTCAGTGGGATCTTGTGTGCATTCGCGTATAAATCCTCATTGCTGTTGACATCATCGCTTTCTGGAAAATGCAACATACGTCAATAACGTCATGCTACAATAGTATTTAATAGGTTTCTTGGTCTTGCTGCAGTCTGAAGAGACAAGGTTGTGCGCCAGATTATCTCGAGCAGGGAAACACGCTTATCTATATATTATTTATTATTTTTATAAGTCTAAGATTTTCTTTTGTAATACATTTAATGGGTTTAGTGCACATTGTCGGCTATTACGAGAGGCGGACTGTAATTACTACAGCAATTGTAGGTAATTGTAGATAGGTTTTCGGGTAGTAGAAAACTGCATATTATCTCCGGCTACAGAGATAAGACACTGTCATCATAGTTATCAGTGTTTACATCCTAAATACCCGGTGTAAATAGAGCATATTGTTAACCCTTGAGAAGTAGGCGAAAAAAGCGCTGGCAAGCTTGGAGAGACTCACGTTGACTTGACCCATGAACTCACCCCTGTACTTTTGCTTTCGGGCCAAGCGTAGCCTGGAACTGGAGAGCACAGCCTCGTCGCCCAGGTCGAGTTCGTGGTCCCTGGACGATCTGGAATAACGTATGGGCGGCGCCAGAAACCAGTACGATTGCATGATGCCCTTCAGGCCGGGCATTTGCCGCAGCTCCTCGAGCTTTTCCGGCTGCTTGGCAAGCGATTGGAATGCCCTCAACTGCAACGTAACCGGCTGCGATGTGGAGTTAATCAACCGGATGACTGACTTCGCAGCTGTGGAGCAGACCATGGGGTATACTTTGATATGCGGATCTGTCGGCACATTGGTGTAGGCCACCCCCAGCGAGCGTCGATTCAGATAGAACTCTAGATGGCCCCGGGTGCGATCCAGAAAGATGCCCACCAGGCACCCTTGCGAGAACTTCTGTCCGTAGGGCAGCTGGTCGCCGCAGTGCTGGATTTTTCCATTGTACGAGTAGCCCCACGACTGAGCGTTCGTTCCCAAGGCGGAGACAAAGTGGAATTTAAATTGTTCCAGATTGACGTTATCAGTGCCGATGCCGAACATCTAGAAGAGATTGGATTGGAATGTGCTGCTGCTGTAGTAATCTGTAAATTTCGTAATGGTGAAGCATTAAAGGGCTCATAACTAAGTGTTCATCTTGCTAATCAGTCCGTTGATTTCCTCGTTCCCAGACTGACTGCCTGACAGTTCGGCCGGCCTTATCAGCGCCAAAGGCGCTTATCTGGGTGACTATTTGGTCTGCTTACCACATCTGTGCCCGCCAGCGCTGTAATGACACGCATCTCCCAGAAGTGCACCTTGTCGTGCTGCAGCGGCTGATCGCCGCGCACGATCGAGGTGCCCTGGCTGTAGGTCGGATGGAAGATGATGTCTCTGGCGAGGATCTGTGCGTCGGAGTCATCCGCTTTGTGCCACTGCCACTGCAGACCGTTGCCAGTGTCCTCGCCGCAGCGGCAGGTCACCAGTTCGGGTATATGCCCCTTGTGGTTGGCCACATCGATGCAGCTGGGGAACCGGCAATCGCAGAAGCCGGGACAGCGCAGAGCTTGATCTGTACTTGGCAGCGGCAGCATGCTGATATGTTTATCTGCGGGTGTGTTTGTGTTTGTGTGTGTGTGCGCGTCGTGTGTTTATTTACTTCACTGGCCCGGTTACACACTTCACACACGCTCGCGCTGAGGTCGCACAGCAACTGATGTGCTTGTTGATTTGCTGCTCAATTTATTACAATTACAGGAGAGCGTCTTTGTGTTTGCAGCTCATTGTTTACCTTTACTTTACAAGGTGCTTGGTGTGACCAGTCCCAGGCAGTGTTGCGAAATGCGAGAGCAGCATTATCGATAGTATTGCACATCGATATATCGATATTAGTTATGCGATGAGGCACTTATCGCTTCATCTCACATACCTAAGCGGCGGCAGAGTGGACTGTAAACGCGTTAAAATTGCAAAAATTATTAAATTGTGCCCCCAAAACGTAAAGAAAACTACTAACAAATATGGCGGATGCCGCAGCGCGTCAATTGCAGTACGAGTACAAGGCGGTAAGTGGCTAAGCATTGGTATTTCACACAACAATAAAGACTGCCGCCACATGCGGTAAACGTTTGCCGAAGAAAAAAATTGTTTATTAACTTTTTGTTCGTTCCAGAACTCGAATCTTGTGCTGCAAGCTGATGTACGCCTCATCGAGCGTCCGCGCCGCGATGAAGCCACTGGCGAAGTGTGCTCTTTGGTTGGTAAGTTGGACGGTACTCGAATGGGCGATCGGTATCAACGCACGAAGCCCGAGAAGACGGAGGAGCGCAAGGTGAAGAGGCAGAAGCGTGATGAGGCACAGTACGATTTTGAGCGCATGAAGGGCGCCACACTGCTCTCCGAGGGTATTGATGAGATGGTCGGCATTGTCTATCGCCCCAAAACGCAGGAGACGCGCCAAACCTACGAGGTGTTGCTCAGTTTCATACAGGAGGCTCTCGGAGATCAGCCGCGAGATATTCTGTGTGGAGCTGCAGATGAAATTCTCGCTGTGCTCAAGAACGAGCGCCTGAAGGATCGAGAGCGTAAGCGTGACGTGGACAGCTTGTTGGGAGAAGTAACCGACGAACGATTCGCACTGCTCGTCAATCTCGGCAAGAAGATCACAGACTTTGGAAGCGATGCGGTAAATGCCCTCACGGCAGCAACTACCAACGATGAGCAAATCGATGAGACGTACGGCATCAATGTGCAGTTCGAGGAGTCCGAGGAGGAGAGTGACAATGACATGTATGGCGAAATCCGCGATGATGATGCGCAGGATGAGGGCGAGGAAGCGCGCATAGATCATACTTTGCATGCCGAGAATGTAAGTTCCATACTAGTATACATCTTAAAAACTAAACCTAATCCCTTTACCTCCCAACAGTTAGCCAGCGAAGAGGCTGCGAGCAATGTGAAGAAGGATCGACTGCTTCATCCATTGGACATCGACGCCTACTGGCTGCAGCGTTGTCTCAGCAAGTATTACAAAGACGCTATGGTTTCCCAGAGCAAGGCTGCAGATGTCCTGAAGATACTGAAAGATGCTGCCGACGAACGCGATTGCGAGAATCAGCTGGTGCTGCTGCTGGGCTACGATTGCTTTGACTTTATCAAGCAGCTGAAGCTGAATCGGCAGATGATACTCTACTGTACCATGCTGGCGTCGGCACAAACCGACAGTGAGCGACAACGCATAAGGGAGAAGATGCGTGGCAACACAGCACTGGCAAAGATCCTGCGTCAACTGGACACGGGCAAGGCTGATGAGCAGGAGGAGGCCGATGCACGTGCCAATAAACGTGGAAAAGGAGATGCAGACGATGGTGGAGCAGCTGCTGCCGGCCAGGTGCCAGGTGTACGCCAACTCCTCGAATTGGACGAGCTAGCCTTCACTCAGGGTTCACATTTCATGGCGAACAAACGTTGCCAGCTGCCCGATGGCAGTTACCGCAAACAGCGTAAGGGCTACGAGGAGGTGCATGTGCCCGCATTGAAACAGGTGCCCTTCGATGCCGACGAGGAGCTGCAACCCATTGACAAGTTGCCGAAATATGTGCAGCCTGTGTTCGAGGGATTCAAAACACTGAACCGCATTCAGAGTCGCCTCTACAAGGCCGCCCTGGACAGTGATGAGAACATGCTGCTGTGTGCGCCCACGGGTGCAGGTAAAACCAATGTCGCGCTGCTCACCATGATGCGCGAGATTGGCAAGCACATCAATGAGGATGGCACAATCAATGCGCAGGACTTCAAGATCATTTACGTGGCTCCAATGAAGTCTCTGGTACAGGAAATGGTCGGTAACTTTGGACGTCGCCTGGCCTGCTACAATCTCACAGTGTCCGAGTTGACGGGAGATCATCAGCTGACGCGAGAGCAGATTGCAGCCACCCAAGTGATTGTCTGCACGCCGGAGAAGTGGGATATTATAACCCGGAAAGGCGGCGAGCGAACGTTCGTCTCGCTCGTTCGCCTGGTGATCATCGATGAAATCCATCTGCTTCACGATGAGCGTGGTCCGGTGCTGGAGGCGCTTGTGGCACGTACCATACGCAACATTGAGACCACGCAGGAGGACGTGCGCCTGGTGGGCTTATCCGCCACGTTGCCGAACTACCAGGATGTTGCGACATTCCTGCGCGTCAAACCGGACAAAGGACTCTTTTACTTCGACAACAGCTACCGTCCTGTGGCCCTGGAGCAGCAGTATATTGGTGTCACCGAGAAGAAGGCATTAAAGCGTTTCCAGGTCATGAATGAGATCGTGTATGAGAAGACAATGGAGCACGCTGGGCGAAATCAGGTGCTCGTTTTTGTACACTCTCGCAAGGAGACAGGCAAGACGGCACGTGCCGTGCGAGATATGTGCCTGGAACAGGACACATTAGGTAGTTTCCTGCGCGAGGGATCTGCCAGCATGGAGGTGCTTCGCACCGAAGCGGAGCAGGTGAAGAATACAGAACTGAAAGAACTGCTGCCCTATGGTTTTGCCATACATCATGCTGGAATGACGCGTGTGGATCGTACCTTGGTGGAGGATCTGTTTGCAGATCGGCACATCCAGGTGCTGGTGTCGACCGCTACTCTGGCCTGGGGTGTCAACTTGCCCGCCCACACGGTCATCATCAAGGGCACACAGGTCTACAATCCGGAGAAAGGTCGCTGGGTTGAGCTCAGCGCGTTGGATGTACTCCAGATGTTGGGACGTGCAGGTCGTCCACAATACGATACCAAGGGTGAGGGTATCCTCATTACCAATCACAGCGAGCTGCAGTTCTACCTATCGCTGCTTAATCAGCAGCTGCCCATCGAATCGCAGTTCGTGTCCAAACTGCCGGACATGCTCAATGCGGAGATTGTGCTGGGCACAGTGCAGCATTTGCAGGACGCCGTGAACTGGCTGGGCTACACCTATCTGTACATTAGAATGCTGCGCAATCCCACCTTGTATGGAGTCTCGCACGATGCAATCAAGGCTGATCCACTGCTCGAACAGCATCGTGCGGATCTGCTGCACACGGCCGCCTGTTGTCTGGAAAGGAGCGGGCTAATCAAGTACGAAAGGAAGACGGGACACTTCCAGGTCACGGATCTGGGACGCATTGCATCGCATTACTATCTAACGCACGAGACAATGTTGACCTACAATCAACTGTTGAAGCAAACTTTGAGTGAAATCGAGCTGTTCCGCGTCTTCTCGCTGTCCTCGGAGTTCCGTCACATCTCTGTGCGTGAGGAGGAGAAACTCGAGCTGCAAAAGCTGATGGAACGTGTGCCCATACCCATCAAGGAGTCCATTGAGGAGCACAGTGCCAAGGTGAATGTCCTGCTGCAGGCCTACATCTCGCAATTGAAGCTGGAGGGATTCGCCCTGATGTCCGACATGGTGTTTATCACTCAATCTGCTGCGCGTCTCATGCGTGCCATTTTCGAGATTGTGCTGACACGCGGTTGGGCACAGCTGGCCGATAAAACGCTGACGCTCTGCAAGATGATTGATCGTCGTATGTGGCAGTCGATGACGCCGTTGCGCCAATTCAAGAAGATGCCCGACGAAATCGCCAAGAAGCTGGAGAAGAAACACTTCCCCTGGTCGCGTCTGTATGATCTGGAAGCCCATGAGCTGGGCGAACTGATACGTGTGCCTAAGCTGGGAAAGACCATACACAAGTTTGTCCACCAGTTTCCCAAGCTGGAGCTATCGACGCACATTCAGCCCATAACCCGCGCCACTCTGCGAGTGGAGCTAACAATCACACCCGACTTCCAATGGGATGAGAAGGTGCATGGCCAGTCGGAGGGATTCTGGGTGCTGATTGAGGATGTCGACTCGGAGCTAATACTGCATCACGAGTTCTTCTTGCTCAAGCAAAAGTATGCCCAGGACGAGCATCAGCTGAAGTTCTTTGTGCCTGTATTCGAGCCACTGCCTCCGCAGTATTTCCTGCGCATTGTCTCGGATCGTTGGATTGGTGCCGAGACGCAGCTGCCCGTGTCCTTTAGGCATTTGATACTGCCTGAAAAGAATATGCCGCCAACGGAGCTGCTAGATCTACAGCCGCTGCCCATAAGCGCGCTTAGGCAACCGAAATTCGAGGCGTTCTACTCGCAGCGCTTCCCGCAATTCAATCCCATTCAGACGCAGGTCTTCAATGCAGTCTACAATAGCGACGACAATGTCTTTGTGGGCGCACCCACAGGATCTGGCAAGATGACCATTGCAGAGTTCGCCATTATGCGTCTGTTCAGCCAGAGCAGCGATGGACGTTGTGTTTACCTCGTCTCGCAGGAGGCGCTCGCAGATCTGGTCTTCGCCGACTGGCACGCCAAGTTTGGTGCTCTGGACATCAAGGTGGTCAAGCTGACAGGTGAAACGGGCACAGATCTGAAGCTAATCGCCAAGGGACAGCTTATAGTCACGACAGCAGATAAGTGGGATGTCCTGTCGCGTCGTTGGAAGCAGCGCAAGAATGTGCAGCAGGTGAATCTGTTCATAGTCGACGAACTGCAGATGGTCGGCGGCGAGGAGGGTCCCGTCATGGAGATTGTCTGCTCCAGGATGCGTTATATCAGCTCACAAATCGAGAAACAGATTCGCATTGTGGCATTGTCCGCATCGCTGACAGATGCACGCGATGTTGCCCAGTGGCTCGGCTGTAATCCGAATGCCACATTCAATTTCCACCCCAGCGTGCGTCCCATACCGCTAGAGCTGCACATACAGGGATTCAATGTTACGCACAACGCCACGAGAATCGCGACCATGTCGAAGCCTGTGTACAATGCCATACTCAAGTACAGCGCCCACAAGCCCGTCATTGTCTTTGTCTCGTCCAGGAAGCAAGCGCGTCTTACGGCCATCGATATACTTACGTATGCTGCCTCTGATCTGCAGCCGAATCGGTTCTTCCATGCCGAGGAGGAGGATATACAGCCCTTCCTCGAACGCATGACAGATAAGACGCTGAAGGAAACACTTGCCCAGGGTGTGGCGTATCTGCACGAGGGCCTGTCAGCGTCGGATCATCGACTGGTCGAGCAGCTCTTTGATTCCGGCGCTGTACAGGTGGCCGTTGTCTCCCGCGATCTCTGCTGGGGCATGAGCATCTCGGCGCACCTGGTAATTGTTATGGACACACAGTTCTACAATGGCAAGAATCATTCGTATGAGGATTATCCAATCACGGACGTGCTGCAGATGATTGGACGTGCCAATCGACCCAATGAGGATGCGGATGCCAAGTGTGTGCTGATGTGCCAGAGCTCCAAGAAGGATTTCTTCAAGAAATTTATTAACGAGCCGCTGCCCATCGAAAGCCATTTGGACCATCGCATGCACGACCATTTCAATGCTGAGGTCGTGACCAAAACCATCGAGAACAAACAGGATGCTGTGGACTATCTAACATGGACGTTCCTCTATAGGCGCTTGACGCAGAATCCCAACTATTACAATCTACAGGGTGTCACTCATCGCCATTTGTCCGATCATCTGTCGGAGCTGGTGGAGAATACACTCAGCGATCTGGAGCAGTCCAAGTGCATCAGTGTTGAGGATGACATGGACACGCTGCCACTCAATCTGGGCATGATCGCCGCCTACTACTATATCAACTACACAACTATCGGTAAGAGCCACGAGTGCTACGAGTATACATAAACTTATCATTAAATCTTATTTTCTTGCCTCTTCTCTGCACAGAACTCTTCAGTTTATCCTTGAATAGCAAAACCAAAGTCCGCGGTCTGCTGGAGATTATCTCGTCGGCGGCTGAGTACGAGGATGTTGTGGTGAGACATCATGAAGAGCAGGTGCTGCGCACGCTCTCCCAACGCTTGCCGAACAAGCTGACAGGACCCAATGAAACGGCGCCCAAGTAAATATAATCTCTGCATTTAGTTGTGCTCCTTGTCATGCTCAAAGTTATCAATTTTCCATTGTAGATTCAATGATCCTCACATTAAGACCAACCTGCTGCTCCAGGCTCACTTGTCGCGCCTTCAGTTAGGCCCCGAACTGCAGGGGGATACTGAGCAGATTCTGAGCAAGGCAATACGCCTAATACAGGCTTGTGTGGATGTTCTCAGTTCGAATGGTTGGCTATCGCCCGCTGTGGCTGCTATGGAGTTGGCTCAGATGGTTACGCAGGCCATGTGGAGCAAGGACTCCTATTTGCGGCAACTGCCCCACTTCACCGCCGAGATTACAAAGCGCTGCACGGATAAGGTGGGAATAATAACAGCGATTGTTGCGGCGCTTTACTAAATCCTACTTGCTTTATAGAAAATCGAAACTGTTTTCGATATTATGGAACTGGAGGATGAGGATCGCACACGGCTGCTGCAGTTGTCCGACGCACAAATGGCAGACGTGGCACGCTTCTGCAATCGTTATCCCAACATTGAGCTCAATTACGAGGTGGTCGATAAGGATCGCATCAATTCCGGCTCCACAGTCAATGTGGTGGTGCAGCTGGAGCGTGAGGATGAGGTTACCGGACCGGTAATTGCGCCTTTTTTCCCACAGAAACGCGAAGAAGGCTGGTGGGTGGTCATCGGAGATCCCAAGACCAATTCTCTGCTCTCCATCAAGCGCCTGACGCTGCAGCAAAAGGCCAAGGTCAAGTTGGACTTTGTTGCGCCCAGTCCGGGCAAGCACGACTATACCCTGTACTACATGAGCGACTCCTACTTGGGCTGCGATCAGGAGTACAAATTCTCCATTGAAGTGGGCGACTTTCAGTCGGAGAGCGAGAGCGAATCCGATTAAGCAAATAGACTATAGACTACCCCTAACAAACCAATAAAAACGAAATATTCAAATGTATCCAAGTGGCAGAAGTTTGTATATTTGATATAATTGCGGTCTGAACTCGTGGGTAAGTCGGTTAAGTGTTAGAACTTGTTTCAATAATCAGTATTGACTTGAGATATATACGATTCAGTATATATAATAAAGGGGAGAAGAGTTTCTTAGAGTAAGAAGTTAATTTATTTCGACTGGTTTAAGTTAATTAAGTAATAAGCAGCATTGAGTGGTTCACAAAGTCCAATTCATATTGGATACTCTTTCCCGGCCTTTAACGAGATACCGAAACGGATGAACCATGACTGGCGCCAGTGTTGCCGAATCCACCATTAGCAAAGGTGTTCGTGGAGGCGAAGTTGATGGTTTGTCCATTGGGCAGGTGGTAGACCTGACTGAGACCGGCACTTGCGGAATTGTTGCTGCCAAAGGGATTGCTGTTCTGCGATTGTGTGGCCGTGCCGGCAGAGGAGGCACCGAACGAGCCGTTGGCGCTCTGCGATTGGAAGCCCTGGGCTTGACCCTCAGCCGCCGATGAGCCCGAATTGAAGCCGTTGTTGTAGAAATTATTGGCAGCACCATTTGAGGCTGTCTGCTCCTGGTTGTAGCCATTAGGTCCCACAGGTCCCAGTGGTTTCAGATTCACATTGGCAGCAGCAGTGCCCCCTGACGGACCGGCGCCAGTATTAACCGACGAGCTGGTGCCACCAACGCCGGCAGAGGTGCCAGCTTGTACATTGCCACCGAAGCCGGAGTTGCCTGCTTGTGGATTGCCACCGAAGCCACCGGAGTTACCGAATCCACCGGAGTTACCGAATCCACCGGAGCTACCAAATCCACTAGGGCCACCGAAGTTACCAGGTCTATCGAAACCACCAGCTCCATTGAATCCTTCAGGGCCACCGAATTGCCGCTTCACGCGCTTGTGTGTCACATAGATGCCACTCAGCGAATCCTCCGCCTCCTCGCTCTGCGTAGAGCGCACACGCCTCACACTCACAGGTTGCGCCTTGGGCTTGATGTGAAGATTCGACTGCAAAACGACCTCCTCGATGGTTGCTCCCCTGGCGGCTATGTGTGTGTGTGGAGTTGCGGTCACATTTTCAGTTTCAGTTTCAGTTGAGAAAAATCAAACGATCGATGAAGTTACGATCTACTTACGCAACTCCTCCTGAACCTGCTTCTCGTTACGTTGCCTCAGCTGTGGTGCTGCTGACGTCGCTGCCAGGCAGCCGATGGCCAAGATTAGCATGCAAATTGCCGGATTCATGGCGCTGTTTATTAATGAATATTGAAAAAAAAATAGAACAAAATTGAAAAGCTTGCGGGGCGAGCACGTCCGTTAGCAACGCAGCGCCTCGATCGACTGTCGGAAGCTGCGCGCGCCGCTCGCGGTTTATGCCCCAAAACTGAAACTCTCACTTTTCAAACGCCAGGGGGCGCCCCCTCGGCTGAGGCGCTAATTGCGCTTATAAATATTTAAATATGGCTAATCGATATTTTGGCACATGTAACGCCAGACAAAGGCAGCGCAGGCATCATCAAGAGTTTCGACTTAGACAATAACTCGCCTCATCTCTTTCTCTTTTGTTAAATGCGACTACTAATAAAAACGTTATAAACGAACAAAAACAAGTCCACAAAAATCATAACCGGTTTCTGTTTCGTTTTCTTGAAGTTCATGCGGGAACTAGTTTGATTTCGATGCTCTCGCCTCTGTGCCTCTGTGCCGCTGTGCTGGCTGCCACTTTTTGGATTTCCTTTGCGGGAACAGATGATGCCGCCAGAACTGCTGCGCGTCTGTGTGTATCGGCTTGGGCTTGGGCAAAAGAGCGAGAGAGATTAGGCGGTGCAACCCAGTGAACCTGCTAGAGCGACGCTTGTCTCGAGAATTGTTCTGTCTAATCAGGCAAAAACGAAATCTCCCTTTACTTGATTACAAAATAATTTTTTTTCAATACTAAAACTTAAAAAAAAAATAAGAAATAATAATAATAAATAATATAAAAATAATAATTTAAATAAATAATCAACCGATTATCTTTAAAGTGAAAATACTTTTCAGCTTAGCACTTTGGGCTAAATTGCAAAATAATTTTGAAAATTTTCCAATATTTTTTTATATTTTTTTTACCGCTAAAATATATTAAGCAAATTACTATATATCTTCATGATGAAATTTAGACAGTATTAAATTTTCACAGTTGAAATAAAATAAATTCGATGCAACTCTTGCATCTAGGATGCTGGAAATATTTTCCAAAAATTTGTTCAACATTATTGAATTATTAAAATTCGTTAAAACTCACTATTTATCTTGCTCATAAAATAATAAAATAAAATAAAGCCAACACCCATACTATAGTCAATGTATAGTAGTCAAATAAAAACGTACTTAATTTAAATTTATGCAAAAATAAACACTTTATTCGGAGATTCAAATAAAATTGGAATATTTGTTTATTCTCTTCCGGTTCGCACTAATTTAATTAATAATTAAGTAAATGTTTTTAAGTTTCCTTAAATAAAAGACACACATAATTAATGGACACAGTAAATCTATGCATCATTCGAAATTTGAAGTGAACAATAACAAAATTTGTTTGCTGCTGAGATCGCTTAAGTAATTAAACAAATATGCTTGCTATATGTTAATGTATGTAAATGGAATTAATGCACACACATACACACACACACTTGTGTGTATGTAGTAGTAGTAACAAAATGTATAATAGATGTCATTGTCATGAGGCGCTTGAATGGTTTTTCCCGTTTTCTATCCGAAAAATGTTTGCGAGTTGAACTTACGATTAAAGTATGACAATTGCGGCTTTCCGAGTGTGTTTTTCTTTTTTCTCTGTTTAACTTATGCATTAGGTCAAGGAAACAACAAAACTGAGCACTGTTTGATATACATTTAGTATTTAGTAATTACTTCCTAATCATGTAGTTGAATGTAGCTGCCGCTGCTGCTGCTGCTGCCGCTGCTGCTGCACGTCTAATCTATTCGATGCCATGGGCAAAGATCATAACCAGTCCAGGCTCGACCATGACATCCTCAGTCATATGGACATTATCGCAGCTGAGCACAAGCACCGCCTGTTTGCCTGCAACAACAAAACCTTCAATAGGTCAGGCCCCTAGGGTTCGCCATGGATGGGGATGTGATCGAAACACTCACCTGGTATGCGCCGGCAGATATAGTTGTCGTAGATGCGCCGATTGTTTTGGCGCGTTTCCAGCGAGCTGAGGCCACGCGGCCAGCGCCTCTCGTGGCAGTTCTCCATCAGGCTATCTAGTATATGTGGCGGGCAACCGGACTCCGACAGGGCGCGCTTAATCATCAGCTAAATTCCAGAGAGGGAAGAGCTTAGTATTCGTATCTATGATGATATCACAATGCACTCACCTGCAGGGCATCGTCGGGCGTGGAGATCATGCCGCCCCAGCGCGTAACACGCGCTCTGGCCAAGGCGCTGCTCCAACGTATCACCTCGTCGCGTTCCATTTGATCGGCAATGGCGCGCATGGCTGGATTGGAGACGCGCATTGCACGCATAAAATCCTTAAAGAGCTGCAGCTCCCGCTTCAGCTCATTGATGGTCAGCTGCTGGTCGGTCAGTTCCGTCTTCAGCTGGCCCATCTGCTCCGTCTGCTTGACAATCAGTGTGCGCAGCTCTCGCACACAGTTGTGATCCTTCAGCTCGTCCTTGGGTATGTCGAAGCCACAGCCTTTCTCGCAGGGAAACGGACGCTTGGGATTGTGCACACACTCCTCCAGGTGCGAGTTGTATGCATCCAGTTTGAGCACGGCCGTGCAGCCATATGGCGCATTGTCGCAGGTAATTGACAGCCTAAAGGAGACCTCATTAGCAATTAGCTTGCACTCTCTCTCTCGCTCTCGCTCTCACTCACTGCTGTGTGCAGGTGTGGGCGAGACTTACCTGGACAACAAGTTGCGCAATATGCGCGGCACTGCACGTAAATTGGCCGTCGTTAGCGCATTGCGATCCACTGGACATGTGGGCTGTCGTGTTAGCCATTCATTAATGCAGCCCCGGCAGAAGGCATGTTCGCACATGACCGCCTAATCAAATGCAATTGACGCACACTTTAGTACCAACAACAAAAAAAAAAAGTGGTTTCGGTTTTCGGTGTTGTTGTTGTCAAACCTGCAGCGGATCCTCCAGCACGCCGGAACATATGGGGCATGTAAGCTCTTCGTCCACCTCGCCCTGGAAGCGATTGACGTCGTAGCCCATTGCAAGCGCTATTCGATTTTCAGTCAGTAGAGCTACATCAACGTTTATTGAATTTTTTCTGAAAATTGCAAAATCTTTTTTGCTGCGCTTGTATTGTTTAAGTGCTGGATAATAACGCAATGTGGGCGCTAGTGTTGTAAACTTGAAGCAAGACAATCGATTGTTGGGATTTTGTTAATTTTGATTCAAAGCACCGATAACTCGGTCGAAACACACTGTGATAACTGGTATAAAACTCACCGAAACTGGTCGAATTATATCGATAGGCAACCGGAAAGGCGAGGGAAAATTTAAAAATATTGAAAATTGAGTTTACAAATATTTGATAATATTTATTCAACAATTTAAGATACAAACACATGTAAATTATCGAATTTTTCGCTTTATAAAAATACTGAGTCTATGTTGGCTGAAGAAATTCGTCGGGTTGCTGAAAAATAACTAAAAACTAACACGAAACACCTACGAACGACAACAAATAACGCTGAAACAAATACCCCCAAGCTAAATCTCATTGCGGTCCTTCCAGCCATACTTCTGGCGCTGCTGCTGCTGCTTCTCCCTGCTATTTGAGTGCTTGCTGCTGCCGCCATTGAAGCCGCTCGCCTTGCTGGGCGCACAGTAGCACGAACGCTGCTGCGAATCGAGGTACGCCTTGCAGCCAAGCGTGAGGGTGCCGGTGAAGAGCATCTTGGCCGCCGCCTTGCAGCCCTTGGTCATCAGGTCGCTGGCAATGGACTTCTCGTAGCTGTCGCAGTAGCGGTAGAGGCAACGCTTGAAGTCCAAATCGCAGAGCTCCTTGTCGCTGTTGCACGTGTCGTAGCAGATGTCGTGGGCATTGCAGCAGGTCTCCATCTCGGCGGCGGGCAGGTACTCGGTGCTGATGCGCAGGCCTAGGGAGCCGCAGCCATCGGCCGTCGGCACGTAGAACTTGTTCTGCACCGCACGCGGCGCTGCAAGACACAGGTGCAAACACACAGGCACACGTCAGAGCGCTGCTCTCTGCGTCATTTACATAATGATAGACGGAAACTCACCCGTGCCGCCGCCGTCAGGCGCGGGGCACTGAAACACGCAGTTCTCCTCGACGGCCGCATCGAAGACCTCGTGCACTGTGCGAAACTTGCGTGCGATCGTGATGAAATTCTTGAAGAAGTCCCCGAAAATCGCCTCAGCCGCTATGATAGCGTCCCGCAGATGCACAATTGTGCTGGAGCCGTAGCCCGAGTAGGCGTATGTGAGAAATGTCAGCAGATAAATGGCCAGCTTCATCCAGGAGAACTGCATCGTCGTGCTTGTTTTGCCAATTTTACTCTGATTTTTCTGGCTTTTATGTACTGCGTGTTTGCTGCCTTCAGATTTGTTGACGGGTTTTTTAGATGCTGCACATCAGCTGTTGCTGCGCCAAGGTGAAATCATGTGAGAGGTTGTCTGGCAAGCAGCCCTGCGCTCAGCTGATTACGTATATATTTTACCGGTCACAGCGAACGGGCACACTGTTACTGTGCATAAATAATTAAAATAAATAAATAAATAAAGTATGCAACTTGGAAATTACTTCGCTCAGAAGTTGAACAATTAATTTCATCTAC
The DNA here is from genome assembly GCA_035046045.1 of Zaprionus bogoriensis. Classification (NCBI taxonomy): domain Eukaryota; kingdom Metazoa; phylum Arthropoda; class Insecta; order Diptera; family Drosophilidae; genus Zaprionus; species Zaprionus bogoriensis. The sequence goes on along the minus strand of JAWNOI010000191.1, from coordinate 1,389,685 downwards.
ATGTTTATTGCCTATATTGGCGGAATATGTTTATTTAATAAATAATAAATAATAAACTTTATTACCAACAGCTGTTGCTGCGCGCATAATGTGCGAGCTGCTTTCATGGCTCTCCAGCCCTGCGCTCAGCTGTTAACGTATATATTTTACCGGTCACAGCGAACGGGTACACTGTTACTGTGCATAAATAATTAAAATAAATAAATAAATAAAGTATGCAACGTAGAAATTACTTCGTACTGCAGTTGCCCAACTGATTTCAGCTACATGTTTATTGCCTATATATTTATTGACGAAATATGTTTATTTAATAAATAATAAACTTTATTACAATCAGCTGTTGCTGCATGCGAGCTGCTTTCATGGCTCTCCAGCCCTGCGCTCAGCTGTTTATGTCAACATTTTGCCGGTCACAGCGAACGGACACACTTTGCTAGCAGTGTGTACTAAAAACATTTGTTTTCTTTGCGTAATTTGTGATAAGAATGCTTTTTAAGAGGCTTTGCTGAATGAAATAATGCTCTCGCTTAACATTAGATGTGCACTGCGTGGTCTGTCAACAAGACATGCGCGTCGCATGGCCAATCAGCAGTCGAGCACAGACCAAGGGGCCGAGCAACTCGTGAAGCTGCCACCCTTCACGCCGGAGCAGCAGCAGCAAATCCTGAACGCCGTCAACGAGCACAGTGTACAGCAGCTGACATGGTTCTACAGACAAATCAATATAGACTATACAAGAATGATACTCACAGCTCTGCTTTCAGCTATGATATAACGAAGTCTCGCGCAACCAAGCTGCAGAACTGGAAGGCGCGCAACGGGCCGCTGCGCGAGCTCAACGACATACTCTACGTGGAGGGCTTCGGCCTGAAGGTGGCCACAAAGTTCTTCAAGAGCCTGCTGGAGCCGGCGGCCAGTGCCCAGAGGAGCAGCCCAGCAGCCGCGCCAAAGGTTACTCGCACTGCTCCGTTCATAACGCCGCTGCTGGACGAGCAGCATCGTCGGCTAATCACGTCCAGCGTGGGCGTACGCATCGGCGTGACGAGCGTCAGTTGGGCGCGTCTGCAGCTGCCGGAGCGCAAGTATTCGCCCTGCGAGCTGACCCACTGGCAGCATCACGAGATCAACGACAAGAAGCTGCACCTGGCCGAGCTGGTGCGTCGCTGTCTCTATGTGGCCCATCAGATACCCCAGGCCGACTGCTATATTCTGGAGAATCCGCAAATGGCGCAGGCGAGCAGCAATCCGGGCAGCATTGACCAGCAGAACGTGAACATCCAGAAGGCCCAGGTGACGGCAATGCTGAGTTATGCCCTAATGGCGCGCACCAATCCCGGCGAGACGAAGCCGAATCTCTTCTACCTGCGTCGTTATCTGGCGGCACGTCTCTTCAACCATTTGGTGGGAGGCGAGCGCGTCTCCTCCGAGGAGGCAATTCTCGGCATGATGCGCACCTACTACAACATGGAGGAGGCAGAGCAGCTCGAGCCGAGCGACAGGCTCGACTTGTGCACTCAGGTGCAGTTCCCCGCCGAGTTACGTGCCATGTACTCCAAGATGGAGCGCTATCAGCGCGAGCTGCTCGGCCAGGCCTTTCTGCTCAACCTGGCATTCGTGCGGCTCGTGCTGCTGCAGGATCCCTCGAGCATAGCCAGCGTGTCGCGTAGCTCCAAAAAGCTGCCCAGCGAGCAGGAGTTGTAATGAGAGGAAATTCAAATTAAATGCGAGTTTTTTGTTAAAGTTCTAAACCTTTGTTAAATATAAATAAAACGAAAACTATATTTTATGGTAGTGTATTTAAGCGTCGACGCAGCGCACTGAGCTTTTTTGCAAGTGCTGCGAAAGTGCAACATTTTCGCCTGAACGCAATGCGGTCACACTGCAGCTTTTCAGTTTACGTACATTTCTCGTTGCGTGCGGTTGTGCGTCGTTGCTGCGGCGGTCTGTGCAGGCCTGTTTGTTCCAGCCGAAGTTCGTAAGACAAAAACAACAAACAATTACTGCTAAATCCTTATAAGCTTGCTAATGTGATAAATGAAACAAATGAAGCGTCAACTCAATGTCAATTATTTTGCAGCGAGTTAAACGAATTACAGTAATAACAACAACAACAACAACGGAATTTGTTATTGAAAATTAGATTAAATTAGCGCGCTACTGCGACATATGTTTGTGTGTGTGCGTAAATAAGAGCAGCCTACTTGATGAAAACATCTGTGCTTATCTATTTATTTATAACACGTTCAAATTGATGAAAAGTGAAATTTCAATTTCGAGTGACAGCAGCAAAATAATGCAGTCAGAGTGAAAGAGAAAACGGCAAGCGGTGCTGGCGGCGAAGCGCGGGGCCAAGCCGAAGGGAAATATACATAACTGTAAAGCGTAAAAAGTACCGGGGGAACAAAATGAGTGCCTCCACCACGACGACGACGCTGGCACTCAACAATGACTACAGCAGCAGCAGCAACAACAACAGCAACAACAACAGCAACAATAACAACAACAACAGCAGCAGCAGCTACAGATACGAGAGCATGTACAAGTACAAGAGGCCCACACTGGACGACTCCATGCTGCAATCTGCCAGTTCCAGTTCCTGTTCGCCACAGCCACAGCTGATGAAGAGCAACAGCTACAGCGGCACCAGCAGCATTCATCTGCCCCTGGAGGCGCCCTGTGCTGAGTCGCCAGCGTTGGACAATGCGACTGCAGCCAACGAGGAGGGCGCCGGCGAGAGCGATGCCTTCCTCATCAATCCGCGACGCAATAACAATAATCGCAACGCCTGCGCCGCCTCCTCCTCTACTGCCGCTTCAGCCTCCGCCAGCTCTTCGTGCTCCTATTTGCGCCGCAATTCCTGCTGGCTGCGCGTGCAGGGATTTATTTTGAGAAATTGGTACCTGGGCTATTTGCTGCCCATTGGCCTGCTTGCTGTCGTACTGCTTGTCGCCTACCTGACGCGCAACTACGCCAAGGCGCTGCTCTTCTGGATCGAGACGCAGAACCCCTGGTTGATTTTCGTCATCTTCCTGGCTCTCTTCACCCTCGTCAGTTTCCCCATTGTGGTGGGTTACCTTGTGCTGCTGATAACTGCTGGCTACCTGTTCGGCTTCTGGCGGGGCTGGCTAACTGTGATACTGGGCGCCAATCTGGGCATAGCCATTGCCCACACCACCATACGGAGCTGTCGCCATCGCATCTCTGTGCACAAGTGAGTAAAGCTAAGCAATGACACTTGTTGATTTGCAATTTCCCGAGATGGTCAGGGAAATTTGCACAGCTTTCAAAATAGGCAGAAAATTACCCTAAGCATAGCTTAGAGGTTTCTTATCAAGCAGTGCTTTGACACAATAATTATTTATTAATAGCAATGACACTTGTTGATTTGCAATTGCCCCAGCAAGTGGGAAAAATTTTCACAGCTTTTAAAATAGGCAGAAAATTACCCAAATCTGGGCATTAAGCATGGCTTAGAGGTATGGTAAATTAATCTACTTTTCTTATCAGGGAGAAATTGTCCCAGTGCTGTGGATCAAGCAGTGCTTTGACACTAGCATTATTTATTAAAATAGCAATGACACTTGTTGATTGGCAAGTGAAAAATGCCCTGTTAGGTGGGAAATGCAACAGATCTATGCAGGGAATTTTTCAAGAAAGAAAATTGCTCAAAGCTTTGGAACAATCAGAGCTTTATTATATTATGTGAAATGGAAATTTAGCAGTTTAAGTTTATTTCTCAGCTGCTGCGCACAGCTCACAGTCTGGGATTTGTCACAGCAAGTGTCAGAGATCAATTAAATAAACCATTTTGTAATACAAGAAAATTAACCAAACCTGCGCACTAATTAAATCTTTGTTGTCATTGATGAAATGTTAATTTTGTCAATAAAATTATTATTTATTAGTAAAGCTGAGCAGGGATTTTAACCAAGAAGTTTTCCCTGCAGTCGCTACGAGTGAAAGAGGGGCAAATATGCACAGCTTGCATTGGGATTTTTAAAGCGTAAAAATTACCCAAAACCTGGACACAAGCAGTACTCCATTGTCACTTCCTTTCTCTCTCTCCCTCTCTTGTTTCTCTCTGATTTGTTTAATATGCCGTTTAAGTAGCATGTTTAACAATTGTCAGTAATGAATATTTGTTGTCTTTGGAGGTGAAGTTTTAACACGCAGAATTATGTTAAGAGTAATTCCGAAAATCCAAATCCTTCGACCATGGATCAGTAAATGCATGCATCAGAGTCCGCTGTGTGGGACCAACGTCAGAGGAGTGATGCAGCCAGCGCCGGCAATGTGCCCGCAGTCGGAACTGGTCAAGGAGGTGCAACCTCTGTCCGTGCCCCTGCTGCGCGAGTGCTCGCGAATCGAAACACCCAGCAAGTGGACAACCAAGGAGTATCTGCTGGGCGATGCACAGTCCGCCATCGAGGTGCTCGGCCGCGATGAGATCAATCGTCATCGAATATTGGCCCTGGAGCAACTGGGCGACGATGTGCTGCGGAACCAGCGTGGATACACGCACATCCTGATTGTGGCCGGCGCCGAATTGCAGTCTGGCATTCCGTTTCGGCAGCGCAGCGAGTTCCTCTACCTGTGCGACTGCCTGCTGCCCGGCGTGGTGCTGGTCGTGCTGCGCAATCGCAAGCTGGAGATCTTAACGCTGCTCTGCGAGCTGCGGCGAGAGCGCGACCTCGATCCGGAGCAGGCGGCGAGTGCCTGCATGCGCTACAATGTAGATCAGATGGTGACGCTGCCACGCCTCAGGAGAATCCTCAATCAGCGGGCCAATCACACGAGTGTCAAGTTCTGGTTCACGCTCGAGCACAACAAGCTGATCAGCAGGTACTTCGTTGAGTTGGCCAACGAGCTGAACCTGCCCATACACTGTCCGCTGCGCAGGCTGCAGACGGCCATGAGCGTGAAGACGCGGCTCGAGGTGAACGCCATCAGGCGAGCGCACAGCATAGCCTCGCAGGCAATGCAGGAGGTAATCGAGGAGCACAAGCCGCAGGCGGACTGCCACATGATCCGTTGCATGTTCGCGAACAAGTGTCGCGAGCAATATGCACACCAGCTGCTGCCCTACGAGCCGCGGCTGCTGGGCGGCATGAACGACCTCTGGCTGATGGACGCGGCGTGCCAGTTTGCGGGCTACAGTGGCAAGCTGGCCAGATCCTGGCCCATCTATGGACGCTTCACGCCGCCGCAGAAGGTCGTCTATAATATGCTGTTGGATCTGCGCTGCAAGCTCTGCAAGATGCTCATTAAACGCGACTGCGTTGCGCATACGCCACGTCGGCTGCACAAGGTTTACCTCGCACTGCTGGCGGAGCAATTGCACGAGCTGCGCGTACTACCGCCCAACAGCAAGTCGAGCATGGAGATGGCCAAGCGCTTCAACTGCCACTCGCAGCTGGTCAAGCACGTCGGACTCGATCTGCATGCGAGCAGCCAGCAGCTGCTCGACACGCCGCTCAGGCCCAACAATGTCGTCTCGCTGCAGCTGACCGTCTGCATACCCAACGACTGCCTGCAGGTCTACCCAGAGTTCCGCGGCGTCATGTGCGTCCTGGCCGACAGCCTGCACATCAAGGACAACCATGACCTGGAGCTCCTCACCGGTGACTGCACCTCGCACGGCCGGGACGTCGAAGAGCTGCGCGGCTGGCGACCCAAGGAGGCAACTCGCACCGTCAACTGCAGTGGGATTCTCGAAGTCCATGCAACGTGCAACTGACGAGTGCAGAGTGCGTCTGGATGCTGTGCGGACAGTTGGCCGTCGTGGCGGACAGACATATATTTTGACGAGCATTTTAAACCCCAAATTCCCGTGCGCATAGTTTGAACGAAGTAACAGTTTGCGCCTAACTTTAGCATACTTTTACTGGATGAAGTGATGAAATGGAGTAGAGTGGCATGTTCTGCGTCGACAATTGTGTGCAGCATATAAATTTAAAGTTAGTTTTGATTTTATGGGAGTCCCAAAGTGCTGAGACTCGTTGTAAATTGTATAAATGAATAAATTTTATTATCTTTATGTAAGTGGCAAAAATGAGAGAGAGAAAGAGAGTAGAACGTTGCCTTCGGCATGCCGAAGACTGCAGACCCTTGCAGATATTTGCATATGTGCTATTGTTGTTTATTGTTTATTGTTGTTTGTATATCTTTATATATAAACAAAAGTTAAAAATAAGCAAAAGTTTTCAGTTTAATAATTTTTAAATTCACCTCAATATCCAATGTAATATTAAAATTCTTTAAAAAGTCTATAGAATATAGTAGTTCGATTTTATGGTAGTTGTTGAGATTACCTTAACGAAGTTATGGCTAACTTGTCAAAATTATCAGTGTTTTCATATAAAAACAAATACTTAAAGCGATAAAGAAATACTAGAGAAATTATTAAAATAAGGTGAGGCGAGTTTGATTACGATATTTTGAAAAATAATAAAAATCTGCCGATAGGATATATGGCAGGCATACGATATATTGGTCCGATTTTGCTTGTTTTGCTTATTTAGAAAAGAAAGAAAGAGGCGTATATATTAAATAAAATAAATTAATAAATAAAAAAAATAAATAAATATTAAATTTCATCAAGAAGACTTCAAAAGCAAGACGGACACACAAACGGACATGGCTAGATCGACTAGGCTATTGATGCTGATAAATAATATACACATATATACCTAATGTGATCGCAGATGTTGCCTTCTATGTGCATTGCAAGCATCTGGCCAAATTGATTATACCCGCTGTAAGGGTATACAAATTAGCGAGCCATAGTTAGGGAGGACTTCGCATAAATGTGTTAATTAAACTGAGATTGTTAACAGTTTTCTTTCGAGCTGTCTGCCATCATATGACGAACATTTGAAACGCTGAATCAGGCTTTATCAGGCAGTAAAAATGGTTATAAATAACTGTGGTAACTACTTGTGTTTGCCAACACAGCCGCAATCAACAATATGGCATGCCATTAGGCAAGATAAGAGCGCAATGGTGTGGAGTAATTGTTGTATGCACAGTTGCACTTTCTCATTTAATTAATTAATTATTAATCAGTTATACTTATTAGCCAGTTTGTTCGTCAATCTGTCAGCAGCGACTGTAATTGTGATTCATTAGCCGAAACTATCGCATTGGGCAGGCGTGAATTGCCCGAAACTGTTACGATTACGGGGTGCTAAACTGGTTGCCGCCCGCTCGCTCGATTGGCCCTAATTGAACCGTGATTGCCTGCCTAAATGGCCAATGATGGTTGGCAGCACGCACGGCAGTAAAACCGCTGCGGATGCAGACAGTTAATTACAGTGTGACGAGTAGTTTGTTGACATTGCTCCACTCCACTCCACTCGAACCGGTTCGAAAGCAATGCAACTACTCGAAAGGCAGTTCCGTTCGCTTATCGGCAGGTTTGCAGCGGAAGTTTGATAGCAAAGCGTATCTAGATACATATCATATATAACTATGGTATGTGGTAGACAGCGGGCATATCACACGGGAATCGCTACTCTCTGCTGAACTGATGGGTCGCTTTTTTTTTTTTTTGTTTATTTTTTTTTATTTGCCTGCTGTATTTTGCTGCTTTAATTGTTTTATTTCTGGTCGATGCTATTTTCAGATTGATCAAAAACGAGACTGGACGGGCCATACTGCGCGTTATATCTGGTCCCAAGGCGTTTCGAGTGGTGCTGTTCACGCGCCTCACGCCCATACCATTTGGACTGCAGAATGTGATATTTGGAGTAAGTTGAATATATTCTATATATATACTATATAGCGTATAGCTTGCTGTTATATCTGCACTTGCAGTGTACAAATTACGCGCACAGATGCAGAGTTGCCGGAACTCGAGATAATTGTAGAATTCAAATTGTTTACAACTAGAAAGCTCTGCCATATACAAGCTCTATAGACCCCATTTAGACAGACATTTGAGTTCGAGCAAAGTTTTGGTGTGTTTGCTCAAAATGTTTACGCATTGCTCTATGCTTGCAATACTCGATCGAACAACGTGACTGTGACTGGGAGTTGTCGCAGTGACAAATCGGGGCGCATTAGTCACACTCACGGCAATTACGTCGCTTTTCTAGAGTGTGTAAAAAGCTTTTGTACAAGATGCAAAAGTAAATTCAACTGCAAAGGCAAACAAAAAATTGAACTTGAAATTATGAAAACGAGTTGCGAGTTACTTGGCAAGTAAATAAAGACAACTGCTGAGCTTAGACTATATAATATAGGGGGCCTTTGACTATATAATATAGGGGCAGAGTTGTCATTACTATGTTCTTCTGTTTCTCATCCCATCTCATACTCTCTTCTCGCTTTGCAGATAAGTTCAATTAAGGCACGGGACTACCATATGGCTACGTGTCTGGGCCTGCTGCCTGCCCAAACGATAAACGTCTACTTGGGCTCCACACTGCGCTCCATGCACGAGGTGCTCAACGACAACGACACCAAGGTGACGGGTTACATTAGCTTTGTGTTCGAGGTGAGCCTGTCCGTCTTAGGCGCTAGCCTTAACTGTACTCAATTATTTAACTGATAAGCCCAGTGAGTCGCTAGATAAAGCAACTTTCGACTTGCTTGTGTACTATATTTATTGATTTGCTGCCCACAAAATTGGGGGCGGCTTGCCTCTTGCATTGCGTGTCGAATTAACTCAAGCACTTTGCCTTGAAGGCTAAAGACTTGCAGTGTAACTAAACATAGTAGTACATACATATATCTTGCAGAATATTGTTTAATGCCTTTTTATTATTGTAGGTGATTTGTGGCGTTGCTCTGATGTTTTGGGTGGTGCAGAAGGCCCGCAAGGAGCTGTCGGAGACGTTGCTCACGTCGGACTACACGAACGATGGCAAACCCATCGATATACAAGTCTAGCGGACAGTGATCCCAGAGATCGGCCTGAATTCGAATTAGAATTATGTCCAAGATTGTATGGAAATTGTAAAGCTTAGTGTTTATAGTGTTTATAGTAGTTTTAGTTTAGGAACTATTTATATTGTTGAAATCGCAAAGAAACCAAAAGAAATTGTCGCTCTATGATGTATACATGTAAGGATTGTAAATTGATATTGCAAATTCTGTGCCTAAAACATAAATAGAAATATTGTATAGAGTATAGTAATATTAACTGTAGAGCAAATCAATTATATTGTGGCTAGAGCTGCTCACAGTTTGCTCTTCGACTGCTCTCTGAACTCCGGAAACGTGCTCAATTCTGTACTTTGTGCTAAGTTAAGCGAATAAATATTGTATAATATTATTGAAGTACGCCCCAGTGCGTTTTTCAATGGGTTGGGCCAGATAGACTGATTGAGTTGTCGTAATACCTACATATGTGATGCTTAAAACAAGTTCATCATGTATGCTCGAATAGACATGCTATATAGGTATATTAAATTCCAGCTGACTTTCTAATTGATTGAAAACTAGATCTCTGTAGTAGAAAATCAGCTGGTATTTAAATCTCTCGTAATGACATAATAATACTCGACTTTTTAATGGACGTTCTACTTACAAAAAAGCATGTACAACTTTGAATTTAATTTGCTTTAATATTAATATTATTATTATTATTATTATTATTATTATTATTATTATTATTATTATTATTATTTTTATTTTTATTTTTATTTTTATTATTATTATTATTATTATTTCTATTATTATTATTTTTAAACTTTCAGTATATTGTGTAGAACTTATTTCCTAAATTTGTTTTACATTCAGTTTTTTCATCTATTGTATAGAAATATAAAGCTGCAGGTAATTATTATTACGGGTATGTGGAATGCTCACAGTTTGCTCTTAAACTCTACTAGTTGTGCAGAGTTCAGGCAATAAATACTATGTTTGTCTAGTCTAATAGCCCAGAGAATCTCCGTCGTTTGTACTTGTTGTGAATGCAGTTAGTTCGCTGTTGTTCATGGCTGATCACTGAATCGACTTGATCGCCAGCTGCGTAGCCTCTTGTTCATGTGCTGCTCGAAGACAGTTTCCAGCACATTTAAGGTAAACTCCACGTCCTCATAGCTGATGCACAGCGGAGGCCTGAAGCTGAGCACCTGCTTGTACAGAAAGAGAGTTGCATATATTATATGAAAAGCAGAAGGATTAGAACTAGATACACCCATGGAATACGTACTTGCAGTTAGCAAACTTGCGCATGAACATGAGTTAGAGAGCCCCAGAGGTGCTTAGGTAGTAGTAGTAGTAGATAATGATGTGCATAGATAATAATAATAAAATAATGACAGGTAAAATGATTAAAAATTATACTAAATTTTTAAATTGAGTTTATTAGTCTTGAAATCTCTTTATTTGGTTGAGTTCTATAAATCTATAAATGCAGTGGGTATGGGGCGAGGCCAGGCCTCGTCCAGCTTAGGTTTTTGATTGGCTTCTATTTCGCCTTGGCCAACGAGTCCGCTATAGCTCGACCGAGCACGTCCACGGCAAACTTGACATCCGCACGGTTGATGCACATGGGCGGCTTGATGCGCAGCACCTGCAAGAGATGCGCATGATGAGCAAAGAGAGAGAGAGAGAAGTGTGCAGTGAAGTAATCGGGAGATAGTGCTGGTTAGTCGGGAGAGGGATAGGGGCGTAGGTCGAGTCGTGCAGCCAAATGGGAAGCCCGATGAGTGGTGCACTTCGCATGCAGTTCAGGTGCACTTAGCAATACTCGGATTACCCTAGTCTACGCTACTCACATTGCCGTGCAGACCGCCGCGTCCGAAGAGCACGCCCAGATCCTTGCAGTTCTCCCAGATCTCGAGCACATGTGGTGTGGCCAGCGGGGCGCGTGTCTGCCGATCGGCGACCAGCTCGACGCCGATCATCAGTCCCTTGCCGCGCACATCGCCAATTAGTTCGTAGCGCTGCTGCAGCTCCGCCAGGCAGTTGAGGAAATACGTGCCCACATCTTGCGAGTTGCGCTGCAGCTGCTCCTCCTCGATGACGTCCAGCACAGCAATGCCCACGGCACTGGCCATGGGATTGCCGCCGTAGGTATTGAAGTGCAGTGCTATGTTCAGCGAGGCGGCAATCTCCGGGGTTGTGACCACGGCGGCCAGCGGAAAGCCGTTGCCAATGCCCTTGGCCATGGTGACAATGTCGGGCGTGTAGTCGTGTCCCTGGAAGCCCCAGAAGTGCTCGCCCGTCCGCCCGAAGCCGGTCTGCACCTCGTCGGCGACGAAGAGTCCACCGTTGGCACGCACGAGCTCGGCCGCGCGCTTCAGATAGCCCCTGGGATACTGCACGGTGCCGCCGACGCCCTGAATGGACTCGGCGAACATGGCGGCCACCTTGCCGCGTGGCAGCGAGTACTTGAACGTCTGCTCCAGCTCGTTGTAGTACTCCGCTGTGGCCGCACAGGAGCCACCGCTGCAGCTGCAGCTGCGCGACGTCTGCACCGGCGAATCGCGGCAGGCGGCGCCGCCCCAGATGCCCTGATACGGATCCGGATTCATCACATGCAGAATGCCGTTATTGACGCCGGGCAGAGGGTAGCGCCACGTCGAGTGCGCCGTCAGACCCATCGTGTAGGGCGACATGCCGTGGTAGGCGTTGCGGAAGGTCAGGATGTCCTGGTTGCCCGTATGCAGACGCGCCATCAGCATGGCCAGATCATTGGCCTCCGAGCCGGAGTTGACAAAGCACACGGACTTCAGGTTGCCCGGAAACTTGGCCACCAAGCGCTCGGCATACTCGTGGATCTTCGGGTGCATGTAGATGTTGGTGGTGTGCCACAGCTTGGCCGTCTGCTCGCTCAGCGCCTGGTTGACCTTGCTGCAGGGGAAGAAGATGACAAGATGGGTTCAGCTCAGCAGTTCGACTTGACACGGGCAATTGCTACTGCTTACGGATGACAGTGGCCCACGGAGACGGTCACGATGCCGCCGAACATGTCCAAATAGCGACGCCCCTCATGGTCGTACAGCCATTGCATGTGGCCGGTGTGGATGACCAGTGGCTTCTTGAAATGCGCCAGCAGATTGGGCGTCAAGTGGTTCTTGCGTGTCTGCAGTATCTGCTCGTAGCTGGGCCCCTCATAGGCGACCGGGCGGTGCGCACAGTCGGGCATCTCGTTGGGTGGCGCCATCACCGCCGGCGCCGCCTTCGAGTGCAGCGTGGAGCTTGAGCGGCTCAGGGCGCTGCGAGTAGTTTGGACTGCAAGAGAAGGCACATAAATTAGTTTGACTATTAAACTTACTAAAAATCGATTTCAATTCTGAATGAGAAGATATATAATTTTAAGTATTATACCGAGAGATCTCCAATTAATATATACTAAATAGGAATAGTTACAGTTTATTAGACTTGGCTTAGCCTATTAACCCTTTCACATACCTATTAATTCACAGAATTTTGGACTAACATAACTCTTCTGTTAAATACAGACAGATATCCATCAGGAACAGATATTTTTATATTTTTAAGAATAAGCTGGACTGACAAGCCCTATAATTATGCATGCTGAATAGGAAAATATATATATATATATTGTTAGATCTCGCAGAGTGACTGCCTTTTATAAAGCCCCCGAATATATGAAGAACATATCGACATTCAAATTGACTTCCCTCTCAAGGAAAATAAAGTTAATAATCGTAATAAACCCACCCAAACTGCAGAATATAAAATCGATGTTGATTGCGATTAGGAATAATAAAGTAAATATTGAATGAACAAAGAAATGCTCAAATAAATAAAGATTATAAACGATAAATGTAGATTCTGAACAGAAATATATATATGATATAGTGAATTAAAAGCAAGGAAATATAGTCGACAGGCAGACATAAAGATTACTGTGCTGAAAAGGAATATATGGTATATAATTTTAAGAATTGATCCCGAGTAGGAAATACTGCAAAATTTGTATAGCTCGCTTCCCGATCGTTTATATGAAGTTATATCGAAAAACGGCGAATTCACTCATTATTAAACTTATTAAGAATTACATTAGAAATGTACTTAAGTACAAGCCAAGTGCCAAAAATATGAAAACATCTTAAGTTTTTATGTAATTTGAATTTTTTTATGTTGAACCTATTCAGATAAACGAAAAAAAATCATTGATTTTGTTAAACTTTCAGAAGAAAAAATAAATAAGGAATAAATAATATGTTTTTGAAAAAAACTTCTTCAGATTTTAATTTTAATATCGTAATATAGTACAATCCCGGTAGACACAATAGCCAAATACTCTATGCCGTCGTCAGGTAGGTCAAGTGTGACTGCCAGTTCATGTTCATGGGCTTATCGCGCGACTTGTTGGCTGTGCCGGGCGGCAGAACACGTGACAAGCTGTAGAGACGGTCGAGTTCATGCGACTGAGCATGAGTACTATATGCCATATACTATATGGTATGCTATAGTACGTTAATTAATGGAACCTCTGGGCATGCAAATTGAAATGAAGTGCGGCTAGGGGGCTGGCTGGCTGCCTTGTTTGTCTGCGTTTGCGCACACAACTGTCGCAGTCTGTTTCCTATATCTAATATGCATCTACGTATGTTTTTATATCATTTCTTTGGTATATCATATTCCCATTTTGCATACTCGATGAGTTTGGGCGCAGCAAAACGGGTTTGAGCTGCAGGCAAAACGCGATCGCCCACTGAGGAAACTAATTGAATGTTGATTAATGCGCACTTGCCAGTATACCATAGGTATATTGTAGGGCTAATGGGGTTTAAGTTCCTCACAACGTTGCGGACAATTAAAGCGATAAATTACAGTTGATTATACTATTACAATTGTATTCTGGAGTGCCTAAGGAAGTCACAGCTTGTACGTTAAACTCCTGTTGATCTTTGTAGCAAGATTATATTATATTTTATAACGATTTCTTTAGCTTCTAAGTACTTGATAAAATGCTATTTATATTATTTTAGGAACTTAAGCCTAAGAAACTAACAACTTTTCAGTTTATCTTCATACCAAGCTTGTATTTTATTTTATATAATTTCATTACTTTTAAGTTGATAACATTTATATATATTTATAAGGTACTCTGCACCTTTTCTGACAAGCAACACGCCATGCCTTCGCACCTGCGATAAGAGTTTTTGACCATAAACCTCGCGCAAGTCAAGATAAGCGTGAATACCTCCCGCAGTGGGGCACATATTAGCTAATTATATATACTTATCGTAGTGCAAACAAAAGACAGCAACAACTACAGCAAGAGCCGGGAGCACCTCTCAAATTATCAGCTCTGGTGCTTATCACTGCGGTCCACGCGAACAGGCGTGATTAGATCGTCAGAGCAGTCGAGGGTGTTTGCATGGGGGTAGGGGAAGGTGGTTTCGGCGGGACTCGCGCATATCACGTTCCGGATTTGTGTTCCCATTGTGCGGTCAATGTCGCCATGCGTGTGCAAGGCCAACAAACATTTCTATTCAACTTGAACCTATATAGATTAAAGCCTACAGAATGGGAGCACATACGGCTCAGATATCTGTAGTTAGGAACTACTAGAAAAAATAATATTTCTTATCACTTGATGCCGGTTCGATCATATTGCAATCAACAACAATATTATTAAAGTTATTCATATTAAAATTTCACTACTAATATTATTAAACTGATAAGATTGAACATAAATGAAACCCAATAAATATACCATATACTATATTAAATATTATGACAGTTGGCTAAAATGAAATAATAATATTATCAAATTAAAATAATATAGAATAATAATGATCTGATAAGATATACTGTAATTGAAGCCTAGCAAAAATATTATTTCTTATGATTTGTTGCCATTCTTATAAAAACAGTAGTTGTCTAAAAATATAATCTGTATGCAAAAATCTGGTAGAAATTATACTTATTGATAAGACATTTATGAATGCGAACTGATAACAATTGCATTTGACGTCAATGCCAGCTGCTACTATAAGTTGACCCCGAAACAAATCAAAAACCAATTATGAACAATCGAAAATTCAGCTGAAAACTGTTAAAGTAATCTGATCAAAAGTACAAACAATATATACTATAAATAAACATATAATAAATAAACGTAATCAATACAAAACTATTGTAAACATGAAATCTATCCTATGGGATTACTTGATCAAGCTAAAAAAATAAGTTCTGACTAAATGTTATTACTTACCCAGTAATCTCTTCGCCATCATGTTGCCTTCTTATTATTATGTTGCAGTAGATTCAGACTGAAACTGCGTTCTAAGCTTCCTGGTTAAACAATTTACTTCAGCTTCCTATAATTCTATAATTTGAAGTGCTCTCTATGCGTGGAGGGGAGGGAGGACACTCCTATTAATAGAGTAGTCAGTTCTACGAAGCCGATCTCGCGCGAACGATCTGCGCGTAACGACGCCTGAAACTGAACTGAACTCAACTGAACTAAGCGCAGTGGAAGTCCAAGCAGTCGCCCTAGTGAAGACACCCGACAGCGCACGAGAGTGAAAACACGAGAGAGCGAGCGCGCGCCTTTCCAATTGGACGCTGTTAAGGTCCATCTCTCTCTCTCTCTCTCTCTGTGGCGCTCGCGCTCTTGATCTCTTATCAAGTGTCGAAACAGTTCGCAGTGCGTAATACTCTCACTCCTAGAAAATTAGGGAGAAAGTGCAGGTATAAATGGAGCTGTTGCGTACACTTTCCGATATACATATGCAGATAAAATATTAATAAATTTGATATAATAATAATATATATGGTATAATAAAAAAATATATGATAATAATAATAAAAATAATAATAATATACATATGGTATTAACAATAAATAAAATATTTTAAAATATATATGATATAATAAAAATAATAATAATATATATATGGTATTAAGAATAAATTAAAGATTATTAAAATATATATGTAATAATAATAAAAATAACAATAAAATATATATGGTACTAACAAATAAAATATTTTTAAAATCTTATTTAAATGCGATCTATACTACATACAAAAGCTAAGCTAATGTCTAACTATTTTTATATAGACAAAATACATTTTTTTTTCAAAATATAATAAAAATATATATGATATGATATAATAATAAAAATAATAATATATATATGGTATTAAGAATAAATAAAATATTATTAAACAATATATGATAATAATAATAAAAATAATAATAATATATATATGGTATTAACAAATAATTAAAATATTTTTAATATCTTATTTAAATGCGATTTATGCTACATACAAAAGCTAAGCTAATGTCTAACTATTTTTATATAGACTAACATCTATTTCTACATATATTTCTTTCATTTCCCATAAAAATCAAAGGCATTTCCATATCTTTTCATCACTATTTCATTTATTTCACTTGTTGCTGATGCGATTAAAGCGGAAACTACGAACACAGGTGCACGGGTTTCGTTTGTCTCTTTAGCGTTTTTCTTCTCAATATTAATATTATATAATATATAGTTTTGTTTTTAACAAAATATATATTTATATGTTTGTAGGTGTATCTGCTGATCGAACAGTTGGAGTTCCCTTGTTGTAGATCTTCTAGATTTGAATTGAATTCGCGTTCGCATACGTGTGTCCGTCCGTCTGTCTGCCTGTCTAGCTGTCTGTGCCTGGGGTTTCTGTCGTGTTGTTGCGGCTTTTGCTTGCATTGTTACAATTATAAGTATTACTTTTGATTATTTTAAATAATATATGTAAACACTTTGTTATTTATACAACACAATTTAAATATGCTACACTTTGTTATGGTATAATTTATATATCCGTTAATTCAAACAACATCACGAGTCTGCGCTTTGATGCTCCACTTGCTCCCATCTGCCTCCAATCTCGGGCTCGAATCTCTTGCGTATGCAACAATTTAGACAATTATATATGCATATATATATATATATATGTAAATGCACACATAGTGTACGCATATTATATATACATGTACATATATAGCTCTCGATATCAAAAACGGATCTGCTAAAAACAAGCGCTAGGTGGCGTCGGTTGGGCGGCTTTAAATCAGATTATACAAACAACAAAAGTGGAAATTCTCAATAAAAAGCACACACTCACACACGCACACACACACACACACACACACGTTCTAAAAACCATCATCATCATCATCATCATCATGCTCATCCTGCACAGCCAAATCCCTAATCTCTTCCACTCAAACTCAATCTCATGGTCTTCGGGTTGCCCTAATTGAAATCGCTGTAGTGATCGGGATTCGGACTGCGTGGCGTCGCTGCCGGCGCCGAGGGCTGCTCCAGATTGGCGGCCATTTGGCGTAGATTGTCCACGCCCGTCAGCAGTTGCCTGTGCCGGAGAGTGAGAGATCGGGTTGGAGTGAACGGGAATCTTGTTGGCAATGAGCTCATCCCACTCACCTCAGATTGTGCTCGGCATTGTCCGCCGCGCGCAGCAGATCGCGCGACAACTGATGCGTTCGGAACGGACGCGAGGTGTTGCTGCTGCTGCTGTGGCTGCTGCCGGGTGTCACCACCGTGGCAGCTCCCGCTGCCGCCGCTGCTGCTGCTGCTGCTGCCGCTGCGCTCGTCATGGGCGCCTGCTCGCTGCCATCGCGCAGCGCAAAGAGCTCCGCCTGAGAAGGAATTGCAATTGAGTATCAGAGATTGAGATTGGCTTGGCCTGCTCCACTCCGGACTCACCTCCAGCTGTGCCACCTGACGCCGCAGCCGCTGTGTGTTCTGCGTCTGTGTGCTCGCCGCCAGAGCGTCGCGTCGCCGCGCATCTGTCAGCGCCAGCAGCTGCTGCTCGAAGTCATGGGCGCGCCGCGTCTGCGCGCTCAGCTCCACGCGCGTCTCCTGCAGCTCGCGCTGCAGTCGCTCGTTCTCGTGGCGCAGTCCACTGCCGTCCGCCTCCTCCTGCGGCGGCGAGTCTATCGAGTTCGAGGGCAGTCCGATGGCCACGTCCGCCATGCGCTGCGACGAGTGCAGTATTGGGCCGTCGGACAGGAAATCCGGCAGCATTTTACCCGTCGAGCCGGATGCCTCGCTCACGCTGACGCCTACGCCGGCGGACAGCGTTGCCTGGCCACTGGGCAGGCCACCGGCGGCGACAGCAGCAGCCGCTGGCAGCAGCAGTGCTCCGGTGCCAGCGCTGCCGCCACCGCAGCCTCTGACGGCCACGCCGGCGCCGCTGCAGCTGGGCGCCTCGGCGGCGCCCGGGGGCGAGATGGGCGGCGAGCTGAGATGCGCCTCCTGGCACCAGGCCTCGGACAGATGATCCTGCACAAAGTCCGGCAAGGCCATTGCGGCGCCGGCCACGTTTGACGTGTCCAGCGGCAAGTCGAGATTCATCTTGGGCGTCGCGTCCAGCACCAGGCGATTCGGACGCAGCGCTGGACGCCGTCGCGGCGACGACGTTGGCGGCATGTCGTAGCTGGAGTACGAGCGCGGCACATAGCGTGAGCTGCTCCCGGACGCATGCATGCCGGAGCCAGACGACGGAAAGATGTCTGCCGGGGGAGAAGCGAGTTCAGATTCAGTGGAGTTGGAATTGCAGGCAGCTACACGGCGCAACTCACCATCGTCGACGCGCTCGTCGTAGAGCCGCGTGTTGCGCACCTGCGCCAGGCCCACATGATCGTCGTCGTCATCGTCCAGCACAACGCCGCTGCGATCCACCTCGAGGCGCAGATCCGGACGCAAGCGAATGCTGGCCGTGCCACTGCCACTGCCACTAGCGGCTCCGCCCGCTGCATTCTCGGCCAGACTCGCCTGCGAGTCGAACGAGCAGAAGCGCGGCGATCGCTTCATCTTGGAGCAGCCCGCGCCGCTGCCATTCAGATCCGGCTGCATGTGACTGACCGACGCCGACTGCGGCACCTTGGGCCGCGCGCCCGTCGACGTCTGCAGCGACGCGCCGGACGTGGCACTGCCCGCTGCGCTGGGCGTGCAGCTGCTGCTGCCGCTCGTGCCGCAGCCAGCGTCCAGCGAGGTGACCGTGCTGCTGGGCGCAGTCACAGTGCCGCTGCTGTTGAGGAAATGCTTGAACGAAAAGGTCGACGAGGAGGGCGCGGCATTCGAGCTGCTAGCGGGCGCGCCCGCTGCGGCGCCTGTTGCTGCTGCTGCTGCTGCTGGAGTTGCTCCTGCCGCAGCGCTTGGCGCTGCGACTGCAGCTGCTGCTGACTGCTGCTGCTGCTGCTGCGCTGTGGCGCGTATCTTGCTGCTTAGCCACAAGTCGGCAACCAAATCGTTGATTGTTGTTGCCTTCGCCGCATCGCCGCAGGCTCCAGCTACAGCGCCAGTGCTAGCGCCTCCGCCTCCGCCTCCCCCTCCGCCTGTCAGTTGCGGCTGTGCCTGTGGTTGTTGTTGTACCGCTGTTGTTGTTGCTGCAGCTGCTGCCGCCGCCGCTGCTGCTGTTGTTGTTGTTGTTGCCGCTGCCGCCGCAGCAGCAGCTTCATCCGTATTGATATTGTTCCCATTGCCATTGGCCATTTATGTGGCGTTTGTCGCGCTTGCCCCAATTGTCTGCTGCAGCTTTGAGGCTCGTTCGACTTGTTCCTGCCGCTTGTGTGTTCCTTGGCGCTAGTGTTGTTTTTTCGCTGTGAATTTAGTTAACTTCGCGTTGCATTTCTCTGCCGACTTTTCACTAGTGTTCTTCTTGTTGTTGTTGTTGTTGTCGCTGCTGCTTAGTGGTGGGCACTATCGATACTTTTCATCGATGACTCCCGACTCGAAACGGAGTGGTAGAGCAAAGCCAAGTGAACTGTTTAACAATAATACGTTGTGTATGTGTATGTACGTATTTTCAAACATTATTATTATTATTATCATAATTGCCATTGTAGGTAAGCGCGCGCGTTATTTGTAATTATTATTTTGAAATATATCGAATGCTCGATAGGTTCGCTTGTCGCCAGCGTGTGACCAGCGCCAGTTAGAGAAAAAAAGTGGGAACGCTCGCGTTGCCAACTGCGTGCATCAG
Source organism: Zaprionus bogoriensis (assembly GCA_035046045.1). Lineage (NCBI taxonomy): Eukaryota > Metazoa > Arthropoda > Insecta > Diptera > Drosophilidae > Zaprionus > Zaprionus bogoriensis. Next base: position 1,369,748 of record JAWNOI010000191.1, on the reverse strand, counting down.
CGCGTTTCCAGTTAGACATTTTATTGTTTGCCGCCCTGCGTGCACACTGCTCTCGTGGTTTTTGTTTTGTCTTCGCACTCCTTGCCCATTGCTTTGCGAGGCGAACGGCGACTTTGTCGGGCATAAACGTTGCTAATTGGCGCAATAAATGCATAATTAATGCAATAAAAAGCGAAAGGAGAACGTCGATTGCGTTGCTGTGTAAATAATGAACAAAAAGTGAACGTTAACGAACAGTGCAACCGACAACAAACAAACTAATATCAACAACAAAACAACGGTGCAAGGGCGGCGTAAAGAAAGTGGAAAAGAAAATTCTGCGTAGCAAACAAACCGGTCGGCGCGCAACATACATACATACACACACACACACGCACACAAATACAGACGAAAACGTCGTCAATATTGTATGCAAAAGACGCATTTCAACAAAAAAGAAGCGAAAAGAAAACAACGAAATAACAGAAAAAAAAACCCGTGTGCCCATAAAAACGTACAATATACACATACAAATTGCACAGCGTATTTTCCATATTTCGTTTTATTTGCGCTGACCAAACGAAAAACGCAAAAAGCGGCTGCCATATGCGAGTGCTGCTGTCGCCGCTGCTGCTGCGGGGGTGAGAGCGACGCCGACGCCGACGACGCTCACCTTTCGCGTATTGTAAATTGTTTTTGCAAACACAAACTAACCACCCCGTTGCCCCCCTCCCCAAAACACACTCATAGCCGGCGCACGCTGCAGCAGCCTCGTGTCGCCTGTGTGTGTGTGTGTGTTCCACTTTTGACGGGCAGCGCCAGCGCCCCTTTGCTACTGTCCTGATTTTCGTGCAAGGCGTAGATAGAAGGAAAAAAAAAAGCCAAAGAGAGTGCAAGCGGGTCAAGCCAAGTGACAATGTGTTAATATTAGCGATCAAAGGCAGCAGTAACTCTCTTCGAAGAGAGAGCATCCTTGTGGCAAAGAGACAATTTGTTATTACGCGCGTGTGTGTGTGTGTGTGCGTGCCTATCTGCATAGTATTCATACTAATAAGAAAGAGAGCGTACAATGCAACGGAGCTGCTGTAAGTGCGACTGCAGCAGGCAGGTGAGTTCCAATTAGTGAGCAATGCTGAAGAGCAGGAGGAGGAGGGGGAGGAGGAGGTTTCTCTTCTTCTGCTTGCATGTGGGGTTGTTTCCTTCTCTATTTGTGCAGCAGCGGCAGAGGCAGAGGCAGAGGCTGCCTGGCCACGGCCCCATTTATTGACTTGTCTACATATCTTCTCCGCCTTTAGACTGTGTGTGTCTGTGTCTGTGTCTGTCATTGCTCTCCACCTTCTCTTCGCTTCTCTCGTGCCTACGCTTGTTTTGCTTTTGTATACAAATTATGGTGCGCTTGGCGTGTTGTTGTTCTTGTTTTTACAGTTGTTGTTGTTTTAAGCTTTTACGGCTGCTGCTGCGTCGTGCATTCCACTCGCTTTGTTGTTGTTGTTGTTGCTGCTGCTGCCCTCGGTATATACAGTGAAGACTTTATAAATATAGATTTTAATTTGCTTTTACCGCATTCGAAATTGATTTCTGTTAATAATTGCCCCTACTCATTGTCTATGTGTGTGTGTGTGTGTGTCTTGAAGCGTGCAATATGCCAAGAAAAGTGAAAATTGAACTGGGCCAAGGGGCAAGGGGCAGAGGGCGGGTTGAGCCCATGGTAATTTCGCTTCCACCTTTGCCTTAACCTGGCGTCTTCCTTTGCTCGTAATTCAATTAACATTTAGCCTTAACACCCAATAAGAATCTCCCGCCTCCCCCCCTCCTCCCCCATGTTGACCCATTTTTGGCATTTCGGTTCTGGTGTTGTTGTTAATTAATATTTTTGTAATTCTCGTGCTGCTTCCCCTGCCCCTGCCCCTGCCTGATAAGCAGCTCGAATGGCTCTCAAAACAAATTAACAGTTTATACTACATCGCGCTTTATACTTGTAGTTTTCATTATCTTCTCTTTCGATTACTTGCGCGCTTAGCGGAGCGGAAGGTGGGGGAGGGGGAAGGGGAGGGGGGAGAAGGTATTATAGTCTACAGTGTGCACTCTGCACTCGTACTAATTCTTGCGCTCTGTTGAGCTTATCGAGGCTTCGCTTTACCCCTTAGCCGTGCGTCGGTGTGCGTGTGTGTGTGTGTGTGGGCCGTGCTTACGTGATTATGTGTCGCAGTCGGCGATCAATAGCTGCTGCATTCGCTCTACACACATACACACACACACACTCACACATTTTCCATTTTCCATGAATTCACTTTGCTTCTCAATGACACTTTTCCAGTTTCCACTTACGACTGTTCGCTCGCTGCCTTTTAGTCTGACTCTTCTTCAGCTTCTCTTCTGCTTCTTCTTCTGCTTCTTCTTCGCAGCGGTCTCGGTTTCAATGACAGCCTCGTGGGTGTCGCGAGAGAGATCGCTTGGCGATCGTTTAAATCTGAGCTTTGCGCAGAAAGAGAAGGGGAAAAGATATCAAAGCGCATTTAGAAAGAAAATGCAATAAAAGAAAGCTAATGGGATTATTGAACAGGCTAGATGTTTGGCCACAAAAAGGCTATATTGATCACAAAGTCTTGTATCCAATGACATTCCTACTGATTTTCCCTCTCAGCCAGAGACTTGGCCATAAAAAGGCTATACCTATTGGCAATACTGCTAGATATTTGGCCACAAAAAGGCTATATTGACCACAAATCAAATAACATTTCTACTGATTTTCCCTCTCAATATTGTAATTGATTAAGTCAGAGACTTGGCCATAAAAAGGCTATACCTATTGACAATACTGCTAGATGTTTGGCCATAAAAAGGCTATAATGACCACAAAGTCTTGTATCAAATGCCATTCCTATTGATTTTCCCTCTTAATATTGTACTTGATGAAGCCAGAGACTTGGCCACAAAAAAGCTATACCTATTGGCAATACTGTGGCTAAAAGCAAATTATAAAAAAAAAGCAAATACTTTTGGCACTACAGAAATAAGTGTGATTTATTCTAGCTAATAGTTTACAGACTTACAATTTGCATATTTAGCTTATTAATTGTGCTTAAAATTTGACACAAAAAAGGCTAGATGGGCAACACTGTGAGCTAGAATGAATGCTATTGAGAAAACAGAGGATAACATAAATATTCTAAGCCATTCTATTCTATTCTAAGGTGAATTTGTTTGTAAAATGAAAGATCTTTATAATTATTCTTCTCAAAAATCAAAGTAATTTTCTAACTTTCCCTTTCTATTGCATACACCTATGCCAGTTTTTTCCAATCCTCGCAAAATGCCAAATAGTCGCTTTCCCTTATAGGCTTTAGCGCCTTCTTTGATGTAGCTTTCATCACCTTAATAGACTCTAAAAGCGTTCCTCGCAAAGGTCCCTTGAGTTTTGGGTAGATTTGGTAAACTAATAATGGCATTGACATACAATTTGGCCCAGATGTCATTAGCAGTACTGCCAACTTAAGAAAAAAGTAACTAGACCCGCGAAGTTTTTACTCAAAATGCACCAAACCTAGTTTTTTTGGCGGAAAAAAAGCTAGATTGCCAACATAGTTGGCCTAATCTAAGTAATACTATCAAGTTATCAGTAAAGAATCTAATGACATACTAAGTTTTATGTAACTATAAAGAAAAGACACTGAGAGTTTTGACTAGAAAAGGCTAGATTGGCAGCACTGTGGGCCAGCAAATCGATATGTTTGAGAAAGCACTCGTGAATCGAATGACATTCCTTCTATCTGTGTGTTTCCTTTTGTGGCTCTGCCTGCTCTATCAGTCTGCTAATCGCTCAGAGCGATTAAATGTTCAGGTTTCCGTCTGCCTTTCTCTTTCTGCCACTCCCACTCCTCCTCTTTCTCTGTTCGATTTTTCCTGCTATAAGGATTCCTGTACGTTTGAATTCCCCTTTGCTAATTCGTTTTCGTTTCATTTGATCCGCAGCTCTTTGTGCTGCCCGCGAATGCGTCGCAAGCATAGGCGAAAGTCGCAGGAGCTGGAGACGCAGGAACGGGAACGGCGATAGTCAGGGATACCAATGTCGTCGTCGAGCAACGGCGGCATCAATAGTGCCACAAATGGCCGCAGTGGCAGCACTGGCAGCGCCAACATCAACCTAAATCTCAAGGCCAAAACGGGAACTGGAACGGGAACAGTAGCAGGAACAGGAACAGGAACAGGAGCGGGAACAGGACAAACAACGACTCACAAGACTTTGCCGGATCTGAAGACGCAGCGCAGCAACAGCAGCGCTGGCAGCGGACTCGGAATTGTGGCCAAGACATTGGCCACCCATCGACGCGACAGTTCGCATGTGGAGAAGTCGCAGCTGCTGGAGAAGCCGCTGACCTATGGCCCGCCGCAGCAGAGCCGGCTGCAGGGGCTCAGCAAGGAGCCCAAGGAGGGCTATTTGGTCTACAGCGAGGGCAAGCTGCAGGCGGGTGCACTCAAGTCCCTGATCATGCATATGGTGCCCACCCATGACTACTATCCGGAGCATGACTATCTCTTCGCCTTCCTGCTCAGCGCGCGTCTGTTCGTACGGCCCCACGAGCTGCTCGCTCAGATCTCCAGCAACTGGGAGCAGCAGCAGCAGCAGCAACAGCAGCCGGCAGCCGGAGCTGGCGTTGGCTGCGATGTCGTCGACGAGGCAGTCACACACCTAAACTCTGCCTCGCCGCTGACACAGCGCAAGGCTGCAGCAGCAGCAGGAGGCGGAGGAACAGCTGTGGCTGAACTGAAACTGGAACTGGAGCTGGAGCCGAAGCCGCAGCAGCGCACGCTGACGCAACGCTCGGCCCAGCACTGCATACGCCTGCTCTCCGAATGGATTGAGATCTTCCCCTATGACTTTCGGGATGAGCGCCTGATGCAGCAGGTGCGCATCCTAGCCAGGAAGTGCGTCTACATTGACAACTCGCTGGGCAAGCAGGTGTCGCGCATACTGCAACTGCTCGTGGCACGCCTCAAGGCGCTGGAGCAGTACGAGGAGTTCCTGCAGACGCTCAATGCGGAGACCAAGAGCGAGCTGCAGCTGCAGACAAATCACAGCAATCATCAATCTCAGTCTCTGTTCCATCAGCAGCACCAGCAGCAACAGCAGCAGCAGCAGCAGCATCATCATCTTCACTTGCATAATCCGTTTCAAACGTTTCTGGGCAGTTCCCATGCCTCGCATGCCTCGGCGAGTGGCCATGCCACGAACGGAATGGCAGGCAGCGCCGGCTCCGGCAGCGGTGGATCGTCGAGTGGCGGCGGTGTCGGTGGCGGCTCGACAAGTGCCAGCAGCTCTGCCTCGAGCACGCCGCAGCCCGACGAGGTATTCGGCATCATGGACTTGTGCCCGAGCTGCGAGCACTTGGCCCATCAGCTGACGGCCATCGAGCTGGAGCGTCTGTCGCATATTGGACCCGAGGAGTTTGTGCAGGCATTTGCCAAGGATTATCAGCAGACGGGCGTAAGCGCTGGCGGAGCTGGGGGCGGAGCTGCAGCTGGCACTGGAGTTGGAGTTGGAGGTGGTGGCACGCTGAACGATATGAAAAAGACACGCAATCTGGAATCGTATGTGCAGTGGTTCAATCGCCTCAGCTACTTGACGGCCAGCGAAATTGTCAAGGTGGGTGTGGCTCCCGGGGGGCGTGAGGGATTAGCGAATGTGGCCGGGGTTGAAAATATGCAGGAGATTAGTGTATGGTAATATGAAGAGGAAGACCATAAAAAACTCCCCCACCCCAAAAAAAAAAGAAGGAAATTCAATTTCCTAAAAGCTGACAAAAATCCGAGGAAAATGTTGAAAAGGAAGAAATCAATAACTTGGCCAGAAAGCGAAACATTTAGCGAAATGAAAAAGAAACCCGTCGAATATCAGGCCTAAGTTGATAAGGCTCTTAACAATTACTAGGAATTCCGTTATGATGGGCAATATCAGCTTGGAGTAGCTTCGATAAGGTCTTGAACGTGACTAAGTAAGACGCCCATAAAACTAGGCCCTATCTAAACGTTGGTGCGCTTCCGCATTTGCATATAGAGCGTATTATAATTAGTGCAGTCTATGGAACTGAGGGAGCTGCGATTTCATGTCCATATAATTATGCCTCCCTCTCACTCTCTCTCTTCTTGTCTCTCTCTCTCTGTCTGTTGCAGTATCCGAAGAAGAAGCAGCGCGTGCGCATTATTGAGTATTGGATCGAGACGGCACGAGAGTGTTTCAACATTGGCAATTTCAACAGTCTGATGGCCATAATAGCTGGTCTAAACCTGGCGCCCATTGGCAGACTCAAAAAGACGGTGAGCTTGCGTAAAGGCCTATTCAATTGTACTCTAAACTTAATTGCCAATGCACTTGCAGTGGTCTAAGGTTCAGTCGGCGAAGTTTTCTGTGCTGGAACATCAAATGGATCCAACATCGAATTTCAACAGTTACCGATCGACGCTTAAGGCTGCCATGTGGCGCTCCGAGGGCGCCACAGAGGAACGCGAACGCATAATCATTCCATTTTTTAGTTTATTTGTTAAGGATCTGTACTTTCTGAACGAAGGCTGCTCGAATCGGTGAGTCAATTTCCAATATATATATATATATATATATAGTACTATATATAGTAATCGCAGCCATTGCCATTGCAGTTTGCCAAACAATCATATCAACTTTGAGAAATGCTCACAACTCGCCAAGCAAGTGATGGAGTTCAACGAATGGAAGAAGGTCACTTGCCCCTTTGACCAATTGCCGAATGTTATTGCCTACCTGCAGCACAATGCGGTGCTCAACGAGAACACCCTGTCGATGGCGTCCTTCGAGTGTGAGCCGCCCGAGAACACCGAGGAGAAGGATCGCTACAAAACTGTGAAAGCCGAAACGAAGCAACAATTGCTGCAGCAATTGCAGGAGCAGCAGCAACAGCAACAGCAGCAGCAACAGAATCAGCATCAGCATCAGCAATAGTTGGCTCTTTAGCTATGTTTAGTATATAGTTATTGCATTAAGTTACGCTTAAGCGCGCGCTTGCCATGTTTATTTTTGTGTACACCTAGTTTCTAACATAAGTCGATTATAAACTTTAAGGCGGGGTGAAATTGTTTAGGCTAAGTCAGGCGCGAGGCCTTCGGGCAAGGCGCATGCGCCGTTGAGTTCTCTCTAAAACTGGGCAAATGTCTTCAAAAGCGATTTGCTATTAATACTAATAATACCTTCTGATATCCCCTCCGTTCCTCTGTTCACCACACATCCTGATCTTGATTCCGGCTTCTTCTTTGTCTACGGCGCATGCGCGGAGCATGAAACATTTTCTATGAAACGCAAAGCATCTCCAGAATGTTGCCAGTAATTAATTTAATTGAATTAAACTATTAAGGGAAATTAGAAAGAAAGCAAGAAACGAATGTATGTACTTAAAGCATTTTATTGCCGCAACTTATCTACACATTTATATACATATATATATACACACATTTATTTATCTATACTTGGTTATAGGCATGGGGGAGAAACTGAATTCTTATACATAATGTCGTAATTTATTTGAAACAATTTGACAAACTTGCGTGTGTGCGCGATAATTTGTAAGCGAACAGTATTTATATTTATATATTTACACAATTTTATAGCTAAATTAAATCATTTTTAAATATTGAATATGGAATCAATCGATCTGACGACGCTTTTGTCCTCGAAGCTACGACATTTAACAACAATTGAACTTAGCAATGCAGCGTAATTCACACACAACAACAGAGAGTACACCTTGAGGTAGCTACAATGATGCTTCTTATCCTTTTAAGATATATATTATTTTTAATCAAGCTAATTTCATATGTAAAAGAGCAGCTGTATTGAAATGTGTATGTAGTGTCGCACGACACGTATATATATATATTAACTATAGAGGGACTAAATCGATTTCACAATTGCTTTTGAATAAATCAAGTGAACAAAAACGATAATTAAATTACGCCAAAGTTGTTTTTTCTTTTAATATAATATTTCTTAAGGAGCTTTCAACTTTTACGCATTTTTGAATTCGAACAGTTTGGCGCGCAGTCTACGTGCACGGTCACGTGTCAAAAGCTGCCAGCTAGCATATCTACTCGGATAAAAACGATTGGCAGTCAACAGTGCTTATCGATAGTCGTGCGTGTGATACAAACGCTGTCGATAGCTCTTCAGCCCCTACACCACACACACACACATACACGTACAAGAGCAGAGAAACAGCAGTCATTCAGGGGGAAGCGGCATCGGCATACGCGATGCGATTCTGTTGGCGTGCAGACGTCTTTACGGTGGAAAAGAAACGTAAATCAAAGCAGTGAAATAGCGCATTTAAGCTCAGTCTCTAATTGGAAGCAGAACAAGAACACAAAACACAAACCGAAACAGCGTATCGAATTGAATTTCCATCGTGAATGCGTAAACAGCAAATTGTTGTTGTTGTGTGCGTGTAGAGTGAAGTGCAATTGCAATTTCTGGCGTGCTTGTGCGTGTATGTGTGTGCGCGTTGCGTTAATTACATAGCAGAGACACGTAAGGGGTGCTGCTGCTGCTGTGGCAGCTATACTACGCTAAGGGCAGGACTGCAGTTGTTGTGGTGCGCTGGCACAGGAACCTGTTGTTGTTATTGTTATTATCGCTCGTAGTGGGGCACACAAACAAAGAGAAACATAGCGGAAAAATCGATTGTGCTCATTTTGTTTTGGTTCATGTGCATGCTTATGCGAATTTGACTGCGCGCCTGTGTGTGTGTGTGCGTGTCTGACGACGCGCGAATTGCAACAAAAACAAAGACAAGACGATAGCCCGATAACACATAACAGATAACTGATAACTGATATATTCAACAATAAGACGTTGCACATATGACGGGGCATGACTCATGCAACGCTCTAAATAAGCTGGAAAAATGAAAAATCATCAAAAATATGCGAAGTTGCCCCAAGACTTGGATTTGAGCTTTCAGAGCGACTTGGACTTGCTGCCGGACACAGCAGCCGATATCGATGTCGATGAATTCACGCTGAGTGGCACACCACCTGCTGGTTTAGTACTAAACGTCGACGGCGACGAACACGCTGGCGTCCACGACGACGACGACGACGACGGCGACGACGACGACGATAACGAAGACGACGAAATTGTGATTGCAGCGCAAGTGGTGGGCGGCGGCGGCGGTGGCAACGGAGCCGGCGGTGGCGGACTGCGTTTGGCAACACGTAAGCAGCGCAGACAGCGCAAGCAGCAGCTGGAGCAGTTGTACAACAAGAAGAACAAGATCTGCGGACTGGGCAGCGATAGTGTTATCGAGGTAAGTGAAATATTGCAAACGATAACGATAGTAAGTCAGATTGTAAGTGTTATCGCACAAGCGATCAAACAAGCTCAAATTGGTTTCGTCCTGTCAAAGTGTTATCGACGTAAGTTTGATCGATAACAATATTTAAAGCATGAAGAGAGCTATGTTATCGGTTAAGCGATCAGTTCAAATAGTTATCGTTGTCTGTTGCATGGCGTTTGGCTTGCTTTCAGCCACGTCATTTCTTGCTGACAGACAAATTTCTTGTTTAGGGCCCTTTGATATAATATAAAATCAAATTTTAAAGGCAAAAGAATGACAGCGATTTAATTTTCTGATTTCGCCCGATAAGCTATCGAAATTGGTAACTCAAGTTCAAGTTGAGTTTTCTCTCTCTCTTTCTTATTGCTTCTCCCCCTTTTTGCACGCACTGTTGCTATTTTCGCTGAGCATAAAATGTGAAAAATCTCTGCAATGCCACATAAAATACTTATTTAAGCAAAACGAAAGATAAAAGCAAATGCCAGCACAAAAGGGCGAAGCCCACAAGAGGGGAAACAAAATGGGGAAAAAAAATCGATAAGACAACAAAGCAGTATGCAACCATTTGTGGCAGCCACACGACTGACTGACTGACTGGATCTTACCTGTTTTGGGTTTAAAGAGCCGTGCGCGAGCTCATAAGTAATTTCTATTGTCGCGTAGAGTCAACAAACTGTTCCAATGCTAATGGATTTATGTTGTTGTTAAAGTCATTTACCAGGAGCTGGGGCAAATGTCTTCCTGCCCGCCACAGATAAGCCGTGGGCCTTGCCGTGCCGTGTGCCCTGCTCAAGCGCTCTAATAATTGCGGCCCTGTCTGGCCAGTGGGGCCTGTAGTCTGAGGCTTTCGTCAGTTGTCTAGCACAGGGCTTATCTCTTAAGTAGGTTCGCTGCGGCACAGTCATGTGCACTGCGCGAAATATCTACGATCTAATGCTTATCTATCAGAGCGGAGGATGGAGCCACCCACAATTACAGTGGCAGGCGCCAGTCGTCGTTAGTGTCCGTATAAGCTCCTTGGCCACAGAAAATCGATGAAAATACGTGGCCGCTAAGTCGAGTCCCTCCTACTTGCCACAACTGCATAAATAACTAATGGAGCAGTGTTTTTTTGCGTACCTAATGACAGGGCGTCCGCACCTGCTGATTAAATAAATGCGTATGTTTACCAACTTTCAGTTGGGCATAAATACAGTGCCGTTTTCTAGTCAGGTCAATCAATAGTGGGTGCAAAGCAAGTCGATAATTCTACCAAATTTTAAATAGCTCAGTCTAGCTAATAGAGTCGATTGTATGCGTGTGTGGCGCTCTCTAGCGGTCAGTAGCGCATACAATTAAATCCGGAGCGTATATAGAGCGGTATTTTCGACCCTCCAAATCTTTTGACAAGCTTGTCAATCTCAATGCGGCTTATTGCGGCAGGGAAAGAGAGAGAGAAAGAGCGAGCAGCAACAACAAAGTAGGAAAAGCTTGCCATGCTGAGGGATTACGCAGTTGTCATGTTCGGGGGTAAATCGTAGGAAAAACCCATTTTCTGCGTATGTGTGTGTTTGCGCTGCTTGCGTGCAATTAGCGGTAGTAAATATACTTTGCATTGAGCTTTATTTCATTGGGTTTTCGTGGCAAAATTCGCAAAGTTGACGGTAGAGTTATACTAATAGCTTTAACGCCAAATTAAACACATAAGCCTAATGGAAAACGCTTCACTTTGATTGCATTTCAGTTTATTATTTTTGGGCCTCTAAAACTACACACACACACACGCACAGGCGCACACACATTGTTATTGTAAGCGATAATTAAGCTTAATATTTAATTCTGCCCGTTTCATAATCGTGCCAGCATTTTGTCCAGTGTGGGCAGTTTGGCGCCACAAAACCTGTGAGTAGAGAGCAGATTTTATTTTAAATTTATTAATTTATTTAATTATTTAATTTATTATTATTTTTGTAATTTATTATTATTATTTTTTAATTTTTTATAATTTTTTTAATTTTTTTTTTTGTATTTTATTGTGCATTTCCATGGCACATTTCCACGTACTCACCCGTTGTCAGGGCAATCAGCGCGATTATCAAGAGAAGCGCCAGTTCAAGCTTCATTTCGAATATGTTTTCCAATCGCAGGCAGCTCGATTTCAACTGAAACTCAGGCATTATTTGCTGCGCGGCTTTATAGCTGCATATTCGCAGAGCGCTCACGCTCTTATCGCTGGGGAACTCCACTGGCGTATAGTCCACATGGCATACATGTGCAAGGCAAGTGTGTAGGCGCGATTAGCAGCGATTTGCTGCCAATGCGGCATACTGCATTGATAGATGCAAGATGTACAGCTTCGACAGCTGGAAACAACGCAATTGAATGGCGATCAAGGCACCTTGACCGCTCCAATTAGTTGATAAGTGCATCGGATTAGCCCGACAGATAATCGTTTGCCGATAACACTCCGATTGACTTATATATGGAACGTTTTTTTTTGTGTTTATGGAAAATTGCTGTATGAACAATTGGCTGTAGCCTGTGATTTTACTAAGTATAGTCTTACTTCTATGTATGCATAATATGAGGAAAGTGCATTGGATTGATTATATTATAATTTTTGTATATAGAAACTATAGTTGTTGCTTGAGAATAGTTTTATATTTGTTTTGTGAAAAAATCGAACTGCTAATGATAGTCTTAGTTCTATTTTAGCTAATAGTTTTTTTTTGCTATTTCTGCATCTAAAACTAGTAAAACACTCGATTTATCGCGGAGGCTATTTTCAGACTTCTTTTCTCGAATGGCAACTAAATTTATTATGGAAAATATTATAGAGCATACAGTACAGCGTATAAAGAACTATAGTTAGCCTACTTTTTTTCACCTATTTCTGCATTAAAAACTCTCCCTTAGATCGACTTATCTCTGGTTCTGCTGCTACACATACTAGCCTGCCATATCTCCGCCAATCTGAACATTTTAAAGACTTGCTTTTCCAACACACAATTGCTACCTTGTCCCTGTTCTCATTCAGCTCGCTTTGTGTGTGTGTGTTTGTGTGTGTGGCAACCAATTAATTTATGCCCTGGCCCGGCTTAAATGCGGCTCGCATCAAGTGCGGCTCATTATGGACGAGAGAGACTCGGTCGCTTGAACTGGCGCATTCTAACCTAGATTCGGCTTACGTTGTCCTCGTTGCACGTTGCAGATTGCAGGTTGCAAGCAGGCCTGGCAACTTGCAGCTGCTTTGTGGCACGCATACGCCCTGTGCAACGGTCTACGTGCCGAGCTTCATTTGGGCCCGAATAGCCGTTCAGCGTTGAGCGCTCTTCTCCTCTCTTCTTCTGCACTCTTCTGCTGCTCTTCTGCTGTTTGTTTATTTTAGTAAACACACTGCAGAGCCAACAACGAGCAGCGGGCTTGTAGCTGGGTCCTTTTGTGGTGTGGTGTGGCATAGGCGTCGGTAGGCGTGACGCTCTGTTGCCTGCAGCCCGCTGACGCCCCCACTAGGCGCCTGCCTTTGTTTTGGGATTTGTGACATGGAAATATATGTGCGCAGGCAACGCTTTCTGAGCAACATGAATTTATAACATGGCTAAGAAAATTTATCATTCCCTGCTACGCCGTGCTTCGTGCTGCATTTAAGCGCATTTGCTATTATTATATCGTTATGTATAGAGCATTATAATAATGTGTTTTCTGTCTGGAGCACAACACAGATTTTCCCTGTTTTTCATTGGCAGCGAAAATGCCAGCATTATATGTGTTCATAATGCTGGCAACTTACTAACTAATATATGGATTTATTAGCGCTGGTTTGAGGTTTTTAATCACATTTCTAGTAGTTTACTTGCCGCATTGCTCTATTAAAAGTTTCCGTTTTTTTTTTTTTTGGCACGCAAATAGAATTTGCACTTTTAATTGGCCATAAAAGGGGGGGGGAGAAGTTGAGACCCGCCCACGCGGCTGACAGTTGGCCAAACTGTTAACTGGTAACTCGCTCGCATCCTGCAGGCGTTAAGCAAAAGTTTGTTTCGCAAATTCATGTTCCATTTTCTGCTATCTGAGAGAGGAGAAGGGGGAGAACCATTCCTCCCCCCCCTTTCCCTTCCCCCTCTCGCTGCTGCATGTGTTGCGCTTGTTGTCGCAAAATTTGGCGTTAAAATTTGCATTTTATTCACGGCTTATTATAATAGTTGGCCCAGCACTTCTGTTCCTGCTTCGCACACGCCTGATTCCCACAGGCAAATAAATCCTGATGCAACAATAAAAAGCTTTCGGGCGTTTTGCAACAATTTCGCAACATTTCATTTGGATTTCCAACTAAAGTAATTTGAGCTAGGTAATATTCGAAGTACCCGCTTGCTTACTCATATCAGATACGAGAGACTCTGCCAGGTGACTCTGCGGATAACTATCTGCAATACCTGCTGGCAGGTTTTAATATAACTTTTGCAGCTCAACCAGAAATGCCGCACATTTTTGTGCACTCCTTCGAAAGTTTCGCACAAAAATTTAACAAATTGAATTAATTGCGTGCAAAATTCCAAACGTATAGAGCACAAAAGCCACTAAATGTCGGTTACAAAAACAGCAGCAACAGGAAGCAGGCTGAAGCAACCCTCTGGGCCAACTTTCAGCCCAAAGGCCAACGTCAGCCCCAGGCCCAACCCCAACCCCAACCTCAACCCTGATTCCAACCAATCCCTCAAAAAGTTGTCTAAAAACTGTGTGTAAAGGCAAAGCGTAAAAATAAAAACGTCGAGCCGAACTGCTGCAGCTGTCGGCGCTGCCAGACGCGCGCATACTCTGTAATGCTGTTAAGAAATACTAAATTTGATTCGCTCATTTTGAGTTTATATTATAAATCAGAATATTTATTAGATTATAGATTGAGGAGGGTTTAACTGAGTTAATTTCAGTTCAGTTTTGGCAAAACTGTGTGTAAAGGCAAAGCGTAAAAATAAAAACGTCGAGCCGAACTGCTGCAGCTGTCGGCGCTGCCAGACGCGCGCATACTCTGTAATGCTGTTAAGAAATACTAAATTTGATTCGCTCATTTTGAGTTTATATTATATATCAGAATATTTATTAGATTTTAGATTGAGGAGGGTTTAACTGAGTTAATTTCAGTTCAGTTTTGGCAGGTGTAGCTTGTGTTGCTTGGGCTCATAACCAATATATAATTTATAATAAATATATATAATTTGGCTCATATATAATTTTTAATAATATTAATAAATTGATTTATATCTTTGCATTTTTTAAAATATTATATAATTTAATGCTAGATTCTCATTTAGTATATTCAAGAAGTTGCTTCAGATTTTCATAGTTAGAGCCAATCTATAATGTCGACTCCAAGCATCTGTTCTCCTGGCAACCAGAGCATGGAACGTAGGCAAACAATTTGCCTGAAAATGTTGTATTAAATCAAAGTTCAAAGCGTTGCCATCAGGGATGTGGGCAGGCATGCCTGCAGTTGGGGCCGCCCCAGAGAGGCAGAGGCCTTGGCAGAGTTTATAACGATAGCGTATACAATGAAAGCTCTACCAGTGCAGGCAGAAGCATGCATGCTGCTTTTAATGTGTGCTTAATTACCATAACAATAATCATAATGCGAACTGCAAACAGACCGAAAAGACCAAACAGAAGACATGTCGAGGAGTCTGGCTTGTCTTTTCGATAGACATGAGGAGTTTTGGGGGCACGGACGCGGGGGCAACTTGCAAAGCGGCAGCACTTGCTAGTGGCAGTTATGACAACGATGTGGCACGATTGGGACAATAACTGGATTGGGCTGTGACTCATGCAGTGCCTGTGCTCGATCTGGTCTGGGAGCAGGGCAGCATCATAAACAATACAATCAACAGGATGTGAGCACAACGAGCTGACAACATCGCACGGGCAAAAAAAAAAAGAAAGAAAGGCAAAAGGCAGAAGAGCTTCCGCTCGTGCAGCTGGCTGGTGATAAAGGAAGCCGAAACAGAAAACGCAAAAAAGAAAAAAAAAGAGAAAGAGAGATTTGAGAAAGAACTAAGCTGTGCTGGGCTTCATCTCTTCTTTTTTGCCTTTGGCTTGTAAACATGCAAAAATTGTCAATTCAAAAGCAACAAGAGACACTAGACGGGCCGTGGGTTAGGGCAAATCATATAACGATGTGCCAAAGACCAGACCAGACCAAAACCGTACAACAAATAGCAACAACAACAACAACGACGGCAACACACGTCGCACAACAATAGTGGCAAATCTGTGCTAAAAGAGCCCGCGGGAGACGACAGCTATGAGCTCGAATCTAGGCGGGAATGCCATTTTTTCTCGCTTCTCAGCGCTTTGTTGCGTCCCACTCCATATTTTAAAATACCCCTTGGTGTTGCACACAAACGGGTAGCAACTTTCTTTGAAGTTCTGAAATGGAATTGTGTTGATTTTTATTTTTGTTTGGAACAGCAGCTCGTTTTAAAGCATATACTATTAAAATAGTTGATAAAGTCTGTAAAACACACACTAAAATGTGAGTGAAGCCATTGCCATTAATCGGCCTGGTTTTATTTGGTTTCTAAGCTTTTATATAAGAGCCTTAATTAGTTCGGAGAATATATGAATTAACTGATCACAAAAATAATACCATTGAATTATGCAATATTTCTAATACAATTATCAGCTATAGGGTATCTCGCTGTCAAGCCATTTAGCTTGCCTCGCTTTTTCCCTGTCACGTCTCACAGTATGTGGCATATTTTTTTACCACATGCCCATTCAACATATGCGAGCGCTATGCTTTTTACAAATTTCATTTGCCACTTTTTTCCCCATTTTTCTCTCTCTCCATTTTCCATTTTCCCTGTGCCTTTTGCGTATTGACATTTGTAAGAAGATGAGGGGCACAGGAAAAATGCGAAGCATACTTAAAAGCGCGAGTGTTAATAAAAAATTGGCGAGCACATACATAAGTAATACTTCCCGTACATCAGAGCGGAAAAAGCGTTGGGTTTATTTAAGAGGAAATTGGCGGAAAAAATTGAAAAAAATGCACCTATGGAGAATGGAGAATGCAAAGTGCGTAATGGAAATCATTTTCGCTCTGATTTATTATGGAAAATGCGAGGAATACGCAATGTACAACAAGCGGATGTATGCGATAATGCTTATTTGTTATGGCAGATTTATTTGCCAGCAGATAATTAAAATTAAACATAAGTATAATCGGCAGGCGTGTAATGAACCTGGAGCAACACCCTGTGAAAGAAATCAATTTTCACGAGAAAATTCGTTTGTCTGTCGTAATGATGATTAAAGTCATAACTGCAAATTGATGGCACGACACGCCCAGCAACGCGCACTTTTCAAACTATCGCCGGACATTTCTCTCGCTCTCGTTGGGCAAACAGCTGCAAGTGTCACTTGGAGACTTTTCGGCTTTCAGTATTTCTTTTCTCTGACACTTTTAATGACAGCATGGAGAGCGAGAGAAAGAAAGCAGAAATTTGTAAGAGCAACATTTGATGGTCCAGCTGAGGGGATGAGGGTAATAGAGGTGGTGTGGGTTTGGGTAAGCAGAAAAATAATACATTTTGCACATGCCAAAGCAATTTTCATACATTTATGCAATGTCAGGAGTGCTGGTGGCATCTTGCTGTGGCATCTACATTGTTCTGACAAGCTGAAAACATTTTTGATTGACATTTTCTTAGGCAGCCTCAAGTTAATGGAAAATTAATAGTTGCCCTGTGAAATTAAAGCAGACTCGCACTGGGGGAAGTGCAATTCCTGTTGGTGAAAAATGACTATAGCTGTCCCTTGAAGCTGTCTCCTGACGACGTCGTCGTCCTTGTTCTTCTCTTTGTGTCGCCAACGCGACGAGCGCCTGCTGTTGTCTTCGCTTCGCTAGTTTTTCTCACTTCTCATGTTGTTTCTGCTGCTGCTGCTGCTGCTGTCAGCGCTAAGCGGATTATGCACTTTAAATTATTTGCCGGCAGGCACTTTTCCACTTTGCCATCGACACTTTCTTCAGTCCAGCTCCGGCTCCGGCTGCGGACTCAGCTAAAAGAGCTGAACAAATCCGGCAAAATGACGCGTTAAAGCTGCCAACTAATTTAACAAGAGGCAACAGGCAAATTTCAGCAATACAAAATATGTGCGCGCATAGTTTACATATAAAATACCAAAAAAAAAAGCGAAGAAAAAGCACGACTTGTGCAGAATAAAAAAATAAAACAAAAAAATTGAAAGTCAAAAAAAGTAAAACTAAATAGATAAAAATTGGTGAAGGGTATTTTAAAATACTTTATTAAAATATTTATTCCTTGATTTAAAACTGTGCAGAGTAAAGCTCTTGCTCATTTTGTTGGCCATAATATATAGTTCTGTAATAAAATTGTTTAAGACGATTTATTTTTTAAAACTGTTTTATTTTCAAATAATTTCACTGCTTAGTAGCTCTACATATATTTATATTATTACACATTCTTATAAAATATTAGACTTAAGAATTGATTACGCCAGTTCTATCGATCATATGCATATTTAACGTCGAGTGGTGCCAGGTGTTGGTTATTGAAATTGTCACAGGATATTTCCGTCTTTCAGCGACAATTGAATCGCACTCCTAGGACACATATGGGGCTCTCGCCAGAGGCAGCAACTGACAGCTGTCAGTCGATTTGACACGACATTCCATTGTGAGCACTTTGACGTGTTAGTTGTACCTATCTTTCGGCTGTATTAGACTTTCCATATCACATAAATGACGCACATGGCATATCCAAGTAGCTGAGGGGCAGTGACTCGCAATCAGAGCACAGCTGTTCAGCTGCTCAACCGCTCAACTGTGCAACTGCTGTACAGCTGCTCGGTCAAAGTTGCCACTCATTGTTTGCTCCTTGCTGGCTTGCCCTTGGCATTGGCCATTGACCATTGTGTTAACTCTATAAATAGTTGACATTTGTGCCCCGGTAACGAGTAGCGAGCACATCAAGTTTTCAATGGAATCGCATGCTCCCTCAGCCTGCCTTGCCGTACCTTTTTTTCTCCGACCCGGTTTCGTTGCCTCGTCAAGTTGGCTCTTTATTTGGCCAGGTCATAATTTGGCTTATTTTACGCTCTCTAAACACTCGAGTTAAGCCTTGAGCAGGCGAAATGCTTACAGCTTTTAATGAGTCTCTTCTAGTGGCAATTAGCAAAAGGAAAATACTTGAAGAAGGAAATCTGTTTTCCTAATCATTTAGTTATATTTGCCATGCTTCAACAGCAAACATTGAATTAGTACAATTTGCAGCTTCAATATGCCCATTCAGTTCTATTGCAAATATCCAGTTCGATTTTGTATAATCCCGTTTCTATAACAATCCAAAACGAGTTGGCAAATAGCTGTAATTGCTTTGCATGCTACAGCTATTTGTTGTCCCAAACCAATTGAGCGTTGCAAATGTGATTGGTAAAATGTACGAGTGTGCAGGTAGGGTATAAATATTTTATAAAGGCCCACCAGCAGCACGAAATCCCCAAACTGGTCCCATGTTTGTTGTCAGCAATTGTCCCAGCGACCCAAAGACCCAGCATCGATTCACAAATTGATGCTAGTCGCTGGCATAACCCACACAAGTTGTTCGACTAAAATGCACGACTAGAAAGTACCCTGTAAATAACACAACTGTAGAAGATGGTTGCACTGCACCTGTATACAAATTTTGAACTGTTTATCTTGTAGTTTGCCTTTCACTTTTCGAAATTTCGAAATACCCTTCTTGTGCTGTCGCATGTTTTGCAGGGTATTTAAGGCAAATACGACAACTAAATTTACAGCAAAATTGATTTCCATGATTTGTCAAGAGAGTCAGAGGGCGCAGCTGCGGGGTGCCAGCATAGCTGTAAGCAGGCGTGGCAGGTGCGGCAAAGTTAGACAATTGTTGATTTTGTGTGTGTGTGTGTGTGTGTTTGTTTTTCTTTCGTTTCGAAATTCGTTTGTATTGCAGTTCCAACTGAGTCATAAATTAATTAAAAAATGCTCCCGGGTCTCGAGTCTTTATCCGCTTGGCGTGCGCATACAATGTGCACCATAAATGACGCACGCAGCTCTCATTCACAGTTTTCGTCTGCTATTCACAGTCACACACGCATATCCATTCACAGTCACGCTCACACTCACACTCATACTCGCATTCAGAGTCACACTCACGCATTGTGCCACTGTCAACTGTCGACGACTGCCCTTTTTCGCTTCAGTCCATTCGCTCTTCATTCCACTTAATGACAAAGGGAAGCCTGCCCACTGCCCTCCCCCTCGGTTATATTGTTTTAATTGATTGAGGAACTTGTCACGGACTCGCATCATATTCATTCGCATTGCGCATACGCCGCGTGCGCTCTGTGGGGACAGGCAAATATTTGTGTTGTATGTTTTCCTGTTGTCATCGCAGCAGCAGCAGCAGCAGCAACAGCAGTCGCTGTTTGCTTTTCAATAATGCATTATGCAATTAATTTCATTGAAATTATACCCCTGCTCCGTGCCCTCACTCTATCCACAAGCATAAATCATTTATGTGAATGTCGATCAAGTAAATGGCAAAAAGCGTAGAATTATTGCTGTTCATTTGAATTTCGTTTTTTGCTCATAAATTGTTGCGAATTTGGCGATTTACTCGATTATCGAACTCATCAATTATGAATTATGAAGCAGTTATAAATATGTTAAAAATTAATTTGAAAATCGAAGTTTGTTTACATTTTTTCCCAACTGCCAGAGGAAAATATAACTGATTATTCCCGGGGGGAATACGAAGTATTGTTGCTCTTGTCTCTGGCATTCCTTGATGCGATTTCCAATTACATTTTCCTGCTGCATCCGACTGCAGCAGTGTCACTCATCGTATAATCCTATATTCTATATACATAGACCCGGACTCACAAGCAGATTTCACAATTTCTTTCTCTTTCTGATATGTGTGTTGCACCCAAGGAAATAAAATAAATATTTGCAGTGTGTTGCGATGACGACGCTGACGTTGACGCCCGGCATGGCACGAGAGCACATTAAACCCCTCTGAAAACCCCTTAAATCCCTTATATAAAAAGTATAAAGCAAGCACATCCACAGCAAGCAGAGAATCCCATCAAAATAATAAATAAAAAAAAAATAACGACATGTCAAACATAAAAGTCCAAGCCGTTCTTTTCAAAATGACGTGGATGTTGTCATGGCTGCTATTTGTTGCTGCTGTTGTTGCTGCTGCTGCTGTTGACCTTAACAATGGGCTGGCAACCCTGGCAACCCTGGGCACGTCATCCAACATGGATTAGCCGCAACTTACGAGCGTTTTTAGTGCCGACGAACGAACGCAGAGTGGATTAAAAGTGGAAATAAAAAGCAGCTTGAAAAATGCCAAAATTGTGGCCACACACAGGCCCAAAGTCTTTTACCCTCTTCCGCTGCTTTTACTCCTTTGGTAATTCTTCTATCATCTGCTCTCGCTCGCTCTAGCCTACGCCTAAGCCTTGCTCTCCTGATCTTCTGGCTTCTCGCTTGCTCACGTTGTCTCCTTCTCCTTCACCGAGCATGTGCTCCCGTTAACACATACACACACACACACACACACACACTGATAATGTTTCGCCTGCTCTTATCATAGCTGTCTGAGCAAAATAAACCGCACACACACATGCACACACACACGCGCGCTTACATGTAAGCAGCGGGAGACACAGAGCATTGTTGCAGTGCTATTATGCGCCTCGCCACAAAAATAGAATTTATCGTTTGATATTTTAATTAGTTGTCAATTATCGTTATGATGCGCACGAAACTGGGCAATTTGTGGTGCTGCGTTTCAACGGGACTGTGTGGTTCAATTGATGTGGTTCGCTCGCATGGAAACAATGCATAATAATCGAATCGAAAAGGAGTAAAGCTCTCGATGGTTAGATACCATGCACGTACTTTGATGGTTAAATTCTAAATATTCGAAATATTTATTATTTATATTAAATTTTGGTCAATTAGCATTAAGACCGCTTTGTTGTTCTCACATTTACACATTTAGTAGGCGGTGGGCATGGCACTGAAAGCTAGAAATATGCAGGCATCTTTATGCCAACTGTGGTGTCTAGTTACAGTTGATGCTAACCAGCAAATATACTATAATATACTACGGTAGATTACATACATAAATTAAAGTATATTTTATTTTTACAAAATTGCATGGAATAAATTGTATAATAATTTATTTTGTGAATTGAAACTGTCAAATAGAAATTGGTAATATATCGCTAAAATGTAAATAGTTGTCGAAACATTGACTGAACACATTTCTCGATAGTTTCTCACCCCGTGCAGCCCTCATTCGCCTGCTTGTTTTGCGGCGCACACAAAAAATACCACAGACATATGTGTGAGCGCTCAAGGGAATTTCATGTTGCTGGGTCAGGTTTGGAGCAGGTTTGGGAAATGATAACAAAATGTATAGACTATGCTGGCGTGTAGTCCCTACCGCAGCGACAAGGGCGACGACAACAGTGCTGGTCACAAAAAAAGTGTCAGTTGGCCAAAAAAAAAAAGAGAGGTAGAGTGCATGTTTTCAGAGACAGCATTGCGATTAGTCGGCGAATAGGTTTACGGACCGCTCTCCGGCCAGCCTGCCTCGCTGTGTCTCTGCCGCTGCCTCTTGCCGCTTTGGTTGAACGCTTGCAACTGCTGAAAACAATTAAAATGGACCGGCAGGAAGTGGGCGACCAGCAACAGGCAAGAACCACAATGCCATATGTAGAGGATGGTTAAAAAAGAAAAAGAAACATCTACCCCTCGCTAACCCCGTGCCAAAGCCAAACTCAAGCCGCACACAACATTTTTGCCCTGTCACAGCAGCTTTCTCTCTGTCCCTGTCTCTCCCCAGACCCTTCCCTTCCCTCTTTGCTCTCTTTGGTCTGATGTTGATGCTGATGTGCTGCTGTCTGGCAGGGGCTTTGCTTATGTCAATATGAGAATGGCTGAATTGTTTCCCTGCCTGCATGTGTGTGTGTGTGTGTGGGTATGTGTGCTCATGTGTGTGCCTTATCAGCAGCAGCCAAGCCCACGTAAATTCCGGCGTCTAACGAAATTTTATTGATGCGAAACTTGACGAAAAATTACGGTGAATGTAAATGCAATATGTTCATGTGTATGTATGTGCGCGCATGTGTGTGTGGGAATTACTGAAATTTAAAAATTCTTGTGGTGAAATGTTTCTCACATTATACAGAGCCAAAATGCCGAGGCTTGTGTAGGGAATCTTAAACATATGCTGTAATTTCTTGATAGAAATTTGGGATAAATTGATTAAATTTGAAATGTTTGATTTTAATAGCTAATAAAGTGTTTCAACTGGAGTTTATGTTAATTTTTGAGAAATTATTTTTATTGAGTTAGAGTTTCCAAACAGCATAATGAATAAATTAATTAATTAATTAATTCACATTATAATTTGTTTTATAATTCTATTTGAGAGGCTCCAATGAAAGGTTTTTTTGGTTTTCATATTTCTTAGACTGTTTCTATGTGAAAAATTGCGTATAGATTATGCTGGATTATGTTTTACAGACTCACAGTTTCGCAATTCGCACTCGAAGCGCCAAAAAACATATCTCATTCGCATAAAACTTTTAAGCCGACACGCTGTGTGGCTCAAACTGCAATACAATCATAAATTCTCGAGTTATTTTAGTTTTTTTTTCTCATTTTTCTATTTTGCTTTTCGGCGCAAAAGTTTTCCAATTTAGATTTAGAGTCCAGCGTTAAAGCTGCAACGTCAGCAGTAAAAAGAGTAAATAAATAAATAAATTGAAGTAGCAAAAGTAAATATATATATATATATATATATATACGAATATATAGTATATTAGCCGACCACAGACCTAAACAAACTGCTTAAGTGGAAGCCACATGCTATTTTTGAGCACTTGCCGGGCATACACAACACGTTTAATACACTCTCCAACATAAACAAAAATATGCACTCAGAAATATCAGTGGGTTGTTATAAATATGTAAACATCTTTTTAAGATAATATTTCTGTTAGTAAAACTTGTTTTTATTAACTAACACAGTCTTTTCTCGCAGTGCTCTGTGTGTAAAAAGTAAGCGAGCTTTGCCGGCAACTTCAAGAGCAAAAATGTAGCCAAATATTTTGCAAAGTTTGCCTACACACACACATACAGGCACAAACCAACGCATATACACACACACACACAGCGTGGAGTTTGGCTAGGAACTATGAGTTGAGTTCTGGCCAGGATATGCTGTTGCTTCTAACCAAATTTGTATCTGTTAGCTGGCTGCGTGTGGTATGCCGCTGACAGACATTAGCAGAGCTTATGTTTGCCCTCCCTCTGACTCTGCCCCCCTACACCGTAGAGCCCCGTAGAGAGCCTCGGGTTGACCCCTGGACAGCAACCACACACTCTGTGTCTAATGCATGCGAAAATTGCAAAAACTGCAAGTTGAAAGTGGAATTTTCCGACAACTATGCGAAGGTGTTGTCTGTTTTTATCTCTTCTCTCTCTCTCTCACTCTCTATCTGTCTCTCTCATCCCTCTACCTGTGTGCGGCAGTTATGCAGCTATTTTCATAAAGTCGACTTTCTCTGGACGGTAGCCAGATATTATTTCAAATATATTCCGACATCACTTGCCACCAACTCGCAGTGCAAGCTTTTTAAATGCTTCACACTTTATTGCACTAAAAGTTCCATTCAATTACAATTACAGTTAGTTGCAGGTGCAGCAGACTTGGCCAAGAAACTTGTAGCATACTCTTGAGCGCAGCTTACAAATTACAAATAAACTGAGGAAAACTAATAACTGCAATTGTATGAAAAGAAATAGGTACTGAATGAAATAATGTTGAGCATATTAAATTATATGGAAACAAATTTCAACATCATTTAATATTAATATATTGAACAAAAAAAAACAAATTACCGTAATTATGAAATATAAATAATAATTTCTAGGAAAATAATCTAACAATTTTCATTAAATGAATATATTAAATAGTATCAAATTTCAAATTCAAATTCTGTATTATAATATTCATAATCCATAAATAATCCAACTATTTGCATAGAATGAATAATTAAATACAATTAAATTAAAAAAAAAAAAATATATTGTGAATAATAGGAATATGATATAATAAATATTGTATAAGGAATATACTAAATTATAGAACAAAAATCTACATATTTTTTGTAAAAGAGGTATATTTTTGTAAAGAAGGTATATTACTCCTACTTCTATGAAACTCTCTCCTTTCAAATCTTACCTCTCATAGTGTTAATTTTAATTTTGTAATCTAGCTACTATTTGTCTTGAGCCTTAACTAGTCTGTTTGTGTGTAGTAAATTGCAAGCCAAATATACGCGCTAACCCCGTGCTTATTTAGACGCTCGTATAAACGTGATTCGCAGCTCTCGCTCGCTCGCTCGCTCGCAGCACTTGCCCTCTGCACTCTGCACTCTGCCATATTGTTTGTCACTTAAGCGCGCTCGGGGTCATATTTTATGCGTTCCCCCTTCAGCCACTCGCTCGCTCTTCTGCTTTGTTGCAAACCTCAATACGCTGTGGTTTTTGGGGGGAGTAGCAACGCCTACATGCCCCGGGCACTGCCTGTCTCCTTCTCTCTCTCTCACTCTCTCTCTCTCTCGATGACACTCAAATTCCGATAAATAACTTATGTAACGGCAACTGCGATGACTGTCAAACGCGGTGTGTGAGTGCCACGAGCAGAGACCCAGCCTCCTGCTTCTCCTCTCCCGCCATCCCTCTCTCTCGCTCTCTCTTGCTTTAGGAGATGCGTTAACGGGGCGTATGAGCATTGTGGTTGCCGCTCAAAACTAACTGCAATTGCGAATAGGTTGACTGCAAGCCGACTGTATGTATGCACACACACACACACATATATGTATATATATTACTCATATATGTGTAGGGGATCCCCTCCCTTTCTCCCGCTCTGCTGCCAGCGTAAAATTTCGCTGGCAATTTAATTGTCTCAATATTTTGGCCCGCCTTTAAATTCCGTACTCCAGCTCTCCAATAGTTGTTGTTGTTGTTCCAGTTGTTGCTGCTGTTGTTATGTGCTGGTTGTTGTAGTTGTTGTTGTTGTTGTTGTTGCTGCTGCTGCTGTTTCCATGTTTGTCGCTGTCACCGCAGAAGCGCGCAAAACTCAGCTAGGTGCACTTTCGGGCAGAGTGTGCGGTTCTTGTATCTTTAGAGCAGTTTTGCGGTTTTATTGCCCAGCCCACGTGAGTGTGTGTGTGTGTGTGTGTAGTTGCTGTGTGCGTGTTTAATTTTGCAAATTTAATTTGAAAGTGTCTCCCAGCGCACAATGCGCGTGCAATTAAACTCAATTTATTGCTTTAATTTTCTGCTGCTTTTCCAATTTTCCAACTCTTCTTTCAGTTGAAATTAAATTTTAAAGACACAATTATTCTTCCCTCTGTATATGCTAGATAGTTGTATCTATATTTGCTGCTTCCTCGCCAACAACTTCATCTATTTCTGCGCTGCTTGTTCTCTCTTTATCCTGGGTATTTTTCTTCACTCTCTCCTTTGCTGTGCTTCCCTTCTGTTCTCCTCCCTGTACCCCGCATTATGGCCAGCTCCTTTGCAGCCGTTAATCAACTTATTTATGGACAATGTGGACATGTTTGCCATTTTATGGCCATTATCAGTGGGCAAACATGCGGGCCATTCTCTGCCAGTGGGCGGGGGAGAGGCGTGGCAGGGGCATTTGCAGTTAGTACAGTTAGTACAGTCGCTGTCACAGTTCAACGCACTCTGCGTTCGACTTTGATTTAGCTAGCATCGCTTAGAGTACATAGAGTTTAACTTCAGATACTCGTCGTCGTATTGCTGGGCCTCTCGAAAGGCCACTCCAAATGTCGAAATTGCCGCAAGCCTGTCGAAGCAGCGCTGGACCGAGTGGCCAACAACAAGAGGAGTTTGACGATACGGTGAATTTGTTGCGCAATCGCAAGGATAGGGCCGGCATTCAATTGGCCTACCAGCAGAATAGCACTCCAAATAGCGGCCGCATTCTTGTGGAGACCAGACCCCAGCCAAAGCCGAAGCCCAAGCCCAAGCCCAGAACTAAAGTCAAGCTCAAAGCCGTACTAGATAATCATGTGTTGCATGAGGGTGTCGCAGCGGGGGAGCAGAATGTGGAGGTGTACGATGATAACGACGACGACGACGACGACGATGATGACGACGACGGGCCGACCACATATATCGAGGAGGTGAGTCCGCTGTTTGTCTCTCCGGCTCTCCGCCGTCGCAGCTTCGTTCCACTAATTTGCCAGGGGCTTTTGTCACTCCGACGTGTTCGGGCATAATTTTAAAGCATAAATTGCATTTATGACGGTCACGTGTGTGTGTGTTGGAGTGTGTGTGCCTTGTCGATTCTCTGGGCTAATTTCATCTTTCACGTTAAGCTAATTAACTTAATTGTTGCTGCTCATTTGCAATTATTTCGCATTGCCTTTCGTCTGGCAGGATGTCTATCATAATTATGAGTATATATGTATACATAGAGATAGCTGTATATGCTGACTAACTGCTCGCAATATTACCTAATTCACTGTCTCTCTTCATTTCAGGTATGTACTGCAGTAATTTAGCCCCTCTCAGACTCAGAGCCCCGCAATTAACGTAAGTCCAGAGCGCAGCCAGAAAGGCAGCCTGTATAATTTGTACATCAGGTGAAAGCCCCTCAAGTAAAACAATCAGGATAAAGCAGCCCCAAAGCATATTTCACACCAAAAATAATTACCAAAACAACATAAAGATACAAAAGCGGGAACAACAACAACAACAACGACAACAACAGTGCAAACAGGGGCAAAACAAAATGCGAGCAAACAGACGCGCGGAACGGGCACGAAAGTTAACGGCGCGCTACACATGAATAATCAAATTTTACCGAGCTACAGCCGAGTGTTTTGCCCCTAGGCAGCAAATTGTGCAGAAGGAAAAAAGTACATGGCAGGCTGTGGGGTAAGGCGCGAAGGCGAGGGACTGTGGCACAGACGTGTAGCGCCAAGACAAAAGGTACATTACGTATACGCCGCGTGTGTCAGGCAAAAAGTCAGCAGAGTCGTCGAGTCTTTGAGCGAGTTCCCGATAAAGTTTCTGACTCGTTCAATTGGCTGTGAAAATGACAGAAGCGAACGGGGGAAAGCGAGTACCAGGAAGCGGGAAAACTAGCTGCTAGCTCTTTTGAGCTGTTCACGCTGTTCCTTTGCCTGTGCTTGAGAAATTGCAACTTGATAAGTTGTCGCTGCAATTAGCAGCGATTTTCAATTACTCTTATCCACATTTGCGCGCATTAAGTAAGCAATTGTATACCCTGTAAGGCGATCGACAAAGGGTATAGACTTAAAGCTGGCAAAATTGAAGAAAAAATATTAAAAGACTCATACGAATATTGTTTAGCAGTTGGGCATTCTAACCATATCTCTGCCCGGTCTACTACCAAAGCATAATGCCTCTGAAATTGCAGTTAGGTATGCTTTAGTTAAGATTACAGCGTAGCTGTCAGCCCAATACTTTCACTGCCTTCTCTTTGTGCCCTTTACTTACACGCTCATTATAGGCAAAGGTTCTCGAATTAGTGTTGCACAAGTGGAGAGAGAGAGAAAAAGAGAGTAAATGGAGAAAACGAAACTCAGTCGGAAATGATAAATTAGTTAAAGCAAATGTAAGCTTTTCTCCACAAAGAAACAGTAAAATGTAAGAAAGAGAACGCGACGTAGAGCAACAGTGCGCTGGCAAATTACTGCAGAACTAATGGCATAGTTTCGAGGCGTAGAAGGGAAAGATATATATATATATATATGTATGCGTTACATTAAAAAGTTTTTCGATTATTTTGTAGCGCTTTTTTGTGCTTGAAACTTTCGCGACAGGATTTACTTCTCCACCCTTGCGCACTTGATGAATGCCCTGCTAATGAGAGATAGAGCGAAAGGAGAGTGTATGTGCGGGAAAGAGAGAGTCGACAGGCTTAGTGCAGGTATTCAACGTTAAGAAAACACGCAAAATCTGCGGATGATGGGCAAAGCAACTAAACTAAAAGTTCAGTTCACTTTTTAAGAAAGTTGGAACTATTTCTTGTGAGTTAATATGATCTGAAAACTCGTCGAAAGCTTAAACACGAATTTAAATGTTCCTTAAAACTTGTGAGTAGATTTACTCTGAAAACCAATGATTTATAGGCTCAATGAAACTCAAAAAGTACCCTTGACACTACCTATTTTACAGAAATTATTTTATTTATTATTATTTATTTATTATTTTACTACTACAAATATTTTATTTTACTACTACAAATTTATTTGTCACTCTTGTACTTTTTCCGCAAGCAAAATGTCCATAGTTAATTTATTAATTTAAAGTATTGCACAATTATGTATTTCTATAATTACAAATATTATTATTATTTAATACGAAATCTATTTAATCCCCACTCTTCTACTTTTTCTACATGTAACTTGGCAATAATTCATTTATTAAAGTGTTGCTTAATTATTTTTTCTATAATTAGAAATATAACAACTAATGATACCTCTACTACTGATATATATTTTACTTAATGCTGCTATTACTGTATATACTACAATAATTACTACTACTTCTATAGCTACTTATTGCTTTACTTTTAGGCCGCATATGTAGAGTTTCTGTTTCCAGATACCTATCGACCTGCTTTTCTCGCTTTACCTACTTTTCTTTCGTCAATTTTGGAACTAGGATTATATTGTTAAGACACAAAGCTCGTTCGAGTTTTGCAGCCAACTGAAAACTTACTCAGATTATGACATTATAACGTGCTTTAGAAAATCGAGCCTTTTCTCTCGGCTTGTGTTCTCCGACCAATTTCAATCGTCTTGTCAAAGTTTCCACTCACACCTCTTGCCTGCCCAATAACAACAGCACTCGACGCCCTTTGTCTGATATATTTAGTGGTTCTCGTAGCACCGCACCCCTTCTCCGTGTAGTTGCCACGCTTTGCTGCTTACACCTTGGCGTTTCAATCGAATGAACATCAATATTGATTTTGCTTAGTCAGTTTTGCCGGCAAGTCTTTTGTTTAACTACGCCCAAGTTGTTCCTCCTGCTGCAGCTCGGCGCTGCCTTTAAATCAACACTCTGCTTCCAGTCGTCCGTCTTCGGTCTCGAGCTCGAGCTACCCCCATCAGCAAGCCACGTTGTAGTCCCCCTACTCAGTCCTCGTCTGGCATATTACTTTTGCGGCTTTTCCGCTATCGTTGCACCCCGACCCGCCCCGCTCCGCTGCCAGGTACATAAATGGAAAACTTGTGGGCACTTAACGGCTTTCATTGGTGCGCTTGAATGGCTATGGCTGCAGCCCGCAGCCTGCAGAGATGTGAAGGAGTTTCGCCTGCTGCAGCCAAAGCCAAAGAAAGAAACGAAGTAGGAACGTTTTATGTAGTTGCAAACTTGTGCTCGATGATGTAAGTGGCTAAAAACGACTGCATGTCTACCCGCAGACTTCAGCCCTGTGTTTTTGCCTTCCAACTGCATCGTTAACATGTTTTGCTGGCTCATCAGGTTGCTGGAGAAAATTAAATTTCTAGCTAGAAATTCTAGAATCTCTTGTTTTTTTCCCCATGAGATGCATTGACCTGTATTCTTTGGACTGGTTTTCTTATCGGCCAGCTTCAGTTGAACTCCACTCAATTCAATTAGATTCAACTTCAGTGAATATTTCGGTTTTTGTGGGCATTTAATTGCTCAATGGACTCTTCGAATAGCTTTTTGAGGCTGTAAAAATCGCATTCATAAATCACCAGCTATAAGCATTCGGTATTAATTGAGTCAACGGCAATGACATAAGCGATATTCGATAAATTTGCATTAATTAATATCAAGCGAGTAAATGGCACTTCATAAAAATGCCAGATTTCGCCCAACTAATTAAGCTTTTTCCGTTTATAAATGTCAACGCATTAAATGCACATACATTTTTTTCCCTGTATTTAATAATGACCCGCAGATAGTGCTTCTGGTTTCGGGATTGAAAAAGAAATAAGCGATAAGCATATATGCAAATAATAGTTAGATAAGAATAATTGACAATTTATTCTATACTTTATTTTGTCAATAAATTAATTTTTTGTACAAGTATAAAGAGAGCTGTAGCTTTCTCTACTTGTAAATAATTATAAATAAGATATTCCTCGTGTGTATATATAATGCATGTACAACAATACAATATCAAAATAATTTACATTAGTTGTCAAATGTTATATATAGCATATCTCTCAGTCGGTTATATTTCCCTAGCAGCCCCTATTTATTTGCCAGCTTATTTCATCAATTTTGGGCAGCAACACGCTTTGTGCATTAAAAAACAAATGCGCTGTGCACATAAACAATTAAAATTAAATAAATTGTGCGTGCGGTTGTAAGCTTAATTTGATGAATGTGCAAAAAATTAACACGCGTAAAATTATTTTACAATGGTAAAATTAAAAAAACAATAGAGAGAGAGAGAGAGAGAGAGAGAAGGAGAAAGGGAGAGGAAAGGAAATTATAAAGCCGACGCTAGCGGCAGGGCAGACAGGAAAATGAATAAAAACGTAGGGACAGTAAAGAGAAACGGCACGTAATGTAAATGGAAGCGGCATTAAAGGCTTTAAAAATATGTGTTCTATATGAATAAACAGAAAAAAGGAGACGACTTCAGTAGAGTTAATTTCATTGTGCGCGGCGTGCGAATTTAATTAAATCCAAAGATTAAAGAGAATCATATGAAACGTGTTTGCTTTAAGTGGGGTTTTGTCTAGCCTGCAAAAAATCACAATTAAAATTCTTTTTTTTTTTTAAAGCGATTTGCATTTATTTAATCAGTTGAAAGTTGTTTTTCTAATAGTTTATTTTTTCATTAAATTATTTGCTATTTAAACTGATAAAATTTTATTTTAGAGCTTACATCCTTAAATTGTTTGCTAAAGATTTTTTCTTTCTATCAAGTTTAGTCCAGAGAGAGTTAATATTTATCGATATTTCTATTAATTCTTTTTTAAATAGTTTAGATTTTTTTTGCCTATATTTTCCGGTGTAGCTCTTTCGCTCATGTTCAGAAAAAGAGGGAGAGAGGCCGGGTTGATATTTATTAGCATTTCTATTGTTGTTTCCCGTTGGAAATTTACCACAATAATTGCATTTTAATTTATGCATCTTGCGATGGTCTTTGTTTTTGTTGCCAGGAGTCGTCAAATAACGGCAAATTTGTTTGGTAATGTAATTAAAAGCACGCACACACACAACAATCGCTGTGCGTCCAGTGTCCTCTAGCGGGATGTGTTTATTTTGCTAATTGAAAAATTAATTTAATTGCTAGCGATGCGAGAGAGCACAGCAACAATTGAATTAGCCCAGTGTTGGAATCCGATTGCAAACGTTGTTTGTCAATTCAGTTTCAGTAGATTTCTGTTTTCCATTTGCAATTGAATTAGCGCGTGCTTCAGTGTTGTTGCAAACTGCAAAAAGTCTGATTGCATTGCATTTTCAAGCACGCGCCTAAAAGCACACTGCAATTTTCCCCTGCTGCAGGTGTTGACTTCCACGGCGATGATTTATAGTATGTGGCAGCACGTTAAGTGAGGTTAAGTTGCCATGTGCGTGTGCTGCATGCAACATCTTGGGCCGGCAATTTATAACGACAACAGGTGTCTCCTAAGTGCAGCCTGTCAGACAATATGCACTTGCAACTCTATCGCTCTTCCAGCTCCTGCACCAAGTCTCAAGTCGTTGGAAAAACCCTACGAACAATGCATAATTTTCGGAGCAAGAAAAACTTGCGACTTACTTTTATTGTATTTATTGAAATTGCGCAGCGTCAAGAGTTTTCCGCCAGACTCACTTATTTCGTAGTTTTGTGCTTCTTATCATTATTTTTGCACCACTTTGACGGCAATTTTTGCACATTATTTTCATTCTGCAATAAGTTTTCAATAGTGTAAAAAATAGTGAAAAAAGGCAAATAATATAAGCATAATATGGCAAACTTCACGTTCTGCACAAACTACAGTTTATTTCCCTGGATGCCTTTCGCAATTTCCCGTAAGCGTCCCGTTACCTTATAAACTTTGCCATCAAGTTGATTTTCCCAGCTTTTTTTTCGCATTCACTGGGCAAAAAAGAGAATTTAGTGACGCATTCTCGTTTTATTTTCTGTTTTCTGTTTCGCTGTAGTTTTGAAGTTCGTTTACGTGCCCCCAACAACTTATTGTTCTCTCCGCTTTTCCCCTCATTCTCTCTCTCTCTCTTCCACTGTATTTTATTTGCGTTTCGTTTTTTTCCGGCTTTTGTTTCTCAAGTGAAACAGGATTTGTTTTGACTCTTTGGCAAGTTACGGGGGAGATGTCATTAAAAATGCAGGTAAAACTTGTTTGTGGGTTATGCCAACAGAGCTATATACACTATATATATATATATGCATATTCACAAAGTTGATCTCTTGTTTTTGTGCATTTTTCTCCAATTCAATCTGTTGGCTTTTCTTTGTCGAGGAATATTATTTATTTATTTATTCATTTGACTTTGATAAAAATTTTCTTTTTTGGCTACGTTTTCGCATAAAATGCTTTAAGTAATTTCTGATTTATCTCCCGCATTCAAAGTTGGCAATTCGCAATGTTATCAGTATATTAAATCTACTTGCCACAAATCGCACAAGTAATTGAATTCAATGGGACGAACAGACGGACGAATGAAGCGTAATTACTGCCCGTATAGAAAACTCAGGCAAGCAGAAAGAGAGCACAAAAGAAATGAAAATTGCACTCAAAGAGAGCTCGAAGAGCTGCCCACAATTTGGCCAACAGGAAAGATAAGTTGGAGCTCGAGTCTCAGCTTGATTTTCAAGCGGCATTCATCATCAACTTTCCTGTCACGAGTTTAAATGTTAAAATGCGACAAACCGCAAAAAATGGCCAAGCAAGAGACTGTAGGAGCGAAAGAGAACGAGTGTGAGAGAGAAAGAGATGGACTGGCAGATGAAATAAAATAAAACATAATTCATTTGCAAGTGCAGAGAGAGAGAGAGAGACAGGGAGAACGGAAGAGCGCACAACATGTCCGACAGAGTTGCAGTTCCTGAGGTTTCAGAGCTAACGAGTGCATTCAACAGGATGCGTGGGCGTGGCCGGCATGCAGATATAGGCGGGCTGGAAAGGGGCGGACAGGTCCAAAGGCGGCGACCATTAAGTGTGCATAAATTTTCATTTTACACGCTGCGAGTACAAACGCATGCATATAAATTTCGTTCAGCCTGCAAACGATAACCACACACGCCCACACACACACACGCACACACAGGACTACAGTCAATTATATGTAAATTATCAGAGTGTGCGTGGCGCAACTGCAATTTCCAATTTCATTTCGCTTCCCGAGTTCTCGTTTTCCTTTTCCCACTCGCCGCTTCCCTTTGGCACTGCCCCTTGCCGTGCATATGCTGGCGTCACTTTTATTAACTTTTATTATTAAATAATTTCAAGAGAAATTAAATATTCAATATTTACACTCTTCGCCCCCGCACTTTTTGTGTGTGTGTTCAATTTCACGCAGAGAACTTTTTGCCAGGCCTGCAGGGCATACTGAATTGAAGTCGCCTCGATTTTAATTGGAAAATGGGACTTGCTCGCAGTGCGATTGCAGTTATTAAAAGGTTAATGCCATCCGTCTTAATTTGCCGGGCTTAATCAATCAATTAATCAGCACTTGACAGGGTATCAGCTAGTCGAGGGCGCGCCATTTTTTCGCCATACTCTTTTGCCAGTTTATTACACAATTTTTTGTTTGTCGCACGCGGCGTATACGTAATGCAGTCGCTTCTCGAGCTGATTTCACTTCCGTTTCAGCCAGCAATTATATCGCTGCGAGCCGTCGCCGTTGCCATTGCCGTTGCTGTGTGAGAAAAAGTTATCGAGAACTTTGTCAATATTTCTTTTTTTTCACTTTTTGCACGTTTTTCCTCCATTGTTTGTTGTCGCTAGAGAAGTTTCGCCGTGCTCGTCCGAGAACATATTCCTAATTAATTGAATTTAGTGTTTAGCCGCGTCTCTGTCTCACTCTCACTCTTTGCGCCTCTCTTTCGCTCATTCTCACACTGCCGCTGGGAATATATGCGCAGGCCTTTGTCCGGTTTGTAAAGTTTTCATAGGAATAAATGATTGTAAATTGCTGTGGATCTCATATTTCTATTGTCTGTCTGATCTGCCATTATATATACTGCAATTACAGCTGCCGCAATTCTCTTGTACTCGTTTGCTTTATGACAACTTGTCGTGCTTTTTGTATACAAAAAAAAAAAAAAATAAAAAAAAAATAAAAATTAATTGATTGAGATACGAAATAAATTTGTATTTTCAGGAGAAGAACTGCTTCGAAGTAGAGTATAATACTCTTAGAGTTGTGTGTGTGTGTACAGCTATAGTAAGCTTACTATATATACCCCGTCCAAGTAGTTACGCATGTGTCGCCTGAATTGTCACTTAAGAGTCACGCATTGAGGGGGTCTGGCAGGCAACTCGCTTTCAACTCTATTCCAACTCGATTCCAACTGTGTGCTACACTGAAAATAAATTCGAATACCACATCTATTAGTGCCGCTTCGCCTCCTCTGTCTCTGTCTCCTCCAGCACGTCAGGGGGCGACACTCAGCTGTGGCTGCTGTGCGTTCTGTTCGTTTTGTTCTGCTTCCACTGCTGCTGCTGCTGCTGTTGCTGTTTCTGCTTCTGCTTTCTTTCTGATTTGAACGTGCATCTAATGAAGCTTGCAACAGACAATGCTGTTGCAACAAGAACAACAGCTGCAGCGCGGCAACAGCGATTGTCTGTTTTGCATTTTTCAGACAACTTCGTTTAGCATACGAGTGTGTGTGTGTGTGTGTGTGTGTGTATCTGTGTGTGTGTTGGCAACGAAAATTGACAACTGGGCAGAGCGTTGCTGGGGCGTGGCATTGTATCTCTTGATTTGCACTGGCAGCACTTTGTCGCCGAACGCAGCGAAAAGTTTCTCATTTCATCAGCCTTTTCGCTAGACTATCAAGTGTTATTAATAACACTTTATTCGTAAGTTTTAGAGTGTTTCCGGGCAGTACAGAAGTGTCATTGACAGCTGTTGCCAGCTGCCGTTGAAGTCCCCATCGCTGGCAGCGTAATGCTGTTTACAGCATGCTGCCACGCGGCGTATGCGCAATATCATGTTATGCAGTTATCTAGTTAAGCTCTGCCAATGCATATTTTATATTATTCTAAGGACGGAGTGTTAGTTGCGTTCTGTGTGTGTGTGTGTGTGTGTGTGTGTGAAGCAGACTGGCTGCAGCTGCTAGGGAGACTTGCAGCCATTTTTATCTCGTTGCGGCTCTCGAGTGTCAAAGTGAGTTCAGTTCGCCCGCCCGGAACTCCCTCGCTGAAGCCTGCAGGCGCTGCAAACTATTATAATGGCCTGCGATGGCTGCCTGCTGCCTGCCTGCCTGTGTGTCTGTCTGTCTGTCTGTCTGTCTGCACGTCCGCCCGTTCGGGCAACTTTACAATTTCTTTTCTTTTCTTTCTATCTAAAGTGTTGTATAGAAATTTGTACTACCTCCCTCAAAGTCTGCCTGCACTGCTCCTCTCTCTTAGTCTCCCCCCTCCCTCTCTCTTTGTCTGTCTCTGTTGCACACATGACAGGACGTACGACAGCGTTGCATATAGCAAATATTTGAGGCATTCAAGATTTATTCGTTTCCATTACTTGGCGGGGTGCAGTCGCCCTGTAACTCTAGCTCGATTGTGCCGCGTCTCGTGCGAGCAGGCACTCGTGCTCACACTCGCCTCCACTTAGTTAGATACATTGTGTCGTCCCTCTCTTTCTCTGCCTCTAGCTCGCTCCCTCTGCTCCCTCTGCTCCATATGTAAATGCAATCCATTGCAATCCATTATTGTTTCTCGCTTTGTGGACTCAAGGTTGAACTCGCCTCGCCGCTGTTTGTCATTCGATGGAATAGTTTGTTCAGCTTTAAGCTGCGCGGAAACAGAAGCTGCAGAAGAGCATGGAAGAAGAGCAAAAGAACTGCCAGACAATGTGTAATTATGACATTGTGCATACAAGTGCTTGTAATTGAAGGTCTGCCGCAGTGCAGCCCCTAGACAAAGCAGCGAAAAAAAAACAATTTCAAAAAGGCTGCGAATTGTGTGTGTGTTCACTCAGCGGGAAGACTCGATTATATTATATTATGGGCTGAGCTGAGAAATGATCTCGATTACAGGTGCTGGCAAACTAAACGTATCTTTGCAAAAGCATAGCATAAAAATTGTCGTGAAAGCGAGCGAAATGCTGAAATTTATTATGCGATGCATAAAATGCAAGCAGCAGAGCAAAAAAAAAAAAAAAAAAAAAAAACACAGGCGAACACAAAAAATGAGCTGCAAAGAATGGCAACACTTAAAACTGTGCAGGGCTGACCAAAAAGAGGAGGTCGAGCAGTGGGCGCGGCAGTTGCATGTAATTGCCCCGGCAGGCAGGGAGGCAGAGAGAGTGGGCGGGCGGCCCTGAGCCCGCATTAAAAAGGATTTTTGTTTTGGGGCAACAAAGCGGCACTCACAATAGAGCCAGACTGGCTATGCACACACACACACACATACATATATATATATATATATGTGTGTGTGTGTGTGTGTGTGTGTGTATGTGTATGCATACTATATATAGAGCATAAAGCCCCTTTAAGTGTAAGCAGCCCTCGCTGATGCATGAAAACCTCGAGCCAAATTGGATGGCAAATCAAAGCGTTTGCCTCTGCCTCTGGCCCTACCACGGCAGTTGCATTCGTACTTGTTTGCGGATTTGAATATGCATTGAGCTTCGGATTGATTTCAGAGACATTGCATAGGCCCATGTTTGTCTGGGCCTTACTTTGTCCTTGCTTCTCGCTCTTAAAGTGCTCGACGGCGACTGCAACTTGAGTTGCATTTAATGATGCAGAAAATGTTGAAATTACCACGCACACAAACACACACACAGAGAGAGAGTGAGAGAGAGAGAGAGAGAGAGAGAGAGAGTGCTCTCTCAACCACACACAACATGTGTTGCCTGCAAGCCATTAGGCTAAGCTGCTTAAGGGCCATAAACCATGCTGAAATGTGAGTCCTCTGAGTGGCAAAAGCTGAGCAAAAGGCCAAAACCCGTCAGACTTCAATTTCACTAAAGTCCAGTGTGAGGGCATTGCATTACTTCTACAACTCACGTAAATCCCAGCAAGAAGTGTCTCGTCTCTTACCTCGTTTCAAGCCTTACTTTCAACAAGTTTCTACCCCCCTTTCCCCACCGAAATGAGTATTCATTTTCGGGCATTATGCCATGGATTCCAATTTGCATAGATTCCGGCGATTCATCGTCGTTTGATATCTGTAACGAGACTATTTGCTCATCATTAGCGGCGGCCGCAGCCCTTGGCAACTTTTATTGAATTCCCAATAATTTTTTGCGCATTTTTGCGTGTCTCTCCCGTTCTTTGCCTTGTGCATACTACTCTGCATTTCCGCTAAGCTCGTTAGACTTTTTTTGCAGCACGCGCAGGATGTTGATGCTGATGCCTGAAGCTGATGTTGCTGGTGTTCCAACATTTTTCAGCTTTTACACGACATTTGCTACGCAAACAAAATAATTCGAGCGCCATCCAGCAGCCTCTGCATCACTCTCCCGCTCTCCCTGCTTCTCTTCGTGCTTATCCACAGTTGGGGGTCCAAGAATAATGGCCGCACTTGCTGGCCATTTGTTATGCCTCCCACTCACTTCTCACCGGGCAGCAGAGGAGACTCGAGGGCGGGTCGGTGCTGGTTAGCTTTTGACCATTAAGTAACGCATAGTTCGGGCCCGACTGCACGCTGGCTTTTGGTCTGATGAGAACGATTGCAGTCGGATGATGTATGCGTCTCGTCTAGCAGCCATTTTTTGTGATTTACTAGCCAAAAACGCGAGATGCGATGCGATGCGCTGGCATGTCGGGGATAACGCAAGTTGATAAAGCCCTAAGTGGTTATGAAAAGTGATGGATGTACGTAAATATCAATTATACTTGATGGCTGAATGCTTAGACTTAGAGGTTATCAGAAAGCTAAGTTTGAGTACAAGAATAAGAGTCTTCTTTATCTTCAGAGTGAGCTTTCAAGCTGAAATAAAATGTGATTGCTTTGACTATTAAATATATTATATATATAATAAAATATAATATATATTATATATATAATATATTCCAGTTTTTAATAGAATATCTATTTTGCTTGATTGAGATTTGCTAAAGTTAATTTTAATGTAATTTCTAAATTCAATTTAAATATTCCACTTGGATTACAGTATTTATTAGATTGTCAAAAAAGTCCTGCGGTATTTTCTATTAAATTTTATATAATTTTGAGGTAACTATAATTAATGTGTGGATGAGCTAGAATATTCGGTTGGGCTTCAAAGCTAATACTAATAGCTTAGCTGAGCTTTTATCTCCTTTTGATGCTATAGATAAAATTTACATAAAAATTATATAAATTATAAGACGTTATAATAAGCAAGTCTGGAAATTCTACTGGGTTTGATGCTCGACTTTAAGCTTGAAACTAAGCTTTAAAACTCATTCGATGCGTACTGCTCTCTGATAGTAGATATTCCTCTTTGAACTGGCATTACGTATCAGTTTGTGTCTCTACAGAGACACACACACACACACACACAGTCGTCGCATGTTGATGCGCTTTATGGCAACAGCTTGTGAGTGGACAAATACATAGCTGCCTATGAAATGTGCTGCCGCATAATTTGGTCGGGCAGATGAGCTGAGCTCAATGAGAGTGGGAGGAGACATACAGACAGACAGCGCAACTGACAGGGAAGGCAGCTGGAGACTGGCAAGAGACCAGCTGCACACTGAATTGAATCGCACAACAAACGATGCTTATGAGTGTCACTTTGTGTCTGTGTGTGTGTTGGGGTATGCCTGTTGAAGTGTCAACGGATGCATTGAAGTGTGATTTTTGGAATGGAAAATCAAATTCCGGCCATGGTCAGTTTTTTGATTGGCATTGCAGAACAATATATAGAAGACTATCGACATCCGACGACATCCGGCCATAGCGACCGTAGCTGGCATTTTTCGGCGGCGCAAATAGCAAGTAAACAATTTCCCATTTCGGGTGTTCGACTGATTGCAATTATTGAGCTAGAAAATGCTCGACAAATGCCAATAGAAATGTGCATAACACAGACACACACACACACACAGATATTCTCCCTCTCTCTCTCGAACTGATAATTGCTTTCTCTGTCTCTGTTTCTGCCTGGTGCTGGCTGAAAATTTCTCTACAGTGCTGCAACAGTTCTAACACCTTGGATAAAACAACGAATGCTTTGCTCATTATGGCCATAAAATATGTATGCCAATTAGGCGCCAGCTAAGCCACAATTTGTGGGGATGATTCCCCTCTCCGCCTTCCAAATCTCTAAGCAGTTTCTCAAAGACATTTGCCGACTGTCCGCACAGACAGCTGTAACCAGGACTTACCGGCCATGCTAACTGTGGCTCCTAAGCGAATAACTGAAGCAGAATTGAAATAAAATCCGATTATCATAGCTGATATGCTTTTTCAGAGCTTTTGTTTTTAATTTTTGCAATTTCTCAACATTTTATAAGCTGATTTCATTTTTTATTTATCTGTTGATATATTTATTAAAAAAAAAAAAAACATTTAATTAACTTAAAATCAAAATTTTTTATTTTTTTGCACTTTTTTTGCAAGTTTTATTAAAAAAATTTCGATAATATTTCAAATTTACTTTTTAATGTAATTCCTTTTAAATTGGTCTTTATTTAACTGCAATAGATTTTAATTTTTAAAAGTTTACAGTTGTTCCAATATTTTTAAATATTTTATTAACTCGTTAGTTCTTTTAAGTACTTTTAAATTTAAGCTTGAATAGTTACAAATTTCGTGATTTTTCCGTACACTACATTAATATTTCATTAAGCGATTTTCGACTATATTTCGAGCACTTCAACCACTGTGCCGCCGTGCAGGTAATTGATGCCGGAAATTGTTGCAACTATTATGCTCAAAGCAAGCTGCTCTCGTCGCTGGCAACCAAAACGGCTGCAACTTTTCGCAGTACACAAGCCCGACCGCCCCCTCCGGAGTCTCGAGACTCCCCACGGCATCCTTGGCAGGATCTCACTAGTAAGCGACATAAATTAATAATGAGTCGAGAAAAGCGCCAACAGTTTGCGGCAAGTCCGTCTGCCTGTCCGTCTGTTTGTCTCTGGCTTTGACCCGAAAGACGCGCTGCCTTATTACTGTCGGGTGGGCAGAGCTACCCCCTGGTAAGCCTGGTAAGAGAGGTAGCTACAATTGTCTGCTGGTGTCCAGGAAGCGCTCACACAATCCGCCGTCAAGGCGGCAGCATCATTAGTCAAAGTTGCTGCAGAAGGTAAAGTGCCTCGTCAAATGCGCTTACCTGGGCAAAGGACTGGAATCCAAGGAGCAGCAGCAAGAACTTTGCTTTAAATGAAACGGGTTGAGTCGGATTGTGTTGGGTTTGGTTTGGTTTTGTCCTTGTATTCATGCAGAGTTGATTAGCATGATTACAATTTTCCTAATTATTTGCGCACTCAAAGCAGTGGATGAGGGGGAGAAGAACCACAGAGAAGGAAAAACTGCTTAGGACATTAATCAACAGGTGTTGTCTCTTTTTAATCGGGTTGACAGGGGAGTAGTAGTGTCATGAGAAAGGGGAAGGGGGGTACATACTAATGAGCTGAGTGACTCTGTGTTTACTTTGGCATGGAATTAAATTGGAGATTCTCAAGGAACTTAAAGCTTGCTTCTCTGCTCGTAAATCCCAGCTCTGAGTACTACCACATAAAAAATTGAATAATCAATCCTTGAGAATGTACACTTTTTTCCCATATCAGAACGATATACGATATTTAGCGCCTGCTATTTATGTCCATTATTCTACGCTTGTTGTGTAAATATCGGCATAACAACTACAATGCCAGATAGAAATCTATAACACATGAATGGGCAGACGTTTCTCTGGCGTTTCGAATTTGCATGCTAATTGGAAAGTCAAGCGGAACAATAAAAAACACTGTAAAAATTTTGTGAATTAAGCAATTAGAGATGGCAGCACAATTGTAATCGAAACCGCATATTTCCAATTAGAATTGCACAGTGCGCGCTCTACTACAAGTAAATATTCACTTCCATACATGTGTGTGTTTAGACTTCCGCTGGCTTTGGCAATTTCTC
The DNA here is from genome assembly GCA_035046045.1 of Zaprionus bogoriensis. Classification (NCBI taxonomy): domain Eukaryota; kingdom Metazoa; phylum Arthropoda; class Insecta; order Diptera; family Drosophilidae; genus Zaprionus; species Zaprionus bogoriensis. The sequence continues at coordinate 1,328,082 of JAWNOI010000191.1, read as the reverse complement.
TGATTATCACTCGAACTTGACCCACACACATACACACACGCCAGTCTGGTTAGCTTACCCCTATAATTCCAATCAGAATGCTGACAGCGAGCGCCGCCGGTCTGTTCCATTGTCGCATCATTCCCGCAATGGAACAAATCCGTTCTCTCAATCAAGATTACTCCTTATTCCCATTTTCTTTGCCTGCACGCTACGCGCTCAACGCTCTCTGCACGACATTCTTATGCTCACGATCTCTCGCTCTCTCTCTCTACCTGCTGGAATTCTTATAGCTACAGTGGTACATGTGCAATGAAAATTGAAATAATTCGTTATTGAAAATTACCATGCACAGTGATATGCGGATTTTAACACGTTGAGGACGACGCAGTTTAAAGTAGTCAGCAAGTTGCAGCAAGCACCCAGTAGAACGATGCATTTGCCAATTCTGCCAATTTCGCGAAATAAACCTCCACTTTGTTTAAAATGTTTTAAAAAAAAACTAATTAAAAATATTAATAAATATATTTAATAATTTGTTCTGATAGCAAATAGTTTTATTTCATGTAACAAAAACTAGTTCTGAATTAAGTCCAGCGTGACCCACCAGATGGAACATTAGTGCGTGACCCAACGGTGGGTCACGCCGTCCTCAACGTGTTAATTAACTAATAACATTCAATTCACATAAGTTCATTTAATTTCTTTGATCTACAACTTAAACTACACATTGTCACACTGTGAATGTTTTGCGCTCTCCCAAATTGCGCGCATTCTTCGTGCTGTGCCGCCACGTTCGTGCTCAGTCATGCTCTCTCTCCTGCTCGCTCTCTCTCTCTCTCTCTCTCTGTTACACGCGTTCCAGCCAAGCGGCATGCTCTGACAGGTCAGTCCACACTTTGCCGCCGTTGTGTTGCGTACACGTCGCCCTCGCTGGACGGTCAATTCGTCATTATTATTATTATTATACTTATTATTATTGTGTTAACCGCGTGGTGTGAATCGGCAACACATACATACATAGGAAAGAAAGTGCATTGCAAATCGAATTCTAAGTGCTTCAAGTGGCATTTCATATTCCATTTGTGGCGTGAGTAAGAAAACAACAACGCGCTCTTGGTCTTTCTCTCTCTCTCTCTCTCTCTCTGTCTGTCTCTGTATACCGCTCGCGCGCTCTCTCTAGGCTACTTTTTGCTCTATTCTCTCTTCATTTCGTTTGTTGTTGCGCTTTGTGTTGTTCCGCCTGGCCATGATTGTCGCTCGTTCTGTCTGCCTATTTCTACCTGTCTGCGTACTACATACACACATACATATGTACATACATAAATTGTACACACTTACATACATGCAACTATCTCCCTGTAATTTATCACAGATATTCGCTCCCATCACACACAGAATTCATCAATTCATTTTTACAGCTCTATAGCGAGTCTAGCGGGAAGTGTTTGTTTAGTCGAGTTCGGAGCGTTCTAATCGCAACGCCGCACAGGCTCCCGCTCAAACAAAAAGAAAGAAAAAAAAACAAAACGCGATCATAATAAAAAGACTACCCAGACTCAGTCCGACCAAGTAATTGTATCATATCAAGTGAAAGTGTGTCAGATCTTGGCAAATTAAATATTTTGCAAATAGCAAAACAATAAACCCCAGACACACTTGCCTGCCTTTCAGTTCTAGCCACGTTATCGTTTTTCTAATTAATTGTACCCCATGAGCGGAAAAAGAACCAGCAACAACGAAGATTCTTGGGTAATTTGACGTCACTCGAATACGTTCCAAGCTTGTGACTGTGTCTGCTGATCGCTCCAATTGGAGTCTTGTTTTGTCTTATTGGCAGCAATATTCGTGGCATGTTCCGAACGCAAGAACAGCAACAACAACAACAACAGCATGCTGTTTACTTTATTCTCTCTCTACATTGTTGTAGCACTGATTTAGCCAAGACCAAATGAGGAGCAGTATTAACATTTTGTTTGTGTGTGTGTGTACAGCTGTCAATGACCCACGTCGTCTGATTAATAATTGATACGTGCTTCGATTGAATGGTTATCAGTTTTTACCTATATGTTTCGCACTACTTATAGAGAACATGAATATTTTGAAACACTATAACTCTATAGCGAATTAAAATAATAATTGCTCGTAATTAGCGTCAAAGACAAACATATTTCTGATTGATAATTAATTAATTAATCAATAATTAATTCACAATAATTGCTAAAAAATTAATTATCTCTCAATTTATTATGTCTTCGTAGCCGTATTTCATTATTCCGTAGCATAACCTCTATAACGCTCGAGGAGCCTCCAATTAGTTGAATTAAATAACTGAATAAACGGACCGACCCTATCATTAGTATTGTGTTTAAAGAAGCGTCTCGTACTTGAAGAGCTGAGTAAATATCAAAGTAGGAGAAATATTAATAATAAAAAAAATACATACATATACATACGTACACTCTGTGCCGATATCTCGATTACAATATTCATGTTCGCATCTCGTGCGTGACCAAAGCTCTCACAATTAAAGCAACCTCATACTGATAACAATAATGAAACTGCTCTCAACAGAACTCTGTTATAACTCTACGGTGCTGTATGCATATGCATAGGTATCTGTATCTGTATCTGTGAATTGCCTAGGCATTTGTTAAATGTCGAGTGAGTGGGCTCGCAGCCCCTACTAATGATAAGAATTCGCCTCATCGACGTCACCGTCTTTGCTTTATCAAAATGATAGTCATCAATACTTCGGATGTAAGTGGCATTTATATGTTTATTGCTATTGCCTAGTTTTAGTTTTTATTATGGTTTTGGTTTGTGATTCCCTTTCATTCTCAACTGGTGGCGGGCATACAACATCGAGCTAGTCTTTTATTTTTTTAGAGCTTTTTTTGCAGCAGCCTTAGCGCGATGCTTAGAACCAGACGTGCTATTAGCATCTATATTGACGATGATCAGGTATAAGTTAAATCGCATTTAAATGTCCATTTTGTGTGCGTCCCATCATTAATTTCTCCAGAAGTCTATTAGTCCCGGCTGGGGAACTACCAGAGGAACCGCATCCGATAAGCTCAACACGTGCATAGGCCTCGATAACGATATTCAACTTTTTAATCAGCGCTCGAACTTGATACTGCAGTATAGTAATGGTCTATAATGCCTGAACAGATATTAGATATGAGTAAGATGCAATTGTATTGCTTATGTTACACGTAGTAGCGACCGGTTTGGCTGGCGATAAATTCATATGAATTTTATTATATGCTAATTGAATTGGTTATAAAACCACATTTACAATGTTGACTTACACGTAGCGCATAGTTGAAATCCAATTGATTTGCTAGGGGGGCCTCCACCTTTGACGCTCTTTCAGTCAAGCTTATCAAAGCAATTACTACATATTAGCCATGTTCGTTTCTAGTTACCCTTTCCTAATCGACTCTCAGATAGGTCGAAGCAATGCCTCAGTTCCAGGTAAAAGGTTTTAAAACTTTACAAAGCCATAACACTGGATAGATAGAGGTGCATGTTTACCTTTCGTGCAACGCAACTTTTGAGCTATTCTTTTTTTTTTTTTTTTTGTTAGCATTTGTGTACACAAAGAAAACTATTACAACGACGGGGGGAATGTGGAATGGGAATAGGCAACTGCCAGACACCATAGTTCAATGTAGGCCAGTGCAAATAGAGTTGGAATATTCTGTTGGATAAATAAAAACCGAGAGAGAAAGAGAGCGCACAACAGTCCATTGGCAAAGGTAGACAATTGAGCAAACCATGTACATATTCCGATTGGTATTCAGCCCAGGGCTCTTCTGTCTATTTCAAGTATCCAGCTGGAACAATTTGAAGTACTCGACTTGTCGACGGGTTTGTCCCCACGGAGTTAGCTATAAATCTGGCAAATTCGTAATTGGCTCTCCGAAATGTTAGCATTTAGTGAGCGTTCCAAATGGATACATGCTCGGAAGTCAGTCGAATAACTCATCAAAATTGTCTAATTATATTTCATTTCAGTGCATAGTATTTAATTTGTGACCGCAATGCTATTTTTCCCCTCATCTCCATAATTATGCATAAAGCCAGAAAACAAGTTGAACTGAATTCGCTTTCTGCCTCTGCAAATAATTTGCCCTACCAGAGGTGATTATAACTGATGCATGAAATGCGTAATTAATCATAGAGTTTGATTATTTTAAAACGTGCTACTGATACCAGTGTATATAATTTGAGTGATTTTTAGCTATATTTGAGGCCAACTCATTCGTTTGTAAGTCTAGGGTATACTTTTAAGCCAGCTCTTCAATCGTTTTATTTTCCATTTCCTCAGTTTATTGCAATGCCGTCAAGAAAATTCTCCATTGCATAATTTGAAGCTCAGTTATTTCCAGTTTTCTGACTGCTGCCCCTTCGCATTGAAGTGCAACTCACTTTTGTGCTCTCTCTTTCTATTTCGCCCCTCTTCGCTTACCTCTTTCTGACCCCTTGGTTGGGCAAAATTTCATTTAATTAAAATGCACACCGCATAGTTTTCATAATGAAAGATGAATGATTCCCCTTAGATCTCAGCGTCGACCCTTTCAACTGCAGTTAAATGCCCAAGCGTCTGGACCATTAACTTGTCTGCTGCGAGTCAAAATAAAAACTTTTGCTGGATTTGCCCCGAGTAATGCCTGGCGGTAGAGTCGAGCCCCAGTGAAGTGAGGCAGAGCAACGGTTTAGTTGCACAGCTATCGGTACGCTTGTCCATAGCGAGTTGGTCGATAGTTGGTATTACTATCGAGAGTATCGATGTGTTTACAACTACCGATAGTATTAAATACTAGCCAAATTTGAAAATGAAGCACTTTTTAATTGTGAAATTTAATTCTCTGCCTCTTTCTCTGCAACAATTCAACTTGTTAGTTTGGCTTTAATTAATAAATTGCAAAAGTTTTTAATTCCTGAATGAAGCCAAAGTTATAGTCAGTCCCCAATGTAGCTGAGCGTTTTATGGCGCAACAGCAGAACAATAAAGAAAGTGTACTGAATTTCGAGAGTACTGCAAATTAAAACCGTACCGAGTGCTCTAGATTCCACAACTCCCAGCACTGCCCCGGACTGCATATCACATTGGCCACACTGAGCGACAGAAATTTACGACCTGCACACTGTAGACTGTACATTGGCACTCCACCCACACGGCCACTGGCACAGCTCGAATTTATTTTGCATGAACGCAGTCAGACACAAGTTGCTCATGCCCAAAAGGGAATGAAATCTATATACAAAAAAAAAAAATATGGAAAAAAAACTGAAATTAAAATAAGAAACGTTTTTAATGCCAGGAAGTCACGTTCCTTTCCCGAAATATACACCCTACACACTGCACTGCGACGCAGGCCGAGCAGCGAGCACAGTGGGTGGCACAAGTCAGTGGCAACAGTGGGTGGCAGCTCGACTTTAGCTGGACATGACAGCGGTAAAGCGGGCGCATGTAACAAAAGTTGACAACTCTGGGCAGGAACTGCTCATGTCGCAGAGCGTAGTCGGGGCAGGGTAGTCGAGTTTCGGGTTGGCCCGACTGCCTGCCTGTCTGTTTGGCTGTCTGCCCGTCTGCCTGTCTGGCTTTGTGAATGATTACAAACTTGTTGACGAGTGCAAATTAGCTGCAAGTGCTGGAACGGGCTTTCAAGGCAGGCATTCAATTTGCGGCTGAAAGTGGAATGCGCAATGGAAATGGAGGATGGAAGTGGAGACGAAGTACTTCAGTTGGAAAATCAATGAAGCGCTGCGGCAAGTTGAGGCGAGAAATTGCCTGTGAAATTGGTGGAAAGATTTGCCTGCACTCGGGGATTAGGTGCATTGCCTTGACCGAGCTAAAACCCCACGTAATCTGTCTAAATTCATTCACTCAGCTAATCTAAGCATAATTAACTCGCATATATACTTACAATTGATATTTAATAATCGGAAATCGTGTCTCCTTTCAGACGGGTCTAACCCTAACACCCGAAATGCTGCTCTCTACCTCCGAGTCATCGACGCACAGCGCCTCCGAGGTAGCCGGGCGACTGCAGGTGGATGTGCGCACAGGCCTGAAATGGACCGAGGCGAAGTATCGCGCCAAGATCATCGGGCACAACGAGCTCAACGTGATCGAGGAGGATCCCACATGGAAGAAGTATATCGAGCAATTCCGGAATCCCCTCATCCTACTACTACTTGGCTCTGCCCTGGTCTCGGTGATTATGAAACAGTTCGATGATGCTGTGAGCATAACCATCGCCATCCTGATTGTGGTCACCGTGGCCTTCATACAGGAGTATCGCTCCGAGAAGAGCCTGGAGGAACTAAAGAAGCTGGTGCCGCCAGAGTGTCACTGTCTGCGTGAGGGACGACTCGACACGTTCCTCGCACGCGAACTGGTGCCCGGCGATGTGGTGCATCTCAACGTGGGCGACCGTGTGCCCGCCGATGTGCGTCTCTTCGAGGCCGTCGATCTGTCCATCGACGAGAGCAGCTTCACCGGCGAAACTGAGCCGGCGCGCAAGATCACCGATGTGCTGCTGAACAATACGAATGTCAAGGATCACAGCAACATGAAGAACATCGCCTTCATGGGCACCCTGGTGCGCTGTGGCAACGGCAAGGGCATTGTCGTCAGCACCGGGGAGCGCAGCGAGTTCGGCGAGGTCTTCAAGATGATGCAGGCCGAGGAGGCGCCCAAGACTCCGTTGCAGAAGTCCATGGATATACTGGGCGCCCAGCTGAGCTTCTACTCGTTCCTCATCATCGGGGTCATCATGCTGCTGGGCTGGCTGCAGGGCAAACCGCTCTCCGAGATGTTCAACATCAGCGTCTCCCTCGCCGTTGCCGCCATACCCGAGGGTCTGCCCATTGTTGTGACCGTGACGCTGGCCCTTGGCGTGATGCGCATGGCCAAGCGCAATTCGATTGTCAAGAAGCTGCCCACAGTGGAGACCCTGGGCTGTGTGAATGTCATCTGCTCGGACAAGACGGGTACGTTGACCAAGAACGAGATGACCGCCACGATTATCATCACCTCCGACGGTTATATGGCCGATGTGACGGGCGCCGGCTATAATGATCAGGGCGAGATACATATACGTCACTGCAACAACGTAGAGATGGCCAAAACGAATATCACGAATCTCTTGGAGATCGGTGCGGTCTGCAACAATGCCTACATCCAAAATGGCACACTGCTGGGACAGCCGACAGAGGGCGCTCTCGTTGCGGTGGCCATGAAGAACGGCATGTACGCGACGGCCGAGAACTATGTGCGCATTCAGGAGTATCCCTTCAGCTCCGAGCAGAAGATGATGGCCGTCAAGTGCATTCACAAGTACAACAACAACAAGGAGGAGATCTTCTTTGCCAAGGGCGCGCTCGAGACCCTTTTGCCGCAGTGCACGAAGTACCAATTTGGCACGCAGACAGTGCCACTGACCAAACAGAATGAGGCCGAGTTTCTGGCCGAGGCCTATGAGATCGGACGCAAGGGTCTGCGTGTGCTGGCCCTGGCCAAGGGACGCTCGATGCAGGACTTGATTTACTGCGGTCTGGTGGGCATCACCGATCCGCCTAGGCCGCTCGTTCGTGAGTCCATCGAGATGCTGATGCAGAGTGGCGTGCGGGTCAAGATGGTCACTGGAGATGCTCAGGAGACGGCAATGGCGATTGGTAAGTGCGAAAAAATGCTTCCCTGCTTGACAGTGCTGTCATATCAGCCATTTAGTTGCTAGATCTAGCAATTTTCCAGCTACAAAATTTCCAATTTATTTAAAAGTCTGAATTGTGACTTCCTTTTGCAAGTCTTTCAATTTTCCAAGAATCTGCAGAAACACCTAATGCCCTAATAGATTCGTTGAGCCTCGTTGAGTTTATCGCTTAAACCGAGTTAGGCAACAGCTCATCGTAATAGGCAGATTGAGAAGAGTACTTATCGCTTGCCAAGGAATTGCGGCATTATATTTTGTCGAGCGCACACAAATTGTGCGAGATTACCGCAACTCTAAACTCAATTAAAAGCTCTTCAGGAACTGCTCATGTTGGCCGCAAATTGTTGGCTTTAACCTAAGTGCCGGCACGCCCGAAACTATGCAAATAAATTTGTCAACGCAACGTAATTAAAAGTGGCAAAAACCCACACCGCCCACCGATCCACCCCTGGCTTCCAGTCCTGTGCCCTGTCTAAGCCGCAATTTATATGCTTGGTAGTGAAATATTTGCAAGAATGAACTATGATGTATGTGGTTGATGGGGTCGATGGGCGGAGCAGACGAGGGGCGAGGTTTTGGCTTCTCAGGAGAAGACAAGGCTTGCCGGACGGCCTAAAAGTATGCAAACAGAATTAATTAACCATGTCAGTTGAAGCTGTTGAAAGTTCCAGTTTCAGTTTCAGTCCCAGTCCTAGTCCCAGTCTTAGTTTGAGCCTCAGCTCAAGTTTCTCAGCTTCTCAGTTCAGCTGCAGTTTTATTCCCCAAAGATGCGTGTGTGACAACTCAACTTGAGGTACTCGCACTGCAGCCTCTGTCTCACTTACTCACTCTATACTTCTCTCTCTCTTCCTCTTTCTCTCCTCCGTCTTGTGCCCTGCTGAACTTTGAAGTTTACCCTCTTGCTAGTTGCATAAAAAGCTGTCAAAGTGCTGCATTTGCCGAGCAAAACTTTTTCATTAACTACTGGTGAACTTAGCTTTGACCATACACACATAAAAATATGCACAAGTGTATGTGTGTGTGTGTATTTTTTATATTTATAAGTACGTCAATTGAAATACCGCCACAAAGCGCGAGTGTGAGGGAAGGTCGGAACGAGCGCAGCAAATTGGAAAAGATAGCGCACAAAGCGCACACAGTCAAACGTACGGAGTTAACCAAGAAAAAATAAAAACAAGTTAAGAAAGCTAAAGTCGAGTGAACTCGACCGTTAGATACCATTCACCCAGGTTGCTCTCTACAAATTTATTTGAGTTGGCTATAAGTAACCTGCATGCCAAATCGTAGACGGCTATTAATGAAGAAGAAAACACTATATATATACTTTTGCCACGCCTCCATTTACCTTTTACATATATCTGCACAAGTTTTGTATACCATTTATTACCATTTTCAATGAGTGACTGGTAAAAAAAAAAGGAGAGGAGCTGGAGAAAGGGCTGGAGAGTGGGAGGGGAAGCTGCTGGCACAGGTAGACACAGCGAGACATTCTTCCGCCTCGGTTCCCTAGCCGCCGCCGGGCATCAAACCGAGCCACAAACAAACTGAAATGAAGGGGATAGCATCGTTAGGGCCCTGGGCCCACATCTAATATCCTGCAACGCACAGGAGGACACAACATCAGAGGCGAAGGTAGTAGACGACGATGGGAAGCATCGGAAGCATCGTCAGTCGCTGAAATAATTAACTCTGGTCCCCGAAAAACTCCCCGACATCATCGTCATTGTCAGGACTCATCGCAGCAGCCATCACAATCACCATCACCATCACTAGCATCAGCATCATCATCAGCATCCGCATCCGCATCAACTTTGGCATGTCTGCAGCGAACAGGAATTCATCAACATGGACAACAGCTTCAGTACCTTTCCGTTTCAGCTTCTGCTGTTCGAGACTTTCATCAGTTCCGACAGAGCCTTAGAAAAAACTTCCATTTACTTTTTCTGCAATGCGCAGCAAGAGTTCAGGTCTGTCTAACGGGTATGCTAGGCTGTCAAAACTATGAGGTAACAAGCATAGATACGGAAATGGGAGGCTGTGCCTCTAAAAAAAAAAGCATAAATGATTGTAACAATCAATTAAATTCTAAAGTATAATCAAGGCCTTCAGGCTGCTCCAAGTATATATACATATATTTTAATGTATATATATTGTAGATATTTCAAAGGGTATTCCACAGCTTCGTTGGCATCCCTTTGCATTTTTCCTCTTTGCTTTGCAGCAGTGAACAACGGCATAATTATAAAATGCCAACGAATTTGATGGGGGAATTGCAGAGCATAGAGAGTTGGCATCTGCTGTGGGGTTGGAAAGCGGATAAACTAAATTTGATTTAAAGCCTCTGGCTGTAAACGTGCATATTGATTGAAATTTCCACGTTCGAATTGCAAAATGAGCAAAAGAGTCGGAGAGCAGGCAACTCCGCACTTGCCAACAGACTCCCTGGTCCGTCCGTCCGTCTCTACGACTATTTGTTATTATAGCGAACGAAATCCGCTTAGAGGCGATCGAATGCCTAATTGGCCATCGTTCTGGCTCTGGTCCCCTGGCGTGCTGTGTGTCTCATCATCATTCGCCAGTTTTGCAACAGCTAAGCCTGAGTAATTTGTTGTTCCGTGCAGTCGAATTCTTCGACTGCAGTTTGAGAGTGCGACGGACAGACGGACAGGCGGAGAGACAGTCGACAGTCAGTCGATTGAAGCAGACATAATTAAGTTGGTTGTATTTCATTTTCAGTTCGCTTGCCAATTATGCGTTGGCCAAATAGCACTTCCCTTTGCGGTTAATTGAATGTGCGGTATGTCTGCATTAAGTCTGCTCTCTAAGCTTCTAGCTCTCTCACTCTGGGCGGCGCGCTATCTCATGCTTTTGTCAAGGTACTGGGTACTCTAAGGGAAGCTGCAGGTCTATGTGTATTTTATATATTTATTTATTTATATATTTACTTATTTATATATTTATTTATTTATATATTTATTTATTTATTTATATATTTATTTATTTATTTATATATTTATTTATTTATTTATATATTTATTTAAGCTTTTTCAACTCAAGTTAGAGGGTATATATTTTGTCACTTATATTTGCATATCTATTTAAACTAAGCATATGAGCTGGATCACTGTACAATTGCAATCGTTTACCTAATCAAACTGTCTTTTGTAGTAGGTCTATCTATCGTCCATCTAGTAGCTTGCTCGATTTCCAAATAACACAAGTGCAGTCAGCTATCAGGGGGCTTATCGGCTTCTGGTCACGTATTAATACACAATTAGGAGGACAATCTCTGACAAGGAGCTACACTTGAGTAAATCTTAATCAATGCCACATTTCCGGACTTGTGTCACGCCTAGGGGTCCCCAAGATTGTTGTTGCAACTGCTGCTGCTCCTGCTACTGCTACTGCTGCAGCAGCTGCTCGCTCTCTCTCTCAAACTTGACACACATCCAATTAGCGAAATGCACTCCGAGTTGCACTTGTAATCCAATGCGGAGCTGCGACAATCAGTTGAGGGCGTTGCACATCAATCGGGCTGGCAGGCTGCCTGGCTGCCTCGCCTAGTGTTGAGTCCTGCTCCGCCGGGCAGGATGTCTCTCCAGGCAGAAACCCAAAATGGAAGCCAGAGATAATCACACACACACACAGTGATTGCTATGCCGGGTGAGGGGGATTTACTCAAAGTCAGTGTGCAGCAGCGTTGAAAGAATTGTCACGTACACGAAAGTCGCTTAATAAACAGCAGGAGGAGCACACAGCACCGTGTAGCTCTGCCTCTGCCTCTGCCTGACTCCCAACTTTGCCCTGCCACGCCCACTGTCGCTGGCATATGGCGCTCGATGGAGATGCAAATGTCACTCGCACACGCATACAGCACGCCCACAGCCACGCCCCGAATTTCCATTACCAAATGAGAACTTTCGTTTACAAGTTGTTGCTGTTTCGCCTTCCCTTCATCATCTTTTGTGTTTTCCAGCATTCGCTGTCGTTTTCGTTGTTGTTGTTGTTGTTGCTGCTTTGATTTTTCTGGCGAATATCATCAAAGTGGCAAGTCAAGTGGCAAGTGGCAAGCTCGCTTGCCGCTTGTTGCATGCAGCAACTTTTTGCTTTCCAGCTCCATGCATCTGCCCCTGCTCCCAGCTCGAAACTTCTCTAATCCGCTTTTCGCCTGCGGTTTTCTGCTCTGCTGCGACAAACCTTTTTTTTCGCTCCCAATTTTCTGTTATGGAAAACTTTACAAAGTTTCCGCAAACTCTTGCACTCATTTTGGACTGCAACTTTGTCTGCAGCAGGCGAAAAACTGTCGATCCAAAGTCAACTCCAGACACACACACACACACACATACACATTTATATGCTATATGCACTTGGGGGCATTTTGTCCAATTTTTCCAGGCATTTATCAGGCATAATGCCCAAGCCCAAGTTGACCAACAAGCGACAGAACTGTCAGTTTTGGGCTTGCAAAGTTTTGGCTTTTGCTTTTCTTTGGATATCCATACCCGCGACGCTTGCTTCGATTATTCGCATCAGGCATATTGATAGGCAATGACAGGATACACATAGGGCTTAGCACATATAATATATATATATATATATGATTCGATTTGACATGAAGTTATTACAGCTTTGTGCCTGCAGTCATTTGTCCAGGCACATAGCATATATATCCATATTCCGTTGTTAACTGCTTGTCATTATTTTTTGCCTGTTAGCCAGTCCAATCAGAAGGTCTATTGTGCTAAACTAAGTTTTGTCTATATCGCAAAAAGCGCTAAAAACTCTATCAGCGGCAAAAGCATTTGCAATTATTCGATTTTTTTGCTTCGCTGGCAAAATGTCATTTACACGTATTATACCCTTACAAGGAGAGTTTTATCATTTAGGACTGACGTTTACAACGCACAGCAGTCGATTCGTTTCAGCTAAGTCCGTTTAATTTGTAGATGCCTTATAATATGATATAATATTAATATAGTATAATATATTATTAATATTAATAATATGATATAATATTAATAGTATAAAATAATATTAATATTTTTTTACATTTTCAAGATATTGCAGCCAAACCTTTCATGACTATAGCTTCACATGTTTCCTATATTCATTCTGAATTTTAATAAAATATATATACTCGATCGGTCAAGTTGTGATTTTCTATATAAGCACATCCATAATTTTTCATTTGGAAATAACTAAATGGGCTAAGGCTTAGTATTGAAACTATAGCATTATTTTATTTGAATATCAAGCAAATCAGTTCAAATCGGATGACTGCATACCAAACTATGTAATATATATCGCTCAATTAAAGTAGATATATTGAAGAATTACCAAATAATTATATTAAAACAAATGAATCCACTGCAAGGGTATACAATCTTCGGCATGCCAAACGCAATGTTGCCTCTCAAGTTTTTTTATCATTTCGATTTTCATAGACACGCGGCGGCAGCGTTTGATGACTGTGGAAAAGTGTGTGGAAACTATGGAAAACTTGTAACTAACGCCGAGCAGATGCGCTGCGCGGCTGTCAGCGACAGAAATTGAAAATCCATTTGAAATTGCAATTTTTTCTAGCTTGCGTTATCCATAAATATTGGAAATATTTTCCGATTATGCTTCATCTGCTGTTGTTGTTCTCGCTGTTTTTTGCTGGCGTATTGCGGTCAATGACAGGTGATGAAATCGTTGCGAACAGGTGTCCGCTCACCTGCATTGACAACTGCAGATGGAAATTGTTTTTGTTTTTTATTTTTTTTTTTGTTTTGTGTGGAAGATTTTTACGATTACTTTTAATGCAGAAGTAGGAGTGGTTGCATGTTTGTTATTGCAAATTTATGTTTATAGCTACGTCGAGAAGTGACGCTTAAAAATATATAAATAAATAAATAAAAATAAAATAAATAAATTACTTAGCTAAATCAGTTTTTCTGCTTGAAAAAACTAAGCTCTCCTTACATTTTGAAAAGTATCTCAACTCTATAAATAGGAGTTATAGATATAGTAAAGAATCTGTGCTTGGCTTGACGGTTCTTGCCAACAGTCCAATGCTCGACTCGACCGAGCTTAAACAGTATCCGGGCTTATATAGTATGTATATCGTGAGGAAAACACACACACACACACACATTTCGGGAATAAAATAGCGACCGCCAATTAACTGCCGTGACGGGCGAAGCTTTGCATTAATTTCAATTTACCAAGCAGCGACTAAACGTGGCAGCGATGCAGCTGGAAAATGGAAACTGTTGGCCAGCGAGCAGCTCCACCTTTGCCTGCTTTGCCGCTTCCTGCTGCAGGAAGAGATACACCCCTTGGCTGGCTGCAGCGCTGCTTTTAATTGTCTCGCTCGGCGTCCTGCACGCAGCACCCGATGAGGAAGAAGCAGCGGAAGATGATGATGATGATGAAGATGATGTTGAATGCGTTTTAATTACGTTTTCTTTTGCTCATTTTGCCACACATTTTCGCCCATTGTGTGTGCCCAGGCGCATTGTTGTTGTAGCCACCGTTGTTGTTGTTGTTGTTGTTTACTTCAGTGCGCCTTGGGTAGAAATTGTATACACAAACAGGACAAGGGATCGTCGTGGCACTTGCCAAGACAAATACGCGGGCGCCATAATGAAAAATGGCGACGCGACTTTTTGCAAAACATCCTCAAATTGCAGCAGCAGTTGCTGCTGCTGGTGCTGCTGCTGCCACTGCTGCTGCCACTGCTGCTGCTTTGGTACACTTCATAAATGCGCCCGGCTTCAAAAGAGAAAAAGAAATTGCCTGAATAGAACTGTAAACTGGCAGGGGGGGACCTCAGGGGAGAGAAATGCTTTCACTTGGGGCATTCTAATTTATTCGCAATTGAATTTCGCATAACACACCGAGCGCCCCTCGCAAATCAACAATTGTTTTTCCTCACGCACCGCTGCTGGAAATTAAAGCACCAATTTTAGCAGTACTTCACAGCGCGTTTCTTTGTTTGCCTGGAAAATGCTATGAGCAGCGATATTGGTTAAGAATGCTTGATTTACGTAGATTTATATTCCAATCATACACTCTAAACTATCTATCGGCTATTTTAATACGAAAATCTGTTCCATTGCAGCGAACTTAATTGGCATCGATACCATACACCATCAGACGCTGTCGGGGCAGGAGATCGATCAGCTGAACGAGCACCAGCTGGACAAGGTGGCCAACAATGTGAGCGTCTTCTATCGCGTCTCGCCGCGCCACAAGCTCGAGATTGTCAAGTCGCTGCAACGCACCGGCAACATTGTCGGCATGACCGGCGATGGGGTCAACGATGGCGTCGCCCTCAAGAAGGCAGACATCGGCATTGCGATGGGCAAGAACGGCACGGATGTGTGCAAGGAGGCAGCAGACATGATACTGGTCAACGATGATTTCCACACCATTATGTAAGTGGCTCGTCGCATCATTATAGCTATAGCCATATGTAACTGATATCGTTTCGCTTGTTTGCAGCGCCGCCATCGAGGAGGGCAAGGGCATCTTCTATAATATTCGGAACTTTGTGCGCTTTCAGCTGAGCACCTCGATCGCCGCCTTGGCTCTGATCGCTCTGGCCACGCTAATGGACATTGCCAATCCGTTGAATGCCATGCAGATACTTTGGATCAATATTATCATGGATGGACCGCCGGCACAGTCGCTGGGCGTGGAGCCCGTGGATCACGATGTGCTGAAGCAGAAGCCGCGCAACGTCAAGCAGCCGATGATAACGAAGTCCGTTGTGGTCAATGTGCTGCTGAGTGCCAGCATCATTGTGCTCGGCACATTGTGGGTGTTCCAGCGGGAGATGGCCGACGGCACGCTGGGCAAGACGAAACGCGATACGACCATGACCTTCACATGCTTCGTCTTCTTCGATATGTTCAACGCTCTGTCGTGCCGATCGCAGACGAAGAGTGTTTTTACCATTGGATTGACCACCAATCGCATGTTCCTGCTGGCCGTCGCCTTCTCGATAGTTGGCCAAATGCTGGTCGTCTACTTTCCGCCGCTGCAGATGGTGTTCCAAACGGAGGCTCTAACCCCATACGATATACTCTTTCTGGTCACGCTCACGTCGTCGGTGCTGGTCGTTTCGGAGATCAAGAAGTGGTTCGAGCGATCTCTCGAGCGCAAGATGTACAGCACGCGCTCCGAGCTGGATTTTGTATGACAAAACGCAAGCGCTAGAGACGAGTTGCATCCACAACAACACCCAAAAACCGAGTAAATTCAGCAAAAGCAAAGCAAAAAAACAGAATCACAAAAACCACAAAAAAAAAAAAATAGCAAAACTATGCGAAAACCAAGTGAGGAGAGCGTGTCAGCAAGAAGCGGGGAGAGTAAGAGGAAGAGCGAATGCGATAAATTGCGGCGAAATGTGTGTTTAATTTTACATTTAGAATCGAAAACAATCGGAGCAATCGGAACAATTGGAAATCCAGCATTAGATCCAGAAAATTTCAATGTATATTTCAAATTCAATCGACTTCCCAAATATTTTAGTAGCAAAATGTAAGCTATCAAATTATACCATGTTGACTGTTTTGTGCTGCGTTTCTTCTGTTTTGCATATCGTATAATTTGTAACTTTAGTTCTTATGCTGTAAGTAGACAAATTTGCATCTACGTAGTTGTATTTTTTAATTCTGATTCAGTTTTTAAGCAAAATTTGTAAATCCTGTATGAAACAAATCTCTCTGTATATCTCAGCGCATCCGATAATATTTATCATTTATCGTATATGGTATATATTCTTATAGATATATATATATATTATATTTTCCACAATTTCCGATGCGATTTTATTACTTTGGCTTTCCATTTGATGCGCAATAGTATTTAAATTTAATTTACATTTACACATACTACAATTTATCAAAGTGTTTAACATTTTAATGTGATATTATTTTAAGCACATAGCAAGAAAACAAAATTGATCACTATTGATTTGCTTTCTACTAGCTCAACAGGTATTCTAGTGTTTCTCAAATAAAAGTTTCAGTTTTAACATACATACATATGTGGTGTCCAAGCCCAATACCCTTTCGTCTTTTGTCTTTCCCACTAACTGTTCCAATGTCTTTCGCCCAACAGGAGCTACAGATTCGCAGGCAATGGTAAAATGAAATGTGCAACGAGAAAGCGAGTATAGGAGGACGGGACGCAAAGCTTAGCAAATGGTTTTGAAAATTTTGTTAATTGATTTATTCGGTATTTAACATTTGTGTACAACAACATCAGCAATGGAAACTCTAGCGCGAGAGAAGGAGAACAAAAACAAAACAAAACTGAAGAACATTTTTGAACAATCCAAAGTAATCAAATATTTATTTCAATAATTTCGTAATAAATATTTGGGTATTTTGCATGGTCTACGACAAATGGATTTTGTCTTATATAATATATATGGTATTTAAACCAAATCTTGATTGAAAAGTTCTTGATAACAACAACAAAAAGAAAAGCTAAATTTGATTATTACCGACGACAGCAGTTGGCAGCAACAATAAAGCAATAAATGAAAAACAATACAATTTTGATTACAAATAGGTTTTCGCCACGTTTTTGTAGTGTTCTCGTATCAATGAAATTACATGAGCAGAGATATTAATTTAGAACCAATTCAAATACAACAAAATACACATAAATTTGTTAATACTACTACCAACTGAACAATTGTAGTGCAGAACCAAGGTACATAAGCCAAATTAAATATGGCAATTGCAAGCAAATTTATAAATTTACATATTATAATATATCCTCGACATTCGATTCATATCATCACAGCGCCCAGCAAGGATTATTACTCTTTTACCTATATGCATCGCACACAATGCACCGAAGCTTTTGAGCACATTTCTTCTGAGAATTTTCAAATCTTTTCTTGATAGGGAAACGGCAGAGTTTCAGTAAGTAGATGCAGCATATCACAATCGTACTTGTTCGTTCCCTTGGATCGCAACCCTATACGGCATTTAGTCGATGATAGTGTTGAAAATTGAAAAACATGTATGTGTATACTTTAATGGACCAAGCATAATGAATTATTTCAATTGTTTACCTCACCCCTCACACACATCGAGTGCAAGCGTAGCTCTCACCACACCGCACACACTCATATATCATGGCTAAGAAAATGCAGCAAAAAAAAAGGAAAATAATGAAAAAAAAAAAAACTAAAAAAAAGAAGACAGAAGTGAAATGAAATATCTTAAATTAATGTTCTACAAAGCACACGTGAAGCTCCCCACATTATCATAACCCACAGGCAAACAAGACACTTCTACATCTCATCCACAATGGTAACAATAATTAGTAAATTAAGAGAATTCGAATAATGATTTAACCACTATATGACTTATGTGAATGTCTGAATAATGAAATTAATAACATACGAGTAAAGTATCTAGTGGAATATCGAAGAGAAGAAAAACAGGTATTAATATAATAATATTGCACTCGACGAGGATTCGAATGGATTTCGAACTTTTTAAATGCAAATCGCTAATACTAATCGATCGCAATAAATACGCATTATTTACTGACAAACCGACAAGGTTCTTAAGTCGAAATACTAAGTAAAATATGTCTAAAATGCCCGGCTTAAATACGTGTACGTGTATTGCAATTTCTCGTACTAATTTATGGATTAACTTCAGTTTCTGCGTGCTACGTACTAAGTATTTCAATGAAGCTCAAAAAACAATTGATAATTTGTTAATTCCTATTCTTATGCTATGGTATATAATTCAGTCTATCTTTGTAATTCCTAAACCTATTTCTATGGTATAACGGTATTAGTTAATTGTTGTACAAACTCTGGAATTAGTTTGCTTTCGTTTCACCACTGAGTCAAAGAAACCAAAAATCACTAATAAACTATGTCTAACTGTGCTATTAAATGTAAGCTTAAATAAAAAATAATATAAACACATGCTTAGATCAATATCCGTAATTTGTGTGGGGCAAACTGTTGCGAAAACGAGTATTTCAAAAATATTTCTCATGCTCCTAACACAAGCTCTCGACTCGATTGAAACAGAAATAATGAAAAAAGAAAATCGAAACTCGAAACAATTTTCAAGTGTCTCGCTATTCAGTTCTACCGGCTTATGCTCTACAAATCGAATAATACTAAACAAATTATACAAATAACGACTCACTACTACGAGTATAATACAAATTAAATCAATCTAATTAATATGTATCATCACCGAAAACCAGAAACAAATATTTACTAATAAAAATTAATTTATGTAGTAAACGCAATGTTGTTTTTATTGCATTGGGTACAATCAAGACTAGTTATACGACCTTTGACATAGGCTTCAGTGAGGTAGTGTATTAAGTTATCACTCAAATTTGATTAAGTTTCGAGAACAAAATGACGTTATGTGTTATGCACGAACATAATTTAACATAATTCTGCAGTCGGATTGAATTCCATTTCTATAAACCGGTCGCTCCAAAGATCAAGATTGACAGGCTTAAAGGATAAGCGTAGGTTTGGATGCGTCAGCTGGGCAAGGGCCAAGAAGTATAAATGGGAAATAAGAAGTCAGTAACAGCATGGACATGGACTGGCCTACCTCTCGAGCGTTGCACCGCAGCCTCGTGTTGTGCAGGCGCAGTGTGAAGGGTGAGCTCGCGGTTCGCTTGTCCAGTGCCTTGTGCATCTGGGGTATGCTCAGCTCGACGAACTGCTCATCCAAAGCGTTGTCGGACAAGTCCAGGCAGTTCAGCGCCTCGCAGGCGGCAACCATGTCCCAGAGCTGCGTGGGCGTGGGCAGTCCGCGCATGTCCAGCAGTTGCAGCTCCTCCAAGTGCGGCAACGCCGTGCAGAGCTTGTACAACATGTTCGTCTCGATGTCGTCTTGGTGCAGCGTCAGCCGGCGCAGGTTCGGGAAGCGGCAGGTGAAATCGGTCAGACGACAGCTGCTCCAGAAGACGTCTTTGAAGAGCAGCGACTGCAGCTTGCGAGGCGTCAAGTTGCTGACCGCCAGGACCAGAGTGTCGGCATAGTCGCGCGTGTAGAAGGCGAGACGCCGAAAGCGGGGCAGGCACAGCAGGTTGGGCAGAAAGTCGCCCAGCAAGTGATGATCGTCGATCACCAGCTCCTCCAGCGTGACGCACATGGAGATGGGCAGGATATGAGTGCTCAGATTGGTATTGTAGCCGTAGTACAGCAGCGTCACCTTTCGCAAAGGCAGTGATCTGAAGATCTTGCGGAGCTTGAAGGGGTTCAGCGATTCGCAGCAGATCAGATGCAGCTCCTGCAGGTGGCTCCAGCGACACAGATGCCTGCCGCTGATGCTGCTCTGCAGCGTCAATTTGGTCAGCTGTGGGAACAGTTGAGTCTGCAGCAGAGTGTCCTCGTCGGCCGCGGCGACGTCACCGAGCCATGAGTGGAACTCGAGGCTGCGGACGTGAGGGAACCGGTACGCCTTCCAGGACCTCAGCAGCTTTCTGCATCCACGCTTCAGCTCCAGCTGCTCCAGTGATGCGCTGGCGCAGCGCAGGAAGTCGTGCATCTCATCGGGATGCTGCTCGAAATACTCGAGCAGTTCGCTGTTCAGCTGCGCCTCCTTGAGATGGCGCCAATGGTAGTGGACATTCTCCTGCAGCCGCTTGGAGGTGTGTGCCAGTGTCAGTTGGTCCCTTACGTTGTCAACGTACTCGAGCACTTTCAGCCAGCAGTCATCGTTGAGAGTGCCGAACATGGTAACTGTGCATGGGTTTTTTTTTGTTTTTAACATAAACAAATGCAGGAGCAACTAAACAAAGGCTTATTGTGTGTTTGGATTTGACTCATAGCAACAAGTGTTGCACAGTGGCCTAGCGATATATCGATATATGCGTATTTGATGTGGCGGCATTCCGATGGAACATCAACTGCTTGCACTGCTTGCGAAGTACTAAAGCTTGCACAGCACCGTTAAACTGCTTGCGCGTGAAAGGCGCTTTCGGGCATATTTAGCAACAAAGTTGGCATTCAGTTACAGGGGCACACTTGTTTTTCAAATTACCATTTTACATTTTACTAACAATTGCTGTTTTCACACATTTGCCTATATTTTTGCACTTTTGATAACCTGAAAGTTGACACAAGCAATGGCAATGGCAATGGCAGAGCAGGAGATCAAGAAGGACGAGCGCTACTCGTACATTGACACGAAGCCGGGCTACAGCAGTTGCGTTCTCACTGGCAACTGGGATAGCGCGCGCGACGAGAGTCAACTGCCACAGAGCAGGATGGCGATAGTGCCGAATGTACTGCTTGCGGACAATGCCACAGATGAGGTATGCGAGCGCCATCTGACGACCAATCAGGAGGACTACGCGCTGGATGAGATCGAGCGTGGGGACGTATCACAGGACTATATCGCCCGTCAATTCGATAACTACTCCAACTACGTGGCCTCGTGCTCGGGCCTGAAGTTCATCGACGACGAGAAGTATAACAACAACTATATGTCCCTGAACCGCCTGGTCTACGATCTGTGGCCCAAGATGATCAAGGAGAAGTATGAGATTGCGGCCCGCTACACATCGAATCCGGCGGATATCGCCAAGCAGTTGTATGCCTGGAAGCCGGATCGCCTGGACTCCTTTGGCAATCAAACCAGACCGGGTCGGCCAATGCCAACTCAACGCGCCCAATCCACTAATTCCGCTCAACCCACCACTAAACCCGCTCAACCCGCTCAACCCGCTCAACCCGTGCAACCCGTACGCAAGCAGCCGTATTGCCCAGCACCCACCATATATCGTCGGGACTTTGCGCCGAAATTCGGAGAGCGCACGAAAAGCCTCAAGATGAGCGACATGATAAAGTACCTCGGCTGAGTAGCCCGGGTATACATATATCCGTATAAGACTATTTTAATCGTTGAAAAATGTTATCGAACTGCCAAATTGACAAATTGTCTGAAGAGCTATTTTTGACACACTAAATGCGACTTGTACTTTTTCCACCAGAGTCCCGAAATGTGTTTTATTTATGCCACGGAACGTTCATACCCCTGCAGGGGGTATAATACTTCTACGCAGATATTTGCAATGTACAGAAGGAAGCTTTAATTGAGTCGATGTGGCCATATCTGTCTCTCCGTTCGTTTGTACGTCTGTCTGTCCGATGTTCTGTCAGTCCGTCTGTCTGTCCGTCTGTCTCTCTGTATGTTTTTCTGTCCGTTTGACGGTTTGTTCGCCTTTCGGTACGTCTGTCTGTCCGTCTATCTGTCTGTTCCACTTTTTGTCTGTCTGTCTATGGTCTTGTGTCTGTCCGATGTCTGTCTGTCCGCCTGTCTGTCTGTTCGCCTGTCTGTCTGTCCACCTGTCTGTCTCTTTGTCTGTCTTTCTGTCTGCCTATCCGTCTATCTGTCTGTCCGTCTATCTGTCTGCCCGTCTATCTATTTGTCTGTCCGTCTGTCTGTCCGTCTATCTGCCTGTGTTTCTGTCTGATTGCCTTTCTGTCTGCTTGTCTGTCTTTCTGTAGGTCTATGTGTCTGTCCGTATGTCTGTATGTCCGCCTGCCTGTCTCTTCGTCTGTCTGTCGATCAGTCAGTCTTTCTGTCTTTCTGTCTGTCCGTCTATCTGTCTTTCTGTCTGTCCGTCTATCTGTCTGTCCGTCTATCTATTTGTCTGTCCGTCTGTCTGTACGACGATCTGTCTGTCTGGCTGCATGCCTGTCCGTATATCTGTCTGCCCGTCTGTCTGTCTGTCTGCATTCCTGCCCGTATATCTGTCTGCCCATCTGTCTGTCTATCTGTCTGTCCGTCTGTCTGTCCCTCTGTCTGTCTGTCTGTCTGTCTGTCTGTCTGTCCGTCTGTCCGTCTATCTGTCTGTCCGTCTATCTAATTGTCTGTCCGTCTGTCTGTCCGTCTATCTGTCTGTTCCACTTTTTGTCTGTCTGTCTATGGTCTTGTGTCTGTCCGATGTCTGTCTGTCCGCCTGTCTGTCTGTTCGCCTGTCTGTCTGTCCACCTGTCTGTCTCTTTGTCTGTATTTCTGTCTGCCTATCCGTCTATCTGTCTGTCCGTCTATCTGTCTGCCCGTCTATCTATTTGTCTGTCCGTCTGTCTGTCCGTCTGTCTGTCCGTCTATCTGTCTGTCTTTCTGTCTGCTTGTCTTTTTGTCTGCTTGTCTGTCTGTCCGTCTGTCTGTCCGTCTGTCTGTCTGTCCGTCTGTCTGTCCGTCTGTCTGTCAGTCTGCCTGTCTGTCGGTCTGCCCGTCTGTCTGCCTGTCTGTCTGTCCGTCTATATTTCTGTCTTTCTGTCTGCTTGCCTGTCTGTCTGCATGCCTGTCCGTATATCTGTCTGTCCGTCTGTCTTTCCGCCTGTGGATCCGTCTTCTTTCTAGTTTCGAATAGTTCTCGTTCCATTTACTGTTAGTTTCAGATCGGCAGAGTTTCGGGATTTCATATTCGTTTTGTTCTACTGTTTTTGCTCTTTAGTTTGTTGGTCCCGTTGGTTCGCCTGCTTCGTCTGTTGGTCCTCCATGGAGTATGTGGCCGTGCCGCCGTATGGCAAGCAAGTGCTGATTGGCAACTGGATCGACCGGCGCTACGCCTTCGACGAGAAGAGCAATGGCATCTTGCCCGGCCTGAGTCCGAGCGAGCGCTGCGAGCGGCATCGATCGCTCAGCATGGACAGCTACACCGATGCCGGGTATGTGGGCGACGATGTGAAGAGGTATTTCGTGGAGAGGCGCGTGACGCGCATGCGCAACTTCACGGCCGGCACGACGTCGAACGTGAAGCTAATGGACGGCATCGAGATGCGGAACAATTTCACTACGACGAATACACTGCTGTACGATCTGCTGCCCGCTCTGCGGCTGAAACTAACCAAGACCGTCGCGACGGAAGGACCGCCGGAGCCCCAGCCGGAGCCGGATCTGTTGCAGTCGTATGGCAACCAGACGAAGACGTACAACTTTCAGAGGCGCATGAAATGTGCGCTGAGGCAGGAGCAACGCATTAAGATGCGAACCACATACGATTCTGCGTACAGCGCATCCAACTGTGGTGTCTGATCGCAAGGCTCCCCACGGTGCTTGAGATGCACTTACCGGGGATGGCCACAATACAGCTGTGAGGCTGGCGCTGCTGTGCTGGAGCTTGGGCTAGACTCACAGTTGTGTTCTGGAATTCCCCAGGGCAAGTCTATACATAATTTAATATTTATCTAAGACACACGGCTCTAGCTCCAAATTTGGCTTGTTACGCTGGCAGTATCAATAAAATTAGCAGTTTTTGTTTTTTTTTTTTATATTACAAGATTCAATTTATTTCATTTTGCGTTTTCTTGTATAATAATATAAGTGTTTGTCTGTTTTTTTTTTTTTAAGGGGGAGGGGGTTTTCGTAATTTAAGTAGTTTCTATGTTGTTTTTTTTTTGAATGCCAGAAATTCATTGTAGTTTCATGTTATCATTAATTTTTCTTGAGTTTTTTATGTATTTTTTTTGGTTGCACATGCCGCGGCATTAGCTTAGCCTTTTTTGCTTTTGGGAATTTACGTTTTTAGAAATTAGTAGGTCGACTAGACGTTTACAATGTTTCCGCATCTGGTTTTGCCGTGTGTTATACTCGTACTCGTATAATATAATATGCTTTAAATATTAATAATTATTACAAAAAGTAAAACTTGACGACATTAAACTAGACGACGATTCATTCGCATGTATTGTTTATTTGACTCGCTTAAATATTTTTCTTTTCCATAGTTCGATTTTTAGTTTTTTTTTTGTTTTGTTTTTTTTTTGGAATTTTTTTTTGAGATTTTTACTTTTGTTTGTTGCCTTAAAATCGCGTATTGGAGTAACTTTTGGACAATTTTCTTTTGACTGCCTTGAAATTGATTTGTTTACTTTGGCTGACGATTACATTATTAAAATTATGCTTAAAATCTAAACCAATGAAAAGTTGGGCGTTGTGGGTGTGGCTTGTGGGTGTGGTGTCAGTGTAATCTGTGTTCGTTTAGGTGGTCAATACTTGCTTCAGTGTCGTGTGTGGGTGCATGTGTGTGACTGAGTTTCCTCTGTCGTGTGTCTGTTTGTGAGTGTGTGTGTGGAGAAAAGTGTGCTGATTATATGCTCATATATGTATGTATGGTATGTGTGTGTATAAATAGCTTGATTTTCTTTTCATGTTTTTTGGTTTTTGCTTACAACAATTAAAATTTTGAATTTCTTGTATATTTCCGTTGTCGTTCATGGATTTCGGTTTGAATTTGAATTTGGTTATTTTGTTTTTAGTTTTTAATTGCTTAATCGCATTCGCATTCGCATTCGCAGTTCTGTAATGATGTGTATTGAATTTGCATCCAGTTTCGAAATTGATAAATATTATTTTTCGTTCTTTTCGTTTTTCGTTCGCTTAGCATATGTTAATTTAGTATTACTTTTAATTTTAATACCTAAAGTATTTTATCCTTTAGTAGATATTACTTAAATGTTGCTGAAAGTTTCGTTTCAATTTACGTTTTTACGCTTCTCGCTTAATTCAAAATGATGCTTAAACATTTGGCTTAGGTGTAAATTTTGTTTTGTTTGCTCCAAAAATGTAATTTAATGTAAATTGTAGTTGCCGTTTTTTGAAATTTTCGAATTGCCTAGATTGGTTTTGTTTTGTATTAGCCGAGAGTTTCACTTTTGCAATGGGCCGAGAGTTGTTCTCTTCTTTGACATTGTCTCGTCATTTTCTTCTTTTCCCAGTCCTATATTTCGCCTTTGGGTCAAGTCATCATTTTCGATTTAGTTTTTCCTTACATTTCTTTTGTTTTCGTTTAGTTTTTGATATCTAAATTATCATTACAATTGCCCTTTACCGTTACCAAAATATTCCTTGACGATCCTCGCAACTTGTAGGATATTTTTTTATTGTTTTTGATAAATTTACGCTCTTCTCGCTCTATAGAAATACATATGTTATGCCATTGCACTTGATTTAAATCCAGCCAAAATGTAGTTAAATTATGCAAATTGCTTATCGTGTATTCTAGTATTAATAGCCACAAATATTTCTTAAAACTTGAGTTTCGAAACTTGCCTGCCAGTTGTGGGATTAGTTTTGAAATGTTCGCTTGTTGTTTTTTTTTTTGCTGTTTATGTAGTTGTTGTTGTGGTTGTTGTGTGCAAAGAACGAATAGAAAACCTGACGTTGAAAACAAAAATTGGTTTAGATCGGAAATCAGATGGAAATGATATCGAAATGAGAATTAAGAAGAACTGAAATTAACGGAAATTCGATTTTCAGAATTTTTGTAGCCAGTTTTATTGCTTTTCATGTGCATTTTTTGTATTTTTTTTTTTTTTTTGTATTGCTTAGACCAATTGTTTTTATTATGTGTGTTCATTTTTTTTTTTTTTACCAGTAAAGTGAGATTTTGTTGGTTTTCAGTTTTTAGGGTTGTCTCTTGTAATATAAAAAAAGGTTTTTATATTTTCTCTTTTCTTCAATTATTCGTTTGTTGTTGTTTGCTTGGTTCATATATTTTTTTGATTCGCATATGAATTGAATAGAAATCATACAAATTCATACTTAAAAAATGTTTAACAATCGTTTTAGCTATTGTTAGTTTGCTTCATTTAAAAATATATGTATATATGTATATGTATGCATATCCACATACTTTAGTTCGTATTGCATTTGTATATATTCGAATTCGGTATTTGGTATTATTACACGCTTTTGATTTCGCTTCGGGCTGCACAATACGCCAATTATATATAGTAATATTATTCTCTTGCCTTTCCGGCTTTGTTTTTAGTTACATTCTCGTTAAATTCTTGCGTCTGCTGCTCTACTCCTCGGCCTGTTCGCTTGGCTATTGTTTTGTTTTTTGGCTGTATAAAAACGGTTCAATAAGAAATGTAAAAATGTATTGTTATTGTACTATGGTTGCTGCTTTGCGGTAAATGTTGCACTTGTTGTATCTCTGTTATACTATTGTTGTATCTGTTGTATCTGCTGTGTTTGTGTTTGTATCTGCATCTGCGTCTGCATCTGTAATTGCATTTGTATATAAATCAAAAGATTCACTTGGTTTATTGTTGGTTGTAAGTCAGTTTCACTTGGTATCAGGCTATGGCGGCTGTGCCAGGTGCCCCGCCTGTGGCCTGTGACCTGGGCGGACACCTGTCCAGCTTTTATCACTATTGCTTTGTTTGATCTGTGGCTTCCGGTTACGTACAACAAATCGAACGCATATTATTTCTCACTTTCTGATAAAAAAAACAATTGAAATCGAACAAAGAATATATACATATATATCTGTATGTAGGTATTTGTATTTTTCGGTTTGGGTTTAGTTGGGGCTAGAGTGCGGATTAGTGGATATGTTGCGATTGTTCAACTGAAGAATTGAGTCTCGACTGGTTGCGGGTTCTCTGCTCCTCTGCAACTAGATTAGTTCTCTTATTTGGAACATAAATTTTAGCTATGTGTTGGTTTTGGTTTTTTGGTTGCTTTTCGATTTGTACAGAACGAGAATCATAAATAATTGATTTACTTATTTCGGTACTATTGCTGTTTTGCCTGTTTTGTCGGGTCTCTCCATGCGCGTCTTTAAAGTCTCCTGTGGGTGCGTCTATGTACAGTTTCGCTCGGTTACAGTTACAGTTACAGTTACAGTCAATAATAGTAATAATAATCATCGTAATCATACATATAGTAATAATGGCAATCCTGATTCGTAATTATATACGTGCGCTGAGCTGCATCCTGGGCTCAGCTCAGCCATTTCTATGGTCTTATTATGTGGTATCCCTGTCAATTGTTTATAATATAAACATTATAATCATGTTCAATTGAAAACATATGCCTGCGTGTGTGCTGTACTGTGTACTGTACTATCGTCTGAGAATCCTATTAAACAAAATGCCAACTTAACAAACCGTGTGTACGCCTCGTTCCGGCCCTTTCTATTGTTCGGGTTCGGGTTGCTTGTTCCGGGTTTCATACTTATTCCATTAACTTATTATGCATATGAGCGAGCGCAAGTTTTCAAAATATTTGTTTGCATATACGTATACGTATTGCTTCGAACTATTTCCCTCACTTAACACTTAGTCAAATATTCTTTATGGGGTTTTCGTTTAAGTAAATGTTACTATAATTGCGTTTATTTTTTTTCGTATTTTTGACTTTTGCTATTTTTTTGTTCTTGTTGCTGTTGCTGTTGTTGTTGTTGTTGTTGTTGTGAGTTTGTTTTATCGTAGCTGCATTGAACTATTTGCTTGGCTGCTGCTGTTCCTGATTGTAAAAAACTCTGTAAAATATTCTCGGTACTATTTCTCTGGGTTTGCGTTGCAAAAACAACAATTGCATCGTACAAGTTAAATATAAATAAATCGTTTGATTTGATTTGATTTGATTTCTTGGTTTCTTGTTGTCGTTAGCGTAAACTTTACTTTGTTCTATGGGCACATTGTGTGTATTGCAAAAAGTCACGCTATGGCACTATGTCATACATACATACATGCATCTCTCATTATCTCTTGACTCTCATGGGAGGGGCGGGGTGGTGGTACTGTAAATATATATTGGCGATATATAGGAACACGAAATCATTTGTTGCTTTGGCAAATACTCGAACAGAAAACTCAAGTCGCGCTTCGAAACTGAATCGAACGTGATAAACATGGTGTAAACATTAATCTATTAATAAGTTCAAATCCGAGGTAGAATATTGACTTCTCTCCGATTCGCTACTGAAACTGCACTGCTATGGCTTTCGATTAGATGCTGTAGATGCTGCTTGGCTTTACTGTTAGTTATATGATAGGTAAGTTTAATTGTTTCCCTGTCTCTGGCACGATCTGTACAATTGCTATATGCCTGCACGTCTCTCGCCTATGATATATGTACGTATATCTATGCTAAGTAATGAGGAACCATATTTTGATTGTTGCACACAACGGAAATGACAATGGAAATAATCACAAAGAAGACGAATCAATATAAATTAGAGTTTCTATAGAACTAATCGAGCGATAAGCCCAGGGTTGTCAAGTCACCATCATTTCTGTCGACTTTTTGCAATATTTTCATTAGGTTTTTCTATTGATTCATTAAGAACTAACGAGGCTATTGTTGTTGTTGCTGTTGCGGTTCAGTTAAATAAAAACAGTTATGCTATATGTATATATAGATATATAAATCGTATATATATATATATATATATATATATCGATATATCGTCCGTTGCTATTTTACAATTGACGCTCAGTTCGGTTCTATTGCTGCTGGCTGCGGTGTTGTCTCAAAGTACTTGCATTTTACGTTTACTTCGAATATGAGTATATAGCTACTATATATATACATACACGTGTATATAGAGAGCGAGAGTATGTATTAAATACGTTAAAAAATATAATACACCATACATATAATATAAGAGTTAAGGTTTTCCAAGCACGCTATAAAGTATGCTATTCGCTTCGATCGTACACATATACCATGTCTGGAATGCATATCGTATCGTATCGTATCGTATTGTTTATGTATATAGATAGATTCAATTGTATGCTTCTTGTTTGTCTTGTTCTTCTTCCTCCTCTTCTTCTTGTTGTCTTGTTGATATTTGAGAATTCAACTAAAAATCGTTTCGAATTAAATGCATCGCATTGCCTTGCCCCAATTTGAGATCAAATCAAACAGCTTTTCCTGGGCGTGTCGGATCAGATCGGTTATCATGTTTCATCGTTATCATATAGCATATATATTATAGATCGCTTTGTTATACAATGTGTGTGGTTGTATTATTACAGTTTCTCATTAAATTAATGCTTACCGTTGCTATTTCAATGTTGATTTACCTATTACTTATATATTTTCTCTCTTACAGTTGTTGCTCTTGCCTCGAGTTCTATTTGGTTTGTTTGGTTTCTTGATGATGGTTCACTTAAAACTATTATCACTATTGCAGAAAGCGAAAGCGGCTGTACTCAATTCTATGCCGGGGATACGCGATGGAGCAGAGTCTCAACCCCATATGCGTTGATACTCTGATCCATCCACCCATCCATATCCTGGCATATCATATATACGGTTTTACTGTATACTTTTACTTCATTGTTGTTATTGTTGTTGTTGTTGTTGTTCTTGTTACTGTAGTTGCTGTTGTTACTGTAGGCATTTAATATGAACTTTTTTTCTGGATTGGTTTGTCTGTCGGAAGTTGTGTAAGCCGGAAGTGAAATACTCTTTTTGAGGGTTTTGCTTGGAAACTTTTCATATATCATAATAATTTTCATTTTAAGTACAATTCATTTTTTCTCTTTCCTGTTTTCGTTCTAAGAAGAAAGGATTTTCCTCGATTTTTGCTTTTTACTCAAGGTTTCGATTTGCCAAGTTGATTTTCATATCCATGCCTTTGTGTGTGCGCGTGTGTGTGTGTGTGTGTGTGAGTATTTGTGTGTTTGGTTGGGTTATATGCACTATATTGAATGCTTCATTGAGACTGCAATTAAAATTTCTGCTATAAAAATTACTTGTATTTGTACTCTTGGTTATTTAAATTGGGCTATTGTTGGTTGTTAGGTATGCTTGTAACTTTCTGTGTTGCTCCAGCAGCTGCTGATCTGACGATGATGCCGACGCCTGATGCTCTGCCCAATGCTCTGTACTATGTATATCATTAGCTATTTTCCTTTTTTGGCTCTCCCTGCTCTACTTGTTTCTCCCTTGCTCTGCCACTCTAACTGTCTGTCTGTATGTATGAGTTGTGTTCGGGTTTTTGGCTCTTAAACTAGCATTACGTAGCCCCTTTGTCTGTCTAGGCTGTGTGTTTGTCATGTCTCTGATTTATCCCCTCTTACACTGCTGGGGCTCTTGTCTTAGCTGGTGGCTTATTATTGTTTTTTCTTGATAACTGGTTTTCCTCTCATTGGAATTATCTGAGGAATCCACTGCGGCAGCTGGTGCTCGACCTGCTCTTCATCATTTCATCCGTTTCACATGGTTTTCACTCTATGAAATTTTGTTTGCAACTACGAAATAATAGTGGTAATAAGTACTAAGTAATGAAACCAATACGATTCTTTAAATAAAACCGAAGAGAAACCAAAAAGGAGCAGCGTTTTCCGCGGCTGCTTTGAAAATGTTAAAATGGAGCCTTTTTTTTTGGAGAATTTTGATTAGTTTAGATTTAGATTTGTTTTTTTTTTTGTTTTTAAATTTATAGCGCCTAAACTTATGTTGTTTTTCGTTTTGATTAACGGTATGTGTTAAATTTTGTTTATATGCCTAAATGTTACAAAAGTTTCATGCATTCGTATTTTTTGTTTTAGTTTTTGGTTTTTGCATTTATCACAGCGACATTCAGTCTAAATTTTGCTTTTATTGGAATTATAGCATAATTTGCCATAATTGATATAAATATTTATAGTAGATATTCACTTTAGTTAACTAAAACTAAACATAATTTTGATTTAAAGCCAAAAGGTGTATTTGTTGTTCGATTTGAATTTCGATTTCGATTTCGATTTCATTTAAAGCCAAAAAGAATTGTTAAAAATTTTGTCTAAAAAGGCCTAAACGTATCTCGTAGTATAGTTCATATACATATTGTATTATATCTATAGCAAATCATGCTGTTCCTGGAATCTACTGACCTAATTCCAATAAAAGCCTCCATATTGGATATCGTATAATTTTCTTGTTCTTGTTCTTGATCTGGATCTGGTTGTTGTTCTAGTTCTTGTTGTTCTTGTTGTTGTGCCAAACATGCAATTTGTTGTTTTGTTTCCCAATGTGCCTAAAAAGTGTTCAGTTAAAATTTCGACTAATGTTAATAAAATTTTTACAATGCCAAACAATTTTTTGTTTAAACTATTTATATAAAATCCTTTGCACGTACTTTTGCTTTGTCGTTTGCTTTGTATTGTTTGCCGAAAGGTTTCTATTTACAATTTTCCCGTTTTTTCCCCCCAGTATTTGTTTTGCCGAAAATGTTTTGTTGTATAAACTGAGCCTATCACAAAAATCAGACGCCTTGCCCAAGCCGAAAATGATTGTGGTAAATGCCAAAACATGTTATCATCGAGAGTCGAAAAGGATACTCCATATACAAATGAGAAAGTTTATATATAAAAAAGAAAATCCCTTAGATTTACAGTAACAGAAAAAGGAATAAAATAAATAATGTATTTAATTATTGCTCGGTTTATTCAAAATGATATATATATATTTATATAAATATATATGTATATGTATATATGCAAACATAATTGGACAAAATAAACTAAAACAGTGAAAACAAATCAAATTTGATTCCGAATTTGAAGCTTATGCGATAAGAACTACATAATTATACATAATTATAGATAAATATTAAATAATGAGTAGAGGATTTTACTTGCATAGTGGGAAGCGACAACTAAAACGATAACTAAACTACAACTAACTCTGTTCTGTTCTCTATTCGGTATGCATCTCTGTATGCTGTTCTCTTGAGTTTGTAGGAAAGATACACACAATTGGTTTTTAAATAACAATTATAAATGCTTTGACGGTACATTGGAAAATTTGAATAAGAAACTAAATTGGTTCTCAAAATACCCACACAGAACTTCAGATTGCAAAGCCGCAAATTTCAGATTGTTTTCAACAAGGTTTCGAGTGCACCTCTGACTAATGTTCGTTTAGATTTGTATGGCACCTGAAGAGTCACATCTGAATAATCGTTTGCTATCTGTATAAACATGGAGTGCGTGCTGGATATAGTTTTGGATGCTAGGTTCTGCGCATGTGTGGATATATTTGGATTAATTGTATATTGTATATAGTTAATATAGACATAACTAATTACTAGATAAAACTCAACATAAATTACACACAAACAATCAGGGAAGACAACAAATGTTTGTTTCAAATCAAATTTACAACTTAATACATAATCGTTACGCATGTTTCTGCAATTGCATACTTTGCTTCTTGTTTTTTTTTTTTTTATTTAAAGTTTAAAGTATAATAAAAAATCACATCTCAATAGAAATAAGAACGAGTTTTCGCTAGCTTGTGATACGAATAATTCAAATAAAAACTAATAGTTGTCACACAATATATATATATATATATATATATATATGGTAGAAATTTTTACATCAACACAAGATTCAAATGCTACACATAGGGGTGAAATTAAAAGAATTGTTTATAACATAATTAGCTGCTGTCTGTTTGCCGAAATACTTATATTACTATATATAGATATAGATATATGTATAAATGAAAACATAATGATAGCTTAGCGCGCAACGTCTACGCCTCTCATACATCATACATCATACATCAACATACAACATACACTCCTGCTTTCCCAGTATCCCCCTTGGAATCAAGCTCTCTATCTCTCTCTACTTATCTACCATGCCACATCGTATTCATCTCTCTCTCCCTCTCTCTCTCTCTCTGGTACGCCTAAAAATCGTATAACTCGTTGAAAAATCTGTATAAATACGTTTTATGTTTAAAGTTAAGGTTCCTAAAGCGAAATCATTAGAAGGAATCGTATAACGTTGTGTTGTCTTGCATCTATATGTATATGCAAGTGTGTGTGTGTGTGTGTGTGTGTGAAAGGAGTTTAGAGTCCTTTTCGAAAAGACTAGTACTCGTCCTCGTCTTCGTTCTGCTTGGCTTCTGAGCGTACAACTCTGTAGCGAGCATTATAAAGAATCACAATTCTAATAGATCGCAATCGCTTTCGATCGCGCTTCTCTGCTTGAGTTGAGTTGCACGAACTCCCGAGCTATGTGTGTTCTTGTAGAATCTGGAAGAATTCCGTCGAGTTGAAAAGTAAAACGAACTTATATCGAAACTATTTGAAGCTTACAAAATATGGTTTTTAGTTGTAGTTCTGTTTTCGATCTGAATAATTGGTTAAATATATATATATATATATATATATATATCGATGTGTATATATATATATATATATATATATATATATATATATATATATATATATATATATATATATATATATATATATATATATATATATATATATATGTACTTATGCTCATTAGTGGGCGTGGCCTGCTCATGATGAATTGATGTGTTTCCTTTCTCCTTGCTTCCCCATTGCTTCTCCTGCTTCTCCTCCTCCTCCTACCTCCTCCTACTCCTTTCCTTTCCACTTACTGATGACATCATAGAGATCCGAATATCGAGTGTATGTGTGGGTGTATGGGTATCGCATGCGACAGTGTGGGCGGCGGCGGTGGCGGCCCCCCAACGCCATTGGGCGTGGCCGTTAACGCATGTCCCGCATGCGGATGCTGCGCCGCCGTCGCCGCCGACGGTGGCGGTGGCGGCAACGTGATCGACAATGTCACCGTCTGCGGCGCCGCCACAGTGCCGGCGTGTGTCGATGTGGGCGTGACTGTTGCATGATGTGCACTTGTTGCAGCCGCTGCCGCTGCCGCTGCTGCTGCTGCTGCCACCACCGACTGTGGCGGCGGCGGCTGCGGTTGTGGCTGTGGCTGCGGCTGCGGATGATGATTTGCTGCAGTTGCCGCTCCCGGCGGCTGCTGCTGCTGCTGCTGTTGCTGCTGCTGCTGTTGTTGTTGTTGTTGTTGTACTCCAGCTGCCGCAGTGGTGGGATGTCACTGGGCCACCACAGAGGTGGCCGCATTCTGTTGCACCACAACGCCCGGCGCCACGGCATTGGAAACGGTAACCGTCACCGGCGGCGTTGGCCCCCCATTGGCATGCGCCGCGCTCGGCTGCTGCTGCTGCTGCTGGGTGTGGAAGGGATGCTGGAAGGGCGGGCCATAGCATTGCGGGAAGTAGAGCTCGTTCTTCACCACCGATTGCTGTGCGACGGCAGCGGCGGCCGCCACATTTGCCGCCATGCTGCGCACCGGCAGAATGTTCGCCTTGTTGTCCACGGCGGCAGAGTTGTTGTTGTTGTTGTTGTTGAGGAACTGCTGGGCGGCGAGACTCTTCACGTCCATCAAATGATTGGCCACAATGGCGGCCGAGGCGACGGCATTCTGCTGCTGCTGCTGCTGCTGTTGCTGCTGTTGTTGCTGTTGCACCTGCTGCTGTACCTGTTGCTGCTGCACCTGCTGCTGCTGCTGTTGCTGTTGCTGCTGCTGTTGTTGCTGCTGCTGCTGTTGCTGCTGCTGCTGTCGCCGCATCTTGGTGCTGTTGGGGTTCATGTGGTTGTCAATGTGCTTCGTCACTTCATTCTCACTGGCAAAGCGTCGCCGGCAATTTGGCATGGGGCAGCAGAACGGACGATCGCCCTGAGGAATTGCAAAAATACATACAAAATATATATAAATATCTCTGCTTGTGTGTGCGTGCTTGTGTGTGTGTGTGAGGTGTTCGGCTAGGCTACAACTACCTGGTGGGTGCGTGTGTGCTGATCCAGTATCGCCTTCTGCCTGAAATCCTTGCCGCACTGGCCGCACTTGTAGGGCTTCTCTCCGGTGTGGATGCGCAAGTGCTGCAAGGGAATGCCGAGAGCGGGCAAAGCATAAGTTAGTGATAGTCAAGTTATCTAAAACTTTAAATACAGGTAAAGAAAGCTACAACAGAGCAAACTCCACTTTCAGATACCGTGCACACACTTTAAACATGAAAAATGTATTTTAATTTCATTAAAATACCATTTACCCACTTTGGTCGCTATAAATAATTCATTATAATATTCATGACTTAACGAAACATATTTTTACAGTAGCTACACGCACACTCCGTCGCACACATACAGTGAAACGCAAGCATTGAAGCCGGACCAATGCTGCGCTGCTGCAACTTTGTATGGCTAAATGTTCACGCCTATAACTTTGGTGTCTATTGTCCGACCATGCTGTGTTAATATTAAAACTAACTATTGGTGTACCAAATAAATGTCGCCTTTAT
The DNA here is from genome assembly GCA_035046045.1 of Zaprionus bogoriensis. Classification (NCBI taxonomy): domain Eukaryota; kingdom Metazoa; phylum Arthropoda; class Insecta; order Diptera; family Drosophilidae; genus Zaprionus; species Zaprionus bogoriensis. The sequence continues at coordinate 1,292,480 of JAWNOI010000191.1, read as the reverse complement.
ACCTAGGCTGAATATTGCTACTGAAAATCGAAAATATCGTTTTTGGAGTGCCGTGGGCGTAGCACTCAAAATTTGAAATAAACTTATTCTGCGTATGCTACACACGAACCTTCATGCCAAATTTGGTCCAGCTAGCTATATTAATAGCTGTAATCTTAGCGTTCAAAGAAAAAGACGGACAAACGGACAGAATGTAGCTCATTGTTTTGACAGTCTCACGCATACAATCGACTGCCTTTCGATGTATTGCCCTGCCTTGCAGCTGAAAGTTCCATTACTTTATAACTTCTGCCTTTAATTCGATTGTTCGCTATGCAAGATATGACTGCAGTAAACTCTGCTAATTATTCTATTTAAAAATCGAAAATTTATATAAGTACTGCAAGGAAAATGCTTGCTCGAAAATGTTCCTAAATAACTTGCAGTATGACGTGCATCTTTAAATAATTTTGTATAGTTTAGCATAGTACAAAGATTATTCCAGCAGACGGACGAAAGAGCATAGCTGAGACCTTTTTGAGTTTGATACAAATATAAATGATCTCTCGCAGTTTCGAATCGATCATTTCTGAATATAGATTATTCATTATTTATTGGATGCCCTGCATAGATAATTGCTCCAGTTAATATGTATATCCCTTCGTAGTGGCAGGGAATAATACTTGACTTGATTCTCGACTTGCCCTGCATAATAATTTATTCCAGAAATTGGAGCTTTTTGAGATCGATAATAAATAAATGCTTCGCAGTTTCGAAACGATTAATTCTGAATAGATTATTGATTATTTATAGAATGCCCTGCATAGATAATGGTTCCAGTTATTATATTCCTTTAAGTTGCAAAGAAAAATACGCAAGAAATGCATAATAATTTAACCCTCAAACTGGAGCTTTTTGAGATCGATAATAATATAACTGCTTCAGAGTTTGGAATCAATCATTTCTGAATAGATTATTGAATATTAATAGAATCCGCTGCATAGATAATTGATCCAGTTATTACATCCCTTCGTAATTTATCCCAGAAACTGGACAAGTGCAAACGTCATATGCCAATTTGGCATCACTCACCTGGTTGAGGATCGTTCGCTGGCGGAAGAAGCGCGGACAGTACATGCAGCCGAAGGGCTTCTCGTTCGTATGGATTCTCAGATGCTGCGTGAGATGCGACTGCTGGCGGAAGCGTTTGCCGCACTCTGGGCAGGGATACGGCCGCGACTCGATGTGTATGCAGCCGTGCTGCAGCAGCGTGGTCTTCTGCTTGAACTCCTTGTCGCAGATGGGGCAGCGCACGTAGAGCGGCATATTCGTCGGCCGGACGCCAATGTGCTGCAGCACTTCGGGTGGTATCTTTTGGCCTGCTGATAGATGGCAGTGTCAGTGGGACTGTGTGATTGGAGGCGCCAGGATTAGTGCAGTGCTCTCTACTCACCCTTGACATCCTTGAAGTACGAGGGATAATGCATGCCACCGCTGCCGTCGGGTGTGCCCTGTGAGTCGTCCTCGTGGTAACCAACGCCGGCACCACCACCACCGCCGCCGCCGCCTCCAGCGCCGTTGCCACCACCGCCTCCGCCTCCTCCACCGCCGCCGCCGACGACGACGGCAATGTCGCCCTTGGAGTCGGCCTCCTCGCCGGGAAACGGCACGTCCGAGGGCCACAGGGTCGGATGGGGACCGTTCTTGAAGATGAGGTGCGGGGAGACATCTGTTCGGGGGACGTGTTGTTCCGCAGCAGGGTGCACATGAAAGTAATCAAGCCAGAGAGTGCCACTGTTAGCAGCGCTTAAATTTGGCTGCAAGCCACTGTCGATCTTATCGCATAGGTCACCTAACATCATCTGAACTAGAGAGAGAGTTACGATCTATCTGTATGGCTATGTATATATATATAAATGTATATATGTATAGTGACTTCTTTCTGGCTTTATGGGTTCACTATTTCTGTCTCGATATTCACTTATTGTTTTTCTTTTTTTTTTTTTTGTTGACTCCTTGAGACTCTTGACTCGAATGAACTTTACTTTTTTTTCTTTTTTGACGTTTGCAATTTTGGTTTTGAAATTTCCTTGAGTGATTTCAAAGAGTTTTCTTAGGTTTTCTCATAGACTCCACACGCTGAGTGTTTGCCGAGAAGAGTATTTAATTTGTTTTAAATTCAATATATATATATATATACATGACATACAGTTAGTTCCTGATAATTTTGTCGAATTTAGGCCAAAAGGTCGCTCAATTTTTGAATGGAATTTTGCAGGGTATTTGCATTGCTGCAAACGTGTTGTCAGCCAAAAAGATCGTTGTAAACTGATCTGCAGTTGGGTCGAATAGCTGGCCCTAAACGGCATAGCGATGCTCGATGCTCGGTTATCGTTATCGATGCGCGCTGGGCATATCGATATCGATATCGCTGTCGCCATCGCCATCGCTATGGCCATGGCTATGGCTAACGGTAATGGATGTGTTAACTGTCGCTCGCCTTGGTGGGTGCGCACATGCTGATTGAGGATGGCCTTCTGGCGAAAGTGCTTGCCGCACTCGGGGCAGGCGAAGGGCTTCTCACCCGAATGGATGCGTATGTGCTGATTGAGTATCGCGCGCTGCCGGAAGCTGCGCGAGCAGTACGGGCAGGTGAATGGCTTTTCGTTCGCATGGATGCGCAGGTGCTGCGTCAGATGCGACTGCTGCCGGAAGCGCTTGCCGCACTCGGAGCACGGAAAGGGTCGCGCGTCCGTATGGATCCGATCGTGCTGCAGCAGCGTGCTCTTCTGCTTGAAGTCCTTGCCGCACGTGAGGCACTTGAACAGCCGCAGGTCGCTGTGCGGCTTATTCTTGTGCGGGCGTCCGGGTCCCGTGCGTCCGCCCGGTGTCCCCGTCGCAACGCCGCCACCGCCGCCAGCACCGCCAGCCCCGCCGCCCGCGTTGCCCGACGCGCCACCCTCATTGCCGGCGCCGCCGTTCGCCTGGCCGCCATTCTGCTGCGCGGCCTGCTGCTGCTGTTGTTGCTGTTGCTGCTGCTGCTGTTGCTGTTGCTGTTGCTGCTGCGCCTGTGCCGGCAGCAGTTCAGGCATTGCATACGACTCGCCGCCGTTCTGCTCCATGGCCAGCACGCCCTTGTTGAGATAGTGCAGCGGCGGGAAACCCGGCGGCGCCAGCATGCCGCCCTGCGGTGCTGCATGACGCGGCGCGTAGTAGTCGGGCGTCTGGAAGCCATTGCTCGGATCACCCTGTCCCGCCTGCCCGCCGCCACCGCCGGCGCCTCCACCATTCTGTTGCACATGCGGATTCCCCCCCTGGCCGGGCCCCTCGCCGCCATTCGCGGGCGCGTGCTGAGGCTCGTTGCTGCTTTGGTTTGGATTTGGCGCGGAGTTCTGTTGATTGGCAAGCTGCGGGGCGAGAGAGAAGGAGAGTTTAGACTGGTCGAATACCCTGTAAGCCGATCGATCGAGCTGATTCTTACCTGATTCATGGCATCCTCGTCGGCATTGCCATTGGCCCTCTGCTGCTGTTGCTGCTGCACCGAGGGATACGGACTGGAGGAGGGCGACACCTGCTGCTGGCGGCCATCGCCGCTGCCATTGTCCCGCTGCTCCTGACCGCCGGGCGGACTCTGCGGCTGACCAGCAGCTGCTGCTGCCGCCGCCGCCGCCGCTGCTGCCTGCGCAGCGACTGTGGCGTTCTGCTGCTGCTGCTGCTGTTGTTGCTGCTGCTGCTGCTGTTGCTGCTGGGCGCTGAGATGCTGCTGCGCCTGCTGCTGTATGTTGGGGTACATGTCGCTGCCCCACTGTGCGGCACTGGCGCCAATGGCGCCCGCATTACGCTCCGCGTCCTGCGAGTCCTTGTACAGCACATACGGCTGGCCCGTGTCCTGCGTGATGCAATACATGATCTGGCGGGGAACCTTCAGGCCTGCCGCTATGCAGGCCGCGAAGGAGGCCGAGAAATTTATGGCCATTTTGCTTAGTTAATTGCTGCTGTTGTTGAAGTTGTTGTTGTGTCTGCTGTTGTTGTTGTTACGATTTAAATTGTTGTTGTTGTTGCTGTTACTGTTGTTATTGTTGCTAGTCCTTGTCTGCTCTCGTCTAAGCTCTTCTTGGCGTCCTTTTATTGACTTTTGTTGCACATCTTTGAAGTTTGCTTCTTGTTTGAATTCCCTTGTCTCTATTCGTGTCTCATTTGTTCCTCTTCATGGCTATCACTCTTTCTTATTGTTATCAATTGGAATTCCCTTCTTCTTTGTAATTTTACTTCTTCACTTTCTTCTGTTTGAAATGATTTTAAAACTCTTTTGATTGAGCGCTTTCCTCAGTGCTTTTTGTTGTTGTTACTTTTGTTGATCTCAATTCGTGTCCCAAAATGCGTTACATTCGAATTTCCGGGCATGGGGATTCCGATAATTGGCAGGATTTATTTGAGTTGTATTCCTCCGTTGCAACTGAAAGTGAAAGAAAGTGAAAATATAGTAATAATAATAATTATAGTAATATTAGTTTAAAATAATAAGATAAGATGACACTCGTCTTTTAAAGACAAGAATATCTACCATATACATATATTTATATAGAACAAACTTTTTCCTATATAATATATTTTCGCAAAGTTAATACACCATTTATTAAATTTAAATGTGTGAATAATAATTACAGAAAGCGATTTGAGATTTCTCCCCAAAAAATGAGGACCATAGCTTGTGAATTAGATTCGAATATTTCTAATCTGTGGGAATTTCAAAGTAAATCGGCTGCCGAATTTAACCGAAGGCCCTGATATTAATATGACAGAGTTCCGCCTGTTAGAACATTTCACGGCCTTGTCCAGTGCGTTTCAGTTTTCTTTGAAATGAAATTAAGTTATATTCTTCTTCTATACCTGGGATCGGTTCTTGCCTGTGCTACGTCGGAGCTACTCTATAAATCAATATACTCTATTTTAAACCTACGGAATAAAAAAAATATACAGATGCCTGGTGGTACAGCGACTCAGCAGCCTCGTAAGTTAATAATATCAACGAATTGCAACTGTAATCAATAATGCTTTTTTCATGTCAGGAATTTGAGCGGAGTCTTTTTCGGTACTCGTAAAAAAAGGATTTTTTGGGAATTTTACGCGTCCCTAAAGACCGTAAAAATGCTAATTCGACCAAAGGGTAAACTTTTGTTGACTACCCTATAGTGAGTTCTTTCAGAAAATTGTAATTGTTCTTTGAAAATTTAACATACGTTATATCAAAAAATAATAAAAAAAAATATAATAAATATAAAATATTATCATAATGCCAAGATTATATATATCTATTATATTCTTTAATTTGCATGCCAAATGCATTTTAAACAACGAAAAATCCCAGCAAAAAATAAAACTTGGCGAAAAAAGTGAAAAGCTGTTAAAACAAAAAGGAGAATAAAGGAGAAATTAAAACAACAACGAAATAAAAATGCGACGCAAATTAAAAACAATGAAGATCATCAGCGGCTGATTGAGAGGAGTGCCGCATAAATGGACACCGCATGCCAAGCAGGCTGGAACAATCGCCCTCTCCCCTCCCAACCCCACTGCCACTGGCCCAGCCCTAATGCTGCTGCTCCCACACCCGTTCTCCCAATAAATGTGCAGGCAACTGGCCACATGTTGTGTGCCTCCTTTGTTGCTGCCTGGCCTCGTCCCTTTCCCTCTCCCCACCGTCTACTGCTCTTCCCTATTCCTCTACACTTTTCTAGAGGGTATAACCATTTTAGCTGCATGTTTGACACTTTTAATTTTAGTTATTTTTCAAGATATCGTGACCAATTTATTTTATTTTATTTTATTATAATAATGATCTAAGCATTTCTTCGAAATTTCATGAGATTCTTTGACTATCACATATAGTTTTTATCGTAACAATCGTTCGCGGTAAGGGTTTTTAAATGTTACTATGGTTAAATCAGATTACAATATACTTTAGCTTGAGTAGGATCAATCAGACGCAAATAAAGATGTTTACTACTTATTAAAATGTACATAGATTTTAATAAATAGTTTTCCAGTTGTTATAATAACTAATATGTATAAATCTATGTGTATGAATAATAATATTTATTATGTATATTTTATGCAACAACTGCAGGAATAATCTGAAAAATATGCAAGTACTAATAGGGCATACAACCTTCGGTATAACAAAAGGCAACGTCTCATTCTACTTCTTTATCTTTTCGTACTATGTTCCTCTCTCGCTCCGTTCGGTTTGTGGCCCCGACACGATGACGACGACGACGTGCCAACTTTTTAATGCGGGATCAAGGTCTCGCCAAGCGTGCGGCTCGGCACACACAGACATTCACACGCACACTCGCACTCACACACATATAGTGAGAGCAAGGGGCGCAGTCCGAATCGTGGCCTGTTTGAGTGTCGAGCTGTTGTCCTAAACGGCCAGATCCATTAACAATCTACAAGCACGAGCAAAGTGCCCCGAACACCCCCTACCCAGCAGCAAACCGGGGTGTTACCGCAGCCTCAGAGCATCCGTCGTCCATGGCAATCTCTTGACAATAGACAAAACATCATTTTCGACTTGACTTGCCGAGTTGCCGAGCCCTGCAATCGCATCGGTTTTAGATTAACTTATTGAACCCATGGAGCAGCATTGGGCGCCGTCAGCAATAGACTTATTGTTTGGTCATAATACTTGCTCTCAGAGTTGAGCAATCTATTCCGATTTGATTACTTAATGGATTGAATAATGCACAATATTAAGAAATTAAGTAATTATATAAAACTTTAAATAATAAATAGATTAAATAAATAATAATAAATAGATAGAATAAATAATATTATAGATTAGATGCAAAATATAAAAAAGATTAAGCAATTCAATCATGATTTAAATAAAGAAATAAGATTACGCTACTGTATACTCTATATTATATATAATATATTCTAAATTCCTTATTCTATGTTTTAAGTACATTATTTATTTTTAATTGTTATTAATATATATTTATATATTAATAATTCAAATCATTGACATTAATATGCTTTACTATTGAAGTTTTTTTTAATATTTCCCAGAGAATTATTAACACTGACAGTTAATTATGGGACTCCATACACAACATACAAATTTCTATCAGATAATGCTGTACCGCTTTGGCCGTAGTTTTTTTTTAGGAAACATAAAAAACGTCATGAGAAATAGTCTACTCAATATTTTTTATTCAACATTATGATGTTGAATATAAAATTGAAAAAAAATATAATATAAAATAATAGAATACAGTTTCAAAATGAATACCAGAAGTGAATAAATATAGATTATGGAGAACGATTAATAATAAATAAATAATAATAAATATGGTATATGTCATATTCTACAATATATTTTTTCGCTTTCGATATTCTCTTTAATAGTTCATGTTCTACTATTTTATTTTTAGTTTTAATTTCAATATTCGTTACTCTAACATATATTCTACAACATAATATATTATATATATTTTATATTGTATCCCTTATTTAAAATGTTCTATGCTATATTCTTAAATCAATATTAAATCCTTTATTATATATTCTTAAGTCAATATTCGATATCTCCATTACTTCCTCCTTGATATACTCTATCTTATCCACTTGCTATAATCTATAGCCTCAACTTTGTAGTGAGTCAAATGTCGTATTGTGAAAGATATGAAAATGGATTGAAAATATTATATTGAAAACGCAATGCGTGTCAGCAACTACAACAACAAGGAGAACAAGAGCAAGCGCCGCAATTACAAGAAGTTAACGCTGCCGCCCCGAATCGCAACAAATCGAATCGAATCGAATTGAATCGTAACGCATCGAGCTCAGAGCCGAGTGCGAATATGAATACCGCTGCGAGTGCGAGTGTGAGTGCAAGTGCGAGTGCGAGCGCAGGTTCGAATCGTGCGAGGCGCGAGAACTAAACTACCTTGAACCCGTAAACGCAAACGAACGCAGTACAGTGCAGTGCAGTAAGAGAGAGAGAGAGAGAGAGAGAGCGATAGCGAGAGAGTAACTACGAGATACGACGTGATACCTCAACAATCTGGCGGCGCCCGAGCAGGGATAGCCGAGGCAACAGCGTAGTGGGTAGCTGCTTGGGGGCAGTGGCTAGGGGTGAGCGGAGTGCAGGAACTACACAGACTGGAACTGCAACTGGAACTGGGACTGGGACTGGGGGACTATGGCAATGCAGTTGCAGTTGCAGTTCGTGCGACGCGACGCGACGCAACGCTCGCGATGTTGTTGCTATTTGTGAATTATTGCGCTCCATTGGCAGCGCGACAGCATTTGCAATTTATGCGTTCGTTGTCGTTGCAGTTGTTGCCCCTTGTCCCCTGCCCCCTGCCCACTGTCCCCTCTGCCTAGCGCACTATCTACTCGATAGAGGCCGCTCTGCACTCCTGCAAATGCAATGAACAGTTTATTTTTAAATGCGTGCGGCCATTTAAATGAGTGTTAGCAGATGCATTGGCCAAATGCCCCGACGTGACTTGCCGATCTCGCAGGCAGCACATACATTGCTACATATATGTAGATATACATGTTTATCTCTTATGACTGAGCCTGTTCGGCTCAGACACTTTTACAGTTGAGTTTCGCCCAATTTCATTGAGGAACTTAGCCTCGTTTGTCGCCTCCTCCTTTTCTGTCTACTGCATCAATGAATCATCTTTAGCCTATATTAATCTAAGCACTAATTTGTCTCTTTACTATAGTTGGTAGAACTGGCTTGGAAACTTCTTTGCTATTTCCTCGCCTGATTTCATTGAGAAACTTCGACTAATCTGTGGTCTTCTGTCAATATGCCACATTAATCATAATGCTATCGAAACTCTATAAGAGAGCAATACATACAGATATCTGATCTATAATTATTATATTATATTATTTTATTTTATTTTATAATATTATTTTCTGTCTCTATGCGCTAACTGGAAATGGACATCTTATAGATATTAAAATAAAAAAAAAAATAAATAAATATATAAAATAAAAGTAATAAATAAATTAATAATAAAAAAAATACATTTTACGCGTAATAATTTCAAAAACTTCTGAGAGACTTCGCGCCCCTTAGGGATCTCTGCTTAGTCATAAATAAACTGTATGCCTTGATACTACTTTGTCTCTGTAAGTCGATCTCTTTGCTGGCACACTTCAAACTCCAAACAATGAGTACTGCTTGCGTGTATACAGGATTGTTTTAGCTATTCGCCACGTAATCGTAAACCCGACGAGGGGCAACCGAGCAAATCGCAAATGCAACCTGATGTGTGCGATGAAGATGATTATGATGATGATGATGATTGTGATGGTGATGAGAGAGCACGAGACAAAACTCCACCTACTTCACACCTGACAGCCGAGACATACAAAGCGAAAGATACAACACACAAGATACAAGATACTCGCGCATCGTACAAATGCACATGCAGTAGATACATTGAAGATACGCGATATTAATGGCCATAAGCGCTCTCTGTTATTGGTCGATTCGTTGTCTCAGCCACTATCACGCCATTGCCAGTGAACAAAAAAAAATGGGAAAAGCAAAGGAAAAACTACGGTAGAAACCGTGAAGTTTACTGCAACTCCAGGGGCTATGGGAGGGGTGTAGGTAGGCGTCAAAATGGACGTTGACAACTTTCACTGCCAGCGAAGCGTGTACAGAAATTGGCAACCAATTTGCCAGCAATAAAGACGGTTAAAAACTGGAGCATACATCGCATAGCATTAAACTATTGATAGGGGTGGGAGTACGCAAAATGGAGTTATGCAAATAGTTGCTGAATTAAACAGTCGATTAGGAGAAATTGATATTAATATATATACAAATATGCAACTCTGTTTTTTACTCAAACTTGTCTAATTCAGTCACATTGTCCGCTTCTAAGCTTTAAAAAAAAATATATATGAGTCAAGTCTGATTTCGATTTCTACTTAAGTTTGTTTTCGCAAAATTTTACTATTCAAAAAATTGTGCAAAAAAATGTTTTTTTTTGAGGAATAGATAGTGAGTTTAATATATATTATATATATATATATATTATATATATATATATATATATATATTGCATTTATTTATATTTAAATATATATTATATTATATTTAATATCATATAAAAAATGTTTTTTGAGTAATAGATAGTGTATTTAATATATATTATATATATATAATATTGCATATATTTATATTTAAATATATATTATAATATATTTAAAATTTCAAATAAAGTTCAACTTCAAATTAGTTGGATTTCGAACTGTTTAACATATAGACTAAATATTTATTAATCCAATTTTAGCTTTCGCCGCTCTTATCTAACTTTAATCATATTGTAATTATATTTCAAGTTGCCTATAATATATACATATAAATATTTATATATATATATATTTATATATATAGACAGTGAGTCACAGCTACAATAATAGTCTATTGTAACTCTCTCTCTCTGTCAATGTTCTCTTTCCAAGTCGGGAATCAAGTGCTTGGGTACTTCATTATACAAATAGCTACGACTGCGACTCCGGACAGTTGCCCGCCAATTTTAACTTTCAAATTGATTTACACACACACACGCACTCAAACACTCACATACTCGAAAACTCGCTCAAACTTTTATAACAGAGCCCACGGGCCTATCTATTTTATTGTATTCTATTGTATTTATCTGGCATAGCAAAACAAAAAAAAACACACTCACACACACACATACATTGGCAGAAGAAGTAGCAGAATTGCGCGATACAACAAAAATTTGATTTCAAGGTTAGAACAGAATAAAAAAAAAATTAAAAGCACAACAACAATAATAAAATGGCAAACTTTTTGCGCTTGTTGCTTCGAAGCGCCAACAACAACGACAACAACAAAAACGAGCGCCAAAAATTTAACGTAATTTATGCATTCGTCTAATTCAATACAAGAAAGCTCTCCCTCTCCCTCTCCCACTCCTACCCCTACGCCCCGCAGCGCCTACAACTAGGCACTCCGCACACTCAATCTCTCCCTCTCTTTCTCTCTCTCCCGCTGAATAGCAGAGAGCACAAGCGAGCGCAAGTGCTGAAGGAGAGCGAAACTCAGTGGGAGAGCGAGTGGAAGCAGCAGAGAGCGGGAGAGCAAGCATAAACTACAGGTAAAGCACAATTGTCATATACGACACACAACTAAATAAAACACATTTGTGACACGATGAACTGACAACAATAACAACAACAACAACAACTACAACAAAAAGTGAGTCATGTCCAAGCTCTTTCCCGCCAGCAGTCCGATTTTAAATTGTTTTTGGGCTTTACTTGGGCTTTACCGCCAGCAGTCCGATTTTAAATTGTTTTAAATTGGAGTAAAGGCAAAGATATATGGGTATATAGTCTGCTACCTGTTATACCCCAGCAGAGTAGGGTAATACAAGTTTGTTAGTCATGCTGCAAATACAGTCCTATACTATCTGATCAATTATATATTGTAACTAGTGTATACTGTCTATGCATATATTCCTATCTGATCTATTAGATTGCAGCTATTTACATATTATAAATAATATACATTATTACTATACTATCTCTATGTATATAATCTCAATCTATCTGATCTATCAGATTATAGCAGTATTTATATGGGGTAATAATCGCAGCTAAGGGGCATGGCAATTCGGGCAAGTAACTTGTAATCTGGCAGCGATTTCTCAATGCAAATATCAGTCTATTTTTCTGATATATAAATTTATTATTTAGGTACACCAATATATATATGTATATGTTTATATATTCTGGTGCTATTTATATAATAGCAATAAGGTTTAGGGGCTTGTTACTCATATTGAAATTAGATTAAAAGCGTAGTTTGTAATTTATCAACAACAATCTTTGGAGATATCTGAATAGTTGATCTATATATCTGTATATTAAACCGCCACAGAGAGGAGTATAATAATTTTGCTAGTCTTATTGCAGGTGTTTGAGTGAGCCCAACACATTTATCTATCAAATCTATTAGAGCATAGCAGTATAGACATTGTGTATTATACCCTAGAAATAATAGGGATAACGAGTTTCATCAGCTATCAGGCTAATTATGTGATATTTCAGAGTGCATTTACATAACTACATATTCATAAAATAAATTGAGGCTATAATCTATATGCTTACAAATCTGACAAACTTTGAAACTATCTATGGGAAACTATAGCTCTGTAAACCTTTTAGAGTTTCGCTCCGATCTCCAGTTCAGTGCATGCAATTTATTTCGAATTCTACGCAAGTATCTGCACATTTAATTAACGCGTCGGTTTGTGTGTGACAAACGTAAGGCCGAACCAGAAAAAAAAAGACAGAAAAGAGTACAAAAAAGCGAAACGAGGAAAACAAATTCTGTTGCCGGCAATATTTTGAACGGACTGAGATCTCGTATGGTGATAGATGGGCCCGATTGGATGGCAGTTCCACACGCCACACATGCACAAGCACAATTGTCATATACGACACACAACTAAATAAAACACATTTGTGACACGATGAACTGACAACAATAACAACAACAACAACAACTACAACAAAAAGTGAGTCATGTCCAAGCTCTTTCCCGCCAGCAGTCCGATTTTAAATTGTTTTTGGGCTTTACTTGGGCTTTACCGCCAGCAGTCCGATTTTAAATTGTTTTAAATTGGAGTAAAGGCAAAGATATATGGGTATATAGTCTGCTACCTGTTATACCCCAGCAGAGTAGGGTAATACAAGTTTGTTAGTCATGCTGCAAATACAGTCCTATACTATCTGATCAATTATATATTGTAACTAGTGTATACTGTCTATGCATATATTCCTATCTGATCTATTAGATTGCAGCTATTTACATATTATAAATAATATACATTATTACTATACTATCTCTATGTATATAATCTCAATCTATCTGATCTATCAGATTATAGCAGTATTTATATGGGGTAATAATCGCAGCTAAGGGGCATGGCAATTCGGGCAAGTAACTTGTAATCTGGCAGCGATTTCTCAATGCAAATATCAGTCTATTTTTCTGATATATAAATTTATTATTTAGGTACACCAATATATATATGTATATGTTTATATATTCTGGTGCTATTTATATAATAGCAATAAGGTTTAGGGGCTTGTTACTCATATTGAAATTAGATTAAAAGCGTAGTTTGTAATTTATCAACAACAATCTTTGGAGATATCTGAATAGTTGATCTATATATCTGTATATTAAACCGCCACAGAGAGGAGTATAATAATTTTGCTAGTCTTATTGCAGGTGTTTGAGTGAGCCCAACACATTTATCTATCAAATCTATTAGAGCATAGCAGTATAGACATTGTGTATTATACCCTAGAAATAATAGGGATAACGAGTTTCATCAGCTTTCAGGCTAATTATGTGATATTTCAGAGTGCATTTACATAACTACATATTCATAAAATAAATTGAGGCTATAATCTATATGCTTACAAATCTGACAAACTTTGAAACTATCTATGGGAAACTATAGCTCTGTAAACCTTTTAGAGTTTCGCTCCGATCTCCAGTTCAGTGCATGCAATTTATTTCGAATTCTACGCAAGTATCTGCACATTTAATTAACGCGTCGGTTTGTGTGTGACAAACGTAAGGCCGAACCAGAAAAAAAAAGACAGAAAAGAGTACAAAAAAGCGAAACGAGGAAAACAAATTCTGTTGCCGGCAATATTTTGAACGGACTGAGATCTCGTATGGTGATAGATGGGCCCGATTGGATGGCAGTTCCACACGCCACACATGCATTAGGCTATTGCAGATGTATCTGTTAGATACACGAGCGTAAGGCAAACCCAACACAAACACAAACCCACACATACACACACGGCGAGTCAAACACTTGGGGCTCACAATTAAGTGATTTTGCCTGTTTTTTGTGTTGCTGAAAACATTTTGTGGATTTTAGTTTTTTGTGCAAAAAATTTCGGTGTCGTTTTTTTCGCTTATAATTCATCATATTCCTTTATGGCCTGACATTCGCGTACAGCATTTTTAGATACGCACCAACACAGATTACCCCGTCGCGCCCCTGTCCGATCTCTCTGTCGCTCTCTATATCCCACTCTCTCGCCCTCTGTCTCTCTCTCTCTCTCTATCACGCTAAGTCCCTCTCCCGCGCGCACTCACACACACACACTCACTCAAACGTATATATCCGAAATAAACGAATTTGGCCCCAGGGGGAATTTCGCAAAAAAAAAAAAAACCGAGCGGCAAAAAATCGCAAATGATTTGTGGCAAATTTTTTTCGATACTCTCGCAAAGAGTATCTGCACTTTGTCAAGCATTATTTCAGCTTTACTCATGCCAAATAAATGTACCAAGACCTTACCTACAAACTGTATAAATAATTTTTATCAATCTATTTATTTTATTGAAAGGGTATCAACTGTTCGCCCATGTCATAATTTAGTTTCTATTTGCTTTTAGTTTTTGCGTATTTCACTTTGCTTTTGCTGCTGCTGTTGCTGTTGCTGTTGTTGTTGTTGGCGCTCATTAGTGCCGTTTTGTGTGTGCGTGTGTATGTGTGCTTTGCACTCCCATATGTGTATTTCGTATCCCTCCTATTGCCCGCCTCCCGCCCGTCGGGCACTTTGCATTTTGTCAACTTGATTTACGCGCAAACATTTTCAGTTTGTGCGTTTTTATTTTTAGTTGCTTTCCATTTAATTTTCGCTTTTCCGTTTTTCCGCTTTCCACTCACCTCTTTTTGTTGCAAATTTGGTTGATTCCGTTGGTTGTTGTTGTTGTTGTTATTGAAACGCAGCTATATCCAAAATAATCCAAATCTTCGCGAAATGTTGATTTCTCTTTTGATTCTTAACGCTGCAAGAGAACGAGAGGAAATTATGAGCGAAATTGTGAAAAATCTCAATTGCTTTTCTATTCGAAATCGTAAGAAGGTTTTCTCTAATTACTTATTTAATCTGTTGTTGAATTATAATTGTGATAATTATATAAAAAAGGTATATAATATTCTATAGCTTTATATATATATGTATTCACCGTCATCACAAATTTTGTATACTATTCTCTTTATAACATAAATAGATAAATATAATACATTTATTTTCGATTTTCGGTTGCGATGGGCTGGGCACATACAGTTTGAACTAAACCTCTTATGTGTATAGTATACACGAATTCTACTACCAAGTTTGCTGTCTCTAGCTCTTGTATTAGCTGAAATCTTTGTATTTATACGGACAGACAGACGGACATGACCAATGCAACTTAAATATTAAAGCTGATCTGCTTCTGCTTCTTACATACATTTCCACAAAGCTAATATTTACATTTGACCCATGTTAATAAAATAAATATTATAAATATATATTTTCCTGTTCACTCAGCCCAATTTTCAAATTTTGTTTATATTTTAACATTTTTTGGCATTAAAAAATTCATTTTATAGGGAAAACTCTTGATTTCTTGGTGAATCTATTGCAATACAAAATCTATGAGGAAAAATTGAGCAAATTCTGTTTGATTAAAAGTAAAAACTGGAAGATTTATCCATAATAAATCCTTTTCCGATTATTACCGATCCTCAATTGAAAATTACACTCTAGTAAAAACCAGCTAATTGGCAGCCCATAAAATGCCAAGATATTAGCCAGGCCAACCCAGAAAAACAATAAAACCAAAATGCCAAGTTTAGTTTTGGCATTCCAGCCGGCAAGAACAACAAGAAGAGCGATAAAAACGATAACGACGATAACTTTAAAGGCAACAACAACAACAAAAACAACAACAACAACGATTACTCGCAGTCGGCTCTACTTCATCTGCATATTGGGAGGGCCTGGTGGGGTTGAGCGGGGGCGGGGGAAAGGAGACTAACTGCTATATTAGTGCGCGTATACATAAAAATGTGTACATACACAGACACACACGCACACAGACGTTTGTCTGCATGCATGCACATATGTATGTGTGACTAACACTAACCTCAAAAAGTTTATTGCGCGCAGTTGCAGCGTCGGCGACGGCGACGGCGACAGCGACGTTGGCGTCGTGTAGACAAAAATTGCAAATTGCAGCGACACACACACACACAGCCACAGACGAACGCAAGCAGAGAGCTGTGAGAGACACCAATACATTTGGGCAGCTGCACGTGCTCACAGAGGCTTGCACACACACACACACACAGGGATGCAGACACCCCCGCGTAGCGTTAATGCTGCAACTCTATCAAATTTGTCTATGTTACAGGCACACACACACACAGTTGCAGCTTCTGTTGCAGTTGCAGCTGCAGCCAAAGCTGCAAACGTTGACAAAAAATATTCAGGCAAATTGAGAATTTATTTCATTTATTTATTTTAGTAGACGACTTGGCGCTTTTTCCACTGCTTCTGCTTCTGCTTCTGCTTCTGCTTCTTCTTCTGCTTCTCTTTAGCTGCCTTTGCTTGGCGTTGCGTATACGCCGCGTCGCTGCACCCACGCACTCGCACACACACGCACACACGCGCAGCATGCACAGTTCGTTTGTTTATTCAACAATGCATACGCGGGTAATTTTTTTTGGGTATTTTTGGTATTTTCGATATTTTTGATATTTTGTTGTCTTTCATTTTTTAGTTACTAGCAGTGCCTTCTCTATGATATATACTCGTAAACCGTGTGCAGCTTTTTTATTAGATGTCGACGTCGTTGGCGGTCGACGACTGCAGGCGGCAGCGGCACAAAAAATCGAACAAAATGCCAAAAAAAGAAGGCAAAAAACGAAACGAAAAAAACTCAAGTACAACAAACCGAAACCGAAAACGAAAACGAACCCGAATCCAAATGCGAATCGGAGACCAAAGCGCAACGTAACGAAACGAAACTCGGCGTAAGGCGACGTCGTCGTCGTCGCAGTTTCTGTGGGAGCGGAGCGCGCGCCAACTTTTAGCTATGGCTATGGCCACGGGTCTGGGGTCTCTGGTCTCGCCGCCAACTACAAATACAATGTCTATACTGAGAAAGCAAAAAAACGCGCTCTCTCACACGCACACACACAGCTTCACTATCATACTCTCACACACAAACAGTCGCTCTCTCGCTCTCTTGCACTCTCGCACTGTCGCTCTCTAAGCTTTTTAGTCAAAACAATTGCAAAATTTTTCAACTTTTTGCCGGCGGGTCGGACGCCGGCCCCCAGCTGTGTGCGTGTGTGTGTGGCACAAGTTTCTTGGTGTTGGTGCAGTCGCGCCAGCAAAGCTCTCTCTCTGATAGACTAACGCTCTCCCATGCTCCCATGCTCCCATGCTCTCACGCTCTGCTGTGCTCTTTTGCTGTGACGATGTCTTGTCGATTTTCTAATGTTGCGGCAGCGACGTTGACGTCGACGCTTACTGCGCTGCCGGCGTTGCTGCTTTTAGCGCGTGCTGCTGCTGCTGCTGCTGCACTTTGTGTGCGCTTTGCGTTTGCCCCGCTTTACGCTGTGCGTGCGTGTGCGTGTGTGTGTGTGCCTGAGCAAGCTGACTGAACTACTCCTTTAGCTACTAATTATGTTTTCTACTACTATTTGAGTCTTAGTTAATTTTGCTAGTACTATGTGAGCTTTAATACTTAGTATAAATATTAAATTCTTATCAGCTTAGCCATTATCAATTGGCCCAATTCATGGAAAATTAACATGCAATTTGCAGGTTTCAAAAGTATCTTAAGAGTTTATCAGTCTTAAGCTTAGCAAAGCCCAATAAACTCCAGCAGAGACTTAACCTCTGCACCTCGACTGACCAATCCCCCACACTCGCCCACATGGGCAATCAGTTAAGAACGACACCCACAAGACAAACTGCTTGCTGTTGGCTTGAGCCCCTCCCCCTCTGCTAGTCACCCACTCAATGCGGTGGTAACGCCCACTCAGAGAGAGAGAAAGAGCACAAAGCAGAGAAATTTGCAATTGTTCATTTGATTTCGTTGTTTTCCGGGTTGACGAAAAGAACGCAGGGCGAGGGGAGGCACAACGGTTGGGAGTTGAATTGTATCGAGTCGAGTGGATTGACAGGTGCAATGGGGGGTGGTCAGGGGGGGGGGCTTTAAAGACACATGTACAATACAAAGTAAATGATTGTCTGATGTGCATGCAATTTTGTGTAAATAAACAACGAAAATTTCTGTATAAACAATCAAAAAACAATAATACAAATATGTACGAAACAAGTTGAGCATGCACAAAGCTACCATGTAGGTATGTGTGTGTGTCTGTCTGTTCGTCTGTCTGTACGTAGCGCTGTTCCCCTATATAGATGCTATGTATGTTATATATACAACTGCTGACATCGTCTCGTCGTGTCTTTTGTGCCGTTTTTGCTTGTTGTTTACTTTCATTTCGTTTCGTTTTGTTTTACTTAATTTTTTTTCATTTTCATTTTCTTGTTTTTGTTTTTTTTTTTTTTTGGCATCGTTGAGTTTTTGCAATGTTGCAAAAACAACATGAATTCTCGCGCGCGCTAGCGGCTCGATCGGCCAGACCAATGCCCTGCACATCTGCAGACTAATATTGTTAACTGAACCGCTGGCTGAGCTCAATACAATTTAATATTATAATAATAAATATTAAGAAAATTTTTTATTTTTTTTTTAGGAACCAAACAACCCGCTTGGTTACTGCCCACACGTACAGGGTATAGTTGAAAAAACACTTTGAGCGACAAGTTTAAATGTGATTTCAAGCAATGAAACTAGCGAAAAAAAAAAACGTCTACACAGAATAAATCTCTCAGCGTGTTGCCTAAAAATAAAGTATCTGAAAGATACAAACGGCGCACAGAACGCTGCTGCTATTGTCTTTGGCATTATGGGGATGCAGTCGCTGCTTAAATTTAGAATTTCAATAGCATAGTTGGCAACACTTCCAAATGTCTGCAGTTGTAGTTGTACCTGTATCTGTGTCTGTATTTGTATCTGTATCTCTGGCTGTATCGTTGCCTTGCGCTTGTTGTTCTTGCATTTGCATTTTGCATGTACTTTCTTGCCATATACAAATACACATATATATGTATTTATATATATATATATATCTGTAGCTGTATCTGTTCCTGTTTGTTTGGCTCTGCCTTTTGGTTCAGTAACCTATCGATTTGATTTTGTTTACCTTTCCCACAACGAAACAAAAGTGCAAAAAAAAGTCAAGCACATGAAAATAGAATGGCAAATATTATGACATATCGCTGGGCAATGATAATGCCCAGCACGACTTTATATATATATATACCATATATGTATATGGTATACATTGAGTCACAATCAGCTTTCATTCACAATTGGCTTCCTAGATTCCAGATATGCTTTCTTCGATTAGATTCGAGTTTTTATTTATTTTTGCTGTTTTTTGCTGCTTCTATTTTGTTTAATTCTGTGATGCGCCTATCTTCGCACACACATACAAATGCAGTGCTCTATATATTCGTACAATTCTCAGCTGATAACTGCTGCAAATATTTGAGATTATTAATTTCGCTAATAGAACAAACGTGTGCAAATTTGCGCCTTTTTTCGGCGAAAACAAACAGGTGAAATTTTGGGGAAAATATCCGATACGCAAACACCGTGCACCGGATCTGTTGTATTCGGCGTTTGAGACTCTAGAAACGCTTGTCTTGCAACTTTAATATTTAATTAATTATTTAAATAATATATAACTATATATATATACATTTATATTTATATATCAACAATATCACTTGAAATGTTTATGTTATATAGCAGAAATCTACGAAATATGCAACAAATATACCTCAACTATTGCTCTATGCAGTGCTTCCTATTCTTCCATATATATTTATTTATTGATGTATTTATATATATTTAGCTATAATATATAGCTTCCTTTTTTAAGTGTCACTTGAAAAGTTGCCAGACGCTATGAACTATGTTAGAAATCGTAGGCAACTAACTGAGGCGCTTGCTGACCTGCCACCCATCACCTTTTCCTCATCACCCTCAACCCCGGAACGACCCCTGGGCCCTGCTTAATCCTATTACTTTCGTGAGCTGCTCCCAGCGGTGCCCTTTGTGTGGATTTTCCACTCACATTTCCGTTAGGTGCGTGCGGATTTTCACACTTTACGCATGAAAGCGTTACACAAACAGTGCAAGCGAGTGGCAAGACAGGTGGAGGGTGGGATGTGAGGTCGGCATACGCACGGTTGCATTTTGTCACCTGTCAGCTGGTAAACTGTACTTTTTTCACTTGTTTTCCTCTGCTTGCTGCTAATATTTTCTAATAGTTAAGCTCGTTGTTGTTACTGTTGCTGTTGTCTTGTGTCATTTAGCTTAAAACATAGTTCGCTAAATTGCATTTTGCTGCAGTCAGTTAAGTTAATTGCATTAGACTCGTTTGACATGTTGCTTATGCATCGGCAATAGGTCGCAAATGGGCTAAAAACAGTGCACATAATATTGGAAAATCATGGCGATTTTAGATGAAAGCGAAAAGAAGGCAGAATTGTTATGGAAATGTTTGTAGAGTGGGAGCGGTATATTTAAAGTAGTGCAGCACTCAAAGCTCATTGAAACATTGATCTAATTTATCACTTGTATGATTAGTATACACGACTGTCACGATTGAAAGACAAATTCAGTATTACTACTCTCACGATTTAAAGAAGAAGAACAGCATCTGTTTCTGCTCTAACGAATGACCGAACAATTCGTGTAACTGCTCACGCGATTGATAGAAGAAGAAAAGCTTCAACTCGGCACTCACAATTTCGGCAGATGCGCTCATGATTGAAAGAGGAAGAACACGACTGATGCCGAAAGAGCAGCACGTGCTTTTTCGCTTATGACTGATAGACGAAGATTGATTCGTCTTACTGCTCTCGCGATTGAAAGAAGGAGAAAAGTCTGCTTAACTGTTCTCGCGATTGAAAGTAGAAGAACAACTCGGTGTGCTATGCTCACGATTGATAGAAGTACCACTGGGGTTGCTGCTCGGGTAATGCGTTCTCACAGCTTCGGTAGATGCGCTCACGATTGAAAGACTTTAAATAGAGCCGTCAGTCAAGCATTTTCCTCAGTTGACTTTAAAGTGTAGTGCAGTGCAAATAATTCCTCCTCTAACTTGAGATCAGAGCCGATACCCACTTAGGACTCTGCTGAAAATGATGCTGAACCCTTCCTTATCTTCGTTGATCTCGTTTCAGTAAATGGAAATCAATGAGTGAAAATGCGCTTACGATTGAAGGAGGTTTTTTTCCTCCTCGACTGAAGCCAGAAGAACAGCTCGTGCGTTTGCTCTCATGATTGAAAAATGAGGATAATATACCATTTTATATCCATTTTCAAGGAGTAAATTGTTTAATAAAGCAGGCACTATTAAGCAAAAGCACAGAAAAGCTCCTGCAAATGTGTATGCATTAGAGAATGAGCAACAAATAAATCAATCAATCAATCAAAGCTTCGAGCTGCTAAAGACATCTAAGAACAAACTTAACTGCGCTAATGCCGCATAGAGCACAATCCTCTTGAAGCGCCCAAGTGCATTAATGCTGCCTGCAGCGCATTATTAAATGCAATTAATCAAAAGCTCTAGCATAAAAGCCACATTATTGAGTTAAATATAGCCTAGACGTCGTAGGGCTGCTGAGGCTGAGCGCAGTTTTCTCTTTTACGATTGCAGTCGAGGCCATATTTAACGATAATTGGACAACTTTGGCTACTGTGCACTGTGGGCGTAGCTGGCACATCAGTTTTGGGAAATGTTTAAGGCTTTTCCGCCGACAGCTTTCAATGTAAATCAAATGCAATGCAGCAAAAAGAAAGCAACAACAGCAACAAAAAAAAAAAAAACAAAAAAAGAAGAAAAAATCGCGTTGTTTTCCTGTCGTTGCAGTTGCTGCTGCAAGTTGCAAGTGAAATGCAGTCTGCAGGTTAACACAATTTTTTTTCTCGGTTTTTTTTTTGTTTTTACGACGCCTTGGGCAACGCCCCGCCAAAAAAGCACAGCTTTTTGTTGCATGCTGCACAGCGAGGGGAGGCACTTGTGTCTGCTCGAAAGCGCCGCAGGCACTAAAACATTTTTGTGTCGTTTTTTTTTTGTTTCTTTTTGCAGCTCGTTTAGTTCCGGTAGGTTGGCAAAAAGTGCACTTGCATGCGCCCATTGTTGCACAGTGGAAAAATAAATGCGATGCAAAGGCAAGGTGAGAGGGAGGGAGAGACAGAGAGAGAGAGAGAGCAAATACTATGAGCCTACGCAGTTTTTATTTGCAAACCTTTGTGTCTATGTAAATACTATACTAACAATACTACATTTTCGGCATTAGATCTTTTTTCTTAGCGCGCCTTATTAGTATTAATATTATTTAACTTTATTTTACATTTAATCAAGATCGGCCGCTCTTCCAGCAGCCTCTTCTATATAGTCTCTCTCATCGTTTTGAATGTTATCAGCTCTGTTGCCTCTTTGTACACACATTTTACATTTTAATGTCCTTACTCGCTCGCCATGCCTCCTTCTGTTGCCTTTCACCTCTGCAAAGGGTTTTTATTGCATGGCAACGCCAACTAACCCTGCCCCTATACCCCTAGCGCCAGCTCAGCCACTCTCAAATAACAACGCACTGAGATCGACACGAAGTGCAGAAACAGCAACAGCAACAGCAGCCCACGTGGCGTATGAAAATGTTACGCATACGCCACCGTTGCCAAGCATTCGTTTTTGATAGGCTCTTGACATGCATCGGGCGGAGTGCCGAGTTTCCGTTCAGTTTGACTCCTTCTTCATTTTGCTATGCATTACAAACATTCAGACATGTTGCAGCGTGTGTGAGGGGGCCTGGCAGGCAATATAAAATATATGTATATGCATTCTTGATCGACAGAGAGAAGGCCTGTGTGTGCTGTACAGAAAAAAATGGACAGAAATCAAGCGATAGAGTAGGGGGAGAGATATAGAGATTCGAGATGTGAGAGATTGCAAGAGTAGGACGGAGAGTAGAGGCGGGAGAGGCAGAAACAAAGAGAGGATACAACAAATACAGTCGGGAGAGACAGATAGAGATATAGTGAGAGAGAGAGAGATATCTGGAAAAATTGGGAGACATAAATAGTTATATATACTAATAGATATGCGATAGAGATAGATATGGATCGAGAAAGATATAAATTTGAATGGAAAGAAAGAAAAACAGAGAGACAGGGAGAAGCAGAAGAGATACAAAAAAATACATAGAAAAATAAATACATATAGAACTAGAAAGTTAGAGTTAAAGCTATTGAGGGAGATGGGCAAAGTCAAGCAGAAAGGGAGAGAGAGAGTGAGATAGAGAGCAAAATAGAGAGAGAGAGAGAGAGAGAGCAAGAGAGAGAACGAGCAAGAGAGAGAGAGAGAGAGAGAGCAGAGAGAGATAGCGAGAGAGAGATAGTGAGAGAGAGATAGTGAGAGAGAGATAGCGAGAGAGAGTTAGCGAGAGAGAGAGCAAAATAAAGAGAGAGAGAGAGAGAGAGAGAGAGCAGAGAGAGATAGCGAGAGAGAGATAGTGAGAGAGAGATAGCGAGAGAGATAGCGAGAGAGATAGCGAGAGAGATAGCGAGAGAGATAGCGAGAGAGATAGCGAGAGAGATGAATGAAGTGAGAGAGAGATAGTAAGAAAGAGATAGAGATAGACAAGGCTGGGAAAAATAATAGATGACTGTAGTCTAATTCACTAGGGTAACTGAGCGTCGGCCAGCTGCTCTCCTTTCTTTCCATTCATAGTGCGGCAGCGCTTATTCATTAACATAATAAGTCAAAACTGAGGTGAACCTATTCAAAAACTATATGTACAGCAATTAAAATACTTTATGACTGCACGAAAAACTTCAGACGGGACTTTGCCTCGCAATTCTATTGCAGCTCTAATTAAAACGCATTCAAAGCGGCAGTTGTGTGTGGAGGGTGTGTATGTGTGTGTGTGTATTGTGTACACTTCTGTGCATCTAGATACAAAAAAAAACGCGCCAGCTACATGTGCGGATGGGGAATCTGTGACACAACGCGCCGGGATGCAAGTGAAAGTCATGCAAGACAACGACGGCAGCAATAGCAACAGCAACAAAAGCAACAACAACAACAACAACTACTACTATAACTGAGCCTGAGACTCGTACGTGTACACAAAAGCGAAAATGTGCGCGACAGGAAGCCAGACAGACATAGACACCGGGATAGAGAGAGTGAGAGAGAGAGCGAGCGCTGGTAGCATGCCCCGTTCTGCTGCTGCCTCCAGGCACTCTAAGCGTACTAAACCTCGAGTGGGCGAAGGCGCCACCCGCCTGCCGTTCGTTGGCCTTGGCACAACAATAACAACTACAGCAGCAGCAACAACAACAATGACAAGCTGCAGAGCTGTTGCCACACTTGACAAACCAAGAGGAGGTCGCACAGGGACAGTGGCAGGGAAGCAGCAGGGGGCAGGGGCAGCAGATAGCTGCAACTGTCGATGCAACCAGTTGGTCGAGCTTAGTCGAGCTTAGTCCGTTTTAACCATGCTACATCCCTGTTATGGTTGGCCGCCAGGTATGTGGCAGGCATTTGAATTCCCTCTGTATCCCAGTTATACCCTTTCCTTATGGGCAAGCGGAACGGGTATATGCAGTGTGTGCAAATGTGTGTTAAAGGCAGCAAAAGGCTTAGCAGCTTAGATAAACTGTTTAAATACACTTAATCAATAGCTGGGCTGTAACTGTATGTGAAAGGTATTTTAAAGTCGAGTCTACACTGAATTGTAGCTTGGGTTCAGTCGGCAAAAAAATGTTACCCGGAAAGCCTTTGAAGTTACCAAAAAGTCGGCTGAAAATTAGTCAATGTACGTGCAGGACATTTTAATTAGAGCGTTGGAAAAAAGCTAAGCAAAAAACCAAAGGAAAATAGCTAAAGAGCGTAGAGAGTGATGGAGATTAAAGGGCATAAAGAGAGAGAGAGAAAGACCAAAGTTTAGTTCAAAGAGAGCAACGATTATTAAACGAAGCTCGATTAATTTGCGCAATTACCGCTGGGAACGATTAGTGTACGATATTTTATTCTAGTTTTAGTCCAAAAAGCCTACCCTCACCCCTTCGCTCCCTCATTCCCTCGGTTTTACTCCAATTTTTTGCTTGTCAATGCAAACGCATCAAAAACCTTCGTTGAACAGAAAAAAAAAAACATGTTACAATGTTTTCTGATGTTGTAGACAAAAAAAGGCCCCCGACTACCACTGACATTTGCTGTCTCTCTCTCTATCTCGCTCCCGCTCGCCCCTACTCGCCCCTTCCTCAACTCCCACGCGCATTTAGCTGCGGGTAATGATATGTCACGTTTGCTCTAGACTCCGTCTCGTAGCTGCATTCAATGACAAGCGACAGGGGAAGAGGCAGAAGAAGAAGAAGAAGAAGCAGCAGCAGAAGAAGCGGCAGTTGAAAAAGAAGCAGCTGGAGCAGCAGAAGAAGCATGAAAATTGCGCAGCAGCTGCAATAAAATTAACGAAATGGCATGGAAAAGAATGTAGCCGAAAAAAAAAGAAGACAAACAGAAAACGCAAAAGGAAAAGCACAAAAAGAAAATGTGCAATTTCGGTGCGGTTCGTTGCATGCGTCGTTTCTTTTCGGCGTGCTGCCGGTGGGTGATGTGGTTGGGTTTTTTGTGCCATGCTGCAGCTGCTGTTGCCGAGTGCACACGCAGCGGAAATAAAAAGCACCGACGGAGCCAAGAAGTACAGCAAGTACAGAGGAAGGCAAAGAGAGCAAATAAAACGATGTAAATTAAAAGTGTCATTAATGACACGGCTAACACGTACAGCAGAGACAGAGCCCAAACTATGGCTAAGAACTATCGTATCAACTATCGCATATCAGCTAACTGTCAATAATGACAAGAAAGCGACGCGTAAAAGGCAGAATAAGACTTAAAATAAATACTAAATCACTTGTTATCAGCTGCGATTAAAAGCAAACGAGGCAAATCTATTACGAACTATCGCTAAAGCTATCGCATAAGACGCTGTAACTTTTATAAATGCATTAAAAAACTGTCTGAAGGTCAGAACAGAAAAATAAGTTGGTATAGAAGTTTAAAACTATAGAAAAGCAATGTTAAATCTGAAATTATTGCTAATTTAACTGCTGAACTATCGCTACAACTATCGTATACTGTTATTTCAAATTGTAGCAATGTTAAATCTGAAATTATTCCTAATTTAACTGCTGAACTATCGTATAAGATTGCTTGCCTTGAAGTTATATTATTTTAAACTGTAGCTACTTATAGGTAATGATCAGTTTTTGAATATATCTAGCAAAAAAGACCTGAAAATCTGTTCGAATAAAATCTCAAACCTTTATAATGCTAATGGTCTTGTTATGATTATATTAATACCTGATATATGTTTATTCAAGGTTTAATTACAATCTCATTAGTCAGAACAATATTTAACTAATTTTATTTTGTTTATGTAGCCAAAACATATCGCTCGCTTTCTAATTGGTACTCAAAAAACTCTTCCCTATGTGAATGGCCTGCAAACTCATGCTAATTTCAGCAGATTTTTCACATACGCATTCACATAAGGATATAATTGCATTTGCTCGAGTTGGAGGGGAGAGAGTGATGCATACAGCAATGCAGTGGAATGGGGGCGGGGGGAGAGAGGCGAAGAGGCAGGCATACCGACTGCAGACAGTCTCTTTCACACACACACAGACACAGGCACACATACAAACACCCGCACATGAGCTCACTCGACGCTCTGCAATGTCAAAAGGATGCTGAGGATGCTGACCAACCCCTTCCATGCAGCGTGCCTCCCCTCCCTTCCACTGCAACGGGCCCCCGTGCCAGCCCCAACTGCGCCCCTGGCATTGCTGCTGCGGCTGCCATTTGCCGTTAAAAATGTGTGGCGTCAACTGTACTTTTATGTACACATAATACGCACACATACGCACAGACTCTCACACGCTTGCACACGCACACATACGTAATTCATTTCATTCTCTCGCACATTTTTATGTACGAAATTTTATTTCAATTCATTTAAAATATGTGTAATTCCCTTTGCACGTCCTCACTCCCCACTCGCTCGCTCTCTCTTTCTCTCTCTCTCTCTCTCTGTCTCTCTCTCTCTCCCATCCTTTCGACTTTTGTGCTTCGATTTTCAATTGCCCGCCGTCAGCCTATCTACCAACCCCCTCCACTCCACTCACTCCCACTCGCTCGCACATGCAGCGAGTGACCAACCAGCTGCAAAGCTGGTGATTAAGTGGGCAGAGCAGAGGACGAGAGCTGGGAGGATACGCTGAAGGCAGGTTGCTCTGTGCGTGTGTGAGTGTGTATGTACTTGGGGGGAGGCCACATTTCGCCCCTCGTATTGCCTTTGGGTGTCCGCGCAATTTTTTCAATAATTAATTTTTTGCGCGTAAATGCAATTTACATGTAGATGAGCGCACACACACTCACACACACACATCTGTATATAGTCTGTTATATAACGGCGCTTTATCTTGCATACTTTTTGGCGCGCACTCATGCCATCTCGCTTGCACAATGCGTTGACCAATCACTCTATCTCCCTCCGGGTCGCGCGTTTCGCCTACTTGATGTGTTCATATATTCATGTCAGTCTGTACTTTGTTTTTCTCCGTGCCTAGCGCCATTTTTATTTGCATAGTGATTATATAAAGAATTTTGAAATAATTTTCGAATGTGAAAGAAAATCCAAACAGTGGGTATAGTTATTTAATCTTCCTTTTTGTGTAGCAGTTTGGTTTATTTTTCTTTTAACTGTATTCCCTGTGATGTTAAAGTACCTCTCTGCTGTACAGATTCTTCACTTTACAAACAAATAAAAAAGGGGGTATAGCCACAAGGAACTACTTAGCTATATGTTAACATTGTATGGTTTAATTATGACCCTCATTTTTTCAAGATATCGTTAAATTGAATAGTAAAAAATTGAAAAAAAAAAATTCAATAATAAGTATAAGTCGGTAGTCGCAGATATCTTGGATAGAGCCAATTTCGTTATAATGCCAAGGCTACTATATAGTACTATATATACCATTACCCAAAGAATCCATGCCATCAAATTTGTCGATGAGTAAAGAACCCAACTGAAAAGCACTTCTCATAACCATTTCCCCTAGTTCCTTGATCTCTGATATGTAATTTTAAATTATTATTCCACCGATACTCACCAGAATTTTGATTGCCAAAGTGTTGCTGCTTCTGTTGACAATAATTTCTTTTCTCCAAGTCTTGTTAAGTGTGTGTCCGGCTTGCAAATCTGGATAATCTCTTTCGTTGGGCCCAAAAACTGTTTGTTTTCTTGTTGTTGTTGTTGTTTTTTTAAATTCTCAAATATACTTTCCTTTTTTAGATGTTCCTGCTCCTGTGGTTGTGTTGTGTTTGTTGCTTGTTTTTGTGTGTTTATCATAAATGTAATATATAATTTATAATGTTTACCTTAGGTTTGTAATTTTTTTGCTTTTGCTTTTTCGTTTAGTTTTTCTTTTTGCTTTCTGAATGGTTTTTCTTTTTGTTGTATATTTTTTGCTTTTTGCACTACGAATAATTAGTTAATTTGTTTATGTACGAAATAGTTTCCTTTTTGTTTTTTATTTTGCTTTGAAAATGGTTTTTACATGGTTTTCATTCAAAAAGGGTTTTCTTTTGAAAGTTTTTGCCACGATATGAATAGTAGTTTTGCCTTTAGTTTAATGTTTGCTTTTCTTTTATATACTTGTAGTTTTTGTTTTTGGTTTTATATACTCGTAATGATATATGTCTATATGTTTAAGTCTGTCAAACTTTCTCGTGCTCTTCTTCTTTAACTTCTTCTAAGCCAAAAAACACACACACTACGCTTTTCCTCGCAGAAAAGTCGATAGTTCTTTCGTTCGCTTCGCTTGCTGAAAATTGTTCACCTTTTTTTTGGATTTCATCAAAGTTTGAAAATTGTTTATAGCTTTCACTAGCTTTTTCCGCTCCAAGACTTTTTCAGAACATTTTTAAAATGGTTTTCTTCATGTTTTTGTTGTTGTCCTTTTTGCTTTCGACCGCTTTTCTCTCAAAATCGAACGAACGTAAATTTAAAGACGAAAATTGAAACCGTAACACAAAAAAGTTCAATTTTTTTCAACGACAAAAGTTATTTTTGTTATTTTTCGTTTTTAATTTGTATTTTATCGGTTGGTTGTTGTTTTTGGTTGTCCTGTTTTTCGATTTTAATCAGACACAAAAAATTTAACAAATTTTGGCTATTTCATTTTAGGGTTTTCTCCTTTTTTCGGTTTTTGCTTTGCTTTTGGCTTTAGAATTTGACTTTTGATTTTGTTCACTTCTGTTTTCTGTTTCTGTTTCGGTTTTCGTTGCTATTTTCTATTTTTGTTTAGTTTTGTATTTGTTGCTTCGGCTTCGGCTGTTGGTTGTTGTTATCGGTCTATCGGCTTATCGGTCTATCGGTTTTGGGGGATTGGTTTGTTTGTTGGTTTGTTTTAAGGCTATTTCGGTTTCGTTTCTATTTGTTGCTATTTCCTTTGTTGCTTTGTTTAGTTGCTTTGTTGTATTGTTATTGTTGTTGTTGTTGTTGTTGTTGCTGTATTTGTTGAATTGGTTTATTGCTTGTTTGGGTTTGGTTCTATTAACTATTTTTTGTTGTGTTGTTGCTTGCTTTGTTGCGCTTTGTTTCTTGTGTTTTTGATTTAGTTGTATTATTATGTACTTCGTTTACCGTTGCGTTTAGTTTAGTTCTCCTCTATTATAGTTACAGTTCGCTTCCTATTATTACTTGTTGTTCTTTTACTTGTATTCTTATTATTATTATTATTATATAATTTGTAGTTGTTGTTGCTTTTATTGTTGCTGTTGTCGGTTGGTTGTTTGTTTGTTGATGTTACTGTTGCTCCTGTTGTTGTTGTTGTTGCAGTGGTTGTAGTTGTGTAGTTGTTGTTGTTGTTGTTGTTGTATTCCAAATTTTGTTGTGAATTTTGTTTGTTAAATTTTGAGAAACTAACTGAAAATCACTTTTGGTTTCGCTTACAACTGAAAGTTAACGTTAATTTGTTGCTCTCTTTTAACTATTTCCATTGATGGTTGTTGTTGTTGTTGTTGTTGGTTTTGTTGTTGTTGTCGTAGAATTGGTTGTTAAAATAAGATTTTTTGTAATAAACTAAAATAAATTATTAACTGATTGCACATAAGTTGTTTGTAATTTATTATATGTTGTTATTATTACATTTGTAATTTTTATATTATGCTGACTTTCCTTAGTATTATTATTTGTTTAAATTGTAATATTATTATCGTTATACGTATTATTATTATTAGTTAATTAACTAAAAAATATTTTAATAAGTATCAACAACGTTTTAACGTAATCTTTAAAAATGTTCCAAACAGTCAAAAAGCACCTGCGATAAGAAAATGTTGAGAGAGACAGAAAAAGAGAGGGAAAGAGAGAGAGAGAAATGTGAAACGATTAGTGGAAATTGCAGAGAACGACTAAACTGCCGTCGGCATTTGCCAAACAAGTCGCTTGGCCGACGGCAAAATAGTTAGAGTATCGCATACGCTTGTATGCGTATTTATTATAAACATTTGCAGACGTAAGCCCCAAAGCCAGACGCGCTTAATAACTTCCTGCTTCACTTTCTGTTTGCCAAAATAAAACTAACCCAACGCAAGGCACAGACACACAAACACAAACACGCACGCACGCCCCTGCCTCTCCCACTCATTCACACACGCACACACGTGCAAACCCTAAGCCCAGACACGCGTGCCTGCATAGACAAACGCATTGTCTAAGCTCACTGAGAGCAGCAGCAAAGAGCGGGGCTCTGAGAGAGCGACAGAGAGAGAGAGAGCGCGCGTGAACTCTCTCTTTCTGGCCATGCAGGATACCGAAACACGTAGATGAAGGAACACAACAAAACGGCGAATATGAAAATAATCGTACAAAACGAAACGAGCAAACAAAAATTTCAAGTTCAAAACGCCGCTGGATGCTGGCAGCATGTAGAGTGCGAAAGGGGGTGGAGCGGGGGAGTATGCTTTGAGAAGGAAACAATAAACAACAAACAAATAAAAACGTAGTAAGAGCAAAAGCACAAACGTACGCAACCCGAAAATAATGATACAATCGAAAAAGCAAAGTTCCGCTGCTTACTGCAGCCACACAGGCACGGCGCAGGCCACATGAATAGACACAGTGGGTGCAACCAGTGTGTGTTTAGCCAAACAAAAGCGGGCGTATCTATCATATTTACATGTTGCACACAAAAAAGGGGTTCACACACACACGCACAGTGCCCCCGCATATCAGAAAAGTTCAAATAATGTGTGCAAAAATCGCCGAACCGCAACGATAGTCAATACTCCCGATGAATAGCGTCGACTTGTGTATGAATGTATGCAAAAATGTACACACACACACACTCAATATATGCATATGTATATGTATTTTCACATGTGCATGTGTATGTCTGCGTGGCATTTCAATATGTTGAAACAGTTCTCTGTACTTATTTTTAGCCCGTTCGCAATATTGTTTAGCACATTTTTGGACACTGTTTAGTTGAGCGCAGGCACAGAGTGAGGGCAATAAAGTTCTTTGATTAAGTTCTACTCGAGTGGGGGCTCTAATAGCTTCTCTTTTAACTTGCTAAATTCTTAGTGTTATGTTTTTCACTTTTCTATTCACTTTTAAGTTGAAACATTTATCCGTATATAAGATTTTGTTTTTATAAAGTATCTTGATTAAGTTCTACTCGAGTGGAAGCTCTAACAGCTTCTCTTTTAACTTGCTAAATTCTTAGTTTTTTTTTTCACTTTTCTATTAATTTTCATGTTGAAACACTTATGCGTATATAAGATTTTGTTTTTATAAAGTTCTTTGATTAAGTTCTACTCGAGTGAGAACTCTAGCAGCTTCTCATTTAACTAGCTAAGTTCTTAGTGTTATATTTTTCACTTTTCTATTCACTTTTATATTGAAACAGTTATGCGTATTTAAGATTTTGTTTTTATTGTTTATCGTGTAAAATCATGGATGTTTTTATGAATTTCACATTAACATCATATTTTTTGTTACTCTAATCATTTTTTCTTGTAATCAAAAATTGAAAATTATTATTGTATGCATTCACAAGCTGTTCACTTAATTTGTTCCCTATAAATAAATACTTTGACTAAGTTATTCGACACTTTTTGAAATGCTTTAATGTTTGAAATGTTTGTCGACTTTTACAATAAATACTTTTAAAATAAGCTGATTTTTTTAATTTTCAATACTGGTAATTTATGGAGTAATTCATTCACATTTTTTGTTTAAGTTTTAAGTTTATTCACTTGGCAAATTGCAATAACTCTTGCATGGTACTTCGTACTCTTCCCAAATTTTCAACAATTATAGTTTTTAGTATTTTGAATTTTCTCTGTTTTCTTCTACGTTTTTGTCGCCCGAATCGAAAGCGTTTTCCATTCACAAAATTCGCAATTGCAGATCTTTTCAATTCCATTTTGCTCGCAATAATGTCAAACACACTCTACGACCCTCGCAGAGCGTCTCGAACGCATACTTATGCACTTGAGTGTAGGGCGAACGAAACAAAACACACGCTAAATTCAAATTGCTCTACGAAGCAGACACGAAAAATGTAGGAAGTGTATGTGTGTTGTGTGTGTGTGTGTGTCTGTGCATGTGCTTGTGCTTGTGAGTCCAAGTGTCCCAAGTGAAGCTGCGATGTATCGGCATCTCAGAGCGCAAGAAGAAGAAGAAGAAGACGAAGTTGAAGGCAAGAAACGGAATCAAAGGGCAAACGAACAGGCACAGACGACAACAACGGACACAGAGAAGCAGAAGAACACAGTGCAAGGCGAATACAAAAATTTCTTTTAGCGCGAAAAACTTTAGCAGTAAAAATGTTTGCGCGACGCGCGCTCCACGAAACGCACCGAAAACGGCCAAAAAGATGAATATGTGCAAAAATCTTTTGCATACGCTCAAGAACCCCATGAAAGCGAAGCGAAGCAGCCGCGCCAAGCAGAGCCGCCAACGTTGGCAGCGGCAGCGACGTCAACGTCAACGGCAACGGCAACCGCAACTGAGAGAGAGAGAGAGAGAGAGCGAGAAAAAGAAATGTAAAATATACATGTGTAAAACGAACAAAAAACGCTCGCGGGGGTGTGTTGGGGGCGGCGACAACGGCAGCGGCAGCGGCAGCGACTTTGAAAGAGCTTTTTACAGACGCGCGCGCTCAGACCACAAAAACGAAACGAAATGAAACGAAGCGAACGCAAAAAGACGATGACGACGACGACGACGTCGCGGCCCCCACTAAAACACACACACACATACAGAGCGACACTGTCAGGTACTCAGAGCACAGAGCGGCGAGAGCGCCAAGACCCTGCACTCTGGCTGAGCGAGATAGAGAGAGAGAGCGAGACAGCGCAGACGAAGCAAACAAAGCTAAAAATTTGCGAAAAAAAACGACAGCTTGGAAGTGTGTGCGTGCGTGTGTGTGTGCGAGAGTATGTACGATTGTATGCGTGTATTGTGTGGCGTGGCAGTGCATGGCATGGAACTCGCTCAATGTGTGCATGTGCATGTGTGTGTGTTGCTGTAGCTTTGCTTGGATCTTCTCCCTGTGCGTGCTTGTCGCGCGACTGCCTCTGCCGGCATACGCGTCGCTGTCGACGTCGCGTGCCTTTGCTGCCCGCACGACTCGAGCTGAAGTTGTTGGTAGTTTGGGTGCATTCACGGCCAGTAGCAGCGAAGGGTTAACGCTAACACTGCCACAGCCACTGCACAGCGCATATGCAAGTGTGTGCGCGTATTGTGTGTGTGTGTGTGAGTCCGAGTGCAACTGCTGCGACAGGTCTGACATCTGACCAGCGCCAGCGCCAGCGTCGGCGTCAGCTTCAGCATCAGCGTCGCAGTTCGCGCTGCTCCTTTTGGCGCTGGGCGCGCGTGAAAGTGTTACGATTTGAAAATTGCCAAGCTTAGAACTGGGTAAATCGAGTGGGCGGTGGGGCTGCGGATGGGGTATACAATGCTTTTAAATTCTGCAAGCGTGCCACGTGCCAAAACGTTGAAATTGAAGCTATGCATAAATTGGACTCGGATAAAAGAGTTCCACAAACTATAAAGACAACACTATAGATATGCATACTATAATATAATCTAAAATTTGAAAATTTTTAGAATATAGCTAAATTTTTAATTTTCAGATTAGTTTTTGACTATTTTCGACAATTTCACAAAGATAACTGTTTTTTTTTATGTTCTTAGATATTTCTTGTTTAAATTAGAATAGGCTTGAATTTTTGTATATGGTATAATACATACTAACATAATCTAAAATTTGGAAATATTTTACAATATAGCTATATTTTTAATTTGCATATTAGTTTTTGTCGATTTTCGACAATTCGCTTACAGTTTCCATAATTTTCATAAAGATAACTGTTTTTTTTTTTCTTGGATTTTTCTTGTTTAAGTTGGAATAGGCTTGAATTTTTGTATATGGTATACAACGACTCTCCGGTATTTTCGTCTTTCCTTTGATTTCAACTCCAACTTCAACATAAAATCGTAATTATTTTATAATTAAGCTATGAACTTTAGGAAAACAGTGAAACTCGTTCAAAAAGAATTCAGAGGAACCCATCGAAAGTAGCTCGGCAACAGAACCAGCTATATGGTGTGTACTAGAAAAAAATAGGCGAAGCTGATAGATAACGATAATCCCTTAACTATAGTCGAATATGCGACGCTGGAACTATAAAGCATTAAGCTATGCTAAAAAGGAATCGCAGAAAAACTTAATAGTGTCAGAAATCCTTTTTTTAGAAAGCAATCAATAAAAAAAACCATACATTTCAATACGAGACTCTCAATGTTTATTGTTATGTTATGCATTAAGCAGAATAGAACATTTCAAGAGAATTTCCGATTATTTTTGCAATTTCTTTGCTTTTTTATTACGTTTTAATTTTTAATTAAAATTTTTTGTTGTGTATGTATGTTTTAAGAAAAGGTACACCTTTTTTTGTGTGTTTATCGAAGCACTACATAATTTTCAGATTGCTTTCCGAATTTGGATCTAGGATAGGACAGAAGTAAACTTCAAACTGTACTACACACTATATGATATAATAGACATGCATAACTTTAGAACTCAATAAATTCCTACACACCGACAGGCGATAGTTGCCAAATGTTCAGACCTTAGATATTCAGAGTTTATTTAGTGAGCTTTTTTTTTTGTTGAACAATCAAAGATCCGGGCCGAGGATGGGCAAGCTGCTGCACTGGAAGGAGGGAGCCAGGACGCCGGGCCTCAATCCGATTGTCTACAAATGCAAGACGCCGAGTTTTACGCCCCGTAACATCGCACTGGAGCAGGGCGAGAAAGGCGAAACTATAAAGAGTTTCGCCAGCGCGCGCCTCAAGCTGCAGAGCATTCTGCGTCGGCACGAGAAAATCGAATCGATCCTGATCGATGTGAAGCAGCGGGTTGCACCCATGCAGTTCCTGCTGAGCACAGCCGATGAGAAGAACACGCTGCTCAATCACTGCGAGAGGATGAAGAACAAATTCGAGAGCGCGACGGATCGCTGGCGTCTCTGCGCCGTGAGTACACCCCACTCAGAGCTGAAGACCAGTCCGCGCGTCCATCCGACGCTGCGCAGTCAGCTCAGGGATCTCAAGAGCATGGATCTGCTGGGCGAAGAGAGCTTCGCGCAAGAGGCGAAGAGCGTACAGCAGCAGCAGCAGCAGCTGAGCTTAAAGCTAGACGAAGAGAGCGAGAACGTTGTGGCGGTGGCCAAAGACGATTGGAAGAAGATGCTGAAGGACCTCAACGAATGGTGCATGCAGATGGACTCCGCCGAGGAGAGTCACGCCACGGAGTCTGTTAGTAACAAAAGCAACGGCGATTGTTAATAGTAAATACACACGCGAACATACATGTCAGTACATGTCATTGCAGGCATATGCAGGCGTCACATGTGCCAACAGCAACAACAACAACAACAGCAGCAGCAACAAGCTAAACTAATATTCTAAGCTGCAGTGAAGTGCGGCAACAGCGCCAAACATTTGGCGCCAACGTCAAAGCACAACAAGGGACAGCGAGGGAGACGCATACAGAGAGAGAGAGAGAGCGAGAGGGAGAGAGAGAGGGAGTGCACACACAAAAACATTTGCCGGCTGTGTTTAGTTTTTGTGTGCCGGTACAAAAAGACCCCAACGAAAACTGGCAACAAAGCGCAAAGCTTCCGCGCTCTCACTCTCTTGCTCTCTGCTGTCCCAGCTGTCGCTCTCGCTTCTCGCAGGGAGGCAGAGAAATTTTTGCGCAAATAGACGACAACAGAAATAGAAGCAAAAACACTGACACACACACATACACACGCACACTGTCGCACGCCCACACAGCGGCGACACTCGGCAGAGGGCGCAGTGAAGAGTAATGCAAATAAAAAGACTACTTCAAATAGTTGAGCAGGCACACACACACACACACACAAACAATATTATCTGCTTGTGTTGGTGTAGTGAAACTTTTGTTGTTAGCTTTTGCGTGCATTGGCATTTGTGTGCAGCGCTTGTTGTTGTTGTTGTTGTTGCGCGCTCTGCCGCTGCCCGCTGCCCGCAGCTCTGCTCGAGCGATTACCTCTTGGCCTCGGCATTCAATTGTGTTTTTGTTATCGGCAATTGCGCGGCGTGGTATAGGTTAAGAACAGGCAAGTGTGTGTGTGTGTGTGTGTATATATATATATATATATATATATATATGTATATATGTATGTATATATGTGCATTTGTTTATAAATGTTTAAATGCAGCTCTGCTGATAAGGCGCCCTTTGTCTTATCTTATCAGTCTGCGCTCGCTCTCTTCGTCTCTCCCTCTCTTTCTGCCTCTCTGCCTGCTGCTGCTGCTGCTACTTTGTTGTTTTGCCTTTTTGCAAAATTAGTTGAAACAAAAAAGGAGATTTTGGGTCGCTTTAAGCAGAGTATATAAAAGCCGGTTTTGTTTTGTTATCTTTGCGTGTGTATGTGGGTGAGCTTTGCTTTGCCTTGTGTGTGAGTGTGCGTGCATGTGTGCCGGTTAGGGAGCTTTACGTTTTCTGCTTGTGTTTGTGTTGCTCTGTGTTTGTTTGTGCGTCTGTGTGTGTGCGTCTGTGTGTGCAGCTTCGATCCGGTTTTGTTTTTGCGCTTCTGACTTTGGCTATGTAAATTTGCGTGACCAAACAAGTGGTGGAGGGGGGAAGGGGAGACATCAACATATGCTCGCTCTCGTCGTGAGAGGCAGCCTTATAAACCGGGCACAGACAGACAGACAGACAGACGGACGCAAAGCGAACAAAGCCGCACGAACAACATGAGAGAAATGGAACAGCAATAAATATGAATTAGCCGAAAATGTTCTTTATGCCGGCAATAGCCAGACACGGGGATTCCCTAATGGCTTTCTATATGCGCATTATAGACTGAGGAAGCGCATACATGTCTACTATGCTATACATAGATGAGTGTATATAGTATATTAAATTTATTTCGAATTTATATAATATATAATCTGTGGTAGAATGGAGCGTTCAAAAAGTCGATCTCACAACTGAATGAATAATCAAAGTAGAAGCTTTAAGACAATCGAAGCTTCTCACGGTTCGAAGATCGGGCAATATTTTCATTTTACAATAAATGTATTCTAGTTTATTTCCTGATTTCTATTCAGTTTTTCTTATTCTCGATTTGCTGTCTGCAGTTACGGCATTATTTACGCAATATTTTCAATTTCTATTGATGATTATAGCTAATTGTCCGAAATTAGAAATAAAACTATAAATTATACTTTAGTTTTTCTTATTCTTTTTTTTGCTTTCTGGGTTTTCGGCATTATTTACGCAGTATTTTTAATTTCTGTTGATAATTATAGCTAAATGTTCAAATTATAAATTAAACTATAATTTCTACTTTAGTTTTTCTTACTTTCTATTTACTGTCTGAAGTTACAGCATTATTTACGCAATATTTTCAATTTCTATTGATGATTATTGCTAAATGTTCAAATTATAAATAAAACTATAATTTCTACTTAAGTTTTTATTATTCTCTATTTGCTTTCTAGGTTTTCGGCATTATTTACGCAATATTTTCAATTTCTATTGATGATTATAGCTAATTGTCCGAAATTATAAATAAAACTATAATTTCTACTTTAGTTTTTCTTACTTTCTATTTGCTGTCTGAAGTTACGGCATTATTTACGCAGTATTTTTAATTTCTGTTGATAATTATAGCTAAATGTTCAAATTATAAATTAAACTATTATTTTTACATTTATTATACTTGGTTCCTCTATGCATTGAAGTATCCAATTATGTTAGTATTTAGTAATTATTTTCCGTTATTGTTGAAAGTGTGTTACAATAGCTTTCTTCTGCTTCATTTATGACATTTTCTTCCATCAACAATTGTCGAAAAATTGAAAATTTATCATAGAGCGTCAAAACATTGATAAATAAACATGAAAAAGTTCTATCAGTTGAATACACTTGGCGCTTATCAATGATCGAGACTAAATCAACAGTATTTAAGTATTTTATCACATCTCTAACAATATTTACTCGTGAAAATAGATGTTTTCAATTTATTTATTTGAATCTTTGCGTATTCAAGCAGTTTCTACTAATTTGCAAAAGCTATATTCAGAATTTCGTAAAGTTTGAGTATTATTACTCATTACTGAATATATCTGAATATACCCTTAATATAAATAAAAAAAAAAAGTAAATTTATTTCCTATTTCACCAAATTTTGATTATGTATCATCAAAATAGGTTTACTTATATGATTGTGTATCATGGATATATATTTACTTCTTAAAAAAAAATCAATTTTGAGTATTCTTTAAGGTATTTTCCAATTTCTGTGTCGCTGTGTCCACACAAATTTCCGCATATTTATGCAGATTTCTACCGGTTTTCCATAGACTATTTCCGAAAATTTCCCGCAGAAGCGCCATTAAACATGGAAAATGTGCGTGTGTGTGTGTGCAGGTATAAAGTACCAGCCTTATAGTATATAGGATTCGTTTGCCATAATTGTAATTTGCTGTGAAAGGCTTTTAATTTAATGTTGCACACACGTGAACACGTGAATGGCACGTCGTGGCATGGGCATGGCCAGCTTTTGGGCATTTAGCTGGGACCACACAATCTGCCTGAACGGCCCCCAACCCGCTCCCAACTCCACAGCCACTTCTCACTCCGTGGTCCTGCACAGGTTTAACGTATGGCTGGCAGACATTTTTTGGCTCCCACTGTTCGCCCGTCCGTTCGTTCGTTGTGCAGCATATGCAGATAACGGTAAATAACTCTATGTGCCAGTAGCTTTGCCGCATGCGTGTGTGTGTGTGTGCGTGTGTGTGCGTACCTATGTAAAGGCCGAGAGTTTGTTGTTGTTGTTGTTGCTACTTAATTTACAGCCTTATGTCACTTTGGTGCATTATACTTTTTCATTATCGCGCAGCAGCAGCCGAAAAGAGAGCGAGTGAGAGAGAGAGAGAGCCCGACAGGCTGGCAGAGCGAGAGCGAGAGCAAACTGCGAGAGTGGGCTGAGTGCATGAGTGAGTAAAGGCGCGCACTCGCTCTCTCTCTCGCTTGCTGTGTCCTGCACACGTACAAACACATGTGTGTGTGTGTCTGTCACTTCTGCCTGGCGACTGTCCGCAGCATTGAGAGAGGAAAAACAACAAGCAGAAACATCAAAGGGAAATGAGTTTTCATTTAGCGCACACAAAAGCGGAAATGAATCGAAATAAATAAATAAATGCACCTGAGCCGGACGCCCACTCTCTCTCTCTCTCTCTCTCTCTCTCTCTTTGCCCAACTGATCCCACCTTACCCTCCCTCCCTCACACACACACTGCATGCCTGCAGCATCCAAAGAGCCACGGCACATGCGCACTAAAGCGAGCGAGAGCGAGAGCCGCGCTAGCTTGCCTGCTCGCACGCAGCAGCAGCTGCCCCCCCTCCAATGCACATGGCGTGCATTCAACCCGGCAGAACAGCAGCAGCAGCGCAGCAGCAGCAGCGGCAGCATCAGTCGCAGCAGCAGCAGCAGCACCTGACTCACGCCCCGCTGCTGGCGCTGCAGCCCAGCCCCCACCCACTTACAGCAGCGTCGACATATGACGCCCTTTCGTCGTCGTCTTTCTTTCATTCTCTGCTGCCGGCAGCAGGCGAACGCATGTTGTTTGTTTGCTGCCCACCCCCTTTTCCTGCCTCTCTCTTCTGCATGCACTCCTCCCCTCCCTACTGCACTGCATCGGCACTGTACCCCGCTGCTGCTTGGGCCTTATCAAACGTTTTTGGCGCTCTCTCTTTCTCTCGCTCTTTCGCTATATGTGTGTTTGTGTATGTACGCGTGTTTGTGCGCGTTTTCTAGTTGCCGCCTCGCCTGTTTCGCGTGCCGTTTTATGTTTTGTTTAGGTTTTTTGTTGCCGCTTTTACTTTGACTTTCATTCAAGACGAAAAGACCGTTTTCCAGTGCAGCCCACTCCCCTCCTCCTCCTCCCCCCTCCCCCTTCCGCAGGCGCTTCCCTTTCATGCGCCCCGACACACAAACGGGAGAATCGAGCGCCAAAACTCTCGTTGAGAGTAAAATAGATCACAAAATGGTTAACAAAACCGCCGTCGGGGTCGTTTAGAATACACACACACACACATACGCACGTACTCGCACACACACACAAAAGCGCTAGAAACTGAGCGCCACAAATACCTAATGAAAATTAAAGCGCAACCAAATACTACAAGCAAAACTGTTGCCTATTTTCGAGGGCAGGAAATTAGCTAGCAAGCTGAAGATCTCAACGGAAAGTAACTAAAAATAAAAAAAAATAAAAAATAAATATATATTATTTCTTAGAATAGAATTTATGTACATTAAAACCAAATAAAGTATTAAAAAAAAACAATAAGCAATTACAAAACTTAAATAACATAATAACACATAAAAAATATATATAGCAGAAGTAGCATAAAAATCATAAAATGCAGCATAATAAAATGAAATAAAAATAAATAAAACATATAGTTCATGTGGAGTATAATCACAATTAATAAAATATATATTTAAAAAAAATTACCAATTTTAAAAATTGCTATGAAATATGAAGAAAATAATCTCAAAAGCAAACTATATGATTAAAAAGTAAAACATAATAATTATAATTTACCTAAGAAAGCTTCTGATTTAATTTTCGTAATACTTACATTCCAGTAATTATTTTTTAATTTACGAGTTAAAAAATCGATATTAATATGTATAAGTTTCGATTTAATAAATATATAGAATAAAATACATATTTAAAATAATAATTATTCTTGCAGTTATAGATAAATATATAAAATATAAAATACAAAATACAAAACGAAATGGCATATTTAAAATATTACTTATTTTAAACTTAAATAATAATAACTATAAGAATCAGTTTATATTTGTATATACATTCTAAGTTTACTATATACAGTATGCATATGTTATAACATAATAGATACACATGCATAAATATATAAAATAAAATGCAAAACCAATAAAAATTAAGAAGTAAGCGAAGTAATTATTTATATCAAATAGTTTTATAATAAATAAGTATTTGATAAGCTCTGAAAAAAAAAAAAATACAAAACTAATAATCATATAAAAAAAATCATTTTGAAAAATGAAATAAATATAAAACTAATAAATATATAAAACAAATATCAAATACTTGTAAAATAAATAAATATTTTATAAGCTCTGAAAAATAAAATCAAATACAAAACAAATTAACATAAAAAAATTTTTTTAATGCAAAATAAAAAGAATATAAAATTAATAAATATATAAAAAATAAAAATGTATTTTAATTTTTTGTAGTACTAACTGACCTAAAAAATAATTCTGTCAAATGCTTTAACGATAAATAAATGTAATTCCTAAAACAGCCTGATGATAACAATATTTTGTATGTACATAAAGTTACTATTACCCTATAGTATACACGTATGTATACATAATTTATATATATGTATATATTTATATATATACATTCCTTTAAAATCGCAAACACTTTAGAACACTATTTAGCTGCACAGTCAAAATTCGACTTTAGCTTTGTAGAATAGATATTCCCCCGCTTGGATAGGCATACCATATCTAAACTTTTTCCCGGCTGCGGAAAACCAACACGTTCCAAACAAATTTTATAGAAATTTGCCAGCACACGTCTAATTGGATTTTTGGTGATTTTATTTTGTATTTTTTTTGCCAGTTTTTGATGCGAAAAGAACCGAACACAATTTTTGTTTGTTTCGAACGCGAGTGCGGAGTTTTCTAAACTAATTTTGTTAATCAGTTGGCGGCGTAGTTAAGGCCAACAAAAAAGGGCAAAAAACCACAAAATAGCTGGCAAAACGGTGACGACGACGTCGACGTCAGCGTAATAGAGAAATACTAGAGTGGGAATTCAATAGGGAAGGCAACCGTGCCGGAGGACGCTCGGGGTTTGAGCTTGAATAGGGTAGTGGGAGGGGGGAGCTGCAGTGGTATTGCTCTGTGCTCTGTTTGGGTTTAGGTTCAGTAATTAGGGGTGGCATTTGGCGTGCATACAAACAGACAAACACACACACACACACACACAGACGCACGCACAGCTGCGGATTTAGCATAATTGATAAGGGTTTAGATGGAACCACCGGGCGTATACGTAATCATGATCTGCCCCCGCTGCCCCAGCCACTCCTGCTCCACACTCACTTGCCGCATTGTGCATAGGTTTTTGATTTGGATTTTGCTTTTTGAATTTGCGAATTTGTGCTCGACAATATTTTTTTTTTTTTGTTTTTTGTTGGAATTTTTCGTTTTGGGTAACGTTGCGAGGTGCCGGCCGAAAGGTGTGTGAGGCGAGACGAAATTAGGCGAAAACGAAACTTATGCGACTAAACCGAAAATTTTGAATGTGTGTTGCTGTTGACAAAGCATTTTCGAAACTGATTTCAAGCGGCAAGCGCCAAGCGCTGCAACAAATGCAACGCGCGCCAAACTGCAGCTGCAACTAGCGTTGTGCGTGCGTCTGTGTGTGTGTGTGCGTGTGTGTGTGCGTGCGTGTGCGAAAAAAACTCATTATGAGATGAGATGCTGCTGCAGCATCAAACCGCAAAAAGTGGGCGGTAGCTGGTGGGCGGTGCAGTGCTGCCAGTGCGAGGAGAATGGGCAGTACGGGGAGGGGACTCTGTCAATAATTAGCAGCCCTATTAATGCGGCGCCCACAAAAACTCTCGACGCGCAGCGCGCGTGTCGATTGAAATTGCATTTTGTTTTTGTTTTGCGTATAATTTGCTTTTTTCCCAACTTCCATTTTAATTTATTCGATTATTTTGTTGTTGCAGTCGCAACAGCAGCAGCAGCAGCAGCACAGCAGCAGCAGCGGCAGCGACTGCAGAATCAACATAATCAGCAGACGCAGCTGCATTAATGCTGCCCCCTCGGCCCGGGCGCAGCATGCCACCTGCTTCCTCCCCCGCCCCGCTGCAATAACAGCATTTTTTTAATTCTTTTTAGATGCGTTTTTCGCCCGAAAAAAAGCGTTTATTTTGTGTAGCATTTTTTAAGCGCATGTCATTCGCCGTCGAGTCGGCCAAACAGCTTAAATATTGAAGCAAGTCTGGCAATAATATATTTATAAATTTCAATACAAAAAATAAATATAATTATAATTACAATAAAAAAAATAAAAATTTTATTTATAAATTAATTACAGTTGAATATATAACAATGTATATCATATAATAATATATATTTATAAATTATCATTATAATTACAGAGAATATAATTATATTCCTTTTACATATATGACAATATCAAATATTGTTATAATTTAAGTATATTCTTTATTTATTGCAAAAATTAATGAGCGTTAGTAGAAAGACAAATTGACATGAAAGATCTACGTAAAAGCAATAATAAAGCTTAAAATTGATTATAAATATTATACAATAAAATAAAATCAGTAAGCATGTTTTTGCAGTAAATTATATTAATATAGAAACTATTACATAAAGAATAAAATATAAATTTTTGGAATTATATAATATTAAAGCACACATCGCGTCACATCGCATATTGCACAATGGATAAATGGTATAAAAATTCTGTTTTAATACTGTCACGATTGAAAGAATAAGAAAAATTCTGTATAACTACTCACACGATTGAAAGAAGAAGAACAACATCTGTTTCTGCTCTCACAATTATGCGTACAATTCCTATAACTGCTCTCGCGATTGAAAGATTGATTGAAATGTGCGCTCGCACATTTCAGCAGATGCGCTCACGATTGAAAGAGAATGAACACGACTGAAGCCGAAAGTGCAGCTCGTGCTTTTGCTCTCGTGATAGATAGACGAAGATCGATTCGCCTGAAAGAAGAAGA
The DNA here is from genome assembly GCA_035046045.1 of Zaprionus bogoriensis. NCBI lineage: Eukaryota > Metazoa > Arthropoda > Insecta > Diptera > Drosophilidae > Zaprionus > Zaprionus bogoriensis. Next base: position 1,247,983 of record JAWNOI010000191.1, on the reverse strand, counting down.
AAACGTCTGTTTAACTGCTCTCGCGATTGAAAGAAGAAGAACAACTCGGTGTGCTATGCTCACGATTGATAGAAGTACCTCTGGGTCTGCTGCTCGGGTAATGCGTTCTCACAGCTTCGGAAGATGCGCTCTCGATTGAAAGACCTTAAATAGAGCCGTCAGTCAAGCATTTTCTTCAGTTGACTTTAAAGTGTAGTGCAGTGCAGACGTATTTCAAAATCCTCCTCCTCAAGTTCTGGATCAGATCGCATACCCACTTATGACTCTGCTGGAAACGTTAATCCCGTTACAGTAAGTGCAAATGCACTCTCATAATTTTGGAATTTTGCGTAAATATTTATGAAAAACCAATTTGATGTATTATAGAGTACCTTAGTTTTTAAATATTTTAATGTATTTATTAGTTGTCTTATTTCAATTTTATTATATATAAAAAATTTGCTTACAATATTACTTATATATTATATTTTATTATTATATATTATATTTTAATATACATATTTATTCATGTTTCAGTATGAATGATTTTCTCCGTTAGTTGCCGCTCGTTTTCCCATGCTCTTCACACTTTTCGCCATAAAAAAGAAATTATAATGCAATTTATTATTATATTTATTTTCCTGCCTCGTGCGAGCGCGACCAACCAAAATGCAACCCACCGGCGAGTTGCTGCCCCACGCCCTGCCGCCCCCAAGCAGTGGGCGGGCCAAGCGCACGCAACGTCAGCAGCGTGTGCTCTCATTGTTGTTGTTGTTGTTGTTGTCGTTGTTCTTGTTATGTTTTATTGTAATTTATTTATTTTATTCTCGTTTTGTGGCTGCACTTTTTATTCGATTTTATTGTCATTTTGCGTATGCCATTCCACAAAAATGTCATATAAAGTAGTATATATATATATATAGCTATATACGCGATATAGTATGTAAACGTAGGATATAAGCAGGCCTTGGCCTGGGAGTGCACGGGATGCGCATTATGGAAAATGCATTTTCCAGAATAAAATTGTATAGAAAACTTGATATACATACTAACTAAATATATATGTACTATAAAGAAAATAAATACGGATCGGTTGACTTAAGAAGTGTACAGTAATCCTCATAGACTGATATATAACTAAAACACCTAACTAGTTATATAATTATATAATAATTTAATAATACATAATAATTAATTAATACCTATAATTAAATAATTATATTATAAATATTTGATTTAATAATTATTAAATAATACTTAAAATTACATTTTCAGGATCGAAAAAGAATTAAATAACAAAATTGATAGCACTACCAAAGCAACAATTATAAATATAGAGCACCTGATTAAAAGAGTTTTATGAAGTCACAGTGATAAAAAAAGAAAGAGATGCATATATATTCTAAACGAAAAAGTAAACTATCGTATTAAAAGAAAGAGAAAAAATAGGCTTAACTGATTTCGGAAAATCGAAATTATCCACTATATTGTAGCTCCTTGCCTGATTTCCATTATCATATAGTAATAATAGAGCTGAAGAGCCTTTTTCCAACCCGCTCCACTGTCCACAACATAAATACTTTCCAGCTCTATATAATTTTTATAAATAAAACAAAAAAAAACCAAAACTTAATATCGATAGTTCACAAGGGGTAGCAAGCATCGTAAACATGTAATTCATTATTTTTATCCAATCGTTGTAATTATTTATAATGACAGTTTATTTAATTAGCGGCCGGTGGGGGGTTGGGGCAGTCGACAATGTCGCTTTTCATTGGCTAATTATGAATGGAAATAATGAAAGCCGAGGACACTGAAAAACTGATTGGCTATTTATCGACGTATTATCTAATATATGTATATATATTATATGAATATATATACCATAACATGCTACAGCATACTTGATTTTAGTTCGGGCACTTGCTCTATTATTCTATTTTTTCTATGTGCACAGCATCGAACTGCTCGCAATGAACTCGTAGTGTTGACCCCTGAAAAAGTACAGTTTTTTCCAGTTAATTTGAGTGTACCTTGGTTTGGGCTACGCATCAAGCGGGTCCCCCGGAAACCGATAACATATAGCAGCAGCTGCCTACTGTACGCAAAGCGGGCCTATGTACGAGACTCCGGGAGCATATGCTATGGGGAGTGTATATACCTGTATGTGCTATATGGGCTGTGACATTAAAACAAATTCGGATTTTTGCATTTTTGCTTAATTTTTAGCAAGCGTCGATGCGCTACAGTTGCGGGCATATCGATGAGAACAGTTAGTTGTTGGGAAAAATTAAAAATAAATAAATAAAAAAAAATAATTGATATTTGCTTTATAAATGTACTTCGAAGTCTTTTATATACAAAAATATATTATTTATTTTTCAATAACTACTGCATATTTGCATGATAGACCCATATGGAGCTCCATTCAAAGTTTTCAGCTAGTTTTTTGCATTAGAAGCGACTGTATTTCCAGCTCCGCTCCTGATTAACCATGGCCATGCATGCCCAACTCCCAAGCAACGTATAACACCCCCTCCCCACCTAGGTATTACCACTGTGTTGCAGCAGCTGCACTGCGCTGCAGTCGCCCAACAAATTTGCGCATGTGAAACAGTTTTTTCACTGTCGCATGTATTTGTTGTGCAAGTATATAGGCGTGTGTATGTGTATATGTGCGCTATATGTACTTAGTTATTGTATGCACTCGTAAATATCGCTAGTCAGAGGCGTAGTTAAGGCGCTGATTGAGCATAAATGAATTGCGTTCAGTTTTACTTATGTAAATTCTAAACGTTATCGTAATCTATCAATGTGTACCTATTAATATGACCATGAGTGTATTTCCCAAACGATCAAACACAAATTTCCCTTTGACATTTTCTTTCGCTTTTGTGTGAACAGCGCTCTTTATCAGCGAGCAAGCATGTGTCAGGATGGCCGAGTGGTCTAAGGCGCTGCGTTCAGGTCGCAGTCTACTTCTGTAGGCGTGGGTTCGAATCCCACTTCTGACAAGATTTTTTATTATTGTTTTTTTTATATTTTTTTTTAGCCCAATAATTGTAAAAATTTTTTAGCGATTTAAATGTGAATCTCTTACCATGCTGTTATTGTTAAGCCCCCTCGATATGGTCGACTATGTTTCAGTTTTTCCATATTCGGCACATGTTTAAACATGCAGCAACGTATATACGCTATGTACCTGCATTTACAGAAAAGAAATCAAAAACGAAAAACAGCAAAAAAAAAAACCAAATTGATTTTCATATAACATTTTCGAATGTTTTTATTTTCGAGGCCAAAAATTGCAACCCTTAAAAACTTTCAGCGCGTCGCTCACACATGCGAATTTTCGGGCTTTTCATTTTATTTTTAATGATGCGAATTCGATGTACGAAATTTTTCATTAATACTACACGCCTGCGTTTGTGGGGGGCGGCAATGGCAACTCTGGCAGCGACAGCGGCAGCGCTGCGTCCAGTGCAGTAAAACGCATCGTTAGTGATGGCACGATTAATCATATGATACACAATAATCGATTATTTGGACTCAATTTACGATTTAATTGTATCGAAAAAACAGTTGCAATTAATTGAATCTATAATCGATTACTTACTAAAATAATCACGTCACTACTTTTTGCGGCAAAATACAAATTGGCAAACAAATTATAATGGCAACAACTTATAGTAAAGTTTGGAAATATTTTTGCAATTGCACATTGCGGACGCCAACAAATATTGAAAGTCGGCTACAGCAAGCCACCTGAAATCAACTATACTGGGACAGTTTGAACGTAGATTTGGAGCTATAGAGCGCTCTTTTTTATTGGTGCATCAACGTTGCTGGACCCGCGTTTTAAAAAAAAATCATTTCCATGATCCAATGGCCTTGGCCATAACCATGAAGAATATTCGGAAAGAAATAGCGGATCTTTCACAACGGAATGAGAGTCTGGAAAGCGCAAGTGATGCATCATCCACTGGTGAAATTGAGTTTGATCCATGAGCACACCAAAAGTCGTTGGCGCACAAACGCCGCAAAGTAGGCGATGACCCATCACTTGTTCAGGACGAGCTCAGTTTTTTCCTGACCGCTCCAGTCCTTGAACTAAAATGCAACGTCGTCAATGCCTGGGATGACATGTGTGTAGTATAACCAAAGCTTTATATTATAGCTCGTCGGTATTGTTTTCTCATAGGTACTTCAGTACCAGCAGAACGTCTGTTTTCAAAGGCGGGAGCAACTGCCACCGAAAAGAGGAACAGATTGACCACCCCGCGTCTGTGTAAATTATTATTTTTGAGTTCTATACTAAATAAATAAAAGAGTTATGTATTTATAATTTTCTTCTGTAATCCCGGCATTTGGATTAAAGATTTAAATTACAAGACTTAGTGCAAAAAATCATATGATTTATCGATTATTTTCATTTTTTTCGATTAATTGCAATTAAAAATCGGATTGGCTAAAATTAATCATATGATTCAATAATCGATTAATGAATTTTTTTTGACATCACTACGCATCGTGGGGGATGAAGCATGGGCGGAGGGCCGTGGGCCACGCTGGGCAGGGGGAGCGGCCAGACATTGATGGGCTGAGCCTGTAGATTGCGAGCTGCTGCTGTGTGTGTGTGTGTGTAATGGACATGGGCTTTAAGTGCGTTATATACAGCAGCGCCTCCTCCTGCTCTTGGTCAGTTCGGCATTTCGTATATACTTTTTCTGCAGAATCTGCTGGGGCTGTTTATGCAATGCGGTTTATTTTCGCAGCCCGAAACCCGTAAAAAATACCTACAGAATAATACATACGTGTATATGTTTGCTTTCATTTAATTTGCCCATCGCTGGACAATCGCCGTGCGTGTTGTTTGCGCTCCTTTCAACAATAATTGAATATAATATTCAATTAAAAGGACGTTAGGAGTCCCGGCACCTAGCAAATATCGCCCCCTCCAGGGAAAAAATTTTTGCCATTCGTCGGCCAAGGCTAATGGTTAATGTGGGCACTACGTAATTGGATTATCGCAGGTGTTGCTCGGCTTGCTCTGTGAAAGCTGAGCTCTCCAAGATATATTACAGTTAACACCATTTCTGAGCTAATTGAGTGCTTGCACAGGGCAATTTCCAGTTGAAAGTAAGCCTAAAATGGTTTTTTTTTTGTAGAAAAGTTCTGGAAAACTCTAAAAAAACCATAACGAGAATTTTTTTTTATTATATATTTTATTTTATTATTTATAATTTATAGAAATTTATAGGCATTTATTTTAATACAAATTAAACAAGAATATTTTTTTAGAAATGAAAAAGGAATATATTTCAATAACAATTTAAAAAATCATATTTTTTATAGAATTGAAAAAAGGATACATTTTGAAACATATTACAAAAGAATACTTCTTGTTGAAATTTTAAAGGTATACATTTTAATACAATTTAATAAAAGAATATTTTTTAAACAAATTAAAAAAGTACAAACCTAATTACAAATTAATAAAGTTATATTTCTTTTAGGAATTAAAAGTAAAGTAAAGCATATTTTTATAGAAATTTAAATGTTATACATTTGAATATAAATTAAAAATAAAATAATTTTTTTTTGTGCAAATTAAAAAAATTATATATTTAAAAAAACTATAGAAATTACAAAAATTATATTATTATAAAAAAAAAAAATGCTTAATCAACGAAGCCGCTGCTTCCCATACCGGGAATTGAACCCGGGCCTTCCGGGTGAGAGCCGGATATCCTAACCACTAGACAATATGGGAGTGATGATCGACCAAGCGTAAGAACTCAATTCAAAAAAAGAAAATAACTTTTCATATTTATAATTAGAAGGTATTAAAAATAATCAAATTTAAAGGATGACGCCATGCATTTTTTAACTTCTATTATTAACAATCTTTAAAATGTCTATTAATAATAAGTACATTTTATAATAATTTCTAATGAATACTGCTAATAAATTCAGATATTTATTAGCAGTATTCATTGGAAACAAGCAAAATAAGCATGCCAACTTAGCTTTATTTTTAGTAGAAAACTTATATTATATATATAATAATTAAAACATTTTACAAAGCTTATTTTTGTAATTATTTTAGAAAAAAAATTCGTAAGCTATAAACACAAAACAGCAGAAAAAAAAAAACCAACGAAGAGCTTCCCATACCGGGAATTGAACCCGGGCCTCCCGGGTGAGAGCCGGGTATCCTAACCACTAGACAATATGGGATGGTTGACAACGTGCTGCCTATACATGCACTTCATATCTGAACTCGACCCTGCCACGATCCGATCTCATCCATCAGAGCCAAGAGAAGATATGAACGCTGCAAATTGTTTGCGTACATCAGAGAAAACAAAGTCTGATTGAATTAAATCGCTCGACGTGGCAGTACAGCGCTGCATCGCTGGCTCAGCGCGACCTGGGGGCCTGCACGTCATGCGATAAGGTCTGCGCCTTATGTGCAGCGTGTACCACAAAGACAGACATATATGGTATAAATGGTATATATATGTATATGCATATGCATATGCATATGTCTATATATATTGTATTATGCAGGCTGAAAAACACACATCAACAATGGCAACATGAAGTGCATTTCGAATCATTTTTTGTTGCTATCGATTTTCATGCGAATGCAGAAGCGAGACACAGCTCGAGCTGTGCGAGCGAGAGCTGCATACGAGCGCATGCTGTGCACATACATGCCACTATGTATGTAAGTAGTATATAAACTGTAAATATAAAAAATGCAAATGCGCCTGCCACATGAGAAGGACGTGCGGGCGGGTGGGCGACGACAGCGCAGTCGAGCTGAATGCGAGGATACAAGAAGGATGCAGCAAGGCCTCCCACACACGACAACCGCCGCCTGCCACGCCTACCAGCGCCCAAATTGCCGAAAAATGCAACAGAATAAAGGTGAGGTGCGGACAACACGAATGCAATGCGCAGAAAAGGGTTGCCACGTGTCCATACACTAAGAAGAATTGTGTGATTTGCGCTTTTTCTAATTTTATTTATTGTTCTAAAAATATATATTGTTAATTATTTTTAACTATTTAAACGTATATGATAGTCAGAAATTAATTTTGTTTCTTTAAGTGTATTATTTATATTTTTTAATATATTTTCTAGAGCATATTTTAAGAGTAAATTTGAATCAATATACCAAGACAATATAATATACCTAATACCATTTTTATTTCACAATGTTCTCTGTGCTGTAGATAATGTTAATTTTAGAAAAAAAATATAAGACTTAATACTTATATGTGGCAAATAAAGCTATGTGCCCCTATACAACAATCAATAAATTATACAAAAAAAATTGCTCAGAGTCAATCAATCTAAATTTTATTTTTGGGTTTTATTACAAATTATTCGCTCTTTATTATACCATTGAAATTGGATAACAATAATTTATATGTATTTTTGTTCAAATTTGATCAAATAATTGCATAAAAATAATACACGTTTTAGTTAATAATACTTTAGTTTATTTTTTATATACAGAACACAAACAAATTATAACATATTCACAAAACAAAACAGTATACCCCTAAATAACAATCAAAAAATGAAAAAGAAAATCATACTTAAGAATATTGAAATTCAGTCTGAATTTAGTTTATAGCAGTATTGTAAAAATTATATATTTTCTCATAGCAGTAAAGTTGTTTATACAAAATATATGTATATTAACTAAGTTTTTGTTGTATAAAATAATTGTATAAATGAGCTTTATGCAAATGTATATAACAGACAGAAAGAGGTGTCTCGAATCATACTCATATTCCTGATCATTAGCATCTATAGCCGAGTTGATTTTACCATTTTAATACTAAACATGAACTTGTAACGAACAAAGATAAATTATGTCTGCCACTCAACTATAGCTTCTCTTACCTGTTTTCCAGCTGAAATTTGCTCTTAGAAATATATAACATTTATATTAAAACTTAAAAAATTACTTTTTACTATTATTACTAAGAATAAAAAATCTTTATTAATTTTCGTTCAGTTCATTTCGCTTTGAAAACAATTATTTTTAATTGTCTTGAATATCTTGAATATTGGTTTCAGTGCTTGCTGCTTAAAACTTCCCACAATTCGCAGTGCAGCCCTCGTAATAGCGTGCAGTTGCAGCAGAGGCAGGGGCTGAGGCAGAGGCAACTAATGAAGCTGCTGGAGCGGCTGCTTGTCAGCAGTCCGTTGCAGCAGAGAGTAAAGGCATGGGGCAGCTGTGGCAAGGCGGAGTTGCATCAGGTGTGGAACTGGCCGTGTTCGATGTTGTCAGCAATTCAACCGCACAGGGACGATTGCCAATTTGAATGCATGTTCCTGTTGCTGCCAGTGGAGTCAGAGGCAATATCCGCACAATGCAGCAGCAGCAGCAGCAGCAGCAACAATTTCCCCAACAACGACAAAGGCTTTTGCATTTTTAAATAAAATTGCCAGCATATTTTTGAGAAGTAGGGGGGCGGGGGGTGTGCTCTGAGAGTTGCCGAAATGAAAGGCCATTTTGTAAATGAAGTTTGCGGTTTGTTTGAGGCAAGAGGGAGAGAGAGAGAAGCGCAGAGGAAAATGCGAAATTTCCATATGCATATGTTTGCAGCAGAAAAAGTATGATATGAGCATTTATCACGCTGCCTCGAGCTATAAATGACATTCACCGAGAAGTGTCCACTAATTCCTGAAGCCGATGCAGCATGGACTTTAGTCTATATATTTCCATATTTGCTGTCAACGAAATCAAAGGGAACGGAGTCGACGCACCCCCTCTCCTCCCTGGCTTATCTTTATCGACTTGCTCCATGGCTGATGCCTGTTGACGTTGGAAAATCATTCATCAGTTATCGCCAGAGTTGACAGCTGCCCCGAATGCAAATAAATGTAGATATATGTGTACATATTACATATGTATGTAGTTGCATTGTTTAACAAAAAGCGACAGCGCATTTGTTTATGTAAATTTGTTACTGACTTTTTAATTAACTCTAAAAAAAAAACTGACAAAATGAAAAATACAAAAAAAAAAAACTTCTCAGAGTTTCCCATACCGGGAATTGAACCCGGGCCTCCCGGGTGAGAGCCGGGTATCCTAACCACTAGACAATATGGGAGAGTTGAGTTGCGTGAGCGAAAACCTAAACAAGAGATTGAACTAAGCTATAAGCAAGACACTTTCAAATGCTATATAAATAGAAACAAACAAGCGAGAGAGAGAGAGAGAAAGAGAGGCAGCACGCTTTGTGTCTATTGCTGCGCTGCTCGCTTACTCACTCTATACATTGAATAATTGAGAATCACGCACACAAAAGCAAATCAACAAAAGTCGCCACTGTCCATACAGCAGCAGCAGCAGCAACAAAAACAACAACACACAACGACATAGCTGTGAGCTATTGAAAAAAGGCTTGACAAAGAGGCTTGTGCTGTATGTGTGGGAGAGTGCGGTGTCGGGGCAGTACACCTAGGGTTGCCAACTTTTTTTACAGGAAAACAAATATATTTCGATTTGATACGAACTTTAAACAGTATTTTAGAAAAATAAACAGTATTTAATTTATTCGTTAATTTAAATACATATTTTTTTGGGCTAATCATTTAAAAAAATGATTAAAATTGAATTAAAATTAAATTAAAGTTAAAATATTTTGCATACTTTTTTTTGTTTAACAGTAAAGAATATTAAAAAACAGTATAATACTGTTTTTAACAGTATGGTTGGCAACCCTAAGTGCACCGTGCACATGTATGGCAGTGGTGTCATTTTTTTCTGAGCCAAAAAAGCTGAATCAATGAAAAAAAAAAGCTGAAAAAAGCTGAATACCAGAGAAAAAAAGTTAAGAAACAAGCTGATTTTTATAAGGCAATGTGATGTATGTTTTTAAATGATAAATCCTCAGTTCCACTTAACTTAACATAAAATATATGGGTAATACTCTTTACAGTGAAAAAAAAACTTCAGTTGATGTTTCAAAATAAGTAATGTAATGTACAAAAATTAAGATCTATAGTATATTTAAGATGTCGTCAATATTATCATCATCGGTTGGATAACATTTTTTTTCTTCAATTGTCACTCAAATGATTTACAGGGGCTATTGCGCTATGCTGAGCAACAAATAGGCACAGCGCTACCTCCTGCTCAATTATTTTTGATGGCGTTTTAGCAAAATTTATTTTATTTTTTTGCACAAAGCCCTCCATAGCACTAGTGTGTTTTTTTGTAGCAGCATGTGCACGCAAGTCGCTTAATTTTGCAGTTATGCTGCACTTGCAATAGCTGCAAAACACCCGCGTGAGGTCTGTAGGATCTTTCCTCATCCACTCCTTGAATTCTGTGCTCTGCAGCCAGACATCTCTCACTTTTTGTTTAAAGGTTTTCTTTGGCATCGTTAACTTGATATAGCGCAAGCCAATTTCACAATATTTGTGATGCAAGACGCTTCAATTTAGGTATGAACTTTTGAGGGAAGTTATTCGATACAAGTAAATATCGATATTTTGTCGAGATAAATACATTTTTAACATTTCAGCCGTTAAATTCAATTTAAACATCTATAAAATTTTAATAAAAGTAAACTAAAAAAAAAGCTGCGTAAATTTGCTCAAAAAGCCAGAATTCCCGCTGCCCGCTGTTTTCATATTTTTCCCGCAATCACACTTCAAAAAAAGCCAGATCTGACGGGAAAAAAGCTGATATGACACCACTGATGTATGGTTGGGGTATTTATTTTGTTGCATGCTTCAGCGCAGGATTCACATTGTGCTGGCGCACACATTCGCTGCCATATGTACAATATATAAAATATTGAAATTTAGCCTACGGACTTATGCGAATAAATGTGAAACAATAAAAACGCACGGCAATGTAAAAATTTTGCAACTTCTCCAACCACACAGCAGCGAGCGAGTGCTCTGCTCCGCGCTGCGCTCTCAGTGGCCGCGTGTGGAATGGGTGGACTGCAAGTGGAATCTGTTTGGGGAGGCTTGAGTGCCGCACTCGACATATTGAAGCATATTAATTAAAAACATTTTCATTTATTAAAAGAGCAAGAGTCAGCCTCGAGCTGCAGCAGCAGCAACAAGAACAACAACAATAAGACCAACAACAACACCGATGTGGGTGGAATTGAAAATAGATAAATCCAAATGGATTCTAAGTGTGGATGCTTAGAAAAGCCGGCAATAGGCTGATCCTAACATGCATGCTCCTTATTAGGCTGGACCTTAAAAGTACATAATTTAAGAATTTGATTATAAAATAAATTAAAATTTTGATCGAAATTCTATTAGTAATGTTTTAAATGTTTTAAATATTTAGTATGCTTATATTTGTTTGTATTTTTCAATGCATTTTAATGCACAATAACGGATAATACCGGCCAATACAAATATAATTATAATTTGTTTGTTTTAAATTAAATATAGACATAAATATAATTTATATAATTAATTATGATATTTAATGAATTTCTATAAAAAATAATACTATTTAAATATTTATTTTTATATAATTACTTTTTTATTTAGATAGATTTATAAAATACATTTAAATTTAGCAAAAAACAGCCAACAATATTTATCGAAATTCTATTAATAATACTGTTTTAAATATTTTGAATGCTTGTATTTGTTGTAATATCACAACTTTTTCATAAATAACAAAGTATTGAATATCTACTGATATCATTTACATTAATTTTATAATTCAAAACTTAGATTTACAAAATAAATTTAAATTGAATGCAAAATTTACCAAATATTTACCAAAATTCTATTAAGAATATATAGAACTCATATATTTACTTCTATATAATCTTTTGTTTATTTAAGATATTAAAAATCTACTCATAATACTAAGTTAGCTAATATTTACAAAGCTTCTAATATTATTATTTCTTCTGAGTTTTATCAGGAATCTTAAGCCTAATAAATGAGATATTGAGCGAACAGTCCCAGTCAGTTTTCCAAGCTATTCGCAAACTGCGCAGCTTAGAGCAGAACACAAATAATCCATGCATAGACCTATAATTTTGACCAGACTAAGCGCGCGGAGCAAAAGATTCAGTGATAACTATAAAGAGTCTGTAAGCACCCAGTCGGTGCTCCCCAGCTGCGATCGTAAAGCGTACAATGGCTTTCGTTGCCCCATCAAAGAGGCGAGTGCGAGCGAGCGCCCCGGCACGATCGACAATTTGTCCCTAGTTAATTTTCATTGAATGGTCGCAGTAGAATTGCCCCAAGCTGAAGACGCTTGGAATTTTATCAGGAAGACTGTATCGTCGAGAGCCCGGTCAGGCCTGCTAACAACTTACCGAAGACAGAGCTAGCGAGAGAGAAAGGGAGAGAGAGGGAGAGATGGGTGACCGGAGAGTGGGCCGTAACAAATATATGTAGTACCATAACATAAATTTAAATGATAATAGCGAAAACATACATTGCCAGATACTTTGTTGCTAATTGCAGGCGAGGACGACTTTTGCTCTAATTGAAATACAACACATAGCCAAACCACATAGGTAGCTAGGAAAGATCTTACTGGCGCTGGAGGGAGACCGGGAGCGGGAGCGGCGTGGAAGAGGCCTGAACTTGTTTCTCTTTTGGCGCTACGCTAACTAGACGCCATTTATCATTCCGAACTGGGAAAACTAGATTTTTTTCGTACACACAGGCTGACCGAGTTGCTTGGGAGTTCCGCTCGGGAGGCCCCTCCTAAGTTTTTAGAGAAAAGATTAATTTTAATTACCGCATGTCGATGTCACCACAAGCCGAAAGCTGTCTTATCTCCCTGCCCGGCTCTTTAATCAATAATATACGTAACTACACCATATACATATGTATGTATGTATGTTTGAAAACTAGAGAGCAGAGAGATTTCAAGCAACGAAATCAACCTAGATTTCTACACTCTCATAAAGTACTCCAAGACTTTTAACTGGGTACAGGTTTCAGCCTCACAGACCTACAGATTTGTTCATAAAGTACGTTTAGCTTAGTATGTCCAGAAGTATTGTGGGAGAGTAAACAAATTCACAAGTGAAAACCAAAAATATTCAAAAACCAAAAAAAAAGGAAAAATAAAAACAAAATTGTTGCATTATATATTCCAATTCGTTAGCCAAATCAGCAGGAAATTATGGCATCGCGTACAAGTTACTTTAACAGCTACGAACCAAAATTGCGAAATCCGAGTGTTACGTTCGACTCGACGGCCCTGCATGTGCAGCAAATCGAGAACCGCATGCGAAGATTGGCGCAGCAGTATCGGATATTGAAACGTAGCGCCAACGAGCTGAGGTCCCTCAAGCATGGCAGGACGTCGAACGAGAGCCGTTTGAACGCCCAACAGGATTACAGATTGCCGCCGCGTAACGCTCGTCTATATGCGAAAAGGTTGTCGCAGCTGCTGCAGGATTTCCCGCGAACCAGAAGGGAATAGCAGGGAGTGAAGAATTACTCGGACGAGCATTGAGCAATAGACGATCCACTCAACAAGTTTTACTTTTACGATTGCGGCAGACTGGAAGGGTATTCGCGTATTCGCGCGATTTCGTAGTTTTGGACCAGGTTTAGTTGTAAATGCATTTGGCTATATACGATTAAATTCATCAATGTTTGGCTAGCGCGAAGAATCGACAGCGTGAAAAGGCGTGTTTTTCTTAAAGCTTGCCAGACTGCGCCCCTTCCACCCCTTCCCTTTCGTTGACGTCACGTGCCCTTGACCATGGCATAAAGATGCGAAGTGCTGCGCCCTGGTGGCATTGCGACAGGCCAGGGCGGGGTAGGGTAGGGCAGGGCAGGCCACGGAGTGAGAGTGTGTTGTGGCAGGGGGTGTTTAGGAACAGGAATGTGCGCAACAAAACAGAAATGCCAAGAAATAAGACAAACACAAAGGAACACAGCCGACGCACACACACACACACACACACATTCAGGCTCTCCACACTCACACAGCTGAGATGTAAATGACGCTGCCAACTCGCTGACGACCCATATCCACACTTACGTATTGGAGACCCAATGGATATGCTGCCGTCTCTCTCCCGCTCCCGCTCCCGCTGCCACTGTCTGCCTCCCTCTCTGTTGAGCTGCTTCAGCATTAGCAGCTACTTTGCATGCAACAATGTGCAGGCGACTTCAGTCTGACAATTATCAAGCAGTGGTAGTGGCTCATAGCTCTCTTCGGCAGCGTCTGCTCAGCTCTCCTCTCCTCTCCTCTACTCTCCTCTCTCCTGCTGTTATGCCTTGCGTTTCCTTTGTGCCCCACTTGGAAATCACTTGCGCTTTTTTATGCATTCATCAAAACGAAAACAATACGAGCGCAACATCATAAAAAAAATCTAAAGATTCAAGCATGACTAAAAGACGTGAGAAGTAACTGGAGCAGACACTGCGTAATACTCTGTAATGCAGAATAATTCAAATACGAATTTAATGTGGTATATACATAAATACATTATACTTTTATCTAATCACTAATTTGAACAATTAATAATAATGCTAGCATCCTATTTATAATAGTTGCCATAATAATAGAAAATAATACAAACACGAATTTAATGTAGTATATACATAAATAAATATACTTTTATTTAATCACTAATTTAAACAATTAATACTAATGCTAGCAACATATATATACTATTTGAAATATTTTGTAATGCAGAATAATACAAATAATGTAGTATATACATGTATACATACCATATATTATTTTCTAATCAATAAGTTAATATAATAATTGACAGCAATGCTAGCACCCTATATATAATAGTTGCAATAATAGTGCAGAATAATACAAATACGAATTTAATATAGTATGCACATAAATACAGAAAGTATTTTCTGATCAATAACTTAATAAAACAATTAATAATAATGCTAGCATGCTATATATAATAATTGAAATAATATAAAAACTAATTTAATATAATATCTACATATATACGCTTATTTTTGTTTTTACAAAATTTGAGTAAAGTTATACCGTACTGAACTAGTCACTAATTTAATAGCATAAATAATAATAATTAAATTAGTTTTGAAACAAGTTTAGACAGCAAACACCCTTTCCCGTTGCGTTGCGCCCACAGGGTATGCTGTAAAAACGCAGTTCACTTGAGATTCAGTTTTGGTTTTTGTTTTGCCTCGCCTTTTCGTTGCCTGCGCTTTGTCTGCAGGCGAAGGCAAAACCACAAAACTAAACACGAACTGAATGCAAAATTCGCAAGCATGCGTCATTAAACGCCGCTGCTGGACGGCGTGCAAGGGTCTGCCGGGCGGGAGGAGGCAGCACAAAGAGGAATTGCTCGCCGTTTCGGGGCACGCTGCGTCGTTCGGTCATTAAGTGAGTCAGTCAGTTGGCAATGAGAGGAAGGGAGTGTAAGAGAAGCAGCCAAAGAGACAGGCAGAGAGAGAGAGAGAGAGAGAGAGAGAGAGAGAGGGGGAGGAGGGGCGCAACAGGAGTCGCCGCTGCAGCGTTGACGCCTACGCAGACAACTCCGGCACAAAGAGCATGCAGCAAGAGGCGTAGGAGAGCGGCTGAGGGAATTGGGCAGTTAGCAGGCCTAACGTCTGGGCTCGTTAAAAACAATCAGCCTACAGTTCTGTGGGGTAGGGGATCGGCCCAGTCGTTATGCAGTAGCTGTGAAGGCGACGCTTAGTCATTAAAATCTATACATGTTTATGTTGTTCTCTACGTCTCCACTAACGCTCTCTTCGTGTCTGGTCGTGTGCGTGTGTGTGTGTAGACAGTAGATGCATGCCATGTTGATAGGAGCTGAAACTGCAACAGCTTAAATTAAGTTAAATTAAGTTAAAGGCATTTGGAATAAAAACACAAACGATTTAACTTATATTGCAAGAATATTTAACAGTAATATAAAAACATGCTCCGATATTTGCGTATATCTCAGTAGCAGTAGCACTCAGAAGGTTTATGCTCTTTCCGCTCTCTTTGAACTGCAGCTTTATTGTGCCTTAAGAGAGATCATCACCATAAATAATTCGAACAGACGAGAATACATATGGGAATTCGATCGTGTTTATATAATTAATTTTCTATTTAATTTAATTGTATTTTTATTTATTATTTATTTGTTATTTATTTATTATTTATTTGTCATTTATTTGTTATTTATTGATTACTATTTATTATTTATTATTATTTGTTAATTATTTATTAATTATTTATTTATTTTCTAATAAAGAGTATTCTATTTAATTTAATTTTATTTTCATTAATTTTTTATTTATTTTCTTATACAGGGTGTTCTATTTAATTTATTTTATTTTTATTTAATATTTATTTATTAATTGTTTATTTTTTATTTAGTATTTATTGTTTACTATTTATTATTATTTATTTATTTATTTACTTATATAGAGTTTTATATTTAATTTAATTTTATTTTTATTAATTTTTTATTTATTTTCTAATACAGGGTATTCTATTTTATTTAATTTCACTTTTATTATTTATTTATTATTTATTTAGTATTTATTGCTTACTATTTATTATTTATTATTATTTATTTATTTTCTTATACAGAGTATTCTATTTAAATTAATTTCATTTTTATTAATTATTTACTTATTTTCTAACATAGGGTATTGCACGGCCGTTCAGTCTCGTTGGGCACGTTGTCGTTCACTTTGTATGTCACGCCGGCACACACATACATACATAGTTTTTGTTCCTTTTGTGCCAACTCCCCCACGGGCAACAGAGACCAACAAACATTGCAGCAACAACAACAACAACAGCAACAAAGTCTCGCCAACTGCAGTTACTCCTTGCTGTAGCTGTTGCTGTTGTTGCTCTGCTCGTTTTTTGTGTGGATTTCACTTTTTTAGTTATTGCCATTTATTTTATTTGCAATTTTGACTTGAACTTTTTTAGCGTCCCTCTTCGCTCTGCACTACGGCGCGACGAGTGCGAGGGGATGAGAGCAGCGCATTTCATTTGTTGTTTTATTTATTCGCAGCTGTGTGAGTAAGTGAGTGTGAGTGTGTGTGAGTGTGTGCAATGCAATGACCTCGAACTTCGTTTGCTGTGTGCATCTTTGGAGTTGTGCTTGTTGTTCTTGTTGTTGTTTTTTTCGGCATTTTATTTTTGCATTTGCCCGCTGGGCTATTTATTGGCTCTTGACTGTGGTCCGGTTTAGTTGGTCAGCCAAACGGCGGCGTGTGGATCGCATTGGATTTTGTGGGCCAAAAGGTTGCGCGCCGACTAAGTAAACTTTTTATCTTCTGCTCTGCCTCAGTCGCAGTACTTCAATTGACATGCCTGCAGGTGGACAAGAACTTTAACTAAAAGTGCGATAGCATTGAGTGGGAAGAGAGGAAGAGCGAGGGAGAGAGAGAGAAGGTGAGGAAGAAAGCGCACGGAGGCTGCAGTTAACTGCAACGTAGCTGTGTGTGTGTGTGTGTAAGAACATCGCTTTTGGCAGCTGTCTTTATGTAGGCAGAGAGTGGCAGAGAAAGAGACAGAGAGAGAGTGATAAAAATAGACAAAACGAACTGTCAAATTATGCTGGCAAGTTTGGCGCTGCATAAAGTTTTCTTAAGCTTGCAGCTCTGCAAACTCTTAGCCAGTTTTGACTACGATAATACTTTTTTTTGCCATAAAAATCAATAAAATGCTCCTGTTTAAAAACACACACACAACTACTACCAGTGCAAGAAAATGCACAGACACAGACAGCCGCACTCAACCCTTTGCACAGACACAGCAACCATTAAAAGAGGCAATAAAAACTGCAATAATACTTGCCTCTGTATGCGTGTGTGTGTGTGTGTCTGTGTGTAAGTGCAAAAAAGAAACTCCACTGACGCAGCAGCCACTGCTGCCACTGCTGCTCCAACGAGTTGTCTCTCGGTCTCACGCGCTCACTCTCTCGCTCTCACACATACAGATGCAAACGCCCCCAAGGTGCAGCCGCATGTAGTTGAGAGCGCAGCAACTCGTTCGCTCGCGTGCAGTCGCTGCGCTGTTCGCTGCGCTCTGCCCGCAGCGCTGTCGACGCTGGCAGCGCACAACGCTGAGGCGGCAGTGGCGGCGGCAACATATTGTGGTCGCTCTCGAAATCTAAATTTCAAGTTCGTCTCCTGCAATTTATCAGAGAATTCTGCTGTGCCTTCACCCCTGCCCCTGTAGCATAACAGCACTTCTCTCTCTCTCTCTCTCTCTCTCTCAGTCTCTTGTAGGCCACCCGCTCATCAGTCGGTTAATTTCTGCTTCTATCCTGTGGCTCGTTTTATGGGCAAGCGCAGACCTTCCAAATTCTGGTTGAAAACGAAACCGGATTTCTTTTTGCTCGTATTGCTTACTCTTTCGCACTCGTGCCGCCGACTTTTTTACGGTTTGCTTTTATTTTTTAGAAGTTTGTCTTGTACTCGACGCCGTTTTGTTGTTCTCTTTTCACATTTGACTGAGTTTTCGGAATGCAGTTTTATTGTAGTATTTCACCTTATTTCGGTTTATTTTGTTCCTTCCCGCAATTTGCTTTTAATTTCCCTTCTCTTCGTTTCCGTGTAGTATTTTGCATAGCTTCGCTGTAGTTGTAGTTGTAGTAGTAGCCGTAGTAGAAATACCTCGATTAAAAGGAGTTAAAAATAACTTTGTTTTGGTTTTGAAACGAAAACTGGTTTCTACCTCCCTCCCTCTATCTCTCTCCCTCTCTCTTTCATTCTTTGGGGTATGCCGGGAATTTCTTGAATGAAAAGCCAGAAGTGGTTAAACAGCGCACAGAGCAGCCTTAGCCTGGAAATACTATAGGCCCTAAGCAAAGATATGAATGAGAAGGGCTCGAGGAAAGCCTTGTGTAACTTGGCCAGCGTACTAGCCTCAAGGAATGCACGCAGTGCAAAAGCTTCAGAAAACATTCAATCTTACAATCATAAAATCTCTCAGAATATAATCCATGATCTCCTGCTAAAGCCAATATTCAGAGTTAGCCAAGTATATTCCAGAATATACTCCATGATCATCTTCTGCTAATGCCAAAATTATAAAATAACCCAGAATATATTCCATAATCTTCTGCTAAAACCAAGCCAAAGATCATGAAATATCCCGGAATATATTCCATGATCTTTGGCCTAAGCAGAATGTAAGTAGCGCTGGAAATAACGTGGTGACTACTCTAGGTTAAGTATGGCAACATGTCAATGTTAAGATCTACACAAAAATGCCATCGATTCTACGGTGTCGTCGTTTATTTATTCAGTTTCAATTTTTTTACTCGGACAGTACCCTCTCGTTGCGTTTAATTGAAAAGATTTCGTAACCTTTGGTTTGATGTCTCACTGCGTAGAGTATGCCCGGTTTGTAGAACGCAAAGAAAGAACCGAGGCACTAAGCCCAGTTGCATCCACTGGCCCAAGCTCTGCCTATCATATATGCTGAGCAGTACGTCGAGCCTCTTGATTGTTTCGGTATCTGTCTCTCTGTTCTCGCTAGGTGGCAGACGCCGGACCCTGATGAGAAGAAATGCCGAGGTCCTGGTCACCATCGTACGACAGAGTTTCGGTAATAATAAAGCGATGGTCCAAGGAACCCTTGAAGTACCGCTGATAGTCCTGCACGCAGAGCTGGCGCGGTCTCATTATCGGCTGCAGCGGTTCGATGCGAAGGGGCTTGAATTTGCCGCGCAGTGGCAGCGGCAACGGCGCTACGTTCGGGTCATCGGAGTCAAGGGAGTTTACACACAGGTCGACATTGAGATTGCAACTGTTGGTAAAAATTTCACGCACAAAATTCTTGATAAGGTTAGGCCGCATTTTGGATCTGACGTAAAGACGAAAATTTCGAACACAAACAAAAAAAAAGCAGAAAACACAAACGTTGATTTGGGTAAAAGTGAGCGACACGACGAGAAAAGGACAGCAGGGCGTACACAATGTTCGGAAGGCTTGCTGAGACTCATCTGAGACTTCGATACATACTACGGAGTACAGTTCTATATGTAAATATCATATAAATATATTCTTGATCTAAGTGTGAAATGATTTAAAATTTAAGTTCCAAAGTCATTACAAAACTTTTTAATATACAGTTTTCATCTTGTTCTACAGTTCTCTTCTAGATGCATTTTCTGCATTTACATATATATTCCTATTCCATCTCCATTTCTGAGAAATTTAAAAAGAAAAGAACTGCAGTCAGGCCACACACAGTGGTATATAACTAAACCCTATCGCTTCATCAACTAGCAGTCACTGCTTGATATAAAACAGCCCCACGGGAACTGTAATTTGCGAATCTGCCGTAACCCCATTATTTGATTTTGCAGCATTGAATCGAAGCAATTGAAAAGCCAATTATCACATAATTTGGAAGACGAGAATTTATTGCTTTTCGTTTACCGATCATCAGTTGAGGACAAACACAGAATTCGATTTGGCCAATTGGCCAGGTCTTTGCGATCTTTTCCCGAGACGATGAACGGGGAACGATGTACGCCAATGCGAGGAAGAATCGTACATGTAATCTGCGTAATTGATGCTCTCTCTGAAATGGGGGGCCATAAGCAAAATTGGCAAGCAGAGAATGAGACCGAGTCCGAGATGGGACCCTACAATTTCCGATCATTTATAGAGCACACCTTGTTGACTTATTTGACTTCTGGTCGCATGGATTTCCAACTCCATGTGAGTCAGTCGACGTCCGATGCGCTCGCGCATCGACTGCAGTGCCATCATATCCTTGAAGGCCTTCTCGCGATCGATCAACGTCTGGTTGTACCTGCTGTAGAACTCCTCGAGTTTGTCGTCCAACCTACTGATCTTCCGCTCCATGCCCTCAATGTCGTTGGTCAGTCGCTTCGAGTGTTTTACGAGCGTACTCAATGGCTCCATAATCGTCTCATAATCCTGATCAACCTGATCCAGATCTTCGGTTTCCAAAGCCGTCGGACGATTATCGTTGTTGCTGCTTTGATCCTGCCTGTTGTTCACATAGTAATCGTGTACTTTGAGTAGATTCCCACGGAACTCCTGCCAATTGATGCACTGATGATCGGTCTCCATTTGCGAGGTGAATCGATTAATATCCTTGATAATCTGCGACATATTCGGGGGATTAGCCGTCTTGGGCTGCAATGCCTGTCGCTCCTTCACCCACGACTCGAGCATGCCCTTCTCCTTGAGCACTTCTTTAAGATGAGCTGAATTTACATGCTCACACATTTGAAGTACGTATGCCTCGGCACCTTTTGTATGGTAGTCCCCGGTTTTATCCAAGCTTCGCAGAATTCCTTTCTGAAGAGGGCGTTTTTTTTTTTAACAAAAATTCAACTATTAAAATACACCCAAAACCAACCTGCATCAATATGCCCTTGGACCGTGCATATTTGGCATCCAATATCAGATGCTCGGCAAATTCATCTCTAGTCTGCTGTACCAATTCTTCAACTCTTCTATTTAGCATAGAATCGCCAATAAGTTCGCCCGGATAATTAATGAATTGCCTAATACCCGTCTGCGGGATCAGGTTGCGTATATATACAAATATATATATAGAGCTATATCTACCCATATCTTACCTCTATGAGAATTCCTTTTTGCAGCACTCGTCTGGGCCCCGAGTTCTGCTCCGCAGTCATCTCGTCTCGGCTTTGCTGTAGTCTTTCTTCGTATCTTGTCATTGAGACCGTCTCGGATTTCTTGAAGTCGGCACCCATATTCAGAAAAAATTTATAAAACAAACAATTTTGGAAAGAATTTTCGGGATAAACGTTGAAAGTATGAGAAATTTGAACAATCAGACAACTTTCGCATATACAAAAAGTATAGAAAAGTGTAGGGAAACTAAAAAATATATAAATACTGAACTTTTAATGAAAATAAACTAAACTTGTTTTCAAAAGTGTTTCGTTCGATTTGCAGAGCATAAAAGTCAAGAAGCTATTGAAAAGAATAAAGACTCGCTTTAGTGCGATTTTGGAGCATTTATTACAGACTTTTTCCCAGAGTAAAAAAACAATATTTTCCTAAAAAGTGAAAAGTAGAGCAACCCATTGTAGGGAACTTCCTAAACGAAGTATAAAGAAAATTCGTTCTATTTTCGCGAGTCGCATGTCAGTTTCTTTTTGAATTAAGTCAAAACTGAACAAGACGCTGTTGGGAAGCAGAGGACCCAATTGTAGGGTGCGATTTCTGTGACAAAAACTGCGCCATAACGAAGGGACGCACAGGGTTGCCGCCCGCCTTTAAATGCCATGGGTGTCACCCAGTGCGCCTGTGGTACGCTCGCCGCGAGGGGAGCAAATGAAGTTCGCGTTGCTTCAACGCATTAGCGTAACCGATAATTTAAGGCATCGTAAACACGTCGTAAATTTTGCACAAGCAAATTTAGGCTTTAATTTTCTATAAAAGACAACGAAGCAGCGGCAGCCACAGCAGCTTCTCGTCTCGGTTGGGGCAACGTTAACCATCGTGCAGCTCCTCCTGCCAGTTGCACCTCCCCCCTCTCGGCCCGCTGTAACTGCAGCACGTAATTACAGGCCATTAATTTTTGTATGTTGCTGCTGCTTCTGCTGCTTCTTCCACTTGGCGCATGCATGATAAGTGCCACTTGCCCGGCCCACAGACTCCAAGAACCCGAGCCTGCAGTCCGCCCTCCCCTCCCCTGGCTGTATTTGCTTTGATGAAAATGTTTCCCATTTCTTGGTTTCACCTTTTCTCTCCGTCAGCTTCTCAGTTTCGTAGCTTCTGCGCTCTTTGTCGAGGTGTAACCTATATTTTTCTGTTATTTTTAATTAGAGCCTGCTGCTCTCTCTCGCCGTCTGCGTGCTTGATTATTGTGCAGCATGTGGCAACAACACGTTGCCTGCCTGCTTGCCTGCCCGCCTGCCTGCATCCCCCTTTCGCACTCTCTGTCTGTCTGTCTGTCTGTCCCTCTCAGCTGGCATTCCAGCTTGTAATTACATAACCTGCAGCTGGAACTGGCACTGCCTTATCCCGCACATTGCCTTTTGATGGGTTAATCAATTTATTTAAATGCCAAATGCTAATGAGCCTAATTGCAGGGTATCCTGCAGTTGTTATCCTCTCCAGCCGCTGGCAGCTTAAATGCTCCTGCTCTGGGAAATGAGATGCGGCTGCAGATTGCGTAAATCGGAATGCTGGAAGCGCAGTTAAGTTAAGTCTGTGATTTAAATAGTTGAGATGCTAAAGAGATCGGATTAATGACGGAGAATGCCGGACTAGACCACTGCTGGCGGTTAGTTCAGAGAGAAATTGAGACATTATGCACGATCTTTTAATAAGAAGGAATATGAGAGTAAATAAATGAGTAGAAGTAAAAGACTCGACTATTAGATACCATTTACCCAGCTTGTCCGCTTCAAGCTAATTTTAACTACAATATTTCTTTTGATAATCAAACGTTTACTGAATTTATATTTCGTTTTCACTGGAACTATAATTTAAACCGATATTCAACAATATCTAGCAAAGGTTACACCAAAGGAGAATCTTGTAGCTGCCATACTTGCCTTAACAATTGAGAATGAAATTTAAAAAACTTATTTTGGCCAAATGGACTCGGTTATTAAATGCTGTACAAGAATATATATACTTGATAGGGCTATGCACGTCTCCTTCTGCATGCTATATACATTTGCATGAATAGAATATACTAATATGCTATTTTTATAATTTTTAATGTCTTTATGGTATTATATAAATATGATTATGCTTTGCTGTACGCTATTTTTATAATACAAATAAAATAAAACAGTGGTACAAATTATAAAAAATAAGAGACTAAAAAAATGTGTTGCTAGTTTAAGAAAACAATACAAATAAAAAAAATGTATTGCTTATTTCATAAATAATAAAAATAATTTAAAATTGTATTGCTATATTGAAAAAAATAAAAATTAAAAAAAAAAAAAATTTTTTGCGTTACCACAATTCTCTCGCAGCCGGTAGGATTCGAACCTACGCTCCCAGAGGGAATCTGATTTCTAGTCAGACGCCTTAACCGCTCGGCCACGACTGCCTGTTGACAAAGAGCGTCACTTTAGCGCATATTAAGAGAGGCCAAGCATATTTTATGTATAGATAAAGAGAAATCTCAAGTGGGTCACTTTGCTGCCGAAGACGTAGGCAAACCAAAAGCCGAAAACAATGGAAAAAAATTAAAAAAAAAGCGAGCGGGAAACTAAGCGAAGCGGGAAGAGAGCAGCGGCGGGAGAGTGTGACGCAGCAGCGGCCGCCAATCGGCTGCAAATCAAGGCGTCAATTAAGCGACGAAACGCCGTCGGCTGGACGCAGCAACAAAAAGGTGGAGCCAAGCAGCCTGCCCATGCACACGATCGGACTCTGATCTTGCCGAGGATCGCGCGCACTACTCTCCTTCGAGTCTACCAACACATTTCTAGCTCCCGACTCTCCCAACGCTCTCTCTCTCTCTCTTTCTCTCTCTCTCTCTTGCACCTGCATTTAATTTTAATTTTATTTTCTTTTTTTATCTGACGGCGTCGGCAATTCGCTTTGAAGACGTTCAGTCAAGCGAACCGCCTCCTAAGTCGGCGCTGTTGGGGCCCCAAGCTTAGATATTGATAAAGTGTTAACGGCCTGCATTGATTGCTGGATAGCAGCAGCAGCACCACCACCAGCAGCAGCAGCAGCTCGAGCTGCAGCTGAATTTGTCGCCAGTTTGATGGAGCTGCATTTCAGCAGTTGTCATCGGGCTCGCCTGATAAATCGACGCCAGCGACTCGCTGTGATCGATTGCCCGATAACCCCGAGTGTGCTTCATTATCGTCTTCAACTCGCCAAACACGCTGGGCAACTGCTGAGCTAGGCGTTTGCCTAATCTCAGCAGCAAGCACTTCCCAATGTTGTTTAATATCTTCGATTTCCGTTTAATACATTTATTTCCAGTAATAATACTCAGGCTATCTCTACAATAATTCCAACTAAATGATAGTTCCAAATTTTAGTAAATTTAGACTTTTACATTATAGCTATGAGTATGAGTTTCTGTAAAAAAAACTTTATGCATTACCAACTTTTGCCACTATATCTCAACTGTAGCTAAATATATCAATGATTTTCATATAATGTATACAATCTTAAAGATTTCCATGAGGAGTAAATACTTATGCCTACGAACTTCGTCTCGATCAAGTTATTCCGCTTTTCACATAGGCAAAATCCGATCAAAATGTATGCTAAGATTTCTATATCTAAAATAAAATTTTCAAATCGGCAGGACAGTAGCTACTTTAAAACTGTATAGTTGTGTATGCATGTGTATGGTAATAATCGAATAAATCTAATGAAAGCAGTTTTTTCTACCATTTGCAACCTTTTACTACCAAATAAATATGTTTTATTTACGCCGCACAAGCTCAATTAAAATTCTATTAGGCATAACTCTGCAGCTTCCACACAAAGTCGTAGAAAGTCTCCTTAAGTGCCATAAACAACCACAGCAGCGACACATCCCATATATGTATGTAGGTGTACCATACATCGCTCAGGCCTAAGCTCCCTGCAACTGCAACTGCAGAGGCTACTGCTAATTGGTTTGTCTTCAGCTAAGCGAAGGCTGTAAAAAGTTCAGATCGTTAACCGTTAGCACGATGAGGCGGCATCGGCTGCGGCTGACGACCTAACCCAAATACCAACGCATTGTCCAGGCTAATGAGCTGAGCGCTTAATCGTCCAGCTCCAGCTGCAGGTACAACTCACTCCGTCGACTGCTCAGCTGCATTCCTGCAATTCATTGTCCATAACAAAAGTGTGCGCAACTTTAATTTTCCGACGCGATAAATCAAATCTCCCGAAGGAGAGACAGTGAGAGAGTAACAGAGAGCGGGAGAGAGACAGCAAGACAGTGCTAAATGAAGTAGTTAGCCCGGTGTGGAGCCGCAGCCGGCATCCCATTCATCATCATCGAAGCTGGACGGGAATTCAATTCACGCCTGCCCAGAAATGCCTTTGACACACGTCCCGGATCAGGCCAAAGAGAGAGAGAGAGAGAGGAAGGCGTAGGGAGACAGTAAAGTAGAGATCGACTGAGCTTGAGCGAGATCTTGCAATTGTGTGGCGCATGAGGCGATAATTAGCGCGCAATTGTCGTCGTCATCTTCTGACTGCAGACTCTGGGCTAGATCCTAGTCCCAGTCCCCAGTCGATCGGTCTTTTCTCTCTTTCTCCCTGTCTGCCTCTCGCTCTGCGTCTGTTGTCTCCAGTTGTACGTGACGAGCACTTCAATTGCAGTCAATCAATGACGCAGCTCGAAACTTCACTGATGATCACCTGCGATCACCTGTCATGCCTGTCCCGCTCGCCCTGCCTACCACTCGCTTCCTACCCGTCCCTAGACAATCGCTGCTTGATTATGGGCGCGCCCAATTGTGATTACTCGCATATTTAATGGCTTGATTCTGCGCGCAAGTCCGGTTAGTCGGGCTTCACGTTGAGAGCTTTCGGTAAGCCGAAGATTATCGCGAAAATTGTACAAGTAGAAAGGTTAATGCTTCTTAAGGCAGCTCAACATGGTTAAGCCAGATCTTCTTCAGCTAAGCAAGCTCAGTTTGACTTAGCAGGCAACAGTGCTCAATCCAATCGCGATCGCTTACACTTAAGTCACAAAGCTCGAAAGCCGATAAAAGCTCTCGCTTGAGTTAAACGACTGAAAGTTACTTTTAAGCTAACTAACTAGCTAGTAATCGATCTTGGGGTATTACCTCAGACATCTCAGTTAGATTTCCTATCACGATCGCTTAGACTTAAGACTCGTAGCTCGAAAGCTGATTAAAGCTCTCACATGTTATCTAAACTGAGTTAATCAACTGGCAAATTGACAGTTACTTAACGAATTCTTAGCTGAAACTGATCACAATTGTAAGATTTCGAGGTTTTATCTTGAATCTGGTGTCGATCAGGTTTTTAAGTCGTCTTCCCGACTGACAAATGATGTCCAAGAGTATTTCGCACTGTTGCATCAAACAAAATGACACTAGAGAGAGTCTAACACTCACACACAAGGCAGACACACACACACACACATTATATATATATATGGGTTTGTGTGTGTGTATGTACATAAATGGGGACCGGTGTTAGGTGTCAGTTATAGGCACCGACAACTGTCAATGATAAGACCACACAAACTGACATAGAAAACGCCGCAGACGCGCGCCTCGCCACGCAGTTTTTCAATTAGCAAGTGGCGCGAAAGAGACACTTGTACAGGGGACTAGCGAGGGAAAGAGAGAGAGAGCGAGTGTGTGAGAGAGGGGAAAAGCGGGTAGATCGACTTGCGTGCTCGCAGCAATTTCTGGATGGGGAACTCCATAACAAGTTGCTGGAATTTTGCAAGGTACATGCGATAATTGTGAAATTGCCTTCTTGCAATTGCAACTGGAATTCTGTTTTACATAATTGTATTAATAGTCGCTTGCCACGATACGCTGGTATTAAGAACTGAACCCCCGCCCGCTCTACCACGTTCTACTTATCCTAACTCGCTCTCAGCCTTAACCTCATTCTGCTTAATCGCCTTGTCGTATTATGAACATAACAGCTGAGCTGTCAGTTTGATTAAATTCACGTTGTTGAGTCTATAAGAAAACTGCAGAAAAATACCAAGATAATACTAATAGTATACAATACGAAAATATGATAGAATACCAAGAAAATGCCGAGGTAATGCCATTGAAATTGTTAGAAAATACCATACAAATTGCTAGAGAATATCTTGAAAATACATATCAAGGATATAAACAGAAAATACTAAGAAAATACCTGGAGGATTCATTGAGAATACCCTTAAAAACACCTAGAGTATAACTTAAAAGAAAAACTGGAATAAACGTAGAAAATATTAGGCAAATACCAAGGAATTTAAATAAGAAGTAAGAAATTAACAATAAAATATGAAAAAGAAAATAGAAATTACCTGGAAAATACAGGAATATACTCTACTTTTAGATCCACACCTTAGATTACCTACAAACAATTTGCTCCTCACATTCGCGTGCCTGCCTGCGTCTCCGCCCCGTGTCGATCACACGCCCATCGCCATCAGAGTCTCACTCTATAGACCACACCCTGCTCCGTGCTAGCCCTAATTAGCCACTTGCCTGCCGCCTGCTGCTGGGCCCCACGTGACACGTGTCTCTCGTGTTAACTCAAGTGTTGCCAGCGGCAAATGCGAATGCGGCTTTTGGTTTTGTCATTCGTTTCGCCTCGCTGCCGGCTTTGTTATCCGAGACCGCCGAGACGAACGACACAACCTTGAGCCAGCCCTATGCAGCCCGTCCCGGTGTCCATTCCCCTACTCATGCGAGTCCCTGACATTTCTCCTTTCCGGTTTGCTGCATTGCGTCGACGTCATTTCTCCTGCTGCTGCACTTTTCTTAATTAAAGAGAGCACGCGTAGCGCTGTTCTCTCGCTCTTGTCGAGTGTTGTGTGCCCTTTTGACCCGGCAGCAGTGCGTCACCTGCAACGTCACATCCTCGCGCTCTCAGCCTACACTTGGCCACTTTGTCGCCTTATCAAAAGCATCAGCTGCAACCTTAAGAGAGGCTCTTAGATTGACTAGGTTGGATGGGTGGGAGAAGAAAAGAAAATGAGAGGAACTAGAGATAGAGCAAGAACTAGAGCTACAGGAAAGGATGAGGAGAAACAGGAATAGGAGGAGAGGAAAAACAAGAGCGAAGGGGAAAGAGCTAGAGATGAAGAGCCAGAGAGGTTGGGTGTGAGAGCTGGGGAAAGAGAACTAGAACTCGATTGAGCGAACTATGTCTAGTAGTGAAGAGGGAGAGGATCAGAGGGAGGACGAGAAGAAGGAACAGGATAAGGGACAGAATAAGGAAAAGGAAACGGATGAAGAAAATGTGAAGAAAGAGGAAATGGAAAAGGCAGAGTTAGAGCAGAAAGGAAAAGCCTAAAGACGACGATCGGGAAAGGTAGAGAAGAGGAGCTGTAGAGCTTAA
Source organism: Zaprionus bogoriensis (assembly GCA_035046045.1). NCBI lineage: Eukaryota > Metazoa > Arthropoda > Insecta > Diptera > Drosophilidae > Zaprionus > Zaprionus bogoriensis. The sequence goes on along the minus strand of JAWNOI010000191.1, from coordinate 1,219,015 downwards.
ACTAGAGAGGCGTAGAGTTAGAGAGCTTGAGCTTAAGATCTGAATGTGAGCTAGAGCTTAAATTAACACGGAAATAGGTTGAGAACAAGGAGGAGGAAGAGAATAAGCAGAGGACGAGGAGGAACAAAAAATTGGATGATCTAGGGCTAGAGTAGAAGAGGTAGACTCAGAGTTGAAGAGGAAGATATAGGTATAAAAGAGAGCTTGGGCTGGAGAGCTGGAACAAGAGGCCGAGAGCCAGACCTAAGACGGAAGAGGAGAAGAAAGAGAAAAAGGACAAGAAGAGGACGAGGAAAAGCAAAGTGAAGAGGATGATCTAGAGTTACAGCTGGCGCTAAACCTGTGCTAAAAAGAAAAAACAATAGAAAGAGGACAACCCCGATGGCGAGGAAAAGGTGGAGGATGATCTAGAGCTAGAACTGAAGAAGGAGAAGAGAAGCTAGAGTTAGAGAGGAAGTGCTGGTAGGTACAGCTATAGAACTTAGGCTTGGAAGCTAGAGCAAGTGAACCTGCTGGGGAGCAGCAGTTTGGCAAATAGAGTTAGATTTAAAATTATATTTAGTACTAGAAATCTAAAGCTATGGCTAGTGCAAGAGCTTTAATAAGTCAAAATACGATTAGTGATACAATAAGAAAGTTCTATGATACTAAAGATCGTCTTGCACGCCATGTTTCATTATTTTATTTGGTTACCCCATTTCTACATCCTGGCCCCGCTTCACCAGTAACATTTTCACAACATTTTCGGCTAATTTACCGCTGCAAGTCGTGAGAAAATTGTCCCACCGACTTTCCACAGAAAAATTTCACTCGAACTTCGTTCAAATCGGCGCGTTCGGTTTTCACCCGATTTGGATTGGATTGGATTGGCGGGTTCATGACACCACGTGGGCAAAGACAACACACACACACACACATACACACAGCATTTGGCGACAAACAACAAGTTGTTGTTTCGGCTGTTGCTGTTCGTTGTTTTCTGTTGATTGCCCGCAACAACATTGCAGCAAATCAGGCAACAGGTTGTCGCGCAGCCCGCGCTTCGCCAGATATCAAATTTCATCTTCAACTGTGGACAGGCAACTCTACAGGACAGATGCGCGGCCTGCGGAGGAGCAGGCTGTGCAAGCAGATGCCAACACAGCGCAAAAGCCGAAATAGTTTCAAGGTTAGTTAAATGCAAACTCGTAATTTAGCAGGAGTTTCTTGTACTATTATTTTTTACTTGTCATTCAGCCGTTGAAAATGGCAAAAATGGTATATTAGTTTTATGTAAATGGCATATGGAGGCGGACAAGCCTTACAAAGTATATATACTCTTGGTTGGCATCAGTACTCAAATCGTTTTAGCTCTGCTCCTCTATCTGTATGTGTAAACACATAGAGATCGGCTATTATAAACGATAGAGAAGTCAAATTTGGCATGAAAGTTCCCATATGGCATACGGAGATTAAGCTTAGTTTAAACGTAAAAAGTCTGCCTCCAAAAATCGATATTTTCAGTATCGTAAAATAAATATATTCAATATTTCACATACGTTTGTAACCAATAAAATAGTCACATGCACTCAACTTTAGCTTTCTTTACTTATTTTAATTTCCTTTTTTTTAAGTTTTTCCTTTTATCAACTCTCAAATAAGCGAAACTCATTTGAGCAAATAAAAGGCGAATGCGGTTTTCACTTGAGGCACGCAAAACAAATTTCTTTCGAGGTTTTTTTTCTTTTTACAAACGGGTATAGTGGTTGACATTAAATAAAAATTGATAACGGTAATATTTGAATATAAAATCCTTTTAAGCCTAGGCTTTTATGTGCTCAAAGCTCTGAATTTTCTAGTTTTTCTTTCTGCTTTTATTTTTGAAATAGATCAAAACTTTCCAGGGTATCGCTTAGTCTAAATTTCCCCACCAACTGCAGTTACTTGTGGTTTTCATAAAATTTTCGCGTGGATTTTCAGACAGCCAAAATGTCTCTCTATATGCGTGTATATGTCTGTGTGTGTGTGCCTAAACCAGATTCTGAAGCTTTCATTACACATTTTCTTTGATTAGCTGCAGCTGGAGTAGAGAAAGAAAGAAGAAGCGGAGAGGAGGGGACATCCCGACAGGTTTGCCCACTCGCCTAAGACGACAGCTAGAGAGCTAAGTGTAACAAACACATACAGGCATACTGCATATGTATATATGTATGTACTTGTATATATAGAATTAAAAATCTCAAATCTCACAAATCACGCACATAATGCCTGCCGATTGTTCCAATAGATTTTCTTATCTGGGAAATGCAGCGGAGCTACAGACGCTGACCTCTGGCAAGAGTAACGATAAGCACTTCTGGACTCGAGATTATTGCAAACTTCTACCGCGCCTACTCTCTACTATTTCCTTTTCCCTTTGACTTTTTCCCCCGCCCTGTGCCTTTTCTTTGCATTAATTACAGGGGCCATAAAAAAGAGTCATTTATTAACAATTTCATTATTAATCGACTGCGATGACACGAGGAATGCGACAAACTGAACAAAAACCAAGTCTCATTACGCATGCAGGTTTTTGCCCTACAAGCCGTAGTATCCATAGATAATCACTCCTAATAGCTCTCATCTGGTAAGTAAAGGTGCTTCTTAGAGTTATTGAAGAGTGTAAGTAGTTGAGACACCAGCAAATGGGTTTTATTTCACATTACTTATGTGCATGGTTAAGGTCTGAGCTTAAAGGTGCTTTTGCAAATGTAACATAATATTGATTGTAGGAATACAAATTTATATTCTTTCAATAAAAATAACATAAAACTTATTTTACTAGACTATTTTTAAATTTCAATAGATTTAGAATAAATAATATAAGGAAATCTAATTGTTTTAATTAAATATACAACTTGTTTAATTTAATCAATAATATACTATGCATTATTAAAACATATATTTATGTAGATTACATATTCAACGACAGTCTGTTCACTATATAATATTTTTACCCAAGAGTATCTACAAAATTGTAAAAGAATTTTGCGTTAATTTTCTTTCTGCACCGACTTAAATAATTTATGCGCTTAATAGCAATTATTTCAGTTATTTATGCAAATGTCAGCCTATTTGTGCACTTTTTAAACTAATAAATAATTAATTAATGGACGCCCAAACCTTATTATACAATATGTGAAACAGAAAACAGAATTTGTATACCAACAAAGGCGCACTGCAATTTATTTTGTTTTATTTAATTCGCAATCATAAATTTAATTTATGGCAAAGCGCGAGCACATCGCACGCGTCATTTGTATGCAGCGCGCGGCCCGCGGCGAAGAAAATTCAAATAAATAATAATAAATAATATACAAATAAGAAATGCGACAGACCGCGACCAACCGCAACAGCGGGCAGTAAATAAACCAAACCAAATAAAAAATGCCAGACAACAATTAATAAAATTTTCAAGCTGCAGAAATGCAAAATGTTTGCGCATCGCAAACAAACGGCTCAGCCCCCCGATTAAGATTACAATGCGATACATACGATATGATTATGTGCTTATGGCACGAACTGTCGGATATATGAATATATATAAGTTATGCAGTAGTTGCGATACAGCCAAGACTTTCTATTCAATCGCTGAAAATGTTGAGCGGACTTTAGAGCGATCATATTGATCTTGCTTTAAAGTTTATGCAGGGAATTAATGGTATCTGTCAGTATAACAGTCATTTACCAGTATAGAACAATCAGCTATTTCTAATAATTCAATTCACTAAAAATATTTGAATAATTTTTTGGGAAACATGAAAAGCTTAAACATTATATTTAATAATGTATATATAGCATTTATAGCATTTACCTGTCAGTCAATAATTACACAAATTTTAATTAAGACCAAAATACAGTACGACTATATGCATAATAATATATATTAAAATTACAGTTATTTAATTAATAATACTTCCAATTAGATCAAACAGTTAAGAACCTTTTTGAAAAAAATATTGAAACATTCGAAAAACTAAAGTTTTATAGAATATATTATCTGGTTCAATAGTATGCTAAATATGTAAGCATTTTTATATAGTCTGAGAAAAAACCCGGAAGTCATTGAATGGGCTAAAAAATAAAACAGATCTTAAGTTACTTGAATATTATAATGAGTATTTTGGCATGCTGTTTATAACTTAATCAGTAGTAGTTCTAAGCTGTACTTTAAATCGTAGGCCTCCCAGTGCTCATCCGTTTGGAGGCCTTTGACTGGCCGGTACACACATATGCACATATGTTACATATATGTATTGGTGCAGACTCCAGTCGTTTATCTCTGCAACGAAATCTGTCACATGTCTAACATATTTATTGGTCTCGCGCCCCCCCGAGGCAGTACGTGTACAGGCCCAGGTTGCACTACCCGTTCGGCTAGCTGCAGTGCCACTTCCAGTTCCAGTTCCAGCTCCGAGTTTGCTCCAAATCATGTACAAATAAATGCGCCAATAAATTTCATCATTAAAATCACTTAATTTTGATCTACGATGGAAATAGTGAAAAATCACCAATGCCAAAGCCAAAGTCGAGTTGCGCCAGACCCGAAGCAGCAAAAAAAAAAAAAAATGAAAATAAGAAAGAAAAGGCTCAGGCCGAGCTCGGCATAAATCATAAAATAAGAGACACTAAAAGCAAAAATAAATCACAAAAACAAAATCCTCATGCAAACCGGGCGAACATTAGAGAAATTTGTATCTCTCTTGCAAACGCTGCGATCCGGTCTCCAGACCAGAGTTCGCCCCAAGAGGCTACCGCGTGCGCGCAGTCTGCGGCGAAAATTAATTGTAAGGCTGCAGTTGGAGCTGGAGCTGGAGCTGCGGCTCAGGCTTAGCTGCATCTGAATAATTCCCGCAGCGCACCATGCCTCTCCCTCCCTCTCTCTCTCTCTCTGTCTCTCTTTGCCTTGCACGCATGCGTGGCCGGCCCATGAAATATGACGCCCAGTTTTTGCCATAGATACGAATGTCTCGCCCATTTCTAATGGACGTGCCCAGTGTATTTTCATTCCGAGAACTCCCCGTTTTGCTCTGCTTTTCAATTTACATGAAATGAACGTGGCATTTGTAATGCACACAGATACATACATATGTACATGCATATACTAGTGTGGTGTGATTCCTTTACACATACAGCTGCACACACACACACACACACACACATACAGCACTCGTGTAGTCGCGTTCATTTGTCTGCTAATTGCACAGCAGAATATCAATTTTCAGACTTTTACAGTTAGAGGCAAGTAGGACAGCCCAGCTGCAGTTAATAGTTTAGCCAGAACTTGTTTTATCTTTAATAATCAATATGCTGAATATCTATACTACTTTTCGTGGCAGCTTCTTAGTTACATGTGCACGTGCTGGCAGAGCTCAGGAGGGAAATTTACTCATTTAAGTACCAGATAATGCAAGGAGTGCTCTCTTCGGCAGCCTCACTTGCTCAAAGATCACTGCAAATAAAGCAGAGCTCCCCCCTTTGCTAACTCACAGAGAGAGAGTGAGCTTACTCCTGTGCCCTCAATTTCCCACAGTTTACAAGAGCAACAACAAAAGGCAATTTCACTCAAATAATTGCCAATAAAAGAGAAAATGCTCGATCCTGCGTTCTCTGTTGCTCTCATCTAGGATTGCCAACTTTTTTTACAAGAAAAAAAGTATATTTCGATCTGATAAGAATTTGAAACAGTATTTTTAAATTAATTAATTAAATTAATTAATAACAATAATTATTAATTTAAATATATATTTTTTAGAGCTTTTATTAATTTACAATCGTTTTTAAAAATAAAAATAAAATATATAAGGAGCTCATTTTTTATTAAATTTATCGCTAAAAAAAACTAGTTTAAAAAAAATGCAGAGGTGACGGCAACAGAGAGTAGAAAAGCTATAATTTTAGTAATATTTATGAATTATTAAGATCAATATCGCTGGATTTGAAATCAGCAATCCTAATTTTGCTTACAACACTGGCATTAATTAACTTTCTTAAGTAAAATATATACATGGTTATAATATTAAAAATTCTTACGCTGAAAACAGTATTTTATATGATTTTCTTTGTTCAAAACAGTACAATACTGTTTTTAACAGTATGGCTGACAACCCTACTTGCACGCTCTACCAGTAATTTTCTCTCTTGAAGTGACCTACGAATATCACAGCACGCACTCTGAATTAAGCATTAATAGAAATAACAATAAGCAGAGACGTACTACTTCTCTTATGCAAATTAGAAGAGCTTACGAGATCAGTTTATAGACACAATATAAGGTTAGACAAATTTAACTATAATCGAATAAGCAATTAAGGTAAACATAATAAAGCTGTCATAATAAAAATGTTATTACTGCACTTTATTAACAACAATTAGAAAACAGTTAGAGTAGTAAGACTTGTCAAGCAGTAGACTTTCTTCAAATCTCGGTACAGTTGCCGCCGTATTTGTTAGCTGCATTACTGCTAAATGGAAATGACTCTACTAAAGTCCGAGTCTGAGTCTGCAGTTTCTCTGGTGGCCCATAAACTGAACGCGCCGCAGTCCACACTCTGCCATGGGCTCCACCTGTATTTCACCTGCCACCCGTCGCGCAAATGGACTTCAAGTAGCCGCAGGCAAATGTAATTTAATAAATTAATTGCATCAATTAGTTGTTGCATTTTTATTGAAATCCCTCTAAATATTGTGCTAGACAAGGGATCGGCGCGGGCATCGGGCATCGGGCATCTGCATAGCGCGTCGCGGATCTGCCTGCAATTTCAGCTGAATTTATTGCGCATTTCTCACGGCTTTATCCACGCTCGCTTACCCCAGCCAGCCACAGTTTCCAGAGGCGTTATCCGCTATTCATATCGATGCAGAGCGAAGACTCGGGCGGGGAAGAGACCCCTATAGTTTAGCTAATTGATTTTCGAACTCAATGCGAATTTACTGGGCGTGACACTTAAAGCGGGAACTCTATTTGTATTTATTAGAGTCGCGAGTGATTTAATAAAACTATCAATTTCGCTGCCAAGGAAATAATAGAAGTATGGGCGGGTAATTGGACAATAAAGAGAGTAAGGTCCTAAGGCAAACTCAAAAATATAATAGAAAAGAATCGATATATAGGCAAAAACGAAGCAGAAAATTAATTTTAAGACTGAGTTCAAGACTGATTTAATAAAACGATCAATTTTAAAGTAATCGAACAAAGAGAAAATATAGGTGTATGGGCGAGTAAATAAACCTTGTATTGGTCAAGATTCTAAGGCAAACTAACAGTAAAAATAATAATATTATAGAGATTCAGACGGGTTAATTTGATTCTAAAATAAAAGGCATCTTTAATTTCACCTTCTTTAATTGTATAATAATAATTTTTTATAAAGAATATATGTAAATATATTAAAAATATTATATTCATTACAGTTTTAGACCTAATCAAGGTTAAGCTAGAAAATCTATACTCTAGTCTAGTCTATAAAATAGTTTTAGATCTTTATTTTTTATAAAGAATATATATAAATCTAGTATAAGCTATTTAGTTGAGCTGTAAAATCTATACTCTAGTCTACAAAATAGATTTGGATTAAAAAAAGCTATATCCATAGTTCTCTCTTTGCTGCTTAAGACTACATACGCAAGCAATTCTCTTAGCCTGGTTCTTGTTCTACTTTATCTAGAATATATATATATATATATATACCATTAGTAATACCCAATACCCTTGAACATGTCAAACACACTGAGTATCGTAAAGTAATTCCATGCTTGCAATTGTCAGTATGTTGTAGTAGTTTGGTAATTCGTGAGTTTGTTTCCATTACACATTTTGTCACCTGCATTTGTCGGCCTGCCCTCAGGCAGCACCCTTCATGTCAGAGAGGCTAATTTATAGTGTTACAATGGACGTGACTAAACTACAAGTGGGCCCACTAGTCGCATCGCTATCTGCTGGATATGTGGTGTATATGCATATTCCGAGCAATCAATTGATTGACCAAAAACCCAACACTGATCCCAGTGGCCCACACGTGGGCAGTGGGCCAACAACGAGTTCAATAAAATGTTAGAACAACGACTGCATATTGATGACAGCGATGACAACGAACAGCGTCGCGGGCAGAGGCTTAGGCCGACAGGGGAAGTAGTGAAGGATGATTAGACAAATTAAATAACAAGAGAGTATAGAAATATAAGCTCAATCTGCATGCTGAAGAAGAATATATATACCATATATGCTCTATATAATAGAAGGCAAAATAGCTAAGTAACTTAAATGAAGCGCAGAAAATAAAGTGAGAATATGCTGAATCTGTGTGCTGAACAAGAAAATATACACACCATGTAGTACAAAGTATAAAAAAAACTATAAGTGTATAGGCCTTAAATAGAACAAGAAGTAATACTAAGTAAATTATTTTAAATTATCAATTTATACCGATTTCGATAAAGTGAAAAAATGGAAATAGAAAAAACGCATGTATGATAGTATACAAAAATAACCTAAAATATAATTTATCTACCCATCTGTCTATCTATCTGTCTAACTATCTATATATTTATCTATATATCTTTCTATCTATCTGCCTATCTATTCAACTATCTATATATATCTATCTATCTATTCATCTGTCTATAAATATATTTATATAAATATCTATCTATATATCCATCTATCTATCTATCTATTTATCTGCCTATCTATCCATCTTTCTTTCTATCTATTTATCAATCTATGTATGTATCTATCTATTTTTATACCCATCCATTTATCTATTTATCTATATATATAATCTATCTACATATTTATCTATTCATCTGTCTGCTAACCAAGGTTATATATACTAAGTAATGCATAAAGATAATAATCTATGCAATTTATAAGCCCCCTCCCGAGCAACCACGCCTCTGCATGATGTGCATGCAATACCGGCTGTTTCGGATTTGGGTTACAATCGAATCAATGCGCGCTGCAAAATGCAAATGCAACAATTCAGCTTTGTTGCGGGCTAGAGGCAGAAGGGGGAAAGCCTTTCGATTTTTGGGGTCAATGTCAATTTTGTTTTGCTGTCCGTGAGGTCGTGTCGAGTATCTCTCCACCTCTCCTTCCCCTGCCGCACTGAATCGACACGCGTTTGGCATCTTAAGCAGCTGCTGCGATGCGCCTTTGATATAAAACACGCAGCGAAGCGCCGCAACTCGAACAGTTGAACATTACGTGGAACAATGGAACGCAGTTGCTCAGTAGTCCTCGTCGTCGTCGTGCTGCTCGGTTGCCTGCTGAGCCTGTCGTCGGCACAGCAGCAGCAGCAGCAGCAGCGCCGGCAGCCGTCGGGCTACAACTATCAGCCAGCACGTTTGGAGCAACCCTCGCGCACTTACGCCGCCCCACAGCAGCCTCAGCAGTTGTACCGCGCGCCAGCTGCGCCCGAGCCGCTGCCCACGGCCAAGCCCGCTCGCCTGCAGGCGCAGCCAGCGCGTCTGGTTGCCAACAGCGAGGCGCAAGAGGATATCGACGACGCGGCCGAGGAGGTGGAAGTGCCGCCGGCAGCAGCCGCCGGTCCTAAGGCCGTCCCCGTGCCTGCGCCCGCTGCACCCGTGCAGCCTCCCTCGATTGTCTATTATCCTGCCGGCGCCGTGAGCTTTGTGCAGCCCACAGCATTTGCCAAATTCATAGCGCCAGCTGCGCAAACGGCGCCTGCAATCGCTCCAGCTGCCGCCTACGTAGCCGCGCCTCAGTACTTTGGCGCCTACTACGGATAAGACTGTGGATATGTAACGCAAAGCATCGAGGCAACAGAAATTCGTCTTTCAATCAATCAATCAATCATCCAAATCCAAAGTTTTCCCAGTTCATCCAGATGTATTTCGATCTGTTAAATTATACACTAACATTTACCAATTACCGATTTTAGGCAGATTTTTAAATGTTAACTCAATTTTGTCCGTATTTCATATAGCTTTTATGACTCATTTCAATCAGATTTTCTTGATTTATAGATTTTACATGGACAGCAAAAACACCTAAATTATATAATTCAAATGTAAATTTTATACATATACATACATATATATGTATATACCTGTTTTTATTTTTAACTACATTTTGTCCGTATCACATACAGCTTTTATTCCGATTTTAAACAGACTTTCTTGAGTTATAGATTTTATACGCATTTTGTTTGGACTGCAAAAAATACGTAAATTATAAAATTCAAATTTAAATTTTATACCTATACTTATACCTATTTTTGGCAGATTTTATATGCTAACTAAATTTTGTCGGCATCACATATAGACTGTATTCCGATTTTAAGCAGACTTTCTTGATTTATAGATTTTATACGTATTTTGTATGGACAGCAAGAAATACCTAAATTAGATACACAACTGTACATATCTTATACGCATTATGCCGCTTACTAACCTGCAGATTTTATCTAGTACAGCTTGTTCTCTCATTAGATTAAGGGTCTTCCCCATATTATTATATGCCACATCCATCAAATAAATGATAATTTGCTGCAGAACCAATTTTGCTTTGCTTTCCGAATTTTCGGCTAATAGCAAGTGGAATATAGTACAGCCTTAGCCTTGCAATAAATATAGCTATTATATTAGCACTTGGCTAATACAAGTATCTATGGAATCAGCTAGAAACACTACAAGCTGTTGCCCCGCACTGCGCTCAATCATTTCGCCAGTTAAAAGTTTAATTTTATTGCGAATCTCGTTACTTTTAATCGACTTAATCATATTGCCTCAACCCGACTTATGATTGAGCTGCAACGACTTTTCCCTGCCCTGCCCAACCCTGCCCTCACTCCCCCTAACCTCTGTCGAGCCTCCAAAGACGTAGCGAAAGCCTAACGAGCATTTGGCGAAAGAAGACGCGACTGGAAGACGCGCTCTGGCTAGCTGGCTGGCAAGTCTTCTGACAATGAGTGAGCAACGATAATCTATTATGACCGTAACAAGAAATAAATCCCAACTCGGTAATCCATCATTTTACGAGTTGGCAATCAAAATAAGGAGTTTAGCTAAGTCCGAAGTAAGGAAGTCGAGAGCTCGGACTGACCGATCGGACAGCGCGGACAATTGGACAATGTGTGGCCAATCAACGGGCCCCCGAACAGCAACAACAACTAACAATGTTGCTTGGCTTGGCCAGTAGCGCAGGCTCTTCTAGAGATGGACATGCCGACTGTACTATCGAACGAAATGTATCGACGTTTTCAGCATGGCATTACTGCAATTTCCATTGACAGATAGGGCTGCCACAACAACAAGCTTATTTAGCTAAGCCAAGTTGTAGACGCTTTTCTAGGCATACTGGCTGTATTATCGATTTATCGATATATCCCATTCGTGTTTATAGACGAACTCAGAACACAGACAACAACGAACAGAAGACAAGTTTGCCAATTAGCGTAGTATTTTCTAGAGATGTGCATGTGACCGCTGTTATCGATATATCGATTATTTCAAGTTTGCAAGCAAATGCTGCAAATACTATTGTACAAATAGTTACTTAATAGGTTTGCTTAGCTTGGCCAAACAGAGTAGTCCTCTCTAGAGATGTGCATGACAGCTCTGTTATCGATAAATCGATTATTTCAAGATCGCCAACTATAGTTGTCTTTTCTAGAGACAATACATCAGCGCTTCAGACCCGCAATCAAAGACCTTGGCAGAGAAAATCTAGCAAAGCATGCCCAACTGTAGATGCGCGTGCGTGACACGCTCCCATCTCTAGCCGCGCCTAACGAACAAGTCGAACGTCATGTTTAACGTAAAGCAGAACTAGAAGCGAGCGCTGCGATCAGGAAACATGCATTTTCGACATGCTGCATACACATTTAGGCCAGGCCAAATCAGCGGGAGCACAGCCGAGCAGGCAAACGGGAGGAGCAGCTGTAGGTGGCGGAGGGGCGAACCCGGGCCACGGGCCACGGACGAACTCAAAGCTCAATTTACGGCAGCCTGACGACTTGGACAAGTGGCAGCTTTGGGCCATTTTAGTGCCCAACCGCTGACGGCCGAGTTGACTCGACTCGAGCGATCAGCTGTCCGTCTGTCCGTCTGTCCGGCCGGCCGGGCCGACTAAATAGTTGCCAATAATCCGTGTCCAAATTGATCGGGTTGCCGTTTATGGTAATGGACGAACTGGCGGCCAGCGTGGCCAAAATCTATCTGCCAGCCAAGTACGCCACACGGTCCATCGGTTTGGTCAACAGGCCATGGTACACGCTCCACGCTCCACGGTCCACGGGAATGCTTCATTAGCAATGCACAAACTTGGGCGTGCGTCTCGAATGATTTGCAACGGTTTTCACCAGGCATTTTGCATTATTATTGCTTCATTTCCAACTCGCTCGCAGAATGCTGTCAATTAGCGTAAGCGGCGGGTGCGGTGGCATGGGCTCTACTACTGGGAAACCCATGCAGTGACTGCCACAGTGGCTGACCCACCGACCGCCCGCCCGCCCGCGCGCTCTGTAAGCCCATTTGGCGCTGCGCGCACATTTGGCAAAGCGCATTTAAAGGTGAAGGTGCAACAGTTAGTGGGCATAGTATCTGGTTCAGTGCCTCTTGGAGCCGTGCCAGCAGGGCTTAGCAAAGCGCTGGCAAATTGAAAAGAAATATGAACTGGAGCGGTACAGAGCGTGCGGGGAGTTCGTTCGTTCCTTCACTTTACTTTACTTTAAGCCAGGCCAACTTGAATATTGGCCACTGCATGCTGTGTGTGCTTGTGTGGGCGTTTGTTTTCGCATTGCAGCAATTGTATATTCAGGAGAAAATGAAAACCAAGCAGCAGCAAATTAAAAAATAACAAAAAGTCTGCAAACGACGCAATGAAAATAATAGCATGAGACTTATCGATTGCGGGGACGCACCGCTGGCACTGGGACACCTTTCCTAATGTTGTTATTAGTAGCATTTTTAAAAAGCGCGCTCTTTGCGCGCTTATTCACCACGCTGGGTTTTCAAACGATCTGGCAGCAAGTCTCTTGTTCTGGTTGTGACGCCAATAATTTTATTCACCACGCTGGGTTTTTAAACGATCTGGCAGCAACTCTCTTGGACTAGTTGTGACGTTTGTTATTTCATATACACCACAGCGCCAGTGTTGACGGTCTGGCAGCACCTATGTAAATTTGATTTCGACGTTTACACTCACTCGTCATGCAATTGTGACGTCAGTCATTTACGTCTGATGCAGGCTAAGTATGAATTTAACAACTGCAAGTACGCCTGTGTTGTTTGCTTGACAGCGTTGCAAACTTTTTTTTGCTGGTCTGGCAGCACCGCTAATGTCTACGTGCATTTGCACTCGGCACATGCCCTTTACCTTTACCATTTGCTCACTCTCTCGCCACAACCTTCTTACGCATTTGCAGCTCTAAAACAGCTGTGCTAACTGGCAGCACAACAACAACCAAGCAGAACGACAGATTAAGAGAGAGAGAGAGAAACGGAGCCGCAGAAGTTGTAGTGAAAGAAAGAATCCAGAAACTACTTGTTGACAAGGCAGACGGCAGGTGGCAGCAACCTGAACTCTTGCCGGAGCTCTCGCCCTTCGTTGACGTTCTTCGCTTTGCGTATTCTAATTATACACACACACACACATACGCGCGCGCGTATACGCATTGAGCTCAACACGTCAGCAGAACTCGCAAACGTGAACGTGAGTTGCAGCGCATAAAAGAATTAACAAAAAAAATCAGTTAAGATAACTCCACTGCCCCCCCTCCACGCCAGAATATGCGCCAGCTGAAGGGCAAGGTTAAGGAGACGCGCAAGCAGAAGAAGGAGCGCAAGTTGGACAACGCGCAGACACAGGCCAAAATCGGAACTGTTGTGCTGCCGGCGCTGGGCGTCATTGCCATGATTGTAGGTACATGCCTTAAATTATAAACTGCCCAAATTAACAACTCGCTCTCGCTCCCTCTCGCTCTTGCAGATCGTGGCATTTGTTTACCTGAAGACAAGGCCTGCGGTCTTGGCCTAATGCAAGCTGACATGCAACTTCAACTTGACATCAGTTAAGATATAGAAATAGAAATTATCGATTTTACTTTGTGTTTTGTAATTGTCATTGCGTCCATCGAATAGTGCAATCTGTTGTCAAATGTTATTTAAATGTGTGAGCTCAATAAAAATCAGCGAATCCTACAAATGGGTAATTGTTCAGTGTTGCGAAACGCCAAACTGCAGCGTCGCTGCAGCGCGCGCTTTTCAAACATTTGAAAAGCGAATTTTTACAGAGCTTCTATATAGTTTTTTTTTTTCTTTGATAGAGCTTGCTGGCGCACACACACACTTGCAAAAAAAAAAAAAAACAGGTTCTTATTTTAAGCTATTTTACATATTGTTTCGAGCGTCTTGTGGCCGATTACACGCGGTTCGTTCGTCTGCCCTCTGCATTTGTCGATAGCCATACAATCGAATAATTCAACAAAAAAAATAAATATTAATAATTTCGATTGAATAAAAAATATATAAAATAAAATATATCGCGAAGTTAGCAACTGAAGGAGTGCGATTATTAAGCACTGCATGTGATTAGATAACACGACAAAGCAGAGCATATAAGAGAGAGAGAGAGAGAGCGAACGAAAAAAGTAGTGCCCCAGCTGTTTTGTGTCTAATCAGAATACACACGCTCACTCTCTCTCCCTGTGTCTCTCTCTCTCTCCGTGCTGAGTTATTGTCGCTTTCGGCTCTCGCGGCTCTCGTCCAGTTTTTGGCATTTTAAGGGACACAGTTGTTATTTTGGTTTTAAAGCTGGCGCGTGCGGGAGAGAGCAGTGATTTTAATATTGTAACCATGTTAAAGTTCATGGTAAGTACGCAATGCCCAATGCCCAAGTGAAAGTCTGTGATTTGTGTTGGTTATCGAGCAATCGGCCTGATCCACAGCCAGTGCTTTTTATGGCGATGACTTAATGAGACTGACGACAGTGCGCCGTTGTTGTTCTTTTACTACGTATCTGTGGCACAAAGAAGTGGTAGCAACAACATTTCGTATATGCTAAAGATGCATTTATATAATTCGCCGATATTCGCCAGCAGCGCTGCCCCCACTTGTTTACCTTCCACATAGTCCACATGGAGTCCATGGAACTCCTGCCAAAGATATTAATTGCTGATGCTGCCAGTGTTATCGATAGCAAATCGATTGGTATCAATAGCTTATCGGTCAGCGTCCGATGATTTGAAGTAGTGATAAGCCGCAGGATTCGAGTCTCTGCACTTCGAGCAGAGTCCCTCTGTTCATGTATGAGGCATGTCAGTTTTTATATTTTCAATACCTTCAGGCTTTGCACGAGTGCCTTTGTATTTATCGTTAGTATTTCGTACAATTTTGAAACACAAAATTGTTAACAAATTTTGGAAGTTTGAAAATGAAGCTGCTCGGACTGGGGATGCAGATATTTAAGCGCACTAACACCAATTCTGGCTGTCATCAATCCTTTGAGTCTTTGCCGCCATGTCCCTCCAAGCCGCTCTGGTCGGGTGGAAAAGTAATGTTTTTTTCGATGGTAGGAGGGCGAATCGTGATTGCCAAGCAAATATAAACGTTAACCTATGTATATATACCTCTCTCTCTCTCTCTCTGACACACGCACACACACACATCTCTCGTACTCTCTCTTTCACCTTTCAGTTGACATTTGGGGCCGGCGTCTATACTGGTATATATGTTTCGCAAAATTACGAGGTATGTGGTATGCGGTGCACGCTCGAGTCCTGCCAGTCTTCAATGTTGTTCTCCCTTCCGTGCAGGTCCCACGTGTGGATAATCCTCAAAAACTGGTGGAACGTTTGAATGAGAAGATTCGCGAGCTTGTTGACGGCAAGAAAAAGTAATAGTAGGCTCAAATATGGATGCTTCCTACCACGTCTCAAGTAGACTTGTCGGGCAATCATTTAAGTAGCCTCAATTTAGTTTAACTCTCGAGCAACGCACGCTAAAAATTTTCAATAAATTTGTTAACAACATTTGCAATTAATGAGACTGACTATGAAACGACCCGCTTCCACCCACGGATCGAAGCAGATGTACAAATAGCAGCAAATACAAATATAAATTTTAAAAACGAAGACACAATTGCAGCTAACATTGGCAAAATTCATGGTTTTTCTGTTTTACATTTATAAATAAATGGCACAAACTCTGAATTTTCGAATACTATTCTCAAACTATCTTGCAGAACGCCAGTCGAGCAGATCGTGCACGATATCAAGAAGGAGGCGAAGAAAATCATGGACGATTAGACGAGTGGATCGAGTAGGGTATGCTCGCTTCCTGTTCGCTGTTGCGGGGCCGAAGACGACAATATTAAATGATGATGATTTAGGCTTTTCTTTGTTTCAACAATTTTATCTAGGGTCGAATAAAGCGAAGTTTTTAAAAATAATCCATATATCCATATACGACTATCATCTAAATGAAGGAGACTCCCCCGCCATAGTATTCTAAGCGCGTCTGGGGCTGCACAAAGGCCAGCCAGTCGGAGGCGTGGGTGGGCAACAGTCCCATGCTGTGGCACTTGTACAGCGCCAGGGCGACGTTGGCCAGATTCCCAAGGATATAGACGATGCGTTGACCCGTGCCCTGTGCACCATCGGCCATTTTCGAGGTCACTTGTGTGGTGAACATTGCCTTGATCGGGCGTATCAGCATCATGCCCACCATCATAATGGGAAAGATGGATATCGAGTTGCCCGACATGTACATAATGAATAGATTCATTGGTATCTGGAAGCCAGCAAATGGATTACTATCGGTGCGAGTCGCAGCTGCAGACTGCAGACGGCAGACATACCTGTTTCAGTGGGCCCAGGGCCAGGTCCCAGGATTTCTTAATCACCAGACGCTGGTCGCGCACGACTTCGGTTTGATTCACCAATGCCATGGGATTGTAACCAGGTGGCGAGGGCATGTCTGCATTTTTGCTGCATCACAAGAGCGAGCGAAAAAAATGTAAGGGTAATGGCAGTGGGTACAAGTGCGGATGTGCGAAAATCTCTTACCTAACATTAAAGTCCAAGGCCCACTTCGATTTCTTCGCACTCTGCTTGATCGACATTTTGGTTGAGGTTCCTAACTAGTAGTCTGTTAACTTAATTGAAAAATTACTTATAAATTGGCACCAGCAGTAGCAGACGGCAAGTTTTTATTTGGCTATCGTTATCGGTCAAAGCAACCCTGCCGCACGAGCAGTGTTGGTCAATCCCACACGCTCGCTATCGATACCGATAGCTGCGCCAATTTGAGCTTGCACTCAGCCCTACTCAATCCGTTTTCAAAATCAGGTTCAATTGCGGCATCGGCTTTCGATTTATTTTAAGTTTTATTTAGAATTACCTTTACAAATAGTACGTTCCGTTTTCATATAGTTCTTGTGGATGTTTTGTTAAGCACGTGTTTTCATTTGTTTTGTTTTTTTTTTTTTTTGCTGCCTAGCGACGGACACAAACGAACAACTTAAATCGGTTTTTTCTTGTATTTTTAAAGAGCCATTATAATTACAGTTTTGTTTTGTTTTTGTTTTTTTTTTTCTCATTATTATTACTTTTATATTTATAAAATTAAAAAGAAATATATATTGATGAGGGGGGTAGGGCAAAAATAACTTAAAAAAGACAATTTTATACCATATACTTGATTTTTTGTTGTTGTGGTGGTGGTTGGGTTCTCTTTTTGTTGTTGTTGTTTTTTACTCATTTTTGCATTTAAACATCAAATAATTATATATATATATAAATTTAAATTAAATCATAGCGTTCTTTATATGCTGATGCTGCTTTGAAAAGTTGTGTGTGTGTGTGTGTGTGTGTGCTGTTGTTTTTGCTTTTGCGATTCTTAAACAAATTTCATTAATGCGCGGCGGCTTTGCGTGTTCTTCTAGCTGGAAATGGAAATGCACAGAACCCTCAGTTCACGCTTCATGCTGTTGTTGTTGCTCTTCTTCTTCTGCTTCTTGTTGTTGCTGTTGTTGAATTTTCCACATATGAGCCGTTATGTCTGTTGTTGTTGTTTTGTTGTTGTTGATCCTGCTGAAGGTCTTGCCGTTTTTTGTTTTTGTTTTTTTGTTGTTGTAAATCAAAGTTAGTGTATAATTATTTTGTTGTTGTGGTTGTTGCTTCTGCTGTTGCTGCTGGTGTTTTAGTTTATTTAGCGATTAGCATTCTTCAGCTGATTGGACAACCAATCGAGTCCCTCGTAGAGTCCATCGCCGCTGGTTGCACACGTCGCCTGAATGTACCAGTTGCGGTTTCTGAGTGAGTGCAAGCCAAGCTTATCGGTTATTTCAGCCGCATTCATTGCATTTGGCAGATCCTAAGAGCGAGAGAGAAAGAGAGGGGAGAGAGAGGGAGAGAGAACGTTTAAAACACCTTCAGCAATTCATTACGAGATGTTAGATATGCTCCCATAGCACAATCAGCGAGAGTGCATTGTCGGGGGCTCTGCCTTATCTTAGCAAACAAACAGTTCCGTTTCTTATCAAAGAAAAGTCCAAAGCATTTCGCGCACACGTGCGATTGCATATTATACAATCAGTTCGAAACGTCGACTCTAACTTGAAAACTAAATAAAATTATGCTGAAATAATAATGCTAGTAATATAGACTACCAACCAAACCGGTATAAGCTAAGCTCTATCTATCTGTTTGGCTTATTTGTGGTATGGCAAGAACATGGAAGTGTACCTGTTTGTTGGCGAATATTAGTAAGACTGCATCTCTGAGCTCATCCTCGGCCAGCATGCGCATCAATTCCTCTCTCGCCTCACCGATACGCTCTCTGTCATTGCTATCAACGACGAAGATAAGACCCTGCAATTGGAGTATTCAAGAAAACACATTAATTAAGCTGTGAAGCTGTGAGCTGCTGGAGCTGAGGTGCGGGCGTTAGTTGACATAATCAGTCCCGTCTTGAAACAAAATAAACTTTGAATAATCATAGTATATAATCATTACAAGTTGTTAACATCATCTTGAAGTTGAGGCACTTGAGTTATTCGTAGTTCAACTTAACGTACTTGTGTGTTCTGGAAGTAATGCCTCCACAATGGACGAATTTTGTCTTGGCCGCCCACATCCCACACTGTAAAGCTAATATTCTTGTATTCTACAGTCTCCACATTGAAACCTAAATGCGAAAAAAAAAATAAGTTAATATACATGTTGAATCGGCACAATAGTTTTGCAATTTTCGGCATCTTACCAATGGTAGGTATCGTTGTAACAATTTCGCCTAATTTGAGTTTGTACAGAATTGTGGTTTTACCAGCGGCATCCAAACCGACCATCAATATTCTCATTTCCTTTTTACCGAAGAGGCCTCTGAATAGATTGGCAAATACATTTCCCATGTTGCTGCTGTTTTGTCTCTTTGCTTGTCTTTCAATGTGGAGGGGTCTGTCTATTAAAATAGTGTTAATCTACTGCCGCTTTCTTCTTGCCTTGCTGGAATTATAAGAACGAGTTCAAATCCGAGTTGCAACTGCTCTTCGTATGCAACTCTTTTCGGGGATTCGTGTGCCTTGTGTGACGCGAAGAATCTGCAAATGGAGGCGAAAGGTAAACAAACACAAAATAGTTACAATACCCTTTGTTATGGTCAGGCTGGGCTCGATTAGCTGCTTACATACAACAATAGTATCAATAGTAATACTGTCTTGAATTACAAATAGTATGAATGCGAAGACTGAAGTTTTAGTCGAGTGTTGTTTGGGTTTCACTGGCCAATTGCGAACTGATTTAATCACTTTTCATCACTTCGACTTCAACTTCGGCTTCAGCTTGAAGCTGACGTGTTGTTATAACAAGCCGTGCTGATCAACATGATGATGAGTAAGTAAACCGGAAAAATCATGAACGATATATGAAAACCACCATTAAAAATATTTAACAGAAGCAACAATAATAATAACAACAGCAAAAACAACAACAATCCATCTATGCAGCCGAGCGAGAAAGTGCAAGAAGAGGCACTGTGAAAGCTTTTGCGAAAGTTCAATGACAACAAGGGAAGTTCAAGTTGTCTGTCGGTTTCCAGATAGAAACAAAGGCAAAAGAATTACGAGTTTCAAATATTCCGATTTTTGGATATTACTTCAATTTGCGCCTCTATGACGCTGCCAACGTTGTCGCTGATAAGATATTGATTTTTTTCTGTGTGTGCGTGTGCCTGTGTTTGTGTGTGTGTGCGAGTGTGAAGCGGCATCGGCAGTCTTTAAATAAACCAGTAACAAGGCGCACAAGTGATTAAGGTGGAGTATTATGTTCGAAATATTTGCGATTTATCAGTGTAAATTCGAGGCGAATGACTCGACTTCGCCCCAGTGTTCTGCGGGTGAGTCAGCAGCGGCTACTTTAACTAGCCAACGTGTGTGCGTGTGTGTGTGTGTGTGTGTGTGTGTGTGTGTGCGAATGTGTGAAGCACATATACACACGTAGACTTAAGCGAGCTTCAATATATTGTAAGCAA
This sequence comes from Zaprionus bogoriensis, assembly GCA_035046045.1. Lineage (NCBI taxonomy): Eukaryota > Metazoa > Arthropoda > Insecta > Diptera > Drosophilidae > Zaprionus > Zaprionus bogoriensis. The sequence goes on along the minus strand of JAWNOI010000191.1, from coordinate 1,198,507 downwards.
TTCAATTGAAACTTTAATTGATTCTGTATTTCTGTATTGAAAGCAAGAGACGCAGCGTCGGCAAGCAATAACAACAATCGCAGGGGCACACTGTGGAGTCGCCAGTCGGCTTAATATATATTAAGTATATATATATATATATATATATATATATATATACATACTGTAGTCACTGTGCTGCGGTAATTTCGTTATTAAATATTAAAATGTGCAGAAAACGCTGTCACAATGAGCATGTGTAAGAATCTGAAAACTACACGTAGCAACTTTTTATATGCTGCCCGCAGCAGTAGCAACACCCTGCATACACACAGACACACATGCACACGCACACTCGAGTTTAGGGTTGCCCAAATAGTTGTGTGCGTGTAGTTAAAAGGCTGCATTAGCTAGTTGCTTTAACTACTACACAACGGAAACACGAACGTCGCTTGTTCAACTTTAAACGTGTGCATCAAATATATATACAGAATGCTTAAGTTTTCTTTGTTTGCACATGAAATTAATGGACGACTAGTCCCACGCACACACTAGACAGCCCTATGCAATTTCTGCGCGTATGTGTGAGTGTGCCTGTGTGTGACGACTGTCTCTGTATGGGTAGCAAGAAATGATGACGGCGACGTATGCTTTTTTTTTTCATTTGCGTTCGTCGCACAGCGGCCGCCTTGTTTTGTTCGATTTCATTGAAAATCTTTTGTTGATTTGCACTTTGTACATTGCCGCAGTATTTAGTTTGAATCTATTGCACTTTGCACTCATTATTTACCGTTTTCTCTGCAGCTTTTTTTGTAAATTTTTTCTTTGATAAAAATTTTCTGCTGCCAAACCGACGGCGAAGAAGAATGTACAAGTTGGCGATGACAGAGGTGACTGCGATAGCGACAATCGATATATTTTTAGAAAGCAACTATCGATTGCCCACAACAAGGGAGAAAATCAGTGTTTATTATATAATAGAGATAAACATTCACTGTCGGTTTTATGTTTACTGCGGTGACTAGACAATTGATAACTCTATGTAGAATCTTAGTACAGCTTTATCGCGAATATGGGTTCGATTTCCGTTTTTACGATTACTCTCATCGCCACTTCCTTGCGATAGTTATATATGTGCGTGTGTCAAAATTTCTACACCAATGCACCATCACCCACATTGCTGCGGCAGCATTTTCTATACCAAAGATAAAGAAACGCTACCAGATTTTATGTGAAAATACGCTTTTTTTCAACATATTCACCCAAAACATGATTGAAAACTCATACGCACCAACTAATTGAATCAAATGCACACCAATTTGAGCAGAAATTTTAGAAATTTCTACTTGGAAATGTCAAAAAATCACAGAGCGAAATAAAACTTGACCGAGAATACACTTGCCGTTGAAAAAACTGCAAACTCACCAACGCTGAACGAGCATTTAACGACGTATGTGACCATGTGTTAGAGCAGCCACACTATACTGCTCCGTGGTGACTTCTCTTGCGGCACTCTCATATGCTGCCACGTCTTGTCCACAAGCGAGGCCGGTGTGTTGAGTTTAAGAGATGGCAAGCGACCGTGAAACTACACGCTGCATATCGATTGGCAGGCGGCTAAAAAATGTTTTATCCAAAGACGCCATTTTTAGGCAAGGGATTGCTGTTGGAAACTGAAGTTCTCAAGGTTCATGTAAGTTAATGTGAAATAAATATAACCAGTTCGACAATCAAAACACATGTTGGCTTAATTCCAATTGTCAAGCCTCGCGATTGGTAAGAAGCTGATTTTTCGATATTTTCGCCTGGTAGGGAAACATTGCTGCCAACACAATAATCACACTTTCCATTAATCGATAACTATCGAATTGCCGCGAATTCAAATTCAATTTTGCTTTCTTTCTCCAGTCGTGCGCTCTGCCGCAACTGTTGCCCTGGCTATGCCAAACCCCGCGGACCACCACATATCGCATCAATACGCTCCGCGGCAGTGTGTCAGACTACAAAGTTAAGTTGCAGAATAAATTGAGCGACGTTTATGGCCAAAAGGCGCCCAGAGTTTACGGACTGCCAGAGCTACCCGAAATCTTGTGCATCGGCCCGTTGCCAGCGCCCACCGAGCGAATTTTCGATGAGGCACGCAGGGAAATCATTGTGGACACCAGTTGCGGCGCAGCAATTCTGCGTGGCGCCCACATTTTTGCACCCGGCGTCTTGGCCATGGAGACGGGCACCCAGCTGCAGGAGCTGGTCAACGTGTTCGCCGATTTGCCCGGCAAGTGTAAGCGCGGCACTGCCACACGCTACGCCTGCGACGAGAAGATATTCCTGGGCGTGGGCCAAGTGCTCATGCAGCGCCATCAATTGTACAACAACAACACGGAGCAGCCGCTCTCGGGGATTGCCGTGCAGATGCTGGCCAACGTGAGTGGCGTGCCCGCGCTCGGCGACTTGAGCGACGCGGATGCACTGCTCCAGAATCTGCCCTCGATTGTGTGCGTGCGTGTGCTGGCGCCACAGCCGGGCGAACGAGTGCTGGACATGTGTGCGGCGCCAGGCAACAAGACGACGCACATCGCCGAGCTCATGGGCAATGTGGGCCAGGTCATAGCGCTGGACAGCTCGGCGAGTCGAGTGCGTGCAATGGCATCCAAGCTGGCGGCCAGCCAAGACCACAGCTGCATTCGGGTGCATCACATCGATGCCACGCGAGCCTGTGCCGACTTTGACTGCGGCGGCGAGGCGCCGCCCTTTGCTGCGGGCAGCTTTGATCGCATCCTGCTGGACGCTCCCTGCAGTGGACTGGGCAATCGTCCGCAGCTCTGCTGCAGCATCAAACAAGTCAAGGTGCTGCAGTCATATCCACGCATCCAGCGCAATCTGCTGGCGGCAGCTGTGCCCCTACTGCGTCCTGGCGGCGTGCTCGTCTACAGCACGTGCACGGTCACCGAGGCCGAGTGCGAACAGTTGGTGGCCTGGGCACTGCGTCGGTTCCCGCAGCTGCATCTAGTGGATGCCACGCCCAGACTGGGTGCACCCGGTCTGCCCTTGCCGGAGGGACTGGACGCCGCACAGTGCGAGCTACTGCAGCGCTTCGGGCCGAGCGAAAGCCTCGATACCGTCGGGTTTTTCATAGCCAAGTTCCAGAAGCAGTTGGCTTAGCTCAGATGTAATGCAATATATTAATAGGAACAATACTATATATATATTTAAATATGTTATAGCAAATTGAAAAACTTCTGAGAATTTTGAGATTTTTTCCAAAGTCCACTGAAATCGCATGAATTTCTTTTGTTTTATTTTAATTGAAATTGCAGTTTATAGATTTTTTTTGTTTTTTGTTTTTTTTTTTTTTTTGATTCTTTACATCTACGCTTCCTTCTCTCTTCTGGTTAAGTTTTGTGGCATTCTGCTTGCTCGCTTCTTTCTTTGCTCGATTTAAAAATTCATAAACTTAGCGGCGGCGCGTTTGCGATTCTTGTTAACGGTGTCTATGCTGTTTGCCAAGTTAGTTGATTGGATTTTAAAATTACTTAAATAATGTACAGTACACAATCATAATAATAATAATAATAATGATAATGATAATATTACAATTACATGTGTGTTAAATGTTAAGTGTCAGGGCTCGAGTTGTTGGTCAACTCCTTCTAACTTGTTTTCTAGCTGTTCTGGTCGAAATGCAAGTGCTGCTGCATGCATTCCGTTGTTGCTGCCTAGAATCGAGAATTACATAGTGCGGTCGGTACTCTCTAGGTAAACTAATTAAATTAGAAAAGTTGTCTGTGTTTTAATTTAGCTTAGTAGTAGAAGTACGAGTTTCTCTCCTTAGTGTTTTACGCTCTCTTGTCGCTGGCTTCCCCTGCTGTAGGACTGCATCTCTCTTGTCTCTCTTGTCGTTTGTGTTGTAGCTACTAAAAACCATGGACAGTTCGAAGAACACGTTGCATGGCTTCCTCCATAGGGTCAACCGATCCCAACCGATGCTTATATAATTAACGCTACTATAGAACTTCTTTTTCACTTATTGCAAGTTTGTTATATTTTATATGCTATTTGTTTTCTGGGATTAACATTTAATGGAGAGGTAAGAATTGAATTTAATCGAATCTTTTGTTATACATTAAACAAAACCCTTAGGAGCAATTGGAGAGAAATGCGAATGCTCGAAAGTGCGATATGATTGGCATAATGGGAGCAGCTGTGTGGCTGGAGGGGTGGGGGGGTGTGTATGTGTTGGATTAATCTAATGCTAGAGTGCTTAAGGTCTAAGCGCCTCCTCTACTCCTCCCACTCGCTCTTCTCCTGTGTGTCGTATTCTCAGCAATACAGCAACGAACCGTGCTGTATCTTCATCATCATCATCGTAATCATCATCATCATAATCAGAATAAATCTTATGAGCTACATATACATATGCCTAGGAGTTTACGATATATATGCGATACATATATATATATATATAAATATATATATATATATTGTTATTTATTTACGTCGGGATATTTAGCGTCTTAAACTGATCCTCCTGCATTTCAGTCATCATAAAGGTGCCATCCTGCAGCAACAAGACAACGCGACGCGTTCCACCTGCAACGTCGCAACATGGGAAAGTATTTATAACATTAGTATTATTGCGATTATATATGGTATATATGGTATATATGGTATATAGTGCTTACCCGGCGATGGTAGATCAGCCTGTACCACTTCGGCCGGTATTTGCGCCTCGGTGCCGTCGCTGTCTGACGTTGTGATGTGAATTTGCGCGGTATGCGGTGTGCTGGTGGCACCGGACGTCGCCGCCGCTGCCTCCTGCTGCTGCTGTTGCTGCTGCAGTACGGCAGCCTGATGCTGGGCCAGCTCCTCTTCAGTCATGCTGACCAGTATGTGCTCCCCGTCGGCTGTGGCTTCGCTCTGCTGGCCAACGGCAGCAACTGCCTCGGCGACAGCATTGTCCAGCGTGAGCACATTCTGATCCTCGCCCTCGGCGGCAGCGACATAGGCGAACTGCTGCTCGCCATCGGGACCCTGGGTGACCAGAATGGTCTGACCTTCGGCATTCTTGCCGGCCACCTGATACACGGTGCCATCTTCGCCGCGCACCAACAGCGCGGAGCCATCCTCGTTGGTGAGCACCTGCTGGTCGCCGCCCAGCAGCGCTTGTGCGGCAGCCTCGAGCTGCTCTCGCTGCTGCTCCTGCTGTTGTTCCTGTTCCATTTGCAGTTGCGTCTCCTCCTGGCCAATCAGCTTGCCCGTGATGGGGCACAGCTGGGCCTGATGCTGCTGCAAATCCTCCTGCTCGATTTCCATTTCAATCTGCATCGGTTGTGCCTTGGCCGCTGACGCATTTGCCATGCGTTGTCGCAACGGTGTCAACTGTTGCACTTTTTGGATTTGCACTTGCTGTTGTTGTTGCTGCTGCTGCTGATGCTGCTGTTGCTGCTGCTGCTGCATCGCCTGGCGTTGTTGACGCACCTGTGCGGTGCGCTGTGCTATCAGCTCCTCGCGTGTCATCACCTTGCGCGTCACCTTAAGGTCCCCAGACTTGGATAACTGAAGGATCTTCTGCTCTGGCGTCACTGCCTTGCCACCGACCAACTGTCGCTGCTGCTGCTGTTGTTGCGGGGTATTCGCACGTGCAACCATCATGCGGCCACCACTACCAGCCGGGGCACCAGCTCGTGCAGGTGTCGCCACTTGACGCAGCGGGTTGGGTGTGCTGCTGCTGCCCACCGGTCGGCGTTGCAACTGAGCACCCTGACCCGGAGCGCGCAACACATGTGAGCGCTGGCCCACAGTCACGGGGGAGTTGCTGCCAGCCGCTCGAGCAACAGGCATTCGCTTGGCGGTTACCAAACCAGTTGACAACGAGGAGGAGGTGGTTGTGCCGGCAGGGCTGCCCTTTGGAAGTGGCGATAGTGCGCCAGTTTCCGCCTGCTCTACACGAAAGATGCCTCTGTTGTTGCTGCTCATTTCAGAGCGCGTCAGATACCGCACAGGGCACTCGTTCTTCTGGCGTTTCTACAATGGAAATGGAAGGCATGCCATGAATTAAATGGAACCAATAATATGATTACCAATGTATGGCCGATAATATATACTTACTGCTTGTATGGTATTGGGCATTTCGGGCTTACGAAACATGCCTGTACTGGTGCTGTCTTCCGTGTAGATGATTTCACCCATTTTCGACTCCTTATCGCAAAGCAGGCCGGATAAGGAGGAGGAGTTGCCATTGATTCGTGCCGGCGTTGACACTGATGACGTATTCACTTTGGGCTTATTCAACTGCACGGAACTTCCGCCGTTTTTTAAACGCTTAACTGTATGCGATGGTATTAGATCCTCTTCGAGATCCTCGAGGTCCATCGATTCATTGGAGATATTGAGGCCAGATCCCTCGGCACTGGAGTCTGTGTGATTAAGTTTACGTTTAATAGCCATGGGCGTCGTTGATGCCGTCGACCAATCCTGCTCTGTGGCCGACTCATCCTCGTTGGCAGATGATGGCGATGTAGAGCCTTCACCGCCGCCGCTTTCATTCACCCATTGCTTGAACTGATTTATAGCTTTGGTTTTAGAGGTGCGCGATGGACGCGATGCGCCAACCGCCGATGAATTTGGAGAAATTGCTGACGAAGATTGCGGACTATGGGGATCTGAATCCGCTGTACCAACACTAACAACCGACTGCAGTTTGTCTTGCTGCTGCTTCTCCTGCTGCATGCGTTTCAGGGCATCCAAGCCCTTCTCACGCTTGAGCTTCTGCCGCGCCAGCTGCTTCTCAAACATTTGCAGAAAGTACGGCACACGCTCCAGATTGGCCAGCACCTCCCAGGTGTTCTCATTGTGTGATCGATCGATCCACTTCACTAAATACTCGTGCGTCTTGCGACGTGGATTGAATCGCTTTGCCACTATACTCTCGACAGCTTCCTCAGTGCGCTGATCTGTTTTTGGATCGACACGAATGGCAATCCGGTTGTTATTCTTAACACCACCGGCCAGTTGCGTTGAGGCACCTCCTGTAGGTGTAGGCGTTCCCGGTTTGGATTTGGGTCGTTCATTTTCCGTGTCCCTAAGCTGCGACGCGTTTGTCGGCAGTTTGCCAGCGGGAGATTCTGATGGAAAATAGAGCAAACGTTTAGAGATGCATCAAATTTGGAAGCAAATGCGAAAACAGTTCTTCAGTTCTTACTTCTCGTGGGCGACACACTGGAAGATGTATTGCTGTTAGCAGTGCTATTGTTATTGTTATTGTTATTATTGGGATTGACCACGGTCTTGGTGATCCGCACAGGCATATCTTGCAGCTGGCCATGTCCGATTTTACCGAAAGACTGTATTGTCCTGCCGGCGACGATCCAAGGCTCTCGCACACTCTCCTCCAACTTGACCCAGTGCTGATACATGGCCCACGAATTGGAGGAATTGTTTCCTTTGCGGGTATGCAGCTGTGTGGCCTTCCATAGCGTGAATGCCCAAATTGTAGGCTTTGTATCGAGCGATTCTTTCAAATTGGTATTCTCCTTCTCGCAGGCATCGTCGTCCTTGTGCGACCGAAACTCCTCGACGAAGTTAAAGACTCGCAAACAGCGACCACAGACGAGCACATCCATGTTGGCCAACTCTTCTTGGGCAGCTGCATTCGTATCGTGGGAGAATAGGGAAAGATTCTTTAATGGTTTTAATCGTTTGGTTTTCGTCTTTTTGATGATTTTTACCTCTAATTATATTTGCGTGTTTGCCAATTTCCGTCGGTGCAATCTCCTGTGCCAACATTATACACAACACCACCGTTGTAGCTAAGGAAATGGTTGGAAAATTTCAATTTTTCGGTATATTCAATTTAAAAACAAATATAAACCGTAAGAAATACGCGCACAAACACACACATGCACATGCGAGCAACAAAAAAAAAAAAAAGTACAGTGCCGTGGTGTGTTTATGCAACAATGTGGCAACGTTAACACGACTGGCAACCAAGTGTGGTGAATTATCGCCCGTATGTAATGGCTGCAGAGAATACAGAGCCTAGGCAGAATGCGAGCACAAAGCGAAATGGCAAAAATGCAACGAAAACCAGCACAAAGCGTAGACACACAAAACATAGTAAACCGGGCGCGAAAAAATACAATAGCAACAAACATTTATTATAAATGTCACATTTATATTGTTTTACATCATAGCCATTGGCAATAAACTTGTATTTTTTCTTATCTGAAAGTAGCCGCCATTTTCTCAGACAAATAAGCCGCACACTGCAATTGCAATTGCAAAGAAGCTATAGCAATTAAAACACACACACACAGTGGCATACGGGCACAGCCAGATGTTTAATTCAAGGATTCTTAAACGCCTTGCAGCTGATTTGCAACTATAGAGTCTATATTATTTTGCACAGTTTTTTTTTTGTGGATATCATATTTGCACGGTTTCACGTTCGGCAAATTTCTGTATGCATTTTCCACACTCCTTAAAATACTTGGCTTATCTGATTTATTTCACACACCTTCATATAAAAAGCTATTTAAATAAAAAATAAAGAGTTGCTGGTGTTTGAACAACTAATTTTAATTTAACTGTTTTTATTCTCCTACTCGCGCAACGCTGTTCACAATTGCACGCGCGCCAACTCTGAATGCCAAAAAAGTTTCTACAACTGAACGAAGTGGCCAGTTCTGGTTTAGGAGTGCGGCTAGGGTGGCATTTGTGTGTGCTATCTTATACGCGTGCATATACAAACCTCTGTAAAAATAACTAAATTAATAAAAACAATTACTTTAAATTATTTTTGCAGTGATAAATTGATATTTGAATCGACTTTTGTATTGTTTTTCACACAACTTTATGCACTTCAAATATTTAATGAAGTCGTATATGCTCAACAAACTGTGTAGCGCCCTTTTCCGTTCGTCCGCGTTTTGTAGCACTTTGTTAGCCAATCATGTGGCATGGTGGATTTCTGCTGTCAATGTGGCAACACTTGTTGACTGACAGCTACAGAAAATAAACTATTCTTATCGATTTAATTATAAATAATTTATAAACTGAGGCTAATTAACAGCATTCTATTTTTTTTTTTTTTATTAGTTTTTGTCTTAATAAAACCCGCCAGCAACTTCGAACTATCATACTGACTAAAATCGATGTGGCAGCCCTACGAAGTTCAGCTGAATATTTTTTCCCTTATTATGATATGCACACACTCTTCAGTTTGCCGGCCTCTTTTTATGCGTGCAAATGAAATTTATTTAGTTTGCGCATTGCTTTCAGTTTTGAAATCAATTAGAACACAAGAAAGGCAACAGAATGGCTGACGACGAGCAAGACGATCCAAAGGAGTATCGCTGGGAGACGGGATACGAGAAAACATGGTGAGTGCTCAAACACACAGTATTACTTGTTGTTCTTCTTGTTGTTGTTGTTGTTGCTGTTGTTGTTGGCTTTCTCATCTTGCGCTCATATTGTTGGTGGACAGGGAAGCCATCAAGGAGGACGACGATGGGCTGCTGGACGGCGCTATTGCAGAGCTTATACAGAAGGCCAAGCGGAAGCGCCAGGCGGAGAAGACGAAGCAGAATCGGTTGGGTATGATGCGGCACCTGTTCATTGTGCTCGATTGCTCGGAATCGATGAGCGTGCCGGATCTGAAGCCCACGCGCTTGCTGTGCACACTCAAGCTGCTGGAGATTTTCATTGAGGAGTTCTTCGATCAGAATCCCATTAGCCAATTGGGCATTATAGCACTGAAAGCCAAGCGCGCCGAGAAGATAACCGAACTGACGGGCACATCACGTGTGCATCTCAAGGCCCTCGAAGGGTAAATGGACAACATATGGACACTTAAGCCTTTATATACTACTACTATACATTGTCCCTTGCAGCCTGGCCAATGTGTCGCTGACCAGCGAGCCATCGCTGCAGAACGGCTTGGATCTGGCCCTCAAGACTCTCAAGGTGGTGCCATCGCATGCATCGCGCGAGATAGTGATCATTATGGGTTCCCTAACTACCTGCGATCCGGTGGATATTAATCAGACCATCGACGAGCTGAAGAAGGAGCGCATACGCTGCTCGGTCATCTCGTTGTCTGCCGAAATTCACATTTGTCGCTATCTGACCCAACAGACAATGGGCACATTTGGCGCCGTGCTCGATGATTCGCACTATCGCGATCAGCTGCTGTCGCAAGTGGATCCACCGCCGGCAGCCAAGACGCAGGACAATTCACTAATACGCATGGGCTTTCCACACAGCAAGAACGAGGTCGAGGGCAAGGATGCCCCGCTCTCGATGTGCATGTGCCACATTGACAACGCCGACGAGCCCAGCGAGTTGTCCACGACGGGCCACCATTGCCCGCAGTGCAACAGCAAGTACTGCGAACTGCCGGTGGAGTGCCAATGCTGTGGCCTCACGCTCGTCTCGGCCCCCCATTTAGCACGCTCCTACCATCATCTGTTTCCGGTGCCCAATTTCGAGGAGTTGCCGTTCGAGACGGTGCCGCCGGCTGCACCCGATTGCGGAGGCCTGCGCAAGTGCTACGGCTGCATAAAGGTGCTCAACGCCCTGGCCGATAAGAGCGTCTTCAAGTGCGGCTACTGCAAGCAGTTCTTCTGCATCGACTGTGATATCTTCATACACGAGACGTTGCACGCCTGCGTCGGCTGCAACACCATACCCGGCGTGGCCGGCTTAGTCTACCAGAAGCAGGGCGGCAAGTCATCGGCAGCCGGCAATGAGGCGCAGCAGCCGCCGGCCGTGCTGCCATCCACCTCCAAGCAGCGTCCGCAGTTCAGCATCTAATCCATGGTGCTCCACCTGCCACTTGTAGTCGTAACTAAGCTAAGGGCCCATCTTGCATCTCGTATGCAAAAAGTGTGCATTTTATTAATGCGAAATAAAGGATTTATATATAGCAACTTGGGCTGCAGCTGGAGTTGTTCGTTAGCCTCAGCTCCAAGCTACAATTCTGGCATACATTTTGGGCTCTCATTCTGCGGCATCCACTCAACTCTAGAGCATTACCAATTCGGTAGACAGTCCTTTATCGAGAGTCCGTCGATCTCTGAGCGACTGTTCGAAGGTTCTTGCTTGCAGCGCGTTGTGGCTGCGACCAGTTGCGATAGCAGTTTTGCCTGCAGCTACGACTACTTAATTATGGAATGTGTTTCTCACTCGTTTTCTATCTCTAAAATTACTGCCATTGCAGCTGTGTTTACAACTATTGTTGTTGTTGTTGTTGTTGTTGTTGTTACTGCTGTTGTCATTCACGGTTAATTCTTGTCATTTCGTCTCTGAACTTGGTGAATCTTTTTTTTTTGTCCGTGTCTCGCGCGAGTTCATCGCCAGCGCTCGGCGCATTCGGTCGGCTTTGGGTGTTTTTCAGCTTCTCGTAGCGCCTATTAATCAGAGTTAATAATAATAGCAGTAATAACAATAGACACGTAGCTGTTGTGACAAATTGCCAGGTAGGTCCGAGCATTTGATTTGTCAACGGGCGCAGTGATGTTGTAATACGGCTGGCGTGCTGTATAATAGTTGTGATATTAACTGTTATACGCGTTTTAATTGTATGATACTGTTCGATGAGTTCATATTGATATGCCACGGGGTTTTGTAATTACTGTTGTCGTATAACAGTTGTAAATCTTCAATGTGCGAATTCCTGTTTGTTAAGTTACTGTATAACAGTTGTAAATCCTCACTGTTATACTTGTGCGCATTTGCAATAGCTATAGTTGCTGTATAACACTGTGCGAGTGCGAGTTGAACACGCCTACAGTTGTCGTATAACAGTTGTAAATCTTCAATGTGCGAATTCCAGTTTGTTAAGTTACTGTATAACAGTTGTAAATCGTCACTGTTATACTTGTGCGCATTTGCAATAGCTATGGTTGCTGTATAACACTGTGCGAGTGCGAGTTGAATGCGCCTACAGTTGTCGTATAACAGCTGTACATTTTCAATGCGCGAATTCATAATGGTTACAGTTGCTGTATAACAGTTCAAAACTTCTTAGTTTTACTGGTGTGGAGTTGAAGGTATAAAGTTTCAAATCTTCACTGTTATACTTTTGGGAATTTTCGATGGTTATAGTTGCTGTATAACAGTTGTGAATCATCATTGTTAACCTAGTGCGATTCGAAGATGTCTACAGTTGGCGTACAACACTGTTCACTGTCCTAATTGTTGGAATTTTCGCTAGTTATAGTTGCTGTATAACAGTTGCAAATCTTTACTGTTATACGGCTGCGCATCGTAGACCCACTAGACCATTTTAATCAATGAAAGAAACGCATGCTAAATATCATAAATATCGTATCGTACTAACTCATTTGCTTATGTTATATATGGAAGCCATATATGTATATGGCAGACTTGTATATAACATAAACGGAGCGTCAATGACACTGCCCGAAACGAGTTGTGAACTGGTTTCCACCATTCTCAACTGCAAAAAATCATTATAAGTATGTGATTCTCTGATTTATCGAGAAGCAACAACAAGCTTCTCCGAGTTTCGGAATATTTCCAGTTTCAACAAGTGCCGTTTTTTTTTGTGGGCCAATAACGCTGAGAGTCCAATAAACACAAATATTAGTAATATGCGTAAAATAGTCGGTCGAGCGGATAGACTTCACTTGCCGGAATCGAAGATCAGATCATTATTAAAAGATAATTGCTGGCTCTTAAGATCAGAGCTTTATAGTTTCAGATAGAAGTCATGAATCAAATGATCTGTTATAAAGAATTATTATAGTATTAGAAGAGAATGGCTGGAACTTAAGATCAGGGCTTCATAGTTTCAGATAGAAGTCATGAATCAAATCTAGGCGATGTGTTATAATATTTATGAAGAATTATTATAGTATTAGAAGAGAATAGCTAGAACTTAAGATCAATTAAAATCAAATCTAGACGATCAGTTATAATATTTATAATGAACTTGTAAAAGAAAATTGCTGGAACTTAAGATCAGGGCTTCATAGTTTCAGATAGAAGTCAAAAATCAAATCAAGACGATTACATATTATATATATAATATTGATAATTATTCAGATAACACTTCAATAAACATAAAAATGACTCATGAATCAAATCTAGATCTGTATCTATATGGCCATTAACGTTAAAGTTGCCGTTCGAATGATAACCCGATTTCTAATCATAGCACTAGTGTCTGACACTTTCCATTGCCATGGGGTCTACAATTTAGTCACCGAATAAATAGACAGACGCAATTTGCATTTAACTGACAGACAGACAGGCAGACAGAGTCGGCTTTAAATTCCGACTAATTACTGAACTATCCACAGCTTCCGCATTGAGCCGGGCTGCTGCTGTGGGCACCTGCCGAGAATCGGGTAATATACAACACTTTGGACACTTGTCAGATACATATATATATAAACTCTCTATGTCTGTACGTGTGTTCGTGGCGACTAGGCTTGGTATATAGTAGACTTAGCTAAGGCCCGGCAATTGGCCGCAATTAGCTGCGCTCTAATTGCACGGCTTTAAGTTTTCCCATCGTTAGGGAAATTGCATAGGCAAATGAAGGCAGACGACGTTTTCGTCGGCCTTTTGCGTATGTCTATAAATATATATATATATATATATATATATATATACTATATATATTATTGTGTGTGTAATTTATGCCCGAATTGCGCCTTCAAAGTGAGCTGTCGGCCAGCGGGTGAGGCCCAACTTTGCCGGATGCGTTGAGAACTTTGTGCGGCTAATCACTTCTTAAGTTATTTGTTCAGGCATCTACGGGTCGATGGGGCGAGAGGCGGCTGGTGGGGCGTGGACTGCCCAAGTTGTTGCTTGGGGGCACAAACAAAGTATTTGTGGCATATTCCACTGGCCCAGTCGATTGATTGTGCTCGACATGCTCAAGCTATTTGCATATTCCTCCAAGTTTTAGACCATAATGCTCCATGCTAAATAGCATTTTCCGGTCAATTACAAATTGCTATGCTAATTATGGTATACCAACCAGAATCAATACTTAGACTGTATATGGATTTTCCACAGTTTCATTTATGATTATGTAAATTTTATTTATTTTCAGTTTTCGTAGATTTTTTGCTAAAGGAAAAACGTCCAACCTGACTTTTAAATTTGCATAACTTTCTATATAATGTCCAGATTTGCAATTGAAAGTAAATTTTGATCTTGAATTTTTGTCTATTTTGATCCTATATTTAGTGAATATTTTCGGTAGCCTGTCCAATATATCGATCACCTACTGTATATGCACATACATATTTATGTTCTTACTACTATTATCAATATCAAAATACACATGAATGAAAAAGTCGAGTGGAAATTGATAATGAATTATCACATGCAATTCGAAAGGCTCGTGCGGAAAACAAAGAGGAAATAATGATAATTGAAATATTAAATAATTATGAGGTTTATTTTTGGGCGTGTCTTATAAAAATCAGTCTACAGCATGCAGTTGAGATTAGCACTTTCTCGGGCTGGGCCCCCGTACTTAATTTAAGTATATTTTCGCTTTTCGCTAAACAAATTAATTAGTGGGAACTGAGAAGAAGGCGTTGCTGCCAATAAAATTCCAATTATCACATTGCAAATATATATATAGGTATATATATATATTATTCTAACTGAGAAAACAAGGGAGCGATTGGAATGATTTTTTTAATTCAAGTAGTAAAAATAATACATGGAGAAACTCTGCTGCTATGATAGGTTTATTGCCAAAGCAGATCCCACATTTGCAGTCTTCTCTTTTACCAACAAGTTTTCCAGTTCTTATTTATTTGCATTACATTTAATTTTTCGCATATAGAGTAAAATAATTTTTATTTAAAAAAAAATGTTTACTGCAAAAAAAAACGAGTCAGAATATGTTTTTTTTTTTGGCTTTTTTCTTTGTTTGTTTTCGTTTTTCTCGCTAACGGCAAATAATTTCCGGTCAAATTGAAATATGTAATCCGATAGACTGCAGACAGACGGACAGAAAGTCTGTGCTAGGGTTAATGGCATAAATTAAACGTTTATTTGATTAACAAAATGCAATGCAATTATTTTATGAATTTACGTGCAAGTTCAATTATTTGCGATTGCGATTTGGTTAATTGCCAGTTGGTTAAAAGCGTGTGGGAAAGAAGAACCCATTGGGCTCATCATATAATACCTTTTTCTAGTTGCTTAGGGTATTTACGACGTACGCCAAGAAAACGTGTATAAAAAATATTATTGGCATAATTCATATGATGTGGAAAGATGTAATTGTTACACGAAGTCGAAGTTAAAAGTGATGTATAGTGTATTTACTTGTCGTCTTAGCTTACCAGTTTGCTTAGCTAAACTGTGCTTAGTACACGTGATGGCCTTAACCCGCTCACCTTGGAGCGTGGCCAGTTCCCATAATAATCACATTTTACTGAGTATGTGGCAAAGCGAAATCCCCCTTAATTGAATTTCAAATTACAAACACACAATTAGATTCTACAAATAACTGTTGATACTTTATTGACTACATAAATAGTTCGCCATTACTCGGACACGTTTCCCTGCCTGCAGTACGATTTATTGTCTGATATTCTGGGAATTCCCTTATCTAATCCACATTTTCCCTGTGGCCATATATGAGTCAAAATGCGATGGCTGTTGTTATGGTATTAGTGTAAAAGAGTACGGGACTCTGAGAGTCTCCATAATATTAATAGTAATAATCACATACGTATGTATTTTTAACTATCACAAGTGTTGGGACTTTATCTGAGATAAATATCTCAGAATGCTAATATTACAAGTTCCATTCCATTCCATTCCATTCTGTGCAGTGAATGTGAACTTATATATCGTTTTATATAAACGCTTTGTATTTCTTTGCTTTCTTTCCTGTTCGACTTTTGGCTTTCTTTCTGGTTTGCTTATCGGACTTTTTATATCCATAAATGTCAAGCAAGGGGTAAAAACAATTTCAAACATTGTAATCCCCCGACTAAACATTTATTTGCTTTCGGGTACTACTTGTACGAACGAATGTTCACAAGAGTATAAGTAAATATGACGTTATTGATAGTGATTTTTTTTATTTTTAAATATAATTTGGATTGAGATATGCATGAAGCCATAATGTCTATAATATAATTTCAAATTTCTTTAGAAATTTCTAAAAATAATTTCAAAACTCACATTTACGGTCACTTTAATTTTTTAAGGGGTATCCGCTAAATTTAATTGAATTCAAAAATATTTCTTAGAAATAATCAAACTTCAAAACACAAAAATAAGAATTAAATAGCTTAGTCCTTACAGGGCATTCGCTGCTTTAATTTAATCGAATTTAATAAATTTCTTTGAAATTATAAAAATAAAAACTAAATAGCTTAGCCCCTACAGGGCAGTCGCTGCTTTAATTTAATCGAATTTAATAAATTACTTTGAAATAATAAAAATCAGAACTATTTAGCTTAGCCCAGGGCACTCGCTGCTTTATTTTAATATCATTTAATCAATTTAATAATAAAAATTAGAACTAAATCGTTGCTTTATTTTAATTGAATTTAATAAATTTCTTAGACATATTCGCAATTGAAAACAAAAATAATAAATATTAAATTGTTTAGCCCTCACAGGGCATTCGCTAGTCGTGTATGCCCTCGCACTGCGTCTGCCATCTACATTCTCCTGCTTTCTTACGCACTTTAACAGCTGTTCTTCACTGGACGAGGCAAAGAGAGAGGGAATGAGAGAATGCTAATAAGCGCGAATGCTGAGTAAATTAATAATAAATAAATTAGTTAATAAGCGTTGCGAATGTTTGCCTCCTGCGAAGGTATAAAACGAAAATGCAAATCGAGTTGCGAAAATATTAAGCGAAACACTGTGATCGAGTGCGTTGCGAGCGGAGAGCGTGAGAGAATTGATAAAAAGTGAACCGAAAAAGGGAAGAAGAAGCAGCAGCAGCAGCAGCAGCAGCATCAAGTGTGTGAAACAAAGCGCAAAAAGGTTAATTATATTATAAAACAAAGCAAAAATGTTAATTACACTGTGAAATATTGTGTACGATGCTCTTTTATCGTTGGCATCGCTGAAGTTACAGCGGCCAACTTCACGCTTTTAGGCCGCTTTCTTTTCGTTCTGATGCTCGCTTGGGTTCGTTTACGCCGTGTTTATAACTTCAATGACATCATTTTTGGCTTGTTTTCGGCCAAAATGTTGCCGCCATGCCGTGACTTACACAAATGTAGCTTTCAATGGTTTTTTTTTTGGCATTTGAGTGGAGCTTTTGTAGGTCTAGCGAATATAATTGTAGTTATACCCTGTAAGCATTCGACGGTCGCAGAGGGGTTTGCCAGACTAGCAGGCGAACGTATCGGGTGATATTAACTCGCATTTAGAGTATGCTTCAGGTCGAGCATTGCCGTGCATGGCACTCAGATTTGTTTTGATTCGTTTTGTCTGCTACTCTAACGAGCACTACTCGATGCTTTATCTGATGATGTAGCGTTAAATTGGAGCGCAGTTGAGTGCCATACCTCATAGTCTGCATCTGAGTCCAGAACTATTCTGATTTATGGTACAAGGTTCCGGCAGCACTCGTGTTCTATCGGTTACAGGCACACTTATGCCTGATAACTTGACATTGAGAGTGCCCAACTGCGCAGTCACTTGGTAACAGCTGAGTAACTCGTTGCCGAAGTGCTTATGAAACTAATCTAATAAATTATCGGCGCACGATTAAATATAATTTTGATTTAACACTCGACTTTCTGCGGGGATTTCATCACTAATTTCGCTCGGGATCCTTATCGGTATAACGTCTTTCCAGGCAGCTCTGGAACAACGCAGGCAATTAAGAGTCGCTCGAAAGGTAATCGCATATACTATATGTTAAATTTATATATAATATATAATATATAATAAGTGATGAAAGTAGATCCGTGGGAAAGAATAGAATAGCAAGTTCTTATCAAGGCTTGCGAACTCTGTTAAGCACTTTATGGTCGCCATAGAAAGCTTTTCGAGTTGTCTGTCTGCTGTACAATGTAGGGCCAGATAAGCAAGTCCGGGAGTTAATCAGAGACTCAGCGTTGTACTATAATATTCTGCAGTAATTTGCTGTATTTTAAAGAAATAAATATAAAATAAGTTTAGTTTGAGCATTTTCTGAAATTCTCATAGTTTTTAGTGTTCATATTCTAAATGCACTGCGGTTTTGCAATTAGTCAGAGTGCGTTTTCTGTAGAGCGAACCTAGTGACCCGTCAATGTGTCATCTACGCATACTCTTAATAAATTACATTCGAGTTGCGCTGATTTTCCAGTTGAGAAATCAGTTATTTTTTCAAATTAGCTCGCTCGAGTAACCCCTTGCAGCTGCCTTTGGCTCTTTCGCAGTCGGCATGCAAATGTCAAGAAGTGTACCACCTTCTCCCGCCGCGACTCCTGAAGCTGGGCCCCACGTCGGTGGCATTGCACCCTTCTGCAACCGCATGCGGTGCTTCAAAGTCACAAACAATTTGCAAGGCACACTGAGCACTCAACAGGCCGCAGTTAAATAAAACCCATTGTCGCGGGTACTCGACAGGCCCGCCGATGTCGCAGCTCATTGCGATACCGTAATTTTTAATGGAAATGAAAATTTTTTAGTAACTGAAAACAGTTGAAACTTTCTAGAGAACAAAGGGAAATTGAAAACAGAATATGATATTATTGTATGGATATGAAAACAATTGGACAGGGTTCAATGACTTTGCGGTAAAAGTACTGAAGCCGCTTGTAACTTGGCCAAATACAGTTGCAAAATATCTTAATGATAATTACGACATCTAAATAGATAAAAATGTGTTGCTCAGCAGCAAAAAGTCGAGTAAGATCTAAAGGTTTCGTAAGCTTAACTAGGTTATCGTAGGGTTAGCGAGAACGTCCTCTATTTTTTTATGTAATAGTGCTCAATATTCTATTTTCTATATTCTATATTCTATATTCTATATTCTATATTCTATATTCTATATTCTATATTCTATATTCTATATTCTATATTCTATATTCTATATTCTATATTCTATATTCTATATTCTATATTCTATATTCTATATTCTATATTCTATATTCTATATTCTATATTCTATATTCTATATTCTATATTCTATATTCTATATTCTATATTCTATATTCTATATTCTATATTCTATATTCTATATTCTATATTCTATATTCTATATTCTATATTCTATATTCTATATTCTATATTCTATATTCTATATTCTATATTCTATATTCTATATTCTATATTCTATATTCTATATTTTATATTCTATATTCTATATTTTATATTCTATATTCTATATTCTATATTCTATATTCTATATTCTATATTCTATATTCTATATTCTATATTCTATATTCTATATTCTATATTCTATATTCTATATTCTATATTCTATATTCTATATTCTATATTCTATATTCTATATTCTATATTCTATATTCTATATTCTATATTCTATATTCTATATTCTATATTCTATATTCTATATTCTATATTCTATATTCTATATTCTATATTCTATATTCTATATTATATATTATATATTATATATTATATATTATATATTCTATATTATATATTATATATTATATATTCTATATTCTATATTCTATATTCTATATTCTATATTCTATATTCTATATTCTATATTCTATATTCTATATTCTATATTCTATATTCTATATTCTATATTCTATATTCTATATTCTATATTCTATATTCTATATTCTATATTCTATATATATTCTAAGATTAACAATTCATACATTTATCTTGACACCTTTTGGTATTCTTATCATGATGCAGCTTGAGATATCCATATAAAAAATAGCCCCGAATTAAAGCCCCCCGACAATAACTGTAAACACACTTTTAATCACCTGAACTATATGCTATATGCAAGTTATACGATTACGAATTCTCGTCACGAGTCGCTCGTGCCTAAAGTCTGTAAATATTTGCCGGCATACAAAATATCATAAATTATATATGCCTAGAGAGCAGTGGCATAGTCTACGAGGGGGCTGATCAGACCAAGGATCTGTCAGATTTTTGCTTATATTTAAATGAGATTTTTTTAAGTCTTTGATTTACCTGAGAGCATATTGGCTCGATCTGGGCCTACACCCCAGTATGGTTGTCGAGAAGCCTCTGCGGGCAGTCGAACAAGTCAAGGGAAAGAAAGTACCTCAGACTTTATCTAAAACAAAAGCATTGCAAATGTCTTTGCATTCCTATTATCAACGCAGACATACGCCGAGATAATGCCACCTGGGTCGCCAGTTCAAGATAATAATGTAAAGACGAAACAGAAATGGGTTAAAAAAAAATGTAGAAACAGTCGACGAATCTCCGTTATCAAGTCGTCGACACAACATGGAAATTATGTTCGCCCCGTCGAGTCGTCGAGAGTCGTCATAATGTGCAATTATCTCTTATCTGAAAGTCTCGCAAATGCCTCATAGATGAATGGTGCCTACTTTAATTGCAATGGTTATTAAAAGGGAATCAACTTATATGGGCCCCTAGGCCGACTTTGCACTTGGCCAACGCGTGTTTCATCAGACTGTGGGGTTTTGCGGTTCTGAGTGCGTCGATTAAACTTCAGATGTCTGGCCAGATGAAGCACCGGTTGAAGAACTCTCTTCACGGAAAATTAATTCATAAACTATTGTAGAAATATTTACTATAGGCTTTTTATTGACGGGATAATAAAAATTGGGTGAGGCCGATGAAAGGAAATATTTATGGCTTTATAACAGGAAATTCGACAATAAGAGTTAAGGGTCTGGTGAGAACATTCATAATTAGTATTACCTAGAAAATCATAAAACACTTTTTAGTTTCTACACTCAGGAAACTGTAAAAGAATTTATATATAATATATATCAGGAAGCTTTGCCCATCTTCATTAGGAACATAAAAGGATTGTTCTTAAGTCTTTCCGTTTACAGTTTCTAGTAATAAAAATAGTCCTAAAGCAGAGATTTCTAGATTCGTCAAACAATTCCCGATAAGCGGCAGGCTCAATTGAGTTCTGAGAGAATTGCTATAATTATCTTATATGAGTTGGACTATAAGAAACTGCTATAAATCACGCAGCACGAGTAATTTTACAACTCTACAGAGCATAAATCAGCCGAGAATAGCGATCCATAAATCAAACGGATGTTCCAGATATGCTATCGATGTGGTTGGAGATATGTGTCACATATTTGATGGTTAATCAGACGTCGAAGTTGTATGTTTATCTGAGCCATTTGAGGGGCTAATGTGAAACAGCAATAGAGACGCATTGTGGTGTCAAAATATTTGCGGACAGCATTCAGATATCTGCCAAAAATCTATTGGGCGACATAAAAGAGATGGTAATGCCATGAGCAAATGTTTGCAAGCAATTGAAAAACGCAATTAGCAGATCAATTTCTCGATACGGAAAACTCGACTCTGTGACGTCCCTGGCTTACTTATAGCTCACAATGACGTCAAAGCCGATATTTGTGAATTGACTCCGTAATGCTGGCCATAAGACTAGTTCAAACATTGCGCTAGAAATGTGCGTGGAGGGGAGAGGCGGGAGGCATTTTCATTTCGATTTTGGATTCTCGATTTCAGTTGGAAAATCTTGATTTTTGTCGCCTGATTTTCCGGAATGTGCCGCGAGTCATTGATCTTGCTCGAGGTCTCGGCTCAGTTCGCCTCGCCTGAACTTTGCAATCGTCTTAGGGTATCTGTTGGTCAAGTTGATGTTGCTAACGACTGTTGCAGCTTGTTGCCGGTGTTGCTGCCACTATTCAAATTTGGCCACAGTCCACAGTCGATTTCTCGAGTTGTTTACGTCGCGTTGGCCTATGGAAAACTACTGAGCCGATCTGGCTTCATGGCGAAGAGCTCTGCGTGGTGTCTGGGCACTTGTGGGGCGTCTTAATGGATTGTGTCACGTGAAGTGTATGGCAATATTGTTCGTATTGATAATATTAAAATTTATCCAGCGCCAAGATCGGCAAGATCGCTTGCGAATTAGGCTCGTGTAGAGAAAGAAATCCTATGTCTGATCGGGCCAAGATTGTACATTTCCTCAAGTCGATGGTAAAACTCCATTTAAACTCAGATATAAAGCTATATCCACTGAACAGATATGGCTGCTTAGATTGCCGTAGCAAACTCGTAGTTTTTCCAGTCAGGTCCGTCAATCGGTTGACTGTGTCAAGGTTGCGCCGCAGGCGTCCGCACTCTTCGCAGTTATCTAAAGACCCGCAACCGCAGTCTTAGCTTTTACAGATGTCGCATTCCTGAACCTTACGTGTTTACGACTATTGTAACTGAGTCCATAGGTCGAACCTGTGTGTGAGGTCAGCTGTAAAGTGAGGCTCGAACGTGTCTGAATGTCTCTTCGTTGCTTATCGGTAGACCCACACGATCGGGTTAGGCTGCGTCTGGTGCTAAGACACAAGTGGGCCGTAAATGTGTGTTTAACAAGCTCTCAATACAATTTGGTGCGACTTATCATTGGCACGAGCGGCAATGCGACCGCCCAAGAAAGAAATGAGCTGGCAATGCGTGCGGCATGCTCGACAGTGAAATACTCTAGGAAAGGGTGGAAAGGCAAAATACTGCTGGTATTTAGATATTTATGTAGATTTTTTCTGTGGCTTCAGAAAGTATTTATAAGTTGGCAAAATTATTTATAATTATTAATATATTTATAAATATTAAATATTATTATTAATCAGTATTATTAAAGAGTAAAAAAATATCGATTAAATTCTATGGCAGATCAACGTATCCTATTCCACCAGTTCAAAGCAATCTCCCTCTTTAGGCCAGAAATGTAAGCTAATCGCTGTGACGTCAGAGCTTGCAGCCATGTCTAATCTGGCGAGCTTATCTCGTGGCCGAGCGGGTTCAACAAATTGTAACAAGTCCATTAACAATAACAAATATCATGATATACACGCAGGAATCTTGGCCAATCCCTGAATCGGTTTGAACCGGAAATCAAATCAAGAGACCTGGAAAATGCTACGTACAATGCGCCATGTTCGGCGACTTCGTCGTCTTTCGAGCGCTTTCGTTAAGAAAAGATTGTTAACAAATTGTTGTGGTTATTGTTGTTGCTGTTGCTGTTATTGTTATTATTTTTACTGGCCGGCAGCCAGTAAGGCAAAGCAAAAGCAAACGCAAAAGCTTTAAGCGCGCCGACGCCGACGCGGAGCGATCAGAACGACTTTGGAGCGTGTCGCGCGCGGTCGTTGGAATATTTTGCTCGCGCTCAAAAAACAACTCGAACTCTGCAACCTTAGGCTTGAAATCGGAGAACGGAGAACCGAAAGCCAAAACTGGAGAATCGTGCATTAGCAACTGTCGCTCTGTTTGCCTCTGACTGTGCGTGTGTGCGCGTGTCTGTGTGTATTTGTGCCCTTGGAAGTGGAGCACCTGTGATACTGTCGCCAAAATAGACGGAGAAAAGGCCTAACAAGTATGTGAAGAAAATTGAAGAATGATTAGTATGTATACACGGTTCTGAAGGAACGAAAGTACTACAACATTCTTGTGTGTAGTTATCTAAAGTTTTGATTGGGTTTTCTTGAAAACTCTATAAGGGAAATCACAACTTAAAAATCGATCACACACTCTCTTAAATTATAAAAAAAAAAAATAATAATCTACTAAAAATTAATTAAAATAGTTGCAAAATTGTTGACGAAACGATTATATACAAACGATTATTAAAAATACTAAAACTTTCTTGTGTGTAGTTATTTAAAGTTTCGTCTGGATAATCTTGAAAACTCTGTAAGTGAAATCAGAGCTTCAAAGGTGATCAAGCACTCTCATGAATTATAAGCAAAAAAAAATTTAATAATCTAAAAATAAATTATAATAATTGCAAAATTATTTATTAAACGATTACTCAATTAAATATAAAAAAAATAGTATACAAACTCAAAAACTCCTTATTTCTTAATTCGAAGACTCTGACGAGAAACTTAAAAAAATAGAAATAATAATAGAAGTCATGAAGTCATGAAGTGCCCTACAGTGGCTATAAAAGTTTACAGCCGCTAATACTAATCATAAAATTGTGCAATTTGCTTACCACAAATGCGGTTGGAGTTTAACGTGTGTGAGTGCGTGTGGGTGTGTGCCTGTGTGTGTTGTCATTGTTTTTTTTTTTTTATCACAAGAACACTTTGCGAAATAATAACTAAGAGATTGTAATATAATATATTATAGACTACACTCTTTGCAATTGTAAATGGAACAGCTGAGCACGCATTAGTCGCATGCCATGAATAGAAACCGCTCGTACAACTTGTTTCCCTTCAGCTATTGACCCAATAGATCGGGAGATACAGATGAGGTCATACGCATTCATACGCACATATATATAGTATGTACAGATGTATGCGGACTCTGGTTTGAGTTGCTCTAGCGAATCTTATCGATGCACTTGAGGTGCTTATGGCCAGAAACAAATTCCAAGTGAAAGTGTCAGATAATACTGGAGTATCGTTGATCGGTAAACAGCGCACAGGGCTGATCTGTTTTGTTATTGACTTCCTCAAGCAGCTAAATATGGATACAGCTGTGTTGGCGATCGTCCGTTGTGGCCTTTACCTTGTGCGGCACGTGTTTGGCATACATTTCGACTGGGTTGAGGTGGTTTAATGGAGCGCCTTACCTTCGCACTCGCAGCGGGATCGCGTGGGAAAATTTGAATAGATGCGCTCATTAATCACACGCACGTTAGCCGTAAGCAGATAACGGAACTTATCGGTCTGCCATACAAGTGTCGCCCCGATATGCCGATGTATGGGCATACGTTATTGATTGCTTATCGGAGTTGTCCATGAGACGAGTGTGAGAACACGAGTATTTAGCCAACATTCGACACATTTATGACACCGAGCACCCTCAAGTCGCGTAGGCATTCATAATGGTGTATATATAAATATATATGTATAAATCGAAAATCCACGTAATTACATCAAATTCAAGTGTTCAGACCCAATGATAATCCGCTAGAACAAAAGGCCTGAAACAAATACACAGCGATTAGATAATGAAACGGGGCGCGTGCTATACACTTAGTGGAAAAAAGGCAGCTCTGGCTTATCGATAGATTTGGGTTATGGTGTGCTATCAAAATGTCTGAAACATGACGAAGTGCCGGCCATAGTGTTGCCTTTGGCCAACAAGCCGTATGTCAATTTATGGCCCTCTGGACAATGTGGTCGTTCGCATTGTCGATTGTAAATACTTAGTTGTGCCAGCTTGATAATATATATTGTAGATATTGTATACTGTATGCTATGCATATTTGCCATTGTTGTTGCGTCCTTTCCATAATTAATGGTGGGCATTAAAAGGCAATTGGATTATATGGCGCTTGGACAATCGAAGAGCAAGAAAATTGATAGCATTGTGGAATGAACTTTTGGTAGTACGGAAACGAAATGAAATGCCTATGACTAAGAAGGAGTAGTATTTTTTTTTTGGGACTGAAACACACATTCACACATTCAGCCTAAGAAACGAGAGATCTCGATCGAGTTGTGATCGTGGATTTCGACTATATTTCTTAGAATTCTACGTGCTTTTGAGTACTGTCCCAATCAGCCCGTTTCAAGGTTCGTTCAACTCAAATTTCATCATTCTGTACCAGTTTTCTATATGAAAACGCCAGATAATTGCAATAATAATGTTTACAATCGTAAGGCAGAAAACAACGAGATATAAATCCACAAACAAGTCAAAACTCTGGATTTAAATGCCAGGCATGCACCTAAGTTAATCACACTCGTTTGCACTCATGAATATTCAGAACCATTCGAATCTGCTGAACTTTTATGATTACATATATTCTAATGTCAAAATCTTGAAGCTCATAATTCACATGGTCGTGTCTTTATCCGGGTCTCGAGTGTCTGTTTGAGTGTGAGCATGTGTGTGTGTGTGTGTATATAGTTTTGTTGTTTCAGCCGTGTTTGGCATGACAAATGAGCCCAGTCGTTCGAATCAAACTCGTTTCGATATTCAGAAGTAACTTAAAGCTGCTGCCTTCGAGCTTATCGAGGGCCTCGAGTTAGAGCGATAAGTTGTCGAGGCGTGCAACAAGTTCATGACCTGGACAATGTCTATGGGGGAAGATAAGCTAAGATTCCAGATATTTGGTAGCAGTTTGAGAGCATCGTACTTCCGGCCCATAATAATTTGTTCGATCTCCATCTTCAGCTCCCCGCAGATATGTCGAGACTGTGGAAGGCTCTGACGCGCCGTAAAACGGACGATGTCAACGAGGGCGAGTCGCAACTGGCGCGTGTGCTCAATCTGTTCGATCTGACGGCCCTCGGAGTGGGAAGCACCTTGGGTCTGGGCGTCTATGTGCTGGCCGGTCAGGTGGCCTACAATATCGCCGGGCCGGCGGTGACGATATCCTTCCTGATCGCCGCTGTTGCATCGGCGTTTGCGGGCATCTGCTACGCGGAGTTTGCAGCACGCGTCCCCAAGGCGGGCAGTGCATATGTTTACAGTTATGTGACGATCGGCGAATTTGTCGCTTTCACCATCGGCTGGAACCTGATACTGGAGTATGTGATCGGTACGGCGTCGGTGGCGCGTGGACTGAGCGGCTACTTCGATTCGCTGATCGATAATAACATGTCAAAGGCTCTCAACGAGTCCATGCACATCGATGTCAGCTTTCTGGGCGACTATCCCGACTTTCTGTCGTTCGGCATGGTCCTGCTGCTGGCCGCGCTGCTCGCCTTTGGCGCCAAGGAGTCTAGTTTCCTCAACAACATCTTCACCAGCGTCAACCTGGTGACCATTGGCATTGTGCTCGTCGCTGGCGGCATGAACGGTGAGTGTGCATATCCTGTTGCTCTTTGACTCCCTTTTGCCCCTTCAGCTTTCCCTCTCCATCTCTCCCGCAACAGCTCTTCAGCTCTCCAGCTCCTTAGCTCCTTAGATCTTCAGCTCTAGCTGTCCCTTCCAGCTCTTTAGCTCTATCTCTTTAGCTCTCCAGCTTTAGTTCTTCCTCTCCAACTCTTTACCTCTCAAGCTCCCCTTCTCAAACTCTCTATCTCCAGCTCTAGCTTTCCCTCGCCAGCTCTCAAGCTCTTCAGCTCTCCAGATCTAGCTCTCCCTCTTCAGCTCTCTACCTCTCAAGCTCTCTAGGTCTCCAGCTCCCCATCTCAAGCTCTCCCTCTCCAGCTCTCTAGTTTTAGGTCTTCAGTTCTCCAACTTAAGCTCTTCCTCTACAACTCTCTAGCTCACTACCTGTCTAGCTCTCTAGCAGCTCTTTAGCTCTCCCACTCCAGCTCTTCCTCTCCAGCTCTCTAGCTCTTTACCTCTCCAGCTCTTTAGCTCTCTAGCTCTTTAGTTCTAGCTATTTGTCTCCAGTTCTCAAGCTATTAAGCTCTCCAACTCTAGCTCTCCCTCTTCAGCTCCTACCTCTCAAGCTCCCAAGCTCCCAAGCTCTCCACCTTCCCATCTGAAGCACTCCGTCAACTCTCCAGCTCTCCAGTTTACCATCTAAAGTTCTCCTTCTTCGACTCTCTAGCTCTCCAGTCCCCCAGCTCTAGCCTTCTCTCTACAACTCTCTAGCTCTCTACTTGTCCAAGTCTCTAGCTCTGCAGCTCTTTAGCTGTCCCTCTCCAGCTCTCTAGCTCTATTGCAAACTGAATATTAATACTTCCTCTCTCTCTCTCTCTCTCTTTGACATACACAGCGAACACGGACAACTGGCGCATTCCGGCGAGCGAGGTGCCCGAATGGGCAGGCACGGGCGGCTTCATGCCGTATGGCATCGCTGGCGTCATGGCCGGCGCAGCGAAATGCTTCTTTGGCTTCGTGGGCTTCGACTGCATCGCGACGACGGGCGAGGAGGCGATCAATCCGAAGCGCAACATTCCGCTGGCCATTGTCATCTCGCTGATCATCATCTTCCTGGCGTACTTCGGCGTGTCGACGGTGTTGACCATGATGTTGCCGTACTACCTGCAGGATCGGGATGCGCCATTCCCGAAGGCGTTCGACTCCGTCGAGTGGTACACGATTAAGTGGATTGTGACCATCGGGGCAGTGTTTGCGCTATGCACCAGCCTGCTGGGCGCTATGTTCCCGCTGCCGCGCATCCTCTATGCCATGGGCAAGGATGGCATTCTCTTCAAGCGCTTGTCCAGTGTGCATCCGTACACGCAGACGCCGCTGCTGGCCACCCTCGTGTCGGGGCTCTTCGCCTCGATAATGGCCATGCTCTTCAATCTGGATCAGTTGGTCGACATGATGTCCATCGGCACGCTGCTGGCCTACACCATTGTGGCGATCTGCGTGCTCGTGCTGCGCTACCAGGACGAGCAGATGACCAAAGTGGTGTCGATCAAGGCGCCAAACGTGTGCCGCCAGCTCTTCTGCAATTCGTACAGCGAGCCAAACACCATGACGTCGGCCATCACCAAGTTTGGCATTGTCCTCTTTGCCATCTTCTGCATCGTGTGGTGTGTGTTCATGCAGGTCTTCGACTCGAGTGCCACCGCTGGCATTGTCGCCCTCAGTGTGGTCGGCCTGGTGCTGCTCATCATATGCGTCTCGATTGGCCTGCAGCCGGTCTCCAGCATTGAGCTGACGTTCAAGGTGCCCCTGGTGCCGTTCGTGCCCTGCCTGAGCGTGTTCGTCAATTTGTACCTGATGTTCCAGCTGGATCTGTTCACCTGGATACGCTTTCTGATTTGGGTTGCCATCGGCTATATCATATATTTCTCATACGGCATACGCAACTCCACGCAAATCGCCAGGAATCGCAATCAGATCGAGGCGACGGCCAACGCCATGCAGCGATCCGATCATCCCGAGCAGCACGAGAATCGCGCCTTCGAGCCGGACTGGAAGGTGGAGAACGGCGTCAAGCCTCCGGCTCAGCAGCAGCCGTCGAACTATGTCTATTCCGAGAAGCTCTAAGCTGCCAGCTAAGCTCTCCAAATCGGCCAGCGACAGGGAGACATAGAGAGAGAGAGAGAAAAAAGTATTATAAGTTGCCTTGTAGCGTCGAGCTGAGCTCACACGAGAGACGCGTCTTTGGCCAGAGCAGGGGATCGCTTATTGTTCCGGCACGCAATCCGCTTTTTGTTTTCGCCAACAAATCGACCAGGAGAGTTGCTGTACCGACACAGTTCGGAATGCCCAGACGTTTGTCTTTCCACGAACTGAGTTCGACTAATTCCTAATGTCTAGTTCGACTTACAACCCATTACCCTACTAACTTATCTAGTATTTATATGTTTTACTCGCTGACATTTCCATTATGTGCTTGTGAGAGAGATGAATAGATTGCGCATGAAAATTAAACGCCTGCCGGGTTCCGGTCGGGGATTCGTTATTTTCGTGCGCCAGCAATTTAGACACACTCGACTTTCCAAGATCGCTCAATGCTATATTGATCGCTCTGCTATTGCAGTAGTCTTAATATCACTATAATTTCTTCAATTTTTTAGTTTTTCTCCTGTTTTTATTCGTTTTTTTATTTTTATTTTTGCTGTACATAATGATGCCCCGATTTTGTTGTGATATTTGTAAATGTATATGTATGTATATATATATTATGTAGGGCTGTAAGCAGAAACTTCCTTTGTCACAATTCCTGCTGGCGTTACGCAAATGCATTTTGTATCATACTGTCGATTGTACAACCCTAGGCTAGTTGAGTATTTAGGTTATTTAGACGCTAAGTTAACCTCGCCTTCGATCCCATTGTAAAAAAGTAAAGAAAAAGCAGTTACGAATTTCTATCCAAATAATTTCTTGTTCATAAAAGTGAAATTACCGAAAACAAAAATAAAAAATAGAAAAAAAAAATACAGAAAATCGAAAATAATTGAAGGTTAGATCATATCGATCGCATTAGCCACCCCATGCGGCGACCGGCAATCTTATCTGGAGCGATCGATTAGACAAGCTGCTTCTGAGTAGTTTGAGTGATTGCGAATAAACGATAATGATACGGAAGAGAAGGTCGTACAGTGCGCCCAGTACGCTGCAGCTTGGTCGAAATCCAGCTGAACTTTAGCATAAGTTAAGCTCCATTTGGTTGGGCAAACGCCGAGACCCGCACGAACCGAAATAACCATCCAATCAAGAACTCTCCGAGCTCCGATCCGGGCCAACTAGTTAGCTTACCAGCTTAGTTAAATGGCAAATATGCTGTCCTGCCCCTGGACAATCCTGCAGCTGGCCTGGAAATGAAACGCAGTCGAGTAAATAACAAGAGGCAAGTCGAAAACTCAAACTCGAGCCAAAAAGCCGGACGAAAGTTGCAGGGATAATGCAAACACACACACACACAGCCGCACACCCGCACATGCATATGTTATGTATGGCGTGGTATGGCATTGTATGGCTTGGTGAATTGAAGGAGAAGGGACCACTGAAAAAATAAAATTATTTTGTGGCTCTTTCTTTTTCTTTCTTCCTTTGTTGTTTTTTTTATTTGCCGCATTAATTGATGCCTTCTAAGAGGATATCGGACACACACAGAGATAATATGCAATGTACCCGCGAGTTTTCGCCAGTGTATTTTAGAGCGTTTTCTTGTGTGCACATCTGCGAAAGGATTCCATTTTTCACACGCTCCCCCAATTAGCAATGGGAAAAGCGCATCGGAATTGTTTCTGTGTCGCTGAGTATTTCGCATCATCTTCGCAACAGTAAAAGAGTTTTAAAGTCAGCTACAAAATGGCTAATTTCAATAATTCTCATCCAAATTGCATGGAGTCTGCGAATCAAGATTGAATTATTCATCAGTATGAAAAACAAAAGAAGGAAGCTACAGTCGAGTGTAATCGATACCATTTACCTTTGGCCTTTAAAAAATAATTCTTAATATTAATTACTTTTATTCGGCGAACCAACAACAACGCATCGCATATTTTCACAGTCAAATACAAACGTATTACATAATGTTGCGGGGAACCCTCCTACCAAGTTTGATGCCTTTATCTCTTATTGTTATTGAGTTATTTGCAATAAATGGAAAAACGCTTTTATCAATTATCAATTTAGGGAGGCGGGAGGTCGTGGCATATCAAAGTTTAATGAGGCCAACTTTCCCACTGAAGAATCCTAGTTCTGGCGGGAAAATAGTTGACTTGGCAGCACTGGTACATTTCTCAGCAGTAAACGACTTTCAGCATGCGCTCGCTCTTACTTTCAGTCACTCACTCACTCACTTACCCTCTTGGACTTATCGAGGTAATGAGTGTGTTGATCGCTACTCTCAACCAGCCAAAACTCTCCCACGCACCTACACACGTTAATTTAGGTATACGCTTACAGCCGCTCTCCCTCGCTTTGGTGCTCACATTGGATGCCGTGAGAATAGCAATCGCAAGGGTGCGATTTTCAGTAGGAAGTTTTTTTTTTTTTTTTTTTAATATATACATTTGTTTCAGTAGAAAGTATTATCTATTTATGGCAAGTGCAATGCTTTGCCCTTTGCATTTGTAGTTGTATTTGCACAATGTTTCGCTAATTCATTTGATAAACGAAAATGCAATAAGCCGGCAAAGAGTTGGCAATTGCATGGACCGCAATGTGCGTTCAAATAACAATGCGCGCGCAAAAGTATGCAACGCAATTGCAGCGTAAGCCTGAAAGTATGCAACGGCCTTGCAATTCCGTCCAGCGCAGCATACCATATATATGTACATATATATAGATATTATATAATGAACTATGTATTATATATTAACAACTTAAAAATATAATTATTAGTACATGATCATTTATTTTCGAATTATTCTCGCACTCGAGCTGCCTTTGCCTCCATGGGTCTAAGAGTATTTGCAGGCTCAGATCATCACACAGAGACTCAAATGCCAATGCAGGCCTACACACGCAGCGGCAATAAATAAACAATAATTTGAGCCGCGCTTCAGCAAATGTGCCTGTCAGTGTGTGTGTCTGTGTGTGTGTGCAGGGGCAGCTCATTGCGCGTTGTGGTTTTATTTGTGAGTTTTAATTAAATACGTTTAAATATTTGTTTGTTCCGACAGGTTGGCGGGGGTTGAGGGTGTTTGGTTTGGTTGATGTGCAAAATCCCAGGGCTAGAAAGTCCCAAGCTGCTGCAACCTGGCAAATATTGGCGAAAAATTAGCAGAGTATTTTAAGCGCAACATGTTCGTGCTGCGGTTTTGCGCCATCAGCAAATTCCGCCCACACGAAGAGATCTGCCTGCTCTAGTCAGAGGAGTACACTTGCGCCGCCCTGGACTCTTCCTTTCGCCCTTTCGCCCTTTCTCTCTGACTCTCGCTCTCGACATTTGTGCATTTCATTTATTTATAAACAACGCGTAATTCATTTTAAGTGTTTAGTCCTGTAATATGCAACAGGCCAAGCACACACACACACACACACACACACACACTGCGCTGTGTCCTCACATGCAATTGATTGAGCGTGAAATGCGTGGGGATTACGTGAGATAATGCGATAGTTTGGATTAGGCGTGATTCGCTCTGAAATACACAAGCATGAACAGCAGCATATGGAACAGAATATTACCAGTCGGAATCGCCCGACCATATTGCTTCAATTTCTGCGTAATACCTCCAGCTTTAGATATTCCCCACCTGCAATAGACATTGTCTCAGCTGGCAGACCTACACCTACGCCACACTGATTGAGAGGACGGAGCTACCACGCCTTCACCAGCAAGCACCATTACCCCAATCTGAAAAAAAAAACAGTTCCGTCTTGAATTCAATTTGACTCTGCTCCATTTGTCTGCCTTCATTTCATCTTTATTAAGTTTCTCAATTAAGAACAAAGTAAACAATTATTAATAAACAATTACAAGTGAAGTCGCAGTGTTTAAAAGCAGTTGAATGTCATCATTTCACTCTAGGGCGAATCAACACAGAGACTCGTTTTATATGCCTGTATCCCCATATAATATCATCAAATGTATGTAATGGCGATTGCTTGGAATATTATCTTGAAGTAATGCGCAATTTGCGAGAAGCAATCCGCCAGAAACGCCCGGATTTGTGGAGAACAAAATTTGGCTTTTGCACCATAGATAATTCCTCTGCTACAAAAAAAAAAAAAAAACACTCTTATAACACTGCCGCAGCCACCCTATTCCCCAGACCCCAGGGGGCCACCCTGTGACTTTTCTTTGTTCCCGAAACCTATGAAAGGACGACGCTACGCTACGATTGAGGAGATAAAGACGGCATTGAAGGAGGAACTGAAGAAGATCGCAAAAAAAGATTTTACGAAATGCTTCGAGGATTGGAAAAAACGTTATCACAAGTGTATAATGTCTGATGGGGATTACTTTGAAGGGGACAAAATAGATATTCATGAATAAATGAATAATTCTAGTGACAAACAGCGAGAACTTAATTATATGTAAGTTAACAAATTGTATTAGGTGTGAACTATTAGGTGTGAACTAATACAATTTGTTAACTTATATATAATTAACTAGTAGTGATAACTACTTTTCTTTGTTATTTTGTTTAAGAAGTATTAAAAAAAATAAATAAAATAAAAAAAAACTTGCGTTCAATTGCTTTCTATAAATACAACTGAAGGTGGCCGAAAATAGCAAGAGAGACTCTTGAGAATTTGCCGAAATTGCAAAAATCTTCACTGGCGCGGACAGAACTCCGTCGTCAGGGGCATTACGTAAGTCCCTATATATAATATATAGAAGTGCGCAAGCATGATCCAATGGGGCGCATAACACTCGGCCAAGCGATAATTGAGTCAAGTGCGGCTCGCACAAAGCAGGAAACAAATTGGCAGCAAACGAGAAAATGAGAAAAAAAAAATAGCCAAAGAGTACTAAACTGTAGCAGACTTCAAGGTCAGGGAACGCTTCAAGCATGCTGCTCAGGTACTTGAAGTACTCGAGTGCCTGCAGAAGAAACAAGCAACATGAGAACTATACATGTATATGTGTATTTAGTACATTATAATATTATAATATCTATCGTTTGTGTTGTGAGAAGAGCCAACGCGAAACGGTAGCCAATCTATTAGCCATAAAGCACTGTAAGCCCGAAAACATTTTATCCGCATCGACACATCGCACACTTCAGTTGCCCGAAAACCTGATCCAAAAATAATAATTGTACTCAAGTGCGTACCCGAAAGAGTTTGAGATGAAGGCGGACGTTACGGCCAAAGCGAAACGTGCGCACACGGCATTTTCGTCGATTGGTAGTAGTGCTCGTCATAGCGAGCTCCGTCAAGTGGTTAATAGAGCCAGAGTCAGAGCCCAGAGTCCGGGCCTGTCGCCGTCTTTGGCTTTGATGCGCACTTGACTTGGCTCCACATTGCGTTAACTACACCCTCCCCCCCTCCCCACCCTCACGCGTTGTCTTCGTCTGCAATGTTAGTGAAAACCAGATTTGGTGCCGCTTCGGCCCCCAGATGATCCATTAGTTTTGCTATAAATACGCAAAGCGATCGGGTCCAAAGTATCATTGGGTTCAATACCTACGGCGAAGTAACATCTTCACTCAGTTCGCATAGTTCGACAGTTTACGCAAGAACTACAGCTACAGCATGGTGAGTGTGTCCTGCGGCTTAGATCAATTTAGCACGGCTTCGTGGTGAATACAAACGTGTTTAGTACACGAGTCCTAAGCTGTGCTAAGTCTGCACTGTGCACTAAAGTGTTTGCTGCGAACATGTTCTAAGCGTGTACTCAAATTTAGTACAGCTGCAATACGTGCATCACTTGCCAGCACCTTGCAGAAGTGCCATAGCTGCACTTCAACGTTTAGTACAGATGTTCGACACTTTAGTACAGGCGTACTACACGTTCTAAACACGCCTTCGAGCAGTCACTGCATTTTAGCACAGCTGTACTAACAGCAAGAAACTTATCGCTCTCACTCTCTTCTTGCACGCACCAGAAACTCTTCTTGAGCGCACTCTCCCTCTGCCTGGTGGCCATCGCCGCAGCCCAGTCCGCCGATCCGGCCGTGCAGGACCCTTCGGTGGAGTACCTGCCACCCGTTGGCGATGCCGAGGCCGCGGCCCTCGCCGAGGATGGCTACCGCTACAAGACGGTGCGTCGCCTGAAGCTACGCCATCGCCGCGAGGTGCCCAGCCAGGAGTATCTGCCGCCCACGGAGGAGTATCTGCCTCCCATCGATGCCGTCGAGGCCGGCGACACGAAGGTCGCCGACGACGGCTACCGCTACAAGACTGTGCGCAAGCTCAAGTTCCGTGCCCGTCACCGTCGCGATGTCTCCGAGATCGCCGAGCCCACCGCCGAGTATCTGCCCCCCGTTGAGGTGGAGCTGGCACCCGAGCTGAAGACCGTGCTGGGAGCGGATGGTTACCGCTACAAGACCGTGCGCAAGCTCAAGTTCCGTCGCCATCGCCGTGAGGCCGACGCCGTCGCCGCTGAGGATGCTGCCGCTGAGGCGACCAACGGTGAATACCTGCCCCCAGTGGAGGCACCCGCCGCCGAGCCCGTTGCCGAGGTCAAGGCCGCCGATGAGGGCACCGAGCTGGCCAAGGATGGCTACCGCTACAAGACCGTCCGTCGCATCCGTTACCGTTACCGCCATTAGGCCGCGATGCGTCGAATGCTACCCGAACTTAGGCCCATTGAACCAAATTGATCCTGATAGTACACAGAGTCGGACAGTCGGAGGCGTGGCGAAAAGTTGCCGGTCGCCAACTGGCCAGTTTCTCCCCGCCGCCGGCTGTGCACTCGAAACGATCCCCTGACCCCTTCTTAAATTTAACTACGCATAGTTTTTCATCTGTCCCCTCCGAAGCATAAGGAATAAAAAAGTTTATTCGAAAAAAAAAGTTTTCAATTTGTTTTTGCATGTGAATATATAGGGCCGAAAATATATGGTATGCATAGCATAGTCTGGCAAAGTTCTGTGCGGAGAGTCGCATAAATTTTCCTATCTATAGCTCCAACATAACTCTAAGCTGTATGTAAGGTATGTATGTATGTATAAGGTTGATATATTAGGTTGTTTGGTAATGGCATACCGTTTTTGCATTCAAATTTTGGACTTCGCTTGTGAAGTCAAATGGGATTGTATCTGGTAACGCTGTATACCGTCCGATAGGTCTTGGCATCACCTTCTAAACGACGTATAGTATAGTTTTGAGGCTTATCCAAACTTTTATATTGTATAGATCAAAAGCAAATTTTCGAAGAAAACTTCTATGATATTTTTTCTAGAACATAAACATATACCTTAACACCTTTAATAGCCGAAAATCGGTATACCTTTGACTTTGCTTGGACTTTGACTTATAACAGTTACTCACGGCTATAATCACAAGCTAAAATGCATTAAGTTCCGTCCATAACGCGTTTTGCCGTTGCGTTGCCAACACTGACCCACTTTGCGCATTCAGCTGGGCAGTACCACACCATCATCGAGGGTCTCAGCATTATTTCGGAGTGTGGAGTCGCCATTTTGTGGCACTCAAAAATCAAATCGGAATGAAATTTTGCTAAATTGCACATTAAAAGACTGAGCGAATCGCTCGGCCAGTGGAAATCAAAGTGCACACAAAGGCGGATGGTGAAGGGAAGAAGATGAAGAGGAACAGCGGAGAAGAACAAGGGGCCAAGAAGCCAATGAGCGATGGCGAAATGGAATTGAAATCAATGGACAAGTAATGGCCCTTCTGGCCAAAAAGGGAATGGCGGACAGAGAACTTTTGGCAAATTGCGAAATTCTATTTAGAAACGAAGTGTGCGCTTTTAGGCGCACCACCGCCAGCTGAGCGCCAGCAAGTGCAACGACCCACCACCCCTCCCTCTGCCTAGTCTCTCGCCCCTCCCTTTCAGCATTTTGGCATTTCTCGGTCAACTTTTCGTAATATTATTATACCCTTCACTCATCGAAAATGGTATGTACGTTTTGTGCCAAATTTTTTGTGACAGCCGACGAAGGCGTGGCAGACCAGCTTTGATATGCAAGTCAATATGTTTTTGTTTGTAGACACGCAACTTGCCCACAATTTTCCTGAGCTAGTTCAAACGCTGATCTAGCTTATTTTCAATTTTAAATGAAAATGCGATCCAGTTGGCATTCTGAAATGGGTGCAGGGTATCCAACAGTCGACCGTACAATTCTGTACTTCTTTTGCATCTATTTGCGCAGCGTTCGGGACTTCTTTGTTTTCTTTCGTTGCCTTTTGGCCCGTCCGAAAATATATATGCAGGCAGAGCTAGACGGCGAACGGGAGGTGAGGAGACAGCGAAAAGGAATATGCCAAATTACAATATTGCAGCAAGCCGAGAAGAACTCTGGGAAAATAAGGTAAATAAAACATTCTGTGAACCAAAACATAAAGTTACGTAATTGAGCGCTTGACTTTCCGCTGAAGCACGCGGCCAGACCCGAAAGGGTCGCTCCGGCTCGCGATTCTTGAGAGTTCCCATGAATATTAATTTTTCTAAAAGGTTCGTCTGAGAGGCTTAAAGCGCTTCCACTTATTTCACTGTTTACTTGCGCATTTCACCGTCGAATGATCCTAATTAAAGTGGCAAATTATGATTTGATGGATTAGTATTATTACTAAAGAAGTAAATTCTGGAATACTCAACCATAATATGATCTTAATGTAAACTTGACTCTAAGTATTCTACAGCACAAACAACTGTGACTAACTAACAACTGATTTTTGCTTTTATTTAATGAGAAATATGAATAAAAAAAATAATTGTTGACTCTCAGCTGTGAGCTATATTGCAGGGTATCAAATCTTTCGAAATAAGCATTAAAGTGAATTTGAGATTTATCAGACCTTGATTACTTATGTACGAGGGTCGTTCAATAAGTCTTTAGAAAATCCGAGTGAAGAAATCCGAAATCCTATTTTTTGGACGGGATAAAAATGTTGGAAAAACGATTGGCAAAGTGTGTAGAGCTAAAAGGGGACTATGTTGAAAAATAAAAAAAATTTCTGCAAAAAACAGTGTTTTTATATTTATTATTATTATTTATTTTTTCTAACGACTTATTGAACGACCCTCGTACATGGTATTATATGTTAGTTCAATTTTTTTTTACATATTTGAAATCTGTTTATCAAAAGAGAAAACATAATTAATAATTTATTTACTTCTGCCAAATATTACTTTCAATCAATCTAGTTTCACTTAGCACTATTCACGCTGTAGTGCATACAATGATTGCTAATTTATCTACAGAGTATTAGCTATAAATATTTGTGGGAACTTAAAACTTCCCAAGAAAGATCCAAATTAATTTCGACTTCTTATACAACTCCGGTCGACAAACTAACAGGGTATTTATTCTTACGTTTTGTCACAATATTTTAACTAAAGTATATGTAATACAGAAATTAAGTGATTTACAGGGTATCCTGGCTCAACTGCAGGCGAAAACTACCGCCAGCTGTGGGCAAATATCATTTACAGTTCAGTCTGAAACTAAAGAGGGAGAAGATGGGCGAAAGAGAGAGTTGGAATGGGCAGAGAATTCAATAGAAGCAATTGGCAGCTAGTTTCATTGTGAACTCTGAGTAATTGCCAAAATACTCGAAATGCCCCTCCGAATCTGAGTCAATTTATGCAGAGATTAAGTTAATTATGATTCCCCCTCAGCCTGTTCGAATTAATAACTCAAGTGAGCAATTACGTATACAGATGTGAGTGCGTTTTTGCGTGTGTGTGTGTGTGTGTGTGAGAGTGTGTTTATAGCTCATTAAATTCCATGTGTGATATCGCTGGAATTTCAGATGTTTCGTCGCATTTGGCTAAATGTCAAACGGAAGCTCAGACGTGGCGAACTCGAAATCGCACCGAGATAATATTTAAATGGATTTTTAATGGAAACAGACGGCAGGCAGCTGCCAGATAGCACAGTACGGGGCAGCGGGTCCGTTCTCTTTCTCTATCTCTCTGTCTCTCATTCTTTCTCTGGCAGAACGATAAGAAATTATGGGCCTGGGCAATGGCAATCGTAATTCGTATGTCTCTTTCGTCTTTCATCTCACATGGACTGATGAAGACTTGACAGAGCTCCAAAGCCTCAAGCCGATTTGCCTTTTAAATACTTCACCTTAATTTGCTGGCAAATGGCAGAGACGTAATTGAAAATACGGCAAGTACTTTGCCTCGTATCCGACTCGATACCGCTCCGGTTGAGGGACAAAAATATGCAATTTCTGCCTATTTTTGCCTATGCACAGGCATAATTTAAAATAATTCACAAGTTTTCTGCTCAAAAAACTTTTGCTGGCCCCCGGAGAAGTTTCGCACTGTGTGACTTTAACTATTTTTGCCTCGATGGTGATCATCATCGGTATGATAATGATGATGTTCTTGGCTTCTGCATCAAAGCCAATCGTCTAATTGGACTGGGGGCGCAACTTGGCCATGAGTGGGCCAAACTGCGATTGAAATAAAGGCCAAGTAAATTACCTGCAAATTATTGGACTCTTGACTCTGTGGCATTTCAAACTAAGTTGGTCTGGTTAACAGAACAAGAAGGAATATGAATTGTTTTCTTTCCACATTTTTCAGTGTCGATTCATGTATTGATTGATTGATTTAACTTATATATCAGGTCTTTTAATATCTCAAGTGAGCTTTTAGTTAATTGTTATACAGTTTATTTTCCGATAATGATGTATGCAATTTATGCAAATGTCTTTGAATTGGGGAAAAAAACTCCGTCTATAAAATTGAAATATATAGTTAAACAAACGAATTATATAATCTTATCTTATCTTATCTACAAGATTTTAGCAACAAATTTGGTAGTAACGTCCCTGGTAATATTATACAGAATGTGGATTTTCAACTTTGGGATGCCACGCCTACCGCCTCCAGAAATCGATTTTGTAAATCGATAAATCGAATTATAGGAAAAGTAGAAAACTTACAACATTTTTTTTAAGGCATTATTGTAGATACTAATAATATTGACCAATGCTATAAATTTAAATCCGATCGGAAAATGAACACAGAAGTTATAGGCTCGAGAAGTTTCCTATGCAGCAGCAGCGGCAGCGAGTAATAAAGTTTATTGGGGGCAGTAGCAAGCGGCAAATTGAATTTTGCTTCTGTATGCGTCACAGTGCGTGTATGTGTGTGTGTGTGAGAGAGTGGCTTTGCTTGTATTTGTTCGCATTGTTAAATGTCAGCAGCAGCGACAGCACATAAGAGCTTGGTCTGAGCACGCTCCCACGCTCGATGCTGTCGGGCTATTGTTAACGGTACTTGCTCGCACTCCATGGCTGTGCTGCGCTACTACCAACGCCAGCAGCAGGAGCATCCCTACAGCAGCAGAGGCTGCTCCCGGACTGCAAGGGCAAACGCAACCCTCGCTCTCTCTCTCTCTCTCTCTCTCTCTCTCTTGAACGCACGCTCTCTTAGGCCGCTCTCTTTCGTGTTGATTGTTGTTGGCATTCGGCTGCTGCTTGTTGCTTTGTTTTTGTTTTGCTCCCTGCGAGCTGTTGCTGCCGGTGCCGTTATGGCTGCGGATGCTGCTGCGCTGCTGCTGCCGAGCTGCTGCTGCCGTTCTTGCCAATCTTGGGCCTTATCGATTTTCTTTTGTTTACTCAGCGCGAACTCTCCCATTTGTTTGTTGTTGTTCTTTAGTGTTGATGTTTCATGTTTATTTGCTTGTCGATAAGCCAGAGCGCATAATGTGAAAGGGTGGCGGTAGGTGGGGAACGGCGGCAGGCAAGAGGCGCCTTTGTCTGGCAGATATGAGGCGATTTATGGCTAGAGCATAATGTGCTTGCTCACTAAGCGATCTGTTGCCGTTGCTGTACTTGCCAGCTTATCGCTACTTGCATAGCATTGGGTATTATAATACTTATAATATAAAATAATATAATTTAGTTTAATATAATATAAAAATATATATAATATAATATATAATATATAATATAATATAATATAATATAATACAATACAATATAATATAATATAAAATAATATAATATAAAATAATATAATATAATATAATATTATAAAATATAATACAATATTATATAATACAATATAAAAATTGAACCACCATAGCAATAAGCTTGCCTAGAAACGATCGCTGAAAGTATGAGTGTTTTTTATTATCTTTAAGTTTCTTTAAATAAAATTAAGCTCGCTTCAGCTTAGTGTAAAAATTATTCTCATAGAAAAAACAGTGTTTAAATTAAATTAATGAATTAAATTAATAATTAAAATCGAATTAATAATGCTTCCTAAAGGAAAGATCGCTGAAAGAGTAGAATGCTCTGAAAGATTTCTAACAGAATAAAATATTAATATGAGGCGCAACACGTTATAAGCGCATAAGTATATAAGAGCATTCGGTATTAAATATAAATATTAGAATAAATAAGTCTTACGCCTGCAGTTGCCCATTGCTCGGTTTAATTTCGAAGCCGCCCCTGTGGTAAATTTA
Source organism: Zaprionus bogoriensis (assembly GCA_035046045.1). Taxonomy (NCBI): domain Eukaryota; kingdom Metazoa; phylum Arthropoda; class Insecta; order Diptera; family Drosophilidae; genus Zaprionus; species Zaprionus bogoriensis. The sequence continues at coordinate 1,157,036 of JAWNOI010000191.1, read as the reverse complement.
CTCAACGACGACGCATCAAATGTGTTTATTGGCAACAGTGCAAATTTCCCCCCAATTGTTTACATCAGCATCTTCTCACGAAAGAGAGAGAGAGAGAGAGAGAAAAAGAGAGCGTGAGCGAGAGCGTACGAGCACGAGAGCAGCCCCAAACAACGCGTGGGTCGTTGTCAGAGCGCTCGCTTGCTCTCTTTTCCACACATACACACACGCACGCACACATGCACACAGCAACATTGGCAGAGCGCACAGCAGCAGGCAGCGCGGCGGCAGAGCGGCGGCAGAGCGGCGCTCTCTCACGATGTGGTTGCGGCTGCTGCGCCGCCAATTTGCAAGAAAATTTAAGCTCGTTTACAGTTGGTTTTGTGGGGCAAGTTGTGAGTAGCGAGCGAGCTACTGCCAAGAAGTGGCAGCAACAACAGCAAGGCATAAATTAGTATAAGTAGATAAACATAACAGCGTAATAAACATTTTTATTTCATATGAGACGAATATCAATTGAGCTTGCAGTTCGGCTCGTTTGTGTGTGTATGTGTGTGTGTGTGTGTGTGTGCGTGTTGCTGCTCTCACTGCGTTCGCCCGCTTCATTGTGTGTGAGCATACACGCACACACACGCGCAGTGCGAGTGTGTTGGTGAATTTCGTGGTACATTTTGCGCTCGCATCGCTTACAGATTTTTGTGGTGGCAAGTAGTTGTTGCATAGCCTTCACACAACATACAACATACATCACAACAACAGTAACAGCAACAGCAACAGCAACAATTACTAACACTGCGACAAGTGGCAGCAGCCGAGCAGCAGCAGCCGTAGCAGCCGCAGCAGCGTTTTGTTGTTAATTGAAATAAATTGAAATAAATTCTCAACGTGCTGCTCACATTGTTAATAAAAGCAGCGGCAGCGCAACAACAATAAACAAATTAAATTGCCGTGCTAAACGCAGCAGTTGCCTGCGAGCCGTCAAATGCCTCAGTAGCAGCTACAGCAACTACAGCAACTACAACAAGAACAAGAACAACAACTTGAATTCACCACACAAAACTCACCGAAAACCAATGGAATTATCAATTAAGCAAACAACAACAACAACAACAACAAAGAGCAACTGAAATTCCCCCCAGTCGGAGCAGAGCAAGGAGAAGTACAGGCAAGTGCAGGCAGCGTGAGCAAAGTTTTCCTGCCTTTTGTTATTGTTCTACAAAGTCTCCGTTATGTGCTTTTGTTTTTGTTTTTGTTTTTGATTTTGTTTTTGCTGCTGTTGCTGTTGTTGTAGCTGTTTCAAGTTCTACACACTTGCGTTGCTGTGCGTATTTTTAGTGTGCAGCCGTGTGTGAGAGTGTGTGCAGTGCAGCTGCAGGCGCAGCTGAGAAGAAATTGGCAAAAGGCAAAGACAACGCTAAGCACAAAGGAAATACGACAATTACGTAACGTAAGCAAGCACCAAGCAAAAGAGAGCAATGCCGAGAGAGAGAGAGAGAGTGAGTGTGTGTGTGTGCGTAAGCTCAAGGATTTGGTAAGTCCTTCTGTCACTTGTACCAAAGTGTTAAGAGCTGCAAGTCTCGGGTGCGCGTCTGTGTGCACCTGACTGACTCACAAATACCCTGCCTGCACTATTAAATTCGTGGAAATATTAGTCGTTCCCTTGACTAGCGACTGGCTGCCCCCATAAGTACTTTGACTTCCGATCGATCCACTTGCTGGCATCCCTCACAAACGATCCACGCTATTGTGTATGTATGTGCTTCTGCACATCTACAGTAAGCTCTCGATAGCTCGGACACCAAAATACTCTTCCTGCGTATAATTCGATCAAAATTACTTTCTGTTGATCGCTTTTTCTTTGCATTCATTAAAAATGCAAAGAAAGGTCCCTACTAATTCAGACAAATTGATATCTTGATTCTCCAATATTAATACGCATATACTATTATATTTATATGTATATTTTATACTTTTAGCATATTTTTAGAACAAACAAAATTCCAAATTTGTAAAATATTGTGCTATTCGCATATTCCAATTGCCCGAATTATCGAGAATATACTGTGTATTACTATAAATATATATGTACATACTTCAGTTCGGGGAATATGAGGCGAAAACGCTGAACGTTGTTTATTCTATGCGATTTGTTTGTCTAACTGTAAGTGTACTTGCCATGGATGTGTCTGTGTGTGTATGACTCTATATGGGTGCACGTATGTGGTTTCTTTTTTCCATAATTCACCTGAATCGCGTAATGGCATTGTGAGTGGGCAAATAGTGCGAATAGAAAATAAATACATTTTTGAAAGAAAGTATGATTCCAGAATTATATATATTTTCAAATAATACAAATACGAAATTAAATAATATTGATAAAATTAATTGAATTAATAATTAATTATTTAATAATGTTAATACAATAAAATAAACAACTTAATAATGCTATAGTATTTTATTCATATAGTATGATTAAAATGTGGTATAATATTGTGGATGTATTTCTATGCAATTCTAGAATAATATAATCTGCCTGATTCGATAGAAATTTTCATATTCGTTGCATTTCATGCACACTTCTATGCACTTTATTGTATTAATCCTCCCAATCGAATTGCCTAATTTGCATAGTTATTGCTTTTGATTCATTCACGCACAGCAACAACAACAACAGCAATAACAACATCAGCGGCAGCGATTGCAGGTGCAGCTGCATTTGCTTTCTTACGCGCCTCAAATGAACGCGACTTACACAAACTAAATACCCCCCAACTGACACTCCGTCCCCCCCCCCCCCCGGCGCCAGTACGCCACTCCTAATAGAAGCAGTTCATTGAACTCGAATCGAAAAGCCTCAAACCTCTGCCTCCGTATGAACAGTGCGTGGTGTTGCCTACTTTTCGGCCTGTTGACCATCAAAGTCAGGCAACAAGAAATCATATTAACGATTTTCTCACTTCTCACTTTTCCCGCAGCATCCGCAACGGGCCAACACACACACACACACACACACACACACACACAGGCATACATATACAGCGACGCTAACACACACATGCGCAGTGTGCACTTTGGTAAAGCCAGCAGCATTAACAACGCGTAGTTAAGAGAGAGCCGCAAAGAGAGTCCCACCGTGAGGTAGAGAGTGCAAGAGAGAGAGAGCGAGAGAGAGCGGGGGTGAGCTGGTGGCCGTCTAAACGGCCTGGCCATGGCCTTCTCGCGGCACAACATCGAGAAGCGCCGACTCATCGAGCTTGTGCGCCTCAATCCGATCCTCTGGGACTGCCGCCTGCCGCACTACAAGCGCTCCGACAAGAAGAAGGCCATCAAATGGAACGAGCTGGGGCGCATGTTCAACGTGAACGGGGAGCGGGTGCAGCGCACCTTCACGTCCCTGCGCGAGATCTTTCGCCGTGAACTCAATCACGAGAAGATGCTGGGCACGACGCGCTTCAAGTCCAAGTGGGAGTACTACGATGCCATGGCGTTCCTCAAGGAAGTCATCAGGGAGCGCAAGTGAGTCCCGGGAACGAGAAAGCGATTCCCATGTTTACAACATACTATATAGTATATACTATATTATTGGCATGATAAAGTACTAAGCAGTATTATGAAATTAGGTATGAGTGTAAATGTAGTATACCAAATTTTAGTATTAACTCATACAATATAATAACGATCAATAGATCATAAAGAGCTTGTTAGAATATAATAAGGAAATAGAAAGACGCGTTAGCTTCATGCCCTATGTGATATATATAAGTATATATATATATTATTATTATTATAATTAATATTAATATTATTATTATTATTATTATTATTATTATTATTATTATTATTATTATTATTATTATTATTATTATTATTATTATTATTATTATTATTATTATTATTATTATTATTATTATTATTATTATTATTATTATTACGCATTATTCAAAATAACATGAGAATCATATATAAAAGCTAAATTTTTGGGCAAACGCTGCTATACCAGCTATAAAATATATAGTATTACGGTTCGATAATATTTAATTTTATTTAATGGCATATACATTGACAAAGTTGTATTGCTGGCCTAAAGTTACCAGCCAAATAATTGGTGCTTTCATACGAAAACTCGTTTTTCGAGCGATTATTTCCATGTCAGCTATATATTATACTGACCCGATTTGGTTGAAATTTGGAGGGAATATTGAGAGCAAGTTCGGTTGTGATATCTTGAAAAATAACATGACACATATGTCGGATCTGGTTCGTTCCGACTTATTGATAGCATGCAAAAAGAAGAAGTTATTAAGTAGAAAAAAAGTCAAAATTGAGAGATTAGTTTGCGTGGCAAACAGATAGGTCGACGGAACGACGGACATACGGACAAGGCTAGATCGATTCGGCTGATGATGCTGTTCATATATATATATATATACTCGCATATATATATACTATATAAATAATTTTTAAGATGGCAGATGTTTTCTACTGTCCTACAAAAATCATTATACCCTCTGCGGGCGTATTAAAATGCAAGTAGTTTAGTTAAGTTAATTTTGATTTTAGCTTGTAGACCTAGAATTCTGTATAGAAACAGAAGATTTTTAGAGACATAAACGTATAATTTCTCTACAGAATACCTACATATGGAAGCTAAAGATGCGATAAGAATATATAGTGAAGTGTGTAATTATAGTATACTAGGTACACTATAAATTTATAAACATATATAAATACATAGACATAGGAATACGATAAGTCAGGTGATTCTGGTAAATGATTACAGTGTTTGACTATATATGGACATGCGTATATACCTCACATATTAAGTAGTATGTAAGCTATATAAACTATAATAAGCTCTCATCTTCTAAAACTATATATTTTGTTAGCTGTAGTGTATATTTGTACGTCTACTTAATTTCTCCTTTTGCACTCACCCTCAGATCTCGAGAGCGCATCAAGCACAGCTCGATAGAAGGCTGCGCACGCAACAACAACAACAGCAGCAGCAACAACAACAACAACAACAATAACAACAGCGTGCACAACAGCAGTAACAACAACGGCAACAACAGCAGCAACAACAACAGCAGCAGCGCGACCCACGATGAGTATCAGTATTTTGCCCCGAGCGACCCCAACAACCCGAACAATCAGGCAATCAAATCGAGTCAGATCGCAATTGCCCTGCAGCAAGCAGTCGCTGCCAGCGTACCTGGCCACGCCCCCGCCCTTGCCATTGGCCCTGCGCCAGCGCCAGCGCCAGCGCCTGCTGCACTGCTACCCAATCTCAGTCAACTGCCCGTTGGGCTGCAGCAACAGGCGCAGCATCTGCAGGCGCTGCAACTGCAGCCGGACGTGACGCTCACCTCGCTGAAGGCGACGCCGACGCCGACGCCGACGGCGACGCCAACGCAGATGCCAACGCAGTTGCAGATTGCGACGCCGACTGCAGCTGCGGCAGCGACAGCGACAGCGGCGATGCAGGTGTGCAACAGTTCGCGCTCCTGCAGCAGCTCCCCCTCCATTTACATCAAGGATGAGCCCGACTCCGCGGACGAGGCGGCGGACAGTCGCCAGTCGACGGCGACGCGCAGGTCGCGATCGGTGTCGCAGTCGCAGTTGCAGTCGCCGCAGAAATTGGCCACAATTCGGACGCGGACAAAGCAACAGTTGAAGACGCGCCTGCAGGTGGCACAGTGTGGCAAAGTGGGCGGCCCGCTATATGCCACGCCCCCGCCACATCTGATTATCAACACGAACAACGAGCTGATCGATGTGGATGCCGGCGATTTGGATGATGACGATGATGACTTGGAGTACGACGACGAGGACGAGGACGATGAAGACGTCGATGACGACGACGACGACGACGACGATGTGCAGCAGGTCGTTGGTGATGCCGTTGGTAGGCGTGGCCAGATCCGTCCGCCCCTTGTCGACGCTGATATGCTGGGCATGGGTGCCGGTCGCCTGTCGCCGGGCAGCAGCTTCACAGCTGCCGGTGCAGCGGGCAGCGGTACGCCGCGCCGCCAGGCCAGTCCGCGCGAGATGCTCTACATCAAGTTCGGTGATTTTCTTGCCGCACGACTGAATACCCTGCACGAGAGCACTGCCAACGAGCTAATGAATAAAATTCTGCTGCTCATTGCGGAAAAGTGAAGCAGAAGCAGAAGCAGCAACTGCAGCGGCACGTGGCAGGATCTAATCCACATATCGTGGAGGAGAGGTGGAGAGGCAGAGTGACCGGTGAGCCGGGTGAGCCGGGTGAGTATGTGAGACTGACAGTGAAGCTACCGACAGGAACTACCAACCAATTAAGATAAGCTGCAATACATTAAATAATAATATGCTCAAATTGTCAATAGCAACAAAATATTGTAGGCGTGAATTACAAATAAATGAAAATATCGAATAAGCAATTAGAGAAGGCTATGGTCGATACCAATTGGTCACATCTTTATTGAAAATAAATACGAATAGAAATATAATTATTAAGCCTGATGCTTTGCATAGCTGCACGGATTTGCTGAGCCAACGCGCACTCGCATTGCTCACACATAGAGCCAAACGCTACACGCACATGCCGCTCTCACACATACAGACAGTAGTAATGCCCTCTGCTGCTTTGCATTTGCACAAAGCTTTTGCCGGGAAGCTTTAAGCTTTTGACAAGCTGCTGAGCAACAAAGGCTCTGGCTAGCTTCTCAGCCCGAAAGCTTGATAAGACGCTCTTGAGAAGACGCTCTACTCTACATGGGTCCAGAGCCTTGCGTTGAGCCTTTTCGATTTCTTCTGCGCTTTCTTCATGCGCACGCATTTGGTGTCGCCTCACCGTGGCAAGTGGAAGGGGACAAATACTTGTGGAACTAGTACAGTTCCGCAAAATTTATTAGTTTGGTCAATTTGTGCGGTAGCCACTCGAGTTTGTGGCAACTTCTAGCGATATATTTAAATCCAGACACAAGCACGCACACACACACACAGACACAGACACAGACACACATGTATTGTATATATATGTATATGAATTGGTTTTCCACTGAGCACAACATAAAAAAGTTTGAATTTCCGCACATTGAAGTGCCCCAAACAGACAAATGGGCAGAGACAGAGAGAATGAAAGGACGACAGTGCGACCCAACAAAACGTTGCAAGTTTCGCAAAAATTTGAGAGCATTTCACGCATAAATAACACACCCGAAACCGAAACCCAATCCGAAGTCCAAGTCCCGCCAGTTGCCAAGAGCATCCAAAAAGGGGCAATAACCGGCAAAAAGCAACGGACAAAGGCGGCAAAGGGCAATACAACGGCAGAGCATAACCAGTAGAATGGAAATCGGAGCACGTAAAGTAGAAGAAGAAGTAGAAGAATGATGGCCTGTAGAGAGAACTACTAAAAACAAAATTTGAAATGCCGAACCATTATGTCGAATTTGTTGTATGTTAGTCTTATAATAACATAGCATTGAACTCGCATCCCAGACAAGACTGACGAACAGGACCAAAACCATAAAACATTGTATACGAACGCCAACTTCTACTGCATAGTAACCATAGTATGGTACTACAGACATACGGATTTATAGCAAAGCCACATTCTATTCACTTGCGCAGCACTGTACACTAACACACGCACCAATGCCGGTCTGCACGCTTTGCTCAGCTCAGCTCAGCTCGAGATAAGAGATAAGAACTCGCTGCCGACGATCGTCTGAGCGCAGGCGAGTTTGAATGTCAAGGTCAGAAACTTGACCTTGAAGCGTGCCTAGACGTCAGTGAGGGGCGATAGCAGCAATCGTTGACCCACTTTAGGCGCACAGTGCACAAATATATATATATATATATATATATATATATTATTATTATTATTATTATTATTATTATTATTATTATTATAATTATTATTATTATTATTATTATTATTATTATTATTATTATTATTATTATTATTATTATTATTATTATTATTATTATTATTATTATTATTATTATTATTATTATTATTATTATATTATATATATTATATATATATATCTTCTATATATATAAAAGAAAGTCGTGTTAGTTACACCACTTATAACTCAAGAACGGCAGAACAGATTTGGCTGAAAATTGGTAGGGAGGTAGCTTAGAGCCAGGAGACGGACATAGGATACTTTTTATCCCGTTCGACAGCGTTCCTCTGTGACTTGACATGAAACGTCAGTCACTATAAAACGTGGTATAACAAAAAAGAATCAGACTTGGAATAACAAAACGCAAATGACAGCTATGTAATTGACGTGAAATGACAGCTATGTAATGACGTATGGATGACAATTTGATATTTGTTAGAAATCAATATTAAAACTATTTCTATTAAATAAATAATTAAAAAGTGGATTGAAGTGAAGTGAAGTTTAATTAATAATGCCGCGACCAAGACGATCGAATCTTTCCCGACAAAGCCGTAATGCAAGAAGAATACAAAATACTGCAAATGAAAGGACTGAAGAAGAACAAGAAATTGCACGTGAACAATAGTATGGCTCGACTTCGTGCTTCTCAATCACGAGAGCAAAGTGAAGCAGCCCGTGAATCAGCTCGGTTGGCAATGCAGAATCGTCGAGCAAAAAACAGAAGTCAACAAATAGATAATTTGCGACGCAGAACAAGATATTTAGCTGATCTGAATCGAGCTGCGTTTCGATACGATTGCAGCAATGATTACAGCATGCATCCTAGCGTTTGCATTGGACAAATGGACGTTGTTTGCGAGTATTGTGGTGCATTAAAGATTTCCGGAGAAACGCCTGGATTATGCTGCGTTAATGGTAAAGTGAAATTGCCAGTGTTGACTCCGCCACATGAGCCATTGTATTCATTGCTTTGCGGCGAAACACAAGAATCACGCCACTTTCTTGCAAATACTCGAGGATCCCGATGATCCCAACCGATATGCCGTTTGAATTTATAAGACTTCAATTTCCGATACGTCTTGCATTTGCCATGACAATCAACAAATCACAAGGCCAATTCTTAAAAGTTTGTGGTTTAAATCTAGAACATTCATGTTTTTCCCATGGTCAATTATACGTGGCATGTCCACGGGCCAGAAGACCATCTGCGTTGTTTGTTTTTGCGCCTGATAATAAAACAAAAAATGTCTTGTATCACAAGGTGCTTAAGTGAAGAGCAACCTATGTACTAAAATACAGAAATAATAATGAATGATTAATGTAGTTATTTAGTTTTATTTTGTATTTTTTCGAATAAAATAAAAAAAAAACTGCTTATTTATTGCCATTAAGGCGGAACAAAGTTCGCCGGGTCACTAGTATACAATATATACATTTGTCGAGTCAACAGTTTCAATAGCAACGACTTTCGGGGCATTCTACAGAAGAAAACAAACACAAACATGCAATTGAATATATTACAGGCCGTTGTTCAAATATAGACTAGACTAGAACACACACACTCTCTCCCGCTCTCCCACTCTCTCTCTCAGCGAACTTATCTGTTAATGGCTGTGCTCAATTGTTCGAGTGCGTGTGTCTCTATCCCTCAGTGTCTATCGCTGTGTGTGTGTTCGGTTTGCCTTCGACGTGCAGATAATGCGTTATTATGATATCAAAAGCTTTGCAAATACGCCATCTACCGGGCCGCAGCGCAACTCCCAGAGCCACTCTAGAGCTCGGCTTGCAAATTTCATTAGCGGCAGTTGCAGTTGCCACTGTTGTTCCTGTTGCGCTTGTCTATTGGCCAAAAAACTAAGACGTCGATTGGGGAATTGCCTTGCATGCGTGGGTATTAATGTATGTATGTGTATATTTCGCTAGGTGTGGGCTTCCATTGCCGCCTCAAAGCAGGCACTTAATTTGGTAATTGTCTGGCAAGCATATGTTGGCCAAGCGTGAGAAATAACGAGAAAAATAGAGTGGGAAAAATGAAATCAGTTCAAATAAATAAATAAAATTAAATAAAATTGAGAAGTAAGCCCACTGTACATGAAATATATTCTTGCATAAGTAATTTATTCGTTTAATCTATATTATAGACAGAATAAATATGTACTTTTTGCTTCTCATTTTTATGTGCTGGCGTAGAACTAGAAGAATCAAGAAGAATCATAACTCATGACTTTATCAATCCTAAGCTCAATTTATGCTTTCATATTTAATGTATTCATTTGTCGCGTCAACAGTTTCAATATACCAACGATTATCGAGGCATTCTACAAACCCATAGCTACACACTCTATGACTTTAGGAATCGAGTCGCTTATACAGAAGAAAAGACACACAAACATGCTTTAAATATTATACAGGGTGTGTAGCCGTTGTACAAACATAGACCAGGAAAAGAACAGTCTAAATTCGCGGGTCATTCTGTATAACCCCGGATTCCGTTTCGTTAAATAACACACTTCACGCCACGCAACGATTACTGGGGCAGCTTCCTTATCAGCAGCTGCAGCGCGACTTCTGCGGCAATAAAAGAGCGCAGCCCTCGCTCAAAAATCATAGTACGTTTCGAAAGTGCGTGAGTGAAATGAAAGCGATTTGTGTTCTCCTCTTATTCCTGGGGCTAGTACTCCTGGAAGGACCTGCTGCTGCAGATGCATTCCAGCAAGAGGTGAGAAACAGATCTAGAGAAAGGGAGTACAAAGAGATTAGCTGACTGATGGGATCAAATGTTTTATTTCCTTTTATCAGTCTTGTCGTATGTCCCGCCAACTGGAGGCAGACTGTGCCCAATACGCGCACGTAATCACCAAGCGAATGTGGGGTTATTTCGATGAAATGAAGCAGAAGATCGACAGCAACGATGCAGAAATGCAAAGCAGGGACAAACTGATTGAGACTTATAAGCAGGAAGTGGCAGATCTTCGCTTAAAGATCGCACAGAATGCTGTGAACGAAGAAATAAAGTATTTACGAGCCCAAGTCGAGCAGCTCAGAGTTAAAGGCAATTCTGAGGCTGAAAGAATAATTCAACTGGAGAAAGATGTGACCAAATTTCAAGTGGAGAACGCATCTCTGAAATCCAAGCAGGACTCTCACGCTGCTGTACTCGAAGAGTTGCATAGCCAGAAGAAGGCAGTCGAACAACTGCATAACAAACTGTCTGAGAAACAAAACAAAAAGATAAAAGAACTGAGGGCGAAGGCCAATGCAGATACTGAGAAAGTGAATAAATGCCAACAGGAATTGGAAGCTACGCATCAGACAATCTCTTCTAATAAGAATAAGCTACAACAAATGGAAACCGAAGCGAAGAACTCTGTAGAAGAACTGAGAAAATGCAAAAAGAATCTCCCAAGTAGTTCCCTCCTTTGGTAACTCTAATGGTACCCACAGGCTCACACTCTCCGACGGTTACACTTTTGATGCCCTTTGCAAGTCTGGAATCGCGGGTTCTGGATGGACCGTAATTTTGCAGAGGATTAAGAGAGGAGTGGATTTTAATAGAACTTGGATCGAGTACCGGGAAGGCTTTGGTACCTTCGATGGGGACTTTATCATGGGTCTGGAGACGATCCATCGTCTAACCAGAGATCAACCCCATGAGCTGTACATTCACATGGAAAGACTCAATGGAAACTCCTTCTATGCGCGATACGATGAGTTCGCCATTTCTGGGGAAGATGACCAATTCAGACTACAATTATTGGGTAAATTTTTTGGTAATACAGATGACTATTTGGACCAACACAGAAATATGGAATTCTCTACTTTTGACCGTGACAACGACGGTCATAAAAGCAACTGCGCCAAGATATGTAATGGTGGCTGGTGGTACAAGGGCTGTTCTTCTTCGTAAGTATCTTAGTAGTATTTAATTGTGAATGAAAATTCGAAAATACTTTGCAAGAATGTTAAATGAGGTTTCCTTCATTACAGCAGCACATTTACAGGGAAATATTTCTATGACATTTGGTGGGGAATTGTGAAACTAAAACGAGTCTTTATGTTGGTTCGCCCTAGAGTGAAATGATGACATACAACTGCTTTTAAATACTGCGACTTCTTCACTTGTAATTGTTAATTAATAATTGTTTACTGTGTTTTTAATTGAGAAACTTAATAAAGGCGAAATGAAGGCAGAGAAAAGCACTACCCGCTAGGCTATGGGGCCCCGCAATCGACATCGTTTATATTAAGTTATTATTGTATTCGATATTTCATTAATTTATTCATTCATTTGTTTATTGCGAACTCACTTCTGTTTCCTATGCATTGTGCTCTCTTTTGCAGTATTTCAATGTCTTTTTTGTTGCAGAATCCATTTGTAGTTAAAAGCCTATTGAGACCTAAAGCTTCGCTTAAGACTCATTGTAATGATCGTGCATTGCACTTGAGGCCAGGGTGGAAATTATTAGAAAATAAGTCGTTGGGCCATAATGCATCCGAAACTCTGCGACTGACTTCACGCACAGTTACGCAACTATGGGTGCATATTGTATATGAGTGTGCACGACGCGACGCTTCTGACGTGTGTGTGCTCTTTCCATGAACGCAGGCCTGCCTCCATCTCTGTTGCTCCTCTCCCACGACATCCTCTATTTATCTGGTATCTGTGGCAACAGCTTTACGAGCTCAGCCTCAATTTCATACACTTGCCAGCACAATGGGCGGTATGCTCTTCTTAGTGTGTGTGCGTTTCTGAGTGTATGTGTGTGTGTGTGTTTATGGCATTTTATGGATAGTCACAGCAAGTTTGTTGGCACTTACAACATTATAAATTTGCCATAAATTATAGTACGAACTGCAGCGCAGCGCAATGCCGATAGGGCGAAGCAGTTGCGAAAGTTTGATGAAAAAATCAGTGAACTAAAACTAAACTCGCTAAGATCACAGTCTATTGACGAATTGTTCAGTTAAGAATTGATCAGATTTAACGTAATATATAGTATCATATAAATATATAAATTTTTATGATTTACATAGATTTAGAGTTAACACAAAAATATATATCGGAACATTTGTGTATATATATATAACAATATAATATATACAGTTTATATTCAGATAGTGCTCTAGCTGCAGTTGCAGTTACGCGTTTCCGCTTCAACATTTCCTTATGAATTCCGCAACATTTTTCCATTTTCACACATTTTTCTATGCCCTTCAACAGTTTCCCGTCTTTAAGCCGGAAACCTACAACATAAAAGTGCTGAAAACTTAAATCAAAGTTGGCTACAATGTCCGAGGAGTCTTTATAACAACGTTCATATAGTGCCTGTGAGTGTGTGTGTGTGTGCGTGTGTGTGTGTGTGTGAGTGGGTATGCAAGTGTATGCAGGCCAAGTTTGAGGTTAGAAAGTTGTTGCAAAGACTGCGCGCTGTGGCGCTTAGCCCTTCGCACATAAAATTGCATATGCAACTTAATGTTTACAATAGTCGTAAAAGTTTAATGCATTCCGCAGTTAGACAGAGACAGCCAGAATGAGGGAGAGAGAGAAAGAGAATAGAAAGCATTACGTAGGATATAGTAGCTGACTGCCAAAAAACTTGATTAATACTACTTTTAAAAAACTTTTTCGAAAATTTTCATGAGAAATTTACTCTTTATAAAATTTTCAACGTCTTTTATAATATTTTTTTAAAATTTCCATTCGTTCTTTTTTGGTTTTTTTTATACCATTTTCAATGGGTAAAAAATGGTATATTAACTTTGTGAAACTGTATGTAACAGGCAGAAGGAGGCGTGCCAGACCATTACAAAGTATATATATTCTTGATCAGCATCAATAGCCGAGTCGATTTGGTCTGTGCGTCTGTCCGTCTATATGAACATACAGATCTCAGCTATTAAAAGAGCTAGAGGAATCAGACTTGGTGGGAGTGTGCGTGTATTGAATATACAGCTCGAGTTTATTTCAAACTTTATGTGCCACGCCCACTGCCTCTGTAAATCGATAAATGCGTTTTTCGATTTTTTGCAAATAATTCAATAACGAAAAGAGATAAACGCACCAAATTTGGTTGGATAGTGTCTTGCAACATTATACAAAAGTAAGATTTTCAACTTTTAGATGCAACGCCCATTGCCCCGATAAATCGTTTTTATTTATTTTTAGAAAAATTGGAAAATAACAAAACATTTTTTTCTCGTAGGTGACCACAGTACTGATTGGACAATAAACAAAGAAGTTATAGGAATTAGAATCTTGCATATAAAGTTATGGGCACTTAGAATTCCAAACTAAAACGTTGAACCGACGCAGCAGAGGGCCGGCATCAATAAAAGTCTAATTTTCCGACCTCCCTGCGAAACTGTGTGTGGTCTGATGGTTGGCTCGCAAGTCCCAGACTCGTGAGGTCGCGAGCTCGAATCCTGCGCGTCGGCCAATTTTTTTTTTATGTAAATTGTTTTTTTTTTTTAACTTTTGCACTTTACTGAAACATATAGTATGATATTTTTAATCAAATTGAATTCAAAAAGAAACCTGGACTGACTGTGAATCGAACTTGGGACACAAAGTGTGAGATGCGCAGTCAGCATGCAGTCGGCATGTGCCATTAGCATCAATGCATGTGTATTTGACTTTGAAAATATGCGATGCGTTGTTATTAGTTCGCCGAATAAAAATAATTAATTTTTTTTATTAGCCTAAGGTAAATGGTATCTTACAGTCGAGTGCACTCGACTATAGCTATCTTCATTTGTTTTCCTTCAGTTTTTATAAAATTATCAACATTTATTTTATTATATTTTCGTTGGATTTACTTATTAATATAGGAAAAATTTGTATTTTTATTTTGTTCAAATGTATGTCACAGTCAGAAGGAGGCATATGCATGTATTAGTTTCCATTCGGTCGTGTCCGTCTGTCTGTCCGTTTGTCCCTTTGCCTGTTATTTGACAAACATGTATGAGAGTGATCGAACAATAGTCACAAAAGCTATACAATTTCCCACGTGCAGCGAGGCAACAGAGCGCCGGCGTCTATGCTTGCGTTTGACTGTATGCGTGAACATAGTCAATGCGTGTGAGATTGACAGATCGGTGAAAATGGTAAACGGTAGCATGTATTTAATATATAGATACATATTTTTACATAAATATGGTATAAATGTCATATGGTTACAGTTACTGCATAGATCTATGTACTTTTCCTTAAGTGAATATCAATATTTGAGCTTGATTATGTACGGCATATTATTTCACATGCCATCTCGCATTTCAGATGTAATCTATTGCCATAATTCTTAGTCTTGTTGCTGCTGCTGCAGCTAGGAGGGGCTGGTGTGCAAAATTGGGCGAGTCTGGCAGACAAATCTGGCTCAAATGGATGCACAAAAGGATACAGCTCTCGAGGCAGGACTCGAGCTAGCGGGGATCCGTGGCAGTATCAATATTGACAGGCATTAATATGGCATTTTAGTATACAATAAGCAGCCATTGCAATGGCAGGCAGACAAGCAGGCTCACCAACACACACACACGAGAAGTCGTGCTCGTAGTCCTTCAGACTCTATTGCATTTTTAATGAGCAGAAGGCGCCTGCGATTCGCCTCGCTTCCGCTGGCGCTGCTGCTGGGGAAATTCGACGGCATACGTAAAGCCGGCGCACTGCTATCAGGTTAATTTGAGACGCAGCCATAGGGAAAAGGCAGCGGAAAGACAGCGGAAACGCACACACAGACTCGCACAGAGAGCAGCTCCCAGTAGTCAGCAGTCGGTGTCGTCGTCGTCATCATCTACGTCGACTGCTTCGACGGCGTCTTAATGGGCCGCAGGACATGTCAAAGGAATTGATGACGTGCAGCGTCTCCAGCGACGTGCGCTGCAATCATAAAACTGGCAACAGAGTCGCATTCCACTGGCAGCAGCAGTGCTTGGGAAATGAATTGTCAGCTACTTTGCTGGCGATTAGTTCGAGCCGGATGACAGCAGCTGAAAGCAGGGAGCAGGGCAACGGGAGCAATCGATAAATTAGAGCTCGTCATATGGCGAGTGTAATCGATTGCTGCGATTGCTGTGATTGCTTCACGCCAGCTACATTATTCCATGGCCGGCACTATGCCATTCGCCCTATTCGCCCTATTCAATAGTTCCTGCTCCCGGAGCCCCCTCTTCCGTTCGTTCGCATAATTGCAAAGCTTGCTGCTGCACATTTGCTGGTGAGTTTACCTTTCGGCTGTGCTCAAAACTTTTGCAGGCGGATCAAACGCAAAGTCAACACAAGTACTACTCGCAAATTTGCAACACAATTTTCGCAAATGAATAATTTTGATTGCAGCGTAGAAGCTGCAGAAGCAGCATCTGCTCAACTTGACAGCCGACAGCCCAAGGCAAGAGCTGTTTAAGTTATTTATTAAAATTAATATCATTAGCAGACAGCCACACCCCCGTACCCCCTTACCCCCACCCAACGCACCATATCCCAGTCCATCAACAGAGTTTTCCACAGTTTTCCCTTTTTTTTTTGTTTTCGAAAAATGTAGCTAAAATGTGACGTTCTTCATAGGCTTATAAAAGTTGTGCTCAGCTCTGATTACTAATTAAAACTTTCATTGGCCAAAGATCTGACAGAGAAGCAGCGCAGAGCTCTTGCAGAGGCAAGCTCAAACTTGTCGAGTGTGGTTGGGATTCTGTAATTTTGATGCTTTTGATTATTTTTTGAATAAATCACTTTTACATTTTAAAACACATTATGACACATTATGAAACATACTTTAATATATGTTTGAAGTCTGATATATCTGCTTTCATAATATTTAGACTAAAATAATTTCAAAAAATAAACGTATCTTCTCTGTTTTCAGAATCTAATTTTATGTATATATCTATGGTAATTTGAATAATCAAAAACATTTCACATATTATAATCTTGCTTTTAAATAAATTTATTCATACAATAAGTGGAAATATTCTTACGAGGGTCGTTCAATAAGTCCTTAGAAAATCCGAGTGAAGAAATCCGAAATCCTATTTATTGGACGGCATAAAAATGTTGGAAAAACGATTGGCAAAGTGTGTAGAGCTAAAAGAAGACTATGTTGAAAAATAAAAAAAAATTCTGCAAAAAACTGTGTTTTTATATTTATTTTTATTATTTATTTTTTCTAAAGACATATTGAACGACCCACGTATTATAATTTTAATGTAATTTTAATAATTAATTATGCACTCGTGTTCAATTTGTTGTTGTCCCGAGTTTGGAAGAATTGCTCAAATTTTCGTTGCTCTTTGCCAATTTCTGTCTAACAATTTAGATTGTTTGGCAAATAAATGTCGGCTGCACGCTGCTTTAAACACTGTGTGTGTGTATGTGTGTGTGTGTGTGTGTGCACGCACATCAATGATAATTGAGTGTACACAAATCGTTGATAATATTCCAGAGAGGCCATAGATGCTATTAATGGCATATTTGGCAAGCGGAGCCACAGAAATTGATTGCCGTAAAAGCCAGAAAGCAAGGCAAACAAGCCTACAAATAATATTTGTGGCTTTTACGGACCGCCCCCGCCCAAACTCAGACCGAATGCGACGAGAAAACGAGTTGCAACGGCGGACCGAACGAATGAAATGAAATGAATCGAATTGAATTGAATTCAAATGAATTGACAGAGTACACAGCACATTCACGAACCGAGAAATGCACACTTTTATCTTCACATATACACATAAATATATCAATATAAATATATATATATATATATATTCTGACGTCACAAATAATTACTCGACCAAAAAGTGGAGCCAGACTAATTACATTTAGGCGTATTCGTTCGGGGTACGTCAAGTCGCCGGGCGCCTGAGGGTATGCAACAGTTTTCCGCCTTCGAACTGAGTGCTGTGTGAACTGTTTATGCATTTCCCTAATGAAATGCAAAGAGAGCCGGAAAAGCGGCTTATAAATGCACACAAAGCAGGTTACAAAGCTGCGAGAAACAAAACATTTACAAGAGCTCTAGACATTTTGTTGCTGCTGTTGCAGCTGGCCGCCGAGTGGTAATTAAATATTTATTTTCTCCTCAGCTATTTGCCTTGATTAATAGCCAAAAGAGGCCGCAAAAGAAAGGCAAGCGGAGTCGCAACAATAGCAATAACAACACCATTGCAATCTTCTTGTTGATTTTTCATATTTAACAAAATTCAACGAACGAATTTTCAAAATTTGTTTATCCTTCGTTTCCGCTCTCGTGCTCACTCGTGTTTGTCTTTTGCGCATTTTACGGTTTACTTTCATTTCGATAATGTTCTCTTTGCATTGATTCCGCCGGGGGATTAGCCGTAAATGTGTTTTGTAACGTAGTCAAAAATAAATAAACGCAAACTTTGGCGTATAGTCAGCACGGAACATGTTGCGTATCGCATAGAAAAATACTATATATTTACAATAAAGCTGTATCACATACAAAGCTTTACAACTATATGATATATGCGGGTCGAAACTTTTGCAAGAATATTTTATACAGCCTATAAATATTGCCATTTAGCCAGATAGATTTCTTTTTATACCGTTTACCATTGAAAAATAGTAAAAATGGTATAAGCTTTGTGAAAATGTATGCAACAGGCAGTAGGAGGCGTGACAGACCATACAAAGTATATATATTATTGATCAGCATCAATAGCCGAGTCGATTTGATCATGTCCGTCTGTCTGTCCGTCTGCATGAACACACTGATCTCTGCTATTAAAAGAGCTAGAGACATTAGACTTGAAATGTGCGTTTATACACATACACAAGTCTATTTCAAACTTGATATGCCACGCCTACCGCCTTCGCAAATCGATAAATGCATATTTCGACTTATTGCAATTAGTTCAATAACCATAAGAGATAAAAGCAGCAAATTTGATTGGAGGGTTCCCTGCAACATTATGCAGAAGTTGGATTTTAGACTTTTGGATGCCACGCCCACCGCCCCCATAAATCGATTTTGTAAATCGAAAAGTGAAAAAGGTACAGCAAGTTTATTTAGATATTATTGTAGCTAATAATATTGGCCAACCCTATAAATTTAAATCCGATCGGACAATAAACACAGAAGTTATAACGTCAATGCTTGTGTATTTGACTTCGAAAATATGCGATGCGTTCTTGTTAGTTCGCCGAATAAAAGTAATTAATATTAAGAATTATTTTTTAACAAATTATTATAATTTTTTATTAAGGTAAATGGTATGTATCTCACTCGACTGTAGCTTCTTCACTTGTATTTGTCTTGCTATATATTGTGATCTGGCTGCTTATGTATAACTTTTGAGCTGCAAATTTATCTTCACAGTCGTATCACTCTCGCCCCCCTGGACGAGGGTTGACTATGATTGGTGGCATTACAGCAAGGCGTCGACAGGCTGCAAAACATATCCGACAAGTGCGCTTAAAGCGCATGCAAAGTGTGTACGTATATATTTATAGATATATATATATATATGTATACGGATATGTGCTTGAGTGAGTGTGTGTGCACCACATGATTATGGGACCGCAGGGAGTAACTGACTCTCGTAGAAAATGTCGCCACAGCGTCGGGAAGTACGCAGACGGTAGCATCATTAAGTCAATTTCGCAGAAGGGCCAGAGGCGGCAACTTAATGCGCAGTCTGGGAACACTGGTGGAACTGCTGTGGTGGGTGCGAGCGCTGCCACAATCGACCCACACGTGGACCCACCAATTATCCAAAATGCCAGCGCACACACACATACACGGGCAGCATAAAAATAGATAATGGATGGGGAGTGGCGGGCGGAATGCGGGCAAGTCAATCGTTGCTCGGCCAAAGGAGATTGCGCTTTTGCGGTTGTGTTAAGTTGATTTCCAGCACGTCTGTAACCCTGGCCTGCCCTCGCCACCTGCACCACGTCCAGTTTACAGCAAGTTGTTGCCGCCGCGTGATGCATGCCGCATGACTCGAAGATGCACAGCGGCAATCATGCGTGCCGTCAACGTTGTCGCTGGTCGAGGTAACGTTCATAAACAGACGTCACACAACCAACATACACCCGCTCCTCCCCATCCCACCCCATCAAATCGTCAGCCATACAGCAGCAGCAGTAGTATGCAACGTAGGTGTCGGACACGCCCCCATCGTTGAGGCTGTCAAATGCAACACAAGCCCTTGTGGAATGCTCCGTCTCCCTTCTCTGGCTACGCCGGCCGTTGCACAGTGGTGCCAGCCCAGCGACACTGTTGCAGTTGCGTTTCTATACACTTGAACTGCACTGAGCTCCGGCCACACACTTGCATTCGTTTCGTCGATTTGGTCAATTACAATGATCGCAGCAGTGAACGCAATGTATTGTCCCACTGTGCGCTTCCCAGCCTCCATTAGTCGGGCTGTAAATTATACGGCTTTGCGTTTAGCCTCCGCAACCTCGAAGTTGTTCAGGCCTCGACTTCACCTCGACGTCACCTCGGACACCGACTCCGATGTCGTCACGGGTTGCGTTTGCCGGCTCTGGTGCATGCAGCAGCAGTTTGATGCTTTGCGGTTGCATCATTGTTGTTGCCCGACGACAGTGCACTGTGGCACCGACTCAAATATTTACGGTGCGCTTTTAGGCGCGCATCAAGTGCCCGCCCTGTCGGCCCGTCTATTCGGCATCTTCCCAAAATGTTGCCCGATAAATTAGGTTCATGCAAGAGAGTTTCCTCCTTAGGCTGGCTGCTGAATTAAAAGGGTAGATCTCGCCTTCAGAAAAGATCGCCTGGAAAATGCTCGCCTGAGATGAGACTTTCTGCATTCTTTAACTTCCTTTAATATTTATATTTGGCAACCTTCTGAGCCCACAAAATAAATGAAAAATTATAGAAAGTAATACAGATTATTACGTAAATCATTAATGATGTGTATGCAGTATTTTGTAGGGCTATGAATAGTCTTAGTAGCAGTAACATATATATTAAATAAATCTACTATATACTATATACGTATATAATTTCTATAAGTAATTTAACGCAGAATTATCTTTGGTATAAATTAGTTTAATATCCGAAAACTTTTGTGCCTACAAGATATCTTAGAGATATATTTGTATATTTTAGCTACAGTTTTTTTCAAAGATCTGGATACTGGGTATCCAACAATCGAGTTCTCTGGACAATTGCCAATACAATCGCTTCAAATAAGGATGCCTGTCTAGTCTGTTGCTCATGTATATTTAATTATATGTAGTTGTATAGTTGCTTTAGAAATCCGGGTACCAGGTATGTTACAGTCGAGTGCTTGCAACAACTATAGCCGTCAAAAAGGGCTACCTTTCTGGCCTATCGTTACTATATATTTATGTATCTACAGTTGTAAAGTTATCTCACAGATACGGATACGGTATACGGATACCACAGTCAAGTGCTCTCGTCAACTATAGCCGTCAGGAAGAGCTGCCTACATGGCCTGTTGCTGCTATGTACTTAAGTATATGCAGTTGTATAGTTGTTTCAGATATCCGGATACCTGGTAGCTCACAGTCGCGGGCTCTCGACTGCAGCCTTTTGTACTTGTTTTTTCAAATTCCTTAAACTGAACGGCAGAGTTTTTCAAATGTGTCAATTGCTGACACCTGCAGTATGGAGCTTCCGCATGTCCCATTCGGAATCCCTTTGGATGCGAGCGGGTACCCTTGTGGTGGCAATACCCTCCTAACTCGGGTGGTGCATTTGAATAAACCACTGGGGGAGCAAACCAAATATTTTGCTTGAAAGACTTTTGCACGACGTGTACCTTAACCTTTATTTTCATTAGCTACGCATGCAGTTGCAGTGGCCATCGCTCCAGTTGGCCCAGAGTGGGAGCCAGAACCAGCTGCAGATACAGCTCTTGTAGTAGCTCCGGCTCCAGCTCGGACCAGTTATCCAGTCAGCTAACCGCAACGCTGTTGGAGCCACTGTCATTTGTTATGTTATTGGTTTGGACATTTTGCAAATTGCTTATTTAGCAGTGCGTAAAATCCACAGCATTCACACACACATACACACATTCTGGATTCTATCTAGTCTTTACTTGTGCCTCCATCTTCTCCGACCGGCTGCGGTTTTTTGTCGGGCTTCTGGGACACACACATGTCAAGTGTATAGCGTCTGCTATTCTTCTGTCTATCCCCCCCTGTGTGTCTTCTCTAGTATAGTGTATAGTATACCCTGTAGCTAATTCAAACGAGGTAGCAGCGTATATTCGGGACTGTAGTGACACTATTGCCAATATTTATCTATTGCCAGGGTATTCCACAGGACATTGCTAAGCACACTTTATCTAGGGTATTCTGTAGTGCAGCTGTTGGCTTAGCTATACCGTTGTAACTTTCATTAGGCGACAGGCCCGAAGTTAACAGCGTGTCAAGCAAGCGGTTAGTTGTGCCCATCTATTTCCAGTTCAATGTCAGTGTAGAAAAAGGAGAACTACCAAGGCCTGGGCGAAAAAGCGGCAAGAAAAACTGGTCGGAAAGGGCCTGCGAGCTATTTGGGCAAGTGTTCGAATGTTGCCAATGCGCCTCGCTTCTTCTTTTTCCCTCTCTCTCTCTCTCTCTCTCGTACTCTTACTGCTGAGAGCGCCTCCCCAGCCTGCCACTTGACATCCACAGTTCAGAGTTTTCCATCCATAATAATATTTGCTTTTCATTCTGTGGACTCTTCGCCTGTCCCCCCTCTTCGGGTGTTGCCTAATTGCCTGGATGCGCTTTACAGGCGCCTCTTCTCGTTGCCGTTCGTCATAAAACTTTTTTATGGCTATAATTCTGTGTGTTCTCAGGCCTTTTAATTAGACGAACTGCCGTTAAAACTCTGATCTATGGCCCTCTAAAATCGAGTTTTTCGCCTATGCATGGCAGTAATTAACTGGGAGCCTTACATCTTCGATTCAATCGCCAATTCGACAACATTTATTTGACTATTTCGCGACTTCCTAAATTATTCTAAGCGAATTGAGTATTCATCAAATTAACTTTCGCTCTTTATTATCTATATTTGGATTTTAGTAATCAACCATACATACCGAGTTTGGTGTCTCAAGCTAAGAAACAAGAAATGAGAAATCGACGTCGGCAACTGATGCTAATGTACGTTGCATACATATACACAAGGAAGGACAAGTAGCTATATAAATTATAAGCTGGATGGTCTTCGGCCTATTTGATATATATATTTTATAGATAAATTAAGTGATGAAAAGTTATTGGCTACACCTATGTATATGTGTATAAATATATAGCTTGTGGGGAATCCCTATCGCATTTCCAATTTATTTTCGTGCGCTGTAAGATGTAACAAGACTTGTTCCACTGCTCATCTACCTATATTCCCTGTAAAACTGCGCTATCACCCCTTACGCTCGGGCACACAGACGCAGTAGTATATATATGTATATGTAACACAGTCACAGTCAAAAGCCTCCAGGCTTTGTGGCGAAAGCGAGCCGAGAGTAACTAGAAAAACTTGACGCAAATTTCAAATTGGAAATTAACTGATCCAGAGCCAGATGCAGGTAGCAAAGATTAAGTCTTGAACAACAACAATAATGCTTAAGCCTTAATTGAAAGTAAAATGAAACTGTAATGACTTTACAGCAGCGACTCTCGTTGTTCTTGTTGCCGTGAGGCCAAGACGAATGACTGAACCATCCATCCCACAAGAGTCAGAGGTGGGCCTAGACGAAATCGCGACGCAATTACAATGCTAATGGCACTTAAACGTTTCGAGCGTGGAAGTCTTTTCTCCACACTTAGCCCTTTTCCCATTTGCCACCGAGAAGTTGCGCTTGATTTAATCGATTTTTAAAAATATATACATATATTATGAATGTATATAAAAGCAGATATGTATTCAGTTTTCTTTATACTGATATTAATAGTCATCGTTTGAGGCACACACATACATACAAGTTCATAATTGTGCTGAAACCAAACGCCTGCGGGACTCAGCCGCTGGCTGCGATGGGATTCAGTTGCATCCGAGCAAGGAAACATGTCACGTGCAGTAACCGACACACACAGCCAAAGCCCTTGGCAACTGCAGACTGAATTTGGGTCCTGGTCCCATGCTCTTACCATTTTCGCATAAAAATGACGTTTCAGTTGTTATAGTATGCACTGAGGCAACGTTTCGATAGTCATAAATATTTAACAGACATTCATCTGTTTGGGCGAAACGTTGAAGGCAGCTATGGATAGCCCCAAATAAGCGAAGGGGTTGTAAGCCCGGTATGCGCTACGGACATACAAGTAAAGAAATAAATAGAGATATAGATATATATATATATATATATATATATAGAGAGAGAGTAGATATATATATATATAGGTATAGAACTGGCTTGGACTCTGTCTGCTTAGCAGAATTATGTTCAGTCGAAATACGATTTAAATATGAAAAAGACTTCAAAATCTCGGAGTGAATAATTCTATAAATTCTTTAGCTTCCTAAATTATTGACACGAATAACATTAATCAAATCATCATGCAGCTCGGGATCCTGTTTGCGCTTTTCTTTCTAGGTTCACAAGACCAGAAGGCATTGTCGGACAATTACGGCGACTGTTCGCCTCACAATGGGAAAACCTTTGAACACCTTTGTAAGAGTACGGTTGACAAGAATATTTATATGCGTTGGCTGGACCGCCTGGCACCACCCGGCACAGATTATGCGGTTTGGACTCTTCCCGATTCTATGATGGTATCTTTTTATAATTCACACCTCTTCAACTTGGACCGATTGGAGTTTGACTGCGCATATAATCCCGAAACCAATAATTCCAAATGCGACAAATACAAATCGAACAGTCGTTACAGCATTAGCTGTTTCCCCTTCGGACTGGGCTACGTGGAACATCTCTATAGGCATTGCAAGGGAGAAGAGTTCTTGTTGAATGCGACATTGGCCCCGAATGCAATACTGCACTATTCACAACCGACAAATGTGCCCTCAGCCTTCAGTATTTCAGAAATGATCGAAGCGATTTATAGTTTACTGTATAAAAAGGCTGCTACGGATTGACCCAGTAGTTCATTATTCCGAAAATTGAGTGCGAGTATATATGCGATATTAATGTGTGTATTTTGTTGCATTATTTTCCAACCGAGTTTAGTAGCAAAACTCGCGCATTTCGCCTCGCATAATTACACAAAGTGAACGTTGCCAGGTGTGTGCGGGGGGGGGCGTTGGTGAAAAGCAACTGTAATTAGTGGCGCGAAATTAGTGTAGTGCCAGGGAGCGAAAAAGCATTGGGAAAACAAGTAAAGAAATTAACAGTGAAGCGCGCTCGGCTCTTAGATACCATGCACACAGTTTGATCGTTGCAGATTCATTTCAAATGTGAAAAGAAGTACCTTCAGACGAGTGCACAACAACGCGTCGTTTCACTTTGTATTTCACACGCATAGGCCGTTCTCACACATACGCTTAAGTGTATTATTAGATTTAGCATGTAAGCCACGACAGCATGTAGCTGCTGCCTTTGATTTGACAACTATTTGTTGACCGGACAAACAGACGGACAGCAGGCATTTGCACAAAGCCAATATACCCTTTATTCCCATTCCAATGGGTAAATGGTACAAAAAGACGGCAGCGCAGCGAGCTCAAAAGTGAAATGAAACACACGCTGATAGTTTTTTAATGTGTGCGTATGTGTGTGTTTGCTGATGTATGAATTGAAACAGGTGTAGGCTACATACATACATACATACAGTAAACCTCGAGCTTTTCTGCTGCTGTTGTTGCTACCCATCATTGAGGAGAGCCGCGAGCTCCCGCCCCCAAATCTTGCCGCCCCTAGGCGCTACCGAGGCTGAAGCTTAGCAAATGCCCAAGCTGCCAGTCGGCAGCTTCATAGAGCGTGCTATTTGGGTCAACAACTCGACCGCCTGTGGCAGGACGAGCAAAAGAGGGAAAAGGCCCGAGGGGCGTTCGACTTTCTACCACTGCGTGGGCTTCATGTTTGGCGCGTGAAAACTTTTTATAAACTGTTAAATTTCCAATTAGCGCTGATTGTTGCGATTTAACTGAAAGCAAACAAGCGCCTACTTTGACAGTAGTAAAGGTGTGCCATTGACTGTGATATGCCTGCTTCATTTTTCCGTTTTTCCTTAAGGATTTTCACAGTTGAATCAAACAGCAATAGATAGAACGAATCAATAGACGCGAAAAAGTTGTCTAAGGTAGCGGTAGGTATTGAAACACAAGAAAAACTATGTTTGATAAGCTGCAGTAGACCATCGCCGTTGATCATATCTATTTTTGAATATTTGAATATAAATAAATAATATATAATAATTATTATATAATATAAATAACAATAAAAATTATTCGCCTTGATTCTTATTGTATCTGTAAATTAGTTTATATACCTATACCAGTCACGACTTGAGTTGATTGCCGTTGGATCATATCTATTGTTGAATATTTGAATACAAATAAATAGTATATAATAATAAAAATTATATAGTATAAATAACAATAAAAATTATACGCCTTGATTCTAATTGTATGAGTTGAGTTAATTGTATTAGCGAGTGTGTACTGTACCATACGTCGAAAGTGGGTCAACGATTGCGGCTATCGCCTAGCGCCGTCCCCGACCTTGACCATCAGATTCGCCTGCGCTCAGACGATCGTCGGGAGCGAGTGCTTATCTCGAGCTTAGCTGAGGTGCGAGCGTTTTGTGAACAGTGCTGCGCAGCTGAATAGAATTCATTTGCCGTCCATCAATCTTTGATTTATATGATTTATATTTTGTTATCTTTTGTACAACTGTCGTGGAGTATGCTCTGACTGATGAAGATGGTGGCTTCGGCAACAGTGAAAAAGAAGCAAGTCGGGCAATATATAATATATATGTATATGTATATATATATATATATATATATATATATATATATATATATATATATATATATATATATATATGAATGTGTGTTATCGCCTAATAAGATTCTACGCCAATCGTCTCGGAAAATCAATATTAACATATTTTCAAAATCGAATATTAAACTTAGTTCGTAAGTGGCATACGTGTAACTAACTGTCTTTTAGGCATACTCTGCCAAATTCAATTCAATCTGACACTAAACACATGAGCTATAAAACATGGAAGCAGCAGAGGGCTGTAGACTGTACCAACTTTATTTTGAAGCTGTGTAAAAATATGTACACACGTACTACATAAGTCTGTATAATTTTAGCTGAAATCCTTTGGCATAAGACGGCAGTAGCTATTACATATATATTTTGTACGCCATTTTGAGGAAATTACTTCAACGATTTGCCAGCTGGGCGCCGTTTTGTGGCAGAATAATCCTTGGAGCAAAAGAATTTCAGTTTTCTAATGAGCAGAGATAACAACGAGTGGAAACTTGAAAGAAATAAGTAGTGGAAGTGGAAGAGACAAACGAAAGCGTGGATGCGATAGAAATTCAGCTTGCTCGCAGATATATAATATATAAATATATGTATAAATGTCGGAGATGTTTTTAGTAGTCAAATTGAGCATTCTATAGATGTTAGTTAGTGAGTGCCGATAGTTAAAAATATATTTAATGCCCATAGTTATATATAAATAGAAATTAAATACTAGATGCGCCCATAAACACGTATACATATGTATGTACTAAGGCAGATCTGACAGATCTAAGTATTGCGATATTCTCTCTCTTTACATCTTTCTATATACTTGGACCAACCAAGTTAATTACATAGAAAATATTCTAGATATATATTTAAGTGCGCAGATATAACAATATTCGACTTCTTGTGGTTTTGTTATTTTACACAAATTGCGAATGCAAAAATAGCAAACTATTTTGCTGGCAAGAGCTTGCCACGTGGCCGCAGGGCCAATAAAAATTGTTTATTGAAACGTAAAGAAGCGCGAGTAAAACCGAAGAGAGCCCAAAAAAAGAAGTACAAAAATACAAAAAGAAAAAAATAATACAAGAGAAAAACAAAGCAAAGCGGAGCGAATTTCGAAATACTCGGCGAATTCGAAGCGATGTATTTGTACAGTTGGCACTCAGAATTTAATTAAAAATTTCAGACAATCCCTGTCTGCAGCCCTGGCAGTGCACTATCTCCCTCTTGCTCTCTCTCTCTCTCTCTCTCTCTCTCTCTCTGTTTCTTTGTCTGTGCTTCCTGTGTGCGTCTTGCTATTCGCTTTGCACTTGAACTGCCAGAGCAATGCAGGCGCAATAATTTTCATGTTGTGCAAATTGTGTTGGAACTCAGTTAAACAATAGGCCCGCAAATACAATGGCACGAAAGCGGAAGGCTTTACAATAAATGCCAATGGGTCTAACTGGAAAACGGCTCCGGCCCCATTACCCTGAACCCAAATCCCATCGGAAACTTTATTCAACAGTCTAAAGATTTGCCAAAGGTGTTGCTGCACTCTCCTCTCTCTTTCTATCTCCCAGTCTCTCTCTCTTTCTTTCTCTCTCTCTCTGATTTTTTCAATCTGTGTTTCTCGCTCGCACACGCAAAAACAATTTGTAAATAATAATTTTTTGCTCTCTGCTCGCAGGCAGGCGCCAGAGTGTCGTCTGCAGGCAACTGGCACGCGCCTTTGTCTGGAGAGCGAGAACAGGCAGCACTCGACTGGCGAACACCCTGCAGCCTGTAAGTAACCTTGCCATAATGGCGAACTTGTTCCATAATGAACTGCAATGATTACTGGAAAATTTAATCGAAATAAATATCAGTTAGTGTGGAAACTCAAAAAATCAAAAATAAATAAATCAAAATAATAATCTAATTATTACGGCACTCAGCATTCAAAATGGTTCAGAGAGGAAAACGCTATTAATTTTCGTAAAGAAGCTTTATTTAAATCTCCTAATGCAACCACAATTACTGACAAAATTTACTCTAATTAATAAAATATTTTGAGAAATCAATTTGAGCAATTAATATTAATGGTGAAATTTTGCTACGGGGTATGCGATAGCCTAGCGAAATGCCTTGAGCGATGCCAGGGGCAGGGGCAGTACGATGATGAAGTGCAGACAGTCGGTAACTAGGCAATAAAGTACGGGCCTGGCCCGGTCACACCTGTCACACAGCAGCAGCCCCGCCCACGGCTCCCTCCTACGAGCTGCTCCAGCTCAAGCCATTTGACTGTCCACTTTTCATTGTTTAATTGTTTGCTACTCTCTCTCTCTCTCTCTATCTTCCTGTATCTCACTGTCTGTCTTGATGCATCTTTCTCTCGCCCACTGTGAAATTTACGACAAGATTTAAGGCTTTTGTTTGCGCTTTGGCTGCCAGTTTTTTAGGCCTTCTTGCTGGTGTTGTCGTCAATCTTATGTAGTTGGGCTAATGTAGTCGGGCATATTTATAAATTGCAATTGCCACGTATCTGAAGCTGAATGCTGCATCTGTTGTCTTTGTTATTAATGGGCGAACATTCAGATGGGCATCATGCTGGCTGATTGAGAACGCAGAATTCTCAGTTAAAGCCACATTTTTGTAGTACTTGCGAGAGTTTTAAATTTATTTATTTGAGATGATTTATTAAGTGAAAAATCTGTATCACAAGTAAAAGTACCTTAACAATTGAATTGATAACTTAAAAGAAATAAGCCAATTATTAAAATTAATAATAATACTATTTATTTAAATTTGAAAGTATTCACATATGGAATATTTTTCCAGTGCGATGCGTAATCTTCGCTTGAGAGGTTACCGGAGAATTGTTCACAGTGCCATTAGCCCTTTCAATTATGCACTAAAAGGCACACGGGCTGCTGCTGGCCTTGCCTAATGAGTTGAGTACACACAGGGACCCGCCCACACTCGCACACACACACACACACACACACTCGTTGAGTGCTAGTTGTAATTTTATTGAGTGAGCGAGCATCATGAATAATCGAAGCCGGCAACAGGACGCAAAAAGCGACAACAAATATGTGCAAATAGTAATGCAACAATTTATTTTATTGATGATGACAATTCGTATCTGAGCACTCGCTGTTTTTGTGCATATAAAATAAGCATCATCAGCTTTGGCTTTGGCTTTGGTATGACCAAAAGTGCCCGAACAATGTGCACATATCAAATGCAAAGAGAGCACAAAAAATGTCGACTGCAGCATAACAGACATGTGCATGCCCTTACAAGTCAGAGCCAGCTTATAATCGTACGTATAATTATAGCGTGTCATTTCAAAATTATCCACCATAACTATTATATAGTAAATACCATATATATTTAGCATATGTGACATATATATTACGTATACAGTATCTTTGATATGGCATATATGTTATATCTGTATCCAACTGAATCTTTTATAGCATCTGTTTGTTAAGCGTTTCATATTACAGTAATCTACCATATATATTATAAGGTAAATACCATAAATATTTAGCATACGTGACATATATCTTACGTATACAGTATCTTTGGTATGGCATATGTATCTGTAATCAACTGTATCCTTTATAGCATCTGCTTGATAAACATTTCATATCAAACTTATCTACCATATCTATTATAGAGTATTATATTTTTAAAATACGTGACATATATCTTACATATACAGAACCTTTGATATGGCATATGTATCTGTGTCCAACTGTATCTTTTGATAAGCATTTCTATCATATTTACAGAAGTAACATATATACCATAATTTTAGTATAGCATGCATACCATATCACATATGCCATACATAAAAAATCCACCTTACAGTCCATTCATATAGACATTTGCCCGTGGCCCTCACAGCATTCGATTCGCTTTACAATTGCGATTCATCAAAAATAGATTAGATTTTCATTGTGCTGCATAACTATATGTAGTACTATCGCATATCCATATCGAGTACACTTCACATATACAAACAGCGTAGCTGTGTGTTTGTGTGTGTGTGTGTGTGCGTGTATCTGAGTCTCTGTCCGTAGCTGGATACAGTGTCCTCTG
Source organism: Zaprionus bogoriensis (assembly GCA_035046045.1). NCBI lineage: Eukaryota > Metazoa > Arthropoda > Insecta > Diptera > Drosophilidae > Zaprionus > Zaprionus bogoriensis. The sequence goes on along the minus strand of JAWNOI010000191.1, from coordinate 1,126,207 downwards.
CACTCGTTTCCGTTGCACGTATTTGTCGAGTTGTAATCAAACAATGCAAAGTGTATTATGCATTATTCCCTTTATGCCGAGCGGCCTCTATGGCTGTGTATGGAACATACTACCATATACTACATTTAACTATATTTAACCGAATAGTGTGGACTCTAAGCAGAGTGCTTTAAAGAGCTTCTACCTTAAGTTTAGCCGTGTAGTGGGCCTGGGTCGAATGGCGCAGGCCAAAAACTTGAAATGCTTCTTAAAGCCTTTTGCACGTGCAACTTAAAGTTGCAAGTTGTCGCGTTGCGCTTAAATTATGCCGCATTCATAATGCAACAGTCTTTGGCTCGGTCGCTCGAGTGTTCTCCCCGTTTGACATATCTCTCCCTCTCCCTCTCTCTCTCTCTTCCTCTCTCTGTTGCTCTCAGTTCGAGCAGCTGCATGCCCCAAGTATCAGGCATTAAGTTTTATGCTCGCCCATATCCTCGAGCACACATCCGGCCGCGGCTTCGGCTTGAACTCAACTTAATGCCAAGGCTTTTGGGCCCATTATTTTTGGCGCATTTTCATGGCACGTTATCCTATTGCTCTTGGCCTGGCTTGCACCCTGTACAGCTACTATTTTATTTTATTTAACAACTTTTTGGCTCAAGTCAAAAAATGTATTTCAACTTCAAACTTTGCTCTTGCCCTCTCGCCTCGCTCCTCTTGGCTTTCTCTAACATTTTGATTTTATTTTACGACACTTTTGCGCTTTGTTTCCTTCGGCGTTCTTGTTGCCTGTTGCCATGTTGCAGCCCTTGTGGCACGCTGCAATTTGCCCAGCTCGCCTATTAGGGCATACTGCGGGCAACAGATAAAATTATCGAATTTGTTGCATAGTCAAAAGTTGCGCATTGTTGTTGCCCCAAAGGCCACGGTGTCGGCGAGTGTGAAGAAGAAAGAGAAAAAGAGAGAGAGAGAGAGCATTACAACACACTGATCTTCTAATTTGCATTGCTAGAAGAGAAACAGGCAGGAGAGAGAAACAGGAGAAGAGCAAGAGAAGGCTGTGTTCTCTTTTTTCTAGTAATTCTCATAATTTATTTTCTATAAGCACCTTTAAAATTACAAGGTGAAGCGAAGAATGGGATGGGAAGAATGACCGCTAGAGAAAGAGAGATTAATTTTAAATAATTCTTCTACTATACACAGAGACAAGAAAAAGAAGCAGACAAGAAAAAGAGTGGTGGAAAGAGGCATAGAAATATGCTGTAGCTCAGCTTTAAAATTGCCAGATGAGCTCCTGCAAATTATACCAATTTTTTGAAAGCTTCTTCGATGACCCAGCTAACTGGGCCAAGTCCGCCGTAGGGGTTACCCAAGCGCCACTTACGCAGCTGTGCGGATTGCCGACTGCGTTGACAGTGCGGGCCGTAGCTCAAACTTGGCGGCACGTGTGGCAGCGCAGCACGCCAGGCAGCTACATGCAACCAGAAGGTGCTGCTGCTGCTCTGCATACGCGCTTCCATGTTTGCCGCACGTGCTGCACGTAAAACTTAAAAATGCGCCACCAACAGCTGCCACCAGCTGCTTCCGGCTGCTGCTGCTGCTGCCAAACTGTAAAACTGCAAAGCTGCGCAGCAACTGCAACAGTTGCCATCACTTGGCAGGTGCCCCCTTTACGGTGCATTTAATATGCCACTTCTCGATGGGGCCACAGGGTATTGCGAGTATGCTGTGCATCCGGGAAGAGACTGGCAACAGCACGTGATATATATTAGATGCGATATATTGCTGGATATACTGCTGAATATCAATGCATAAGCATTGCAACGCTTTACGCTCTATGAAATTTACCCACCAGACTATAAACTAAAATATATGCCAGAGTTGTCAAGGTTTGATATATATACATATACTAGTGACTTGGCGAACTTTGTTCCGCCTTAATGGCAATAAATAAGCAGTTTTTTTTTTATTTTATTCGAAAAAATACAAAATAAAACTAAATAACTACATTAATCATTCATTATTATTTCTGTATTTTAGTACATAGGTTGCTCTTCACTTAAGCACCTTGTGATACACGACATTTTTTGTTTTATTATCAGGCGCAAAAACAAACAACGCAGATGGTCTTCCGGCCCGTGAACATGCCACGTATAATTGGCCATGGGAAAAACATGAATGTTCTAGATTTAAACCACAAACTTTTAAGGATTGGCCTTGTGATTTGTTGATTGTCATGGCAAATGCAAGACGTATCGGAAATTGAAGTCTTATAAATTCAAACGGCATATCGGTTGGGATCATCGGGATCCTCGAGTATTTGCAAGAAAGTGGCGTGATTCTTGTGTTTCGCCGCAAAGCAATGAATACAATGGCTCATGTGGCGGAGTCAACACTGGCAATTTCACTTTACCATTAACGCAGCACATTCCAGGCGTTTCTCCGGAAAACTTTAATGCACCACAATACTCGCAAACAACGTCCATTTGTCCAATGCAAACGCTAGGATGCATGCTGTAATCATTGGTGCAATCGTATCGAAACGCAGCTCGATTCAAATCAGCTAAATATCTTGTTCTGCGTCGCAAATTATCTATTTGTTGACTTCTGTTGTTCGCTCGACGATTCTGCATTGCCAACCGAGCTGTTTCACGGGCTGCTTCACTTTGCTCTCGTGATTCAGAAGCACGAAGTCGAGCCATACTATTGCGGCGCTGTTCACGTGCAATTTCTTGTTCTTCAGTCCTTTCATTTGCAGTATTTCGTATTCTTCTTGCATTACGGCTTTGTCGGGAAAGATTCGATCGTCTTGGTCGCGGCATTATTAATTAAACTTCACTTCACTTCAATCCACTTTTTAATTATTTATTTAATAGAAATAGTTTTAATATTGATTTCTTACAAATATCAAATTGTCATCCATACGTCATTACATAGCTGTCATTTCACGTCAATTACATAGCTGTCATTTGCGTTTTGTTATTCCAAGTCTGATTCTTTTTTGTTATACCACGTTTTATAGTGACTGACGTTTCATGTCAAGTCACAGAGGAACGCTGTCGAACGGGATAAAAAGTATCCTATGTCCGTCTCCTGGCTCTAAGCTACCTCCCTACCAATTTTCAGCCAAATCTGTTCTGCCGTTCTTGAGTTATAAGTGGTGTAACTAACACGACTTTCTTTTATATATATATAGATATATATATATATATAGATAAGTTTCTTCTTCGACTTGAAATATTTTTAATGATGTTGAACGAATCAATTTCAGATACCTATAATGCTCCCAGTGAACTCCTCCCGTTCATATTGCTGAAATGATAAGAACTTGATTTAATTTTCTTGCCAAATCTCTAGCCCAACTCCGCCGCTGATACTCTATTAAATTACTATATATACAGCAATCGCGCCCTCAAAGGCCTTAGACTTTTGTGCTGTTTCGACTCCAACGTATATTTCTCAAATCTTAATGGCGAATCTACGTGACAAAAGATTCTTCAGGGTTCTCTAAAATCAATAAACTGATCTACACCACATGGAAACGTATCTTAATTCTTTTAGAGCATACTGCAGTCTCTTATAGCTCGGCATACCAGTGAACAGGACTGATATAATACAGGTAGCTGTAAGATTTAACTTCTTGAACACCAAAGTTGCAGATCAAGTTAATCAAGTTAATCGTAAAAGGTGAAGATAAAATCCTTCCTCTTTACCTTGCCTACTCAAAGAATTTATTTACTATATTAGTTATGTATAAATTATTATATATACATGTATATGAATTTATCTGTATAAAGTCATCCACTAATGTGTTCTCCAAAAAAAGCTCTAATTCCAGCCGATCACTGCGATTTTATGAGAATTTAAATATGACATTAAAAACGCTTATTGCTTGTTGGCAGCTATACGATATATCGGTTCGTTCGAAAGGAGTATGTGTAGCCAGTTTCAACCAGCTTTAAAACTAAGCGATAGTTGTGGGTAATACATGTACATGTATATATATTTAAATATTATAGTGTCAGAGATATTTACTTCTGTGCGTTGTAGAAATCTGTCCAGAATTGTTATAGCCTCTGCCATGGGCACGTTTGCTCGAGGTTTCTGTATGCCTTCTTATCAGTGATAAAGCAGCTCTATTACCGAATACAGCATATGCGCACGTCGTTTTAACTGGCGATTCTGCTCTTTGCGACAGACTTTCAAATAGTTTTGCCGTTGCGTTGGCACTTTGCATTTTGCCACTCTCGCCCTCTCTCTCTTGGCCTCTATCCCTTGTTCTCTCGCGCTGCATCTGCAGGTTGCAGCGTAATTTACCAACTATATCCGGCTTGTTACCTCGCACGGCCCGGATGCGGATGGGTGCCATAAAAATGGCATATTTGCCGCATCCTGTTGGCAGCCAGCAAGCGAAGAAGTCCCTAGGCAGAGGCGCAAAGAGTTTGCATAATCTGAGAGCAGTTTCGATTTTCTGTACAAATATCATACTTTTTTAACTATATACTATATATATATATCTTTGTATATATATTTTTGGAAAACTTGTTATGCCATGCAAGCTTCTCGCTTAGAGATGTCCCACCGTGCACCGTGGTATAAATTAGAGCAATACGCTGGACGCCAATAACTCGTAGAACTTTACGAGCGAAGCTATTTAATACTTGAACTGCAGTTGCTTCGCTTCTTGTGCGGATTTCGACATAAATCGCCAAAGTGTTGGCCAGAATTTCGATTTGGTCCCAGGCGGTCGAACCGGATGTGCGGTCGAGCGGGCCACACAAAAGCCCCAATAATTGACACATAAATAATTTTAAATAACTTACTTATAGAGCAGATATGCTACGCCTGTCTCTCTCTCACTCTCTCTCTCTCTCCCTGTCTCAGTGCGCTCGGTGCCACTCTCTCGCTGTGTCTCTCCTGGGGCACACGCCCACACACAATCTTATTAAAAATATCCCCGGACAGCGCAGAAGGAGCAGCAACGGAACAACTGAACGGGTTGGGGGCAGGGCAGGAGGGGCATAGTTGGCCGCATGTTTGTGCAACTTTTAACTGGCACCGCTGGGATAAATCATAAAAGGATATTTTTGTGGCAAGCAAACTGAAGCTGAAGCTGAAGCTGAAACTGAAACTGAAGCAGAAACAAAAACCGAAGATTGTCGAGAGAGATTCGTAGAAGCTTCTCCGCTTTTAATGTGGCCAATTGGCGCTGGGATCTGGGATCTGCCCCTCCTGCTTGCCGCAGCTGCAATCTCTTATTGCCTTCTGTGCATATCTCTTTTTTATGTTTTGCGAGCCATTTATTGACATTTCTTTGGCACTTTGCGTAAAACTACTCGCAGCGCCTTTGGAGATTTCTCCATTTGCCTTTGATGGCGCCACAAAAAAGCTGGGGGAGCATAAAGAAAGCAAACCAAAAAAGAAAAAAAGAAAGAAACGAGAGGGAGAGGGAGAGGGAGAAAACAACATCAATAAACTCTGAAAGCGAGTTGGGAAATGCCTCAGGTGTCAGCAGTAGGAAAACAGCTTTTCCTAAACAGACAGGGATTTACACGGCTTTGTGTCTTTTCCCTTGACCCCGCTCTTCAGCCGCCGTTCCCCTTGCTGCACCATACTATGCAGCAAGCAAAATAACTATGAATATATAGTCAGTTATTCGATTATTCGCAGTAAAGCGTCAAAAGTGCAATTTACGCGATAATTCGCCAACGAAATTAATTATTCAATTTATTGAATGAAAATGCGCAGTTTTATGTATCAAAGTAATGATATTTGCCATAAATCAGTCGTAAATATCTAATTGCATTTTTGCACTTAACGAATAGTTATCGGAACTGCATGTACTCATAGAAAAAATTTATGTCAAGTTTCAAGTTTATTGTGAAATAATATTTACTCGATTGTCTGCCTGCTACACCAGCAAATATTAATGGCAATAATATGCTAAGAAAAAAATAAAAAAACGTAATTCGAATGCCAGTTTCAAGCTAATTATTTTTTATCTATCTATCAAGTATGTACAAGTGCCAAGAGAAAGAAGAACAAATGCATAGTCATGGCAGTTACTGCCTTTTTTTAATTAATAAATTTTTTTAGTATAATTTTTTGTCAATGCTTTTTTCTATTAAAATAAAAATTTTTCTAGGTGGCTATATCTTTATTTCGCTCTTTTGAAGTTTTGACATGTGCAGAGCTTGATATAAGACGCCATTTTAAAGTCGCCATTTTGGATTGCAATATAAAACAAAATTTTACGCATTAAAGAATAATAAAAAAATACCGTAATAACAACTGAAAGTCTCTATATGCTTTCGTTATCCCACATAAAAACTTCTCAAACTTAGAAAGCAGCTGCCCTTAAGCCTTCAATCAATTTATCGACTAATCGAACAGTTATCGCAACTGCAATGGCAACAGCAAGGTGTACCTTAGTCGAGCCGTATGAAACCGATTGAAATGTGTTGCATATGCAAAGGGCGATGACGATAGAGAGAGAGAGAGAGAGAGAGAGAGAGAGAGTTAGAGAACGGAATAAAGAGAGCCCGAAGATGGAGCTGAACGCGCTGATACAAGTGACAACACAGCCGACTCGAGTTTGATTGAAAATTTGCATTTACAAAGGCGCCAAGATACAATCGCCCCATCTCGCTCGCACGCTTGCTCGCTTGCACGCTTCCACTCGCTCCACGCTCTCGCACACAGCGACAGCTGTCAAATAGATGTTGCACGCGAACCGAAGACAATTTTGCGGCATTTTGAATTGTAAATTCTTCACATCAACTGGCAAAGAAATGGCTGACGGATGGATGGATAGATGGCTGCAACGAGTGTCTATCTGTCAGTGCGTCTGCCCGTCTGCCCGTCTGCCTGTCTCTTTGTCTGTTTGTCTGTCCGCCTCTCTGCCTGCCTGTCAAGCGCGGCAAAACTACTTGGCATTGTCACACACGGCACTGTGGCGCCACCTGCGACAACATGGCCCAAACGCTGGCAAAACTGTTTTGTTGCCATTCGCCGCACTCAAAATGCAGAATCGAGCCACGCCCTCGTCCTCGCCCTTGCCCACGCCCTCCCGGTCGCAGTCGCAGCTGCAGTGCAATTTACACTTGAATACAAAATGCGAGAGTTTCGAAAAATGCCAAAAACATAACTGCAGCAGCAGCTCCCACTGCAGCAGCAACTTCTAGCTAAAATCCTATGCGAAATATGCTAAAAACTCTCTTGCAGTCGATTGCAATTGCGCATATTAATTGAAAATTTCTCACGCAAAATGAATCCACAGCGATTGTTCGAACTGCATGTGTGCCACACACACACACACTCACACAGCCAGGGTCAGCTAGTGGGTGTGTCAACCGTTGAACTGTAGCCAGCCCTCAAATCGTTATTACTTTGCCCAAAATCTAAATGCTAATCAAAAATACAGAAAACAGAAGAGCGGAGAGCGGAGAAGGGAAAACAAATTTCAGCAATTGTTGATCGATTTATGCAAAGAATTTCTCTCCTTGTCATTTGCTGCTCTTTTCTTCTCTTTTCTATGCTAAATCCCATTCAGAGCGAAGTGAAAGCAGTTCATTGAGTTCCATCGTCCAAATGCAATTCAATACAATTTGCCATGTCGAAAATTGGCTTGAAAATTTACCTTAGTAAATTCGAAAATAGACACAAAAAATTAACTTCATTAGGGCTTACTCAAGCAGAAATCGACACAGTGGTTCATATATTCCAGAAGAAAAGCTATAAGATACCAAATACACCTTGTCTGTAGCTGTGAAATAAGTACAAAAAAAATGTCGATAGACACTTTGAGCACTGCATATATATTTAAAATATTCAATCGTCTATTATTGCTGTTCAAGAATATATATCTTACATATACATTGTAAGGTTTACCACGCCACTTTCACTCATTGCAGTTACTGCACACACTTTAACTCTCTTAACTGCGTCTTCTCCCTAGCGCTCTCTCAACTCTGTTATTTAGTAATGCCACCTTGAAATGATTACATTATATGCCCAAGTTTCTACTCTCTACTCGCTAAGACGCAGCTTTTCTTTCTTTTTTCGAAATGAGCCCGAAAGGCCAATCAACCCCCCAGGATTTTTTATTTACAGTATGTACACAACTGCGTTACAACATATAAGAAATTAAATTATTACGCATATGCATTCAATTGAAACATAGAAAGATAATGTTGTGATGCTATTCAGCTGCGCAGCACTGTAAACAGAGCGCTCCCACCGTTGCCGGGCAGTCCGCTCAGCTCTGATTGAGATAAGAAATTGTTTCTCAGGGTCGGAAACTTGAACTTGAAGCGTGCGTAGACAACGGCGAGAGGCGACAGCAGCAATCGCTGACCCACTTCATGAGTACAGTGCACACTCGCTAGAGTACACCAGAAGCAATAAATGTAAGTCACCGAGTCCTTAATCGAGTGCCCGATAGGGAAGAACGTACAGAGATCGAATTGAATCGCGATAAGGTATTATTTTATATTGCTTAAAAATCTTTTACCAGATTAAAAGGTTATATTTAATACTAATACAATTGTACAGCAAAATATTACAAAATTAATAATAAAAGATCAATGTATGACTCTAAGGCGAAATATATTAATAATTGCTTAATTAACTTTTGCCTGAGAGTAAAATGAAAAAAGATAAATAAATGAAAACTCTAACTCAAATTTTTATTTATTTCAGCTTATTCAAATATTGACGGACAATCCAAGAAAAGTATGATTCCCTCTTTTTTATTCCAGCTCATACGTCATCGAATTTTTCAGATTATTTTATGCCGAATATTAACCGAACATCATTATCATTTGTATTTATATATATTCTATATTTTGGTTTATTTATATACTTTATTAATAATTAGGAAGGAAACTTGAAGAAAAGGCCATTTATCAGGCTATGCTATCTCAGCTATGGCTAGAGCTAGAGATATCAAATTTACCATGCAAACTCTTGTAAGCAAAACGCACAGCTACAATGCACTGGAAATTCCATGTGCCACGCCCCGCCATGACAAAAGCCGAAATACGACGGGGGCCCGCAATACGCATTTGTATGCTGCGAAACGCCATTTTTAGGCTAAACTTTTGAAGGGGCGCATCGACGTCAGCTCAAAATTTCGACAAAATTTGTGGGCAGGCACAGTGAACGCTCGGGCGCACTCTCTAATCATTTTAACAGCTGCCAATCATCATTAGCGCCTGTCGAGGTGGCAACTGGTGGTTTGACTGCCCGCCTGCTGCATGCCGCTTGCCGCATGCCACACGCGCTTCGCGTGGGCGCCATTACAAGCTGAAACTATAAAACCGCCAATTAGCAACGCGTTTTGGCAATAAACTCCACTAAACTAAACTGAACTTAACGCTTGAAAAGCTTGAAATGCTCGCAAAGTCTCCGTGCTCCACTGTAATTTGGACAGGCAAATACCCTAGGGCAGTGCACGCGCGCAGGGTGTTTCCGTTTGCAGTTCAGTTCAGTCATGGCAATGCATTTGAGGGTAAGCTGGCAATCACGCCAATACTAGTCTCTTGACTTCTGCTCACTGCTCTGCTAACCGCGCGTTTTTAAGCCAATTTACCCGACTAATCAGTATAAACCACTTCAAAGCAATAGCCAAGCCAAGACATGGGCAGGCGCCGGGTAGAGCGCTAGCGCGATGGGGTCGCAGGCAACAGCATTTGCTTCTTTGTAAAGGGTGCAAATTCCGATGTGTCTGGGCGGCATTAAAAGGCAACTGAACGAGTCGTCAATATATACATATATACGAGTCGAAGGTATACACGCACCACCCAACCGCACACCTCTTTTGCGTGTGTTTGCTACCCCATATTTATTGGAGAACTTCGGAAAGAGTCGGACTCATAGTCTGCGGGAAAGGAAGTGCAAGAAAAGATTTAAGAAATCGATAGAATCAATATAGAATATATAAAATATTTGAGCATAAAACTGTTCTAGGGTATTCTGAATTCGTTCAGTTCCCAGGCTCACGCGACAAAGTGTTAGTTGATCCCTGGCGAACGTGTTGAAATGTGCAATTTCATTTCGGCAGGGCAGTAGCACCCATCTTAAGGCCCAGCTCGAGCCGAAGATTTGAACACTCTTAACTCGAGTCGAGATTTAATCAGCAGCAGCTTTAAGCTGTTCGAAAATCTGCTCGAAACTCGACAAAACTTCAATGTCAAATGTCAACTCGTTTGCTCCATACTCACAGAGAAAAGACGAAAAGTTTTCAAACAATTTCGCTTAGTAGCACAGTGAAAAAAAACTAAAAGTTCGGCTAAAAAAGTAGAGGAAATATTTAGATATTCTAAACCTTTTCTAATTGAAATTAAAAAAAATAAATCAGTTTTTTTTTCACTATTTGTTTCAGCATTGGTTTCTGTATTTTTTATATTTACTTGAAGTTAAGGTTTTTAGCATTTTTTTTTCGCAATTTAAGAAAAACAAATTTAATATTTTAGCATTAATATTTTAGCATATTTTAGCATTAATAAGAAGACACAAAAATGTGTTGTCTACAAATCTAAAAAACATCATGTATTGATCTAAAGTTTTCAGAAGTACTTCCTTATTCGCATTTATATTTTGAAATTTATTTATACTTTTACTTGTTTCATCAATTCTGCTATTTTGCTCCCCGAATTAAGCAAATATGTATATATTTTGTTGGAATGAGTAAAAGACAATCAGCTAGTAATTTTTCAAGTTTTCATGAACTATTTTTGTAGTTTTATTTTTGGTTGTCTGTTCAATACACCAGTGCGCACTGTGAGTCCTTGAAGGTTTCCAATCTGTTTCCGGTGGAAACCCTCATGGCCATCGAGCTTGAAGTTTGCTGTGGCCCTCGTCATTGATCTGATATTTTGGCCGATTCTTTGGCCAAGTGTTTATTTTCCCACTGGCCGAAGGTTGTTTATTTATCGACTGTGTTGGGCGTGGCCAGAACGGAGAGGGAGAGGGATATACGAAATCAACTTGTATAGAAAGTCAATAAAACTGTTTGACAACTCACTGGCTGTCAGACTTGTGTGTCTGTGTGCAGACTTTTGGGCGCATTAAATTTACAATTTATGGCTGACAATCGAAAAGCGAAGTTTTATATGTATTTATGGCCTACTCAACGTTGGGCAGCGAGGGTGAGACGTAAAGATTATTAAGGGTAAGACTTAAACAAAATAGAAGAACAAAATCGGTGTACCATTTAATAATGTAGCTAAATAAAACGAGTGCAACTTTGGTTAGAAGCGTTTTTTATATAATAATAATATTAATAATAATAATAATTAATAATATTTTATATTATCGTTTAATATATGTTTTTTTTATTTGTTTTTCGTTCTCATCTTGACAACCAAAGACTACCACGACATCTTAGTAGTCTGTGGCTATGAGCTCTGCTATCTTTGGTGCGATTCGATTTTTCAAGAGATTGATAAAAATTTTAAGTTATATAACTTTTAGATTCTTAGAGCGCTTGGTATATGTTTCCAAACAATCTGATCACTATATTCTATAGCTTATATGATCAATTAAACAATATTTAAACTTGCTTCAAGAACTTCATTATTATCGTAGGTATAACTATAGTTATATTTTGATAAATACATATTTATACCAATATTTATGTTTATATCTATTTATAGTTATTTATATATTATAACCAATACCAATTTATACCAATATTTTTTGTATTATATAGTAAGTATTCAGTTTGAAGGCGATGTAGTTGGCGTGCTTTATTTCCTCCTGCAAATTTTTACAGTTTATTTTCTCCGCATTATTGTGGCAGATAATGCCGATAACGAAGCCGACGCTGCTGGCACATAAAAAATGGCAAATATGGTGAATTGCCAAACCGAAATGTTGTTAAAAATGGCAATTAACTGCACGCAGTTGCGCGAATTTCAAGAGTTGTGAGCATTGCACCTAGATCGAGGGTGAGAATTGCTCCGCGCGCACACACTGCGTATGCGTAATTTATCATATTTTTGCACGTAGTTTTATTTCCATTTTCCGCTCGGTAATTTCTTGCTGTCTCCCAGCCACACCGCTCACTCCTACCCCGACCCCTGGCATACTACTTAAAATTCGATTTATAACAATTTGCGGTAAATAAACTCACGTTATAAATTGATGCATATTTTCGAGAGGCGGCAACAAATAACGCTGCCAGTAATTTTTACAATCATTGCGTTTAAAGCGCATTCCTGATACCGTTGTGCTCGAGTTCGTACGGGGCATATGTAAATTGGGGCTTAAAGAGTCTTAGGCCATATCCATTGCTTTCAGTCCCCAGTTATTTCTTACATTTAGCGTATGGCTAATATAACAAATATCGATCAAAGAAAGCACGAAATTAATCACTTTCCCAATATTATTAAATATTTCTTATAGAATAATCTATGAAGACTATACCAACTTACAGGGTATCGTTAAGCAGACCTAGTGCAAATGTTGATGGTACTCTACGGTATAAAATTAATGCATAAATTATGCAAACAAAGCGATTGGAGGATGATGCAAGGGGCTGACAAGGAATTAAGTATATCGGCTGCAGTTTTCTGTGCGTCTCGGTACCTCGGAGTATATATATATATATATACATATATATATATATTTATATATATGTATGAATTGTTCTTGCATCGTGTAAATGCCCGAAAAGCCCATAAAACTTTACACGCCCATTTAACCGGTGGCAATTTTATACGATAATGACAATATTTCACTAAGACCTCGCATGGAAAGCAGTGAAAACAGCCACAACTGTCGCGGGCCTCTGGAAGAAATGCTCAAGTCTTCCGCTTGAATTTAATTTGTATTTATAGATTCCTTTTCATATGCATATCAAATATAAACGCATGTAAATATTCAATTATTTTTTTTAATAATAAAAGCTATTGAACAGATATTGAGCTGCACTGAAGAGAAGAGGCAGATAAGCAGACTGAGAGACAGGCAAACATACAGACAGACAAAGAGACATGCTGGCAGATTGGCAGACTGGGGAAGAGCCAGAGAGACAGATAAAAGGAAAGAGATACAGACAGACAGGGAAACGGGAAAGATGAGGGGAGAGATAGGCAAAAAGGGAGATGAAGTTTATCAATACAGAGAGACAGACAGAGAGTCACAAAAACTGAAAGACAGGAAATGAGACAGACAGAAAGACAGACAGACAGACAGATCGAGAGGAGACAGTCAAGGAGACGGACAGAAAGGAAAAATATATTGATAGAGAGGCAAGGAGATAGACAAACAGTATGAGAGAGACAGAGAGGCACATAAGCTAAGAGACAGACAGAGAGGCAAGGAGACAGACAGAAAGGCGGAGAGACAGACAGAGAGGCACACGAACGAAGAGACAGGCAAGGAGACATAAAGAAAGGCAGAGAGAGGCACATAAGCTGAGAGACAGTCAAGCACAAGACAGATAAACAGTCAGAGAGACAGACAACAAAAGAAAGACACCGAAAAAGAGAAACAGTGTAACTGGAAAACGGACAGACAGGCAGATACAGAAATGGAAAGACAGGCAAACAAACAGAAAAACAGTCAGGCCCAGCACAAGTCGCAGATACAAACAAAGAAATAGATAAGCAAAATGAAGAAAAGATAAATGGACACAGTAACAGGAAAGAAGAAAGACAGACAGCCACGGAAATAGAGAAACAAAAGACAGGACAATGAAGAGACAAAACGACAGACCGAGAGACAGCCAGAGCAACATAGAAGCAGACAGATAAATATGCAACAAAAAAGAGACAGAGAGAAAGAGAAATGAACAGATTGTATATATTGATCGACCTCGGGATACCATCAAAATGGATGCACGCATTTCTGCAGGCCTCAGTTAAGTGTGAAAGAGCGCCAGTTGAGGCAGTAGAGGTAGAGTGAGCGCGCGTTTTGCCAGCTTCAGTTGCGAGCCGCATAGCAATAGCTCACCACTTCCGACCAACCCCACCACAACGTCCCCGCGGGCGTGTTGCCTTGATTATGACAGTTGCTTTACATCGCACATGGGACATGGGACAAGCGACAGCATCTGACAACTGACAACTGACAACGACAACGACAACTGGCTAAGAACCCGACAAGAAACCAATGGGTAACTGTTCCCGCTGCTCGTGGTCAGTGTTGTAATTTACCACATACAAGTCTTTTGGCCCTAACTGGGACATCTCCTCGAGGATGCGAGCCGGACGAACAGAGCGAGCAATCTGAGCGCAGTCACTGCCTTTGATTTCGGTCTAGCTTAAGCTAACAATTCCAACTATTCACATTTAAATGCGAATAAAGATCCGAGCACCAAATCGACCCTCATATCGCTGCAGCAAGCCAACACTGCCCCTCGCTTGGCTTGTTCGCTCGTAATTACTTGCCCAGTTCCGTGCGCCTCTGCTGCTGGAGGGGCAGCCGCATGGGCTGCGTGGGTGGGGTCTGGTCCTCGATTGTTGAGTGATAAGTGCTGCCGGCCCGCCAGTTGCATTTGTCAGTGTGTCGGGCAGCTCGACTGCACGCGGCGGCTAACTAACTCGCGTGCTGTCTGCCTCGACTACCCTGTATTGTTGACTGACAAGGGGTGGTCTGCATGGCATCTGAATATGTAAAAGTTAAGTTGAAAAGTATTGGAGATATGGATAAGATAAGAAGATGAAGACTTGAGCTCGTCTGACCAAGTCTATTAATAAGTTTCTAAATAAATAAATCAATAAATAAATGATACCAATAAATAAAAAATAATAAAAGTAATACTCGGAAATATATAGAAAAATATATAAAAATATAAGGAGATGAAGACTTGAACTCTGTCTGGCTAAAATAAAATAAATAAATATATAAATAAATAAATCAATAAATAAATGATACCAATAAATAAAAAATAATAAAAGTAATACTCGGAAATATATAGAAAAATATATAAAAATATAAGGAGATGAAGACTTGAACTCTGTCTGGCTAAAATAAAATAAATAAATATATAAATAAATAAATCAATAAATAAATGATACCAATAAATAAAAAATAATAAAAGTAATACTCGGAAATATATAGAAAAATATATAAAAATATAAGGAGATGAAGACTTGAACTCTGTCTGGCTAAGCCTATAAATAAATATATAAATAAGTAAATCAATAAATAAATGATACCAATAAATAAAAAATAATACAAATAACACTTGAAAATATATAGCAAAATATTTAAAAACCACAAAAAGACATTGCTTTACGACTTACAGAGTATTTATGGGTCGATGCGCAATAACTATGCTTTAAAATCTCTGATTTTCTATATATATATCAGCAATTCTCTCGCTCAATTTCAAATGTACAGGGTACATCCGAAACATTGGTTGCGTATACTCTTGATGAGTCTATAGCGATGGGTATGTAGGGTAGGGTAGGGTATGCGGAGTTACCCTGCTAACAACTGCATACATATTGCCAACAAAAATACACAGACATATATATAGTTTCTTGATCGTTAATAACAAATTAGTCGATTAAGCCTCACTTACGCTCTGCTCATGATAAACATCTAGAAAATGTGCTGGGAAATATTTATAAAATTATATATGTCATAGCGTCTTCATGGAGTACATACGTGTAGGGTACATCGTAGTCGTTATCTAGCCGCTACTGCGGTCTGCTTTGTTGGCTTGCCCAAAATGTTGCTGTAAATTGTTAATTAAATTTTTGCTGTACTCCTGCTGCAACGGACGTGTGGGAGAACTGAAAAGAGGAACCGGGTCAAAGTTGAAGCTGTTTTTCTTTCTTCAATTTGCTAGTCATTGGCCATGTTGCTATTGTTGTGTTGTTTTTTTTTTCGGGTAAGTTGCGCTGAGTAATTAACAAGGAATGTAGGAAAAAAAAAGCCGCGAGAGGGTGATGGCAGAAGAAGGAGGCGGGCTGAGAGCTGAGGGCTAACCCCTCCGATAAGCGAGGCGAAGACTTTAACTTAGAACTGGCAACACATGTGGCAGTCAAGCCGCTCTCAGCGCCTCGACATTATCAGCAATGACAGCGAGCAGCGAAGTGCGATAAGAGCAACCACAACAACAATATCAACCAGCTGAAGAGGCACCCGACTGTTACATACCGTTCACGCGCTATTCGAATTACAATGAAATATGTATTTAATAGTTATGCTCAACGAGCTTAGGTCATTTTCACACATACAATCGCAGCGCTCTAATATGGATACACGTTTGAATATAACTTTTGTGTTTATTGTCCAATAAGATTGAAATTTACTTTACTTTGTTCACTTTAAATAGGTTATGGTAAATAAGAACCAGCGCTGTAGCCGGGGCTGGCCTGCACAGCGAATAAACCGCGATTACAACCAACAAAAGCAACAACTGAGCCGAGTGCGCAGCGAAACGTTTCTGATTGGTCCGGCTAAGTTAATGAATACGAGTATCTCATAGATACATACACACAAACTGACAAACTGACTCACACATTTGATTGTTAGTTAATTCCAGAATGCAGTTGGCAACACATGCAGCAGCAACAACCACAAAAGCAAGAAGAAGCAGAGGCAAAGAAGACGAACAATGATCAAAGCGCAAATTGGCCGTACAATGCGGGCTGCGTGCGTAGCGCATGTTCGTGCGGTTCGTGTCTTGGCTAAGCAATGGCCCCGCCCGAAGAGAGTTATACGCGAAGCCAACAATGAGGCTCACTATGGGCCGAACGAGCAATTTGAGTGAGATTAATTCAAATAATGCAATTGTGCATTGTAAATTTATATCAGGCGCACGTTCAAAGCAGATAAAAATGGTATAATAAAAAATATAATAATGTTATATATATTACATATATATATATTTTTTTTTGTTCAAATGTACATAATACTGTGAGCAAAAAGTAAGGTGAATTTTCAATTTAAAATTCGCGGGCTTAAGATGGCGAACTCGTTCTTTTTTTCTCGAGTTGGCAGGAGTGTTGATGACATTTGGCGTGAATTTTATGTCAATGTCAGTGGCTATACCGGAAAGGGACTATTTGGCCTGTTTCGAGGATTTGAAAAAACCTTGCAATAAGTGTATTTTATCGGGAGGGGATTACTTTGAAGGGGATGAAATTGATTTAGGAGAATGTATGTATGTGGGCAAAAAGTAAGGTGAATATTTTTGTTAGGTCAAAATTCTTTATTTATTCTCATAATTCCTCATATAATACCTAACTCAAAATGAGTTTTAATTGAATTTATTGGACTTTTTTCAGCTGAAATCAGCTAAAAGATGTGCAATAATTCATTTTGAAACTCTTTCACTTCTTTTAGCTGATTTTACAATTGCTTGCAATAATTCCAAAAACCTCTGAATTAACAAATTCCTACAAAGTCTCTTCAAAACTTCGCTTCTATTCGCAAATTTAAAAAAATTTATTAGCAAATACCATATGAGTATTTAACGTAAAGACTAATGCAAATTCATATGTAAATTATATGAAATCGCTACAAAGACTTGTTGAGGCATAGGCCGGCTAATCCCTCAGTTCTCTTACGATCAGAGTATCACTCAGCTCAACGTGAACGATCTTGCATATCGAATAGTTAATACCATTATTATAATTGTGTACCTACAAAAGGTGGAAGTACTAAGCTTTGCTGGAAATACAGCGAAGCGTTTTCGGTATTACTATGTGTAAACTGAAGATCAGGCAATGCAAATGATCGCAGCAAGTAAATCGCGCACAGAGGCAAATACGACAATTGGTACGGCTGGAAGGTGTCAAGCCGCGCCGGGTACCACTACAGCACGCTTTCTCATTTACATCCTCGTAATCCGAACAAAGATCTATATACCTATTGTACGATCCAGCTGCCTAGACTTTCAACACACTCCCGCAGCTCCCGCTGCTTATCTCTCCAAGCACATGGCCAATTTGAGGAACTGTTGAGCAGCGCGACGCCGTCGTCGTCTTGGGTTCTTAACGATATGCGACAGTTTTTGACCCCAAGAGACCAAAATGCGAGTACAGCACGCAAAGAGAGAGGGAGAAGGAGAGTAGAGTCGAAACAGACGCAACTGGAAGTCAGAGGGGCAGAGAGGGAGAGAGGGGGAAGCTCGCACACAGCTGCAAGCATTACGACATGAAATTTATTTGGATTGGGGTTGGGTCAAAATTTAAATATTTCAGCGACAACGATAGCAACAACAACAACCACACCGACAAGAACAACGCCAACTGATTTTTCGCCTTTCGCTTCGATCGTTTTACTTGAGTTCTCGTCTATTTAACAATTTGTTGTTGACTTCTTCAAAGAGAACAGTAAAATTGTTTTGAACTTGGTCTTGCTGCGTCCGATCGTCTCCCTACGCCCCCCTCAATCCCTTCTTCAGCGCTCTCGTTCCCATTCCCCGTTTCAGTTTTTATTGCCTGATTGAGTCGAGTGGACTTGGGATTGGGTTGGGTTTGCGCTCGGGCTTCAATTAGGGTTCGCTTGTTTTTCTTTCCTTCGATTCGGCTTTCGGTTTTCGGGCTTATCGAATGCCCCGACTAGAACCGGCAAAAAACGGCAACACAGTTACGATCGTTATGGACTGGTGTGACCTACCCCTTTTCCATTTCCCCTCTCTGCGCCCCTACATCTCTCAGTCTTCTTTGCTAGCGTGTCTTCTTCGTCTTCTTCTTCTCCTTTCTGTTCCGACCTGTGTCAATATTTGTGCACATAACATATTTATTGGCTTTATTTACGGACTGTGGCAGGGGGGCAAAGGGACTAGAGGGTGCCACTTCGGGTATTTGCATTGAATTCGTGATTAATTTGTCCGATAAGCCAAGCGATCAGGCGCGGCCTGCTATTTCCGATATAGCCCGACCAAGACGCATGAACTCTAATGGTTGCTGTTTCTACAAACTGTATGATCATGAATTTGAAACTGTATAAAGATCATTTAGAAAACGGCAACGCAGAAACCCATGATCTTCCCTGCGAAGTTCGTCGATTGCTTTGCTTATTTGGCTTAAAAAAAGCCAAAGAAGTAGCCAAGAATGCAGAAGAATGCGGGAGAGAGAGAGAGAGCTGCTCTTTCTGCTGCAACGGAAACGGGAGATTCAAATGTGGTTGCAAAATTTTGAAATGATCATGACAAAACTTTTGTTGTTGTTTTGCTCTGCCCCTTCTGCGCCTATCACTCTCTCTCTCTCTCTCTTTCTCTCACTCTCTTTGGAATGAAGCGCATCGAGGGCTAGAATACACAGAATACATTAATTGACACTTGGCCGGAAATAGTTCATTAGGCATAAATTACTTACAGACAAAAGCAGTCTATCTCTTTCTCTCTCTCTCTCTCTGGCCCGGTCGCTCACCCACTCTCTCTCTCTCTCCGTTGCTGGCTGTCGCTCTCTGTGTCGATTATATTTACTAGATTTCAGCGGCTTAAATGCCTGCCCGGGAATTCGCTGTTATCTCTGCCAGAGCGGCGAATGGGCGTGCAAAGCGCAAACAGAACGTTGCAAGACACAAATGTTGGGCATTAACGCGAACACGAAGACGAAGACGTAGACGCCATCGTCGCTCTCTCTCTCTCTCTCTCTGTCTCTCTCTCCTTCGTCGAGCTCAACATGTGTGATCCAAATGTTGTGCTTCCTCTGTTTGTAAATTCTTACAAGAATGCCCGAGCATTGCGACCACTGTGCGAGGAGGCAGAGGCGTAGGCAATGGCAGCAAAGAGCAGAAGAGCGAAAAGCGAAGCAAGAGCACAAAATGGGCACATTAATAAATTCAACTAAAACGCAATTGAACGCGACCTCAGGCACAGGCACAGGCACAGATGCCGTTGAAGAGAGCCATTATTAAGCGGGCTCAAATCTGCTGCGCTCCCCAGCACTCCCCTCTCTCATTTGCTCACACACACATAGAGACATGTGCGCACACACAGCAACGAGAAATAAAATGCGTTCGTACACACGGACAAAGTATGCATGTATGTATGTATGTATATGTATTGTAAGTGCAGCAATTGTCGTCTCTGGTCGTTGGAGTAGGGGGTGGGGGTGTGCGAGAGTGGAAGAGAGCCACATGGCATTTTGATCTGGTCGCTCTGAGAGCAACAAAACAAAGTAGTCGCTTAATGAATGCAAGCTAAAGGGCGGGCGAAGGCGAATAGTCATAATTCCCTACACCTCAAAGCACTGCGTACGTGTGTTCACTGAGTGGCATTATTATATTAAGCAAATACATTTCTTACTATAATATTTAAATTAGGATTTCATTTGAAAGTGTAGAGATAATTACTCTGCTGGGATTTTAATTAAAAATAAATGCTATATAATAAAAATAATAATTCCGACGTTGGAGCATGCTAATTAGAGATAATAAATCTGCTGATATTTTAATTAAAAATATTTTAAATAAAAATATATGCTAGTAAATACAAAAATTAATTCCGTCGTTGGAACATGCTAATTAAATTGAAGCGCAAAAATCAGCATAATATTGAGGCATGCAAATGTTAGCAGTTAAGCGAACAGAGCTAAGCTTCCAGTGTAGGGTATCGCAGAAGGAGGCAGCACAGATCGACGGACCACTGGAAAACGTCGCCAGCGCTAACGCGTCAACGGATTTTTGTATTACACACAATTTCAGTTCTTGATTTGTTTATGTGAGAGCGTGTGCGTGCGTGTCTGTGTGTGTGTCAGTTTCAGTGACGTTGTCGTTTCGGTCGTTCTGTTTTTTTGCGCTCATTCTTTTGCTCGCTTTTACTTTCTGTTGTTGCAATTAAACGGCATTTTTCCGTCTGAACGCCAGCCCGAGCGAATACGAGCCCGACCCGAACACCAGCTCGAGCCCGAAACCCGAACGGCCTGGAGTGTTCTTTGAGCGCAATGCGCGCGTCGCGCTAGCGCTGCGGCGACGTCGACGCAGACGCAGGCGTCGATAACGGTAATGCCGAGGCGCACACACGTTGTATATTGACCCAGGCACAGCGGCTAGGCTAGACGCGGGCAGAGCAAAGCAGCGCAGCGCAGCGCAGCGCTAAGAGCGTACGAATGTCTGAGAGCAAGAGAGAGAGGGAGAGGACAGCGCATGTTGAGCGCGCGTGATTTTGTGGCTCTTTCGCCTGCGCCTGCCTGAGTCTTTGTTTGGCCCATGTCTGTGTGCTTCGGTTGTGTGTGCGCATGTGAGTCGTGCTTGTGTTTTCATGCCCTTGCGCGGGTAGAGTACATACGTTCTGCAATAAGGTTTGTGTACGCTAATGTAATGATTGTAACAGTTTGATTTTTTTTTATTTTTTTATTAAGGTTTAATTTGCAATCTATCTGTATGATAATAATTAAATTTTATGAAGGTGGTATTTACAGAAGTTTTTAAATACATATGTATATGGGCAAGAGGGTATTTACAAGTAACAGTTTGAAAAAAATGCTAAATAAAGTGATTTCAATACTTGCCGCAGTCTTAGCGTATAGTTCGCTATAGTATAGTAAGTCGAAATGATCGCCAAGTGTATTCAGCTGTCGGCTTGCTGTAGTCTCGTTTTCATTCTTGTTGGTTTTGGCTCCGCTTTGGAAATGCGGGCTTGCTGCTAACGGCGCTGCTGACGTCGTCGCAGTCGCGGCCGTCACAGCTCGCGGTGGTTGTTATTTTTTTTGGTTTTGGTTTTTAGTTGCTGTTTAAACTTGGTCGTGAGAGGGTAGCAGCCCCCGTTGCAACCCAAGCGATCGCGCTGGCTCAGAACAGAGAACCGAGAAGCGAGAACCGAGAAGGAATCAAAAAATAAACTGTGCACTGATTGTCATAAGTGAACGCTCTGTTGGCTGTGTGTGTGTGTGTGTCAAGTGAAAGAATATACCAAAGCTGCTGGACAACAACAGCAGCAGCAACAACAACAACAACAGCAGCAATATTAACTTGAAAATACTACAAGAGATTCTAATGGCGCCCGCAGCCGTTGCCGCCGCCACTGCCGCCGCCTCGGGCTCCTCCCCCACCACAACCAATTCGCTGCAGGACATGAGCGCCGCCGCAGCGGCTATTGCGCTGGACATGAAGCCCAAGGGCGAATTGGCTGCACTGCCGGCGCAGCAGAAGGGCAAGAAGTGTGCGTAAACTCTAAAAATGTCTCAATGTGCATCGACTTCCCCTGCATACCCCTCCCCGTCCATCCGCTTACCCCTTTACCCCTCACTGGCTGAAGACAGAGATGTATTATTCCCCATTATCATTCACAGTGGTGCGTCGCAACGCCTCCGACAAGTTGAAGCTCATCCGCATGGTGCATGACAATCCCATTCTGTGGGACTCCCGTCTGCCCAACTTCAAGGGCGCCGAGGAGGAGAAGAATCGCGCTTGGGAGCACATCGGGCGGGAGTTCAATGCGCCCGGGCGTCGAGTGGCGCGCGCCTTCAAATCGCTGCGCGAATCTTATCGCCGCGAATTGTCCAACGTCAAGCTGATGGGGAACGAGTTCAAGCCCAAATGGAGTCTCTACGAAGCCATGGACTTCCTCAGAGATGTAATCCGGGAGAGAAAGTAAGTGACAAAAAAAAAAAAAAAAAATCAAACAAACAAATACATCTGTATATAATCTTGTCCCATAATCGCTCTCTCAGCGGCAAGCCATTAGGGTGGCCCAAGACAAGCGGTTTTCTTTCGAAGCTACAATTGAAGCTGTGCGGTTTTCAGTTGCTTCCATATGCGCTTTTTATTTCCAAAGTTTTGCGTTCTTTAATGTTTTCATATTTTTAATAATAATTTTTAATATTTTTTTTATTTTTTTATTTTTTATTTTACGTTTGTGTTTATGAAATGACATTTTCAGCTGCTCTCATATACTTTTTTTTATTTTCCAGCCATAACTTTTTTCTTGTATTTCTTCTCATACGTTTGTCATTCCAAAAACTTTGAAATTTTTAAAATTTTGTAGAATATTCACTTCACTCATGCTGCTTGAAATGTTAAAGTCATTATTAGGTTGGTCCCAAACTAAGTTCTCTTTAATCAATTTGTGATTAGGAATTTGAAGTTCATACAAATTTTATTTCAACTTCTAAACTTAGCATTTTTCTTGATAAGTGAACGTTTCAACAAGTGAAAATCAAAATTAGGGTGGTCCCAAACTAAGATTATACCACAAAGTTTTTTTCATGAAGTATACGACGGTTTCGGATCGTTCACCCTGATCTAGAATTTGAATTTTATTATATTACTTTGTTTTTATTATTTACTTTGACTTAATTTATATTTTTACGTGTCTTCATTGCACCTTGTTGTTGTTTTCAAGAATGTATGTCATGCCGATACCTGACCTAAGCTCTCTTTCTGGTATACTTTAAAGAATAAACCTGACCTAACCTAAGAAAAGCGATAAGCGAATAGATAACAGCATTATTATGTCTCTAGCAGTAAATTTTGAGACAGAACTCGTTATCCATATCGGGTTCAGCCAAATTTACATACATACACACAGCCTAGAAATCGGTGGCTATGGCTTATCACTGTCTCAGCTTACACCCACCTGAAATTGGTCATTGTTGACCGATCTACCCAACGGTCGTCGAATCATCAGCTATTTTATTGTATTGTCTTATACCCCGGAACGAGGCTCTTGACTAATATTACAAAGTGCGATAAGAAACAGCAAGAGGCGCACGGCCGGGCGTATGGGGCGTGTGCGGCAGCATTGGCGGCCAAAGATCGGACTTGAAGGCGATGAATAACGGGGCTCTGACTTGAAGCTTTGTTGCTTTCGGTTTCTGTTTCTGATTCTGATTCATAACTTTAACCCCAACTTAACTTTTGCCAAACAAACAGACTAAACAACTTGCTTCGAAATGCGATTTTCTTCACTTTTCTTTACGTCGCGTTTCGTTTCTGCGTTCGTTTTCTTCTGCGCCTCAGTGCAAAGAGCAAAAACTACTTTTTCAATGTGCGTGTGTGTGCGTAGAATTCAATTCTAACCAGAAACCTTCCTTTGCCACTGCCACGTTGAGTTGATGTGCGATGACTCAATCGATCTTATTTTGAAATTGAAATGATGGCGCATACTATGTATATTCTTATTGACTGTACACACACACACATACTTTGCATACTTTATATAGGGTTCCCGTTGTTGTTCACTGAAGTGAAACATGGCACAAGTCGTATAAGACGATTCATTTTGTGGGTTTTGGGGCGGGTCAATCGAATGTAATATGCTTATGTTAATGTATGGCTACATGGCTGGAGTTCGCTATAAATCTTCTCTTTGAGCCTAAGATAGTAAACCTTTTTCTCTCGATAGATTGCGTAAATAATTGTTTTCGAATATTTGTATATATGTAATATATGTAAACTCGTATTACCATGCACAGATAAGGCTACTTAACAGTCCGGGTTTGAGATTAACGCAGAATACGTTCCCACCACAATTTCTTTGGAACCTTATCACAGTCAATGGTCATCAATCCAGTCGATTATATGCATATTTTTGAAAAACCCAGCATTGTACATAGTTCTGCGCGATGCGTCATACTCGCGATTAGTCCACAAAGAGTTTTGAAGTCTGATGCTATGCTAGAATCGTTGCTTTGCAAGAAAAAAAGTATATTTCGATCTGATAAGAATTTTAAACAGTGTTTTAGGAAAATAAACAGTATTTTATTTATTCGTTAATTTAAACACACATATTTTGTAGAGCTTTTCGTACAATTTAATAATTTACAATCATGTTTAAAAATAGCTATGCTTCTTCACAATTAAAATTAAAATATATAAGAAGTTAATTTTTTTATTAAATTTATAGTCGCCTAATTTCTTTCTTCTCGCCACTTTGCATTCATCACTGAAAAAGACTCGTTGAATAAATGCAGAGGTGGCGGGAACAGAGAGTAGAAAAGCTAAAATTTTAGTGTAATATTTATGAATTCTTCTGAGTTGCTTACAACACTGTCATTAATGAACTTGCTTGAGTAAAAAAATATATACATACTTATAGTGTTTAGAATTCTTTCTTGTATAATTTTTTTTGTTCAACAGTAAAAAGTATAATGCAGTCAAAAACAGTATAATACTGTTTTTAACAGTATGTTTGGGCAACCCTAAGTACAGCCGAAAGCTTTTCTGTCCAGCTGTGATTCTGTGGCCGTGTTTTTTGGGCTGCTTTGAGCTGCCTTTTTTGAAAAAGTACTGCAATTTGCATGTGGAGCGAGCGAGGCAGACAAATCTCTACGCTGATGCGCTGCCAGCACTTAAGTGTGTATATGTAAATTCGCGTGTATGTGTGTGCATGAGAGAAGCCAATTCGAACAAAGAGATGACCAGGCTCTGGGCCCGCGGGCCATCAATATGTGATTCTGCGATCTTGCGGGGGCCCCTACTAGCGCGCGTGCATGTGTGTGTGCCTGTGTGTGAGTGTTGTACTTCACGCACATACATACATGTGTATATGTACGTATTTATATGAAATAAGGCCATTTCCTTTCAATTGACTGTACCCACATCGGCGGCAGAGCCACAAGCAGTCGCTCGCTCGTCAGTCGGCGGCCCCGGGTCCACACATGCCCGCACTGGCACGGTCCCTCACACACACACACACATACACATGCATATTTAAATTTTTATTATTTTGAGCTGATAACAGACAACGGAACAGCATGGAACGGGCCGGGCCGAGCCGGGCCGGGCTTGAGCCATAAAGCAGATCTCGTCCAGAGCGAAAATTATACATACAACGTTGTCGTCGTTGTTGTTGTTGTTGTTGTTGTTGCTATTATTACTGCGGCTGCTATTGTAGTCGTCGTTGCTGTGGTTGTTCTTGTTGTTGTTGTTATTATTGTCGTCGGCTTCAGCACTTGAACCAAAAACAAAATCGAGGGAAGATGCAGAGAGCATCAAACCAACGCTTTAGCCTGAGCTGCTGCGCTGCTACTGCGCTGCTACTGCGCTGCTGCTCAGTGAGTGAGAGTGAACGAGTGCAGCATGTCTTAGTGTGTGTATGGTTTGGGAGGGGGGGTAGGGTGAGTGAGCAACAGTTGAAACAGCAGTGAGAGCGAGAGAGTGAGTGAGAGTGAGTGAGAGCGATGATGATGATGATAAATGAACGCTGTGGGGAGGAAGAGAGCGACAAAACGTACTCTCGCGATGAGATTGCGGCGAGTGGACCAAGTTTAGACGAAGGAAGCATAGATTACAAGAGCGAGGCGAGGCGAGGCGAGGCGAGGCGAGAGAGAGAGAGAGAGAGAACGCGAGCGTACAATTGAGTTGGTGTGCGTGCGCGCTCGTATCTGGCACTGTGTGCATGCGTGCGTGTGATCAGGGTTAAAAATATGCGCGCACAGAGACCAGGCCGGGCCTGGCCAGGCCAGCCCAACGGGGTTGCTTGCTGCTGCTCTCTGGTGACCAGGGCTTCTCGCCTCGCTCTCGCTCTGGCTGTTGCTTTTGCGCTGGTTTTCGTTTTCGTTTGCTCTGCGCCTCTGCGCTATCTCGCTCTCGCTCTCGCTCTCGCTCCCGAGCTGTGTCACGCTTATGATTTAATAAGCAAATGAGCTGAGAAATTGATGGAATTGTTGCTTGCGGGCCACAACTTCCTACGGCAAACCTCCCCCCCTCCCACCACTCCTGCTGAGAATGCTTGACCAACCGCGCCCCAAAAAAAAAAAACAAATCTGATCGAGTGTGCGTGCGTGAAAGGGGGGGGGGGGTCAGAGGGGTAGTCAGAGTTGCCGATCCGTCTTGAAAATGAAAATATTTTTGCAAATGCGTCACAGCAAAGCACACACACGCACACACACACACACACACATACAGACACACGCACTCACACAAATATTACTGGGCGTATACCCAATTTGCGTAATCCTAAATAGGTCTGTTCTCGCAGTTATTAAAATACTTGCCGCGCTTGGATTGTGCAACGGCCCCTTTTATTTATATTTATACATGTTTGCTGTGGTTCTTTCTGGCTATCTCGAGCATTTGTGCAATACCCCTGATTGTTCAAGGTGTTGCTCAGCGATAGCTCGATGGCTTGATCATACCATAAGCAGGCACTGCAATTGATTGATCGCATATAGTTTACAGAGAAGAAGATTAACGCTCCGGAAAAATTCTTAGTAATTCGATATATTTGCTTGGATAATATCCAATTAAGTTTTTAATTCTCTGATCAGCTGGATTTGAATTTTCTAAAGTTTTGAATCGTTAATCGATATATTTGTTCTGATCTTAGTTTGAGTACTGAAGACTTTACAGTTCCCAGCTATGTCAGTCAACAAAATGCTTAGACTTAATTGTTTATTTAGATTATTTAGATAAAATTCCTATATATGATCGATCTTAACTCGATGGCAGATCTCCGGCCAGATAAGATCCTTAGATTCTGCTGTAGTTGAATCATTTGCTTAGCTCATAACTTGATACATTATAGTTAATTTACAGTTCTCTGATCGAATAGACTTATAGACTTTGCAGATCAATGGGCATAAAAATTGATTATTTGCAACCGTTTATCGATCTTTTCTTCTGATCTAAGCTTGAGTACTTTTAAAGCGGATAAAATCTGTAGATATAATTATGAATTGACCCATTGCTTAAGTCACAACTTAATAATAATAATTTTAGATTCCATCTGGACTTGGACTTAGCCGATCCTAACTCGAGTGTGCAAGTTTTCAGAATTCCGGGCACGGTTTAAACTCTTGATAAGTCTTCTGCACGATCTACCACTCTCTTGTACAAGCAGTACAAGCCACTCTGATAGACCCAAAATAGCAACAATAGCAACAACCCCAAGATAAGAACGAACCCCAAAGTGTACCGAAAACTCGATGAGTTTTGAGACTCTTCTGTGCTGTGTAGACACGTCTCACAGCGATCTGAGCTCGCTACGGTGTGTTCTCAAGTTTCAAGCACATTTCCCGAGAGCATTTTCCCCCCGGGTGCAGCTGCTGGGCAAAAGACTTGGCTATTTTTAGAGAAGACTCAAACGAGTGCCGGGAATTGTGTCCATGTGTACATGCAGTTCTCTACCAGCAGGTAGTTGACAATAGGAAAACTGTAAGACGATACGCGCATGCGCAGCGAATGCTTTCCACATTTTCCGACTACGAAATAATCACGGCCAAATGCATTTTCACATGTTCCAAAAACGAAATCGCGTTCTATTTGCTTGCGGCTTTTGCGGTCGTTTCGTTTCGTTTTTGGTTATTTTCGTTTGTTTTTTTTTTTGTTTCTTGTGTTCTGTATATTTTTCCCGACTTGGTCTAGGTCTTATCAATGTTTGCTTCCGCCGAGAGCCTGACCAGACCCAAAACCCAGACCCATAATGGACAGTTTGCATTTGTATTGAATTGCGTAGTTCGTAGTTCAGTCCGATTTCATGGAATTCCAGTCTATTTTCGGCTTATCAGTAGAACTGGCTGGCAGACGACAAACCCAATTGTTTCTTGTCTAAGTTTGGGTTTGGGAAACTTCAGCTCAAATGGGTCAAATACACCAGAGACGATGAGTCTTATTTGTTTACTCAAATATCTGCGCAGTGATTGCCTCCGATTGCTCTCTAATATTGTATTAAACTTAAAATATAGATATATAGTGAAATAAAACTATATCAGTGTCTGTAATATCAAGGCTTATAGCTATGATATATATTATAGCTATGAGCGCAATAAAATTTAAAAAACTATGCAATATCGAAATATGTACCATATATATTATTTGAACGCAATCGATGAATCGATAGATCAGGAAGTTATATCTTATATGTTATATGATAAAGTTTACTATTTTAAGCTATATAGAATATGTTATATATATATTTTGAAATATATTTTGAATTTTTTGCTTAGAATCGGTATATCTATATGGATTTGCAACCTATATGTATATATATTGCTAATATACAGTATTTACAGGTATATAGCATATATTTAATATATATGTATATCTATTTTTCGTAATGCTCTGCTTTGAGACGATATAAATCCATATGGAACAGGAGCTTATATGTATATATATTGAATATGTATGGTATTTATAGGTATATAAAATATATTGAATATATGTGTATATATATTTTATTTTTTAATTTTATGATTTAAATAATATATATCTATATGGATCAGGAAGTTATATGAATATAAATTGATTATATTGATTATACAGTAATTAAAGGTATATGGAATATATTTATTATGTATTTTGTATATACTTTGTAGTGCTCTGCTTTATATACATATGGCATATTATTTATAGTACATACAAATCATGTTCTCTACGCCACTAATGGTCTCTCTCTCTCCCTCTCTCCCTCTTTATCACTCTCTTTTCTGCGCTCAGGGGTGCCTCTCATGCCAGTGATCTCTCATTGAGCGCCTATGCGCAGCGCTTGCACTACAGCAATAATAATAATAACAACAACAACAACAACAATAACAACAATAGCAGCAACAACAATAACAACAACCACAGCAACAGCATACTGAGCGCCAGCAAAGCAGCAGCCGCCGCAGCGGCTCTGAAGCTGAGCTCCTCCTTCAGCGATGCGAGCACCGTGCTGAATCTGTCCAAGGGCCCGGCGGCAGTGCTGAATATGTCGAGCGAGGATTACTATTGCGATTACTACGTGAAGGCCGAACTGGACCTGTCGACGGGCGCAGGCGCAGGCGCAGGAGCTGGCGCTGGCGCCACTGCTGGCATTGGCAACAGCAGCTGCAGCGGTGGCAGCGGCAGCGGCAGCAGCCACAGCAGCCATGGCAGCTCGCAGCCGTTGCCCGCCCATCAGCACGCCCAGGCGCTGGCGCAGGCGGCACAGGCGGCGGCGGCAGCGCAGCACAACGACAGTCGCGTCAGTTCGACGCGCAACGACAGCGCGTCAGCGCATCAGCAGAGCTACGACGACATGGACGCCAGCTCGCTGCGCAGCGTCGATGACGACGAGGGGGGCCAGGTGTCCGACGAGGTCGAGGAGCTGGAGGCGATCGACGCCGACTTTCCCTATCCCATCATACTCGATTCAAATTCGCCGCACAGCCTCAGCGGCGCCGCAGAGCATGGCCATGGCCAGTCGACGCCAGCGGCGGCGTTGGCGTCGGCGTCAGCGTCAGCAGCGGCTGCTACGCTGCGCTGCAAGCGTCGTCGCAATGGCGAAATCCTTGACGACCTGGACGATGAGTTGGGCCATGGCGGCGGCGACATCGATGCCGATGACTATGAGGATCAGATGCTGCAGCAGCATCGGCATTTGCGTCAACAGCAGAATGCTGCCGCTGCTGCAGCCGCTGCCGCTGCTGCTGCTGTCGGCGGCATGGACATGACGCCGCCGCAGACGGTGCGCGAGGTGCTCAACTCGAAGTTCTGCGGCTTCATATCGGCCAAGCTGAACAGCATGGAGGACTCGGAGGCGGACAATCTGATGAATCGCATACTCCTGCTGGTCGTGCAGATGCAGCAGTGCGAGGCGACCAAATAGGGGTTCATCTTGTTGGGGTATACGGGGCATTAGGGGAGGGGGGGGGGGGTAGAGCGGTGCGGTATAGGGTAGTCAAGCAGTCGAGTGACCACATAGAGCTCCGTGCGGAGCTGCTCAAAGCAGAGATCGATTTATGTTTTCTAGCCAGATTTCTTGTCAGATTTTCCAGCTGTAGTCTCCACTTGCCATATTACGATCGCGAAATGTTCCAAATTTCAATTTACAATGCCAAATTTGTGCCATGCCAAAAACAAAAAACAAAAATGCAAAAAGCCAAGAAAGTAAACTAGTAGTACCAAATTTTGAGGGTCTTGCTGAGTCCGAAAAAAAAAACTCGAATAGAACAAAAGAAGCAAGAAGAGAAACAGAAGCAACACACACACACACATATACACACACACACACTTGCAAAACAAAGACAAAGAAAGTAGCAATGTATGAGATTTAGTATATTATAAACGTTAATTTAGTTCTAGATCTGTCTATATAATTATATTCTCACAGAGTCTGTTCCGATTTGCCATGCTTATGCTGCTCCTTGCACATTCTCATTCTCGGGACAGTATCAAGGTATCTACATACATGTAATACATACATACGCAACGTGTCATCACAAGAAACTAGAGCCACACATGTATCTATCTATATAAATATACCATATGTATGTACTTTAATTTACCTCTGAAGATACTCCTAATTTCGCTACCAGGAAGAGGAAAAACCGGCATCTTCCCTTTGAATTCTTGCCTGTTTTTTATTTTGATTTAGCTGTAATTCACACATTATTCATTTACGCATATATATCCATAT
The DNA here is from genome assembly GCA_035046045.1 of Zaprionus bogoriensis. Lineage (NCBI taxonomy): Eukaryota > Metazoa > Arthropoda > Insecta > Diptera > Drosophilidae > Zaprionus > Zaprionus bogoriensis. The sequence continues at coordinate 1,094,994 of JAWNOI010000191.1, read as the reverse complement.
CCTATATATTAAATATATAATCACAACGTTTATTTATAGTTTGAAATCCATGATATCTTTTCCCTCTCGTAGACCTTACGATCGTTTGCGAAGCGCGTTGTAAATATGCAGAAATGAAAACGTTAAATAAAAACCCAAAAACAACTATGAAATGTTGGCCAAAACTCATCTAGGGAGATCTACGTACTTATATTGTGAGATCATTTATTATATAGCAGGTATACGCTTCATTCCATTCATCTACGCCTATCGCATTATCCATCGGACTGACATGCATATATCAATTGGCATTGCAGACCCCAGACCATTAGCATATCGCACACATATGTGTGTATGCTGGCGACAGCTAGCCAGCGAGTGGCAATGACAGGGAGGGAGAGAGTGCAGGGAAACCTTCACACATTTGGCCAGATGTCTGGCAAAACCCTCGCGCTGAAGCAGAGCTCGAGCATGGAAGGCGTCATAAAAACCAGTCCGACAATGAGACAAAAGATAAGCCCAGCAGCGCATGCGCCATGGGACAAGAGCCAGGAGCCAGGGTTACCAGATGTGGGCATGCCAAATATGATATAGACCAACTTATGAGCAGGCCCATGAATGAAGCGGATGGGAAGACGAGCAGACAGACGTGCGAACGGGCAGAGAAGGAGAGGGAGAACAATGAGGCTGCGCTGCCAAGATGAAAACAACCCTCGTATTGCGGTCCACACGATCTCGACCTTTATTCACTCAGCTTGGTCTTTGGTTGGGCCTGGTCTGGTCGGATCGGATCGGTTTGGATCGGGTCTGCTACCTAATGGTTTGCCCAGCAGAAACGCGTCGCACATGCGCGGAAAATTGCCAAAACAACAATGGGAACTGGTTCCCGTTGGTCTGTTAGCCTTGGTAGAGCGGCGCTTAGGGGATGCTGCTGTTCGGGTTCAAAGACCTCAGTACGGGACTCGTTCGTATTCGTTGGGTTCTTTGTGTCAGCTCTTGGGATGGCAGCGAGTTAGACTTGAGTGAGTTTGCGCAAAAGAGAAAAGCCAAAGAAAAAAGCGATGAGAGTTTTCGTAAATTATATAGGAAGCTGATTTCTTATCCTAATTGTCATATAGGTTCATCTGAAGTAAGTCGAATAATATGGATAGTAGTGTATCTACGTAACAAAACTCTTCTATTTTTTGAGTCGCCAATGCATTCCATCATTACCGATTACTGTGAAGAATATGTTCCATTTCTTATAGGCCACTTCGTTCCACTCGTTTTTTACAAAATAGATGCAACATTTATTACGTTTCGCCTAGAGAATCATCGTATTAAATGCTGGAAGACACAACCCTATTGAGAAAAGCATAACCTTAACTTTGTCTAAAATACTTTCAACATGGTATACAGTAGTACTATACGCTACTATATGTCCAGTCGAGAGTGCTTCAAACCAACTTGAGGTTATTGCTTCACAGCGAATCAACAATCGAACTCTTCGATATACGTCTTGGGATCTTTGTTCTGCGCTTTTCGCTCGGGTCTCACTTCTTTAGCAGGTCGGTTAAGGATACACGATTTCGGATTTTCATGGCAAGGACTTTGGCATGCGGGATTGCAGGGTCTATTCGTATTTGGATGGATTGACGGAACTTGGTGGCAGGAGCCTTGGCATGAGAGCCTACACGGCTCTCCGTTGTTCATTGGACAGGGCACTCGAGTGTCTACTTCAGTGTCGGAGGGGTCCTGCTCATCCACGGTCTTATCAGTGGCATGTGGGCGCTCTGATGAATCTCGCTGATAAGGTTCTCTGCACTCGGCTCTACAGATTCTTACGGACTTCTCGTTGACAGTTGGAGAGATCACTCGAGTCTCTGTTTCGGTGTTAGAATGATCCTCTTGACTAGGTCTTCGGTATTGGGACTTAGAGAGACCTTCAGTCCTTCTGTTTACCGTTGGACGGTTCGGTGGATCTGGGTGGTAAAGTTTCTTGGGTCTACCGACAGCATTACCCGTAGAATCTTGCTGGCGTAAAGCTCGGCACGCTCTTCTGCATAGTTCTTTGGGCTTGACGATGCCTTTGGGAGAGAGTGAGGCAGTTCCTAACGTAGGATTATACGTTTTCGGGCAGGCACCTTGAAAATACGAACTGATAACCTTTTTCACATACTTTATGGGCTGTGAGCTTCGTGTTGAATGTCTGTCGTTCCGATTTGGTCTTGGTCCTACATTTGAAGAACTATTGTAATTATCTGAATTGTCAAAGTCTTCATTCGATCTATTCGCTTTCTTCACTGTCTTCGACGCTATGTTCTCATCGACTGTTTCGTCTAGGTTATTTTTGAACTCGATTGCGACACAGTTGCCCGACTTGAAGCACTCGCCTTCGCACTGCCGTTCTGCGCAGAGGGACTTACTTGTGGAGTCATGCGATAAATTATCATTGGGTTGAGAGTGTTGGGTGTCGTCTGGCTGTCCATCCCTCGATCTGCCCATCTTCTGTCCTCGCGAAGTGTTCCTCGAAGTCTTCGTGCTCCTCTCTTGGCATTTAACGCAAAACTTGCAATCGTTTCGTGCACACTGCGCACTCGGGAATCTGTTCGATGACATCGATTTGGTTTTGCTCTGCGATCTTTCGTTTTCCTTATACGATCTCCGTGAGGAAGTGTCTTGAGTCGAGAGCGGGGATTTGGATGCGCTTGCTGCGAATCGATAGGGATTTCGATAGTCTGCCTTTTTGTCTTTTCGGCCGGGCTTCTTGTGACGTTTCTTCTTCGACTTCGATTTGCGTTTCGATTGTCGCTTTGTCGAAAAGGAATCATCATCGTCGTCATCATCATCATCGTTATCATCATCGACAACATCACAATCATTAGATTCCCGGGGTGGCCAGACTTCGCGCAGATAGCCCTTCTCTGCGCCGAATGCACCACGACCCTTCTGCATGTTTCTCCGCTCCTGACAGACGATGCAGCAGCAGTTGCGATCGTGTTGCTTCGCCTCGGCCCGCTGCCCATAAGTGATCTGGTGATACTTGCGCCGATTGTAGTCCTTTTCAGACTCGGCGCAGTAGCAACTGTCGGCGACGTCGTCCAGCAGACTGGAGACTCGTCCCCGCAGCTGATTGATGATCATCCTCTGTCGCAATCGCACATCGCCGAATGTCTGTGAGTCGCAGAAAAGGCTGGGCAGCTCGTTGTTGTCCTGCGATGCGTCAAGGCCCTGGCACGTGATCCGCTCCAGATCACGCAGCAGGCACACCCGCTCGTAACCCGTTGCGCTGGCGATCTGACGCAATCGAAACTGGATTTTCGCATAGTGAGACGAGATGGAGAAGAGCGCGTCCTGCAGCTTCTGCACATCGTCCTCCAGCCGGCACTCGTATTCCGTTAGGCGGCGACTTGCTATTTGGCCGTCTCTATCCATCCAAGTGTAGCGTCGCTCCTTCATCCCCTTCGCCCCGCACGCCTCTCCGCCGTCATGGTCCTCGTCTTCCTTGTGTGTCTCGTCCCATTCCTTTGGTTCAGGGTGTTCTTTTTTTCTGTATTGCCTCCCGCCGACGAACTCCATTGCGTTTCATCAGATTTTCTGTGTAATTTTCTTTCAGTTTTGTTTCGGGGGATTTTTCCTTTTCAGGGCTGTGTTTTATAGTTATTTTCGTTTTATTTTGCATTGGAATTTTGAAATTCTCCGAAAGTTGTATTAAAGCCTGAACGGTTGTTGTTGCGTCTATAAAGGAGGCCCTGACACGAAGACAAGGAATCGTCGACAAAGAGAACAAAAGAAATACGGATGATCTGCTCCGCTCAAACATAATTTTTTATGGTTTAAGTTTTATTAAGTGAAATACATAAATACAGTAGCTCATCAACAGAATCTTTATTTTGCAGCCTCCGAAACTTAAGTTTGTTGGGAAAATAAACTTTAAGCCTGTGAATAAAGCTACAGTATTAAACATTAAAACAGCGTTTACCCATTCATTCTTAATAAATACTTCTTTTCGATCGCTGTTAATTTCGCGCACGGCCTGACAAACGGACAAGTAGGCAGAAATACAGACAAATAGACGGATAGATGGACACACAGACGGACGGATAGACAGAGAGACGGACTGATGACAGACAGACGGACAGAGAGACGAAAAGAGAGACGGACAGACAGACAGACAGAGAAACGGATAAACAGACGGGCACACAGACGGACAGAGAGATGGATAGACAGGCGGGCAGATAGAAGGGCAGTGAGACGGACCGAGACGGACAGACAGGCGGACAGACAGACGGACAGAGAGACGGATAGATAGACGGACAGACAGAGGGGGAGACAGACGGACAGAGTGACGGACAAATACGCGGACAGACAGACGTACAGAGAGACGGATAAATAGACGGACAGACAGACGGACAGAGAGTCGGACAGACAGGCGGGCAGACAGAAAGGTAGATAGACGGGCTGACAAACGGACAGTTTTAGTATTAGTATTAGTATTAGGAAATGCTCTATGCCAGAAGAGGCGTGGCAGAACTTGTTGATCTAAGTTGATCATCTTAGCATGCATTGCATCCAATATGAGCTCAGCATGATCATTTATAGCCAATATCATTCAGCTCGTACTAGAAGTACGTATTCGATATTTCATGCATTCATCGTTTGTTTTTTGCTTCCCGTACGTTGCAATACGTAACAAGCTGGACAATCACTGGCCCCCCTTGCTCGTGTAGCCAAAAGGATTTAGACGTGTTTGGTCACGGATTGAGTAGGACCCGCACTGCATATGTCCCCTTCTACGCAATGGCACAGAGGCCGCGCTCGGTAAGCGGATGGACATGAAACCTAAATGAGACTAGGCCAAACAGGTGTGGGTGGGTGAGCGTGTCTGGTTGCAGTGGAATAGCGTGGTGGGTGGGTGCGCGATTTGAAAGTAGAAAGCTGATTACCGTTACAGCAACAGCTGCTGCTGTTGTTGCTGGCGGTTTTTTGTTGCACGCAACCCAAAGAGTCCGCTACAATTGCAAGTGGAAAATCTAGCCAAATATTCTGGCCGAGCGGAGGGCTTAATTTATTACCCCGCCGGCGGCTGGAGTGACCTCTGCTCTGTCTTCTAGGAGCAGCTTCATCTTTACGAGGTTGTTGCTGCTGCTGCTGCTGCTTTGGCTTTCGCACTTGGGTTGGTTGTTCGTGTTCGCTCGTAAATCGCCGCCTGGCCTCGTCCTCCAGGCGTCCAGGAGTCCCGTTAGAAATGACATCTCCAAAACGTCAGCTGTCAGCAGTTTGCGGCTTTGAAATGTGGAGCACAACATGACCATGTGTGCGAGCGAGACAGCGCGCACACACACACACACACACACACACACACACATGCATGCGAGCAACTCGGCAAGAGAGCAAAAACGAGTGGCCCAGAGCGCGCGAGAGACATGAAAATCGCAAGCATCTGGAGTGGCGCGCTCTCGTCGCAGTTTTATAGCATCTGCGTTGCGATGTTTTGGCATTGCGAAACACTGGAAACGCAAACTTCCAGTGCGCGTTTAAGAGAGCGCTTTGTTTACCTAAGAGAGTCTCATACTAACGCTCTGAAAGTGGCTAATTCGAGTTTATAAAATGGCTTAAAATAGATTAAAATAAATTTATATTTTCTAATTATCTTGTTATTTTTGTATTGTATTTTACATTTGATTTTTAATGATTTTATGCTGCTTAATATTTAATTTAGATTAAATCTACATTATTTAATTATTTGTTTTGTTATTTAATCTATGGTATATTAATGGCAGGAGAAGGCGTGGCAGACATTTTTTTATGGTTTTTTTTTTTTTAAATATTCCAGTTAAGTTAAATGAACCTTATTATATATTTTGTAAATGACTTATTAGTTATATTATTATATTATATTTGTAAGAACAAGAAGAGGGCCTGGCAGACAATACTATACTATACCTAACTACTATATTATACTGGCAGTATTATTTACATATATGCATATTCTTGATCAGCATTAATAGCCGGCCATGTCCGTTTATGTGTTCGTTTGTCTGTATAAACACACAGAACTCACCCATTATGAGAGCTGGAGCCAGCAAATCGGTTATAAAGGCAGGTTCGTTCAATACACAGGCATAGCATATTTCATACTTTGACTGTCACGCCCAACGCCTTAAAAAATCCATATTTTAAGCAAATAGGAAATTATTATATTGATCGGACAATAAACAGGCGCGAGAAATTGCAGCGACACAACAGAGGTCTGGCCCCAATGCTTGCGTTCGACTGTATGTGTGCGAAAGGCATGTGCGTGTGACTTAATCGCTGTGACGTCGTTAGAAAAAAATATTATTAATACAAATAATGAGTGGGTAATTTCTTACTTACAGTCGAGTACATTCGACTGTAGCCTGCTTTGTTTGCTAATTTTGTGGCACGAAATTCTTCCATTTGTTGCTCGTTCTGCTGCCGGCATCCTTCACAGTCGCCCGCTGTGAAGTGAATGTTAACTGTTTGTAACTGGACTTGCGCTGCGCTCGTCCTTAGAGGCGCCTTCCAGTGTGCAACAGCATCGGACGAGAGAGAGAAAGAGAATGAGAGAGCGAGAGAGTAAGCCAGAGAGCGTGCTATAAAATGCGGTTGTGAGTGCACTCTCCGCTGCACTCGCAGTGAGCGAGTCTCTGCTGCATTGCTTAAAGTCAATTATTATTGCAATTATTGTCAGTAAATTTCTACTATTTCGCTATGCTATTTATTAGGCCTGCATGTTGCTGTATGTTGAGCTTTTCGCTGCGGAACGTTTTGGCAATGGAACACTACACGATTGCCGGCGCCGTATCTCTCTGTTTTGTTTGCTTTTCGCCTGCCCATTCGCTGGCGCTGCTGCCGGTGCTGCTGGTGCTGCCGACGACGACGACGACGACGACGACGACGTCGTCGCTATCTCTGCTGGCTGACTGGTGGACAGCGTTCGCGAGCCGAGCGAACTGCAGCGAATTTGGCCAACAGTCCGCTGCAATCAGCTCCGGCGGCTTCAGTTGCAAACGAACGATTTGAGCGTGGAGTTCGTTGTTCGCACGCCGCGCGGCAAACATTGCAGTTACCTGCAGCTCCCGTTCGAGCGCAAACAGTTTGGCGTCGCGTCGCCTCGAGTCGCGTTGTAGCGTTATACTCGCAAATGATAGAACGCAGATAGAGCACATCTGGGCGGGTAAGTCAAAAGTGCCCTGAGCAGCGTAAGCTAATGGCCCCAGCTGTGTCGTACGCCTGACAGGCCCGACTATGCATTTTGCATGCATTTCAAGCGGTTTATTACGGCTTCTCTACGGCTTTTGCTCAGCCGTTAGCCAGTTGGTCGAGAGGCTCGCGAAAGTATGCTATGAAAAATGCGGTTTATTGTGGCCGCAGCTGCCTGGGGGAAATAACGAAAATTTGTTTTGAAATGCGTTACTTGTTGAATTTTTAAAAAGTGAAATTTGGCATACAGTGGACTCCGAGAATATTTATTTATTTTTCGTTTTATTTAAATTATTTGTAGCTGGTAAATAATATGATTATTGAACAGAAGTCAAAGCGAGCGTGTGTGGCATTATGCAAATGCATTCAAATAAAATAAAACTCCGGAAATATAACTAAGACAAGTGCGGAGAATATAAATAATTATAACAACTTAATTACCAACTCTACGAATTATGTGTGGCGCTGAAACAAAGTCGAAAAGCCTTGGGTAAGTGCATTTAAATAGTTGTAGTGGAATTAAACATGCTTAGGACATGTTTACCGTATTTTTTGCATAAGCATTGAGTAGACTTTTATATATTTTCTATGCATATTGTTTACTATAATAATAACAACTGAAGCAAATCAATCAAATCAATCAAGAATTATTTAAACAAAAAATAAATAATAATGACTTTTTGCAAAATTGCAATAAATACCTTAAATTAAAGCAAGAAATGTATAACTTTAACTATATATATATATACTATATATATATATGGCAAGTGCAATTGAATTCGAGTTGACTTCGACCACAGGAACTCTGCTCTCTGGCAGACAAGTGCTTCTGGCAAATGCTTAACGGGTTGCCATAAGCTATATTAAAATACTTCCAGCGCACAGCGAAGCGAAGAATGCGCAAAAAAGCCAAATATAACAAAACAAAACAAAAAAAAAAAAATATTGCAGCCGCAGGCAAAGTTGCAGCAGAGCGCAACTAGAGTGTCTGTCAGTCAGTCAGTCAGTCAATCGGACAAACAAACGAGAATTTCTGGCAAAATATGCAATCAACGAGAGGCAAAGTGCGAAAAGTATTTTAATTAAACACAAATACACTTAAAACTGCCAGCGGGCAAAAATGTAGTTCGCAGTTGGGAAAATAAAAAAAAACAAGTAAGGAAAAAGGCAAGCTCGACTGCCAGATACGCCGTAAATATTTGTTGTGGCACTATATACAAACGATAAAGCTATGCCCTACGGCTAAAATTTTTGAATCTAAGGCTATAAAGGGGTGATTGTTAACCCCGTTTATCTCAATAAAAGAAATATATATATACAAACGATATGACAAGCTTAGTCCCTATCATTCACAATGAGCTTAAGTGTTGCCTGATTTTGGGTGCATTTTTTATTATGAACGTAGACAAGCGCGGCTGACAGCTATGCCTAATTTCTCTCAAATATATACTTACATACATATGCAATAAATACTCTACAGTTATCTGTTGTGTGCACCATATGCAAGCGCTTGAATACCTTCTGCCGAGTGTATTCAGTCTCATGCACGGGCGGCGCAAAAAATGTTGCCTACTTTTGGGTGCATTTTTAATTGCGGTTCGGTGTTAGGCAACAACAGTTGCCCCAACGGCAATCGTTGGCATTGTGCGAGCTGCTAGCGAACGCTACCTTCGATTGTCATTTATGGCAATAGCAAGGGAATCGGCTGTGGAATGAGCCGGAGCGTGGAGGGTGGGGCGGGAGCAGGAGCAGCCGGCTCTCTGCCGTCTCTTCAGGTGAAGTGCGAATTGAAGCGCCGCTCGAGTGCGACCAAAGAAAAGCTCGCTGCTCGAGTGGAAAAGCGCTTGAAGTGCGGCACAAGACGAAGCAAAAAATAAAAAAAAAAACAATAAAAAAATGATTGAAAAGAAGATGCAAGCGACGAGGACAATCAGTAAAAACAACAACAACCACAGTAACAACTAACGCGGGCGCTTTTGTCTGTCCCACGGGTCAAAAATTGAAAGCGTAAGAATATAGAAAATTGCTGCTGGGAATTTGCCGGCATTATGCGAAGTGGGTGCAAAGCAGTTGCAGCAACAAAAGGCTCAAATAACTGTGTGCATCAGTCTACCTATGACTATGGAAATGAAGCACTATGAAAATTGAAATTGAGTCTCAAAGAGTTGTTCAAGTATATTTTAGGTAAATATTGTGTGTAGTTTTTGAGGTTTATGTTTAAATATGCAATAGAATAAAATATTAATATTTCCTTTAAATTTGACAATTTTATTATAACGTATTATATTTATTTATAATTTTTTTTATTTTTTTTGCAGTAATTTATTATAATTAATTTTTTTTAATAAATTAATATAATTTATTTATTTTATTATATTGAAAAAATTTTTTAATATAATTTATCTAGTATTATTTAAATATGAGAAAACTGCGGCGGCCGGATTTTACTATTTTAATAATTACATATTTTGAAAATAAATTATTAACTTTTATTCATTTTATTTTACTTAAAATTTTATTGAACTAATTTTAAAACACAACTCTTCTAGAACTATTTAAAGCTGCGTTGTTGCACTGAACTTTAGTTAGTATAACAATTGACAAATCCAATTGGGAACATTTTCAATTTAAATGGCGTCCGACAAGCGAAATAACTAGAGTCAATAAATTGAACTAAAAATACTGCAAAATTGTGGGCCAAAAAGCTACGACTAAAGCATAAAAATGTCAACACGAATTTCAAGTGAACAAGTCGAAAACGGTAGCAGAAGCGTGCCTGATTGGCAAGTAGATACTCCGTACTGAAAATGGTTAAAAGACCAAAATTGAAATGATACTTAAGAAATGTTTTTAAAGTAATGTACAATAAAATAATTATATATATTAAAAAAAGTAAACAAGAGTGCTGGATTAAAAACTAAAGAAGAATTAAACAAATGGTGAAAGCAAGACCAAAAATCTCTGAGTTTATTTAAAAACAATTTTTTTTATTTATGCTACATACAGTTTAAAGGCCTTTTGGCGTTTTTGCAGGGTATGAGAAAACACGAAAATGCCGAAATATAATACACCTTTCTGGGCATTAACGAAATTCACGCATGCATTTGCATTTTGGATTTTCGATTTTAGCTTTTGGGTCAACGGACCACGCCCAACAACTCAACCACTCCCCCCGGGCTTCAATTAAAATGACTCACATAATAACAGCGGCAGCTGCAAGTCAATTAACGGTAATTACAGCAGCCAGTAAATGGTAAAAAAAAAGAAAAAAAAAAGAAAAATCCAAAAAATTGTGCCGGGTCGGAGCGGCAAGCTAGAGTCAATAATATTAATAGACGAACGCAAATAATAACTAAGACTAGCGTAATAAATATTTCCCGACATTTTGTGGCAGTTTTGCATGTCGATAGTATTTATTATTTATTTATTTATTGTTATTTGCGTTATTTCAAAGGCATTAGCGGGACACGTTCGTGCCTGCGAGCAACCGCAAAGTATGCCACAAAATGTGCAATAATTGTTGGGAACTGGAAGGTATATGGTAGGGGGTTTTGGGACAGAGTACTGCAAGCAAATTGGGCTGCTTGTTTTGCGCCTCGTAACGACCAATAATTGTTACAAATCGAAAAGCAGCGCCTCCAAGTGTTCCACTCACTTTACGGAGGGCTCCAACTATATTCCCATTGAATTTAGCACATCACTGCATAACTAAATACACTTTTGAACCATATTCATTATTTACTGTATTTATACAACAAAAAAAACTATACAAATATTAATAGTTACAACATTGATAATACGACAGACTTCTTTGAAAAGCTACAAATGCTTGGACGAGAATCGGTACCAGAGTTTTTGTGGAATAAACGATAATATTAATAGTATGAATATTAAAATATTTCTCAAATTAATGTTCTCAAAATATATTAGATTATTGTATTACATTCTAACTATGCATTCAATTAATGGGCATACAAAATGCATATAAAATCGATTTCGGATTTTACTATATTCAATTATTTATATAAATATATAAAAATATATGTATTCTCATTATGATCTTCTCTCAAATACTTGTTTGCAATCAAAGCCTTTAGTTTTGGACAGCTAATCGGGTCTACTATTTAGCTTATTTATATTCCGATAATGAATTCTTTGATTTATCGAATTTTATCATATTATTCCCTCTGGATTTTCGTACTGCTGGCAGAGCATCAACGCTTCGTTGTTTCACTTCTTTATGCTCCTGCTTTGGCGTGCATCGTAATATTTTACATTTTTTCCAAAGTTGCTTTTATTTAGTTTCTGCTCGAAATCGATTTGTCGCGTTCGACACGCGAGCCTCGCAGTCAGCAGTCGCAGCAGGCGGGGGAATCGTTTAGAATTGGATTGGGCCAGCATTTTAAAGGGTGCTTCAAAAATATTGAACTTAATTTGCGATCTCGTATCAGTTTTCGCAATTGATGCGAAAAACAGTTGTGCGCAAGGGCTTGCGGCTTCAAAGAGCTCTAGATAAACGTATGCAAGTGGCATTCTATATGTATATATTGTACTCAAGAATAATTTTTATTTTATTTAATATTATTTTAATTTATACATATATCATAATGTTTAATAAGTATCTTATATAATAAAAAATTATTTTAAACGTATTATTATTACTTAATAATACCACAAGTAATCACCCATAATGGCGTTTAATTTGTTTATTTTTAGCTCATATTTTTATTTTATATAAGTTATAACTTGAATTAATAAAAGAATATTTTAATATTACTTAACATATTTAATTAAAAAATTGAATATAGTAAGACTGTAGATTTTAATAAAATATTTAGCTCCCACTAGCATTACGTTGCATTAAATCTTCACACTTCGCGCTCTTCACTAGCAGCTGCAACGATCGTAAGCATAACACGCTGCTAAGGCCATGCATCTCTCGCTCTCACACTTACACTTTGACACACTTTCTCCCGCTCTCCCACTCTCTCTCTCAGCGAACTTATCTGTTAATGGCTGTGCTCAATTGTTCGAGTGCGTGTGTCTTTCTCCCTCAGTGTCTTTCGCTGCGTGTGTGTTCGGTTTGCCTTTGACGTGCAGATAATGCGTTATTATGATATCAAAAGCTTTGCAAATACGCCATCTACCAGGCCGCAGCGCAACTCCCAGAGCCACTCTAGAGCTCGGCTTGCAAATTTCATTAGCGGCAGTTGCAGTTGCCACTGTTGTTCCTGTTGCGCTTGTCTATTGGCCAAAAAACTGAGACGCCAATTGGGAAATTGCCTTGCATGCGTGGGTATTAATGTATGTGTGTGTATATTTCGCTAGGTGTGGGCTTCCATTGCCGCCTCAAAGCAGGCACTTAATTTGGTAATTGTCTGGCAACAATATGTTGGCCAAGCGTGAGAAATAGCGAGAAAAATAGAGTGGGAAAAATGAAATCAGTTCAAATAAATAAATAAAATTAAATAAAATTGAGAAGTAAGCCCACTGTACATGAAATATATTCTTGCATTAGTAATTTATTCGTTTAATCTATATTATAGACAGAATAAATATGTACTTTTTGCTTCTCATTTTTATGTGCTGGCGTAGAACTAGAAGAATCAAGAAGAATCATAACTCATGACTTTATCAATCCTAAGCTCAATTTATGCTTTCATATTTAATGTATTCATTTGTCGCGTCAACAGTTTCAATATACCAACGATTATCGAGGCATTCTACAAACCCATAGCTACACACTCTATGACTTTAGGAATCGAGTCGCTTATACAGAAGAAAAGACACACAAACATGCTTTAAATATTATACAGGGTGTGTAGCCGTTGTACAAACATAGACCAGGAAAAGAACAGTCTTAATTCGCGGGTCATTCTGTATAACCCCGGATTCCGTTTCGTTAAATAACACACTTTACGCCACGCAACGATTACTGGGGCAGCTTCCTTATCAGCAGCTGCAGCGCGACTTCTGCGGCAATAAAACAGCGCAGCCCTCGCCCAAAAATCATAGTACGTTTTTGAAAGTGCGTGAGTGAAATGAAAGCGATTTGTGTTCTCCTCTTATTCCTGGGGCTAGTACTCCTGGAAGGACCTGCTGCTGCAGATGCATTCCAGCAAGAGGTGAGAAACAGATCTAGAGAAAGGGAGTACAAAGAGATTAGCTGACTGATGGGATCAAATGTTTTATTTCCTTTTATCAGTCTTGTCGTATGTCCCGCCAACTGGAGGCAGACTGTGCCCAATACGCGCACGTAATCACCAAGCGAATGTGGGGTTATTTCGATGAAATGAAGCAGAAGATCGACAGCAACGATGCAGAAATGCAAAGCAGGGACAAACTGATTGAGACTTATAAGCAGGAAGTGGCAGATCTTCGCTTAAAGATCGCATACAATAATGGAATTATAGACTCAAGCAAAGATAAAGACAAAGAAATAAAGTATTTACGAGCTCGAGTCGAGCAACTCAGAGTCAAAGAGGCCGAAAGTATAAAGCAGCTAGAGAAAGATGTGACCAAATTTCAAGTGGAGAAAACATTTCTGAAAGCCAAGCAGAACTCAGATGCCGAAAGAATAAAGCAACTTGAGAAAGATGTGACCAAAGTTCAAGAGGAGAACACATCTCTGAAATCCAAGCAGAGCCCAGACCCCGTTTGCACGCTATGGAAAGCGGCTCTCCAAAATTTCCGTTATAATTGTTGATTGATTGTTTGTTGACGTCGAGAGCAGCTCCGAGAAGTTATCCCATGCGTGCGTGTGTGTGTGTGTGTGTGTGTGCGGGTAACCGTGACGGTTGTTAGACTTTAGAAATGTGCGCAAATAAACAGCAACAATAACAACTACAACAGCGACAGGAGGTCAAACAAAGGGCAAAGGAGTAAAACAAACGTGCCGCATAAATGTCAAATATCAATCAAAATCGCACTTGGCACAAACAACGGGCAAGCCGACACGCCCACGCCCACAATATGTGAGCCGGGTTAATTGATCGACTCCAGGTGCTGCTGTTGGCCCAACCGGGTTAACGGGCTCAATGGCCGTTAGGCAAGTACGCCTGCAGAAAAGAACTGCATATAGAATGCTGACCGAAAGTCCGATTAGTCTTCAGTGATATCGTATCATTCTCTGGCGTCCTATCACGATCTTACGTGCTTTCTGCTGCTTCAACCTGCAATTTGCTTGTGGAAAAAGTGCAGCAGCAACAACAATGCGCCAATGGCGGGGCAGCGGGTGCAGCTAAACAGCTGAACAATGGTGGAACAGAACAACAACTAGATCATACAGTGCGCGCCATAAGTATATGTCTGCCGTGGCATACGCAAATTACAGTGCTGGCAGCTGGCGCCACTCGACCGCGCTGTGGGCCAGGGCTGCAGCTGCCCACATCGCATGTCAATGCGGAGTGTGCAACAACAGCAACAACAACGAGAGCAACAGCAGGCGGGGCACAGCCCACAGCCACTGTGTGGGTGCATTGTCTAAAAAGTCGTTGGCATGCCAAAAGTTTAAACTGTTTCTCAAACTTTAATTTTTTTTTTGCCGTTGTCTTCGCTCCGTTGTTGTGCTTGTTTTTAGTGGTTTTCAGCTCAAAGTTAATTGAACTGCATACGCCCACATAATTTGCTACCCATACACACACACACACACACACACACACACACGCACACCCACACAACCCTGTCGAATAGTTGGCCATGTTTTGTGTCGAGCATTTAGTTTTGCCAGTTCGAGAGACTTTAATTATGGTCAGCTAAGGCTACAAATACGCTCTGCAGTTTTTTTCATATTTCAATTGAAATTACGATGGCTTAAAGTGGTTTTCAACAGTCGACGTTGGCTTAGAACATATGGAAACATTCTGGCCAAAATCCAAACAGACAGACAGTCGGGCTAATTGAATTGCGTGAAGTGCAGGGTGTCCAATCGTCGCGACTGTCGGCGACTGGTCTACCCTGGTATGTGTTTTAATATATTTTCATAATTTTTTTTGTCAGAATCGCTGGCATCAGATCATTTGAATAATCAGCCCAAGCGTTTGTCTATTTTCACTGACACACACGCACACATATGCAGGTGTTTGTCAAGGCAACTCTTTCTGTTTTCTGGCTATCGGAGGGGAATGACAGAAAAGAGGAAAAACGAAACTTTATCTGCGGCTTTGCATTGTATGCATATTGTTGGCATTCCCTTCTCACTATCTCACTATCTCCCTCTCTCTATCTGTCCTACTGTCTCCCTGTCTCAGTCGCTGTGGTTACCCGTGTGTCTGCTTGTCTGTCTGTCGCTTCGGCTTTCCGTCCGCCCAGTGTGCTTAGTCATTGTCTTTGCGTACAACTTCCGTCTGCCATTCGCCGCATGTTGACGTTGACTTTGCCAAATGCCCTGCAACCACCAGTGCGTTCCCCCTCCCAACCGCACCCATAACCTTGCCGTGCACTGCGCCCCTCTGCTTTAGGTCGTGGTACGCAAATGTCTAGCCAAAAAAATGTTCCTCGCTGCATACTTTTGTGTGGAATTTCAAGCATTCCTCATGTTGCTGCACAGTTTCTTTTTTTTTTTCCAGTGTTTCGTTTGGTTCTATTCCTTTTTTTTGTGTACTTTGCAGGCGAGTAAAAACCAAAATATTTTCGGTATGTGCGGCAAATATGTAAAGTATGGGGTCAGGGGGCGGCGGGTCGAGGTCTTTGAGCGATGCAGAAAATTAGAAAATATTGCCTAGGTGCGGGAAATTGGGCAGACAGAACATGGATATGTTATGTTGTAGGTCTTAAGGTGCCAAGCAGCGTGCAGGGAGATGTATTATTTAGGCTGTACTGAAGCTTGGCCAGACTCACATCAGCTTGAAGAGTGCAAGCTATTTGGAATGTAGGGAAATTCGACTTGCGTTTGGCCTAAATGCAAAGCAATGCTACAGGTGATTGTAAGCTTTTCAGGAGCATTGTGAACTGACGTCCAAGAAGAAGTTGAAGAGCAGCTGATTCTTAAGTTCGTTTTAATCATTATATATATGAAATACATGGAAAACAAATTTAAACTAAGATAGCATAGCTTTGCAGCAGCTTTTATTTAAGTTCACTATAAAACTAGTAAAGAAGGGTACAGTCGAGCGTACGCCTATAATTACAAAAAATCGATTTATGGGGGCGTTGGGCGTGGCATCCAAAAACTGAAAATCCGCATTCTGCGTATTAAGACAAGAAACCTTCTTAGCAAATTTGATGTTTGTAGCTCTTATAACAGTTGGGTTTTTTGCAATTAAGCGAAAAACGTTTTTTTTTTATTTGTAAACGTTGTGGGCATAGCACATAAAGCTTGAAATAAACTTCTTATGTGTAATCGACTCGACTATTGATGCTGATCAAGAATTTGTATACTTTAAAAGGTCTGCCATGTCCCCTTCTACCTGTTGCAAATATTCTCACACAGTTAATATACATTTTTTTTTAGCCATTTTCAATGGGTAAATGGTATAATATCGCGCTGAAAGTTTGAGTGAGCTTGAGTGTGATTGTCCAACGAACTGCATATGTCTGAGAAAAGTATACCCGAACTGAAGCTAAACAAGCAAACAAGCCTTGGTAGCAGCTGCAGACAAACTAAACCATCTGCTGACTATATCGAAAGCATCACGTAACTGTTAACAAAATGATGAAATAGTTGCACTGTTGATCGACGCATAAATGAATAATTGTGCAGCAGAATCAGTTAAAGGCTCAAACAAAAATTGCATGTGTGTATGTGTGTGTGCATTGTCATAAATAAATGTTAATATGCAGTGCATAATAAATGAATTACGAGATCCGTTGACGATGAGTGCGCGTTTTCCCCACCATTTCCGACAAGTAATTAACAGCAGCGGCGCCGACTTCGATGGAAGGCGATGATAGAGGAACCTGTGCAACACGTTTACATGCATTTTGTCAATTGTTTTCGATAAGTTCATCAGTTCTCGTCCACTCGCGCACTATAATGAAGAAAAACGTTGACAGCCGCTGTGTAATTATGTGTCCAGCTCGTTGGGCGAACAACAACAACGAAGTAAAATAAAAAATAAATTAAATACTGTGTTGATTATTAAAAATTGAAGCGCAAGCGGTTTTTGTGCGCGCTTTTAAACGCTGCGTTCATAATTAATTATTCGCCGGCGGCCCCGCACAAAGGCGGAGTCCCGGCAACTGATATTAATGGTCGGCATTTAGCATTGTTCGTTCACGAATTGATGGCCGAATGCGAAAAAGACAGCAAGACCAACATATCAAATTGATGGCCGGAATAAAAGTAGAAATTGATTTAATTAAATAACGAACATAATTTCATTTGTAATAAATTGAAAAATATTTATAGTTCATCTGGGAAAATACCAGCTAAGATAGGCGCACACTAAGCAACTCAGAAATTGGTCCACGAAAAGTTCCATAATCTGAGTAAATAGATTTGAAATACTTCCTCCACTCCCAGTCGCAGTCTCGGCCTGCAGGCAGTCGCAAATTGTGCAACCGCTGTCAGTGCAAGGGTAAACGCACGGCCTACTGTGTGTGTGAGTGTGTGGGTGTACTCGGGAAACCTAATCAAAGTTTTACACATCAATTGCCAGCAGTTCGTTACCGTTACCGAAATAAAGAAATGCCACAGAGCAGAGAGAGACTGCTGCAGAATGAATGAGCAATAAGTAAAAGGAAATGCCTGTGTTTTGGGCCAGGGCCAGCAGCTAAAAAAAGGTATGAAAGTGGAAAATTGTGAAATCTGTCAACGGAAAATATTTGAATATCGAGCAGAAGGACGAGCACTGAGACGAGCCGCACCGCAGCCGCTGGCATGAGTGCGAGTATTGAGAGCCAGAAAGCGAGTGAAAGAGAGAGCGAGAGACATCTAGAGAGACAGGTAGACAGACAGGTGGCCTCTTTGGCTCCGGGATCCTTTACCATGTGAATGAATGTTGAATGAGCAACAATTCAGGTGTGCAAAACATACAAACAAACGCTAAGACATTCCAAAGAGAGCTACTGGGTAGAAAGTGGGAGGGGGGTGTGGCGATGTGCCTGCTGGGGCATCGGCAGGTATGCCGTGCGCTCCGCTGTCTGTCGATTTCCGGTTTCGATTTCATTTTCTCGTGGCGCTTCGCACCTTGTCGGGCTGCTGTTGGCTCCTGTTCCCTGGCCAAATATTGTCTTCGAAGTTTGCTGGTAAATATACAAATACGTTAGTATATCCGTGTGTGTGTGTGTGTGTGTGTATGTCTTGTGTCTCATTCTTTCTATTTTTATGCACATTTCCTTTTGTTTGTCTGGCACTGCAAATTGTATGCCTTTGTCTATTTCGATTTCAATTTGTGCTGACTTTCGCTGGCTTTCCATAAATATCTATAGCCACCCAACACCCAATTAAAGTCGTTGGAAACTATTGCCGAGCAGTATTTCCTGCTGAAACCGTTTTTGGTATTCGGCTCGGAACTTTAAAGTTTTTTTAGTTTCGAGTGTGCTATAGTCTTCAGTTGCTGAAACAAGCTTTAATTTCATTTCAAATAAATTGAGCATTTTCGAATTACTGCCCTTTTAGACTTAGTGAGTGCTATTAGCTGTAGAACTAGCTATTGCTACTCAAACTTTTCAGTTAGTTATGTTCCCCAGCACCTTTTGCCCAACACAATGGCTCGCTAATCGTTCGCCTGTGCAGCTAAAAAAAGCAGTAAAAAAAAACATGCGCTTAGCCACAAAAAGAAAAGCAGAGAGAGAGAGAGAGAGAGAGAGAGAGAGAGAGAGAGAGAGAAGGCGAGCTATTTAAACTAATAACAGCCCCATTGTCGACACTCACTTGAGCGAGCGAGTGGGCCGAGCTGATTGTCTGCAAATGGTAAGGCTGGAGCTTTGAGCAAATGGCAAATTTATGGCCGCAAAATGGCCAAATTTACGCTAGTCACGATTTTGTAATTTGCAATTGTTGTTGTTGTTGCTGCTGTTGTTGTTGCTTAGCAGAAGAGTGAGCCAGAATAAAGGAAACGAGCCGAGAACTCGATGCGAAAGGTAATAAAAAAAGCGTCGAAAAATGATTAAACAGAAAACTGCTGCTGCACATATCAAGAGAAGCAGCAGCAGCAGACACACTCGCACATACACCCGCACACACACCCGTACACACACACACACACACACACGAATACACGCATCTCGCGCTCATTAATGGGAATGCGTTGAAACATGCCGGCAATTACTCATTTTACGATGATCGCACAATGGCCAACGGGGCGTATACGCAACGGTCACGTGAACCGCCCAAATGGCTTTAATAAGCGCCGATTGTCATTGTCCGCCGTCCGAGCAACAACAACAACAACAACAATGAGAAGAAACAGCGCAACAACAACGAAATGAATAATGCGGATTTAATGTCCTTAATATCCGAAGCAGCCACAAAAGGAAGCAGAAGGCGAGTGAACCGAAACCAAAATCCCAGCGACAGTTTCTTTTCTGTGCCCTTCCTGCCTGCCGTCGGGCAGCGCGGTTGGGCTGTGGCTGGACTATCTTGGCCATGGCATAGTGTGTACACGATTCGTCTATGGCCAGAAGTGAAGAGCGGCTGCTTCTTGGTTGTACTGAATTGGGCAACACTTAAAGCAGCTGCCAGACAAGTTCGTACACATTGCGACAGGCACACACTCACACACACACACACACACACACACAGGAAGTTTGAATTTAATGGCTAGCGTTTTTGTGGGCGTGGCTGCTGTCGCCGGGGTCCGGAAGTGCGCGCTTAAGTGCTCATTATGTTTAGTTAATGCCGCTATTTATTAGAGAATCTAATGGGATTCTAGCTCTCTCTATCTTCCTCTCTCCATCTCTCTCTCTCTCTCTCTGGCAGCCATAAAAATGATATGATATTTGTTCCATTTGTTCACTTGGTTATTTCTTGATTTATGCTCTGATCATTGGCCCCGCGACTTGGACTCGCCTCCCTGGACTCTCGCGCCTTTTGCATAATTTAAATTTATGCGCTTTATTAGACAAATGGTGCGGAATCCCGGAGCCCTTGTTTTCTCTCAGTGTGCGTGCGTGCGTGTGTGTGTGTGTAATTGATTGGCGCATAAATAAATATTAATGGCGGAAGTTTATGAATCTCAAATTTGGTGGCGCTTAAAGGGGTTAACAGCCAGAGCGCAGTTTGGCTAAGGGGCAGAAGGGGCAGGAGGGGCAGTTCCAGTCGCGAATAGAAGAAGAGATTTGTGCAAAATACAATGTCAGTGACAGCTTTGTGTAGTTCGCGAATTTCAATAAGAACCTAAATTTCTAGAAAATAAAATATTAACGCAGATCGAACTATGGAGCCTTATCTTTTCGCTTATGATTCACTTGGAAAACATGATAGCGAGGCTTTGCACAGTGTGACGCAACACGTGTATATCGTATGCATAGTATATATCGAAATAAATATATTTTAATCACTTTCCAAATCGACCTGAGCCAAGCGATATCAACGTGTCGAGCCGGGCAGATGGCGGCGGGAAAAAGGAAAAGCAAGGAAGCGCAATGGGAGGGAGAACGCAGATAATTGGATAGTCAAATTGATGCACAGCTTGACATTTGGACAGTGTGCGGCGGCTTTCTATATGTTTCCGGCTAATGGCGTGGAGAGGCTCAGCCCATGGCTGTCCATAAATCAAACCACAGACAGACATATTAGCCAGCCCAAGGAGACGGACAGAGTGGCAGAGGCAGATGCAGAGAAGTGGCAGAGGGGAACAAACACAACGAAGTAAAAAGAAAAGTGCTGCACTGCACATGGTAAAATTGTAAGCCCAAAAGCCAAATTGACTGAGTGATTGGCCGCCAGTTTGACACCCGCATCAGCAGCAACATCTGAGACCGACGAGGCAAAAAGCCCCGAACGGAAGTGGGAAATCCCCAACACAGCCTACCTACCTTATCTCCCAGGCACGCGTTGAATAATGCGGTGGCGACAGGCGCAAGCCCTGGGTGGGGAGGGGAAGGGAATTAGTTCGGCTAGTACGACAAGAAGTATCTAGTAACTATCAAGTATCCTGTATCTAGTAACTATCTTGCATATTGTATCTTGTATCTTGTATCTTGTATCTTGTATCTTGTATCTTGTATCTTGTATCTTGTATCTTGTATCTTGTATCTTGTATCTTGTATCTTGTATCTTGTATCTTGTATCTTGTATCTTGTATCTTGTATCTTGTATCTTGTATCTTGTATCTTGTATCTTGTATCTTGTATCTTGTATCTTGTATCTTGTATCTTGTATCTTGTATCTTGTATCTTGTATCTTGTATCTTGTATCTTGTATCTTGTATCTTGTATCTTGTATCTTGTATCTTGTATCTTGTATCTTGTATCTTGTATCTTGTATCTTGTATCTTGTATCTTGTATCTTGTATCTTGTATCTTGTATCTTGTATCTTGTATCTTGTATCTTGTATCTTGTATCTTGTATCTTGTATCTTGTATCTTGTATCTTGTATCTTGTATCTTGTATCTTGTATCTTGTATCTTGTATCTTGTATCTTGTATCTTGTATCTTGTATCTTGTATCTTGTATCTTGTATCTTGTATCTTGTATCTTGTATCTTGTATCTTGTATCTTGTATCTTGTATCTTGTATCTTGTATCTTGTATCTTGTATCTTGTATCTTGTATCTTGTATCTTGTATCTTGTATCTTGTATCTTGTATCTTGTATCTTGTATCTTGTATCTTGTATCTTGTATCTTGTATCTTGTATCTTGTATCTTGTATCTTGTATCTTGTATCTTGTATCTTGTATCTTGTATCTTGTATCTTGTATCTTGTATCTTGTATCTTGTATCTTGTATCTTGTATCTTGTATCTTGTATCTTGTATCTTGTATCTTGTATCTTGTATCTTGTATCTTGTATCTTGTATCTTGTATCTTGTATCTTGTATCTTGTATCTTGTATCTTGTATCTTGTATCTTGTATCTTGTATCTTGTATCTTGTATCTTGTATCTTGTATCTTGTATCTTGTATCTTGTATCTTGTATCTTGTATCTTGTATCTTGTATCTTGTATCTTGTATCTTGTATCTTGTATCTTGTATCTTGTATCTTGTATCTTGTATCTTGTATCTTGTATCTTGTATCTTGTATCTTGTATCTTGTATCTTGTATCTTGTATCTTGTATCATGTTTTTTTTTCATTCTCTTAAACTTCAATTACCCATCCGATGAAAGGGTTAAAGGTTTATCTACACTGTTCTGTGCCAGAGTATGAGTATCTAAATCTTTTTTGAAGCATGCAAGAGCACGAACTTCCAGCGCCGCACAAACAAGCGCAGCACCTAAATCCACAACGGAGAATAAATCGCAAGTCTTTGGCGTTAAGTTTTCCCAGAGGGGCGACGGAACCACCCGGGAAGCCGTAGCTAATACGCCGCACGCCTTTTTGTGTGCAGCTGTCAGGTGTCAAAGTGTTGCAGTCATTGAGCTTCTTTTGGGCCCCCACTGCCTCGGCAGTTCACGTTTTTTGGACTCCGTTGGGCTGCTCAACGATGACGATAAGAACGATGGCATCTTCTTTCCTTCAGTGGCAGCAGCTGTCCTTTATCGCCATTTTCTCAGCTTCTTGCCGGCTCAGAGACAGAGTCTGGGCAACAATCCATAAACGAACAAATTGCCTGAAAATCAATTTTGTTGGCCGACGGACTGACGGCGTCGGCTACTTTTGTATCAATTTTTGTCGACTTTCCTCCATTGGCTTTTCTTCTTTGTGTGGCTTTGTTCAGGCGTTTCTATTGGCATCTCTGGCATCTGTGGCGGGCATAAGTAGCCCGCTTTGTGTGCACGTTGAACTGTTGAAATTTATGCACATGTTTTGTCGCTGTCTCAGTTCGTGTGTCTGTCTGTCTGACGGTCTAGTATTCCAGCCAGTCTGCGTGCTGGTCTAAACGCAAAGTCAAGAGGTGATTGGGAATGAGTGCAGTTGCAGTCAGTCTCACATAGCTTTGCCCTGCATATTCCAATAATGTTGGCTTTCAAGTGTTTCGTTAGCTAATGGAAATCAGAGAAAGATAATGAATAATTTTACTTATGTTTGATTTTTTTTATCTTGAAATAACAAAATAATTATTTGATAGTTTTCTTTCTCCAATAAAACTCGACTCAGCTGCATTTGTTTATTGTCATGACAAGTTTTTCAAGCAAATAATTAATAGAGTGCATTTAAAAGATTTAAACGCAATAAAATATTATTTTCAACATATAGACTCGCTTTCGAGGTGCCTGATTCCTTTCTCCTCCTCCGAAGACTAAAGAAATCTGAGCACAAAAATATTATTAATTAAAAGAATTCAATAATAATTATAAAAATGTGCTAAAAAATTAAATTAATAGAATGCAATCAGATTCTTCACTAAATAAACAAATGTATATATTATTATTAAATTAATAGAATGCAATAATATTTATTAAAATTTTTTAAAATTGTGTAGGGTGCATGGCCTACTATAAAATCATAAATATAGATCATCATCAGGGCTCGTTTAGGGCAACTGACTTGCCAGCACATAGTCCACTTGGCAAGGCAATCGAATTAGCCATTTCTTGTGCTCCTTGCCTGCTTCTACGGCGACAACAACCACACACTTGACTGCATTTCCATTACTTATGACTGGACAATTAGCTCGAAGACTATCTGTCCGACAGTCTGCAAGGCGACTCACAGCTGTTTACTGATTAAGCTCTAAATGTCACTTAAATGTCATTCGATTACACGTCCATGTCCAGCAATGAGTCCAGTGTCGCCGGCAACAGTTGCGGGCGGTGTGGGCGACGGGGCCCTCGGGAGGAGCCGTAGAAGCAGCATTGTGAGGGGGAGTCAAAGGTGAGCAATTATCGGCACTTAAGCGTGGCAAACAGAACGCCCCGGAAGCGGGGTGAACCCAGCGGCCGGACTCGCCGGCATAATTTAGCTGGCGGCTGGCGACTGGCGCTGGCGGAGCAGAGCGCAGCTTCATTTCCTGCAGCGCCAAATGCAACTGACCGTACATAATTAATTATTTGTGCAACTGCACGTGTGCCTGTGTGTGCCTGTGTTTCGATTTGTATGTTTGCGTGCGGTATATGTGTTTGTGCACGGCAATGCGATTTACTTTTACCAAGCACACACACACACGCGACTCAGACAAGCACGTGGATTCCTTTCGTTTCTCCCTCACACACACAAACACACGCACACAGTGTTGGGAACTCTCTTTGCTCTTCCTCTTCTGCGGTCAATTAACAAATGTTTGCGGTCAAAATTGCATACAAATTGAATGACTTGGCCCGTCCACTGATTGACTGACTGACTGATTGATTGATTGATCAATCGATTAGATTCGCTTTGTGTGTGTGTGTGCTTGTGCTTGTGTGTAGGTGTTTGGGTAGAAAAAAATTAATCACTTTCAAATTAGCTGCAAGTCTACCACTTCAATTAACTGGCGAAGTTCAGAGTTCATTTGTATTTGTATATATATTTTTTATAGTAGTATATTATTTTATGAAGGTAAAGGGGGTTACCTAGACACCCCTTATGACCTTCATATCTTAGCATTGTGCCCTCCCCATTGGGCTTGCCTGCTAGCCTTATTTCTAGCCTATTCTAACAGTCGGTACACCTTATCGTTGACTTGGCCAACGCCTAATGAGGTCCATTTATGAAGCTGTGAGGCGACAGAAGGGCGACTGGCAGACTAACAGATATACGTATCAGCAGACGCAGTCAAGACGAAATATAGAGAGAGAGATAGAGTGAGACATAGAAAAAAGAACATACAGAGAAGGAGAGGAAGACAAACAGATGATTAGATAGAGTGAGAGCAATGTGGACAGAGATAGAGTAACTGAAGCAGACTGACAGAGAAAGCTAGATAAAGATGGAGCTAATGAGACAGACAGGACAGAAAGCTGTCACTAACGGTTAGACAGACATACAACATGAAGATCGAGAGACTGGAGATCAAAATATCGAAGACATAATAAAAGCTCTAAATGTAATTAAATAAAAATAAAAATAATATAAAAATAAAAATTCTACAGAGTTCCGTGCAGTAAATGCCTGATACTTTATCACACTTCTGCATGAATTCGACAATTGCAGATGGTCTTTTGCCAGTTTTCTCCAAAGAGCTGAGAGCACTTCAGGCCCAGACTGGTTTGCTGTTGAATGGTCGAAGTGGGAGGGGAGAGGACGAAGCTTGGTTGCATGTTGTACGAGTTGCAATTAATGCCTTCGTCTGTCTGCCGTCGAATTGTGCACATAAAATCTTGCAGCACATACGTGACCATAATTACAAAACAAGACAGAACTGACCCCAAAGGAGACACACTCACACACACACACACACACACAAGCACATAAAAAACGAGTCCAGGCTGAAGTGGTAAATGGTGGGAAAGGCAACAAAGCCACGAGGATTGAAGAAGGCTGCGAAGGCGCACATAAACCACGAAATGGCGCACTGCAGTGGGATGCAGGGGGGGGGGGGGGGCAGATGCATATAAAAATGCAGACGGTGGCCGCATAAAATGAAGGATAACAAGGATTTACTTTGATTCAGTGGCGACATCGTAAAATGCGCAGCAGACGCAGCGGAATCCGCTCGAGAATCTGGCGTGAAGTAAAGTGAAAAGTTGCTTAATTGAAAACTAGTAGCTAATGCTGTGCCGCCAGCTGTCATCGCTGGTTTGTGGGCGTGTCCCTGACCCTGGCAATTAATCAAATGTCTCACACACACACACACACACACGCATGCAAACCACATTCATTTATTAAGCTTCTCAGCTGGCATGAGCGCCAAAACGACAGCAATCAATCAAAGCTCAACGCGTTTTTCTCTTGTTGTTTTTCCTTTTTTTTTTGCGCCCCAAAGTCTTAAATTTCGACAAATTTGGGCAGCACATTTTCAATTTAATAAGTGCTGGCGGCCCTATCACTCGGTCACACGGCATCGATTTTCCTGGCGCCCCAGGATGTTGTATTGTGCCAGGCCAACACTCGACTCAAGTGTCACTTGGCATTCAAAGCATTGGCACGTCCAGTGACTGCTTTGCCGCACTGTGCGCTCGCTGTCTCTCTGTCTGTCTCTGTCTCCAAACAAGACGGGACACTTTAAAAGCGTTCCCAATACACTGAGAGAAACAAGCAGTCGAGCAGTCGCAGTAAATGGACGAGCGATAGAGACCAGACAAAGAAAGTAAGAGAAGGCAAGTGGGCAGACAGAGAGAGATAGAGAGAGAGAGAGAGTACAGGTGATTTCTGAAATTTATAGATTGCTCTTGAATCGAATCTATTTCTCACAGTGCATGGTTTGCATGTTCTCAGGGAGCCCAAAATACGCCCTGGCAAATGGCTTTGTTATTGTCCGCGCGAGAACTTGACAAAAATTGATGTTACAGATTTTGTTTGCTTCCTTTCTGCATCGAGCAGACACAGTTTGTTTAGATCTTGTCGAGTTGATAGAAATTCGTCTCTTATGTTCACAAATTGCACGACTGATGGCAGAGTTCAATGACAGCCTCGAGTTTTGAATTGCTGAGCAAGTAAACAGCACTGACCATTGCAACTTCCTTCTCAATGTTAAGAATTTGTTCGCCGTCTCTTTCTTTGCCGTGTCATGCATGGGCTGTTCTCACACATACAGTCAAGCACGCAAGAACTACTCCGTTTTCGTTCCAACGAGAACTTCTGTATTTGTTTTCCCAAGGAAACGTAGTTTCTCATTATTGTAAATTATATTGTAGGGGTGAGTCTGCTATGAGCACATCTGCATGCCAAGTTTGGTAACTCCAGTTCTTGGAATAGTTGGGATCTGCCTCCTACATATATCCGGCGGCCAGACGGACAGCTAAACGGACATGATCAAGAATATATATACGTTGTTAGTCTATATAATATTTTGTTAAACAATTTTCATTTAAAGTATTCGGTTACAGTATCCACAGCCTAGTGGAGTACGAGCAGTTTCGGAATAGAGTCAGAAAAGAAAGCTCTACCTGCGGCAAGCTCGGCCTGAAACTGAAATGAAGCTCCAAAATGAAGTAGTCTCAATCGCAGATATACCAATTTGGGGTAATGCAGTCCACGCTCCAAGTAAGTTATTGTACAGTTTTCGACTGTGCTTTGCTCTACACACACACACACACACACACACACACACACACACACAGAGCAATCTCAATTTTCTGGCAAGCACTTTAAGGAAAAGCCACTTCAATCGCACCTTGTTGGTTCTTCGCTTTGCCCATTTTAATTTCATTTTCCTCATTGCATTTTCCTTCAGTGCAAACTTTTGGCCAGGCATCTCGTTCGCTCTCGCTCTGACTCTTTCTCTCTGTCTCTCTCTCTGTCTCTCTCTCTCTATTATGCTGCTGCTGCCACTGACAAAACACAAACGAGGCAAAAGTTTAATTTTCGTGGTTACTTTGGCTGGCAAACTTGCGGCGTATTTCATTTGTAAATAGCGCAAAATGGCAACAGGATATTGATGCAGCCGGCAGCCGGCAGCCGGCAGCCTGCACCATCTCCAGCTACAGCAACAGCTACAGCTACAACTCCAGCTGCATCCTTTGGTGTATTGTCTGTCGATTGTCCGGCGTCCGGCGTCTCCTTCTAATGTGTCCGCACTCGGCAACTTTTCATTAAACACACCTTAAGGCTGCGCAAATGGCGCAAACTTTGTCTGGGCGTGTAGGACACATGTGTCCCTTTTCTCTTTCTCTTCTCTTTGTACAGTCTATTCTCGATAATATGGACACTCGAAATTTTTTTTTATTGCAGCAGACGAGCGGAAACAGTACCTTTAATTCGAACATTCACAGCTTTTATTTGATGAACTCGAACACTTCGAGACACTATGCATAATTTTTCGAATTTCGCTTAATATATGCATGCATTTTTTGTTGTTTTTTTTTCGCACTCGAGAATTAGTGCTATGCAAGATGTTAGATGTTAGTCTTATCGAGCACATACTGTATTGTTGCTGCCTGGAGTAACTCAAAAGAAATTCTTTTCTTTACGGCTAGGTATTCGGTATTGCTCTCGCTCTGCCATCCCATTCCCATCCACTTGCTGTTTGCCTTTGGCTGGCAGTGCAAATAGAAGCGGAAATGAAAATTGTATGCCTTGCAGCGTCATACCAAGTTGCCGTCGCCACTCCAAATAAGTTAAGGCAGCTAGTTTTTAACCCTCATTCAACACCCACGCCTTGCTGCTACCCCTGCCACACGTTCGACCTTCCTCTGGGCGTGTCGCCCTTTGTTGCTGCTACATTTCATTTGCGTCACGTCTTCGTCCCTTTGACAGTCTTACAGCAGGTTGCAGAAGCGTGCAAAAAAATTGCTCTAAATAGCTGCGAATGTTATTACACATTGCTGCCAGCTAGTGCGGGGGGGGGGGGGGTCAACGATTTGTATCAGTGTCTCGCTGGCATTTCCCCAGCTCAATGGGACCTGAAGCGGGCGTTGATGGGAGCAGAGCGAGTTGCTTTTCCATGCAGCTCCTCCATACACATAGTATCAATAGCTCTGGCATTCAATTGGCCAATGTAACTATTCACTCAATGCGACTCTCCGTGAGCGTGTGAATATTCATACTTTGCGTAGTTCTGGCAGCGCTCTAAGCATTTTTTCGAATTTCGAAATACTGGCCAGGGCAGAAGTATAGTATACAAAAATACTGCAAATATTGTAAGAAATTGGAGGAAAAATATAATATTTATATATATATATATAATAATATATAAATAAAATTATATAATATTATTTTTTATTACATTATATTATGCAATATTATATAGTATTATTATATATGTTTATTATTTATTTTTATTATATATGTTGCTGAACGACTTGCAGCATGAATCGATCCATCAGGCAAGAGATTCCAGCTGATGCGTAACCTAACGAGAGTTTCTCTGAGAGACAGAGAAGGAAGCAGCGAGAGATAGGCATAAAGGGATAGAGAGAGAGAGAGAGTGTGAGAGAGAGAGAGGGAGACAAGAGCAGCGAATCCATTGTCACATTAAAGTCGACTTACTTTCTTACTCACACTTTATGCTGCTTCGTGCTGGTTGTTGTTGGTGCTGCTGGCTTGCCGCTGGCATAACGGGATCTCACGCCATTTGTAATCAATGTCGAAATAATATGGCGGTTTCGCTTACGTATTTCCACTGATTTCCCAAAAGCAGATGCAGCCGCCACTTGGCGGATAGTTTTCTGTATTTGCTTGAAACGCAAGCGCGTCTTGCCAAGTTTTTCCCTTATGCGCGCGCGCGCTCTTGTGGGTGTGAGTGTGTGTGTGTGTGGACAGAGGGCCGCTACGGATTTGCCGGTTTGCAGAAAACTTGGTCCTTGCCGCGAATAGAGCTTGCTGTCGAATAGACTTCCCGGGAGTTGTGCGAGCACTGCTTGCTCGACGCTCGGCATTATCTTTTGGCAATGCCAAACACTTCCGTCGAGCGACAAGCGCGATAAATTGTTGCGGAAAAGTGTTAAGCGCGCCAGAGTTCAGGGCAAAGTTTCCTTCAATGCGAGCGCACTTTTATTTAGGGTTCATTATGCTTTCTTATGCTACTTTGCCGCTACACACAGCTCCGCCCCCCCCGCTTCCTCGGGTGCCCTTTGTTTGCGCGCTGCATAGAGAGTAATGACTACGCTGCGTGCTTGTGCGTGTATGTGTCTGTTCGGCGCAAAATTATGGCCAGGCCAAAGAAATTGGCCAAAAGCGAAAACTATAAGCCGATTATCAGCAGATTTTGCTCTGCTCTTTTCGGCATTTTTTGTGCGATGAATTGCGTTTGGGAGTGCTAGGGAGGCTACTGCGAACTTGGACTTGGCTGGAGCTACGCACCGGGGCTGCGCTCTGACATTGCATGTCATCAGAGTTATTAGCACTAATGCCCCATTAATGGACCGCACTTTGAGTGGACTCCGCACCCGAATCCTTGGCCAGGTAATGGCTTACCGCCTTTGCCCCCATGCTCTCTCGCTTTATACAGCTCTAGGAATTACCCATGCTGGTAGGCGGTCCCGCGGGAGCTTACGCTGCATTAATTATGCACTGTGTGAGCAGTTGCAAATTTGACTATTTCTAGCTACGGCAAGGGGTGGGCCAAGTCCTAGGCTTTACTTCTTATAGAGTGCGACTTTCATCAATCATTGTTGTGAGCGCGGAGCGCCTTTAAGCAGCGTGTTGTGTTTATTACATGTTGCATATGTTCCAAGCAATGACGACGTTCATCAATCAGTCATCAAGCTGCTATCAATCATTCAATGCAGCGAATGCAGGCACATATTCCTGGGTCCAAAACTAATTAATCCTAAGTCTCATGGCCAAATCGACTCGGCTGTTAATGGCAATCAAGAATATATATACTGTGTATGGCCTGCCACGTCTCCTTCTACCTGTTACATCACAAGATCAAATGTAGAAATAAGTCAACGCGATCTAGTTAAATTGTTTCAAATTTCCCTTTTGTTAGGAATTGAAAATTGCAAAGTTCAGCAAACTCATGCAAATTTAATTAGAACCGCCGATTGGGCGAACCATCATCCACACTCGTTGCAATAGATCGTTTCCCCAAAACATGTATACCCAAAATTGAAAGAAGGAAGTATTCGAGATTTTGCCGAAAGAAATCCTCATTCAAGGACCCAAAGCCTTTGAGGTACGGGGCCCAATCCCTGTTGAACTCTGTAGCTTTTACATAGCTATGGATATTAAATATATTTACTCTCACATTACGCATACGCAACGAAAGCCAACTCAAAGCGGGACTAACTCAATTGGATTGACTACTGCAAGTGGAGCTGAACTGCTCGCCAGACGTCTGTGCTTTGTCTTGCATACCACTTAGCCCTTCCCTCCTTCCCTCCCCCTTGCTAACCCTTTTGATAAAGGAAATCGGGAAAAAGTTGAGGAAGAAAAAGCTGAGCTAATAATTTGACTGCACGTCAAAGGCAAGCCGAACAGACACATGCATTTGGTAATTACATTACACATATAAATGACCGAAAGCAGAAGTTTGCATGGCTCTTCATTTCTCTATAAAAATTGCCAAAGTTTGCTTGATTTTCGACCGAAGCCAGGAGAACCTGCCCTTAAACGAAATGCATTAATTTCAATTCAACAATTTCAAATTTCCAACTAGCCAACTATACACCGTATATATAGTTAATATACTTGCACACAAGAGAAGAGTTCAATACAAGCACCTTTTTTGAGTGCAGTTTGTTAAGTCATTTATCACATTTTTCTACCCCCCAATTTCTGCATATAATCTTGCATAATCGACACATATTACACGCATATATAACGTGCCCCCAAGTCGTGCATAAATCTTTAAAGAGCATTAATCACGCGCCTTTATCGCACGTTGCTGATCAATAAAGAAAGGAAGAGCTGAAAAATGCGGGGGAAATAATTACGGCTCGTTGCGATGCAATCGAACAATGTATAAAGCAACAGCATTAGGCGGACAACAGCAACAACAACAACTGCAGCAGCACTAGAGCAACGACAACGCAAACATTTCGTAGCAAAATGTGTAATGTGTTGAACAACAATTAAAATGATTTTTACACAAGCACATGATTAAATGAAAATTGCCGGCAAACACGAACAGCAAAGGCCAAAAGCGCCGGCGGTAAATGTTAACTAAATTAAAATGCCTGCATTTCACATGGGAATAATATTGAAAATGCGCCGAGCTCGCTTGCAGCAAGGGACTGCTAGCGCAGGGCTCTCAGGTTGGGTAGCGCCTGAAAGTATGCTTCAAATTAAAACTACCAGCGAGATGAGGCAGCTGCACGACACACGCAATGCACACACATGAACTCAATGACGACACACACAGCAGTTCCATTATTTGCTGCACAGTGCAAGAGCTAAAACTGCTTTATATCTTGCAGACAAAGCCTACAAAATTAGCTTAGATTGTGGCTTTGTGGATTATATAAAAAATAATAGGAATATGAAGAGGTAGACGGAAAACCTCGTATGCCTTACAAATAAACAAAAAAGAAAAAGAGAGAGGAATAAATAATAAGAATAATGTATAATAAATATAATATATCGTAATATATTTATATAATATATAATCTACTATAATCTATGTATATATATATTATATACAATATAAAAACTATATTAGTACATATACCTGTCTACCATACTTGCAGTTACTGCAACTTTATTATATTTTTCGTGCACTGCTTAAAAGTCTGCCGCACTTTTCAACGTCGCTTGTCTGCTTATGTGTATGCCTCTGCGTGTACGTGAAATTAATTTGTGATGTCCGTTTTGGTTGTTGGCATCATAAAGCTGCTGCTACTGCTGCTGTCGTTGTCTCGGCCTCCGTTGTTGCTGCTGCAACAGCATTGCGGTCATGCCGGCCCAAAAAAGTATGCTACAAATTGCCTTAATTCCCCTGCGAAAATAACTTATTCCGTTTATTTCGTGTATCGTCGTCGTCGCCAACACCGACGCTTAGCAGCGCTCAGCGTTTCTCGCTTAACGCTCGACGCTTTCAGGTTCCCAAACTTTTCGCATGTGTTAAAATTAAAAACTTTTCTTTTGCTCTCTCTCTCTCTCTCTCTCTCTCTCTCTCTAACTCTCACTCTCTCTATCGGTTGTTCTTTGTTGTCGTGTGAGTGCGAGTTGCCTCTTATCTGTTATCTAGCGCTGGTCAACAACTCTCTGGCTCGTACCCAACCTTGGCACTCACTCTATCACACGGCTGCTGCTACGCTCTTTGTGTGGTTAAGTAAATTTGTTATTCTCCCTTTATCTCATTTATTTAGTCAAGGTCAATTTGTAACTGTGTGCATGGGTGTACGTGTTTGTGTGTGCGTATGCATGTGCGTGTGCGTGTGTTAAGGTGTGGCACACAGCACGTGGCCAGCGTGTGTGCCCCCACTTCAGCTGCGGCGCCATCCAGCGACTCGTCACGTGGCACACAATTTGAAATTGAGTTGGCCAAACGCGCACAGGCTGCTGCCAGTTTATTGTTTTAACCATAAACTCACATTCGGCCTGGGATGACAGTGCTCTAATTGCTAAGGGAATTGCAGGCCGCTTACGACGCCACAGCGAGACAGCATTAAAAACCAAATGAAGGTCGAGTGAAAGCGGCCAAAGCAACTGTCCCTGAGTTGCGGACTGTTTTCTGTGCAAAACTAATGACAATTAAAACCAAATCAAGAGAAAATTCAACTTAAAAAGTAACTGTAAAATATGAAGCAGAAATGCAAAGAATAAATTTGAGTTTAGTATATTACGAGGGTCGTTCAATAAGTCCTTAGAAAATCCGAATGAAGAAATCTGAAATCCTATTTTTTGGACGGGATAAAAATGTTGGAAAAACGATTGGCAAAGTGTGTAGAGCTAAAAGGGGACTAAGTTGAAAATAAAAAAAAATTTCTGCAAAAAACAGTGTTTTTATATTTAATATTATTATTTATTTTTATTAAGACATATTGAACGACTCACGTATTTTATTCAGCTAAACGAGGTTAGCCAGACACCCCTTTATGACCTTTATATTCTAACATTGTGCGCTATTGGGCTCGCCTGCTAGGCTTAGTGTGGGCATAGCTTTATCTTTTGTAACAGTTTGTACACCTTATCATTGAGTTGGGAATAAAATTTATTAATAACAAATGCATATTTTTATTATATATTAGTATACAATATACGCAGAGACAGACGAACAGCTAGAATGACATGCTAGAACGAAATAACATGCAGTTAAGTGCAACTGCACTGTGCTTAAGCCAAGTTCAAGTACATCGATGATTTGCCAGGATCATGCACAGGTCTTGTTGCCCAAGCAGTCCAAGCAAATTCCATCTGATTAGCGGCTGCAGTAGATACCCGTTAGAGCAGCGTAAGCTCCAGCCGTCACTCCTCTGTTCTCGCAGCATCTTGCAATTTATCTATATCCAAGCAGCATCTGCTGCTCGGCAAATATGTACAGACCTTAATCACACTTTGTGATGCTGCTGCCACTGCCGCTGCTGCTGCTAAGGAGCGGCAAGCAGCTTGCCAGAGGGACCTGCCCATTACCTGCAAGAGGTATGCAACATAATTTTTAACCTCACGCCGCGGCAGCACCGTCTTGCACATAAATTTGCAGTTGCCCAACACTGGCAGTGGAACGCAACGGCAGAAAGCTTGTTTGGAGGGGAGGGAGGGGCTGGTGTGGCAGCAGAGGGGCTTCTGCCGCCATTTGAAGATTAACGCGCGCGCGAGCATAAATAACAAGCGAGCGCAGCTATTGAAGAGGAGCCAAAGGAATTGCAACAAAGACAGCAGCACGAAGACAGGGTCGAGGAAGCCAAAAGCGCGGGTGGCAGAGGGCTGGGTGGCATTCGCTGTGGCAGAGTCGAGCGCAAATTTATTTTTCATAAGTAAATCTCTTTCGGGCGAATAAAAAACTTTGCCATTACGTGCGAGTGCAGCCGAAAAGTCAAAGTGACGGCAAAGTCAACACAAGAAATTGCAACCCGGCAGTTAGCTCTACCTCTTCCTGTCGCCCCGCCTCTCTCTCTCACTCTCTCTCTATCTCTCTCTCTCTTACTCTTCGTCTCGTCGATGCCTTTTCCCGGAGGGCAGCCACACTCCGGTTAATCTGAGCTGAGCAGGTCTGAAGTGCCGGCAGAATGTAATAAAAACCTGAAGTACGTTTGTTTCATAATCCCATTTTAATATTTATAGTAATAAACGCTTTTACGCGTTGCCGCTCTTCGCCTGCCTGTGTGTGTGTTTGTGTGTGTGTGCAGCATTTGAATGTGTTTTATTTGACAACTCGCACTGGCTGCTGCCTCAACTGACAGTCTCGTTATTTTTTTTTTTTAAATTCCCACCCGGCTGCCAAATCACAGCGTTACGACAGCAAATCTAGCTAAGCCCAGCAATACATACTCAGCGTATATATGTGTGCATGTATAGCTATACAAATATATGAACGGTATATGTATATGACGCAGCACTTGCAGCACTTACGGACAAACACATTTGACTTGAGCCCCACTCGATTTCGAAGTCAATTTCTCAGCTCAGTTTATTCTTCTTCAACTTTTTCCCTGATTTCCTTTATCAAAAGGGTTGGCAAGGGGAAGGGAAGAAGGGAAGGTCTAAGCGGTCTGCAAGACAAAGCACAGACGTCTGGCGAGCAGTTCAGCTCCGCTGGCAATAGTCAATCCAATTGAGTTAGTCTCGCTTTGAGTTGGCTTTCGTTGCGTATGCGTAATGTCATTTGCCGTCAGAAAAGCTGAGCGAGTTGAATCGCTAAAAGACCGAAGGGAGAGCAGAATAAATCATATTCACTTACAGGTCAATCAGACGGTGATGTGAGCAAAGCAAATTAACTAAACGAATGAACAAACACTTGAAACTAATTCACAAATTAGCGATTTAAAGCAGCAGTGTATTCGCCCTTTCATTTCTGCCGGGCTCCACGCTTAGCTAAGCTCAGCTCGAGATAAGAACTCGCTCCCGACGATCATCTGAGCGCAGGCGAATCTGAATGTCAGGGTCGAGAACTTGAAGCGTGCGTAGACTTCGGTGAGGGGCGATAGCAGCAATCGTTGACCCTCTTTATGGGTACAGTACACACTCGCTGGAGTGCACTAACAGCAATCAGTCAAAATATAATATATATATGCAGAGTAAATAGATTTAACATCCACAGGTATAAAAAAGCTAAACACTATTGTAGCCCCAGAAAACTAGTTGCTCATGCTGACAATCTTAAAAAGATGTCTTTTCTATCATACAGGGTATGTAGACGTTGTTCAATAGTTGTACATAGAGTAGGGATAGAAAAATCTAAATTCGCGAGTCTCGTGTTTTCCCCGGAAAGGCTTTGGTTCCTTCGATGGGGATTTTATCTTGGGTTTGGAGACGATCCATCGTCTCACCAAGGATCATATAGAGGAATTCGATGGGAGCTCCTCCTATGCGCGATACGATGAGTTCTCCATTTCTGGGGAAGATGACCAATTCAGACTAAAATTGGGTACATTTTCTGGCTATACACGGTACTGGTTGGATCGTCACAGAAATATGAAATTCATCACCCTTGACCGCGACAACGACGATTTGAAAGATGGCAAAAGTGTCGAGTGGTGGCTGCTGGTACACAGACTGCGGTGTGTGGTAAATATCTTAGTAGTATTTAATTGCCAATGAAAATGCGAAAATACTTTGCAAGAATGTTTAAAGGGGTTTCCTTCATTACAGCAAATTTACAGGGAAATATTACGAAGTAGAGACAGAGGCATTTGACGCCCTTCTATGGGCATACAAGAGTCTAAAACGAGTCTCTATGTTGATTCGCCCCATAGTGAAATTATGACATACAACTGCTTTTAAATATCGCGAATTCACTTGTAATTGTTAATTAATAATTGTTTACTTTGTTATTAATTGAGAAACTCAATAAAGGCAGACAAATGAAGCAGATGTAACTGTTTATTTCAGATTGGGGTAATGGTGACGATCATTCATAATGAATTCTGCTTGATCTGTTGATATAGCCGACATCGTTTATTTTAAGTTATTATTGTACTCGATGTTTTAATCTATTTATTCATTCATTTATTCAGTTATTCATTTATTTATTGAGTTCTTACTTCTTTCTCCCATGCCTCGTGTACTCCTTTGTAGTGATTCACTCTCTTTTTTATAGCAGAATCTCTTCACTTTACCCCTTCTCTTGATAAAAGCCGATTGAGAGCTAAAGCTTCGCTTAAGGTTCATTGCAATGATCTTGCATTGCACTTGAGGCCAAGGCGGAACTTATTGGAAAGGAAGTATTTGGACCTTTTAAGGCATTAAGGCAAAATCACTAAAACGTTGATATTGATCCGGTGACTCCAACTCGAAGCTGTAACGAATAATGCGTACTTCTGATAGAATGGCCTCCCTTTGAGCTTTACAAATTTTAGTTATTCAGATTTTAAGTAAATAAAAATGTATGATATTCTTTGATTCTTATTATTTATTTTATTTATTTTTATTTTCACGACGGATGGCCAAGCGGCAGGAAGGGGAAGCCAAGAAACAAGGCGCAAATGTGCAGCCAAAACGGACGCTGGTGTACACAGGAAATGACTTTGTGCCATTTCCGGCGAACACATACACACACACAGCAGTTCTAGAAACATGCATGCCAGCCACGCCCCGGCTGGTTGTTGCCTGCAGGCAGCCCACGGTCATTTACGCGTCCACCATACAAACTCAAATATATCCCAGTATAGTAGAGCAATATCTATGGCACTACTTCAAGGCAGACTCGTGGGGTGCATACACATATATTTTACATACAATATAAGTATATAGAGTTTTTAATTTTTAGAAATGAAATTATTCAACTGATTCTTTGAAGGATTCCTTGTCGCTCTCTCAGTTCCCTTGGGATTTCATTGCGAGTCCGACTGCCTGCTCCGCCTGCAATTGCATAGCGCACACCTTTGGCATCTTTAAATTCGGTTGCTTTGTGGCTTTGTTCGACTTTGCCCCAGAAGTGGATTGCACTGACTGCCACGAGCAGCTCAGGTTCCGCCAGCTTTTGCCAATTGTGTAAACTTTCTTTTTTATTGCTTTCGAATGCTATCTAATTTGGCGCGCACATGCGAAAATTTGACTGGCAACGCCCCGCAAGCGACTAGCCGGGCGAGCAGGGCTACCGGGACGCCTGCTATGCCGCCTGCTATCCTCCGCGCTAGCACCCCGAACATGCATTGAGAGAACTTGGCAACTTGAAGCTATCACAATCGATTCGTTGTATGTTAGTTTGGCCCATGGCATTTAGTTAACTCACTTTTGGGCGGGGGCGTGGCGACGTCGTAGCGTGGTAGGCGTGGGTAAAAGTTTTCCAACTGATTTCAATGCACGCGTGTCTGAGCTTAGCAGCTGCTTTTACCATGTGGGCGAAAATGTGGGCGTGTACAATGCCAATTTGGCAATTTAATCAGCTTAGCTAGGCGCAACGCAAAGTGTGCTACAGCGCAATATACATATATATATATATATACATATATATATATATTTATATATATATATATATATATAGAGAGGAGGGACTGAAGAAAAATCTTCGATATTTCGGCTGCCATAATTCGGTTAAATAAGCCAATAAATCAATTAATAAAATATATGTATATATTAATTATATATATATATATATATATATATTAATTATATATATTTATATATATTTATATTATTTAATTTATATACCTGCATAGCATGGCGCACTTGCTGCATAAGCCCTACAGTCATGTGTGTGTGTGTGTATGTGTGTGCGTTCATGTCAATGTCAAAGACTTTGTGTTAGCCAGTGTTGTGCCTGATATGTTCGCACAGCTCTTCAGTTGCTCTCTTGTTTTTCGCTGCGTTGGCATTTCCCATGGTTTGTCGCCATTCGCCTGTAAATTTTTGCGTAATATCCCAAGCAATTTCTCTGCTTTTCTGCTGCCCCTGCTCGCCGCCTTGCACAGTAACTGCTTATGTGTGAGTTGATGCCGAACTTGAAGTTCGTTTCAGTTTCGCACTCCTGCCACACCCCTCACAACTACTGCACAACAAGCAGTCGCGCGTGTCTCGCGACTTCGACGAGGTCCTTTATGGTTATTGTCCTTGGCAGCGGGCAGCGCAAGGCGTTACGGATGGAGCTACAGCAGCACACACACAGACACAGGCAGGCATACACAGATACAAACACGCACACACACACACAGTGCTTTTTTGCTCTAATAGTCGCAATTGTAGTCGAGTGCTGGGGCGGAGCAGCGCTACCGAGAAGTGCTGCGCTTTTATAGTTCTCGCCTGGCCAGGCTAAGCTCTCTAGTGCTGCCCTCCCGCCTCCATACTTGTTCGCTGCGCTGGCCGAGATTGTTGGCCGAGCCGCTTAGCGGTCAATTGTTTTAGCCTCTCGCCATAAAAGCAGAAGAAAACGCAAGTGGGCAATCGCCCGGCGCGAACTGTAATTGAAAGGTGTAAAGCGAGGGGCGTAATAGCAGCTGTCGATATACGGCTAAGTGGTGCAGCCACTGCCGTAGAGCATAGAATTCTATATATGTAGATATATGTAATATTTCATAGAATCACAGTATTCGGAAATCTTTGCGACTGCAAGCAGTTTGTCTAGTTTTTTTTTTTTTTTTTTTTTTTTGTCTAGTGATATATCTACTGCTGTTTGCGCTGTGCGTTTGCTTCCCGCACTAACTCTTTCTTTCTCTTTCAATAATTTACTCTCTCTCTCTCTCTCTGCCTCTTCATGGTCCTTCAAGTCCTCGACTTCCATTGCTGCAACTGTATAGCTTTTTTAGTACTCTACTCTAGCCTGCTCTTATCTGCTCCGCCTTCTTTACCTCTTGCTATGCCTCTCTTTACTCACTTGCTTCTTTCTAATTCTCGCTCCCGACTCATTTGTCTCACATGGCCCTGGCCAATCAGTTAACCAAAAGGAATTTGCCTAAAACTTTTACTGGCATTTAGCAGTCGCGGCACGCTTCAAGTGCGCCCCTGGGACACATTCAACCTACAAATTTTCATTCACAATTGAATATTAATAGACCATAAAGCCACACACACACACACACACACACACAGACACACAGACACACGCACACACCAGTCAGAGCAACCGCATCATTTATGGCCCGCTCTAAACTATTTCATTTCGGCGGCACTAAAGGCGAACTTTTACCTCAACTATGTAGGCTGGCATTCAGTGCAGCCAGCTCTACCTGCTGCTGCTGTGCTTGCGGCTGCTGTGCACATCATTAACGTTGGCGAATTCGCGTTGCGTATACGCCGCGTGTGACAATGCGAGGCTGTCACTGCGAGCGACTGCCTTATTGCCGCACGACCGCTTAACCAAAGGCAGACACACACACACACAGACATTTGAATAAACATCAAATGCCGTGTAAATGTCACAAGCAATAAAAATCCGTAGGCGATGACAACTGACGGCAATTGGAACTGAAACTGAAGCCGACACAGAAACAGAATCTCTGACTTGACGAGCTGCTGCGCCGCTAGAGTTTTCTTTATGCCCTACCATTGGGTATATTGGCTTTTGCCAGCCGCTTGCGATACTTGTGGCCGCATCGCACTGGAAAATGCACATACATATTATACAGCTTTTTAGTATCATGCTATTGATAGTGTGTCGAATTTTTTTTTTTATGTCAATTTATATTTTAACAAATTTTATTTAACGCTGAAATCGCTGTAGCTGCGTGCATTTTTTTCTCGTTAAGTTTAATGGAATCGTTTTGGCATTTGTATCAAGGGTAGTTAACGCTTCTTTCTGGGTTTTCGACTGTTGTCGGCTTGGCACCTGGCCTGCCCCTTAC
Source organism: Zaprionus bogoriensis (assembly GCA_035046045.1). Classification (NCBI taxonomy): domain Eukaryota; kingdom Metazoa; phylum Arthropoda; class Insecta; order Diptera; family Drosophilidae; genus Zaprionus; species Zaprionus bogoriensis. The sequence goes on along the minus strand of JAWNOI010000191.1, from coordinate 1,054,424 downwards.
AGCCACGCCCACCGCAGCCAGGCATTTGCAATTGTCACAGCTCGCATCTAATTGCGAACATTTTTGGAAAACTGTCAAATTTGCCAGCAATTGCCAAGCCGCAGCGCTCGGTCTAGCGCGGGTCTGGGTCTGTCACCCCACTCCAACATGCTCTAGTGTGTGTGCGAGTGTGTGTGTGTGTGGGTAGCTCTTTGAGCGTTAACTTTATTACGCGTGCGGTTTGCACGCAGGCAAAGCGCAAAATGCGCGACTTTTACTTTTACCCCGCCTGCTCCTCTAGCACTCGTGGGTTTCTGCGTTCGCTGTTTGCCAATTGCACACACATACACACACACACACACACACACACACATACTCATTCGGCAGTCTTTTAGTTGGGCTGCCATTTTGTAAAGCTTTTACTGCCGCCTTTTAATGGCAGCGGTTTGATGGCGCCTCACGCTTCGATTTGCAGCGCGAATGAAAATAGTTTTCGCTTTGATTTACGCTGCTCGCTTTTACGGCTGCTGCCGCCGGTGCTGCTTAGCTTGAGGTTTACAGCTTTAAACTCTGTTTATTGCCAGCACTGCGGTTGTTAAGATTTCACGGATTGCGACCTGAGCAAAGTGAGCTCAGCGATTTCTGGCTTGCACCAGAGAGAAGAGAAGCTGCCAGCTTCCCTGAGCTTGGTATCAGTTGGAGACCGAGAAAATAGAGCGATGATACTATATATATTTAATTTAAATTCGAGTGCGGTTACAGATGATCTCAGCTTTTTTGAGCATTCCAAGTTTCAGGGAAACTGTAGAAGCTATGGCTGAAATATTTTGTAATAAGCTAAGCTGTATACCAACAAAGAAGAAAACGGTGATAACATGCCCAAGGCTCTGACTTCACAGCTTCTGTAGTTTAAGAGGAATCGAGAAAGTATTTGATTGTGAAACTGGAATTAAGTAAGCCTGTCAAAACCTCTAGATTTAACTGAATTAATGCATTTTAAATAATTATTATATTTCTCATTTTTCTGGATTATTATTTCTGGATTAAAGTTGCGTTGAGTTTTTAGCTGTGATCTCTTCAGTATTCCAGTTTGATTTTTGATTTATAAAGTGTTAAAAAAAATTCCAATTTGTCTGTTATTTTCTTTAAGGCTTGTACATGGTAGTTCGTAGGTTTATTTATTATGAAATCAGCTTGTATATGTTATACATTTTATTGCTTTCAGAGTTCCTTAAGTTTGGTAGCTCAAACTGAACTTATCGACACTGCTATACCAATATCGTATATAGTTTTTATACCGAAAAGGCATTTCTTTACTATGCTAAATACTGTTCACTTTTATTTGTTAGCTATAGATAAGAGTGACAAACTGTTCAAGTGGCTGGAATTATTAATCGCACTGAGAAATTTAAAGCGAGTAATTATATGCAGCTTTGACTCAGTGCGAGGCTCCGATTGAAGGCGAATCATAATTAGTAATCATATTCGCATTGCAATCGCTGCTGGCTTAAAGTTCCCTTCAGTTTTCAGCTGCTGCAGCTGCCTGCTAAAACTTTAATGCAAATCTCTCACTTTGGCAGTTGGCAACTGAACTGACAGAACAGTGCCGAGCAAAAGGATTTGGCATTTGCCTAAGCCCTGGAGACGTGCGGCGACATTGCCAAGGCTTGGGAGTGGAAATAGATGGGATGCGGCAGCAGCCAGGAAACTGTTGCAGGCACTTGGCTTTGACTTTCACTCCGGCTTGGGCTCTTTTGCTCAGGAGTTTGCTCAGGCGTTGGCCGTGGCGTTGGGTCCCGGCGCGTGTCTTGTCGCAGCGTCTGAAACGGAAATGGCAGCCATTACGTAGCAAGGACGAAACTTGGACGTCAGCTGCCGTTTGCTGCTGCTCGCCGGCTTACATTTCATCAGCGCTAATGATAAGAAAACAATTCGAAAAAAGCAGAGACAAGTCAAATGGCAGCAGCACGAGCAGCACGAGCAGCGCGGGCAGGTCGAGGCATGTCCCCGGCTGCTTAGCGCGCATAAATATTGTAATAAGCATGAAAATTACAATTTCCACAGTCTGGACTTGTCGCTGCCAGCTCCTCCCTTTCTTTCTCTCTCTGTCGCACCTTTACTTGTCTGTTGCAATGACAACGCCACTTGCCGCTTGCCGCTTGCCACTTGGCATTGAAGCATTTTGTAATTTACATTTAATTAGAGGATTTTGTGCAGCGAAAATTGCAATGCCTTGCCCTCAGTCTGTCTCTCCCCCTCTCTTGCTGTCTGTCTGTCTGTCTGTCTCGCTTTTGTTGAAGGTGTTGCCGCCGGGCAAATTCATTTGCATAGCGTGAGGGATCCTTCAACTGCCTGCAGTCGCAGCCTGCAGCCTGCAGCCAGCTAAGCGTTTACCCGGCACGACTTTCTCTCGGCCACGTGTCGTATGAGTAACATTTAATTAAGTGACTTTTGCGCTGGTCGGGCAAACAGGAAATTAAGCAATAAGCCGTGGCAGTGGAGCTGCAGCAAATGGGAACAGGATTAGGCTTAAGATTGGAGCTTAGCTTGATTAAATTACAAGGCTGGGACTGGCGAGAGCTTGTGCAGAGTTTTACTGAGCCGGTTCGAGCCATTTTGCTGCTATTTATAGTGCCGCACAAACAAACACACACACACACACATACACACACACATTGAAATACAGATATATAGATTCTCTAATGTTCTCACTTTGATGAGCGCATAAGCCGATTGTGGGACAGTTGCCGCGCTGCCAGCTACTGCTGCCGCTGCTGCTGCTGCTGCTGCTGCTGCTGGAGCTCGCCCAGATTCTATTTTTAGGCACTCGAGATGCCTTCGCACAGATATACACCTGTAGCTCGTACGCTCGTACACTCGTGCGAGCCGAACGCAAAGCTCCCGATGCAATATTGCAAGTGCAAATAGCCGAGTGCATCGCATCGAATCGAATCCTGCGTCGTCCCGCAAAAAAGGCGCGCAACACAAAGCGAGAGACACGGAGAATGATAGAGAGAGAGAGAGAGAGCGAGCACGAGAGAGCGTGAGAGATGGTGCGGGAGCAGGCGTTGCAACGCGGAAGACGCAGAGTAAGAGAGAGAGAGAAGGATCGGGTATTCATTCAGTGGCAACAGCTCGTTAACTACGCACGCACCTAATCCGCAACGGCAGTTCACGCAGCAAGCGCAGGCAGGCGATTGTGAAAAGTAAATGAAATATTGAATATTGAGAAGCTTGGACAATCGCAGTTAAGCAAATAACGAAGCAGATGCCATTGCCAATCCGTATTCAGTGTAATTAATTGTGCTGTGTGCCACGCTGCGTATACGCAATGCCGCAAATGCCTACAGAGCGAAGCCTACAGTCATGCTATAACTTACTGCTTGCATTGCCCGGGCCAAGGGCAGTCGCGGGATCTGGGCCATGGCTTTCAGTTGGCTGGCATCCCCACCGACCGACAAAACCTTATTAGCCTTAGGCATGCAAATGCCGGAAATACCCAAAGTGACACACAAAAATGCCAGAGCAGCTGGCATCCACACACACACATACACGCAGACATGCTCGCACAGGCTGAAACAGGTGGCTTAGCATTTTTGGGCTGGCCAATAATAATTCAAGCGTCTCCAAGTTGACATTATTAAAGGCAGGCGAAAAGTATCTGCGAGATACTTTAAGAGCAGATTCCCGAGCTACACAAAGTGCTTGCACAGATTCACCGAAATATGCGTAACTGTTGCTTAGCAATGTCTTTGAGCTGGATGCATGTATGTGTGTGGCTGTGTCTGTGTTTGAGTCTGTGTCTGTGTGCTGGCGCCAGTGCTTCCGAAAATACGAGAACATTGTTGATAAAATTTCCCATGTCTTGCATGCTTCCGTGTGTGTGCGTGTGTGTGGGCGTGACGACAAGGGCGTACAGCCGAAGCTCGCCTTCAAATTGACTTTAACAGACAGGCAAACTCATATTGAAGCATTTTTTGCCAGGCACAGAAACACAGCGCCTGACTCACACATACCTCAACCTACCTATGCCTCGGCAAACATTTGTATAAGAAATTTGAGGCTTGATTGTAAGTCTTAAGTATTATTTACACTCAATTCACTTTTGACTAAAAGAGAAATTCGCTTTCAATTCAATCTCTTCCCGCAGCTCGGCTCCATTTTAGAGTTCGCTGTGGCCAGTTTCCATTTGGAATTTCTCCAAAAAGGTAAGTTATTTCTTTCTACCACTTTATCGGTCTGCGGACGCTGGTCGGAAGAATGTTATGGAGGGGTGTGGAGGAGGTCGTGCCACTGGCATGTGGTGCGTCAGTCTCCAGGGAAAATTTCAATGTTTTATGTGTATTTAATTTGTCATGAAATCGGAATGTATTTGATGTGGATACTCGGGCGGATGGGTAAGAAGAACCTCGACTCTGTCATGTTTGAAGTGGAACTACATGCGAATAATTTGCCATAAATATACTATATACTGATAACTCTCTAATGTTGACATTTTCGCATAGCTCAAAATTTACGTATACATTTTATTGACTTCCTGAACAAGCTCTTTGCATGGCCTTGTTTATGGTATACATATCTATATCTTAGTCGATGTATTTGCAGTAATTTCTAGTAAGTAATCGCAAATTTTAGTGCATTACATTTTTTCTCTATTTTTTTTTATGATGCTTCTATATCTAAATTTACATAATATTTTTCATTTAATAATAATATAATTACTTCTAATTATACATTATACATTATTACATTAAATTTTAGAAAAATCTATTGTGTAGCTTTTGGCTATATAAATATATTTTTTCTTTATTTTTAAAGTGCAAGCTGAAACATTATCACAGCATAATTTGCGGCTCTCTGCGGACAAGCAGAGTGAGTGCCGAAAAGCATGCTATGAAATTCTGAGAGTTATGCTCTATGTTTTTTGTCTCGCTGTTGTTTTCTCCTCCAACTGTTGTAACTGTGTGATGAGCCGTTGTGATTGTCACCGAATCCCTCAATAATAAAGAAATTTGTTATTTACTCTTTTTTCTCAACTTCCAGCACAGCTAGATTAGTAAGTAGAGTGAGAGAGAGAGAGAGAGAGAGGGAGGGAGGGCGAGAGAGCACGCTTATATTTTTAATAATATTACCTCTTAAGTCTAACAACTTTTAGCACATAGAGCAGCAGAACTAGAAATGTTGAGGGATCGATTGCCCGAGCTGCTGGCCATCCACGCCGAGTACTGTGGAAATGAGTGGACCGAAGGTGAGGAGGAGGCCGTTGTCGAGGCCGAAGAGATGCTCAATTTACTCCACTTCCATATGGATCTGGACATGAAGGCATTCTTCGCCCAAGTGGGCGAAATACTCGCCACACTCAATCAGATCGAGATGGATATCGTTAGGGTGAAGCAGAAGCATGCCAACATCCTGTCGACCATACTATGTCAGAAGAATGTCAAGGAACAGCTGAGCTATCTAATGGCGGACATTCAGAGGAATGCGAATGCTGCCAATGAGAAGATACGCTGCATCGAGCTGGCCATAGATCGGGATGAGAAACAGCAAAAGACTGCGGCTCTTTTGCGTATGCGCCGAATGCAATACTCGACACTATCGCATCGATTCGTTGAGCTAATGACCAACTACAATCGCATACAGATCGACTATAGGGAGTGCTGCAAGGCTCGCATTCAGCGTCAGTTGGAGATCACAGGACGCTCGATTTCGCGCGAACAACTGGAGACCATGCTGGAACAGGGCAACCCCTTGATATTCACGCAGGGCATCATCACGGACTCGCATCGGACCAAGCAGACCATAGCCGACATCGAGGAGCGGCATGCCGATATTATGAAGCTGGAGAATGCTATTGGCAGTCTGCACGGCATGTTCACCGAGATGACCATGTTGCTGCACTCGCAGGGCGATCTCATCGATTGCATCGAGTATAATGTGAAGCATGCCAAGGACTTTGTGCAGTTGGCCATTGAGGAGACTAAACGGGCCAAGAAATATCGCAAGAGAAGTCCCCGCAAGAAGCTCTTCCTACTGATTTGCCTCATCATATTTCTCACCTTGATCTTATGCTTTACCATTTTTATTTAATCAGTGAAAGAAGGAATATTTCTTCACACTTACTTAAATGGAAATAATATAATAATAATTATCAACCACTTTCAGTCAATTTTGGGACAATTATATAACACACCATACAGCGTATATACACACACAAATGCTTATCCAAAATATGATTAGTCTTGTACACTTAAACCTGCATGCTTTGAGCACAGTTACCGCATATACATAAAATAATATATAATTTTTCAATTATTTATTATTTTTTTTGTCTTTGAAACTAGGGAATTTTGCATAAATTTTCTTTTTTATATCAGACGATCACAAATTTTGCAAATGCTCTGAACAAAATAAGGTTTTATCGAAACAGCATAAGCTCGTGCATACTCGTGGCTAATCGAAATACTTAACTATTTTCTCAATTGAAATCCGATCGGACAATAAACCTGGTGGATATACAAGAAACAAACTACTGTCCATAGCATCTCATCTCAGCTGTGGAAAGTGGGTATGGAATGTAGAGTTTTTGATTATTAGTTGTGGTTGTCATGTTTGTTTTATATCAGATACTTCGAAACTAGAGCTTAACTACACATCTGAACTATACGAATTTATCGTGCTGAACTTTGCGGGAATACAGACGAATTTCTTTTTAGAATTCTTGATGTGAGTCCATAGAGTTTTAGGTGTTGTCGCAAATATCAAATATATATATAATCAGTATACACATTTGCATCTACAGATACAAAAGCTATGGGAAGTCATGTTGCTGAAGCTCGCTATTTTAATACATATATATATATATACCGTGAAAATGTTCTGAACTTATATCGAGCTACTTTTTAAGGTATTTATGGAAATTTGCTAATCGCCAATTCGCTGAATTAAGGCCGCCGTTAATCTATATATTCCACTTAAACTAAGCTAAAACTGGATTTGTTGCTATCACAAACTTGTCAAAGAAATCTTGCTAAAGTTCCCATACCAACATTTCTTACACACACACACACACACACACACTCCCACATCGAACAGAGAAAGTAAAATAAAATAAAATTAAAAAAAAAAATACTTGGATACGAAGTGCGTTTATCTCGGGCCCAAACTAATTCCTACAAATTACAATAGATGCCATCTAACGCTTCTAATAACTATGTACACGCCCGGGTTATTATGAAACTTTTTCCATTTGGCAAAAGTTTTTCGCATGCAAATCGGCAGGGAGAGAGCCAGAGAGAGAGAGAGAGAGAGAGAGAGAGGCAGGCAGGGCAGCACACGCAACCGATCAAAATGCGAAAAAAAGTGATGCAATTTTCGGAGCACACGTTCGGCTATTATAAACCTTCTCAGCGTGTCAGGGAGGCGTGGCAGCTGGCTGTCGAGGAAGTGGCAACTTTGCTGCAAGGACAAGGGCTCGGTGTATTCCGCAGACGGTCGCAAACTTGCAGGAGTCGCATTTGAATTTGAAATTGAAAACAAGTTTATAACGGGAATTGGCAAATACGGTGCTCAATGGGACAAGCAGCGCTGGCAGCAGAGGGAAAAGCGATTTTCATGCTGCCACGCACGGATGACATTGTCAAGCGCACACGCACACGCACACACGCACACACACACACACGCGCGCATTGGCACACTAAGCTGTTCCATATTGACGCACTTGCTACTCAAGTATCAACTCTTAGAAGGACTTTGGTCTTCAGTCTGCACTCACTCCCGCCAGCGCACATACACTTTAGCCCCCTCCCTCGCTGTCTTCTCTAACTTCCCGTGCTGCTCCCCGCTCTGCTCAGTCTCTGCCCCTCTTGGCCTGGACTTGAACGACTTTTGGACGCTGCAGGCGCTGCCTGGCTTTTGTTGTTGCAAGCGAACATGCCTCGTAACTGTGTCGTCTTCCCACTTCACACACACACACACACACACACATACACTTATACACAGCACTTCCTTGGCAACTTTCATTTGCGTAAGTCGTTTGCAACGTCAACGCCGTGGGGCAAACTGTTTGCTCGCCTCGTTTTCCATTCAAATTGCTTTCTTTTTGCCTACATAAATATAAATATGAATGCAGCACACACGCACACTCACACACACGTGTGTGTGTGCATTGCTGATTTATGTACATTACTGCACTTGTTGTTCTCCCCGGCGCATTGTGCCCCATTTACCTAGAGAAATGCAAATGTTGTCGACGCAGTTGCAGCTGCTTTTAACTTGTGCCGAATACGGGTCAAGTTTCTAGTTTTTCTGGATAGAAAAGAGGTAGAAAGAGCGAGAAAGAGGAAGAGAGGGAGAACGGGGAGCAGAGCTAGCCGTAGCTTGCAAGGTTTTGCGACGAAGTTTATGCCGAAGATTGCGTTACATTTCGCCAGAACTAAATGGAAATGGAGCTCAAGAAATCGAGACCGACACGTAACTGGGGCCCAACTGTTTCAGCTGGAAAACAGCTGGAGCATCTTTATGCCATGGCGGTATAAATAAGCCAGGCCATTGCCTTGGCAAGTCAGTTCAGTGCCAGCAGGTCCAAGAAGCGTTGAGTTGAGAAAGCAGAGAGACAGAAGAACATAGAGACAACATGAACACCATTGGCTATCGGTTTGTTGCTTTCCTCGCTGCGATCGCAGTGGCTGCGGCTCTGGCCAGCGCTGCACCTGATCATGGCTTCCATGTGACCACAGCCAAGCCGGGCGACCTCGTGCATTGGGCCACGGCCAATGGCAAGGGGGCCGTTACCCTGAATCATACCAGTCATGCCAAGCAGCAGACGGCTAAGGTCGGTGTGGCCCCAACAGTGACGACGACCACAACAACCACAACTGCTGCCACAACAGCCGCAACAACTGTTGCAGCTGCAACGACAACAGCAACTGTTGCCACTGCAGCGGATGCTGACGCCGACAAGCCTGCAGACGAAAAGCCCGCCGCTGATACTGCTGCTGCTGCTGGTGCTGCTGCTGCTCCAGCTGATGCTGCAGCCACCACAGAGGCCAGCACAGTGACAACAGCAGCGGCCACAGTTGCCCCGACCGATAAGGAGGCCAAGCCCGACGACGCGAAGGTGGCCAAGGAGACCAAGGAAGCCGACAAGGAGCCTGCCGCTAAGAACTAAAGCCGAACTGAATACGACCCAAAACTGATCCATTGATTGACCCTAAAACTTATGGTTATTACTAGTTTCAAATAAATATATGTAGAAAGCTAAAGATCCAAAGCAAAATCTGCTCAATGGTTTCATTCGGTTTCGGTTTTTGCATCATGCTGCGCATTAATTTATATTTATTTTTTCAAGAGTTGCAGCGCAGCGAAAAACTCTCATTCTAACTAATTTGATTTGATTAATTTTTGTAGCTTTTATTTATTTTTTTTTTTAATATTCGAAAAATGCTGAAAAAGACTGCCTTTGAGAGCGGCTCTTGAACCTGGCGGTACTCGGCAGACAGGCGTCACGTCACATTGCCTTTCATCGCGCCAATGGACAGCACTAAGTGGGCGTCCACCAGCCGCGCGGCAACTAACGGTAACTAAAAATTCAACAAAACCAATTATTTGATTTTAAAATTCCATTAAAAGATAAAAAATCGAGAAACGAGTAGCGCATGGCGAGTGGCAAATGTAGGCGACAATAGCACATGCTGACAAGAGTGCTGAAAGGCAGGGGCAAGGTAGACAGGGTGACGTGCCGCCTGTTGTGGCCGCCTGTTGACACCGAGGCAAGGACCCGGTCAAGGAGCAGGGCGCCCCACGTCGTCTTGAGCCAGATAAGCGAATCGCAGAGCAGAGAGAGAGAGAGAGGGAGAGAGAGAGAGAGAGAGGGCGAGTGAGAAAGCCAAGCGAAAGGGTTTAGCACGTGCCAAAGAAGCCATAAATAAAACTGGCACTAGGTTGGAAAAAGGACGCAGACTGCGAGGGCCCTAGCATTGAGACAGTAACAACGACAGGCGGACAGGCGGACGCGGGACAGAAGGACACTCTGATAATGCTGACAGGCAATTGTGTCTGTTGAGCTGGCTGCAGGCGGTAGCACTGGTTAGTCAGCGTGTGGATTATCCCCAGCTTATTAGATGTGTCATTTCATGTTGATAGGAATACAATATATATATATATATATACATATACATATAGCTATACTATATGTTATATGTTTAAGCAATCGCTTCATGAGGAACATTTTGGTGTGTTTACCCGTTAATTTTGAGCACTACGCTGCAGCTGTACTACCTGCAATCAACAAACTGTTGCAACTGGCACTCGCAACTTTTGCTGACATTTGGCAAATGTCGAGTACTTCGCCTCGCCTCGCCTCGCCTCGCCGTGCTCCCACGGCCACGCCCCCTGTCTGTCAGTTACAGCTGGCGAGCTGTTAGTAAGATGTCAACAATTTATGTGCTGGCTTCTTGTTTATTAGCAACTGACAAAGGGATAAACGCTGGCAGCTGTGTGCGAGTACAACGGGGCGTATGAGTGCTCTCAGTGTGGAGTGTTTGCTGGACTGCAATTAGAGGACAACTCTGTCGTGCTCATGCTCGTTCACGACCTCCCTCTGCCCTCCCATTGCTGACACTCTACAATGTGTGTAATGTCGCCCCTGCCACGCCCAGCTCTCTTCGCTTTTATTATTTCTATTTTTTAGTATTTTGCTGGCACTTTGCTTCGCAGTCCTCAGCCCTCAGCCCTCAGCCCTCAGCCCTCAGCCCTGTGCCAAAGTGTAATTGAAATGCACATTGAAACTTTGAGTATAATGCGCTTACAGGTTTCTTTTTCGTTTTCTTTCTTTAGCAAAACTATAAAATACATTTTATATGGTTGTGCAGGGGTCGGCAGTAGGGGCTTCTTAGGTTGGCAGAGCAAAGTACATAAGTAGAAATGATGTGCGCACGAGGATGAGGCTGATGCGGACGGCATAAAAGTCAGAGCTGCGCGTGCACAGAGTCGGCATATGAAGACGGCAGCAAGCACAACAACAACAGCAGCAGCAGCAGCAGAAAATATGATTTAATAGTTGCAAGTGTTGCTGCTGCTGTTGCATCCGTAACTTTTGCCAAGCTGCTTTCCGGGCGTAATTTCGTTAGCGAGGCGAGGATGTGGCTGAAGTTTGTGCCGTGGGCGGGGCAGCAACTGACAGCCAGCTGTCAAGTTCTGTGGCTTACACGGAATTTGAATAAATTGATGAACGGCCAAAGAGCAAGAGCTGGAGTGCCACAGAGAGAGAGAGAGAGAGAGAGAGAGAGACCGTCAGAGAGAGAGCGAGCCGCCGGCAAATTGCATTAGAGCGCGACTTGAAGAAGGCCCGGCGGCAACTGCAACTGCAATAGTTAGTGGCAGCGGCAAGTGCAACTGCCTTTCAATTGTATTATGCCACATACCCGGCGTGTGCTAGGGTTGCCACCTTTTTTCACAAGAAAACAAGTATATTTCGAACTGATAAGAATTTTAAACAGTATTTTAGGAATATAAATATTATTTCATTTATTCGTTAATTTAAATATTTATTTTTAAGAGCTTCTCGCACCATTTATTAATTTACAGTCAGTAAAAATATATACCTACTTATAGTATTAGGAATTCTAATTCTAACGCTGAAAGCAGTATTTTGTATATTCTTTTTTTGTTCAACAGTAAAAAGTATAGTGCAGTCAAAAACAGTATAATACTGTTTTTAATAGTATGGCTGGCCACCCTAGTGCTCGCAGTTCGAGCTATTCTTTCCCTCGACTTAGTCAGCCTCTTAATCAGTTCCCATATGTATATACTGTTGGGTAACAAGCGAACTGATTTCGTTGAATCCTGCCGTTTAAAGAGACACTCGGAAATCCAAAAATCATATGACGCATACGCCCCATCGCGCTCTACTAAATGGCAGGCCTCTTAATCGAACGTGTCATTAAACTTTCTATCAAATTGTGAGACTGACAAAAACTTGAAAAAGTTTCGTTTCTTTATTTTGCTCGCACATGAAACTTTTTCCGCCCGCTCGAGCACACACGTACACACACACACACACAAACACGCGTTGATAAACAATTTAAGTCATACATGTGTTGTTTTTCCAAGCCAAGCCAAAGAGAGCTGAACTGGTTTTGGCCCCCCCCCCCCCCCCCGTCGTGTTTATGTCTGTTCATTGTCGCATTTACTCGCAAAGTTGCCCCTGCCGCCTGCAGCTGGCACTGCGACTGCCACTTTGGGCCTGGCCAAGGATGTGCTGCCGTGCTCCAGTGCTCTTGGGCTCCTCAGACAAGTCAGCGACACAGCAGACACTTGCAGCGCGCTGCAGTCGACGAACAAATTGAATGCCACAGCGAGGCAAGCGCCTGGCAGCAGCAGCAGCAGCAGCAGCAGCAGCAGCAGCAGCAGCAGCAGCAGCAGCAGCAGCAGCAGCAGCAGCAGCAGCAGCAGCAAAACGGAAGCAAATAAGCAGAGCGCAGAGGACGATTAAAAGTGCAGACATCGCTGGGACATGAGCAAGGCAGGAAGTTGTAAAAAACACATAAACAAAGTCGCCAGGCCAAGCCAGCAGACATCCCTGCCTTCCCTCCAAGATAGAGCCGAGAACATTGTCTCGTTGTCGTTAACTGTATGCAGACACACACACACCCACACTCACTCCCACACACACATCCGTCGATTTGCAGTTCAAGAACCAATAACAATGCGTGAGGCAAAGGCTTCACGTTGTGAGGGGCATAAGCACTAAATGAGGCAGATGGAGGTGTGGCACTCAGTCCAAGGCATATACATAATCGTATGGTTGTGTGATTGTTGTAATAATTTTCTTACTTCGATTACATTTCATGCGATTTAATTTGTCTTAATGCACTTCGTTTTTTTCATTGAAAATGACAGCTTAATTTTAAGTATTTTTAAAGTGATTAAACTTGGCTGATTGCTATTATATATTGTATATATAGATTACTATTATATATTGTATGTATTATTTTCGAAATATTTAACTGTTAAATAAATCTTTTTTACTACGAAGTATTTTCACACTTTTTATCGCGAATCAGAAACTTACCACAGACTAAAATTTACTAAGACTAAAGAGAGTTCAGTATCTACCGTTAAAATATAGTTTTCAATTTCTCAAATATAAAACTGTATTCATGTGTACTTTTTGTTCAGATTACTTGAACATTTTTTATTGCTCAAGCCATTGCTCAGCATTTGTACATTTCATGTTCTAACCAAGTGTTAGTTATTCAGAAGATCAATGGCTTTAAAGGCTTTCGCTTCGCTTAGTAAGTAAGTAAGTCAATCATTTCTGCTGTTGCCTCGTGCCATTATCTACGCCGATCCAAGTTCAAGTTCGCATTTTTGACAATCAGCTTTAGCCACATTTAGAACGAGCTCATATCTCGAGCTGAGCTGAGCTGAGCGAGCAGCTTGGCAGTATTATTATTATTGCTATTTTTATTATAATTATTATTATGTTTATTATTGCCATTATTATCTTTTTGACTATTATTATAAATATTATTATTATTTTTTTAAACTTATTATTATTGTAATTATGATTTTCATAATTATTATAATTATTGTTATTAATATTGTTATTATTTTTATGATTATTATTATTATTCTTTATCAATATTATCATTTGTATCTAAATAAACGAGTCAACTGCAGCTGGGCACAACCTTTTCTCTTTTAGGGTATTTTACAGTCGCGTAATACAGTCAAATAAAGACAAATTTTTAAGCTTTTAGCTCGTATTGGGTACGCTTTGATTGTACTTGGTTTTTTTTCTCGACATTTTTGTTTGGCAGCCCGGAAAAATCTGCTTAGTGGTTGCATTTCCGTGAGGAAACGGAAGTTTGCACTTGCAGGCACGCAAGCACACACATACACACACACACGCACATACGAATACAAATATAAATATGCATACGTGCGCGGGGGATCTGCATATCCTCTACTCCGCTGCCTCTGCCTTAATGCGCTCTCTTGCAGGCTCTTCAAGCACTTCGCCCGCTTGAGAAACAAGGATTACAATTTCATTTCAATTTCCTGCTTCTCCGCTTGTTATGCACACAAACAAAATGCAGCAGCAGCAGCTACGGCTGCAGCTACAGCTACGGCTGCAGCTACAGCTGCAGCTACAGCTACAGCTACAGCTACTTACCACGCCCCCTGTTCCCCTGCAGTCGTCCATATGGAGCGAGTGTGTGCGAGGCTGCATGTACGTGTGCGTGTTGTTTACTCAAGGCTTAAGGTTTAAAATGGATTTGTTTGACTGGCAGCAAGCCGACTTGAGCACGAGCACACATCGAGCAGATACACCCGCTCCCGAGTGCCCCCCTGGTGGTTGCCCCCTTGCATCCCATGCTGAACACATGTCGTACACGCTCAACGCCATTTAAGCTATTTAACAGCTTCCTCGGGCTGCAGTTCTACCCATCGCTTGCCTAGTTTTCAATTTACTTTTGTTTTTCCCATGCTCGTGCTCTGCGCCTGCCTCTGCCCCTGTGTTTGCCCCCTTGTCTGTCGCTTAGCCTGTCGCTGTTGCCGTCTTTGTCTGGGCCATGGCTTAATTAGCTTTTGTTGGCTGGGCAAAAACTTTTGTATTTCTTTTCTCAGCTCTTTTTGCCTGCACATCGTGCTGCCTGCCTTTGGCCTTTCTTATTATTTTCAAGCGTTTTTTAATTTGCAAATCTCATGCCTCGTCTTCTTCCCTTATTTGCCTTATCATCGTCATCGCCATCGCCATCGTCATCGTCTCGTTTCTCTCGCTTAAGCGGCTTCTGCTTTAGCTGCAATTGAGTTGGCAGTGTAATGGCCAAAGTTTAATGAGAATTGGCTGTAGTTAGTTGGCTTTTAAGTTGCTTACGGCTTTCGGCTAAGTGCAATCGCTTGTGGTCTGAATGTTTTCGTATCAGTTTACGCTGCAATCATTTATTAACAATTCCCACGAGCGATCAAAATGGAGAAATGGCTCAATTCAATGTCTGGTGTGGGACATTTTGAAGCAACTGAGACCCTGGCCTAATGGTGACTCGTTTCTGAGTTTGGGAATTCCATTTGATAAATGTATGTGAGGCAAAGAAACAGTTTTAAGAGAGAAATTTATAATTGTATTATTATTGCTTATCAGTTAAATGTTAAATGTATTGCTCTGGACGCCTCGGTTCTTATCGTGCCTCCTCAAAGGCAGCCCAACTGTGCAAAGAAACATTTGTTTTTTCTGCCTTATCATTTGCTCAAGTGCTTCCCAAGCTGCCACATTCGCATATAAGACCCAGAGAGTGCAGCCTTGCGTATAAGCCAAACTTTCGATATGCCTGCGAAACAACTACTGTGCCTTTGCCTACTGCTTGCCATGGGGCTGCAGACCTCGCCGAACACGCCATGCATCCCAGGTCTGATCCAAACTCAATTGCCCAAGCGTGCTGTAAGTCAATCAAACGATCCGATGGTCTCGAGTCCACGAATTCCAGGCCTTGTCGCTCCATTGCCAACTAAAGGAATAAGACAGACAGTAATGCCGAAGAACTTAACATCGAATCGAGTGAAGCCTCCGAAGCGACGGAAAAAGTGGAAGATGACTAAAATGAACAAAAAGAAAATTCAGCACAGAGTCCGGAGAAGAAAAAGGCGAAAACAACGGAAGAAAGCGAAAATGGAGACTACAACCATGGAACCTCAGACAAGTACGACGAGTCCATCAGGAGTTAAATCGGCCAAGGCCTCGAGAAAGAAACATGTCAATAGGTTACCCGAGATTTTGGGGATTAAAAGGAACCGCAACAGACCCAAAACCCGAATACCGAGAAGATGGCGTAAGAAACCCACCAGAAAGGGTAAAACGCAGACAACTAGAAGATTCAAGGCGGTAGTAACAATATAATGAAGCTTAAGCGCTGGAAAGCTGACAGTATCTCAACTTATTCATACATAAATATATTTAAATTATTGTTTAAAATAAAATATTATAAATAAGTTAATTATTTGCTGTATGACAATTATTTTTTGGATCATTTTGTGTCAACTGGCAAGTAAAAAAAAGTCTTTCGACTATGGGATACCCGGTAGCTAACTGCATAAGTAGAGAAAGAAAATTATTATTATAAATTATAAATTACTTGTTGTATGACAATTATTTTGAATAATTACGAGGCAAATGCAAGAAAAAATAAGACTCTATAGACTAGGAAATACCCGGTAGCTAACAGCATAAATATAGTAAAAATCATATAATGAATTAGTTGATTTTTTGCTTTATGACAATTATTTTCCATAATTTCGAGGCAACTGGCAAGTAAAGAAGGAATTATAGACTGTGAAATACCCGGTAGCTAACTGCATAAGTAAAGTACAAATCGTGCTATAATTTAGTTAATTATTTGTTGTATAATAATTAATTTTGATAATTTTGGGTCAACTGGCAAAAAAAAAGACCCTATAGACTGTGAAATACCCGGTAGTTCGCTGTCATGCTGCTCGCTGGCTAAACTTAATTGAATCGCTTTCCCTAGCTCGTTTCCGATCCGAAGGAAACTGTAAACTGCATTCCTGCATGTCGCTGCTCTGGGCCAGCTCCCACGGCTATCTGCGTCGTATATTTATTACATTCCAAGCTGGCAGCACACACTGCTAGCATTTCATAAATATTCATTGATAAAAGCCGAGCGTAAAACAAACAACTAAAAAATGGGGGAAAATCAAAAATAAGTTATAGAACTCGTCTCTGCGATGGTACGACGTCCAGATACCCGGCACGCAGTTACCTGCATGTAACAGAGTCCGACTCGCATATACCTGCACCATTGTAGTGCGTGTAGGGTAACTAAACAAAAGACTGGCGACGATAGAGACATAGCGTTATTTCGCCATGTGGCATGCGACCGTGTAGCATACATTTTCATGCAGCAAATATGAATTGTGCCGGCAGTTCGATGGGGACACGGTGTGGAGGGGCAGGCGTTAGCCGATGCTGCCACAGTATTTTGTGGCGCTGAAAATCGGGCATTAGCGTTTTTTTGATTTAGGTCAGCGCGACTTTTGTTTGACCACGCCCAGTAGTGGGCAGAAAAAGAGACAGAGAGAGGTAGAGCTAGAGGTGTAGGGTCTAGTGTCGCAAGGCAAGTTTCCAGTTGCCAGTGGCGTCGTAAGGGGGAGGGAGCGTACCTCGACAGAGCTGCCCTGCCCTCCCCTGGGCTGGACAGGGTCGGGCTGGGCTTATCCTAACGAATGTGTGTGGCTGCGTTTCATTTAAATTTAAATGAACAACGTTGTATTGTGTTTTGAGGCATTGCATTTCGTTGTTTGCATTTGTTCCAGTTGCTGTCGTTGTTGTTGCTGTTATTGTTGTTGTTGCTGCGCTTTTAATCTGTGTCAAAGTATTTTCCATGTGTGCGAGCGCCGCTCGTGTTGCTCCTGCTGCATTTCAACGCTGGGGGAAATGTTTTTCGACATCCATAAAATATAGTTGGTCACACACATACACACACACACACACACACACACAGCCATACACATAACCATAAAATTTGTTTTTCCACATTCGCCTAGTCTTCTTTTTAGCTCGCAAATTTATTTATGTCGAGAGTTTTGCATTCACAACATTTTGCCTCTGCATTTCGTTTTGTTTTCAATATTTGAGCAATTGTTGGCGCTTCGTGTGTGTGTGTGTATGTGTGGGCTTTGTTTCTAGGGATTAGTTGCCGGCAGTGCCAAAATATGAATTGCTTGCATTAAATTGCCGAAGCGCTCGTTGAGCTATCACACGCTCTGCTCCAGATTTATTGGCGAGCGAAATTCAATGTTCCCACAACGCGGCAAGCCTGTGGTTCATTTTCACGCATATATATGTATATATATAGACCAAGGGAAGCGCATTTTAGCTTTGACGAAGCAGAACAATCTGAAAGAATTTTGATATGAGTGCAAAACTAGTTTCGCAGTGCTCATTTTCAGTCTTCACTCTATATATTAATATATATTATTAATATTAATATTAATTATTTATTTATATAATTTCAATTACATTTTTATTCACACAATTCATATAAAAGTTCTAAGTTATTAGACAACCTAATATTAACATATTTTTAATTGCATTTTTAATCACACAATTCATATAATAGTTACAGCCTTCTATATCGCTTTAACGATTTTAATAAATATAATATTTTAAATTATAGAAAAATATTGAAATTAAAATTTAAACTTTGCTTAATTCAAACAAGCTGTTACGAGTTTAATGAAAATATAGATTTTAATATTATATTTTAGTATTTTTAAATTCATTTTTAATCACACAATTAATAAATACCCTGTATATCGCTTTATGATTTTCATAAAATGTATGGTTAGAGTCTAAGGAATATATTATATATATTTTAAAATAATGGTAGTTATATTAAATTAGTCTTATCAGTATAATATTCATATATATATTGAACTCTGAAAACTTAAATAGCGCACTCTGTGTCTCACGACTCTGACACTCATGTTATCTGGGCCTTGTGTGGGCAATGTATGGCATTTGTTTTATTGTTGCACGCCCAAGTAATTTATGACTAAAACAGTTAATGTATTGCAAAAATGGCATGTGTCAGCAGAGCGCATGAAATGTTTTTTAAACAAATGTCCAGCCTGCGGTGCCTGGTATCGAGGTGTCGACGTGTTCGGCTTCCCCGCTGCCCCGCCGCCCCTCCGGCCTCACCGCATTTGGCTGTGCACTCGCCTGACTGCC
Organism: Zaprionus bogoriensis; assembly: GCA_035046045.1. Classification (NCBI taxonomy): domain Eukaryota; kingdom Metazoa; phylum Arthropoda; class Insecta; order Diptera; family Drosophilidae; genus Zaprionus; species Zaprionus bogoriensis. The sequence goes on along the minus strand of JAWNOI010000191.1, from coordinate 1,035,694 downwards.
TCGGTGATTGGCAGTTGCATTGATAAGTGCCGCAGGAGCTGAGTGCGCAGTTGGCGCTGGACTCGGCCGGGTCTATGTGCGAGTGCAGCGCCACCTACTTACCTACCTACTCGAAGAGCCAACTGGTTTCTTGTCTGCAGTGCCGTGTGACGCACTGACTGACTGCAGGCCTGCTTTCGAGCGATTGAGATCATCGACGAGCAGTGTTTATGTTCCAATAAAAGGGGCAGGTGTTTTTAATTCCCATTGCATTTGGCATCGAGACGCTCGGTTAGTTAGTCAGAATGCAGATCCAGCGACTGCTGCTCTGGTGGCGCTCGCTCTCCCTGTCGTTGGCGCTGTTGTTGTTGCTAGCGCCGTCCTCGTCCTCGGGCTGGCAGGAGAGCGGCCAACGCGAGGCCATACGGCTCAATCGTGACACGTACTCGACCCCGTCACTGGTCTATATCAATCGCACGACGAATAAGCCGAATGCCAGCGACTCGACTGTGTCGAACAGCAGCAGCACTGGGCCAGAGGTCACCAGCAGGTCGACCTTTAGCACGCGCTCGAGCACAACTGTCGCGTCGACCACAAACATATTCGATCGCTTCCGGACCAAGTCGCATCTGCATGTGAACAGCACGCGATCGGTGACGGAGAGTAGTACGCGTTACTGGGCCACGTTCAATGCCAGCACTGATGGCTCTCGGCTGCTGAAGGGCACCAGCAACCGAACCACCAGTAGCGGCAGAACGACTCCGGCATACACTTCCTTGCCAAGCAGCGTCAAGTACGCACTTTTTTCGACCCTCTACTCCACAACAATGACAACGATAACTACACCGGCAACAACAACAACAACTACAGCTGCAAATAAAACACTAGCAACGGCAACAAAAGCACTGACAACAACAACAACAGCACTGACAACGACAACAGCTGCTGCAACCACAACAGTTGCTGCTTCAACACTGGCAACAAGAACAGCTGCAGAAATCACAACACCGGCAACAGCTGCTGTCACGACAACAACAGCAGCAACAACAGCCACAAAGGACACTACAAAAGCTTCCACAACAACAACAACAACTAAAACAACAGCAACATCGGCAACAACAGCAGCAGCAGTAACCGCAACAAAAGCAACAACGTACACTGAAATAATCGCCAGGAGACCGTCGAAAGTGCCGAGGATTAAGCCGAACTCAACGGAGCTGCATAAGCCACATACGAACCACCGGCTGAGCACCACAACAGCCGCCGTCGCTGTATCCACAGTAGATTCGATTACCACAGCTAGCGGCAGCATCCAATGTCGGCAACAGATACCGATAATAGTCCCGATACTGCTCTGTGCCTGCAGGGCCTTCAGTGTTTATAACTGAGGTGTGTACGGCAATGAATTATTTATTATATTATTCACTTATTTCTTGTGCAATGGGTGCATATTATTTATATAGGAATGTATTTTATATATCGAAAATGTGCTTATACATTTTTTTGTATTTAATATGGAATGCCATTTATATATAAACATATCTTAAATATTGAAAATATATTAAAATTGTTTGTGCTTTAATTATTACTTTATGCCCTGCAATTTCGTTTCATTTATATAACATTTATTTAGTTACTTCTTATGCAATGTTATTTATATATAAATATATTTATTTATTTTAAATATTGCAAGTATATTAATATTGTTTGTGCTTTAATTCTTATTTTAGTTCTTGGAACTTTGTTTATTTATTTATAATTATTCAACATTGATTCATTTTTCATAATTATTAGTTCATTTCTTGCAATTTTATTTTAATTATGTATAAATTATTCATGTAATTCTTATACAAAATATTCATATAGAAATGTGTTTTATATATCGAAAATGTATTTTTGTATTTTATATATTTTAAATATTGCAAATATATTCACATTGTTTGTGTTTCAATTGTTATTTTATTTCTTGAAATTTTATTTTAATGAGGCTTAATTTATTCATTCAATTCTTATGCAATAAAAGCATTTTATTGATATAGAAATATATTTTATATATCGAAAATGTGCTTTTTTTGTATTTAATAGTGCAAATATGTTAATTTTGGTTGTGTTTTAATTATTATTATTTCTGGAAATTTTAGCTTATTTATGTATATTACTTTATTTCATTTATTACTTATCATTAATATATATAAATATTTATTTATTTTATTTACTTATTTATTTATATTGTATTCTTTATGTTTTAATTATTATTCTAGTTTCTGCAATTTCTTTTTATTTGTTCATAAAGTTCCTATTAACAGACAAGCTGTCTGAGATTTTCTTTCGTTTCATTTCCATTTTCGTTATTATTATTATTACTATTATTATTATTTATCGTTCGTCGAGCAGAAAAAAGGGGTCAACTTGGCGAAGCGAATTGGTTTCAATCAACGCAAAAAATTAGGTGAAAAAGAGCTGAAAATGCATGTGCATGCATTTTATTTTCCAACTTTTGAACCATAGTCCAGTCTAGTTAATATGTAGATAGTAGTAGTAGGGGTTGGGGCTATGGGCGAAATATGTCACGAACTGTTCATAAATTCATTTAGCGCTGGCGCAGCGTGCACAATTGCCGGTGAATTATTTAACATTTAAAAGTGCATTTCGCATTTGTTTCGGGGCGACAGACCAGAAACATAAAACCAATCTGCAATTTACAAATTTATATATGAGCACGCACATACATGCACACATCTGCATAGCGTATGCATATCCGCTTTGTTGTATGTATTTCATGCACGTTTGCCATTAGCTGGCGCATGTTGGCATCGATGGGCCAGCAACAGACAAAAAAAGTAACAATAACTACAACTAGAACAACAACAATAACGGCAACAGTGCTTTGCTCGCGGGAGTGTCAAGTTCAGGGCAAGTTGCGTATACGCCGCGTATGTCGAATGTGGCAGAAACGTGGTAGTAGAGCACGGCTTGACAGAAGTTGCTAAGATTAGTAGGAATGGAGTGTAAATTATAATCATATCAGCATAGTAGACGCCAGTCAGAACAACAGCAGCAAAGCATGGGATATTTGAAGTGCTGGCTAAAACAAAAGCTGAAAAAATGGTAGCAGGAGAATAGTAGTAGATGTGGAGTTGCAGTAGAAGAGGTTTAGTAGTAAAAGTGGATAATAGGGAAAATATCAGTAGATACAACAGCAGTAAGAATGCAATTCTAGCAATAATAGCTGCGAAGTAGTAGCAGTAGAAAAAGTAGTGAAAGCGGAGTATTTTTAGAACTTGGTAACAGATTGACAGCAACACTAAGCAAGAAAGAAATCTCAAGGTGGAAAAGGTAGTAGTAAAATTAGTAATAATAAATAAACTTATGGTTAAGATAAGTGAAAGAAAAGGCTCGACTATTGCTAAGAGTGAAGGTAGTAAGCTTAAATACAAGTGTTAATTAGCAGATTATTAGCATGTAGAATATGGAAAAGTAGCTAAACAATATAAATAAAATATAGAGAAGTACAAGTAAAAGTCTAAGAGATAAGTAGAACTGCTACAGAGGCCAAAGCAAATTGGTAAACCTTGAAAAGTAGTCGGGCTCATTGCAGTAATAGTAGTAGATTTACAAGTGTAAGTTTCATAGAGCGTTATGGTCTATGCCAGAGAAATGAGTGCTATACGCAAATGTGAATGAGTAATGTATAAATTCTACTTACAATTTGTACAGTACAGTAAGAGCTGTAGAGATCAGAGTAGATGAAATGACAACAGACATAGAAGAGTGTCAGAGAAACCATATTTGATGTATTCAGTATGTGGCACACATCATAGCAGCACCGCAATCCACTTCCACAGGGCATTCGAATATCGATTTAAAAAAAAAAAAAAAATTGTGCGCACATCTGTTGCAATTTGCACCTTGTGAGAGTTTGCATTTTTTCAGGCATTACGAGGCGTCAAGTTCACACGTCTTGCTCTTGGCCATGTTGCCACAGCTGGCAATGCCAAGGCAAAGAGAAGAAAGAAAAAGAAAAGTCAAAGCCGGAGAAACAAATCCAGCTGCTGCAGCTGGCTGCAACACGAGTTGCCAAAAAGAAAGTTGAGCCTGAACTTTGCATGGCAAACGGCGCCAAAAACTTTGGCCCAAACGAACTTTAAGTGCTGCGTGAATTGGGAATGCGAAAAAGAAACACAACGATCTCGACCTGCTTTATGTATCTAGAGATACAATACGTTGCCTTGAGGCGATTCTGCAGCTTGGAAAACAATTTGCCAGACATTTCTAAAGTGTAGCCTCAACTGCTGCTGCTGCAAAATATTGCAATTTATAAATTACTGCCATATATATATATATATAATTTATGCAAAGTACTATAGCGTGTGGTGCCTTCTGTTTCTGTGTGTTCTTACGAAATCGCCCGATAAGCATTTGACATTCTGTAGAACTTATCGCCACTGCTAGGCCAAGCAGTACTATACTGTGTGTTAGCACAGGGGTATGACAGGTTTGTGCAAATGGTTTGTGATTAATCTCATAAGCTAAGCTAAGCTAAGCAGAGATATTGACTGCTTCATAGCAGAAGTTTATAAAGCAGTTGGCAATTGGTCTAGATAACATGTAATTTAGTAAGGCAAATCTGGCAGTCAAGCATTTGCAGCTTTGCAAAGTATTTGACGTACTCAGAAGCTATCGTCATATATATGTATGGAATAAATGGCCAAACGTTTTGCTTCTTGCTCGGCACAGACTTGCCTATGTATAAAGGTATATAGCACAAGCTTTATTAATTCGCTTTAATTATTCAGTTGATATTGTGGTATACGTGTGATATATTTTTGGTCAACTCGCGTGCAGCGCATTAGTGAGTTTCCTTTTAAAGAATCCATGATCTGTACTTCCTGCCGTGGCGCTTGGCCTTCTTCTTGGGCTGATCCTCAGCGCTCTTCACAGTGGTGCTGGTGGCCTCGACTGTGGCTGGCGTCGGGGTGGTCACCGAGGTGGTGCTGTCCTCCAGTGTGCTGGGCGCCTCTGTGGTCGTTGTGCTCAGGGCGTCTTGCTTCAGGACCTCGTAGGCGGAGTCATCGAAGCTGACAAGGGGCACATCGATCGAGTGCTGTTGCTCGCCAGCGGGCTTCATCATGTACGGCATTAGAGTGTGCACAGGATCGGCACTGGCGAGCACTGTGAAGCAGCCCAAGGCGAGGAGCAGGCAAATCATTGTTGTCTTCATGGCTCGACGAAGCTAAAACACGAACTGTCTCAGTGCTGGGCACACATTCTTTTTATAGAGCCTTATCACAGTCTGTTTCTCGGCTCGAATTGTTTTCGCAACGACGGCCAGAGCTGAATGAGCCAAATGACGGAGCAATTGAAAACAGAAAACAGTTGTCCATTACCCAAGGCTGATTCAAATGTACGGCGACTGCCTATAAAAGCCGCTTGGCCGCCAATCGAACTTCAGTTTGCCTCGAGTCATTCTTGAACTAATTGCAAAATGCGTTTCCTGCCAGTAGTGAGCATTTGTGCCGTGCTTGCTGTGGCCTTGCCACGTACCGCTGATGCCGCGGATGTCGCTGCCCTGGTGGCTTTAGCAGAAGCCGAAACCATGGCGGAACCGGTGCTGCCCGAGAACTTGGAGATGAAAAAGCAAAAGCCACGGAGCACAACAACATTGTCGCCCAAAGATCTGTTCCTCATGCACGCCACCCATGCCACAAAGAAGGAGCCCGCACACAAAAAGGGCGCTACGACGCCAACGAAAGCGCCGACCACGCAGCCCGCCCCCGCGACTCCAGCTTCGACAGTAGCTACAGAAGCTCCAGCAAAAACTGCGGCGACTGCAGCCACTGAGGCACTCAGCACATCCACAGCCAAGCCCAAGGGTAAGGGCAAGGGCAAGGGACGCGGCAAGCCAAAGCCAAAGCCGAAAGCCAAGTCAAGGTCCAGCGCCAATGGCAACTCCACAGCTAAGAGCAGCGCCAAGGCCAAGGCGGGCGACAAGAATTGCAAGACGAAGGGCAATCGCAAGAGCCGTGCCGAATGCCAGCATTCAGCCGGCGACAACAAGGACAACAAGGAGAGCAGCGAGCAGACAGTTGTCACCCACTTGAATACCACCGCCGGCGAGACAGCGGGACCAGCCGGACCAGCGGCTGCAACAGCTGCAGCTGCAGCTGCTTCCTCTGCGGCCTCTGCCTCTGGCTCTGACACTGCCATTCCCGTGGATCAAGCCGCTCCAGAGAGTGGCAATAGCAAGCCGAATGCAGTCGCCGATACAGACATGTTGACCGAGGCACCTGTGGCGGAACACAACGTGGCCGCGATGCAAATGGACGGCAATGCACCACAGCCGGAGGTCGAGACGAAGGCGGATCTGATTGCGCGCGACACCGTCAACGGCACCCACGACGATCGCAACGTTTCCCCCTGAAGTACAGCCCCAACCGCATGGATGCTATTTCAAATATGTCATATTACTTATGTAAACGCTGTTTGAAAATCAATTAAAGTATAGACAACCAATTGCAGTTAAATTAAATTAATTAAAATTTCCGAAATTAGCAATTTTATCTTCAGAGTGTCGTAAAACATGATTTTGCAGGTGCATTCAGTATTTGGCTGCCTTCCTTTGCTTTCCTTTCCTTTTGTAGAGTAAAATTTTAAAATTTTACTTTATGAAAAAGGAAAATAATAAAATTATTAGAAATAAAATTAGGTAATTAATTAAACTGTTCTTATTCATTTAAATTTATTGCTTATAAATTTAAAGGGCATAAAATTCAACTATTTTTATTGAAACAATTTCATTTGTGCGTTTATATGTTGTGACTTCTGAATGCTTAAAAGAGTTAGTTAACACTAATTTCTTACTATTACTATTACTTTCTATTACTTTAATAAATCAAGTATATATAATATATATTAAATATAAATATATTATATATTTTTTCTGCATCTATTATATATTTGAACAGACATTCGATACAGCTTATCTCAACGGAATCGGTTCATAAGGTAGTTAGGCTTATGGCTATCTCAATATAATCTGCATGTTAGAATGAAACCTACGTAATTCATATCAGAATACCCAACGCATTTGCATTAAAATGCAATTAGGGTCGATTTAAGCACTTGAACTGACTAAATTACATGTAACCATAGGAGAGAGAGAAAAGCCCCATTGATAATAAACATGCGATGGCCTCGACATGGCTGCCAACTGCAGAAGGCTGTGCGAAAAGCAAAAGTTCTGATTTGAAATGGAATTCAAATTGCGCAGAGCCAGGGAAAAAGGCACAAGCCGAACTCTTTGTACACTGCCGCACTTTGCAAGCTGAAAGAAGGGCATAAGCGATTGGTGGTTTTAACAGATTGGGAGCATTTGGTAAAACAAGCATAAGCGAAAAAGAGTCTCACGTTGGACGAAATTATTCGTAAGCCTTCTGTTAGGGTATAGAGCGGTGTAAGAAATTTAATCAATGCTAAAACGTGGCCATAATTTCCAGTTGCCTTTCTAATCTGCTGATAATATTTGCGGTCATAAATTTTCGCATGCTTTCGTGCATAAATTCTTGTGCGGAAATCTCTGCTGTTATTTGCCTCGCAGTTCTGCCGTTACCCCAGTTGGCCATTTCTCTTTTTGATTTTTTTTTCGGGGCAATGAAAATATTGTTGGGTCCTGCAGCAGCTTTTCAAATATTCATTCATGCAAATTCATTAACGTATTTGTTGTTGTTGCTGCTGTAACGCCGTGGCGTTATGAATGCAAAGCCAGACGGGCAAAAAGAATACTGCGTACGTATACGTATTGTGCATTACGTATACGCCACCACAGCGGGCTATGTAAAGTGGTTTGGGCTTTTTTTTTTCTACAGACACCACTACCACAGACGATTGAGTTTTCTTCATGTTGTTTGCGCAGAGACAGAAAACGACTGAGAGCAGCGAAGTACTGGCGGGCGGGCAGAGAGAGAGAGAGAGAGACAGAGAGAGAGAGAGGGAAGAGAACATGCATGCAATTCCGTTGGTTGACCGCCATTTTCCACGTAAGCAACTCTTAAGCAGCGCGAAAAATTCTCGCACAGCGAACATAAATTTGCCACAAAAAGCAGCTGGCAGTGCGCCTCCTACTTCTGCGTCTGCCTGCGTTATTAAAAATACAACGAAGTAAATTAAAAAACTGCAGGCAGCAGGCAGCAGGCAGCAGGCAGCCAGGCAAAAAGTATGTGAAAAACGCCACAGAAGCAGTTGGAGAAACTTTCGTCTGGACCGACGCCGTCTTGGCTGCGGTTTCTCTGCTTCTCACGCTCTCTTTCTCTCTCTCTCTCTCTCTCTCTCTGCCTCTACACTTTTATTTGAGCTACACTCTGTTTCGGTTTCATTTTCGTCTTCGCTGGCATTCTTCCTCTCGGATTGTTTTGTTTCTCGTCGCTTTTGCCGCTTTTTTAATTTCTCAACAAGCCTTTTGACATCAAAATAAGCGTAATATTTAGTTGCACAGCGGCAAAATGATGTTTAGCAATGTGGAAGTAAGCATATTATTTCGCCACTCCTCGCTGCCTCTGTTAGCTGTTTTCTTTCCTCCTCGTGCACTTTTAATTATGCAAGTGAAAATGTAGACTCGGCCTGGAGCAAGAAAAGTGTTGCCGGAAATGAACTGTAGTTGAACCTATTCGCATGACAACCGTCAGATGTTGACTAATAAAGCTCTTCGTTCTCTGATTTCTTTTTCTTTTTGCCATTGCAGGTGAGTCGATTGAGCATTAACTGCCACATGCCACTGAGCACCGTCGAACGCAGCCATAAATAAGCTATGATCGAGCTATAATGCCGGAGCCGTTACTAGTTCGAATCGCTTGTAAATTTGCGTAAATTTACCCACGGCTTATTATCGCTTCATCGAGGACCTTTGCGGGTATGTAATATGAAGAGAGAGCAAAGGCCGCGATTGAGATAAATATCATGCATAAATATCATAAAAGAAAGTGCCATAAAAACGCGCAGATTATCTGCGCATGTTGTGGATCAGAGCGGGGCCAGGGGAGCCGGCAAAAGCAAAGAAACTTTCTGCGTTTGTGGATATCAGCGACAGTTTATCTAAGGGCATTTCGGAGCATTATGAAAAATGTGGCACGCTCTGAAAATATGTTCGCCGACAAAATGCAAAGCAATTTAGCCTAAAAAGCAGCAGCAGCAGCAGCAGCAGCAGCGGAGAGTCAGAGCGGGGCGTAGGCAAATTTCAAGTCAGCTGGCTCGATTGTTGGCTCGGTGGAATGCCTTTGTGGCGTGAAGGCTTTCAAATCAAATGAGTGGGCACAATGTGGTCTCTGGCCAACCGCGCTTCCACTCCATATGCGACAGAGTACGGGGCTGGGGAGGGTCTGTTGTATCTGCAGATTGTCATGTCGTGGCAAGACGCACGCCCGAACTAATTTATTACTTTAATTCGCGTTCGAAGTGCCTGCCGTTTGTCTCTTCCAGTTTTACAATTTCTGCTGAGTGCCAAGTTATAAATGATGCGTCATCCGGAGGACTCGAGCTGCCGCCTCTACCGCTCCAGCTCAAGCTCCGGCTACAGCTACAGCTGCTATATCATATTATGCGCGGGCATGGTGTCGTAAATCGCTTTCCGAACGCTGCATCTATTGGCATTTTGGGGGAGGCATTTGATTTTTATCAGGCTTTTGTGGCATCATCTAACCCAGTTTCCATGCTGTTGAACTAACCTTGTAAGCGAACACAAATTTATGTGTATGCCGGCTGAAGGCTCCTTTTCCTTTCCCCTTTCTGTGCGTCCTCCCTTCCAACTGTCCAACTTCTCCACCGTCTGCTGCGCTTGCTGTGATTTATTGCATACTTCTTGGCGGATTGCGCTGTTTTGTACAACAGTTTTTCGTTCCTTTTCTTTTTTCGTTTCTTTGCTGCCTTTTCGGCTTGTATTTTATTCTCATTCTCTGTGACTTGGCAAGCTGCATGGCTTAAAGAGATTGCCAGTTTGCATTGTGTCCGAGTGTGTGTGTGTGCGTGTGTGCGGCGCTTTGCTCTTGATTTACTGTTTGTTGTGATTTAAAACGTTGCGTAGGAGCCGGCCGCATAAAGTTGTCCCTTCATGGTCAGTGGCGTTAATATGGAGCAGCACGAAATGAAGCGCAAGACTTGCACAGTGCATGCGGTATTGGGGAGGCAGTTCAATAAATAATAGCAAGATTACAGGGTATTCTTGCGAGCCGAAACCAGCATATTCAAGAATGAATGTTATTTGCAGCGAATCCGACGATATTCGAAGCGGGCGACCGTAAGTGCTGCACTCGTGTCGTATGCGTAATATTCTTATAAACAAAATCTAATGCAAATATCACATGGCCTTGGCATAGCCCTGGCCTTGTGCACACAACGGCACACAGGCACACAAGACCAATAACCACTTAACACGTACACGACATCAGCGTCCTCTCGTGGCGGCAAAAGTGCAAACAGCGCAAACGTTGGCGCTCCAATAACAATCATACGCACCATTGTGCAGCTACCAAGCGAACGAAAAAGAAGTAAAGAGCAAAGCCGTACGAACGTGAGACTGAGCAACTGTGGAGAACGGCTGGGGGGACTGAAATCAAATTTCTCTGCTTCAACCTTCATTAAACGTTGTGTTGGCACCGGGGCAGCTGCTTATGCTGCACAAGCTGCTGCCTACCTGCCTGCCAGCGGCACTTGCTGCTTAACACTTTCCATCATTTAATCCTGCGGTTGCAGCAGGACCAGGGCGAAGCAGCTCATGCTCCGGTCAGGCAGACACACTGTGCGTTGGCGTTGGCTATAAAATTTGATAACATTAAATTTGTTAACAGCAATTTAACCATTAACGACAGGCAGAGCCAGGAGAGTGCAATAAATGACAAGCGACTGAAAGATTGAATGAATTATATCCAATGCAAAGAGTATAAACTCAATAGGTACTACGATCTGCATGATTTTTGATTGATCGATCACTTTTAATGGATACAAGCCGATGGTAGCCGATTTGATCCCATCAGTCAGCTGATCTTTTTATACTCCTTTTCTCTAGCTCGGGCCTATCCCAAATGTTGGTCTAATCTATATTAAATATTCTCACGTCTTCTGCTTGACAGCATATTTACTCTACTCGGGGACATAATTGCCTCCTAAGCGTTGCTTTGAGTGCAGAATTATCTTTATATTTATCTTTAAGGTCAAGTTCCTGACCCTGGCATTCAGATTCGCCTGCGCTCAGACGATCGACGGAAGCGAGTTCTTATCTCGAGCTAAGCTGCGCTGAGCGGGCAGCCCGACAATGGTGGAAGCGTTTTGTTTACAGTGCTGCGCAAGTGACTAGAATACATTATATTAGAAAATAGAAAATATATACATAATTTCAACGATTAGTGTAGATCGAATTGTGGAGCCGAGGAGGAGTGGTTTGTTGTGTGAAGCAGGCAGTAGCTTTGACCTGCACAGCAGTTACCAATATTCATATTTATGTGGATATGGATATATACATGTGTCATAACTTGAACTAGAAGCTTTCATGTATGTGTGCGTATGTATATGAATATTTCTTAACGTGTACGGGCTCATCCATTAACAGGGATTACACCCATCTGCTTCGACTTCCGCTCTCTCACATTTTCGCTTTCTTTTTCTGTGGCCCGGCCACGGCGTATGTGGAATTTTAATTCGATGCAGGCTCCAGAAGCATTCACACACACACACACACACACCGAGAGAAAGAGAGAGAGAGAAAATGAGAGAAAGAGAGAGATAGAAAGAGAGAGAGAGAGAGAGGAGCAGACACGCATATGCAGATGTTTGTCTGCTGCCTGTGCCCGGCTGCTGGCATCTTGTAAGCCATAATATCGATTGAGGATTATGATAATGATTGTGTGCTTAAGTTGTAATTGCAAAGCCCAAACAGAGAGGAGCGTCACGGAGCAGAGGTTAGACGCGACTGTGTGTGTGTGTGTGAGGTTTGTTGTCGCACAGGTTTATATGCATGAATAAGTCCTGAAGATTGATTAGGAATTTGTGTCGTGGTATTAGTGCGTTTGTTGTCGTGTTGTTGCTGTTGTCGCTCATAATTGCTCAATGTAGCGTTGTCGTTGTCACACACACACACACACACGCGGACACACAGATGAGTAGAGCGGAAAATCTGTCTTTTGGTTAATTCGACAGCAGCTCAATGCCTCTGTCTCTCTCTCTCTCTCTCTCTCTCTCTATCACGCTGCCCTGCTCCTTTCGCAGAGTTTTAATAATTTAGGCCTAATTGACTGTTGACTAAATACCAGTCAATAACTCATTGAGCTGCTCCGCAGTACGCTTACCTCTTTACGAGAGAGAGAGAGAGAGAGAATTGCATATATATCTCTGTCACTCTCTCCCCCTTTTTCCCACTGCCAATTAGAGTTGTCAGCACGCAAATAGTTGGAAGAATGCTGCGTATTGCCGCACATTTCTGCACAATTCTCAACATGGTTCCAGCATTTATGCAACTTTTCTTTCAGCTGGCACTTCAAAGGCTTTTAGCGCGACGCCGTGCCCTGCCCCGCAGCCCGCAGCCCTCAGCAACTGTTCTATTTGCCAGCTTGGCGCAAGGCACACCCGACTGTCGGGTCGGCTGTCAGCTTCTTTTGTCGGGTTCCGCGTGCGAAGAGCTAACCGCGGGGAATGCTGCTCGCAGTGGTAAAAAAAAAAAACCGGAAACTTTGTTGCTAAACAGTCAAACAAATAGATATGAATATACGTAGCTCTGCAGCTCCCTTTCTTTCGCTTTCCGCTGCATAACTGGCTGCTCCCTCTCTCCCTCTCCCCCTCTCCCACTGTCTTCCTCTCTTTCACTCGGTGTGTGTGTGTGTGTGTGTGATAGTTTTTGTGGCATTTTTGCCCGCAACTGTTTTTAGAACAAATTTTCTGCAGCTTCCCTCTACCCGCCGCCAGCTGCATTGTTTTTCATTAGGCATTAGAAATTGTTTTCCCCACGTTGGCGACTTAACGCGTCTCCTTTTGTTATGAAGCGCATTTTTGCTGCATTTTCATTTTTTTTTTTTCAGAGAGACAGAGAAAGAGATAGAGAGCGTGAGAGAGAGATTGAGAGAGTTATACGCGGCGCGAGCTAGAGGGAATTACGTTGAAAGCTCTCTGCATGCATGTCGGGCTAATGCACGCCCTGCGCTTGCCGAAGTTTTTCCTAACGCTCCCTCCGTCTGGCGCTGATGCCAGAAGCTCTTAGCCGTAATTAGATGCAGGATAAGGCATGTAAATTTTGTTAACAGCCCGTTGCGCTAATTTCTGCTGTCGAGGGCTGCCACATGTGCAGATCTGCTGGGAGATTAGAAATTATGGACTTATCTGCAAACACAATAATGTGGCAAAAAACTTAGCTTAAATCAAGTCAAGTCAAACATGTATTTCTTTCATTCTTTCACTCTCTCCGCTTCGCTCCCCTTTGGAGCTTTGAGTTATTTAAAAAAATAGCTACCTCTTTCCGGCACACAACGGCGCTTCTCTAAATGAAGCACGTGCCCGACACACGGCAAATTATATCGATTCCCAGCTGAGCAGAGCGAATAAGGGAACGTGGGTGTGTCTGAAATCCGAGTATCCATTTTGTATGCCATAGTGCACACTCTAAAGTCTAACGATGAGAGCAAACGAAAGAAATAATAACATAATCATTTTATTCATAAAAAAAGGTTTTTTGCTGCAGCTCCTGTGCAGCCTGATGTTCAGTTTTGTCAAATATATATACATTTATATTGCTTAACCTATATGCTAACTAAGACGGCAGTTGATGGGAAGGTAACCACATTTGACTTATTTGTAGTATAGCTGGCATTTCTGTAAGACTTCTACAAATTTTAAGCCAGGTTTACACGTGTTCTTTAATTTTTGCCAAATCAAATAACTTTAAATTTCGAATTTTGTATGAAACTTTCAACACTTTTCTTCGTTTTTTTTTACCTTACTATTCGTTTCGTAGCGCGAAAGAGTGCCAAGCTCTGACTGCGCCGAGAAAGTGTGCAAATATTATGATATTACAGGCCAAAGTGCTTTCTGATAGTCGTTCGCCTTCGGTCCTTTGCTGACTGCTGCTGCTGCTGCTGCCGCTGCTACACTGCACAAAATATCGATTGACCATTGATAAGTCTGGCCGATTTGTGCGTCTGCGGCACGTAATTCGCCAAAGCACTTGCTAATTTGGTCAATATGCCGTTGGCCTTCGGCTCGAGTGCAGGCACGTCTTTTAAGACTTTTAAGAACTTGACGCGCCAAATGGCCAGCAAGACGGGAGCAGCGACCCATTACTGGCCAAAAAGAACTAAAGCTCTGTGAGCTGAGAGAGCATATAGCGCTGAATGGTTGCTGCCTCTGAATACTAGATTTGAATTCCCATAGTCTTAGCAGATTTATAACTGATCAGCCTCAATATAGCCCGCTCGTCTGACGCAAGAGAGCGAAGCAGAGGGCAAAGCATGCGATGATTCTTGTCTGCACATTTTTCTCACGTACTTCTAATTAGCACATGGCATACACCACAGATGGAGACAGAGAGAGAAGTAGAAGCCATTGGGCATGCTGTTGCCAGTTGCAGTTGCAAGCAACTGCAGAGCAACTGCGGCACCCGCCAAATAATATCAACGTCATTTCGCAATTTTCGACATTAAACTGCAAGAGAACCCCATGTCGAGGGGGCAACAGACTGAGAGACGGAGAAAGAGAAAGGTGGGGTGCGACGAGGAGCCGACTGAGGCAGCTGCAGTGAATGAACCGTCGGCTATGACGCTGCTCGGGACGTGCTCCAGCGCGCTTCTTGCAGCTTTCAAGTTTGTTTAACCCGTGCGAGCGGCGACTGTTTGCCGACAACGGATCAAGTTTGCGCTGCACAAGCCCTCGCACGTGTCTGCCTCACTCGAGGCGCTCAGCGAAGTCAGCTAAGGAGAGGCAGGGGCCAGCTGGCTGCTGCGACTTTAAAGCGTCGCTTCCGGTCAGCTTAATTGCCTGCGAAATTGAGCCACCAAATACGAAAGGCTCGTCCGTTCGTTCAATCAGCTTATCACATTGATATCATTGAACATAAAACATGCATAAGTGGGCGAAAAAGCGGCTAAGTTTGTTCTTGGCCGGACAAATAATTGGCTTTTTGCACGAATCAATTATTTTGGCAGAAAATGCGAGCGGCCGGCTGATTTTGTTGTTGTTGCTGGTTCAGATGATGTGACACTTCCGGCAGCTAGCAAAAAATAAGTAAGTAAAGCTACAGCCGCGCCAAATCGACTGCTAGATACCCTGTATTATATATTTTTGCACGAATTTCAACTCTTAAACTGTCAGTGCTGCATGTCAGTATTATTCTTGGCTATCGTTAACACAAAAATACCAATTATATTTTTTTCTAGTAGTTGAGAGATTTTCTAGTAGTTTGATATTAGCTGGATTTACGTACACTATGCTGAGAGCAAGCGCAATGCGGGGTCTCTTGCTTTTGAAATAGCATATGTCTTAGTCCGAGTTTGCTAGGCAAATAATGCTGATTATTTATATATGTGTATATTTGTATATGGCTTGCCACGCCTCTTGCTGCCTGCTACACACATTTGCACATAGCTAATATACAATTTTCCCATTTTTTATGGGTAAATGACATACAAAAATGTATTTGATTTTTATTTTCTTATAAAAACAATTGGAACCTCACGAGCGCTGGATGCTATAAAGAGATTCACAACAACAACACCTGCTCTCTGTGGCGCCCCTGACATTACACAGTCTTGTGAATCGTAGGCTTATCGCAATGTGCTTGGGGCTCAATTTATTAAGTCGACTGCGAATATATAGTAATTTTATTTTCATAATGCAAAAATATGTATTTTTATTTTTTAAATCGAATGCGAATTCATAGTTATTTTATTTATAAAATGATAATAAATTAATAATAATAATAATAATAATAATAATAATAATAATAATAATAAAAATAATAATAATAATAATAATAATAATAATAATAATAATAATAATAATAATAATAATAATAATTATTATTATTATTATTATAATAATTGTATATATTATTTGAACAAAAGCAAAATACAAATTTCAGAAAATAAAAAAAAAGAAAAGCGATAAATAAAAATAATTTTAGCTTTTGTAGAGTTTTTTCTGAAGAAACTCAAATTGTTTCATAATTAATTTCTACATTTTTGTTCAGTTCTCAGCATTACAAAACTATGCAAATCTCACAGAAGACTGAACCATTTCCGTCTGGCCGAGCTGCTGCTGCAGTTTTCCACACCATCAATTCCGAATCAATCAACGTCATTTCCTTATAAATCATGCACATAAATAAAGGTGTACGAAAACTTTTGTTAGCAGACGCTTACCCACACCCACACACACACCCACACCCATACACACACATGCATCAACAGCAGCTGCTGCATTATATATTATTAATAATAACGTGTCGCTCTCTGAGTGTGTGTGCAGCACGTTTCCGTTTTAAAAGCAGCAAAACTTTGTCTTCCAAGATTTTCGCCGACTTTTTTATAGTTGCGTGTGTGTGTATGCTGTGTATGTGTGTGCGTGACGCATTTTCAATTAGTTTCAATGGCACTCAACACGTGGCGTCGCCCCCGCCGGCGCATGTATCAACGTCACGGCTAGAGCTCCGACCCCACTCCGGCCCCGCTCCTGCCTAGGTCCCGCCCAGCTGCCGCCCAGCTCCGACTGATAGTCGGCAAATAGATTGGCAATAAATGCAGCATTAAATCGCTTCCATTGGCGGCAATAACCTGTAAGGAGCACAGCCCCGGGGCGGCACAGGGCGGGGCCGAGCAGGTGCTGCGGCGGCTGCTCGTGTCATTTCGTGCAAAACTTTTGCATGAATAATGGGCACGAGGAGAAACGAGATGGGGTGGGACTTATGGCGAGAGGCAGGCAGAGAGTGGAAGATAGAGAGAGAAAGAGAGAGAGAGGGACTAGGGCAATGCGCGCATGAAGCTGCTCATTTGTTATGCGCTTTACGGCTAGAGCGTTTCCTGTTGTTGTTGTTGTTGCACACTCCAACACGCACACATGCAAACCTAAACACACACATATGCATACACGTATGAATGTGCTTACTGCTCTCTTTACGCTCAGCTTCTTGCACACGCTTTCTCTCTCTCTGTTTGCGCTTGATCTTCCGTCGCGCAGAATTTCCTTCTCGTTTTCGTTTTTGAGTTTCTTCTTCGCTGTAGCTTAGTGTGATTGCACTGCTGCTCAGCTCCGTCTTCTTCTCTTTCTTTCGCTCTGTTCGCACTTATGTTTCTTGTTATCTTTATAATTTTTATACGCTGTTGCTTTCTTCTTTTCCACTAGCTTTTGCTGCTATTCCCTCTATGTTTCTTATACGCTCTCTCTCCATTTTGCTCTCTCTTTCTCTATCTATCTTTAATCCTCTTGTCGTTTGCCCTTATCTTTCAACGCTCCTTGAAACAAATTTTTGAATTTTTTTTTATTTTATTTTATTTATTTTTGTTTAGTTTTCTGTTTGTCAGCAGGCAGTAGACTTCCTCCACTGTCTTTCTTTTCCCCTCCTTCTTAAATTTGAGCTCTAGATATTTTTTTGGCAACCTTGCTGCATGTCTTTCGCTCTTTTCTCACATTTTCTCTTTTTCTCCCATTCTGTTAAATGTATTCCATTTGATTCGACATTTACCAACACTAGTTTTTATATGATAAAAAGATAGAGAGGGAGAAAGACAGAAAAACGCGCGCTTGCTGTTTGCTCGAAATTCTTTCTGCATTTTTATTGTGCGCTTTTTCCAGCATTTTTTGTAATATTCAAAATGTGCTTTTAATTAAATTTCACTATGCACACATGGCACGCTATAGATAGAGAGAGAGAGAGAGAGAGAGAGGGAGACAGGGAAAGAGAGAGAGAGAGAGAACGAGCGGGAGGGAATGAGAAATACACTGTTTGTTTAAAGACAGTTCAAAGCGCAGAAAAGCTGCGCAAATTGCCTTTGTTGTGCATTATTTTTTATAAACAAACGAAGAGGCAGAGACAAAAAGAAAGAGAAAGAGAGAGAGAGAGAGAGAAAGAGCTGGCGAGAGAGGTATATGTGTTTGTTCGGCCTATGCAAATTCATTTACTCTGTGCAGGCAGCTCGCAAAAAAGTGCTTTGCACTTGGTTAACAGTTTGGCCTGAAAGCAGTTTAATGCCAATTAATTTTGTTGCAGGCGTGAATATGTTTTCATGAAAAATAAAAACTCTACAGCTGCAGTAGTAATATGTGCGAAGTGTCGATGGGAAAGAATGCAAAGTAAACATAAATATGAATTATGATATATCAAATTTGCAGATCCACAAGCCTGCTAAGCCAGAGGTCATGTTGTCCCTGAGCCTCATTGCCAAAGTAATAAACGGGTTTGTGAGTGAAAGTCGTTTCTGGACAGATCAAGTTGACACATCAAGTTTGCTTTCGTATAAGACAAGTTCACAGATTTGTGAAAAATATTTTATATTATATTCTATTATATATATTAATAGAATATTCCAAGACAGTCTTTACTGAAATGCAGCAAGCCTTCGATAAGGTGTGGAATGACGACCTATTTTGTCAAATTAATACCTGCTCCCAGTTTTTATCTGGAAAGAAGAGGGCTTAAGGTCCAAGTTAGGGTTACGTTCTCGAACAATTATATAATGAGAGCAGGAGTTCTATAAGGCAGTGTGCTTGCACCGTTTTTCTAGTCTTTATATACTGCTGTCAACATATGCTCCCTCCAAAACACTATGCAGCTGGCATCGCAGTCATCTACAGTTCCAAATGTCGGAGAGAAGCAGCTAATGGACTACAGGTTGAATGGAAAAGTCTTCAAAAAACTATGAATGAATACCCCTGAAAGTTAAAAAGGCCACAGTTAAAAAGTGCAACTTCAGAAGACAGCAACTGCGTTGGCCCATAAACAGTAATTAAATATTAATTTTTAGTATTGATGTTTTTAATTATCAATCCCTGTGAAAAAAAAAATAAATAGAATTTAAATGTTTAGTATTACTATTGCTGTAGGCCAAGTGTATCAACTGCGAACAGACACACATTGCGATGCTCTTTAATAAAATATGAGAGCAGGAAAAGTGGCACAGTGTCGTGTGGGAAAACAAACCCAAAACACAGCACGCACTGACCTACAGTAGCAGGGGTGGTCAGAGGGCAAAAAGTATGCAATAAAATAATGAAAATCTAAGCAAAACTTTTTGCAATTAAGCGACATTTTTATGGCTGCCTCAATGCGTCGAGCATCAGAGTGAAAGAGAGAAAAGAAGAGATAAGAATGAGAAAACGGCAGCGGCTAAAGGTCGTTGATGGCGTTACAAATTTTTATTACATTTTCTTGGCAAAAGGCAGCCGAACCGAAAAGTTTCCTGCTGCTCTGATACCGTGCAGTTGCTGCTCGTCAGGGTATGCTGCGTTGCAGCAAATGGCTGTAGTCTGAAGCAGTTGCACTCACTGGGTATAACGCTGTCGAGCAGAGTCTCTCGATTTTGATATTACGATTGCTGTTGTTGTTGTTGTTGCTGCCCTCATTTCGTCACGCCAACTAGTTGAGCCTTTTGACGGCGTGCAAATCTGTCCAGAACATCCTTTTTTTTTTGGGCCAGCCTGTGCACAGGGCATTTAATTTGCGCTAAGTGCCCATTAAACGCCAAGCAGACAGGAGATACAAGCCCCCGCCTGCAATTCTCCGCTCTCTGTCTCTCTGCTCCGTATTCTCCTTGTTGTAGCCCCTGCTTCAACACCAGCTTTGAATGCAGCTGCCTGCCTTATTAATTAAATTACTTTGCGAAATGCTGTTCTATTGCCTCTTACATTTGTACTCGCTGCCGAGCTCGGGTTCAGGGTTCAGGGTTCAGGGCTCAGGGTTCAGGGTTTTCAGGGTCATCGAAGGCGAGTAAACTTCGCGAGAGAAGTTTAAAAAGAATTTCAATATCGAGGGGCCAAAGATAATTTCTTTTCAATTGCCGAAGCGCAAAGAAAAGCCAAAACGCAATGAACGGGAATGGAAAAACCTTAATGACCAGTGGAATTTTTCGCAGGGAATTTTTGCTTTTATTCACGAAAATGGAAACTAAGAAATTGCGTTTCAAATGTACAGCAATTTCGTTAGTTGTTTTTGCGAATTTGTAGCCAAAGCTACAGAGCTAAAAATCAATGCCTAAAAAAAAAACAGCCAGTTGTTCGTTGGGTAGACGTAGGGCAAGCGGAAAGGTCCCTCAACGGGAAGGTACATAAATATAATTTGGTCGATGTCGTTGGGGTAGGAGCTGGACACACAGGACACGAGGCAACACACACAGAAACTGCGCTTTCACTTCCGCTTCCGGTGTTTAGCCACACTTTGGCGAACGGCGCACTGAAGTTTGCTGCGTTCCTTTGCCCAGTGTGCGTATGTGTGTGTGTGTGTGTGTGTGTGTCTGCCAGTGGTCTAAGCGATTATCAGCTGAATGAACGCACATAAACAACAATAACAACAACAACAGCAGTAGCAGCAGCAGCAACAACAACAACAAAGTGAGTAAAAGGCTTACAAAATGCAGGCCGAGCCCCAAAACAAAGGGCATAAAAACGTCTGAAATAACTTCCGTTCGGCGTGGCACGCACACACTCACACCCCAAGCAGACACATACTACTACTACTACTACTACTACTGCTACTACTACAAATTCTCTCACACACACACGGAAAACAGCAGAGGCCATTAGGCTGGCGCCTTATCAGATGCAGCAAGTGCAACAGCCTGCAACTTTGCAGCACGCGCGGAGTCCGCGTATGTTGCACACATTTGGCACTGCTTAAAGCCAACTCTGCGGCAATAAATTGTGAGCAGGGTGCGGAGCAATATACGCTGGATTACATCGCTTAACTGGGCTTTAAAGCAGCTCTTGCATAACGCATACGCCCTGTTGTGCCTCCTCTTTTTATTTGCCCCTATTTCACGCACTTTCCTCTCTGTCGCCCATCACTAATTATACAAATTGTCACTCATTTGGGGGTGGCATTTCACGGGCTCCTTTTTAATTTTCATAAATGCTTCGGTCTAAAAAAAACGACGCTAATTGAATGTCGGGCGGGCGAACAATGCCAAAAAGGCTGATGGTAGTAGCAGAAAGGGGAATTAATAAACACATCACGCACACACGCAAACGGGGGCAAATTACAAGGGTAAAGCAGAAGAAGAGCAGTGTGTAACAAAGGCCACCAAAGGTCGAAACTAAACGACGTAATTCATGGAGCTTCACGTGAAAATAAATACCAAGCAGTACAGGCCTTGCCACTGCCACTGGGTACGGCCCCGAAAACTCCGATATGGGCGGAGCTGGCGCACGCCCACCGAGTCTAGGCAAAGCCATGAATATTATTTATTGATGCACTGCCCAAGGACAAAAAATTTGTCAAGCTGGCGGGTTGATGAAGCCATCGCTTTATTGCCCATAAATAATTCTCCCGGATTCGGGCCAACTAATAATATCGTACTATCGAATATAAAACATCAACAGCAATTGTTAGCGAGTCGCAGTGTTAGTCTTAGTACTTTTCTCAATATTTCTTTATAAAATATGTAAAGAAAGAGAGAGAAAGTTAGACTTGATTCCATTTATCGCTCAGCAAAATAATATTTTCTTGTCCTTTTTTCAAATTAGCAAATTATCAATTTCCTTTGTTATTAATTAATTGCGAATTTTCCTGCTGAACGCGAACTTTTAACAATTGTTTTTCATTCAAATAGGCATTGCCTTCTTGATATTGCCTGCACTGTTCCTAGAAGTGAGAGCTAGCTGTGTTTACTGGTGTGCACTGAGATACGCGATTCGGCATTAATAGCAAATAGCAATATTGAAATTAAAATTAAATTTTGAAGTATGAGCAGAAGCTCACTGCAGGATATTTCACAGTCGAGTTGTCTGTTTTTTCTCTATTTATTCTAATTAACTGCTCGTCAGAGTCACGCACGATCCCGCATTCCAGGCGATACCTGTGTCCGCCCTAAAAAAGTTTATCTATTTACATCATTTTGTGAAATTAGCAGCAGCAGCAGTAGCAGAATGAGAATGGGGAAATACGAAATCTCATTTCATTCTCCAGTCGCACGTAGCAGGCCCCGAAAAGTAGGCAACACAAATCAAAGAAATGTCAGAAACACTGCCCTGCCAACAGAATGAGACAGACTGAGTGCGAGGGGGAGGTAGACAGCGGCAAGTACTTGCTGTCCCACTCCGACACGCACGCTCGCTAAGCAAATTCATGAGCTGCATACGAAATGATGTTGATGCCTGAAAGTGTGCCACGAAATTAAAATGCCACAACATGAAATGCTGGTCAAGAGTCGCAGACACCAACACACTCACACACACACACACACATGCGCAGCCACTTGAAATAAATTACGTTACATTTCCTTCTCGCTTGCCATGCTGTAGGTGACTAGCGCAAAGTCCTCGACACTAGGCCAAACATTGCTCCCTTCTCCTTTCTCCCCTCTACGGTCTTCTTTTTCTTTTTTCCACGCGGCGCACTGCACAATATGCACATGCATAATTCACTTAATTATGTGCCACACATACACGCACACTTGGGAGACCGCTAACGGTTTAAAATGCCGCCACCTCTACCTCCTACCTCCTACCTCCTACCTCCTACCTCCTACCTCCTACCTCCTACCTCCTACCTCCTACCTCCTACCTCCTACCTCCTACCTCCTACCTCCTACCTCCTACCTCCTACCTCCTACCTCTTACCTCCTACCTCCTACCTCCTACCTCCTACCTCCTACCTCCTACCTCCTACCTCCTACCTCCTACCTCCTACCTCCTACCTCCTACCTCCTACCTCCTACCTCCTACCTCCTACCTCCTACCTCCTACCTCCTACCTCCTACCTCCTACCTCCTACCTCCTACCTCCTACCTCCTACCTTTTCCCTTTTACCTCAGGCCTCTTGCTTCCCACCACCCACCTCCAACCTACTCCCTGCAACCACCTACATTTCTGCATTTCAAATTAAATTGAAGAGCGCAAGCTGCTGAAACGAAAAAATCTAATTTTAATTTCAAAGCGCCGCTCATTTAGCCATATTTAATGATGTTCAACTAAAAACCAAGCGCCATGAAGTGCGTGCAACCTAGCAGATGGCTTACCAACGCCCCTCCCCTCCCCTCGCCCACTAAGTTACCCGAGCAAGTTCAACGCTTGAGGTAAATTTTGCACGAATCTTGCACTTCTCTTCTTTTTTTTTTTGGTATGAAAAGCACGTACAAGGAATACCGCAAAGCGCCGCTGGGTAAAGCAAGTAGGGGAGTGTAGAAAGCAGGCAGATTAGGGGAAGTGATAGGGGAATGGCCAGAGAGACTTTCAAGACGCAAGCCGCAATGGGCAAAGATTTTCGATATAAACTAGCAAAGCGCACAGACTGCACTGCAGTTGGCCCAGGAGAGGGAGAAAGAGTGGAGAATTGCGCAAGGCCTGGCACTTGTCGTAAGGTCAGGTCATTGCTTTTAGCGCGGTGATTATTTTTGCAGTCGAAAAAGAAAAGCCGTGTGAAACAGCAAGAGGAAAACACGAATGAAATGAAAGCACACTAATGGATTTACAGTAAAAAACTCAATTGAAGGTGCCCGAAATTGTGGGTCATTCAAGTGGCAAATCATATTAAGCGACTTGACCTGCCCGATTTGGTAAGAGAATATATGTATAAAGTTTGAAATTCGCTTTTTGAATTTGCTATATTATTATTTATATTTATTTATTTTTTGCCGGAATTATTAGCTTCACGTCCAATATACCCAGCCGCTGAACATATGAGAGGGGAGTATGGTACATAGGCACCTTAATTTTTTGATTACTAGATAAGAAGATAGGTCGCATCCCTCGTTTCACTTTCCTGACGCCAGCCTAAAAGCATACTACGTGCCAGCGCTGCAGCTATGGGGATTACGTAATCGAAATTGCAGCCCGCCTGTTGCCCTAAAGTCGAAAGAGCAACAAGACAATTAACTCAAAATGCCGGCATAAATAGTGTTTTGTTCCATAACTTTCAGCTGTGTGTGAGAGCTTATTTGGCTATGAGTGCATGTGTGTGTGTGTGTGATGAATAAAGTCAAACTTTGGCTAAACAATTTTCGCAATAAACCAAAGCAGAGTGCAAACAAATTTCGCTGTCTAGACAGGCAACAATTCAAATGATGATGAGCATGAGTAAAATGAGGGGCTAAAGATGAGGCTGATATGGTTGTTGTTGTTGTTAAGAAAAAAATACTGAAAAATGCGAAAACTGAAACTGAACAGCATTGTGTTTAGTTGAACTATAAAGTGAACTATGCAGTGTTCGTCCACGAGCAAAGTTCTTCAGTTTTTATTGGCATTTTCATATCGAAAGCCTGCCACGCGTTAAACACTGAAAATTTAAATCGGAAAATCAAATTGCCACCTTACACTGCAAACAATTTGGTGTGCTTTAAGTGCGAGCAGCGATTTCGGCGGCTCGAGCTTGTTATCGATTTTCCCTCATAACTGCCACATGCCACGCCCACACACTTGATTTATGCACAACTTTTGCTGGCAATCGAAAACGAGAACGGAAAACCACAAAATCTATAAAAATTCATTTCGAGTTGAGTTCGACGAAAAGTTGAAGCGGTTTGACCCCAAATCGTTTATTTGAACTTGTTGTTTATTTATTTACTTAACTTTTAATTTCGGACGCAGGGAAATTGGAAAATTCACTTTGTGTGCGTGACGCTACAAAAGTTTTTCGGTATTGTGTAAACAAACTGGAAAGGCTAACTGCATGCCTGTATGTATAGGCCATATTGAAAGCAATTAAAATACTGCTTATAGCGTTTAACTGGAGTGGAGTTAGGCGAAGTACTAAGTCTGCCGATATTCTTTATTGTTTACATATCATATACAAATTGGGAATATACATATCCATCCATCTAAGGTGCGGAAAACTTACAGACTATTGCACAGGAACCTTGTTATCACACATCTCCTTGAGCTCCACTTATAACTCGACTCGATTTGCCGGGCACAAGCATTAATCAAGTCGTGCAGTAGACAAATGATTGATGGCCTGGCCGATGCGACAACGCGGCGAGCAATTAACGAGTTAAATATGCCGCTTACACGCCAATTCCATTGCTATAAGCTGAGGTCCCCCCCCTATCGCTAGATGGCGCTGCAGCCGACTCTGTACAGACTATGCTAATTATGCTGGAGCGCACAGCGCTCATTCACACTGTCTCGAGTACAATGTCTCGCTGTAAGCCGTTTGTATTGACCCCGCCCACCGTCCCCCGCTCCATGACGCACAATGTTGCGTGCTGAGGGGCCATAAATTATCAACAAGCGTCTTCATTAGTTCTCAAGCGACTGGCAATAGAGCTTGCTGCTCGGCCTCGGCTTCGGTCTCCTTCGGGGCGTTTAAAAAGTTAAATGCCACAGAATGTAGCAAGTTGATGGCGCTTGATGGCTTAGCCATGCCATCGCCTTCAGGTGAGGGCGAAGTCTTCGCCATCCCTTCTCAGTTGCGTGTGCTCTGTCGAGGCAGGCCGAGCAACAGTTCGAGCCTGCCTCTAGCTCTTCGCGCTGAGTGTGCCGCATAATTTTTGATAATTCAATTAAGATAGCTTTATGTTGCCACTCTCTGCCCACTCTCAATATCTGGTGCGAACATTTCTTTCAATTGTTCGGCGTTAGCAAAGTGTGAGACATCAAATTTCATGTTCGTCTACTTCAATCAGTTATAGCCTCTAGCTATTTGGCTATATCTAGAGTTACTCTGATGTTGGGCTTGTTCGGCGATGCGTCGCTAATTGAATTAGGCTAATTAAATTATATGATTTTGATCGCTTGAGCTCAGGGTCGGGTCGAACAGTTTCGAGTCGAATGCAAATGCCGCAACCGGACTCTAATTACGAATGCGCCCATAAAAGCCGCAAAGGGTCCCACTCCACGGCCCAACCACGACGAATAGTTTTTCCAGCCTTTAAGCATTTTCGTTACAGATTTTTGTGGCTCGTTCGCATATTTACCGCAAATCACACACACAAGCACACACACATACACACACACACACATACGCATATCGAATTGCGGCTGTTGGCCTAAGCCGGTGTAAGCCTTTCGCTGGGAAGCCCAAGCTAATAAAGTGTTAATTAAGCGCTCCAAAGTGGCCCCCAGACGCTTTTAACTAATGCGACGTCGAGCCTCTCTCGGTGCTTCTCACATGGCTTTCAGGTGAATCTAAATATTTGCTGCATACTTTGCGGTACGACTGAACTCACCTGTGCGCAGGCAGGCGAACTTTTCGCTCAGCTCCAAAGTTTTGTCGAGCCCCAAAAACAAGCTGCCTTCCCGTACTTCCCGCACCACTATACCCGCAGCAGGGCTAACAGAAACTGCCCCCGGGGCGGTAATTAATGGTAGGGAAACTATTTGATTTCCTTGCTCTCCTTTTTTACAGCTCGAGTTCGCTCCACTTCTGCCCTGCTCGCTCTTGTTGCTGCTGTTGTTGTTGTTTCTGACTAATGGCATGTTAGATGAGGAAATGTGTTAATGCAGACATTTGCATACTTTCCGAGCTGTTGGTGCGGTGCTGTGTGGAGCGGGAGTGGCCTGTGTGTTGTGAAAAATTGAAAAATAGCTGCAGGGCAGGGTCACCGGACGCAGGTCAAAGCCAGGCTCAAAGCTTAATTACGATGTGAACCGGAAAAACATAAAACCAGAAAGAAACCCTCAGCCTGCAGCAGATCCGTCCAATTGGGCATACAAAAAAAACATGTACATAGTTATACAGTTTAAATATTAGGCATATGCAAGGGCAATTCGTCACAAAATTAATTTATATACAAATATTTTTTTAAATATAAAGTTTAAATATAAACACTTGCAGCCTGTTGAAAATGTTTTCCATCACTTGTCATAGATTAAAAATTAATCAAGATTGTATATCAGATTTATTTTTAATAAATCTTTACTTTACGTTTGAAATATTATTTATTTTTTTTTATTATTATTATTATTATTTATTATTTTTTAAATATTATAAATTATTTATTTATTGCATTTTTAGTTCAAGGGAATAAAAATTGTTGACAAATTTTTTCTGTGATTATTGAAATTATAAGTATCAAAGTAATTAATTAATTAATTTATTAATCATTATTACATAAAGGTATGTATATATTTATATATGCAGATAATACAAGTAGTTGCGACTTTACTATATTTTATAGCCAATTTGAGACAAAGTGTGTTAATCCATTTTCTAATAAAATAAAAAAGGTTTTATCATATTCATAAAAATAATAATGTGAACAACTTTGACTTAGAGATAGACGAAGATGAGGAACAGGTCAACATTATTTCCAGGAGAGTCCCTAAAATGTAACTGAACTGATCTTACGGTAGAGGAGGAGCTATTGAAAACACGTCTGCACTGCACTACACTTGAAAGTCAACTGAAGAAAGTGCTTGACCTACGGCTCTATTTGAAGTCTTTCACACGTGAGCACAACTGCCGAAGCAGTGTGAGCGCAGCTCAGCAGCCCCAGTGGTGCTTTTCTGTATCGTGAGCATATCACACCGAGCTGTGCTCCTTCTTTCAATCGCGTGAGCATTTGAACATACCTTTTTCTTCATCTTTCAATCGCGAGAGCAGTAAAACAAATTGATGAGAACAAACGTGCGAGCTGCTCCCCCAGCTGCAGTTGTGTTTTTCTTTCTATCGTGAGCGCATCTGCCGAAAATGTGCAAGCGCTGCGTCGAAGCTGTCTTCTTCTTTCAATCCTGAGAGCGGTAAAACGAAATTTCACTCATGAGAACATGAGTGAATTCCTGTTCTACCGCTCTCGCGATTGAAAAAAGAAGAACAGCTCGGTGTGCAATGCTCACTGAATCTGTTGTGCTCACGAGTGAAAGAGAACGAACCTCTCGAAAGAACGAAAACAGCTGTGGTTATGCGCTCACAGAGCTTCGGAAGATGCGCTCACAGAGCTTCGGAAGATGCGCTCACGATCGAAAGACCTTAAATAGAGCTGTCAGCAAGCATTTTCTTTAGTTGACTTTTAAGTGTTGTGCAGTGCAGTCGTGTTGCAAATAGCTTCTCCTCTACCTTTGTTAGGACTCTGCTGATGTTGAACCGTTCTTCATCTTCGTTGATCTTGTTGCAATAGGTTGAAAGCATTCTTGGTTAAAATTATTATTTTTATTAATAAAACCTTTTTTTATTTTATTAGAAAATGAAGTAAAACACTTTGTTCAAATTGGCTAAATGACATAGCAAAGTCGCACGTGCTGGTATTATCTGCATATTTAAATATATACATAGCTATATGCAAGGATGATTAATTAAACCTTAGTGTCATTATAAATTATTATTATAACACTATAAATAGCATAGAAAATATTTTTCAACAAGTTTTATCCCCCTAAGACTAGAATTTAAAGTTTAAAAAATGGAAAAGTGGTTTGTCTCTGGCTGATATACGATCTCGAATAATCTGTAATCTGTATCAAGTGAAGAAGAACATTTTAAACAGGCTGCAAGTGTTTATATTTAAACTATAAAGTTTTAAGTTCCTCGTGCAAGATGTAGGATGAGCGCAGTCCCTGAATGATTATACTTAGTGTAAACTGTGAATAGTTTTTTACCCAGAAGTCTAATTGGTCAGTTATTAATTTTCGCTGACACACACATATATATGTAAACTTATAGGAATGGGGAGTAGAGCGCAAGAGCCGCAAGTGATATCAAGCTAATTAGTAGACAAACGGGAGTTCGCTCCTTTCCCGCCCTGCCAGCACTCTAAGCCAAGCAATCTCGTCAGCTTTATGGACGTCCCACTATTCGTTGGGAGCTCGCTTATCACACACACACATCGCACCCACACACACACACACACATGTGTCGGGGAACACAAAAGTGCTTTTAAGTGCGCCGCACAACAATTTCGAGTTTAATTAACAGTAATTTGTTTGCGCTGCTCCAAGTATGCACGGGTAATCTGTGTGCAGGGCCAGTGCTATCTGGACAGGGCGATCATTACGACACACACACACACACACACATACAACTAGGATTCTATTTGCTTGTTTTATGACGAACTTAACGATGATATTTATATGTCTATAAAAAGTCGCTATAATAACGTTTAAAGCCAAGCGACGAGCTGCTCTGGAGGACGTCATTAAAAAAAGGTGAAGAAAACGCAGAAAAAAGGTGCAAATATATATGTACTTATATCGTTTATATATGTTTGCATATATATAAATATATATATATACACATATGAGTTGGGGAAAATGGCCGACGTGTGTAAACAAGCTGGCAGGCGAAACTATAGAAAGTCGCGTCGAGTGGCAGCGGCAGCAGCAGCAGGAAGTTTCCAGTCAACACTCGAGCACATGCAAGCCGCAACGCGACTCGACAGGACTCGACAGGACTCGACGCGACTCGACAGGACATTGACTTTGCAGCGGGGTGCCCGCAAGTTTAGGCCTGCGTTTGAATAATGACGGCAAAGGCAAAACTTTTCGCAGTGCAATTCACAGAATTCAGAATGCAAGCCGACGAAGTTCAAGGACATAAATAGAAACATACTACATCAAACGCATAGAGTATGACTTAAAGCCGTGTCTGTCCGTGACGCAGCGCAAGCGGGGCGTGACTCACTGGGCGTATACGTCATGCCTGGCCTGCCCGTTGCTTAGCTTCGCCGCGAGCCTGGAACACATCATCATTAACGTCCTCATCGTCGCCAGCATTGTGCGTGTCCCTACGGCAGAGAATAGGAGGGCAGGGCTTGGAACACTCGAAAATAATAAGCATGAAATTGAGTTTGTAAACAAATGCGAAACGTAGCCAGAACTGTGCTGTGAAAGTGCTCTCCCAACTGGGTAAAGTTAGTAGAGACATGGCAAGGCGGGCTGTATAGACTTCTTGTTTTTCTTAAG
Organism: Zaprionus bogoriensis; assembly: GCA_035046045.1. Taxonomy (NCBI): domain Eukaryota; kingdom Metazoa; phylum Arthropoda; class Insecta; order Diptera; family Drosophilidae; genus Zaprionus; species Zaprionus bogoriensis. The sequence goes on along the minus strand of JAWNOI010000191.1, from coordinate 1,005,709 downwards.
TAAATAAAAGTAAATAAAAGCATATATATATATATATCAGTTATTATATACCAAATAATACTAATTATTTATTGGATCTGAGGTCTATTTGATATTGCTGGAGAATTACACAGATTCAGTAAATATAATACAATTGCACATTATTGCTCTAAACATTAATGTATTTATGATGCAATACATTATCATAATATTGCTCTATACAATAATATATATTAAATTTTATTATAAAAGCAGAATTTGATTTTTTTGTACTGAAAATAACATGTTAAATAAAATATAAAATGTTAAGTTAAACAGTTGGTAGTGACAATGTCTACTTTGTCTTCAATTGATCTGTGGGAAATTGAAGAATAATTATTATACTTTAATGGAATATGATATCTGCATAATACATTCGCTTGCTTATATTTTATAACATGAGCCTGTAAGATAAATATTATATATAGTAAGTAGAGATTCTCTAATTGATCTGTTGGAAATTAAAAAATAATTATTTTACGCTTATGTGGAAAATAAATAAGGTGAATTGAGAGGAGACTATCTGTAGAATCTGTGGAATTAATTTAAAAATGATTATTATAGCGTATAGCGTATGGCATATCATATCTGGAATATAAATCCTCATGCATGTATTTTATACCTGAAAGGAAAAGTCAGTAGACTTTCTGTAGAATTAATTCAAAATAATTATTACTTTTGGGGCATATCCCAATCCAAATCCCCGTACATATACTGCAATCTGATCTACACTCGCAATTGAATTTTGATATATATTTAAATATAAATTAATGCAAATATAACTGACAAATACCACCCAATCAAGAGATAATAATAATAATAATAAGCAGTGAAGTAATCCTCGGGCGAGCTGCCTCCATTGTAGGGAATTGCTGTACTCCATCGGGCAATGCCCGTCCTCGTGTACGTGACCCAGGCCGGAGTTGGCTCCGAAACAGCAACAACTGGTTGAAGTTCTAGTTGTAGTAGCTGCAGCTGTGGCTGTCGTTCTAGCCAGCGACTTGTTAATTGAGTCGAAAGTTTGTGGCTTCAAGTTGATGCCGAGCTGCGAGCTGTTGGCCTCGCTCCCTACGTGATGGCCGGCATCGCCTATTGCCCTAATTGGACATGTGAGAAGGTGGTGGAGAAGTCACCGCTCTCGTTCCTGGGGAATAGATGGCTCATTAATAAAATCATAAGAGTGTGCGACACCTTCTGCTTATTACGGGCTTAATAAATATTAGCGCAAGACATGTAATTACGACGGGCTACATAAAAATTATAATAAACATTGTGTAACATTGCATAATTGACAGTTTCGAGTGCTACTTGGCCCGCCCGCAGGTGTGTGCGGGTGTACTGGGTGTAGCTGTGTGCGAGAACCTGTTCCTGTTGCCGCAAGTTGTGTTTATTTTTATGCACGTCCCGCTTGGCCTCGCCCTGTCCCGACATTATCCCTTCGGTGGCGGCAACTGGCAACTTGCCACATCGCTGGCGTCATCATCCTTAACGCCTTCGTCGTCCTTGTTCGTCGTCGCTTTTAATGTCTGTTGATTTCTTTTTACTGATTTTTAATGCGCACCCAGGCAACGTGCCACAGTGGGGCACAAAGACTAAAATGTTGATTACATTGCAATGCATATTGCAATATATTGTAAAAAATTTTTTGTATATGCATAAAATATTTAATTTTATTTTAATAAAGCAGTAGAATTTTTATTTTTTATTATTATTATGTAGTATATTTGCAAATTTCGAAATGATATGTATATTAAATTTTACCTATTTATTATTCTGCTGTGTAACTTATTTTATTATTATTTTTTTTTTCAGTATTTTAGCTTGCACTGTATTATATATTTAAATATTATTTTATATATATATTATAATTAAAATATATCATAAATATATTTATCATTTTGATTTAAGATTAGCTATACACATCTTATCTTATTTATTTATCTTATTTCTCAGTGCTTTATCTTGCAATGTACTATAGTTTTAATTTTCATGTTTACATTTTATTTAAATAATTGCAGTAATAAATATATATATCGTATTGATAAAAGACACAGCTATACACATTTGTATTATTTACCATCTAATTTTCCTTTCTTGGTTTGCTGAACTGCCTTTTTAATAGCCTTGCTCCACTGTGCCTTGTTGCTGTAGCGCCACGCCTGTAATTCCACAAGAAGCCGTGCCTCGTTATAGCGACTTTGCGCATATGCACACGCACACACATACACACACACAAATACATGGAATATATATGGATACGTATATGTTTACCGTTATCTCTGGCAAGTTGTAAGTACGCCATAATTTGCTCAAGTGTTTATGTTGGGGTATTGAGCTTTTATTACACGTTCTTATTGCATTGCAAGTTTAATTAATGTTTATGTGGCGTCGTATTAGTTTCTGGTTCTGTTTCTGTTTATATGTCCATATATCTATATATCCATATATCCATGTATAAAGGCATACATGCCATTGATAGCACAACACATTTCCAAACTTGGCATTGATTTTGGATTTGTGCATTTTTGTTAAGGTGAATTAGTGAATTAAATTCCGCTCTTTCTCTTATTATACCATTTACCCATTGCAAATGGTCCGTCTGCCCGGCTGTCCGTCTGTCCGTCTGTATGAACACACAGATCTCAGCTATTGAAAAAGCTAGAGGCACCAAAATTAGTGGGAGTGTGCGTGTATTCAATAGAAGTTTACTTCAAACTTGATCTGCCACGCCCACCGCCTCCGCAAATCGATAAATGCGTATTTCGATTTTTTCCAAATAATTCAATAACGAAAACAGATAAACGCACCAAATTTGGTAGGAGGGTGTGTTGCAACATTATGCAGAAGTTGGATTTTAGACTTTTGGATGCCACGCCCACCGCCTCCAGAAAACACATTTTTATAGTTTAAAAGAACACTAGCAAAGCTAGAAGCACCAAATTTGAAAGTAAGGTGCCTGGCAACATTATGGAATTACAACTTTTGGTTGCCACGCCTACCGCCCCAAAAATCGATTTTGTAAATCGGTAAATCAAATTTTTGGAATAGTAGGAAAGTTTTCGAAATTGTTTTTAGGTATTATTGTAGGTAATAAGAATATTGACCAACCCTATAAATTTAAATCGGATCGGATAATAAACACAGAAGTTATAGGCACGAGAAGTTTCCCTTACAGCAGTAAAGGCCCGTCGCCGACGTCGACGCCGACGCCGACTGAGCACGCACAGTCGTCGTGTAGTCAGCATGCAGTCGGCATGTGCCATTAACGTCAATGCATGTGTATTTGACTTCGAAAATATGCGATGCGTTGTTAATAGTTCGCCGAATAAAAGTTATTAATATTAAAAATTATTTTTCAACACCCAAAGGTAAATGGTATCTTAGTGTCGAGCGCACTCTTCACTTGTTTCTATTACGACATATTATGCAGTTTAGATACAGATATTTTCTAGATTAAATATATTATAGTATTAGTATTAGTATTAGGATTAAAGTATCACTGAGCTCTGCTACCAAAAGCCCTTGCTTTCCGGCAATATTGCGTCTCGCACAACTGAAGGGAATTCGGGTATACGGAGTGGAGGCCTGTGGTCGAGTCCCTGGATTGCCAGCAAATTAATTATGGCAGCAATTTTCAGAGCCTGCAATCTCGCGGCGTTTGCTGCACCTTCCTCTGTTCCTGCCATCCTTCTGCCCATCGAGCTAGCGAAAACCAAACATTTTGCGTGTAATTAGCAAAGTTTTCCGCTCAAAACTTTTCAACTGAGCATTTTTCGCTGTTGTCGCCTGGTTTTGCCAAAATATTTTTCTGCATAACAATACCGAAAAAACGAGAAGCAGAAAAAGAGCAAGAAGCAGCAGCAGTAGCAGCAGTAGTATTAACCGAAGCAGAAACAGAGACTAGTAAAATATGGAATGAAAAATAAGTAAATGGACAAAAAATATGACAGCAGACGGGCGAAAGTCAAGAGACCCGACGGGATACCTAGCAGGCGCTAGTTGCCATCGTGCTTATACCCTCTAAAATTATGCACATTGTGCTTATTTCGTCTTATAATTGGCGCAGGGTATTTGCCTGTCGTGCAATGTCAGCTTAAGCTCACTTGTTGTTGCCCTTGTCAGTTTCGTTCATATATAGCTTGTATACCCTGTACAAATGCTGAAGAGGGTATTGCGCTGCTGTGCACTATCAGCTAAAACCCACTTGTTTGTTGTTGTTGCAGCTGCATTTTTTGTCTGCGTTTTCTGCGGTCCCAAATAGTTTCCGCACTGTGGCGTCGCCTCGCCGGGCCATGCCCCTGCCTCCTGATGCTAGTTTTTCATTCTGCAGTCGGCGCTTTGTCACTGGCTCCTGGGAAGCGGATACGCGTGTACATTCCATGCATTCCTTTCTCTCATTGCATTTGTTGTTGTTGCTGTTTCGCTCTGCGCTTCTCTTTCGGTTTATATTTATTTATGTTACTAATATTATTATTTTTTTCTATTATAATTATTCTTTTTATTTCTATTCTTCTTCTTCTTATTATTATTATTATTATTTTTATTATTATAATTATTATTATTATTATTATTATTATTATTATTATTATTATTATTATTATTATTATTATTATTATTATTATTAGAATTATTATTATTATTTATATTATTATTATTATTATATATTTACTAATACTTTTTTATTTTTGCTTAATTTTCAGATCTCATTCTTCGGCATGTTCTACGTTTTACGATGCTCTTCCGTTTTTAACTACCGTCTCACACTCGGCGGGCAACGCTGTTTGAGACAAGCTTTTTCTGCGTTATCACTCACATACTCAATAGAGAGCTTTTATTGTCTCTTTTGCAAAGCTACCACCACTAAAGCTGAACTCAGTTTAGCTGTATGTGTGAACAGCCAGAAAGCCACGAATCTATCGTTGGAGAATGAACGCCAGATCAGACATAGAGAGTGGCGAGCTAGCTTGTTTAGCAGGCGAACGCGACTTTTAGATACCACACACTCTTCATTTTGTACGACAATAATCTGTATTTATCATATTTAATTATATATTCAATAATTTAATAATATAGTCTATGTTTTAAACATTTTTGTATTCATATTGTGTATAAATTTTTATTAAATTTTATTTTATTTTTATTTATTTGCATTTATTTTTTTTATTGAAAATGGATGGCAGTCAGTAGGCAGAGCTTCGAACTGGATCTGGACCCAAAAAAACCAATTTTAACCAAAAGTACTCACAGGTCTTGTTCAAAGAGTCTGCTGCGAAGGTAGGGCAGCAGCTACCCAAATTTCACTCAGATTTATCATACGATATTAAAACTAACTTCTGCAGTTCTTGTCATAGTTCGAATTCCGATTTTAAATTCTTAGCATAAAAGCCAAAGCGAGACAAACAGAAAGTGCTGGGACACGAAGGAGAGAAAGATGTAGCGAGCTCAGCTGCAAAATTATGGTTGTAAACTATTCGAAATCACCTTTAACTGCGTTGACCTCTCCAGCTTGGTGGTGTGATAGAGCGGGCGGGGGTAATAGTTGTGGGTTAAGTCTCCTGCTCTCAACTGTTGTCTGCAGCTTTGTTTTGATTTGCCTGCTGCTCGTATTGCATTCGCTCGTTCGCTCTAATCCTGACTTGTTACTCGATGCACGTGCGAATGTGTGTCTCAGAACGTCTGTCTGGCTGTCTGTGTGTGTGTGTTTGCATATGTACGAGTGTGTAGCCAACATCTTTGGCTTGTTATGAAAATAATGGGCAGGAGCAGACAGGAGAGGGACAAGAGTAACGAAAGCCAGAGGAGCTCTTTGTGCTCAACAAATACTCAGCAATGTCCTCAACACACACACACACATACACGGACCCACTCAGACATTGGATAGCAGGTAGTCCCATTGCTCCTATTGTTTATAATCGCTTCAATTCTCCACTTTTTGTTTGGTCATTTGGCATAACTGCAAATTTGCATGTGTGTTTGTGCGTGTGGAGAACTTTTCCAGCCATGCTCATTATTTTTGGACGGGACTGTCACAGACCAGGAATTGAATTGTAAAACATGATTCCTGATCAACATCAATGTCTGTCAGCCTGTCTGCCTGTCATTTTGTTTCTCCGTCTGTCCGTTTGTCTGTTTGCCTGTCTGTCTGCCTGTTTGCCTGCTTGTCTGTATGTCTCTGCCTATCTAGCTGCATGTCTGCTTGTCTGTCTGCTTGTCTGCCTGCTTGTCTGCCTGCTTGTCTGTCTGCTTGTCTGTCTACTTGTCTGTCTGCTTGTCTGTCTGTCTGTCTGTCAGTTAGTAATTTCGTCTCTCTGTCTGTCCGTCTGTTTGTCTTACTGTCTGCCCGTCTGTCAGTCTGTATGTCCATCTGTCTGTCTACTTACCTGCCTGTCTTTCTTTCTGCTGTCTGTTTGGCTGTCCGTATGTCTGATTGTCAAACTTCCTGCCTGTCTATACATATATCCGTCTGTCGATCTCACTCCCGTTCTTGTTTTTTCGCTCTCTCTCTCTTTATCTATGTTTCTAGTTTGTCTCTCTGTCTGTCCCTTGGTCTTATATATCTTTCTTCTACTATTCTTACCCTTTCACTGCCACAGACAATGGCAACGACCTACAAAAAAATATTTATAGGTCCCACAGCCGTAAGTATGTATGTACCACATTCTCGTGTGTGTGTGTGTGTGTGTGTATGTATGTGTTGTGTAAGTGTATGTGGCGTGTGCCTCCATGCCGGTCATTACTTATACTCTGCTAATCTTCCAGCATGTGACTACTGCGGCTGTTTGCCTTTTTGGCCGCTCAGCCCAGGCGCCTCACATCCAAATATGCAGTTTGCCACTTCTTCTTTTTCCCTCTCTCTCTTTTTCTCTCTGTCTCTCTCCTTTTCTCTCTCTCTACACTGTGCTACACTTTATTGTTTATTGCGGTTTGGTCCCTGTTGTCTGGCCGACATACCCCGTCGTGGCATTGCTTTTAGCCCCCTTTCAACTCCGCCTCTGCCGACGCCCACACCTTCCATTCCGGCAATGACTTTGTCAGCCGCTGCTGCTGCATTGCGCCTTGCACTGAGAACGACCACAAAATGCTAAGCGTCTTTTCGGCCACAGTTTAAGTTTGCCGCATTTCAGCCAAAGTGCATTCAGCCCCCACCTCTGCCATCCTGTTAGCACTATGTCAATTACGGCAATTGCTGGGTACACTTCGCAACCAAATGCTGCCATTTGTGTGCCTTGCTGTAGGGCATGGTCAGATTGTATCTTCTGGCGACCGCATTTGACCAACTCTTTGCGCTCACTCGAAACAAATGATAATTGCGAAATGATAATAAATGATATGAATAATTATTTAAGAAGTTTGTTCATCTTTGGATAGCTTCAATTCAGTTGCATTTCTCTATTTTCACTCCGTTTCGTAAGTTGCAGTTATTGGTTATTATTATGGGCAAAATATCATCCAAACTCGTTCAAGGAATGTGCTAGTTTCCCAGAAATGCACATGTATTATTCTCCCAGACTAACGAAATTTTTATATTTCAAAAGAGTTCGTATTTTGTACTGTCCTGAAAATTTCTCAATTTATTCTCTTTCTTCTCTTACCTTCGCATTTAGCTTGAAATTCGAAAGTATTGAAAAGTATATATTTATTATGTCTATATTAAATAATATATTAAACGAATAAATTACTTATGTAGGTACATATTACATGAAGAGTGGGCTTAAATCTCAAATTTACGTTTTTATTTGAACTGATTTAATTTTTTCCTCTCTATGTTTCTCACTGTTTCTCACTCTTGGACAAAAATATGCCAGACAATTACACACAGCGATATAAACACATATACATTGATACCCATGCATGCATGCGGTAGATGGCGTATATTCCAAGCTTTTGATATAAAAGCGTATTATCATGGCTGCAAAGGCAAACCGAACACACACACACACAGAAAGACACTGAGAGAGAGAGACACACGCACTCACACAATTGAGCACAGCCATTAACAGATAAGTCCGCTGAGAGAGAGAGAGAGAGAGAGAGAGTGGCAGAGGCTGTAAACAGGCTTTCGTTTGTTTGTATACCCTTTACAGTGAAAAGCGCATAAGAGCGAGAGAGGGAAAGACACAACACACACGTAATTTTCGTTCGTAATTTTCGCTCTCTCTTGATCAAGTGAGCTCTTGGCTCTTTGGCTGCTGATGATAATAAGCTGCGCTCTTCGCCTCTGCTGCTTGACGCATTGTTGTTGTTGCATGTGCTGCCTGGTGAGTTCGGCTCTTTCGAGGTGAGCGCGAGAGCGTGAGAGCGGGAGAGAGTGTGTCAAAGTGTTAGTGTGAGAGTGAGAGATGCATGGCTATGGCAGCGTGTTATGCTTACGATCGTTGCAGCTGCTAGTGAAGAGTGCGAAGAGGCAGCAAAGAGAGCGCGTCAGTTCTAGTAAGAATGGCTAAGCATGAACGAGTAGTGGGGTTGGGTGGTAGAGGGGCACGTGGGTAAATAGCCAAAATGTGGTCTGCCACGCCTCCTTTGGCCTGCACACGGTCAAGTTCCCGACGCTGACATTCAAATTCGCCTGTGCTCGAGCTGAGCTGAGCCCGGCAATGGTGCGTGCGTTTTGTTGACAGTGCTGTGCAGTTGAATAGAACCCTTTGGCTGTGCATGCATAAATTGAACAGAAGCTTTGAAGCTTGCGTGAGATTGATGGAGTCATGATTCTTTTTTTAAATCTCAGTTGGAGGCGAGTCGAGTCAATAGCCGAGTCAACTTGGTGTTGTCGGTCTGTCTGTCCCTCGGTCTGTCTGTCTGTATGACCACTTAGATTTCATATATAACAAAAACCTAGAGACACCAACAAATTTTGCGTGCAGTGTATTTCATATTCGAGTAAGCTCGACTCACACTTTCTCTGCAGCGAGTGAGCAGCGAGCTACGTTCAATCTGTGATAGATCGTGTGGGAGATATCTTCGTTAGCAATGAAGCTCAGAGGGAAAAGAGAGGCAGAATGAGAGGTCGAAACACAGAGAGAGGCACAGAGCGGGGGAATCTGAGCTTCAAACAGGCTAATTCAATTATCGCTTATTGACACCAATTTGCCGGAGCAATTGATAGGGATGGTGGTATAACCCGACGGGCATTCGCAGAAAGTGGCAATAGCAAATGGCAACAGCAACAGCAACACGTCGCGAAGCTCGAGTGCAATCGACACTTTTTGTGATTTGTCGAGAACATTAGAGCCAAATTCTTCCTCACTCTGCAACTGACAATTGCTAATGCGCAAGCGGAATGCAAAAGCAAAACGCAAATGAAACAAACTACAAGCGGCAACAAGAAGAAGAGCAACAATAATTGGCAGCACGTGCAAACAACAACAACACTGTATGGGTTAGCCACGCCCCCTTGCAGGCCCTAACCGAAAGCCAGCGATGTCGCCCTCCCGCCAGCAGTAAATAAATCAGAAGAGCTCGAGTGGCTTCTGTTTTCATTTCCATTTCCACTTCCATTTTCAATTTCATTTCCATTTCACAGCCCCCCCCCCCTCCGCTCCTCATACTTCGCAGTGGACAGGTGCTTAGTTCTAATTGCATTAGCTGCGATTTATTCGCCCAGGCCCTGGCACACGCACCGCTTCGCCGCTGGTGACACCTCCAGCAATTGAGTTGTAGCCTGCATCCCAGAAGGATTACCAATTCAATTAGAGATGCAAGCGAAGCAGCTGCCGGCTGGCCAGGGCCGATAGGTTATCAATCAATAGGCCAAAGCGTGCAAGTCGCTTCGTTTGCTAATTAGAGTCCAAGAAGCTTATGCGATTGGCGATATGGACACGGAATACTGTTTGATTTGCTACGAAATGCATTATTGCATTTGCCGTCAATCTGTGTCAAACAACATCATATTTCAACGGGTTTTGGCCAGCATCAATCAGTTATCATGACCGAATTCAATCTCAAATCAGTCACGATTAATGATGTCACTTTATAGAAGTAATCCATGATGCTTGGCCAAAAAAAAGCTACGACCGATGATCAACGAATCTTAATTGAGATCAATCTTTCTTTAGTACTCTTGAACCAAGGCAAGGTATCAAACAATTATTTAACAATTGCAAGATACATTTTGATTGCTAACTAAGAGAATATAGTTAGCAATCAAAATGTATGCACAAGCATACCATAACCTCAATTCAATTTCCGTAAGCAACTCGCGGGGCTGCAGCGACCTGCCCGAACTGCCAAGTTCAAAAAGCAACAAGGTCTTGAGGTCGCCTGGCCGGAGCTAACCAACCAGTCAGTCAGTTTGTCAGTCCGTCCATCAGGCTATCCGTCTGTCAGTTTGCTCATCAGTCACCTGACGGAGGCAGAGCCAGAGACTGAGCCACACACCGAGGCAGCAGTCGAGGCAGTCATTCATCCAGCCACAACTGCTGGCATTCATGCATGTGTTGGCTGCTGTGTTCGTCTATCGCCGCACTCATCCATCGACTTGCCTGAGATCCTGGGCCACGACTGGGTAACGAACCCCTCCCCCTCCCTTCTGCCTAGCTCTTCGCCAGGCCTGCTCTGGCGCTGCTTCGTCCTGATTGCGATACATGTGCGCGGTTTCCGAACTGACAGATTTTTATATGTCTTTCGGTTGGCGTTGCAATTCGTTTCCATCCCGCGCTGCAACTGTCGAAATTTGCACAAGTTCGCGTGGGTTGAGAGTGTCAGGTGATGCGCACAGACGTGAGGAATGTGCGAAAGTACACAGTGCGAAAATATGCAGAGAGTTTCCGCTTACAGAGAATAACATTAATTAAATATGTTCTCTGAATTCATAACACAAATAATCCTTAATTTCAATGCAAGATTTACAATCATAAATTGCGCGTTAAGTAATATTCATTAAAAATTGTTGAAAACCTGTAAGAGTTACATCTATATGTCAATCAAGTTCAAGCTACTTGCTTGCGAACTTCCCATCAATCATGATTATAAAATCCATAACAGCAAGTTAAACTAAGGTATGCACACACATCAATCGTAGGTCAATCACACTCATCAAACAAATTGCCTACTGTATTTCTGCATTTTGATCAATCATATTTCTATAACTTCAAGTCAAGCTAATGATAATTAATTGCAGTCATCAAGTAAGGGTCAATCTTGCTAAACATGCAAGCAGTCTACTGCATTCTCATCAATCATGATTATGAAATGCATAACTGCAAGAAAAATTACCTGCTCAAAGTGCAAAGTATTGGCTCAAACAAGGTTTTTGTATGCCTTTAATTTTAAACTGATACTGAGCTCATTACAATAAGAGCTTCTTGTCACGAAACATATCAATCAGCAGAGTCTCCTTTTTTCTAGCAGTGTACAATAGTTTGTTGTTTGAACTTCCTTTGCTCTCTTTTTGGGTGATTTTGTGGGTTACGCCTCGCCTGGCTACGTTACGGCAATTGCAGCGTTTTATAACCCGTCCCCCTCAACCACGCCCCTCTCTTTCTCTCTTTACTTCTGTCTGCCTTACTTTGGCGTCACGCCTCCACGCGTCTGCTCGCCTGCGTCCCTTTGCTTGTTTGTTTGCTTGTTGCAACAAAATTTGAATGCAAATATGCTTTGTGTGTGAATGTGTGTGCGTGTGTGTGTGTGTGTGTGTGTGTGTGTGTGTGTGTGTGGCTGTGCGCTGGGCAATGCGTTTATCCTTTTGGGGCAGACACAAAACGTTTGCAGCTCTGTGAAATTTGTGTCGATTCCACTTTGTTTATGTCTGAGCGAGAAACTGAGCGCAAATGAAATGCATTTATTTGCCCGGCTTCCGCTCTCTCACGTTTCTCTCTCTCTCCATTTCTCTTTCTCCGCGAATTTCTTTTACTCGAGTTTTTGAGCGACTTGCTTAGGCGAGTTGAACGTTATTCGAGCGGCAAATAGGAAATACCTCAAATGCCCATGAGATCTCAGTCGACTGCAGTCTTTAATTGAGAACCTTCTCGCAGCGAAGTCGACTGATGGGGGACATCAGAAATAAAGTAATCAAGCATCAAGAATGTAAGAGTGGGTGGAGGGGGAGTGGCAGACAGCTCACATCACCTGCGACTCAATCGCAATCGCAATCGCAGTGCCAACTTCACATGTCACTGACAAATGTCGGTTATGCGAGCGCAATCGAGCTGATTTATCACGTATACGCCGCGTGCTGCAATTGAAATATGAGCCGGGAATTTAAATTGAATTTTTCAAAATTATCAGCAGCAACAGCAACAACAATAAAAATGCCCCAGCAGACGGAGCTTGTGTAAGTACCTGATGGCAAGCCACTCCTCTCGGCGCCACCGCCTCCGCCTCCAGCAGTTGCAAAGTTTTTCTGCTCTCGTTCGGTATTCGTTTGTTGCTCTTAATCAGATGCAAACGAGCGCCCCTCGCAGACTTCTTCCTAATGATTCTTATTTGTTTGGCACAAAGTTGTTTCAGAATTATTGAAAATTGAATTTCGTGTAATGCGTTTTGTTTTGCCCAGCTCTGGGGAAGGGCGCGTCGTTAGGTGTGTGCATTTGCAATCAAAGGAAGGAAACAATTGTTTTACAGTGTAAAGAAAACTTGAAGTGTTCGCCAGATAATGAAGGAAATAAATTATTTACATTTTTATTTTTAAGCATTACATTTTCCTTTAATTTTTTAAATTTGTGTATTAATATATCGGTATTAAATTATTTATAGTACGAGTAATATAATAATTAATATTATTTTTCTTATTATAATTATTTTTGTTATTATTCTTCTTTTTATTAATTTTGTTATTATTATAATTATTATTATTAGTATAAGTATTATAATTAGTATCATTATTATTATTATTATTTTTTTTTACCATTATTATTACTAATTGTATTATTATTATTATTTTTATTATTATTTTAGAGTTTCTTACTGGTCATAAATAAATTTCATAATTTGTAATATTCTAAAGAATGCCATCCCACTCCAAGGGGATTCGAGTTAAACATATATGTATGTTCTTTTGCTTCCCCCTGTTGCTTCATCCTCAATTAACTGACTTTGCTTGAATGGGCTTGGGCCCAAGCTGATTCCCGCCATTGTCAATTAGTTTGACAGTTTAATGCAAATAAACCTTGCGCTCCGAACGATACCCGGAAGGCAGCCAGATGAACTCACAGCTGCCCGGAATGGCAGCCTTCGCCTGTCTGTGTGTGTGTGTGTGTGTTGAATTGCGGAGAGGGGGCTGTTGAAATGGGGAAAGCTCGGCCGTCGCCGCGACGTGAGGACACATTAATTGGGCTAATTAAATGGGCTGTTTGCCGCCGCCTCTGCTGCTGCTGCTCTCCTCTGCCGGGCAGTCGAGCTGACTTGCCGGCTTTAAGTTCAGTTTAAATCGCCCGCAGCTGCTACTGCTGCTCAATTAGGGGACATGCCAACGAGTGAAAGTGGAGGGCAGACGGCGACACAAGAATGCCATCAGTCTGACACTGAATTATCTCAGAAATGCGCTCAAGTCGAAGCAGCTGGCGCTGGCGCTGATACCCTGTACATTGCCGATACTAAACAATTGGTTAGATGTAGGCACAGAGTCGAAAGCAATCACTAGCGGCACAGCGAGTGCAGAGTATCTGCACGTCTGCCATATTCGTTCGTTCGTTTTCACTACAATCTCTAAAATTGTAGATGAAAAATGTATAAAAATATTAATGCTCGACGCAAAGGCGCTGCAGCTGCAAGCAGACCATGGCCAGCAGCGATTGGTGGCAGCAGATGCTTTTGTGGCCGAAAACTGTTTGCCGGAGCTTATTGAATTGAAAATGCATTTTGTGCGCAAATCGAATTGAGCTCTGAAATCTAAGGGGAGCGCACGAAGGCGATCAATAGCTCTCATAATGGAGCACAGGTAGCAGCTGGACGGGGATATTGCATCATCAATGCACGTCGAAGTCGGCCAAAGCTTGGCTAACAACATTGCGAGGGGCCAAAAAACTGTACACGAAAAATAATAAAATAAAATCAAATAAAATATATAAATGCATACATATTTATATAAATTTATCAAGCGCATTTTCGTTTTGTACAAATCGGGACAATCCAATGCCATCACAATGCCCCTCTCAATATGATATGCCATATGGACTATTTATCGCACAGTTTTCGCAATAAATAACTGCAATTTCATAAACATTTAATTCCGCTTTTATTTGATTGAATTTCAGCGTGAAATCCCGTTTTTTTTTATCTCTCCCATTGATGTGTGTGGCACTCGCTCTGTACGTGTGTTCCACTGTGTGTGTGTGTGTGTGTGTGTGTATTTTTTAATAGAATTTAAAGCTCTGCTTTGGCCGTTGGCAAGCTGTGACATTCGCCCATGGCCAGACAGGGATATGCAGGTTTCGAGCCGTGAACGGACATGGGCGGCTGCCGGGCTGGGGCCGGGCATATCGCTTGAGTCCTTTTCAATTATATGTCGCACTAATTACACGCTTTAAGCCGCCGCCGGGCTGAGGCCGTAATTAAATTCAAGCGGCGGCCCCAGGACATGCACTACGGCAACAGCGAGAGTGAGTGAGAGAGACAGAGAGAGAGAAAGAGAGAGAGAGAGACAGATAGACAGCCGGCAGCGGACAACATTGTAAATTTCTATTAAGCGAAAATTCCCTAAGCTGATTTTGATGTCTGGCTGTCAGTCAAGCGTTGAGCAGCAACAAGGACGACAGCAACAACAACAACAAATAAAATAAAACCGCAGGCATGACAACCCAAAACAAAGCACACAGTAAGACACATAAAAAGAGAGCGCATGAGAGAGAGAGAGAGAGAGAGAGAGAGAGACGGCAAATGGGGCTAAACGCATAAAATTTGTATAATGTGTTCAAAAATCCAACGCGAGGTCTACAACATTTTGGGGCCAAGCGCTTAATGCGCGCAAAAAGGATTAAGTCGCGGGACAGTGACAGAGAGAGAGAGAGAGAGAGAGAGAGAAAGACAGAGAGAGGCTTAACATATGTACACTGCTTGTATGCAAATGAGGCGCAAGAGACGCGTAGGCGTGGCGCGAGAAGCATACGATTTACATACATTTAAATTTGCATGCCAACACATGTTGCTGTGGCAGGGGCACTGGCTGGAAGGGGGCGGAAGGGCGCCTCAAGGAGCCGCACGTATTCCAATTCGCACGCGCGACAAACATCATTAAGCGAGCGCCTGCTACAGCAATCTGTAGCCAGCGCTGCCAACTGTTTGATTTGTTGTTCTTCTTGTTGTTGTTCTTCTTGAATAAAAATCTACGCAAACAAATTGATTTGCGTAGGGGGTAATGCTGCAGCGTGGGCAGGTCTAGGGCTTGGCAGGCCCCCATCGGGCTGCAATTGACAGCTCAGCTCGCGTTTCCGCTCGACTTTTGCTTGAAGAAGCAAACACACTTCACGCCCCTGACACCTACACCCCTTGCCGAACCCTTGTAGCCGTTCCCCCTACCCATTGCTGTTCCTCACACTCGCCGACTTAAGTGGCTGCCACTGCCATTTCGTATCTCCGGCAAATTGATGTGATGTGCACATGATATGACAGCGCCGACGGCGGGCGCGCTGAAAAGTATGCTACGCTTTTTTTGCTTACCTCTCTGAGCTTTTGCAGCGGGCATGTTAGTTTTGTCGAAGGCAAGTCTCCCTTCGGGATTATTATTATAAATAAATATGTACTATATTATTATTTTTGCATAACATAACAAAATATAAATATTGTTGATTAATTAAATAATATTTGTTTTATTAATAAATTCTGGCTACATTATTGTCATATTTTTATTCGTATTCTTTAATTAAGCCCCAAGCCCCGTATATTGTATACCTTGATGTATGTCATATATTTGTACGTGATTTCTATGTCTTTTAATACTTTTTGCTTATTTTTTGTATGCATAAAGTATATATATATTTTTCACACGCCTTTTCAAATTTAAAAATTATAAAATATCGCTGGTTATAAAATAGCGCCAATCTTCACTTTCAAAAGTTTACATAAAGTATTCAATGATAAAGTACTGTCAAACAGCAATCGAAAGGGCATTTAGGCTGCGGCATGTATTCATTCTTTTTGTTAGGCTAGTGCGATTGTCAGTTGTAAGTGTATTGAAGTGTGTGTGACGGCGGGCAGGTGTCAGCCCTCTGATAGCTACTAATTAGATTCCATTTGATTGGCAATAATGGATATTTAAGTAAAGCGAAATGGGAACTTTGAATAAGTAGCGAGAGAGGGAGAGAGCAGCACCTACTGCAACTATACAATGCTACCGCAGCACTTCAACAATATATTAAAAGCTTTCTTACGTGCCTGGGGTTAAGAACGTACACCCAACCCGCTATAATAATGAGGCTATTAGCTGGCCTCGTTGCTGGCTCATTATAACACTTTTCGCTGTTGAGAACTTGAACTTTTGCTATTGTTTCTGCTCAAATTAAAAAAAAAAAAACAGAAACAACAACATTTGAAGCATGTTTCCTTTTCTTCTATCGAACCCCGTTTCTGCTCCGCCTCCATCTTCTAACACTCCATTTCTCCTCCTGCCCACACACCTTTTGTCTGCGTTTCAAACGCCCGGCGGGTATTTAACTCGCCTTTTGCCCAAAACTTTTCCTTCACTTGTCAACGGAAGGTGCTCGAGGAAAAGGGAAAATAGCATAGCGAGCAGGGCCAGGGCGGAAAAATCGTCTGCCCGAACCCTCGAATGGTACGCGACTCGACAACGTCCGGACTACATCAAACGTGGACGTTGCCAGCGACATGTTGTCAACCATTGGAGCGACCAATTTGCCCGCAGCCACTTGCTGCCACTCCTGCCGCCCGGCTGGCTTCATCATCCTTCACTTCTGCCGCATCCTGCTGTCTGCCTTTGTGTGCCTCTTGCTCTGTTCCCTCTGTCCAGCTGGGCGGCGACATGCTACGTCGGCAATTACGTTTATTATGCTTGTATTAAATTTCAAATTAATGTGCTCGTTTCCGTTAGTCTCCCGAACTCGAAATTAGTATAATGCGCTCGAAAGAAACGCAAATATCTCTGCAGGACCTCGAGAGACATGCCGGCCTGTGCTGGCAGTCGGAGTCGTCTTTGATCTAGTTACAGTAAATTCTGCATGCTGCCACCATGCGAAAAGCAATGTGAAGATTGTATAAATGAGAGTTTATGAAAATAGTAATAGAAATATACAATAATTTTTTGAAATACTCTACTTTAAATATTAAATAAAATAAATAAATACTCCACTCAAGTTTCATTAGCCTTTTAATTTATTCGTTACTGTTTCACAATCTAAGTGTTCTTGAATTATATTCTGTTTTTCCCTAACTCAGAAATTCGATTCCATGCTATTCTTTACTATTTTTTCCTTTAATTTCAGTTTTATTTTATTTATTCCATTATACTTTTTTTACTTTCTTCCATACAACTCAATTCAATTCCTTTCATTTCCTTTTTTATTTTACTCCATCTCATTCCATCTTGTTCTTGTCTCTACTATGCTATTACATTCTGATTTTTTTTATTTTTTCTCTATTTTCACCTATTCTATTCTCTTTTACACCAATCGACTGTGTTCTTTTTTTTTATTTTCTCATGTATAAGTATTTATTTTCTTATATACTTTATTCGATTCCGCTCTTTTTATTTATTCCATTGAGTTTGAATAGTCGCACTTCAATATGTTTTTATTCAATTCCAATATAATCCATTTCATTCCACATTTGTATAGTCTCATTAATTCTATTCCACTTCGTTTTATACTATTTATATTCAATGGAATGCTTTTTTTTCCAGTTTCTTTTATTTTATTTCACTTATTTTCAAATTCTAATCCTTATCATTTTACTCTGCTCCATTCTATTTTATATTTTCTATTTCAGTTCTACCCCCATTTTTCATTTGAATCTCTTCTTGTATTGCGAGGTATCCCATAGTCTGTTCACTATTTTTAAGTGCTGCTTTTACTCTGCTACATTCAGTTCGATTTTGATATACTCTTTTATTATTCCGTTCATTCCCTTCTCTTCCTTTTGTAACTCTTTGAGTATTGCCAGGTATCTCATAGTTTGTACAGTCTATCTATGAAGTTTCTTCTCTGATTTTTAATTTTTATTACATATTTCATTTCATTTTCATTTAGCTTTTCTGCATGCTATACGATTTTAGTATTCCATTAGGATCCCTTCGCTGCCATTTGAATTTGTTCTTGTATTGCGGGGTATTCCATAGCATGTACTCTTTGCCTGCAAAATTTATTAAGTGCGGCTTTAGTTTCTTCTCCAGCTGCTGCGCTGTTTCTTTCCCAGTTGCCTCGCGGGCTGCTTTTGTTGTGTGCAAAGTTTATAAAATTTTTGCACTACATAAAACTTTATCCGCCATATGCAACAACAACAACAGCAACAAGAACAACAACAGCCACAGCAACAACAACTTTTGATTAACTTTCGTGCTCGCCGTAGCAGCTTTTGCTCATTTCCTGTTCCGCGACTACCTCGTCCTCGTCCTCGTCCTCGTCCTCGCCCTCGTCCTTGCGCTCGCCTTCGCACTGTACACACACGCATGCCTCACGGCAACATGCCCACTGCCCGAGCTGCTGCCCAGCTCCGACTGCCCCTTGCCGCGTGCAACAATACAAATATCCCTCGAGTTATGATGCTTAATTATATCAGGCTGAACTGCTCGTCCAATCCCCCTACCCCGCACCACACCGCCCCCTGCGACTCTTCCAGTGTGCCTCTTGCTTGGCGCGCACGTGCGTTTTAAGTTGCCCGATGCGAGCGCGAGCGCGTTCTGATTTATGTTCCAGCTACAGATACAACTCCCGACCACGCCTCCACACCTCGCCCGCCCAGCTGGCCAAGCTGCTTGGAACAAACATAAATATGCTCGTTTGGGTGCATTTAATGAGCTCGTTTCTGTTTCAGTTCTTCCTGCTCCTTCTCTCTCTCTCTCTCTCTCCCCCTCTCTCTCTCTGTCTGTTGCTCTCTTGCTGTCTGTGTTCTGTTTCTTGTATTTTTCTGCATTTCTTTCGGGAGTTTTTAATGTATTCAACTGAAAACTAGCCTGCGGCTCTTGGATTTGGTCAGCTTTCGGGCAACGTTTCAGCTCGGTGTGGGGCCACTCCAAAGCACATGAACGCCTCGCGGCGAGGGCTTTGAGAGCATTAAGATTGTTTATAGACAGAGCCGCAGTTGTGCGGAAATAGACATAGACGGTACGATGGCTACTTGCGATTTGTGTTAACAATTTGTTTCCCTCTCGATCCTTTCCCGGACCCGAAATAAATCTTCTGTGTATTTTGCTTTGATTGCGACTGACGGCGCAGTCGGCCCCCGGGCGTAGCACTAAATATACGCATCGTTATTTGTATATGTGTGGGCGTATGTGTGTGGGTGGGTGGGTGTATTTATACGTTATGTGTTTGTGTGCGTTTGAGTATATGTGTCCTTGCAAGGGACTCAAAGAAAAGATAATCATTATACTAATACTAAATCTCCTTGTGCAGAAATAACTATTATTCCTTCAATTTTTTCTCTACTTGCAGGTAAATTCCGATTCATGCTTTTTAACGCAAGGTAATACTATAATAGTATATATTGTATTGTATTATATATTGTTATCTAATTGTAAAGAAAACCTCAGGAAATTATTCTAAACTCATTAATTTTTTATTTTATGTACCGGTTTATCCGCTAAAATATAATTATTATAATAATATTTATCATTTTCCATTTCATTTTGGTTTATCTTATTCTATTAAATTTAATTTTGTCTCCTCATATTTTATACAATTAATTTAGATAATTTAAACTTGTGTTTCCTAATATATTTTTTATAAATATTTTTTTTATTCCAATTATATTTAACATATTTATTTATTTACTTTATTTTTCAATGCATTTTTTAACTGTGCATATTTTATTCCATTTCATTTTCTAATATTTTTAATTTAATAATCTAATTAAATATAAGTTAAATATACTCCATTGTTTTCAACTTCCTTTCAGGCAATCCTGATAAATTTATCGATTGCTTGCTTGCTTCTTACTTACTCTTACTCCTGGCCATAACAATCCGACACAGCTCCATTCCCGCAAACGCTGCCAATACTTTCATGTTCTTCTACCCACAAATGTAACTCGTCTTTAGTACACAGTCTCCCGAAAAGTTATCGGACGGCCCTCTCGTTCGCTGGGCCGCTGCATAATTTGAACAATTAAGGCGCACAAATGTGCAATTTCAACAATTACTCCAACTTCCGAATGGCATAAGGAGCGTACTTCACAGAGCCACCAGGCACGCCCACTGCCTACAAGTTGCCCCACGAAGAGACTTTAATCCTTTTTACATTCAAATGAGGCAGCCAAGCAGGGGCGTTGCCAGCGAAAGGGGGTCGTCGGGGAGCTGCAGGCTTGTGTGCGGGAAGCACACGAAATTATTTAGCAACCACACAACAGATTTGCATAATTTCTACGGCAGTTCGGGGCGACATAAAAGAGAACGGAATTTAATAAATTAAAAAAGAGAAAAAATCAAACACGAAAATGTTTTTAAAGAAAGCTTAGCTTAGCCGATTGTTCTTGAATTAAAGTATGTAGTCTTATAGTAATACGTAAAACGTTGGAGGTGACAATTTTTAAAAGTATTTTGGATCTGTAACAGAAATTAAATTACATTTTATTTTGTTTTTGCCATTTAAGCTTCATGTTTTCGATTTCGATGCAATTGCAAAGTTGATGATAGTCTACCAAAAATATATATTAATATATATATACAATATATAAAGTTAATCGGGAATCCGTACATCAGCACATCTTTGAAAAATGCGTTCTAGCTTTTTCTTTTAATTTGGCTTGGTTGTATAAAACTTAAATATATATGGAAAATTCTGTATTTGCTTCCGAAGCATGATATTATCGGGCTGCTGATCAAGAATATATAAAATATAAACACATATGTATATAGAAAAAACTGTATTTATCTATTGATCAAGAATATATATAAAATCAATTAAATTATATATATATCTGCTGAAAATATAAATTGTATATAATAATATGTATCTGCTGATCAAGAATATATAAATTACATACAAATATGTATTTATCTGTTGATCCGGATTATAAAAAACAAGTGAAATAATGTATATAATTGCTGAGCAGAAATATATAAAATAAAAAACAAATTAAAACAAATTTATCTGCTGATCAAGAATATATATAAGATATAATATATACAAATTGCAAATTTGTAAATGCGAATATCTGCCAAAAGTTGTGCTCGCACGCACTTGCCTGAGCTCTGGTAATCACCACCAGGCGGTCGATGAGAGGTAGGTAGGTGTGCCAGTCGTGGAGCAGGGGCTATGCACATTGTTTTCGTTCTTAATTAAATAAACAACAAGTCGACAACGAGGGAATTTTCGTGTTGTTTCGTCCTGTCGAGTTATTTTTCCGGCAACAAGAGCCGGAATCAGCGCATCCGTTGCACCACGGCCAAAGTAGGGAATCCGCTGAAAAGGTCGCCAAAGAGTTGGCAAAAAGAAGCGACCGCACAGCGTGGCGACCACGCAAAGGGGTTGTTCGGGGAGGTTGCCAAGGGCTGGCAGGGCGGTCACGGCCCGAAGAACAACAGCAGCAGCAGCTCGAACCCGACTCCATTGAACGTGAACTGACATTAGGGATTAAAAGCGCAGTATTTTTTCCGGCCACGTTGTCGGGTCTGCAGCGCTCCGCTTGTTGCTGTGTCGTTTGTCCCGGTTCCAGTGGGCTGCAGCAGCACAAGGGGGTCAGCGGGTCAGAGGGACCAGCGGGGGCAACATTTCATTTTCCATTCATTCGAGCCTCGTTCGCATGCAACTGCAGCGCGTCGAGTTGTTGCTAAAAACAGTCGCCGGATTCATTAGTGATTTCCCTTGTTGTTGTTGTTGTTGCTGTTGTTGCACTTGTTGTCGCTGTCCGGGATTGCTGCAGGATATACCAGGGAAGGCAGGCATTGTTATTGTTGCCGCTATTTGTTTTATTATTTACTTGTATTTGTATTTGTTTTCTCACTCGCCTCTTCCCTCTCTCTATCTCTCTGTCTGCACTCCATTCTGTAGCGCATTTGTTTGCTCATTACACACGTCATCATGTCAACCGCCAGTGGCCATGTCCCATGCTCTGCCCTTCCCTCTTGGTACGCCTCCTTCTGCAATGTGAACAATCGCAGGCGATGGAACAATTGGTTTAGATTGAAGTCTAACGAACAGCGAAAGAGGGGAACAGCGCATGATGGTGTGGGGAAGCTGGTGAGGGGCGGGAAGTGGGCGGGAACAATAGCAAGTCGGGGGAAGCGAAGTGAAACAAATGCAACATATGCATCAAAAGGAATTTCATGTTCTGCCATGTTGTCTGCAGTTGTTGTTGTTGTACAAACAGCATGGCCTGTTTATCTGTAGCTCTAGCTCTAGCTCTAGCTCTAGCTCTAGCTCTAGCTCTAGCTCTAGCTCTAGCTCTAGCTCTAGCTCTAGCTCTAGCTCTAGCTCTAGCTCTAGCTCTAGCTCTAGCTCTAGCTCTAGCTCTAGCTCTAGCTCTAGCTCTAGCTCTAGCTCTAGCTCTAGCTCTAGCTCTAGCTCTAGCTCTAGCTCTAGCTCTAGCTCTAGCTCTAGCTCTAGCTCTAGCTCTAGCTCTAGCTCTAGCTCTAGCTCTAGCTCTAGCTCTAGCTCTATCTGGGGGGAGAACTACCCCTCACCAACACCTTCTTTTATGGCTTCTTTTGGACAGCTGCGGGACGATGTTCATTAGCCGCAAGTCTTGGGTCTCTCCTCTTACGAGCAGCACTTGCCACGAGCCTCAAACTCGTTAAGAACACACACACACACGCGTGCTACAGTGATGTGAGTGTGTGTGTGTGTAGGAAAAGGAAGACATGGAAACGGAAATCCAGCTTTTTAGCAAATTCGTACACTTCATTATGGCGGGGTCGGTGGGAGAAGAATGCGGACAAGAAGTGGGGTTAGCAACGGAAGCAACGAAGGAAACAAAACGCGGCAAGCAGAGAGAAATGAAAAGCTTTCGAATGAAACGAAATTCGCATTCAGTCAGACAGTCCTGGGTTCTTGGTACTCGAGTCCTCGGAGTTCTGTGCAGCTCATGGAAAATGTAAATAAAATTCCATGGCAAAACATTTTGCAATTACGGCGCGCACGAGACTTCTAGGACTATACGAGGCGAGTGAAGTGCCCTGCCCGCACCAACCATGCCCGGCCCCGCCCATAACCTGGAAGGATTCCTATTGAAGCTACCCCCCTTTGGCGACTCGACTCCACTGGTCATTAAATATTAAGCGTCGTGTTAAAGCAATCGTTGGCTGAGACCGTACGTTGGGAAGGCGGCAGAGTTGGCTTGGGGTACGGTAACGTGCAACTTCACTGCACGCCGAGAGCGAAAGTTCTTGTCGTCCCAGTTCTGTTGGTGTTCGCCCGGCGCCTTCTCGTTGCGTCTTGATTCGTGAAAATGTCGCGACGCTTTGGCTTCACTTTTGTTTTAACGGCTCGTCTGGTTGACTTCTTGGAGGCCAAATCGTAGCTGCAAATTGCCGAAATTAAAGCTAACGAAGCGCGAACAGTGCCAATATTTCGCTCGAAAACTCCGCAGACATATCGCACACAAACCTCTCCCTGCTCTGCATCCTGCAGCTTATGTCATATTTTTATACCATTTACCCATTGAAAATGGCTACAAAATGATATATTAACTTAGTGAAAATGTATGTAACAGGCAGAAGGAGGCGTGGCAGACCATACATATCATGTCCGTCTGTCCGTCTATATGAACACAAAGATCTCAACTATCGTGTCTCGCAATATTATGTAGAAATTGGATTTTAGATATCTTGATACCACGCCCACCGCCCCTAATTTTTTGAATTATAATGACAATAAAAGAGCCAGAAGCACCAAATTTGGTATTAAGATCTCTAGTAACATTACACAGAACGCAAATTTTTAATTTTTGGATGCCACGCCCACTGTCCCCAGAAATCGATTTTGTAAATCGATAAATCGAATTATAGGAAAAGTAGAAAAGTTACAGACATTTTTTTAATCATAATTTAATTAATATAAAGTACTCTCTCTCTCTCTCTCTCTCTCTCTCTCTCTCTCTTTTTAATATACCAACGATTATCGAGGCATTTTACAAACCCATAGCTACAAACTCTGTGGCTTTAGGAATCGAGTTGCTTTTACAGAATTTAAGATACACAAACATGCCCTTGAATTTATTATAGGGTATGTAGCCGTTGTTCGAACATAGACTAGGGATAGAACAATCTAAATTCGCGAGTCTCGTGTTCTTTCCGGGTTATTCTATATAACCCCGGATTCCGTTTGGTTTGATAACACACATCACGCCACGCAACGCTCCCGACGAAGCTTTCTTATCAGCAGCTGCTGCTCGACTTCTGCGGCAATAAAAGAGCGCAGACCTCGCCCAAAAATCATAGTACGTTTCGATCCAGTGAAGCTCGAAATCTTCTGTTAAAGTGCGCGAGTGAAATGAAAGCGATTTGCGTTCTCTTCTTATTCCTGGGGTTAGTACTCCTGGAAGGACCTGCTGCTGCAGATGCATTCCAGCAAGAGGTAAAAATAGAACTAGAGACATAGAGTAGAAAAGGATTAGTGGAATGATGGGATAAAATGTTTTGTTTCCTTTAATCAGTCTTGTCGTATGTCCCGCCAACTGGAGGCAGACTGTGCCCAATACGCGCACGCAATCACCAAACGAATGTGGGGTTATTTCAATGAAATGAAGCAGAAGATCGACAGCAACGATGCAGAAATGCAAAGCAGGGACAAACTGATTGAGACTTATAAGCAGGAAGTCACTGATCATCGCTTAAAGATCGCAGAAAATGCTGGAATTATAGGGACAAAGGACAAAGAAATAAAGCATCTAGAGAAAGATGTGACCAAAGTTCAAGAGGAGAACACATCTCTGAAATCCAAGCAGAACTCAGATGCCGAAAGAATAAAGCAACTTGAGAAAGATGTGACCAAAGTTCAAGAGGAGAACACATCTCTGAAAACTAGCCTGCGGCTCTTGGATTTGGTCAGCTTTCGGGCAACGTTTCAGCTCGGTGTGGGGCCACTCCAAAGCACATGAACGCCTCGCGGCGAGGGCTTTGAGAGCATTAAGATTGTTTATAGACAGAGCCGCAGTTGTGCGGAAATAGACATAGACGGTACGATGGCTACTTGCGATTTGTGTTAACAATTTGTTTCCCTCTCGATCCTTTCCCGGACCCGAAATAAATCTTCTGTGTATTTTGCTTTGATTGCGACTGACGGCGCAGTCGGCCCCCGGGCGTAGCACTAAATATACGCATCGTTATTTGTATATGTGTGGGCGTATGTGTGTGGGTGGGTGGGTGTATTTATACGTTATGTGTTTGTGTGCGTTTGAGTATATGTGTCCTTGCAAGGGACTCAAAGAAAAGATAATCATTATACTAATACTAAATCTCCTTGTGCAGAAATAACTATTATTCCTTCAATTTTTTCTCTACTTGCAGGTAAATTCCGATTCATGCTTTTTAACGCAAGGTAATACTATAATAGTATATATTGTATTGTATTATATATTGTTATCTAATTGTAAAGAAAACCTCAGGAAATTATTCTAAACTCATTAATTTTTTATTTTATGTACCGGTTTATCCGCTAAAATATAATTATTATAATAATATTTATCATTTTCCATTTCATTTTGGTTTATCTTATTCTATTAAATTTAATTTTGTCTCCTCATATTTTATACAATTAATTTAGATAATTTAAACTTGTGTTTCCTAATATATTTTTTATAAATATTTTTTTTATTCCAATTATATTTAACATATTTATTTATTTACTTTATTTTTCAATGCATTTTTTAACTGTGCATATTTTATTCCATTTCATTTTCTAATATTTTTAATTTAATAATCTAATTAAATATAAGTTAAATATACTCCATTGTTTTCAACTTCCTTTCAGGCAATCCTGATAAATTTATCGATTGCTTGCTTGCTTCTTACTTACTCTTACTCCTGGCCATAACAATCCGACACAGCTCCATTCCCGCAAACGCTGCCAATACTTTCATGTTCTTCTACCCACAAATGTAACTCGTCTTTAGTACACAGTCTCCCGAAAAGTTATCGGACGGCCCTCTCGTTCGCTGGGCCGCTGCATAATTTGAACAATTAAGGCGCACAAATGTGCAATTTCAACAATTACTCCAACTTCCGAATGGCATAAGGAGCGTACTTCACAGAGCCACCAGGCACGCCCACTGCCTACAAGTTGCCCCACGAAGAGACTTTAATCCTTTTTACATTCAAATGAGGCAGCCAAGCAGGGGCGTTGCCAGCGAAAGGGGGTCGTCGGGGAGCTGCAGGCTTGTGTGCGGGAAGCACACGAAATTATTTAGCAACCACACAACAGATTTGCATAATTTCTACGGCAGTTCGGGGCGACATAAAAGAGAACGGAATTTAATAAATTAAAAAAGAGAAAAAATCAAACACGAAAATGTTTTTAAAGAAAGCTTAGCTTAGCCGATTGTTCTTGAATTAAAGTATGTAGTCTTATAGTAATACGTAAAACGTTGGAGGTGACAATTTTTAAAAGTATTTTGGATCTGTAACAGAAATTAAATTACATTTTATTTTGTTTTTGCCATTTAAGCTTCATGTTTTCGATTTCGATGCAATTGCAAAGTTGATGATAGTCTACCAAAAATATATATTAATATATATATACAATATATAAAGTTAATCGGGAATCCGTACATCAGCACATCTTTGAAAAATGCGTTCTAGCTTTTTCTTTTAATTTGGCTTGGTTGTATAAAACTTAAATATATATGGAAAATTCTGTATTTGCTTCCGAAGCATGATATTATCGGGCTGCTGATCAAGAATATATAAAATATAAACACATATGTATATAGAAAAAACTGTATTTATCTATTGATCAAGAATATATATAAAATCAATTAAATTATATATATATCTGCTGAAAATATAAATTGTATATAATAATATGTATCTGCTGATCAAGAATATATAAATTACATACAAATATGTATTTATCTGTTGATCCGGATTATAAAAAACAAGTGAAATAATGTATATAATTGCTGAGCAGAAATATATAAAATAAAAAACAAATTAAAACAAATTTATCTGCTGATCAAGAATATATATAAGATATAATATATACAAATTGCAAATTTGTAAATGCGAATATCTGCCAAAAGTTGTGCTCGCACGCACTTGCCTGAGCTCTGGTAATCACCACCAGGCGGTCGATGAGAGGTAGGTAGGTGTGCCAGTCGTGGAGCAGGGGCTATGCACATTGTTTTCGTTCTTAATTAAATAAACAACAAGTCGACAACGAGGGAATTTTCGTGTTGTTTCGTCCTGTCGAGTTATTTTTCCGGCAACAAGAGCCGGAATCAGCGCATCCGTTGCACCACGGCCAAAGTAGGGAATCCGCTGAAAAGGTCGCCAAAGAGTTGGCAAAAAGAAGCGACCGCACAGCGTGGCGACCACGCAAAGGGGTTGTTCGGGGAGGTTGCCAAGGGCTGGCAGGGCGGTCACGGCCCGAAGAACAACAGCAGCAGCAGCTCGAACCCGACTCCATTGAACGTGAACTGACATTAGGGATTAAAAGCGCAGTATTTTTTCCGGCCACGTTGTCGGGTCTGCAGCGCTCCGCTTGTTGCTGTGTCGTTTGTCCCGGTTCCAGTGGGCTGCAGCAGCACAAGGGGGTCAGCGGGTCAGAGGGACCAGCGGGGGCAACATTTCATTTTCCATTCATTCGAGCCTCGTTCGCATGCAACTGCAGCGCGTCGAGTTGTTGCTAAAAACAGTCGCCGGATTCATTAGTGATTTCCCTTGTTGTTGTTGTTGTTGCTGTTGTTGCACTTGTTGTCGCTGTCCGGGATTGCTGCAGGATATACCAGGGAAGGCAGGCATTGTTATTGTTGCCGCTATTTGTTTTATTATTTACTTGTATTTGTATTTGTTTTCTCACTCGCCTCTTCCCTCTCTCTATCTCTCTGTCTGCACTCCATTCTGTAGCGCATTTGTTTGCTCATTACACACGTCATCATGTCAACCGCCAGTGGCCATGTCCCATGCTCTGCCCTTCCCTCTTGGTACGCCTCCTTCTGCAATGTGAACAATCGCAGGCGATGGAACAATTGGTTTAGATTGAAGTCTAACGAACAGCGAAAGAGGGGAACAGCGCATGATGGTGTGGGGAAGCTGGTGAGGGGCGGGAAGTGGGCGGGAACAATAGCAAGTCGGGGGAAGCGAAGTGAAACAAATGCAACATATGCATCAAAAGGAATTTCATGTTCTGCCATGTTGTCTGCAGTTGTTGTTGTTGTACAAACAGCATGGCCTGTTTATCTGTAGCTCTAGCTCTAGCTCTAGCTCTAGCTCTAGCTCTAGCTCTAGCTCTAGCTCTAGCTCTAGCTCTAGCTCTAGCTCTAGCTCTAGCTCTAGCTCTAGCTCTAGCTCTAGCTCTAGCTCTAGCTCTAGCTCTAGCTCTAGCTCTAGCTCTAGCTCTAGCTCTAGCTCTAGCTCTAGCTCTAGCTCTAGCTCTAGCTCTAGCTCTAGCTCTAGCTCTAGCTCTAGCTCTAGCTCTAGCTCTAGCTCTAGCTCTAGCTCTAGCTCTATCTGGGGGGAGAACTACCCCTCACCAACACCTTCTTTTATGGCTTCTTTTGGACAGCTGCGGGACGATGTTCATTAGCCGCAAGTCTTGGGTCTCTCCTCTTACGAGCAGCACTTGCCACGAGCCTCAAACTCGTTAAGAACACACACACACACGCGTGCTACAGTGATGTGAGTGTGTGTGTGTGTAGGAAAAGGAAGACATGGAAACGGAAATCCAGCTTTTTAGCAAATTCGTACACTTCATTATGGCGGGGTCGGTGGGAGAAGAATGCGGACAAGAAGTGGGGTTAGCAACGGAAGCAACGAAGGAAACAAAACGCGGCAAGCAGAGAGAAATGAAAAGCTTTCGAATGAAACGAAATTCGCATTCAGTCAGACAGTCCTGGGTTCTTGGTACTCGAGTCCTCGGAGTTCTGTGCAGCTCATGGAAAATGTAAATAAAATTCCATGGCAAAACATTTTGCAATTACGGCGCGCACGAGACTTCTAGGACTATACGAGGCGAGTGAAGTGCCCTGCCCGCACCAACCATGCCCGGCCCCGCCCATAACCTGGAAGGATTCCTATTGAAGCTACCCCCCTTTGGCGACTCGACTCCACTGGTCATTAAATATTAAGCGTCGTGTTAAAGCAATCGTTGGCTGAGACCGTACGTTGGGAAGGCGGCAGAGTTGGCTTGGGGTACGGTAACGTGCAACTTCACTGCACGCCGAGAGCGAAAGTTCTTGTCGTCCCAGTTCTGTTGGTGTTCGCCCGGCGCCTTCTCGTTGCGTCTTGATTCGTGAAAATGTCGCGACGCTTTGGCTTCACTTTTGTTTTAACGGCTCGTCTGGTTGACTTCTTGGAGGCCAAATCGTAGCTGCAAATTGCCGAAATTAAAGCTAACGAAGCGCGAACAGTGCCAATATTTCGCTCGAAAACTCCGCAGACATATCGCACACAAACCTCTCCCTGCTCTGCATCCTGCAGCTTATGTCATATTTTTATACCATTTACCCATTGAAAATGGCTACAAAATGATATATTAACTTAGTGAAAATGTATGTAACAGGCAGAAGGAGGCGTGGCAGACCATACATATCATGTCCGTCTGTCCGTCTATATGAACACAAAGATCTCAACTATCGTGTCTCGCAATATTATGTAGAAATTGGATTTTAGATATCTTGATACCACGCCCACCGCCCCTAATTTTTTGAATTATAATGACAATAAAAGAGCCAGAAGCACCAAATTTGGTATTAAGATCTCTAGTAACATTACACAGAACGCAAATTTTTAATTTTTGGATGCCACGCCCACTGTCCCCAGAAATCGATTTTGTAAATCGATAAATCGAATTATAGGAAAAGTAGAAAAGTTACAGACATTTTTTTAATCATAATTTAATTAATATAAAGTACTCTCTCTCTCTCTCTCTCTCTCTCTCTCTCTCTCTTTTTAATATACCAACGATTATCGAGGCATTTTACAAACCCATAGCTACAAACTCTGTGGCTTTAGGAATCGAGTTGCTTTTACAGAATTTAAGATACACAAACATGCCCTTGAATTTATTATAGGGTATGTAGCCGTTGTTCGAACATAGACTAGGGATAGAACAATCTAAATTCGCGAGTCTCGTGTTCTTTCCGGGTTATTCTATATAACCCCGGATTCCGTTTGGTTTGATAACACACATCACGCCACGCAACGCTCCCGACGAAGCTTTCTTATCAGCAGCTGCTGCTCGACTTCTGCGGCAATAAAAGAGCGCAGACCTCGCCCAAAAATCATAGTACGTTTCGATCCAGTGAAGCTCGAAATCTTCTGTTAAAGTGCGCGAGTGAAATGAAAGCGATTTGCGTTCTCTTCTTATTCCTGGGGTTAGTACTCCTGGAAGGACCTGCTGCTGCAGATGCATTCCAGCAAGAGGTAAAAATAGAACTAGAGACATAGAGTAGAAAAGGATTAGTGGAATGATGGGATAAAATGTTTTGTTTCCTTTAATCAGTCTTGTCGTATGTCCCGCCAACTGGAGGCAGACTGTGCCCAATACGCGCACGCAATCACCAAACGAATGTGGGGTTATTTCAATGAAATGAAGCAGAAGATCGACAGCAACGATGCAGAAATGCAAAGCAGGGACAAACTGATTGAGACTTATAAGCAGGAAGTCACTGATCATCGCTTAAAGATCGCAGAAAATGCTGGAATTATAGGGACAAAGGACAAAGAAATAAAGCATCTAGAGAAAGATGTGACCAAAGTTCAAGAGGAGAACACATCTCTGAAATCCAAGCAGAACTCAGATGCCGAAAGAATAAAGCAACTTGAGAAAGATGTGACCAAAGTTCAAGAGGAGAACACATCTCTGAAATCCAAGCAGAACTCAGATGCCGAAAGAATAAAGCAACTTGAGAAAGATGAGACCGAGTTTAAAGTGGAGAACGCAATTCTGAAATCCAAGCAGGACTCTCATGCTGCTGTACTTGAAGAGTTGCAGAACCAGAAAAAGGCAATCGAAAAACTGCAGAACAAACTGTGTGAGAAGCAAATCATAGAGATAGAAGAACTGAAGGCAAAGACCAATGCAGATACTGAGAAAGTGAATAAATGCCAAAAGGAATTTGAAGCTACAATCTCTTCTAATAAGGATAAGCTACAACAAATGGAAATCGAAGCTAAGAACTCTGTAGAAGAACTCAGAAAATGCAAAAAGAATCTACCAAGTAGTTGCCTGGCATTTGGCAACTCTAATGGTACCCACAGGCTCACACTCTCCGACGGTTACGCCTTTGATGCCCTTTGCAACTCTGAGATCGTGGGTTCTAGATGGACCGTTATTTTGCAGAGGATTAAGGGCGGAGTTGATTTTAATAGAACTTGGATCGAGTACCGGGAAGGCTTTGGTACCTTTGATGGGGACTTCATCTTGGGTCTGGACAAGATCCATCGTCTGACCAACGATCAACCCCACGAGCTATACATTCACATGGAGACCTACTTTGGGAGCTTCTACAATGCGCGATACGATGAGTTCGCCATTTCTGGGGAAGATGACCAATTCAGACTAAAATTGGGTATATTTTCTGGTAATACAAATGACTTTTTGGATCTTCACAGAAATATGCAATTCTCCACTTTTGACCGCGACAACGACCTTTCGGAATCTTGCAACTGCGCAGAATGGATTGGGGGCTGGTGGAACCATTTCTGCTTTTCTAGGTCAGTATCTTAATAGTATTTAAATGGCAGTAAAAAAGCGAAAATACTTTGCAAGAATGTTAAATGAGGTTTTCTTCATTACAGCAAATTTACAGGGAATTATATTGAAGAATATGTAAATGTTAATGGCATTTTTTGGGGAGAATTGGCCCTAAAACGAGTCTCTATGTTGATTCGCCCCAGAGTGAAATGACGACATAGAACTGCTTTTAAACACTGCGACTTCACTTGTAATTGTTTATTAATAATTGTTTACTTTGTTCTTAATTGAGAAACTTAATAAAGGCTACCATATACTCTAAGTTGTATATCAGGTAGTATTGAGCATATGTTATGTCTCTCGGCGTTCGGGGCAGCTGCAGGATGTTAGAGTAATGCTCTGCTGCCGTTCACCCCGTCCGAAACTCGAGAATTACTGGGCGCACTAGAGATGCAGCGGGTCTAACAGGTGGCAGGTCGACTGGCCCCGCAGCATCTGCTCAGCCCGTAAGCGAGGAGAGGGGGCAGCAGCGCAGGGCAGAGAGTGTAATGAGAATAAAAAAAATATATAAATAATAAAATGCGCTCAATTGCCTGCGGATCGGCCAGGCGGGTACCTGCTCTCCTGCTCTGCTGCTTGTTGCTGCTGCAGTTGTTGTTGTTGCCTGTGCAGGCACCTGCGACGCAGCGGGAAGGCGCGTGCCACTTGCCCTACGCTTCATTAATGAACGAGTCATGTGTAAAGAGTGCCTGTGCGAGTGTGAGAGAGAGAGGGCGACAGCCGGAGCGCGCGAGAGTGTGGCAGAGCGGGAGAGCACACACGCACAGGTGTCAGACGGCGTTGGCGTCGGTAGCAGCAGCAGCAGCAGCAGTAGCGCGTCGTTTTTGTCGTCTTTGTTTTGCTACGCTCATTCGCCTGTCGCCGTCGCAGTCGCTGTCGCTGCTGGCGTTGGCAGCGACGCACACACGCTGCCTCTCTCTATGGCGCGCGCGGGCTTCCTCTCTGCCTTTCTCACTCTCTCTCTCGCTCGTTCGGCTTGTAGACTTTTCGCGTTTGTAGAGTATCTGCAAACGTCGAGCATTTGGGTGTGCGGCTTTGTTTTGGCCGCCGGCCAGTTGCTGCCCTGCCCTGCATTGCCTCGCCTCTCCTGCTCTGCCGCTTTGACAAGCGCCAAAAATAAACGCGACGCTGAGAAATTCGCACGACTTAACGCTATTCTCTCTGCTGCCTCTCGCTCTCTCTCTCTATCCCTCTTCTCTTGTCTCCCCTGATGCTTGTCTCAGCGCTTCCAGACTTTGTGGCTTTGTCTCTGGCCCCAAATCGTTGATATTTCTGTCTGAACTTGAACTCCTTGCCTTTCTCACGCTCTCTCTCCTTCTATCTCTCTTTTTTCTAGTTCTCGTTCTGAACCTAACTATCGGTTCGTCGATCGTAGCGTCAACACAGAGTATTATGTCCACATGTCTATTTGCCTCTGCTTAAACGCCCGACTCATGTATATTTTCATAATTTATATCGGTTGTAAATGGTTTCGTATGTGAGAACGGAGTATACAACATACTCAGATATGATCTACTACGGTCTAAATCTATAGAATAAGTCAGCGTCAGCTAGTAAAATAAAATATATAAAAAATATATACATACAAAAAATATATATATATAGATATAATATATACTTTATTAAAAATAAAATATTTAACAAATATATACATTCTATGAAATTTAAAATATATTTAAATACATAAACTTTATATATATATTTTCTTTTACGATCAGCTGATAGCGTAGCGCACTTTCAAAGCACTCGAAGCATTGTTTCTTACGTCTGTATGCCGCTCCATTCGATTTATCAGCTGTCATGTGCTATGTATATGCTATATTTGACATATAAATACATACATAATATGTATGTTTCATGTTCTCCACACGGCTTATGCACGAATTTTTCTAACCTTTCGAAATACTGTAGTATAAACTGACCCTGGAAAGACATTATATGCGACTGAATATGCTGAAACCGATTTCGTGCGCAACTGCAGTTTCCGATTAATAGTATTTTAAACTTCAGAATTTTTCGTATATATTCTGTTTGGTTTTGAGATTTAGATAGGTATAAACGTGTATAAAAACTATACTGACCCTGAACAAATATGCGACTGAATATGATTAAACCGATTTCGAAAGAAACTGCAGTATCCGATTTATAGTTTTTTAAATGTCATAATTTTTGTTATAAACTCTGTTTGGTATTTATTCTGTTATAAGTTTCTTTAGTGATTTATATTTGTATAAACGTGTATAAATACTACACTGACCTTGATTAAACCGATTTCGAAAGAAACTGCATTATCCGATTTATAGTTTTTTAAATGTCATAATTTTTGTTATACACTCTGTTTGGTATTTATTCTGTTATAAGTTTCTTTAATGATTCATATACATATAAAACTGTATAAATACTTAACTGACCCTAATTAAACCGACATCGAAAGCAACTGTTGTATCCGGTTTATAGTTTTTTAAATTTCACAAATTTTAGTATTTTCTCTGTCTGGTATAATAAAGTATTATAAACTATACGTCTATAATTATTTTTCTTTTTATGATATATATATGTTTTTTAATACTATTTTATTTAAATCTTAATATTGTTTATTGACTAGAAGGTATTTCAATATTTCGTATATATATTTGTTTAATATATCTGTAGCTATTAAAACTCTCATAGACGTTTGCTTATGATTCCTTAATTTTGTTTTAAAATAGAAATATGGGATATATATAATTATGTATTCATTCAGTTATTTCAATTAAAATCCATAAAATATTACAACATATTTACAGCTAATTGGGTTCGGCCCTGTGGCCAAGTAACAAGTGGTCGAGGTGTGTCTGTGTGTGTGTGTTTGTTAGTATATTGCGCATTTCACCTGTCAAGAATTGAGTTCAGGCTATAAAAGCAAACACAGAACGTAAGATCAAGTAATCAAATTATGCGCGGATGAGAATCGGGCCAACAACAACAACAACAATAACAACAACAAGCGAATCCAGCCGGCAGATGCCTCAGTCAAATTTATCTCAACAACAACAAGAGCAGCGGAAAAAGTCTACAAAAGATGGGAAACATGTGGCCACATGCCTCTCGCTCTCTGGGCCCAGAGCACTTGACCAACACGCAGCCACAGCGACGCTGGCGTCAACGCCAACGACGTCAGCTGTAAGACTGTAACGCCAACAACAACAACAGCAACAGCAACAACAACAACATTAAGAACAGCTGCGACGCCAACGTGAGCGTCAGCGTCAGCGCCAACGCAGCCGGCAACATTTCGCGTGTTGGACTCTTAGGGGTGGCTTTTTGCTGCTGCTGCTGCTGCTGCCGTCGCTGCCAACGCCGCTGCTTTGGCTCTTTGGCTTTGGCTGGCGTCTCAGCCATCAAGTGGATTTCAGTTTCATTTTGAACGTCGTGCGTGGAGTACGTGGACGATTCCCCCCGAAGCGAGAGCGCGCGTCTGATTCGCTCGCAGCTACCGAGAAACACTTCACCTTCCTGGCGCGTGTGAACCCAAATAAAAGTACAAAAATAATTATACGAAATGTGCGCAAAAGTATCTAAGCCGCAGGCAGTGTGAATGTAAGCATACAACGTTAGGATCGGCCAATGGAAATGGCTAACAAAAAGTTTGAAGCGAAAGGCAGTTGGCTAAACGAATTATAGTATTTGAAAGAATAAATACTAAAATACAAATCAGATTCAAATAAAAATATAACACAAATAAATAAATTTGAGAAAAATATAATAAGAAAGTATGATAAATATATTATTTTTTTAATTTTTAAACAAGCAAATGGCATAAATGCGATACTAAAATATAAATAAAATAAACACAATAAGCTATAAAAAAAAACAAAATTAACAACAAAGAAAAATATAATTATAATAAATATATTTAATATATCACTTTCCTTAATTTATAAAAAAAGCAATTGGAACAAATAACTATGCAAAAGATGCAAGATTTTATAAGATAATGCAATACCAAATTATATATTAGCTGAAAATGCTTATAAAAATAAATAAATTTGAGAGCGGAATATTACAAAATAATAAAAATAAATAAATATATATCAGTAATTTATAAAAAAGTATTTGGAATTAAAAATTATGGAAATGTAGTGATACTGCGATACTGAAATATAAATACGATGAATATGATATAAATATAAATAAAAACAAGAAAATTATATATAAATAAATTAAAATAATAATATAATATTAACTGTAATTTGTAAAATTGCAAAATCAAAACAATCTGAAATAATAAACGAGCAAACCAAAAATGTTAATACATATTCCAGCATATTGCGAAAAGTTTCTTTAAAATTATTCGAAATTATTCCACAATATTTATTTATAACCGCACACCGAACACCCTTGAAAACAGCTTCCGGTGATTTAGAAAGTAGGGTCTACGGAGAATCGTTCGACTTTTCAGACGACCTTCCGCACAATGTTCGCCTTGTAATAAATTCGAAAAATCAACACGTCAACCGAATGAAACATACATTTATGTCACAGGCCAAAAGTAAATCGATGAGAAAATGTGAAGAAAAAGCCAAAAACAAAACGAAAAACCGAGGAAAATGGATTTTCGCTTTTTCGTAAATGAGCAAATGTTGAAAATATTTTCTGTGCTAAAAGCGAAAACGAAAATAAAATGTTTATGCATATATACTACACAGTATTTATGCGAGTCTGTCTGTGAGTGTGCGCGTATGTGTTTGTGTGTACAATATATACATATATATATATAAATTGCCGGCTAAGCAAATCGGCAAATTATATCACAGTCGCAACAGATTTTAAAAATAGACTGAACCGATTTTTGCTTTGCAACAAAAAATGTGTCATGCCTGTTGAAATATATAGATATCTGCACATACATATACTATATATCGCATAAGTCAAATCGTCCAAGCACATATAGTTCTATATTGTCGCTGCTCAACACGTTCGACATGGAAAACCAGCAGAGAAATAGCAAAAGCTCAGCCGAATCGCGCCAAGTGAAGCTGTTGCATGTGCCGTCATAATGACGAACATATGTCGCATATAGTTCGAATATACGAGCTTAATTCCGCCATAAATCAAGGTGTTGCGAGTGACATTTAGAATGTCGCACAGAAACTGGACATTTAGAATGTCGCACAGAAACTGGAGAACCATACGCATATGTGATAAATTTGAGCAATCTATTGACAATGATGAAAAATAACTTGTTTTCAACTCAGTTTCGAATGGAAGCGCGAAATGGAATCGAAAAGCGAATGCAGCATATTTAAAAAATTCAATATTCCAAGCAGTTATTATAAAAATACCTAAATGATAACAAATAAGAAAGAGTGCGGTATAGATATAGCATTAAAAACAAAACACTTCCGAACACAAATTAACTTTGAATTTATTTTTTATTGTAAATTAGTTTGGTATGAAAGCTCAAAATTAAAGCTGAGAGCGAGACGAGCATATTTGAAAATTTATTTATTATTTTTAAAGCATATTGAAAGTGGCATAAGTAAAATTATGCAAATTAATTTTAATTCATTTTTTAACTATAATTACATTAAAGCTGAAAGCGGGGCAAGCTTATTAAAATATATAATTATTATTTAAAAACTTTTTAAATACATTTCAATTTCCAAAAAAAGGCAAAAAAAAGTATTTAAACTAAGCCTGGCCGAAGATTAAAGCGAGTCGTGTCATTCCCGAAACAATTTTTGATACTCAAATTTTCATTTAAATTTTCCACCCTCGAAGAAGACCAGCAATTTTCAAAGAGCATGCAATGCCACCTGTTCTGGTCGGTGCCTTCCCCTGCCAAGTTCAAGCTGCAAGCGACCTTTTCATTGTTTTCAACTGCAGCTGCAGCGGCAGGGGAAAGAGACAAATGAGCGGGCGAACGAGCGGGAGGATGGTCACATTTTAATTCACGGTTCGATGACCACAACGGAAATTCCTTTAATGACCGCACATGACGGCGACGGCTGCACTGCTCCAGCAGCTGCTGGAGCAGAGCGGGAGAGACGTTGCACGTGCAGCGTGTAGGTAACCTGAGCTCAGGAGAGTCCAAGCCTGTTAACCCTAGCCTGGCCATATACTCTCTCCCTCTCTGGCTGTCTCGCTGGCAACGTTTGCATTTCATTTTAACGGCTTTTCGCATGTTTTCATTTGTTTTATTTTCATTTTTGAGCATTTTTGCTGCGCCCACAACAACAACAAAAACAACAAGAACAACGAAAACTGCCTACAACATTATTTTGAAAATTTAAATTGCGAATTATACGCGCTGCTGCACATGGTCGGCAAGGGAGGGGAGAGTTTAAGGTGCAGAGTGAGGGAGGTGCGTGTAATGGGCGCTACGTGCAGTGCGAACAAAGTGGAAGAGGCACAGACAGCGTCGTGTATGAAGGCAGCAGGGTGGGGCTGGTGGTGCGGCGATGAAGAGCCACCATTCACCGCAAAGCAGAATCACAACTCAAAATTTGTGGTTTACCTTTGGCTGAGCGCTTGAAAGGGAGAAATATTTATTTATATAAAAATATTTTACAAAATACAAATAAAAACTGCTACAGTTAAAAAGTTTTTTTTAATAAATTGCATATAAAAATGTAAAATAAAATAAATATAAAATATAAAAATGACAAATATATCAATGAAAAATAATAAATAAATGAAATAAAAAGAAACAATTTTGAAAATCTCAAACATACAACATTATTTAAATTGAAAAAAAAAAAAATCAAAATTAATTAAAATCAGAATATTTTTTACAAAAAATAAATTGAATAGAAACAATTTAAAAAAATACTAATACAATAGTTACAATTGAAAATAAATCAGCACAATTTTATAAAAACATGCTAATCATATAAACGCATAGCGAAACTCATTAAAATATTGCTAATTAGCAGGCGAAAAAATACCAAAAAAAAATAAACAAAAATACCCAGATCAAAGTCAGAAATAAACATAGTTCTAATTTGAATGCAGAGTTGAAAAGCAAATAACGATTACAATTAATTATGGCATGTCATCAGTAAGCCCCGACGGGGAGAGGAGCCTGCGACGATACGCAAATAATAATAATAAATAATAATTATATTAGTAATAAATGAAATTCGTGCGCAAATGCCTAATTTATGCAAGTGAAGCCTATGATAAATAATGCAATTTCTGGCAAACACACGAAATTCATATTTAATACAAAATACATATTTGAAATTCGGGATTGTAAATCAAACGCTGGACCTATGCAAATGCCAAAGCGTTTGAAGCAACGTAAGTAAATTGCAATTAAATCGAAAATAATACACAATTAATCCCCAACAAGCCTGAAGACAGAGAAAGAGAGAGAGAGAGAGAGAGAGCTGGACTCTCTGATGAGGCCAATTGAGAAGCAAACGAGGCAAATCGAATCAGCAACACAGACAACTTGAAAACCCGATGGCGACTTCATTACACAGCCACAGGCAGTCGGGGCAAAAAATTGGGGGAGCTTCCACTACCTTTCCACATCGTCGGCCATATGAAAGTCCTCGAGCTGCTCGGACTACTCGCTTCATTTGTTACAATTACAAAAACCCCAACCGGACTGTACTCAATGGTAGGATTCGGGCGAGGGGCGTAGGGTGATGGGGGCTCGGGTCCGCACTCGAGTTGCAGCTAAGTTGATGCTCGATTGCGAATTGTTGGCAAGTAAATTTGTAGCATACCTTCAGGTGGTCTTAGCCAGGGCACGGACCAGTTGGACAGCGCACTGGCTGGAGCTTGTTTGGTCTTGTGCTGTCTGGTCCTGGTGTTTTTTGTATTCTATTTCGTTTGTGCAATCAATCAAGCGCATGACTAAGGTCAACTGGCAGGGGTCAAGTGTGCGGCCTGACTGCACAGCGTTTACCAAATATTTCTCTCTCTATCATGTTGTATATATGTATATGTATACATGTTTGGTATATATAAGTACCTGAACTCCTTGAAAGCCTTTGACGTTCCTCGTCTTCACCTGTCGCCAGCAAGACGAGAAAACTGAACATATTTCTGAGCACATTTCTTATGCAAAGGAAAACAAAAAACATACAAAATAACAACAAAAAAGGCCAAAAAAAAAAACACAAAAGAAAACAAAACGAAACACTTGAGAGCAGCACAAAAATGAAAACACTTTTCCCAGGCCTCCGTTGAGAATTAACATTAAAAAAAAAACTGCGCGCATTTTGATTTCTTTTCGCGTTTTTCGTGGGTTTCACCACATCACCCACCCATCCCCCCTCTATTGTTTGCCCTTTGATTGTTGGGAATATTTTCTTTATCAAAGTGCTTGCCACAGCTGGCGGCGCGGGCTTCCTTTACGATTGAACAGAGGCAGAGGCTGAGGCATAATGATTGGCAAATTATTGCAGCAGTTGTTTTTGCACTTATTCCACGGAATCAAAAACATTTGATATAGTGGAACTGTCCCTAGCAATTCGTTATTAAATAAATTCAATTGCTATAGCGAAAAAACTCTGCAATCCTCTCTAGATTTCAGAAATCATTTTCAAACTTTAGATATCAATGAAAAAAAATAAATAATTTATTCAAATGAATAAAATCAAAATATTTAAACCAATAAATAAAATAAACAGAAGCAATTTTAATAAAGCACTACAAATAATAAACAAATTCAACAAATTTATGAAAAACATAAACATGCCATGTTATTAAAATTGAAACAGCACAATTTTATTAAAATCAGTTAATAATCGCATAACAAAAACTCTTTAAATATCAGAAATCATTTTGAGACTTTAGAAGATCATAAAAAATTTAATAATTATAAATTATAAAAAATAAATAAATACAATTATGTAAAATAAAAATACAAAAATTAACAAATTGAAATATTTATAACAATAAAAAAATAAATAGAAAAACATAAACATAAAAAATTATTAGATTTTACTTTAGTTCTTTAAGAGAACTCAACGTAAGCCAATTCCATTGCCTAGTGGCACTAGTAACACTAGCAAAACTTGCCCCAATACGATGCGGATTTCATTTTATTTCGCTTGGAAATCTGAAATGAACAGGGAGTTTTATATATGTGTATGTATATACATATATTCTTCGGTCTGTCTGTGTGCCGGGCTTTATGTCATATTGATTTTAATTGGCTTAACTCCGCATCGAGCCAGGCCAAATCGATGCCGGGGCGACCCTTGCGCGATGTTTGATCAAAGATAAACAAGCAAATAAAAAAGCAATTAATGCGCTTGTCACAATCAATGTGTGACATCGTGTCTGTGTGTGTGTATGTTCACATATTGCATATGTCTCTTTGTGTGTGCGTGTGTTTGTCGTGTAACTAATTAAACAACAACAAAGCGAGGGGGTGAGAAGCAGTGCGAGCAGGAACATTTGTCCGGCATACGCAATCGTTACAACATTTCGAGTAAACCTAATAAAAATATTAATGGCTTTGACACTGCACACCCCGTAGACCCCTTGCCGACCCCCCTACTGGGGTCCCAACCGCATAAATATTTGCTCAGCGTATTACCGGCTCGCTGGCCCATGTTTGTCCATTGTGTCCTTGTCATGTGTTTGCTTCTGCTTTGCATGTCATAAATTGCTGCATAAACAAAGGCGCAGGCCACGCCCCCTTCCCCACCCATGGCTCATGAGCCGTGGACATGTGTCAGGAATTCAGTTGCTTCGCTTTATAATCATCATCATAATGTTTCGGATGCTTTTTTCTACCCTCTGCAGTGCCTATTTGCCCACTGTCTGGCGTCTGGGGGCGCTACAGCTCTGGCTATGTCTGGTCTGAAGACTATGCATCATCTCTTCCTCTCTCTCTTTCTCTGTCTTTCTGTCTCTCTGTCTTTTTTTTGGCTGCAATTCACTTTGCAGTGGACGACGCATTGTTTAAGCGGCTGCCGTTTTGTCTGCTACGCGACGGCAAATTGCCCACATGTCATACTTATAAATATACGATATAGTCCAGAATACCCTATAAACTTGGCATAGACTCGGGAACAGTCTTCATAATTATAGGTATAATGAAAAATGTAGAACTTGATGATAGTAAAAATACATTAATCATCATACATTAATCGTAACTTGTCTTGTAGAAGCTGCATGTATTTCCAAGTTTTGTATAATTTGTTGGCATGTATCGATAGCAAAATTTGGCTAGAAATATTTCTGCCAATATCTATTTCAATGTTAGATAGTATCAAAAGTATTTTAATATTATTGTATATGAAAATATTCCACTATTTTTATGAATAAATATATTATTATATTCCAGAATATACCATATATTTATAGTATTATAAATATTTTATTCATCTTCTATAAATATTTTGTTATTTAATATATTTTAATGTTTGATTGATAATATCAGTTATATATAGTCAAGTTTTCTGAAAAATTCCCATTATAAAGCGCATCTTCAAGTCGTCTGTAATAATATAATACTATTAAATTTAATAATATTATGTAAAGTCAGATACTATCAGCTATACTATATAATCGATAGCTAACGTAAGAATATGTTCTTAATTTTTTTTCAAATATTCATTAAAAGCGAATCTACAAGTCGTGCATGCCCAGCCTACTCCTCTTTTGTTTAATATTTTTACAATTTCGTTGCTGTTGTTGTTGTTATTATGACGCGACATGTTGGCAGTAGCACTTCGGCAGCAGAGGAAGAACAAGTGCTGAAAAAAGAAAGGCGAAGAATTGGAATTATTTTAGCGTGAAATATGATATTCGCGAGCCAAACGCGGCGCTGGCAGTGTTGGAAAGCGTGTGCCAGCTCCACTCTTCCCTGAGTGTGTGTGTGCGTGTGTGCTATCCTGGCAAGCGGAAAAGCAGGCAAATAAAGGATAAGCGCAGCGAGAGGCGCCTAAGTAGAAAACACGCAAATTGTTAACCACACACACGAAACATTTTCCACGCTTGGTTTATTTATTTGTTTTGCCTTTGCCTTTGCCTTTGCTTTTCGGCTTCTGCCTCAGTTGCTGCCCCTGCTTTGCCGTCTTCTGTGCATTCATTTCCGTTTATTTATTATACCATTTACCCATTGAAAATGGGTAAAAAATGGTATATTAACTTTGTGCAAATGTATGTAACAGGCAGAAGGAGGCGTGGCAGACCATACAAAGTATATATATTCTTGATCAGCATCAATAGCCGAGTCGATTTGGTCATGTCCGTCTGTCTGTCCGTCTGTCCGTCTGTCCGTCTGTCCGTCTGTCCGTCTGTCCGTCTGTCCGTCTGTATGAACACACAGATCTCAGCTATTAAAAGAGCTAGAGGCACCAGACTTGGTGGGAGTGTGCGTGTATTCAATACACACAAGAAGTTTATTTCAAACTTGATGTGCCACGCCCACCGCCTCCGCAAATCGATAAATGCGTATTTCGATTTTTTCCAAATAATTCAATAACGAAAAGAGATAAACGCACCAAATTTGGTAGGAGGGTGTCTTGCAACATTATGCAGAAGTTGGATTTTAGAATTTTGGATGCCACGCCCACCGCCTCTAAAAAACACATTTTTATAGTTTAAAAGAAAACTAGAAAAGCTAGAAGCGCCAAATTTGGAAGTAAGGTGCCTGGTAACATTACGAAGAATGTTTGATTTTCAACTTTTGGATGCCACGCCCACCGCCCCCAAACTATTGAATTTTAAGAAAAGTAGCGAAATAACAAAACATTTTTTTTAACACTCTTGTAGCTTACCATAGTACAGATCTACCCTATAAATTTCAATCCGATCGGACAATAAACAAAGAAGTTATAGGAGTTTGAATCTCCCATATAAAGTTGTGGGCGCTTAGAATTCCAACTAGAATGTTGAACTGACGCAGCAGAAGGCCGGCATCAATAAAAGTCTCATTTGCCGATCGCTGCGCGTAACTGTGTGTGGTCTAGATGGTTGCATGCAAGATTCTGGTGCGTGTGGTCGCGGGTTCGAATCCAGCAACGGGCAATTTTTTTTTTTTTGCCGATCGCACTGCGTAACTGTGTGTGGTCTTGATGGTTGGCTCGCAAGTTTCTGATGCGTGAGGTCGCGGGTTCGAATCCTGCGCTGGGCAATTTTTTTTTTTTTTTAATTATTTTGCGCTATATGAAAAGAATATTATGCAAAAAAAAAAAATAAAAACAAAAACTTTTTCTAAGCAATACAAAAAAAAGAAGACTGCGCTGGGATTCGAACCGGGGACATTTAGTTATAGAGCTGACAACTCTCACAACAAACCACTGAAGCACATGGTCTGTTCCTAGGCGCGAGAAGTTTTGCATACAGCAGCAGAGACGGAGCAGAGGCTCGGCTTCAATGCTTGCGCCGACTGCGCACGCACAATCGGCGTGCAGTCGGCATGTGCCATTAGCGTCAATGCATGTGTATTTAATTTCGGAAATATGC
This sequence comes from Zaprionus bogoriensis, assembly GCA_035046045.1. NCBI lineage: Eukaryota > Metazoa > Arthropoda > Insecta > Diptera > Drosophilidae > Zaprionus > Zaprionus bogoriensis. The sequence continues at coordinate 961,319 of JAWNOI010000191.1, read as the reverse complement.
GATGCGTTGTTATTAATTCGAATAAAAGTAATTAATATTAGGAATTATTTTTAGCAGCCAAAGGTAAATTATAACTTACTGTCGAGTGCACTCGACTGTAGCTTTCTTCAATTTTTTTTTTAATAACAAAGAAGTTATAGGAGTTCGAATTCCCCATACAAAGTTATGGGCGCTAGCGATTCCTAACCAAAACGTTAAATCGACGCAGTAGAGGGCCCGCGTCAATAAAAGCCTAATTTGCCGATCGCATGGCGTAAGTTTGTGTGGTCTAGTGGTTAGAGGTCCGACTCGTAAGTTACAAAGTTCGTGAGAGTTCTTGGGTTCGAATCTGGCGCGGGGCGATTTTTTTTTCTTAATGTAAATTGCTTTTTTTTTATTTTTATACCATTTATTTTATTTTGTATTATTTCTTCGAATAGGGTAAATGGTATCTTACAGTCGCGCGCGCTCGACTGTAGCTTTCCTTACTTGTTTTTTTCTTATTTTTTTGTTTTCTTTTTTGCTGCTGCTGATGGTGTGCGTTGATATTTGCTGATGAATTTACGACAGGCATGCAGCCTGGCAGGGATCTGCATATGGGTTCGAATCGTGGCTCTAATCTGAATTTATGTGCAACTAACCAGAAGTCACACCACAGCGCATAGAGCAGGTGTGAGTCGTCGGCGAGTCTGTTTGCCGTGACCTTTACCCTTTTGCCCTTTGCCAATTGGAAACGTGCGCTAAGTACACGTCGGAGCATTGCGAATTGCGGACAATAAACGAGCATGAATTTCGCAAATTAATTAGTCGATTTGTTTGGCGCAATTCTGCGCGCTTGAAGCCGCATCTCCCTGAGGGGCAGATCGTGCAGCCGATGGGGAGGAATTACATTAAAATCCAAAATAATCAAATTGCCAGCGCAATAAAATGATTTTATGATTATGACTCTGTCGCGCTGCCTCCTCTGCCTCTGCCTCTGCCCCTTTCCTATGTCGCTGCGTGTGGGCCGCATTCCTGCGCCTGTAAATTAATAATATCAACTTTGGCAGCAAATATCAGCGCGAGGGCAGCCAAATAGTCGAGCCTACCCCGCGCCCTGTGACATGTGTCTCTCAGGGTGTGTGCGTGACTTGTGTCGAATCAGGCTCGCCATTGCGTGTGTGTATGTGAGTGTGTGTGTGTGCTCTACGTGTGTCATGTGACTTTGAGGCTGGCGAAGACTGTGCTCGTGGCTTGTGCGCCTGGAGATGGGGTCGCAGGTTGGGCGGAGTCGTGAGACGTGGCTTCTCGGCTGCTGCCTCTTTATGTATGCCACGTAAATGGGCTCTAAGTGCGTTCCACATTAAAATTAAAGCCAAATCCCCCATTGACACTTTTGGCATCGATGCCAGGTGAGATTGTGCGTCGTTCCATGCTCATTGCTGTTTCCACTTTCCTCAGATCATGTTCTATTCGCTGTGCATTATTAATGGCTCCCAATTCCATTGTTGTCTCGCATTTCCAATGCAGCTTGTTTCGATTTCGCTGGAAGCTCTAGAAAACATCCTGTAAATGATATTATTATAAATTAGAATTATTCTCATATATTATGCAATATGATAAAATAATAATTGGGAACGAGAAAACTGTAGATGAATATACAAAAGAGTCCGAGAAGGAGCAATAGCATAAGTTGGGAAAAAAAGAAAAATAAAACTGAAAAGATATAAGTAGGAAACAGATAAATATACAGAAAGTATATGATGAAAAAGAAGATGAATTTACATGAAAAAGGAGTGGAATTGGGCATGAGAAAACTAAAGAGAAAATTACAAGAGAGTAATAGAAATAGAAAGTAAAAATTTGGAAGAAAAATATAAATAAAAAATGAGCAGAATGTTAGTAAGGAAGATAAATATAAACCATATAATATATGGAAAATAGTAGAAGAAAAATTGAAAAGGAAGGCAAATGGGAATGAGAAAAATAAATAGAAAAAATTACAAAACAGTCAAAAAAAATGATGAAAGAGAAACATAAAACTGAGAAGAAACATTGTAAGGAATTGAGGAATATAAAGAAAATAGGTGAGGCAAAAGGAGAAAATAGCATAAGAAACAGAAAAGAGGGAAAAGTACTGAGAATTAGAATTAATTAGCGAAAGAATGAGTAATAATAAATATACAGATATACTTAAATATAAATAAATTTAAATATAATAAAATATAAATATAAAATAAATTAGATACAATATAAAAACTTTTATATTGATAAAGCTCAGTATTTAGATAATTAAATTCTAGATATTAATGATTACAGAAATAATGAATGACATAAGAAGACTGTAAACGCTATTGGAATTATCAGGCAAAATATTGCATTTTTTTTCTGACAAGTTGCGCGAATTAAGTAGATAATGCTGTAAATTTTTCTGGCTCGCCAAGTCAATAATTAATTTCTGCATTCGCACAACATAAAGATATATTTGCCTGAAAACAATATTTATTATGCTGTTGGCACACACACTTCTTTTTTCTGCTATAACTCGTGCCAAGTGTAGGCTTTTATGCCCTTACCTTCAGGTCGGGGAAAACACAGTCGGGTCTCGTCCAGAGCCCACAAGACAAGCCCAGGCAATCAACAGCTTTTTCGAGTGAGCAGTACACGACTAGCAGATGCTCTGCTTGTAGCTAATCAAAAACTATAGAAACTCGAGCTAAAACTTGCGTTGAAAATGTTGTTGAAACTATGAGAAAATCTGCATAATTTTCGAGACAGTTGGGAGTGTGAGTGCGAGCGAGAGTGTGTGTGCGGGTGTGTGCAGCTGCTTTATGGCTTAAAAATTGCCAGCTGCTGCGTTTTATATACGACTTTATAGCACAGTGTGCTTTATGGACAAAAAAAAGCAGTCGACAGCGGGATGAGAGCGCAGAGAATAAATGTATAAAAAGTGCGAAGCGGACAAAAAGCGCACAACATGCAACAAACTGTAAAGTCGAGCGTCGAGTAGATTGACTGTAAACGCCACCCGAAAAGTCACTACAGGGTAGCTTTGCGCCGGGCAAGTCGGGGGGAGCAGGCAGCAGAGTGTTGTGTGTGTAAAGTGTTGCACATCAGGCCACAATGGCGCTAAGCCAATAAATTAAATCAAACAAGCGCGATAACCATTTCACTTTTGCCATCTCCCTCCCGCAGTCGCACTCAACATTGTTGGCCACACACACAGACACACGCACACACAAACACACTCGCAGTAATAACAACAACAGCAACAATAAAGTTAAAATGGCGTAAACAGTATGAAAAACTGAATCGCACGAGCTTTTCACCAGTGCCAAATGTAGAAAAAACGCGCCAAAACGCCAGAGAGAAAACAACTGGAAGAGGAAGAGCAATAAATGCATTTAATAAAAATGTGAGGGAGACAACAAGGCAGAGAGAGAGAGAGAGAGAGAGAGAGAGAAAGAGCAAGCGGGCTCGAGCAAACTGAAAAGCATGGTGGAAATTTTTTAAAAGCTTTTCCGACACTTTGCCGCGTTGCTGCTGTTGTCGTTGCTGCTGCTGTTGACTTGCCCCATCGATACACAAAAATATTGTTAATTTCTGTCAACAAAAACGGCGCCATTTTGTTGCGGGACTAGCCACAGCCGGGCCAAATTGTTTAAGTTGTTCTCTCTGTGCCCGAGCGGCTGCCTGGCCTGGTTAATTGTTGGCAAGTCAATTAAAACTTTTGAATTTATGACGCATGCTGCGCATAGAGCAGCTCCATAAGTACATAGACAATATATATATTATTTAGTGGCACCCACCGAAAATACAAAATGAAGGCCCAGCACTTTCAAGTCGGGTACTACTCTATCGCTCATCTGCAGTGCTTAAGCTACTTTGTTATGCTGTGTGAAATGCAAAGAAATCTTTCTGGACTTATAATTTTCCACTTGAATTAATAATTGCTGCCTCAGTTTCGTCCGTACGCTCTGCTTTAATTATTTATATTATTCATATTGCTCTGCTTTAATGAAAGTGACGCTTGCAGCCTCAAAATCTGAATTCAGCACCAACTTTAGTTCATTTCTCTGTTGAGATATGGAAAAAGTTGAGTGCGCGCTGCGCAGTATGCAACAGATTGTCTAGTATATACTAGTACAGACTGTAACATACTCAGTAGTCGATGTGTTCTTTATTTTTTTATTTTTCTGTTCGCTTTTTGTAAGAGTAGAGCCTAACGCTTGAACCACTTGCCAAAAAATGCGCTGAGGTCACGCCAAAAGCGCTCGAAATTGTGGAGTTGGTTTTGTCGGTCAAACATATATGACTATATATAAACAAGGAGTTGGGCGGTATAAAATACGAAACTACTTAGCGGCCTTGATGAATTGTGACATTTTTATGGGTTTGTCTTTGTCGGCAGGCAGCTTCTGGCTTAGCCACTCGTCCCGGCCATAAACAATGCGGTCTGCTGGCCCCATTGTCCGCGTAGCCCGTTGGCCAGTTAGCCAGTTGCTGATCCTGTCTCGTCGTCCCTAAAATATTGTGCAAATTATGAAAGTGCCAAGTGGTGCGAGAAGCGCGCAAAAAACGCGACTTTTAATGCGCAACTCACGTGTCGCCGACCCGTTCGACGCTTCCCTAAGCCATAAACATAACTCAGGGCATATTTATAGGTGCACCCGCAATATTCCACTCCAGCCGAATGATTTATATGCTTCGCTCGACACTCTTTAATTAAAAAACGAGTAAAGAAAGCGAGAGTTGAGCGCAGTCGACTGTTAGATACCTTTCACCCACATTGACCAAAACAATTTCAATATGAATATTTAGCGCTCTACAAAGAACTTGTATCCATTTTGCAGACTAATTTCTCATAACACTAAAATAAGCAGTTTGCTTGGAAAATTGCATAACCCTAGCCAAAGCCTGATCATGTGAATTGTCTGCCTTCTTTTGTCGAACTATTCTGATAATGCTCTGAGAAATTGTTTCAGCTACATAAAATCTAAGCGATATATGATATATGATATAATCTTTTCCATTTCAAAAATTCTGCTTTTCTTATTTTCTGCTTCTCTTTTTTGAGTATTTTTTCGTTGATTAATACTGCGATTAATCGAATCGATTAATCTTATCAAGCTTAATTAAGGCGAGAATTGAGTATTTGAGTATATAATATATATATTTTTATACATATTTAATATAGTCATTTTCAGTGCGTAAAAAATAAGACAACTGCAATCTAAAAGAGAAACTAGCGAGACAGTCGCGCATATTTTATCGTGGAATTTTTTTTTTCCGCAATTTAATTGCCATTTCTTTTTAGCTCTACAGGCAAATAATTTCTCAGACAATTGTCGCACGGTCACTTTAATGAACCGTTTACTGTCGCTGATAAAAAAGCTAAGGCTCAGTGTGAAAGCTGCACGTCACTCAAGAAAAGCGAACTCATTTACTTTCTCGGGAATATCATAAGCGATTCGAGTCATTATTTGACTTCTGCCATTGTCAACATTAATCAAAACGCTTCACACGCACTTTAATCAGGCTCCATGGTGTCGCTGATTGCCCAATATAACTGCAGAAAGAGAGAGTCCGACAGATGTGTATATCTTTGCCTTGAGTGTATTGGAATAGAGTCCAATAAATGCGTCCCATTGCGCGCTTGTTTATCAATGGCAATCGAAGAAGTGCGTATACGTAACGCGTATGCTTGATATGCAGGCATTTGCTGGGCAGACGCTGCCCCGCTGAGCCCAGGGCGGTTGCTCCAAAGTAGAGCAGAAGTTTCTTTGACTTGATGACTGTCCAGAGGAGCGGAGTGGTGGGGTAGTTTGTGTGGCAAGATAAACAGCAAACCATTAAACGATATCTCATCAAGGAAATCGCCTTAAATATGTTTCTGCCTAATTTCCCACGACTGTGTGTGTGCTTGTGTGGGTGTGTGTGTGTGTGTGTGGACAACATGCCTCCATCCATTCATATATACATCCGTCCATCCAACCATCCGGCATATGCATACAAAAGCAATTTAGTCCGTAGCTTCGCCTCCTCCCACTGCTAAGCAGGAAAAAAGTGTGCAAGAAAAATCTAATAATTTTTTATGTATTTTTCTCTTTTTCTGCTCTTACAGTTGAATGACCACAAGGCCAAGCGAGAAGCCAGAAGAATGCTGCAAAGAAGAGAAGGTGAAGCAGAGCGAAGAAATCAGCAAAAAGCGATGCGAAACAAAACGAAACCAAATGTGGGAAATGTCCCAAGGCAATGAGAAACGAAAAATGATATAAATGAAATGCTCACGTGTGTGCGTGCCGGTGTATGTATGCGTGTGTGTGTGTGTGTGTGTGGAACACACAAAGCTGGTAAAACAGCTGAAAACAGGAAATAACGTAGCATACACAAGGATGGCAAAGGGATTAACGCAGCGCCAAATAAATCAAAAATGAGATACAAAAAAAAACAAAAGGAAAAAAAGCACAGAAATCTAAAGCGAAATAAACACAAGATAATGTACGATATATAGAGGAAATTCCACTTGTGCTCGGGAAGAAAGTCAGTTACCAGCCGAGTTGAGTTCTTTGCTTCCAGTGAAATTTGATGCTACTTCATTTGGCTTTCGGATATTTTAATTTCGCACGCGCCAGCTGTTTAAGCTGATTAATGGCAGCCAGCAGAGAGGAAGCGGCTGTCAATCAAGCGCTAGCAGGACTCTCAAGCGTCTGCCAGAGAGAGGGAGGGAAAGGGGCAGATAGAACGAGAGGGAGAGAGAGAGAGAATAGACAGCTAGTTAGTTGCCTGTCGCTGGCTGACGGCCGTTTTAAATGGCAAATGGCTTTAAGATTAGTTACAAACTCACAGCAGACAGACCATCTTGGACAACACACTTTTCCGAAAGTCAATTTGATAGACAGACCGCTGGACAGACGGCAAAACGGAACAGAAAAATGCAGAGCAAGCAATGCACGCGAACTCCAGATACCGTGCAGAATCTAAAATAAAATAAAAGACACTTTTATTTTATTTTAGATTTTTTAAATTTAATTATAATTATTTGTTTTACAGAGAGCTGTATAAATAGACTGACATTTTTAAGTCTGGTATTTGAATTGTTTAAATATTTTATATAAATAAAATAAAAATTAGATATACCTTATATGGTCTGCCAAGCCTCCATGCCATTTAGACCATTTTATATTGGGTATATAGCAGAAATTTGCGCAGCAATTGGCATGAGAACTCTCTGGAATAAGTTTTCCGGCATTATATGGTTTCGATTTGCAGCTAAGCTAAAGTTTTGAATTTTATATTAATTATTCTGAAATCACTCTTCGACCTGCCTTCCAAATTAGTTTCCCCATTCAATGCGTGAACTTTCGTGTGACATCAGACAACTTTTATGACAGCTCATTGCTGCTGCCTACTTTCATATTTATGTTTATGCTCTGGCTCGGTCTGAGGTAATATCCGACTTGGTCGACTTTAATTATGCGATTCGACAGACAGCGAAATTAAACAAACAAACGTGGAAGAAAAGAGATGAAATAAGTTTTCAATAATACATCATAAATGAGGGAAAAACTCGAAGCGGGAAAATACTATTGCATATAGACTGAGGGCTGGCTGACAGTTGACTGCTGACGCTCACAGTGCGTTCGAAAACTGACCGAGTGCACACACACACACACACAATGTGTGCTTGTATTTGTGTTTGTTGAGCGGGTCCACTCAATGTGTCCAGTCACGTTTTCATCAACAACATTTTGGCTTAGTTTTTGGTTAATATTATTTGTTTGTTGTTGTTGTTGCTATGCTCTCTTCGCTCCTCGCTCATCACTGCTCGCCTGTTTATTTATTTTGCCCGCCTCGTTCGCTGCGCAAGTGGCAAAAGGCAAATATTGCGCATACGCCGCTTGTGTGCGGCCTTCAGCGAAATCAATAAGCGACTGCCGTGCAAATACACAAACTGTATATATTTATATATATCAATATATATACATATCTGTGCACAGTCCAGTTGGAGGTGGACAAACAGTAGCGAGAAATTGCACAATATTTTGGAGCATACTTTGAGGAAATGAAGCCCGTTTGCTTGTTTAGCTGTGACCCAAAAAGAAAAAAAGCTGCAGGAGAAAACAAAAATATATACATTTTCATTTCTGGCAAATTCCATTGAACATTTTCACTTCAAACGTCTTGAATTTCCCCGGCAGCTAATCGAATATATCTGTTGTTGCCAATCCCCTGGCCCTGTAATCGTATACATCAACTGGCGAAATTGCAATAAATAATTGAAATGTGAAATTATTTCAAAGCGCACGCAAATCGTATCGATGGCAAATTATGGCATACGTGTGAAATTTGATTTGATCAAAACTGGGAAGAGACACAACAACAAGGCTTGCAATTGAAAAAAAAATATGTAGATGATTGTGTATTTTATATTAGGGAAATGTGGTGAGAGGAGAGTGTAGGATCTGGTTTCTGTGTTAAAGGCAGTAAAGTACGACCTCAGTTCAACAAAAAACGCTAAAGGAATAAATAAAATTTAAATACAATATTTATATTTTAACAACACAACGAAACAAAATAAAAATAACAAATTAAAAAAAAAAATTAAAATATCATATTTAAATATTTTTAAAATAATATTAGTTGAATTATTTAAATAATAAAATATAATATATAAATTTACACTTAACTTAATAATAATAAAAATAATAATAATAAATAAAGAATATTTTTTAATTAATATATAAACCAAAGTAGTCAAACAATTTATGTAAAAAAATATACCTATGTTAAAATGCCATATATATAATGTTAACTTTCAATCGCTTAATGAAATAAATTATAAATAATTTTAAATCACTATATAAATCAAAGGATTTAAACAAATTTAATTAAAATATATAAATTAATAATTCTCAAGAAAACTTTCGCTAAACGAAATACATTAAATATAACTTAAGTAAGACGCCAATAAAAATGTGCCGAAAGTTACTAAAAATTAAATAAAAAATAACAAAACACCATTATTAAAACAGACAAAAATCCAACATAAAAGCCAAATGAACTCGATTAACTTTCATCATAAACTTTTCAAGAGCTCGACAAACCGCTCACATTTTCTATTTCTTTTCTCATCTCCTTTTTCCACTTCTCTTTGCAGCAGCATTGCAAAATGTTCAATCTCTGAAATCGAATACCAAAGTTATAAAACACATACACAAACACACACATACACACGCACACACTCACAGATACACGAGAGTGGAAAGCATAAAGTGTAAAACAGTGCGAAAGGAAATGAAATTGTAAACAAGAGAGCGAACAAAAGAAAGTCGAACAAATCTATCAAGCAAACCATTAAAATCAACTAAATGCCAAAGCGACGCAATAACAACAGCAGCAGCAACAACAAGAACAAGAACAAGAACAAGAAGACAACTAAAATCTGACAACAACAATTGGCAGAACTGACAAGGGAAAGAACCTGCCCAACCCTCACACGGCAAGAGCAAGGACAGGAAGACAAAGCCAAATTATAACAACAGGCAAGACAAGTGCAGCAACAACAAGAACAACAGCAACAACAACAATACCATTAGGCACTTCGAGCTGGCAACATACAGCACAACGCTGGCAACATGTTGCTGAGGCGCTTACCACACAGCGGCAGCAACAAACGGCCTGCCTCAAACCCAACGCTAATCGGATTTTCGAGACAGCCAACAACAACAGCAACAACAACAGCAGCAAGAGCCTGGCTATTGCCGCTGCTCTGTCTGGCAATTGTTGCTCATGTCAGCGCCCAAATAGGTAAGTGCCTGCTACTTCCCCTATACTCTCAGCACGCCCCATATCACTGATGCCACAAAAATACACACACACACACACACACATAATTAGACTGTGTGTGTGTTGGATTACGATTCGACGAGCAGCCCGAAACTCATTAAAAAGTGAAATATCATTAACATAATTATACCAGAGTGCAGAAGGATAGGGAACTGTTCTGTTCGGTGTGGGTTGGCTAGAAGCGTGGGCGTGGACGTGGGGGTGGGCGTGTTAAGTGGCCACTTGTGCTGCATGCCATTGATAACTGCAATTGCAATTGAATTTGTGCGTTTGCAAAACTATCGAATAATCAAATTTAATTACACGTTTTACAAATTAACAACGCCCGCTGCACAATCGAAATTAGTTAATAGGGGGCAGAGCGTAAGGGGAGGAGAAGTGGAGCAGCAGCAGTGCAGCTGCAATGAGTGCTATTCCAGCCCAATTGGCAGCGAGCGAAATTGTAGCGTAAATTGTAGAGCGATGAGATACAAATTTGTAGCGTTTAGAGCTCTCGATATTTTACTACCTGCTTATAGTCTGAGAAGAAAATGCAGTTGGGTTCATTCTCGCTTTTTCTCTCTGCTTCTCCAATCATCTTTCCCTCTCTCTGAGTGTCTCTTCTGCTTTAAATTGTTAGAGATATTTTTTTTTATTTTATGAGAGTTTTTATTTATAATTTCCAAACAGTTCGATCAACATTTATTATTATATAAAATATAAAGGCAGTTTTTTTTAAGCTTTAGCCAGATCTGTATAATATAAAAATATTCAATTCACTTTAAGCCAGATCTGTTAAATATAAATTTAAGCAGCAGTATAATTCACTCTAGGCAGATATGTATAATACAAAATGAATAAAAATATAAATTTTATAAATTAGGCAGATTTGTATTATATAAATTAAAAAATATATGTATTATATAAATGTATAAAACAAGTTGAACAGTAGTAGTAGTACTTTTAGCCTGGTCTATATAATATAAATTTAATAGCAGTATATCCTGGCTAGATCTTTAGTATATACGTTTTATAATAATATATATTTAATAAATGTATAATATAAATAATAGTGGTAAAATTCGCTCTTGGCCAGATCTTTATCATATACATTTAATAATAATATATATTTCTTATTAGAAGTGGAATTCACTCTTAGTCAGATCTGCATAATATAAAATAAACAACAATATAAGTTTACCTTAGCCAGATTTTTAAGAAATAACTTTAACAGTAGTATAACTCACTCTTGGCCAGATCTATATTATATACACCAAATAAATATGTATATTATATAAATGTATAACATAAATTTAGTAGTAGTAAAATGTACTCTAAATAATATAATTACTCTTCATAATATAAATTTGACAGCAGTGTAATTCAATCCTAGCCAGATCTGTAAAATATAAATAAGCCTGGTATGTAATTCAATTTAAGCCACATCTCAACCTGTGTATCTCATCACTCTCAAATGAGATTTTATTAAGAAGATACATACCCGATCACTCTCGCATTCTTCGTGTTGCTTTCTCTCCCTGGGTGTAATTGGAAATGTCAGCTTACTCAGAACACTGTTGTGTATCTGTTAACTTGGTTCTCTGGTTCCAAAAAAAGAAAAGCGTTGGAAGTCATCATCATTGAGGTAACCCAAAAGAGGTTGCAGCTAAATTAAGTTAGTTCATTCTCCGGCTTGGGTTCATGTCAGAGGGCTTTCCTCGTAGACGCCCCCATTTTGCAGCTAAGAGCACACAACAAGCTCATCAAATAAGCCAAACAACAGAACAGGGTACAGGGACAGCGAGTCAGCAGGAAGCGGAAAAGGCGAAAAAAGCGAAAAACCAGAGAACATTGTTAGACAGGGCAAAGCGAAAGAAAGAGATGAGTTCAGCCCGAAGATGAGTTGGAAAACGAAGCCGAAAACATGCAAAAACTATGCAATTTTTTCAGCTTCTTTCCGTTGATGTTGTAAAACGTGGCAAGGCAGGGGGAATGGGGAAGGGAGTGCAGTGGGGAGCAGCGCACGCTGCTGTCCAACAAATGCTAATGAAGTTGGAGAGCAAAAACAGGCGCAAGCAACAACAGAAAAAAGGGAGGAAGCCGGCAACGCGCGGTATACACGATTTTTCCTTGTTCCCATTTTCTGAGCCTTTTTTCATTCCGTCTACCCGCTAAATTAATAATAATAAAAATGTTGAGCGCAAGTGCATAATTAATTAAATAATAAGCCAGACGATGTTGAAATAGAAATCTAAATGAAAACAAAATGGAAGTTGGCTGGGGAAATAAAGCTGGAAGTGATTACTACCGGCTTTAAATACGTATTCTAAGGTTAAGTAATACTCTAAAAATATTTAAGTGAACTAGAATATTGTTTTATTGAAAAATTTACGAGGGTGCTTTTTATTAAATAATTTTTTATTTATAATAAATTTAAAAACTGCAAGTAATTGGAGTATTTGCTATATATTTTTACAGTTTCTTTGAGGAATTTAAAAAAATTTGTGAAACGCAGAAGGAACTTTTTGCTTCTGTTTTCGATTTTGATTTCAGTTAGAATTTTAATTTCGTTCCAGGTGCAGTTCAAGTTCCAGTGCTTTCTTTCTTTGTTTCAATCCACTTCTTGTCGTCAGCTTACAGGGTAGCTGGCAGTCGATCATTGATCTCACATAGCTTTGCTGCTCTCGGAATATTTCTATGCGAATCGTTACGATTTCATAGGCGCATAAATTTCGGCATTTTCCAGACACAAAGGCAACTCATTTGTGTGTTTGGCCAAAAACACTCGCAAAACATTTGTAACTTTGTTGCACATGCCCCGTGCCCCTTCCCCCTGCTTTCCAGGGCTCCGTTACCCCATCTGCATAATTAAAACAGCGGCAGCTGCTGTAGGCCAAGCGAACAAAAGGCAACAAAGTGCACTAACTGCATTTTGTTCATTAGCGATCCACACACACACACACACACACACACACACACACAGCGCAAGCATATAAAGTGTTCCGAGTGCATAATATTCGAATTCTATTCGCATATGCAACATGTAAATGCATAATTAATGCAGATATAGAGTGAGAGAGAGCAAGAGATAGAGAGGCATAGAAAGAGACGGAGAGTTAGAGACATCCACTGAATATGTTGGAGATACAATAAGCGGCAAATGTCACCATTAAACGCTTGTATATGACTGTGAGGGGAGGGGAAATGCGAGTTGGAATAATTTAAAGAGATCTCATTAGGTCTGTGGCAAGGTATGGGAGGATACTGTTTGAGAGCTCGACTAGCTTGTGGTTTCTCTGAGCTGCTGAAAAATTAAATAGATTATATAAGAATTCGTATATCTAAAATAGTATTATTCTTATTATTATTCAAATAAATTACATAAATTAATAAAGTATATAAGTTAAATTATATAAATAAATATTATTATTATTATTAAGTATTTGATTTTTATTCTAGTTATAATTTTTATTCTTATTATTTTAATTATGATTATGATATTTTTGTTATTTTTATTATTCTTTTTATAAATATTGTAATTATTATTATTATTGTTTATCTTATATATATTTTTGTGATATTTATCATTATTACTACTACATTTATTATATCTATTAACTACTTACAATTAGTTTTTGTATTTAACATTCGTGCATATTATAATTCAATAATATTTTAATATTATTTTTTAAGGAGTTTCTTCATATAATAATTATTAATTAATTATTTCAATTATCAACGGGAAAACGCAAGTCAAATGAACTCTAACAAGTTTCAGCTGCACCAACTTTTTGCACTGTCGAAGCAGCCGCACAACTTGAAGCCGCAAACACGCACAAAAACCGCCAACAAAACGCTAAAAATAGTCGAGTTTCAGGGGAAAATTCACACGCCAAAATTCAATTGAAGAGACGCAACTACTGTTTGCAGGGGGGACATAAGTCTTGCTGATGGAGGAGGGCAGGAAAGGTGTAGAGCTGGAAAGAAAACGAGCGAGAAAATCAGTGACCCTTGAAAATAAATAATAATTACAATGCGCAGGCGAAAGGTAAACAATAAAGAGCGTCAAAGAGTTGATGAAAAGAGCGAAAGAGAAAGAGAGAGAGAGAGAGAGAGAGAGCAGAATGAAGTAAGAGGTAGGTGAGTGGGAGAGAAGGGTAGGCAGAAAGAATCACACGATTTATTACAAGAACAACAACTAAGCGTTAATGTGGCGACTGCTGGGAAGTAGAAGAAGCAGCAGAAGAAAGGCCAATACAGAGCTGGAGAGAAAAAGAGAAAATTTGAGAAGGGGAAGTGTGCCGGACAGGAAGAGCTGGGAAGGCGGTGCCACTTAAACGGCAGGCAATGTGGCACAAACTTATTAAAAATATTGAAGAATGGGGGAAACGTCGCGATGGTTAGTTGGAAGCAGGAGGGAAAGGTGTGCAGGCAAAGCAATTGAAGTGAAATGCGACACGCAAGGCAACAATAAACACACAAAACAGACAAAAAAAATTAAAATAAAAAATAAAGCTGCACTCGACGCTTAAATACCATTCACTCACTTTAGCCATTTAGTTATATATAGTTATATGGATTTTTGGAGGCACTGCTAGTAGCCTTATATATTTGGCATAAACTTCAACTGTGCATGCTTAAGAGCAACCATTGTGCCACATTTGGTGTCTGCCTACTACTGCCAGTTAGACACAAAACTGATATACCATTTTTGCCGGTATAATAGCGAGAATTCACTACAGGTGTGTAAGCGGTAGAAGCGCGAGCAACATTCTTTTTACTCGACTTAATTTAATTAAAATTGCGTCCCAGAGTTTTGTTGCTTCTTTTGCTTGTCTCGCTGTTTACGTGCAACTGACTTAAATATGCATTTCCGCGCAGGGCATTTTCCCCGATGTGTGGATGAAAATGTGCATGGGAAATGCATTTGCGGAATGTTTCCCGTCGACGACGTAGCGCGATTTTCCCAGCTTTGTTCTCGGCGGCCTCCCACCCGCAGCATGCTTCGTTGCATGGGAAAAACTAGACGAAGATCGGCCAGGCCAGAGCGAAGCATTACCTCCTCCTCCACCTACTCCAACTTGGCTCATTCACATGTCGGATAACTCCGCCTGCCCGTCCCCCTGCGCCGTCATATATGCTTTATGACTCAAAGTTTTCATTATACATTTTTATAGCAAATGAGAGAGCGCAAAAAGTGGAAAAAATTCTGGGCGGAAAACATATAAAAGTATTCTAAGCGCATAAACTGGGCATAAAGAAGTTCAAGGGGGGAGGGTATAACCGAGTTCTGGAGCGGCGAATTCTTCACACGTTTAGCGTAAAGGCGAATTTTATGTGCAAACTTTTGGCGCCGCTTTTAATGAAAATGTTTTTAGCGACCATTTTGTTTTGCTTGACTCGCATACCCTGCAGTGGAGCATATCGACTAGCGCAAGAAACTAACGAAAGCTGTTATTAGATCTCGTATTACAGGCTAATTTCTAGGGTATCCGATGTACGCTTTTATTACTTAAAGCTTTTTATTACTTTCTCTTGCCGCAAATTCATTTTATTTTATTCACGTTTTCTTTTCACAATATTTTTATATATTTTAATTTTCATTTCAATTTTTCTTTCGCGCTTTTCATTAGAGTTTTCGCAGTACTTTGCGTAGTTTATGCGCTGCATGCGCTATTTAACTTTAGAACCTCCCGGAATTTATGGCATCTGTTCCGGACAAACTACACGAGTGTTTGAGTGTGTGTATGTGTGTGTGCGTGCATATAGTGTCGGTTCGATGTAGATAATGCACTCGAACAGGCTCGCGTCGTGTCGCCTTCAGTTTTATCGATTTGCATCCTCGCGCTCAATTGCATATAGAAAACGTGTTGTAAATGCAGCTCCCTCTCTATGTCTGCTTCTCTCTCTCTCTCTCTCTCTCATTCTGTCTGTCTCTCCCTCTCTCTGTCCCTCTATAAATAATCGACGTGTAACATTCTGCGATTGCATTTCAAAAACAAAAGCACACGCGACACGAACAAATGTTTCGCATTTGCCGCTCGCTGAGCGTCGCACAGTATTATATCATTTTGCTATTTTTATAGACCTCCGACAGTCGTGGTCGGTTTTTAAAAGCTTTTTATAATTTACGGCTACGTTTCAATTGTGTGGCACACATGTGCGCTAATACGCCTGGACGGACCAGTTGACCTTAAAGTGATATTTCGAAATTATCGCAAATGGAACCGCCAATAGTCTTAAATATTACGAAAGCCATATAAACAGTGCTAACTGAAATAACTGAAATGCATGAAATTCCAAATGGTTTTTAAAAACATTTAGTAGAAAGACAAATCGTAGACTCAAAATTCGACAATATGCCTGGCCTCTGTAAATTACTTGAGGGCTTTAATAGATCTCATAATTAGCAGAATAAAATCTATTATATTTAGAAGGAAATATACTTTTCTGCATTATTGTTTTTAATTAAATCAGTAATTTTAAAAATATTTAATGAGAAATTTTAGCTATAAATTTCCATTTTTTATTTGCTTTAAAAAAAAGCTGTAACATTTTAAGTCTTAAAAAATTAATTAAATTAAAATAAACAAACTAAATAAATTAAAATTCAATTAAATTAATTAAAATTAGAGGTATATATAAGGAATTTTATAACCCATTGTGATATTTTTCAATTTTGTTTTTAATTTTATAAGAAAAATTGAAGCTATTTACATTTCTCTATTTTTATTTCTTTAAAAATCTTAAAAATATAAAATAATAAATTAGAATCATGCTACTTTTATTTTCAATTAAATCTGAAATATTTAAAATTTGTATAGAACAATTTTAGGTTTATATATTTCCAATCAATTGCATTTCAATAAAATCTGAAGTATATTTAAAATATTTAGTGGGAATTCTTAAACTTTTACATAAATACATACTTTTCCCCATTTTTTTTTTTTTAATCTGTAATATTTAAAATCGTCGAATATGAAAGTACATACTTTTCCCTATTTCCATTTTATTGCAATTGTCACAGCTAATTTTAGCACATTATAAAGACGCGTTGGAGAGGGGGAGCGGGGGTTTGTATCGATGGAAAAAACGAAAACGAGCACATGCTGATTTGACTAATACCGTACACCTGTTTCCCATCCAATTTCCTAGAGTCGTACCCCGCTCCGCAGCGGAATCGAAATCGGAATCAGAATCAGCCACGCGTCACAATTGAAAACGTACAAGAAATTTGCGAGAAACACGCGCAATTCGCGACATATCGGTGTATCTGTACGGTGTGGGTGTGAGTGAGTGTGTGTGTGAGTGTGTGTGATATGCATGTGTTGCTGATAATGTTTATGCCGGCAGTTACTGCTGCACATGACATTCAATTGCCACAAATCAAGATAAGGCTGCGCGGAGACTGAGTAGGAACCCATGGATCCGTGCGAGGACACATCAAATACAAATAAGCAAAGAGTGTTTGTATTTGTGTATTTGTGTGGGTGTGGGTGCCTAGAGTGTGTATGTGTGGGGCTTTTTTGCCCAGTCCCCGCTGCAAACACGTGCCAATTGTTGTCTGGGGCTCACAAAGATGTCGCACTCTCGTTTTGTTCCCCTTTACAAATCACATGCTCAGTTAATGCCACGCACATACACACACACACACACACACACAAACGCACAGGCGAGTGTTGTTGTTGTGCTGTCGTCTTGTTATCATAAAATAAAATTTGCTGCTGTGCGTACGTGTGCGAGAGCCTCAGCAGAGATAGGAGGAAGGTAGTAAGCACCAAGGGTACAGCCTGCATTTGTGCTTTTCGACTTTTAAAATGTTTTTTATACTCTTGTTGCCTTTTTTTTTTTGGGCATTTCAACTGGATTTAAATGCGGCTCGAGAGTTGTTAAAAGCAGCTCAACTTGCAAACGCCGCGCAATTTGTCTGGCGAAAGGCATAAAATGATCTAATGACTGAGTGGAGAGACTTTCTTTGAGCACTGTGGCAGAGCTCGTGATTAAATGCGGGAGAACGAGTTTTTAAGTCTGTTTTATATGGCTCTTACCAATTAATGACGGATTCTCTGAAATTTATTTGAGCTTCTGCTTGTTGCTAGAAATAGAGCTAGAGCGGAATAATTTGATTGCGTTTAATTTATTATTGATTCGAAATGGTTTTAATAATGAGCTTTTAATGTACTTTGAGTATATTTTTAATGACTAATAATTACAAGGAAAAATACATAAATTTTTAATTATATTTATTTTTAAATTTTATTTATATTTAGTATGCATATCTTTTACAAATTTATTTTAACATATATAATCAATTAAAACAACTGACTTAAAGAAATCTCAATATATATGTTTTTTTATTTTATTATTATTATTTTATTTTTTGCTTAGTTTGTTTATTTAGTATTTGTGTAATATAAATGATAAAATAATATAAATAAGGTTAGTCTTATTTTTTTAAGTTTAATTATGTTTTATTTGCATAGTTGCTACTTTTTTTTTTAATCATTATTTTACTATTTAACTTTTGCTTATATTTATTATTAGATTTTTATTATTTTTAATTTATTATTCAAATAAAAGACTTCAAAATAGTATTATTTTATATTTATAAATTATAATTTTCCTTTTTTAATTTATTTATTTGGTAAAACTTATATATTTATTATATTTTATATACCAATTAATTATTAATCAATTAAAATAAATAATAAAAAAAACATTTTTTCTAATTTGTTTACTCTATTCTTATTAAATTTATTTATTTAGTAAAAAATACTAAAAATGTGTAGTATAATATGTATTGTATGCGTTTATATTTCTTATATTTTAAAATTGACGCCACTTAAATTAGTTAAATTTAAGATAGACCGACTTCTTGTTCTAGCTTTCAGCGAGATTTATAAAATATTTACAAAGCAATTGGGAACCGCCGATTGTTCCGGTTCAGCGGCGTCTTGCAACAATGTAAACGCGAATGAACAATGAACACTGCACTTTGACAGCTTTGATTGCTTATATGGTACAAGGGAGGGGTCTGTGCGGGCAGAAGGCGCTCGGAAAGGCAAATCAATTAAAGCGCTAATTGAATTGTTGCTGCCCGCGCGCTGAGGGCAATCAGAACCGCCAAAACCGATGCTGATTAACGCCAAAACAAAATTGAATTGACCACAGTCAAAGCGCAAAGACTGAGGGGGCTACAGAGCGGTGTAGATTAGCAGACAGCTCGAAGCGCGATTCGAACCGCAATTAAATTGCGCTGCTCTCAAAATAAAATTAACGTCCATTAAAAGAGAAGCCAGCGCTGCCCTCTGACCCCCGCGTGCTACCAGACGAGACTAGCAAAGTGCCAATTTGCGAGCGGGTCACTCGGTCAACAGCGGGTGCGAGTGTGCGTGTGTGTCTGTGTGTGTGTGTAAACACGTTAATTAAACGCAAGGATAATTATAATGCGCACAAGGAAACGCTTCGTAGAGCGCCAAGTGGAAATGTGATTGAATTGCCAAGTGGCTAGCAACGTCCTCGGAGCCCCTGCCTAGTCGTGGGCGTGGCAGGAAGTAAACGCTCGCTGCCTGTGCATAATTATGCAACGGCACAAAATGGGAGCAACTGGCAGCTAGATGCTTAGTCCGCCGACAAACAACAAGTTGTCAACGCTGCTGACTAGTTGAAGTGTGTGGTTGGGTGTGTGTGTGTGTGTGTGTGTGTGGTGTCAAAAAGTGAGCAAAGCCAAGCCAAACATATGCCCGAGCACGTAAATGAGGCGACACTTCAGGCTGATGTGACGTCACGCGAAGAGCAGAGCAAACACAGCAGAGCGACATAGACCCGGCAGCAGCTAGAACAGAGAAAGGTATGACAACGACTTGAGACAGACTCGGTAATTGGGTGTGTGTGTGTATATATCCCTAGCGCTGCTCAGGAATTCCGTTTGAAGCGCATCGCCAACTCACAAATATCAAATCAGTGTTAATAATTGCTGCGAGTTTTCTGCATTTTGGCCGCAGCTCAAGCGAGGGGAAATTGAAATTAGTTCGAGTCTAGGAAGTTGGCCGACAGCACTCGACAACTCACTAGATTAGAGCGACCAGACAGCAGGCACTTCAGTTTAATCAACTCGCTTGTGGGTACACCAAGAAAGGGAGAGAGGCAGTATTCGAGTTGGAGCCAACATGGCTGAGACTCAGTGGCAATTGAATATGCAAATTGGCAAATGGCGACGCAGTCAATCCAGCAGCAGCACCAGCAGCCGGAAAAGCCGCACAGCTCGAGCAGTTGCCACTTTGTCAAACAATGTCTGGAGTAGAGAGAGAGAGACGGAGAGAGAGAGAGAGAGCCAGATGGAAGAAAAATTAATAGAATTGTTATGAATATATTGCGGAGTTTCTTCGCTTTCTTTTTCTCTCTCTCTTTCTCTCTCTCTTTCTCTCTCTCTCTCTCTGTCTCTACTTGTCTCCCTGGAGCACTGCCCGTAGTTGCACATGTGCTCGTATTTGCATTTTAAATTAAAATTTTCTAAGCTCTCAGTTTGATTTGCGCAAATGTTTGGCCAGAGATTTTTCGATTTGGTTTCGCTCTGTAATTATTGTAAATGTAACAAGGCTGAAGAGTTGCAGAGCTGCAGAGCTGCGAGAGCTGCCAACTGGGGAGGATTGCGCAAATGAAGTGTCCTTGTTGCCGGCACCGGGGATTCGCTCCGGATCTCACACGTTGTTGACTTTGTGATGAGCTCGAGATGAAGCCCTGCAATTGGATTAGAATTGTGGATAAATGCACGACGGACAAGTGAGCTTAATTAATGAACTCGCATTGTGGGCAAAGCCAAATGGGAAGTTGACTCGAGTATTTGTGGCAGAAAGCGAGAGTGCAGGAGCATAAAGTAATGGAGTTTCGAGCTGCAAATTTTGGGCTTAATTGGGGGCTTAAGGCTAGAGCTAGAGTTTTTAATGTAGGCATACGACTAAGTAGCGTGACACAAGTTCTTGGACTCGTGGGCTTGAGAGTGGCGAATACTTAAGCAAAAACTGATGGAGAAGTCAGTTAGAAAACTGAAATAATTTTTGCTCTCTGAGCGAATTTTGCACGAGTAAGCCAATAACTTGAGCTCAAATATTTCAAAGCAAGCTTATTTAAAGCTATTTATTACGGCATTTAATCATTCTGATAATAATTTTTTTAATTTATTTTGAGTACATATTGTATTAAAATAAATGAAAAAAAATTAATTTAATTTATATTTTACTTATTTAAAATAAAAATAATTATATTTCATAGTATACCTTTTTTAACATATTTTTTTATATTTTAAATACATATTTCCTATTAAGCAGCCAATATTTTCTTCACATTTTAGTAATTATATCATATTTTAAACGCATACTTATTATTTTTCATTTAAATTAAATAATGAGAAATGTACGGTATTTATACCTATTTTATTGTATTTTATTTATTTAGTTAAAAAATAATATGCATAAAATATATATGTTTTATTAGTTTAAATCACTTTCTTACTAACAACATAATTGTACATTAAATACACGATTTACTTGAGCTTAAAAATCTTAGGGTAGCTTAAAAACTAATTGCTCTATTATTATAATCATATGGTATTATCAAAGTATTTCTGAATGCGTTTCGAGAGCGAACAACGTTTAGTTAGTTCTAAATGATTAGTTCTAAATAACCAATAAAATTTACATTATTTACATATATACAAAATCTTAAAACTTTTTTTTATAAACTTTTTATATTTTATACTATGATTTCCTCGGTTAATTTTATTTTCAGTATAGCCTACTGAGTAGATTTTGCATATTATTCTTTTAGAATCTCCTTAATTTTTTTAGTTTTCAAGCTGATAATTCAGAAACGTTAAATCCAGTTTATCTTGAAATTATACAGTGGAGACGAGTACTCCGAGTCTTTCGGCCAGTTGATGTCGTTGTACCGCCCTTGTATACTCGTTGCGCGTGGTTGTTTCTCTGATAAATTCCCGTTTTGACAGTCGAATTAACCTGTCATGTTCCCTGTTGCTGGCGATGAGATCACAAACAATGTTGCATGCTTAACGGCGCTCTGTAGCGGACGTGAGCCCCGCGAAACGGAGTGTCTTGCAGGGAATGGTGAAAGAGACAAAAAGAAGAGAGACAGAGAGAGAGAGATAGAGAGAGAGAGAGAGAAAAATATCAAAGCGCACTGCACGAATTATGCACTAAGCAAATGTCTCTTTCTCTCTCTAGCTCTCTCTCTCTCTCTGTGTTTCTTTTGTGTCTTTCTTCTGCTCTTTGTCGCTTCCTTTTGTTCTTTTGGCTTCTGTTGACTTGTCACTTGCCTGACATGATGTCTAGAGCCTCGGGTGATATGTGTGGCCAGGGAGGAGTGCCGCACTACGTTCTTGACATTGCATAAACTGTCATTTAGTTTGTACAACTTGACAGGCAACCATTCATTTCGGCTAGCTGCGGAATCGAAAAACTGTCTGCACAGTCAGGAGTTGCAGCTGAGACAGGGACAGAGAGATAAATAGATAGATAGAGAGGGGAGAGAGAGAGAGAGTGGCGCAGGCAGCGAGGTGTTGCACACAAATTAAATGCTGCCGCAAAAAACTAACGAAAAATCTTCTGCCCGGCTTTCCCTCTGTCTGCCTTTTCCTTGCTCGCTGCAGCTGCAGCCAGTCGGAAAAATGAGATTCTCGCATGACTCACGCACCCATTGCCGTCGCCGTCGCCGTGATTTCTCTACCTTTACGGCCAAGTTAAATGGCAGCATTTTTCAGGCAAAGTGCAGCGCAAATATTTGCTAATGTTCCGCTGCAGTTCGTGCATAATGCCGAGCGTGCTGCCCCCTGGCAGGCCCCTGCTCCGCTGACATTGATTAAATGCAGCGCGTTAAACAAATTCTTGAGGCGTTCCTGGGGCACAAAGTTGACGTCTACTCAGATTTGTTATCTCAGCTTTGTGCCTGCTGCCAGTGTGTGTATGTGTGTGTGTGTGTGTGTGTGTGTTTGCAGGTGTCCATATCCAGCTGAATTTGCAAGCTGTTACGACTTTTTCAATGCATAAATTAGAGCAAGCTGTGAGCCAGGAATGCGCAATGAGCAAGTAAGCAAAAAGCTGAACAAACTGCATAAAGACACTGTTAAGCTCGTAAAGCTAATTATAACGTTAAGCGCTACAGAACTTAAGCCCACACACTGAAATCCACACCAAGGCTGCTTAAACGGAAGCTAATTATGCTTTCAAAATCACATTTCCGCTGTAATTCGAGGCAACCCAACGAAAAAAAATCCATTAAACATTTAATTAAAATTCAAAAAAAAAAAACAAAAAAAAAAAAGCGAGATAAGTAAAAGAAGAGCAGCAAATATTTGCCATAAAAGCAAACCAGCTGCGACCCTGCAACGGAAGGCAAAAACGATTTCCAACTTCTTGTGAAAACTAATCAAAAGTATTTCAACTAATCAATAGATTGCTTAGTTGGCTCTGCCTGCTTTAAGGGAACTTGTCAAAGTAGTTTTGATTTGGCTGCTACTGCTGCTGCTGCTGTTGGCCAACTTGTTTTACACTGCGCGAAGGAAGCAATAAAGTGGAAGGCCCAGAGGAAGCCCTAGAAACGAGAACCACTTGCCTGGCGTATGTCCGCTCCAGTATCAGATTTCACTTTCGAAATTTGCCAACTGCTCGCAACAGTCGACAGTTGGTCTGTGCCTCGTTGATTTTGTGGCATGTTGCAAGCTGCTTGCTTGCACTAAGCGCTGTGTCCAACTGGGATTGCATGTGTTGGCAAACTAACTAACAGGCAGGCAGACAGACAGACAGACAGACACAGCGAGAGACTGACCAGCAGACAGACAGACAGACAGACAGACAGAGAGACAAACTGAAGCCTTGATATAGCAACGTGGCCAATTGTTGGATTGCTTTCTTGGCATTGACTTGAGTTGGGTCCTACATGCCTTTTCGGTATTGGATTACAAGACTAGAAAAGGGTCTAGCGTCTGGCCGACGAAAGGGTCGAACAGTGCAGCACTGATTTATGACAGGTAAATGAAGTGGGTCGACCAGCGTCAGCTACCAGATTGGGTTACACTTGCACACAAATGACTAATGACCAAGGCGGCAGCTCAGCGCCACAATGGTATGCCAGGCGGACAGACAGACAGACGATGTGTAGAGCATATCAGACTGACAAGTATTGGAAAATGGCTTCAAAATATGTATTAAAATATCTACGCATTGCATTGCAGTGTATTCAGTTGTGCCAGCTGCACGCGCCACGCATTCGCTTGCTCTGACTCACGCGGCGTATGCGTAATGCACGCTATTTATAGCATGGCTTTAATTGCCATTGTTTGCTCTCGTTTTCGTTGTCAGTTTAGAGATGTGGCCACTCTATTCAGTCGCTATATAGTGCCTTGTAATCGGCTTAGGCAGTGGATTGTGCGAGGACTTCGAGCCACTTGTAAATAAATCATTTGACTTTGTCATAAGCTCAAGACTTCCGAGTGCCCAGAACAAAACCACATTTGTTGCGGTGCAAGCCAAGCAGGTGATATGTGTACTTAGCAACTTAAGAACTTAAGAAGTTCGCAGTGGCGAATTTTCGCCCTGCAAGTTGTCTGGCCTGGTTGCTGTGGCTGCTGCTGTTGCTGCATTCAAGTTTCACTTGAGGTCAAAGTGTGTGTTGACACGCCGCTCAATTTGTCACTGTGGGTGTGTGGTGCGTGGGCGTGGGCGTGGCCGGTTTATATACGCATTAATGCGACATGCGACAGCTGCAGGAATATACACATTTAAAGAAATCCTCGAGCTCCACTTCGAGCTGCTTTGGGCCAGGCGCAAACGAAGTTCAAACACATTTAAATTAGGCCTGAGCGCATTTTGATGACGGCGCAAACTTTTCCCCTGTGAGCACCGAATATACCCAATCTGCCCGTCTCTCTCTCTCTCTCATTCACTCTCTTTCTCGCTCTGCTTAAAACTTTTTGTCGACAACATTTCTGCTTGTTAGTTTCTCTGTTGCCGTCATTATAATGTGTAATGCCTCAGAGCGACAACTTTTTTCACGTTCTTTTTTCCGCTTGGTATTTTTCTTATGTTGTTCAAGCAACTTCTTTGAATTAAGTTGTCAAGTCAGCGCGTTCTGTGTGTGTGTGTTTTGTAGGTGTCAAGAAGTGAGTGGGAGCTGCCGCCTCAGACATTTGTAGCTGCAACATGCAAATGTATCAAATTAGCCCGGCAATGCTAAAGCTTTGAGCTATGGCATAAGTTGGACTTATTTTCAGCTAAAGATAAATAATAAAAATTAAGTTTATTATGAGCAAACACCAAGCAACTTCTTGTTAAAATTATTTTATTTATTGAGCTGCGATTTGGTATTATTTACTGCGTTTTGTTTTTATTTTGCAGCAGTTTAAGCTGCAGCGCCTGAAGCACATTAAAGCAACTACAAAGCTTCCTAAAATACTTTGACTGGCAAAGCTGCTTAAGTTGCTGATTAATTTCGGTCGCTCTAGGTATCTCTCTCTCTCTCTCTCTCTCTCTCTCTCTCTCTCTCTCTCTCTCTCTCTGACTTTCCCTTTCTACCCTGCAACAGTTTAAGTTACGGCGCTTGAAGCACATTAAAGCTTTGCCTTTGGCGCTTGAAGCACATTAAAGCTACACTGGCAAAGCTGCTTAAGTTCCCGATTAATTTCTCGCAATTGCGCTCTCTTTCTCGTTCTCTCTCTCTCTCTCTCTCTCCCTCTCTGATTCTGAGCTGCCTTGTAGCAGTTTAAGTTGCAGCGCTTGAAGCACATTAAAGCTTTGCCTTTGGCGCCTCAAGCACATTAAAGCTACAACAAAGCTTCATGAAGTATTTAGACTGGCAAAGCTGCTTAAGCTGCTGATTAATTTCTCTCGCTCTCTCTCTCTCTCATGCTCCCTCTCTCTTAATACCAAGCTCAAGGCTCGCAAGTTCCGCTGGGAATTTTCCTTGCCTTTTGTTAGTTCTTGTTGTTGCAGCAATCCCCAGAACTGAACTGAACTGTAAATCGCTTATAGTTTCCCGTGTCGCTGTAAACCACATCAAAAATATATAAAGACAACTGGCAGGGCAACATTTAATACTGTCAAACAGAAAACAGAGAATTGGCAGCATCGTGCGGGGAGTCCTTTTGGCCCTGTTGAAGTTTTGTTTTTGGCCCAAGTTGAATGTAAGCGGCTTTTGCTTATCGCTTGACATTTTTCTGACTTGTGCAACATATCCACACACACACACACACACACACCCATACACACACGTCGTACTGCTCTGCACATGCAATTTTTATGTGCTGTGAGGCAGCTGTAAAAACCACAACAAAAGGTTGTCAAGCTGAGCAGCGCTTCCAGGGCCAGTTACAGATACAGCTGCAGATGGAGGCAGAGTCACAGATACACAACACACACACACACAGGCGAAAGATATGCATAAAGCTGCTGTAGCTTTATGACAGTTCAATGGAGTCTAATTGAGGTACAAGTCGGAAATTTGTATGATTGAAGAGTAGAGAAGATAGAGAGAGGGAGAAAGATATTAAGCAAGTAAGCTTTAAGAGCAAGAAGAGTAGGAGCAAGGCCAATAACAGTGATGTTTGCTGATCATATGCCAAGTAGAAACTAGAAGAAACTCTGCTCCAACTCTGCAGCTATTTCTCCTCTCTCCCTCTCTCTCTCTCTCTCTCTCTCTTTCTTGTTCTTTAGTGCTCTGCTCGCTCGCTCCTTTGGTTGCTTAATCAGCGCTTAAGTAGGAACTCGGCTAAAGCCGCCAACCTTTCCGCACTTGCGCTCACTTGAACTTAATTTGGTGAGTGGTTTGAGCCGGCACCACTTACCGCCCGCTCCATCATGCTCTACGGGGAAAACAGCGAGCAGACGGGGGAGAGAGAAAGTACTCCCCGCTTTTGGTAAAAACTCTTGCCTAGGCTGGCAATAAAAACGCACTTGCCTGGGAGCAGCTTTTGCTGCGACCGGTTACCACTTCCGGCGGCAAGAGCAGTTCCTGCCACAGGTAACCAAAGGCAACCCCAAAACGTCTGGCTTCCCAGAGAGACAGCGAGAGAGAAAGAGAGAGAAAGAGAGAGCGGGAAAGAGGGAGAAAGGCTGAGACTATGGCCAGAGAGTTGCCAGCTTCTGCGAGCAACATATGCAAATTTAATATTTTTATTAAAAAAGTTTTTTGTACCGCACAAAGAAGCAGTCGGGGACGCACTTCAGACGCGTGTGTGTATGTGTGTGAATGTTGGTAGTAGGGAGAGCACGTGTATTGCTGGCTTGAGTGTGTAAGTGTGTGAGTGTGTGAGTGCCGCTGTCGTTGTTTTGATAGGGAAGCGAATTAAGTGCCGCGGTTCGAGCGAGTTCTTTTTTAAGCCCTTGCCCCTGCTCTTCCCGGCGTATCTCAAGCCGCCAGCTTTGCTCTTACCTCTTACACTATAAAAACAAGTTTTTTCTGTCGCTCTCTTGTTGGCTTTAACCCCTTCTCGGCTGACTGCTTTGTTATTGTTGCCACTGTTTGTTTTGTTAGCCAGTTTACAGCTCCTTTGTTGCCCTTGTCTGCAAGCAGCAGGCCTTTGGCCCACTGTAGATCTCTTAAATTGGTTAATGCAACGTTGAGCTGGCTGTGCCCAACCTTATAGAGCTCAGCTCAAAGTCTTGAGCTTCACTTAACCCTTTGGGGCCCAGGATAAGCCCTAATTCATTATTAATTTCGAATTGAATTTACATTTGCATTACAATTTCAATTTGCTGCTAGCCACAAAATTGATTGAAAAATCTTTTGTCAACCGTGAACAAAACTTTGCGAGATACCAAACAGAACTTGTGGGCCTGAGAGAACCTTCATCAACGTTTAAGGTAATGACAACGGCAATGGCCCATAACAATAATGAGAGTTTCTCAACCTTTTCATTCACCCGTTTGGGCCATAAATAAAACAAACGACACGATAACCACAAATTCCATTAAAAATCCCATTGCCATGTGGTTCATTGCTTCATTATGATGTGTCAGGTGGCCAGGACGACGGACCGAAAACTAACCGTTTGGCCAATGTGCTCGCAGATAAACCCAAAAGCCCAAAATACCCAACAGAACCAGCTGCCCGAGTACCCGACTGTCCGCTTGCCCGAATATGTCGAGCAGAGTGCGAGTAGTTCGAAATTATGTCACAGCTCGGGACACCCATTCACCTGTCTGACCTAAGCATGCCAGCCAACTACGCCGCTCCATCCCTGGCCATCCCACACCTTGCCTTTCCATTGCGTCCCTCAGCGGGGCATCTGTGCCGTTTGACCTTTGCTTTTGAATAAAGTGTTGAAAAAATAAGCAGAAATAAAACACAAACAAACACGGAATGTCGCTGCTGTCTCCCTCGCTCTCTCTCTCTCTCTCTCTCTCTCTCTCTCTCTCTCTCTCCCACTCTCTCCTTCTCTCTTATTTTCTTTGTCGCTCTCTATTTTTGTGCTCCCCGCTGTGTCGTTTTGCCACATTTCCGCTCGTTCGTTCTTCTCTCTCCCATCCGGCTCTCTCGTGCATAAATAAACTTTCGCATGTTGGCGGCACATTTGACTGCCTGACTTCATGTCTCACGTCTCGCGTCTCACTACTCCGGCCCCAGCCCTCGACGCTTACTCTTTCCGTTCGCTCTCTTCCTCTCTCTTCGTCTGTACTTTGATACCACACCCTTTGCAAACAGCTGAAAATAGTATATAAGCTTTGTGTAAAAGTAGAAGTTCGCGTGACTATCCAAAGATTATTTATTATATATTAATTATTATTATATGCATTTTTATTATATTTATATTTTATTTTATTTTATTTATATTTATATTTATATTTTATTATATTGGTTATTATTATTTTTATTATTGTCATTATTTTAATTTATATCATTACAAATATTATCATCGTTCTTATTATCATCGTTCTTATTATTATTATTATTATTATTATTATTATTATTATTATTATTATTATTATTATTATTATTATTATTATTATTATTATTATTATTATTATTATTTTTATTATTATTGTTATTATTAATTTTATTATTATTATTATTATTATTATTATTATTATTATTATTTTTATTATTATTATTACTATTATTATTATTATTATTATTATTATTATTATTATTATTATTATTATTATTATTATTATTATTATTATTATTATTATTATTATTATTATTATTATTATTATTATTATTATTATTATTATTATTATTATTATTATTATTATTATTATTATTATTATTACTATTTTCATTATATTTTATTATAACTTTAAACGAAGTTTTTCACTTATGTCTATGCAGCTTGATGTATACAGTACAAAACTCAAGTTTCATTTCAAGCAGTAAATAAAATGCTCACAGCTTCGAAAAATCGATATGTTGTATATAAAACTCTAATATTTGGCTTAGTTTTTTAACTATAAGACTCAAATTTTGCACTCACATAGCAACCTATTATTTAAATTTTAACTGCAAATTTGAACCTAATTGCAAGAAAAACACAAAAGTTATTAGACTATGACTTTTTCTTAGGAGATTCGTTGTCACTCTCATAGGCAAAACACTTAAGGAAACTGTGCGTGTGTGTTACTGTGGGACCTTTGTGCAGTTGCATGGTATGCAACCGTCGTGTTAGCCATATTCTTACTACTTGGCTTGCTGTTCCTTTTCGCCTTTGTCATGTTATAATAATGTTTTTTCGGACGTAATTACACTTTGAGCTTAGCGCTCTGCGCTTTTAACTTTTTTGCGTTTTAAGCTGCGCCAACGGCTAGTAAGTTGTGTCCTGTATAGCTCAGTGTAATGTAGTTCCGCTTGGGGGCGTGTTCGCCAGCTGGACGCGGCCAGCGTTGATTGATTGAATCACTATGCGAAGCTTGAGCTTTAATTGCGCAGATAATCGCAGTGGAATCGAATCGAACCGAACTAATCGCATATTTTTTGTTCTCTCTCTTTGCAGGTATGTTTTGTTCTCAGATGCGACCACTAGTATAGGTCAACATGTATGTATGGTATACTCTCTAATGTTTTTAGATCTGTGTAGCTTTTTTCGCGTTAAATTCTTATTTAAGCAGTTGTCATTGCCAATGGCAGCTCTGCTCCAGTCCCTTGCCCTACAGCTCCCCCCTCGGCTGCTAGCCCATGCCTTTTGTAAGACAGACATTTGTCAAGCCTGCAGAAAACTCGTGCAGCTGGCCAAGGGCTGAAAAGGCCCTATTCCTTTTATCAGCTAGAGAGCGACCCACAGAGGTTGCCCGAGCGGAACCGATGGAACAGAAGGCGGCAGCAGCAGCAGCAGCAGCAACAACAACATAAACATGCAGATAAAAAGTGGAAATGTCTTTCTTGTTTGCAATTTGCCGCGTTACGCTTCAAGTGGCAAGTAGCAATTCTGTGTGTACAGTTGCCACATGAACTTGCAACTTTGGGCAAACGAGTTGGCAGGGCAACTGACCCGTCGCGCTGGCCAGTTTGATGCAGCTTGAAGGCCAACGAGGCGACACAAGAGCGAGAGCTACCCAAATGTAATTATCGAGCAGAGCAACAACTGGCAATGAAGTGGTAACAATTGCCATCGCTCTGTTGCCAGCACTAAACAGCGCATTGCGGGGTTAATTTGGACAATTGGCGCACAGTGGGACAACTGTTGCAGGCGCTTGACTCGTAAATTTGAGCACTAGCGGGAGAACTAAATAAGTTGCGTGTGTGCGTATGTGTGTGTGAGGCTTATCAATTTGTGGCGTGTGTTTGGGGCGCATAAATTCCGATTTTATTTCGTCTTGGACTTGCCCCTAATGCAACAATAACGCGTCTTTCATAGACCCAAAGTTTGCGCTGGAGCTCAACAGCTGGCACACAGCTGGTGACTGTGTGTGTGTGTGTGCGTGTATGTGTATTAATTTCACACATTTACACAGCACTTTTGTGTCTCTCATTTCGTTGCGAGCAAAAAGTTTCCTTCCAAGCAATACGCAAGCGGCCATCAAGCATACGCCACGTAGGCCGCAGCAAAGCAACTTCTGCACGTTCGCCGACTTGTCTGTGCGTGTGCGTATGCGTGCGCCTTGATAAGACTTATTTTGTCGACATGTGCGTGAGTATGTGTGTGTGTGTGTGTGAGTGTGGCAGCAAATTGAAATAAATCTTGACAAGTGCGCACATTGCTCGCAGCGAAAACAAAACGAGTTTCGGCCAAATTAATAACTAGCCCAAGCCCTGGCATTCTCTTTTGCTCTGCTAGATTAATTACACTGTGTAGAGGCCTGCAAATGGTAGGCCCTTCCCCAGCTGCCATCTCCAGTCTAATAGATGCGTCTGAAATTAGCTTTTGCTTGCGAAGAAAAAGTGAGTTAATAATTTCCAAAACAAATGAAAGACAACAGACAAAGAACCTGCTCCTTTGCTTAAGCACACACTATATGATATATACAAAAAAAAATATACAATATATATATTTATATATAATAAAAAAATATAAAAAAAAACATGTATGGTCTTATAGACCATATAAAGTACATACCTATATTTATTACATTAAAGCAAAAATCCAGTATGATATATAAACAATTTTGATATCAGCCATGGACTTTCCATTGACCACTCCCGGCAGCAGAGCAGCCTCCAAACTGACTCCCAAACAAATGCGCAACGCGCCGTTTGCTGCCTGCAGAGTGGGAGAAATCGGGTAAAATTAACCTTTAATTTCTGATAAACAAGCTCGGGGGAAGACACTCGAAAAAAAAAAAATATATATGCCAACGGAATGAATGCAAATGAGCTGAAGCTCCAGCTGAGCGCCAGACAGCGACGGCAGGTGCCGCGACTGAGGACGCATCCGGGGGGAATACGCAAGAGAAACAGACAAAAAAAAAAAAAAAAACCAAATGCCACGCAGTTTCCGGCATCATTTCAATATGGCGGCCGAGGCGGCCACTTAGAGGACATGCCAGAACCTGCCCGGAGTCTGTCCGCGTGCAGTGGGGCAAAAACGTAACAATATAAAAATTTGTGTTTATGTTTCGCTTTATTTCTTTTCGTTTTCATTTTTATTATTACACTGGCTGGCGGGCCTGCCCACTTTTGACACTTATTTGTGACAGCTTAAGGACATTTGAGGGTCATGCACTTTACAGCCGAATTTCAAAATTGTTTGCATGTCTGAGATTTGCGGCAGTTTATTATGAGTGCTCCTGTGTGTATGTGTGTGTGGGTGGGGCGTGAGCGAGACTGCCAGGCCAAGCACATACATTGTGAACAAGTGTTTGCGGGCAGTGGGCGGGGCAGGGCGCAGCCAACTGACGACTTTATTGAACCTATGCTTGGCAACTGCTGCTGCCGCTGCTGCTGCTGCTGCCGGCTGTAATTAAATTAAATTATGGTTTCAACAGCCCCCGACGACGAGCACTTTTCGTTGCTTTTGTCGCATTAGAATTTAGTGTGGCTTTTAAGTGCCGGTAATCAGATATTTTCTATGCTTCTGGCCAGCCAGCCGGGCCATGTGTGCCTCAATGTCGGGCGAGCAGTTTGCATAATTTAGCAGGCCTAGAAAGCAACTATAAGTTTCTGCCCGGGATTACTGCATGTTTCTGTCGTTTGCATAGAAAGCACTTGGGTTAAGCTCCTGCTGTATGTGTGTGTGTGTGTTTGTGTGTATTATGTGTTGTTCACACTCGTTTTGGCTAAGCCTGCATGCGCGCCGTGTGCTTTAAAGCACAGCAGCTGTTGATGGCAACACTGGCAGAGTTGCACTCGATCATCGAATTTACTAAAAAAAAAAAAAAACACTGTGAGAATAAAGTTGAACTTTAAGCTGCGATTTCATTGCCATGCATAAGTTCCCGTCTGAGCTGAGTTCAGTCAACCTTTGGGCAAGCAAACAGACGCCATAACTACGATATGTGTTTGTGTGTGTGCCTGTGTGTGTGTGGTTGTCGTAATCAGCGCTATCAAACGCAGAGCACGTTTGAGCTTAGCGAACAAGAACTAAGCGTGCAAGGTGAGTGACAGAGTGCCATGGCGGGGGGCGGAATGCCTTCAACTGGTCCAGCAGACGTGCTAAGCGCCTTAAAGTATGCAGCGACACTGAGTCCAAGAGCAAGATACATGTGTCATTAGCACAGCCGAGAGCGACAAAAAACGATAGCAGTTAAGGGCAGCAAGGGGAGTTTTTCGGCTGTCCGAATGCCAGAATGGGCGTGGCCACACATACAAAAAGTGTGTGCCAAGGTGAGAAATAAATGACTCGCTGGCTCTCCTACTCCGCTACTAGCCAGCCCATATCCCCTCCCCCGGGAAGCCATAATCATAGCGCTTATCGTTAGTTGTGCTTTGCTGTGTTTTATTTCGTCTGGCCCCGCACTTCATAAAGGTGTCTCTCCCCCGAGCCGTGTGCTTCGGTTGAGTGGACTCTGCCACTCGCACTGTCTACTTTAATTGCGCTTTGGGGAACGCTTAGCAGCCACATTGACATTGTTTGTGTGACTTTTGAGCCAAGAAATTCGCTTTTAGGCTCGCACATATTTTCGACTCTCATAACCTTACGCGCGGTTGCTTAATTGCTCGTCGAGCTTGCCAAAAATAAGATATTTTGGGATGAAGAGAGTCACTCCTAGCATATTTTTGTAAAAGAAAAGAGTCTTCTTTTTAGGCTGAATTAAATAATTTTTTTATTAAAATAAATACTGTTCAACAGTTAATTCATTATATTTTTTTTATTATTTTATTTAAAAATTATTATTAAACTGATATTAATTATAATTATTAATTACTTAAGCCTAGACAATTGAGTAAATATTGATCAACAGACAACGAAACTAAATAAAAGTAGTATAAAATAAAAAAACTAAAAATGATTATTTAAGCCGCGAAAATAATATAATATTAGTTAAAATACGAAAAGATTATTATATATTAAAAAAAACTAGTTACTCACGCCGCAATAGTAAACTTAATAATGATTTGTATTGATTTGTATATGATTTGTGGAATACGTATGATTTGACAGGCTTCATAATTAACATATATATATTTAATAATAACTGCAATAATTATCATATATAAATTAGCACGTTACGCTATTTTTATACCATTTACCCATTGAAAATGGGTAAAAAATGGTATATTAACTTTGTGCAAATGTATGTAACAGGCAGAAGGAGGCGTGGCAGACCATACAAAGTATATATATTCTTGATCAGCATCAATAGCCGAGTCGATTTGGTCATGTCCGTCTGTCTGTCCGTCTGTCCGTCTGTCCGTCTGTCCGTCTGTCCGTCTGTCCGTCTGTCCGTCTGTCCGTCTGTATGAACACACAGATCTCAGCTATTAAAAGAGCTAGAGGCACCAGACTTGG
Organism: Zaprionus bogoriensis; assembly: GCA_035046045.1. Classification (NCBI taxonomy): domain Eukaryota; kingdom Metazoa; phylum Arthropoda; class Insecta; order Diptera; family Drosophilidae; genus Zaprionus; species Zaprionus bogoriensis. The sequence continues at coordinate 927,145 of JAWNOI010000191.1, read as the reverse complement.
TGGGAGTGTGCGTGTATTCAATACACACAAGAAGTTTATTTCAAACTTGATGTGCCACGCCCACCGCCTCCGCAAATCGATAAATGCGTATTTCGATTTTTTCCAAATAATTCAATAACGAAAAGAGATAAACGCACCAAATTTGGTAGGAGGGTGTCTTGCAACATTATGCAGAAGTTGGATTTTAGAATTTTGGATGCCACGCCCACCGCCTCTAAAAAACACATTTTTATAGTTTAAAAGAACACTAGAAAAGCTAGAAGCGCCAAATTTGAAAGTAAGGTGCCTGTTAACATTACGAAGAATGTTTGATTTTCAACTTTTGGATGCCACGCCCACCGCCCCCAAACTATTGCATTTTAAGAAAAGTAGGGAAATAACAAAACATTTTTTTTACCACTCTTGTAGCTTACCATAGTACAGATCTACCCCATAAATTTCAATCCGATCGGACAATAAACAAAGAAGTTATAGGCGCGAGAAGTTTCCCTTACATCAGCAGAGGCCCGACGCCGACGCCGACGCCGACTGCGCAGGCACAGTCGTCGCGTAGTCAGCGTTCAGTCGGCATGTGCCATTTGCGTCCATGCATGTGTATTATTTGACTTAGAAAATATGCGATGCGTTGTTTTTAGTTCGACGAATAAAAGTAATTAATATTAAAATATATCTTACTGGATGTTGCAAAAAAAATAAAAAAAATCAGTTGTGTTTGGCATTCGAACCTGGGACTCAATGTCACGGAGCCGACAACTCTCACACCAAGCTACCGACGGCAATCAAATTGCCGGTTACAAATTTCGTTCTAATATCTCAGTTGAGGCACATTGTTTGTTCCTAGTAAATACATATGAATGTATGTATTTATGTATAGTTATGTATGTATTTATGTATAATATATATGTATGTATGGGACGTGCAACCCAATGCGCACTAAGGAAACATATTGTTAATAAATGTATATTTATATTTAATTGCATTAATATACATTTATGGTATAATTCAATATTAAATTTTATTATCTTCGTGATTATATTTAAATGTCAACATATATCGATATCAGCGCATATCGATAAGTCGAACAACGTCTCTAAGGCTGCTCAATATAATCACTTTTTAGCTTGCGATTGGCGTGTGCGGTTGTGATTATTTCGTCGATACCGATTTTCGATTTTCATTAAATTAAATTATTTTTATTAATTTTCACTATTTAACTTTTAAATATTGTCTCTGAAAATAATTCGCGAATGTTGTCCGCTTTGATTTTATTAAAATTGTGAACAAAATTATATTATCGACAAAATTATTTACCGCGCATAATTTTGGCCGTGTGTGTGTGTGTGATAGTGTTAGTGCTTTTTAGGAACTTTGTGTATACGCATCTATACATACATGTATGTATGTGAAATTGCGCTCTTTTGCGTGCAGTTTTGTCAAAATACGTTACATGTGACGTATGAGTACATATGCACTTGCGCTTTGTATGTGAAATTAAATGACTGCAGTGTGTACGATTAAAGTGAATATCGGTATCGGTTCGTGCCGCGAAGCGAATAAGAATTAAAATAGATTAATAAATTATTATTCATTGGTGCTGCTGAAATCGCAAGTAACAAATTTATATTTATATATTATTATTTCATATTTAAATATATAAATAATATTGATGAATGTTAATAATACATTCAAAATTATATAATACTAATAGTGTTATTTATATATAATTATATAATATAATACTATATTATATTATTACTATATCTATATTTATATATATCATATATACATATAAATATATATATTTATACATATTTATTTATATATATATATTAATTAATTAATTTTTCTTTTTATTATTAATTCATACGTATATAAATAATGCCTAGGCTTAATAGAAGCACAGCTGACAGTAGGTCTCAAAGTCGAAGACTTAGAAATCAGTTTAATAGGTCCATTGTAGAATATGTTCAGCAAGAAAGGCAGCATAATGCAGAGTTTCAACGAGAACGTAGGGAAAATGTCGAGTTGAGCCAAGCTGATAGGGTAATCGATTCAATTCGGAGGACAATTCGTCGAACGAATTCCTCAGTTAGGGTAGTAGAACAGGTTGAGAATACTTCGCGTCGTTCGAGGCGCCGACAAGACCCGATTTATCGGGCAGACGAAAGAGGACAGGATTCTGTTCGTAGGACAATTCTGCGAACGAATCCTTCAGTAAGGGCACTAGAGCAGGCTGACAACACTTTGGGTCGATCGAGGCGCCGACAAGACCCGATTTATCGGGCAGACGAAAGAGGACAGGATTCTGTTCGTAGGACAGTTCGGCGAATGAATCCTTCAGTAAGGGCACTAGAGCAGGTTGAGAATACTTCGCGTCGTTCGAGGCGCCGACAAGACCCGATTTATCGGGCAGACGAAAGAGGACAGGATTCTGTTCGTAGGACAATTCGTCGAACGAATCCTTCAGTAAGGACAGTAGAGCAGGAAGACAACACTTTGCGTCGATCGAGGCGCCGACAAGACCCGATTTATCGGGCAGATGAAAGAGGACAGGATTCTGTTCGTAGGACAATTCGGCGAACGAATCCTTCAGTAAGAACACTAGAGCAGGCTGATAACACTTTGGGTCGATCGAGGCGCCGACAAGACCCGATTTATCGGGCAGACGAAAGAGGACAGGATTCTGTTCGTAGGACAGTTCGGCGAATGAATCCTTCAGTAAGGGCACTAGAGCAGGTTGAGAATACTTCGCGTCGTTCGAGGCGCCGACAAGACCCGATTTATCGGGCAGACGAAAGAGGACAGGATTCTGTTCGTAGGACAATTCGTCGAACGAATCCTTCAGTAAGGGCAGTAGAGCAGGAAGACAACACTTTGCGTCGATCGAGGCGCCGACAAGACCCGGTTTATCGGGCAATCGAAAGAGGTCAGGATTCCGTTCGTAGAACAGTTCGCCGAACCAATCCCGTAGTTAGAGCAAGGGAACAATTAGCAAATACATCGGGTCGATCGAGGCGCCGACAAAACCCTCTTTATCGAGCAGACGAGCGCGAACAAGATGCAATTAGACGAGCTAGCCAACGACAAGACTTAGAGAGGAGAATCTTGGAGAGAGCTTTAGATAGGAGTCAAAGGTCTCAAGTCAGAGATAATCCAATTCGTAGAATTCTTGAACAGGCACGCAATACAAGTGCAAGACGAAGTGCTCGAATTCGAGCAAGACAGGAGGCTTTTGATGCAAATAGGAGCTTATCGCAGAGAGTTAGTCAGTATAGAAGTAACTCTATAAATAGAATAGCAGAGAATAGGAGAAACTCGACCCGAAACAGGATAGAACGAGCGAATACCTTGCCAGAAGATAGAGTGTCTCGGAATAGAGTCGTTAGCTTAGATGCTCTAATAGCCACATTTAATATGACAGTAAAGCAGGGTCCTGATCAGGTTTGCATTTGCTGCAAAGGTTTGTGGTTTCCGCATCAAGTGGACAAAATCTCTCGTGAGTTTATAGAGGAAAAGTGCAGTGAGGCAGATAGTGTAGATATTTTATATCTTTCCTCTATATTCCCATCTCACAACGATAGGTATAGCTTTTGTAAAACTTGCAGCCACAGCATAAAATCAGGTAAAAAACCTAAGGCTTCCATAACGAATGGCTTAGATTTCCCAGAGCTTCCCGAATGTTTGAAAGGCTTAACGCCTTTAGAAGAAAGGCTTATTTCCCCACGCCTTCCTTTCATGATAATTAAGTCTTTAGGATATGGTCGTCAAAGCGCCATTAAAGGAGCAGTAGTCAATGTCCCGATTCCAGTTGCAAATGTTGTAACTTCCCTTCCCAGGGCATTTAACGAAGCCGATGTAGTTCAGATACACCTAAAGCGTAGGATGGAATATAACCATGATTTCATGGCTGAAACCATTAGGCCTTCAAAAATTGCTGATGCAATTAGGTATTTAGTCAATACAGAGCTCTATAGGAAACACCAAGTTACTATCAATGAACAGTGGTTGTCTTCCTATTCTTCTGAGACTGTACCATTTGTTGCATCGGCAGATGATAGGGATATTGTTTCCCAATTATTAGAAAGAGCTGCTCAAGGTAATGAGCAAAATAGAATTGATGAAGAGGAAGATTTAAATCCTGGAGGTCAAGAGACTTTCATGGAAAATGTTCCAGTTGCCCCCATTACCAGGATTGCTATAGCTCCTGGAGAAGGCCAGCGACCTCTGGATATGATTGAAGATTGTGATTCAGAGGAGTTGGCCTTTCCCACAATATTTGCGGGCATTAAAAGAAAATGTAAGGAGAGTTTTACAACCATTGTAAGGTCCGAGCTTAGGAATTTCGATAGAAGAGGTTGTAGAACTGATAAATTGTTTCATAACTTTAAAAAGTTAGAAATGATTAACATTAGGAATAACACGTCAATTTGCTTAAGAAAGCACTCCGCCACTCAAGGCATTTCGGCTGCAGACGTGCAAAATCAGGAAACATTAAGAAATTTAATTCTACACGACGATGGCTATAGGGTTTTAAGAGGTATTCGCTATTCTCCTGCTCATTGGGAAGAGGAGAAGAAGAAAGTTATGGCTATGATTAGGCAAATCGGTCTTCCGACTTTTTTTATAACATTTTCCGCAGCGGAAACTCGATGGACAGAGCTTTTAGTCTTATTGTCTAAAAATGTAGACAAGCAAGACATTTCTGAAGTAGCAGCTTCAGAATTAAGTTTTAATGAAAAAGCTCGTCTCATTAGAGCAGATCCTGTGACTTGTGCCAGATATTTCGATTACCGGTACAGACAAGTTCTCAAACTAATGAAGAAAGAAGGCGGTATTTTTGGTAGTCATAGGGTTATCAAGTTTTATTGGCGAGTAGAGTTTCAGCAAAGAGGCTCACCACATGTCCATGGCATGTTTTGGTTGAAAGATGCCCCTAAGCTCGATTTACAAGATGAGTCAACATTTGAGCCTGTCAAGAGCTTTATCGATCAGTTTATTACAACTGATGTCAGCTGCCCCGATGTTGCTCCATTTTTGGAATATCAACTTCACAATCATGGGCACTCTTGCAGGCGAGAAGTTAGGTCTAAGCAAATTTGTAGATTCGGTATTCCATACCCTCCCATGCCTCAAACAGAAATTCTATTTCCATTAGGAGAAGATGCTCCAAACTTAGCAGAGCATCGTAGGAACTTTGATAAAATTCAAAATCTGTTAAATTTTTCCTTCGATCGTGAGACCGTAGATAGCTTTAGTAATTTTAATAGTTTTTTGTCCCACGATCAACTTAACTTAAGCTATGAGTGCTACGTTAATGCTCTAAGATCGAGTTTAAAGAAACCTAAAGTGTTTTTAAAGCGATCTTTTGCAGCAATCAAACTTAACGGTTACAATAAGCACCTTCTTTTGCTGCAACGAGCGAATATAGATATTCAATACATTTTAGACCCTTACGCTTGCTGCAGCTATGTCGTTAATTATATTAACAAGTCTCAGCGAGGCATTTCGCTTCTAATGCGTGAAGCAGTAGAAGAAAGTAGGAGAGGCAATGTAACTATTAAACAGAAGTTACAACATTTAGGAAACAAATTTATCTTTGGCACTGAGATTTCAGCGCAGGAAGCCGTCTACTGCTGTTTAGGTTTGCATTTGTCTGCCAGCAGTAGTGCATGTGTTTATATAAACACAGAGGTTCCTGAAAAACGGGTCAGAATGCTGAAATCTAAACAGCAACTTCAAAATCTGCCCGATGACTCTAGAGACATATTTCTCGTAGGGCTTATAGAACACTATGTTCAGCGCCCAGACGCTTTAGAGAGCTTATGCTTAGCTGATTTTGCTGCTTTTTATAGCTATAGCAAATCGGAACGTGGAATTCGCCAGGAAAACTTGGATGACGTTGACGACGAAGTGTCCAGAGCTTCTGAATCAATAGTTTATGCTCTTCGCAATGGTAGTGGCTTTGTTAAAAAGAGGCTGACGCCATGTATAATAAGATATAGAAGATTTAATATTAATATTGATAGAAAAGACTATTTTAGGGAAGTTGTAATGCTATATGCTCCATGGAGAGATGAGCATTTAGATTTAATTACAAAAGACTGTGAATTGTTTTGTAGCCACAATCAGGAGTTAGTAGAGAACAATCGCAGGAAATATAATATATTAGACGACAGGGAACTCCAAGATGCTCTGAGCCATTTAGACAGAGAACAAAATCAGGATAGCGTGGAAAATCAGGAAGTTGAAGATGATGGTTTTAGAGTTTTAGGATTGCCAGAAATAGATCCCAATTTGAATGTTTTAAATGTGAATGGTAATAATGACAATAATGACTTAGAAGATAGTAATGTCCGTTTAATTAAGCTTCCCCCCTTAGTTTCACAGGAAGACTTAGCAAACATTGTTAGATCTCTTAATTTAAAGCAGAAGTTGTATTTTACACATGTCTTGCACAATGCCAAAAACAATTCAATATATCATGAATTCGTGGGTGGTGGTGCGGGAGTCGGAAAGAGCCGACTAATTTCAGCAATCTTTCAGGCGTTGTCCGTTATGTATAATATGATGCCAGGAAGTGACCCCACGTGTATAAAAATCCTTCTTTGCGCCCCAACTGGAAAAGCAGCATTTGGAATTAGTGGTTCAACTCTGCATTCCATGTTTTCACTTCCTATTAACCAATCCCGTGCATCGCCCTTAAGGGCCTTAAGTCATGACTTAGTTAATACTTTGCATTCAAGGTTGATAAACCTTAAAGTTATTATTATTGATGAAATATCAATGGTTAGTTCTCTTATGTTTGCTTATCTAGACTCCCGATTAAAGCAGATTTTCAAAAATACTAATCCATTTGGTGGTGTTTCTGTCATCGTTTTCGGTGATCTAAGACAGTTACAGCCAGTAGGTGGTGGTTGGATCTTTGATCCAAACTTCAGCGATCCCTATCATGAAATATTTGGTAGTTATCTCTGGGATCTTTTTAAGTATTTTGAGCTCACAGAGATAATGCGTCAGCGGGATGACCAACTATTTGCATCTGCTTTAAATAATATGGCATCGGGTTGCATGACAGCCGATGATATTAGCCTTTTCCGATCAAGGGTTTGCGAACCATCAGAAGTGCCCGATGATGCAATTCATGTGTTCTGCAGCAACAAAGAGGTAGACGCTTTCAACACACTGAAACTTAACTCAATTTCTACGGAGCAATTTTTTTCCACCGCTCAGGATTTTATTAAAGCTGGCCATTTAGATTCGGCTAGAAAGCAAAGGATTTTAGAAGAAGTAAAGGGGTTTAAAACGTCTGCTACACAGGGACTTTGCATGTCCCTGATCCTTAAAACTACTGCCAAGTACATGATGACGGTTAATGTAGATACCGGAGATGGTTTAGTAAACGGAGCATCAGGTATACTTATGCAGATAGATTTCGATGCATCCAACAGTCCCAATGTTCTATGGATGCAATTTTCCGAAGAAAGTGTAGGAGTTCTTGCGCGTTCAAAATGTATGCATAGTACAGAAACTTCATGGACTCCAATTCAGAAAATTGTAAGAAATTTTCAATATAGTAATAACGCGCAAGTTAGCATTGACCGTAGGCAGTTTCCGATTGTACCTGCTGAAGGTATCACTATTCACAAAAGTCAGGGAGCAACTTACAGCAAGGTGGTAGTCCATGCTCATTCCAGAATGCAGAGAGCTGCATTATACGTCGCTTGTAGTAGAGCAACTAATGCGTTAGGTCTTTATATTATTGGAACTTTCGTTCCCCCTAGACCTCCACTAAGTAATGATAAGGTGAAAGCCCAATTGGAGAAATTGCGGACTGAAAAACTACTGGTAACTCATTACGATTATTTAGTCGACAGTTCCGCCTTAGACATTATTTTCCATAATACTCAGAGCCTGAATATGCATCTTGACGATGTTCAATCAGATAGGCTGATGCTTCAGTCATCGGTATTATGCTTTGTGGAGACATCCATATCGAGTGAAAATGTCGAAATTCCAGGGTTCACAATTGTTGTCCGACTTGAAGCAATAAGGCCTTTAACAGGCATACTAGTCTATGTTAGAAATGAGCTTGTAGGTAAAGTTTCGCAATGCTCAAGTGGTAGAAAAATGATTGGTTCAGTAGTTTTTGAGTTCGGCATATTTAGGTATAATGCCATAAGTTTTATTATAATTTATAAAAGTCCGAATTATTGTTCGACAACATTTAAAACAGAATTTGAGGATCTTCTTGGGCAATATGAATGTTTAGGGTCGAATTTAATTATTCTAGGAGATTTCAACTTATGCTTAAAAAGTTTTAATAGGTGTAGGGAGATATACAATTCCTTGATAAGCAAAGGATATAGAAGCTTGATAGATTTGAAAACGTCCACTACCAATATGGACACACATATTGATTGGGCGTTCTCAAATATAGATTTTAATAGAATTAGTGCTAAAACTTTTGAGCTAGTTCATAGCCATCATAATGGAATCTCTGTTAGTGTTGAGGAGAGCAGAGATTAGGCAGCCCTAGATAGGTTTTTCATTTAAGTAGGTTGTGTTGAGGTTAGTAAGATTAGGTCTTGATTAGCTTTTTGAGTAGGTGGATAGGTATTTATATGTATATATGTAAATATATATAAATATTTTAAGTAATTAAAAAATAATAAGTTATGAACAGTAAGCTAATTACCCGGCCATTGAAAATGAGCGAAAAGGGTATATTAATTTATAACTTTTAATTTTTTTTGCCATTGAAGGCAAGTTTTATTAAACCATTTTATTATTTATTATTTTCTTGGGGAACTATGGAACCGATATTGATCAGTTCTAGTCGACTCGTAGGTCACCAAATCTCTGTTTTGGAGAATTGACCCCATTAATATATTAATGGCCTCCCCGTGGTGTTCCCTGGGTACCGATCATCGGATCGGGAGCAAATTCGAGCGGCGTAAATTATTGCTGTATATATAAAATATTATTTATTATTATATATATATTGAGGCATACAGGGTATTTTACATTCAAAGCGCTTGATTATAAAGTTTTTAACTAGATTTAATTTGTATTATTTCTTCGAATAGGGTAAATGGTATCTTACAGTCGCGCGCGCTCGACTGTAGCTTTCCCTACTTGTTAAACATAAAATTAAACTAGTAAGCAAAAGTTTAAAATTCAATAATAAGGTTTATTACTAAAGCCGTTATAAAAGAGTATAAATTGAATAGGTCGAAGTTTTATTATTCCCAAGTTCAACTGGTGCTGCTTCGCCCACAAAGCATTTGTCAGACTTCAGAACTAATATATATATTTAATAGTATTTGCAACATATATTTATATATGTATAATTAGTAACACTGTTTTTGAACACAAAACTAGAGTAGTAGGGAGCAGTATAAAATAAAAAAAAATGGTTACTTTAGCCACGTTAATAGAGTAACTTTTTTTGAAGTTGAATCTTTATTATTTCCAAGTTCATCTGGTGCAGCTACACACATGAATCATTTGTCAGACTTCATAATTAATATATATATTTTATTAATATATATTACAGCATCTGCTCCTCTCTCTTTCTCTCTCCCTCTCGCTTCTTTCTTTTATCGCTGGCGAAATTCGCTGTGCGCGTATCGATTAATTGATTGATGAACATGCTATGAATAGCAGATGAAGCTGCTGTTATTATACATAACATACGAGGCGATAGGCAATACACTCACATATACCTAGAGAGAGAGAGAGAAGCACACACATTTGCAGTTACGGCTGGGCTGCGGCGTGTGTGAGTGCAGCGTGCTAGGCACGTGAATGCTGAGTAGCAGGCATAATAATAAAAAAAGAAGCAGCAAAACAAGCAGTAGAAGAACGTAGAATGTGTGAGAGAGGGAGAGAGGGAGACAGACGAAGAGCGTGCCCTTACCGGCATGAAAAATTGTTTGTATTGCATATTTTTAGGGGCCGACGCGATGGAAGCGACCAAGCGTGAAACATGTTATCGAAGCGCTTTTAATGGAATTAATGCACAGCAAAAAAGCAAAGCAGACTGCCGCACAAAAACATACACTCACACAAAGACACACACACATACAGGGCATAAGGCATGCAAACTGAATTAAAGCAAAGGCAAAAAAAAACGTTACCGGCTTTAAGTCGCGCTCGCTTTGTGCCTCTGACACGGGGCAAAGGAAGAGCAGCAAAACTTTAAGAGAGTTTGGAGTTCACAGTTTCCGCAGAATTTCCCCTAATTTGGCGTTAATTAAAATACAGTGCAAGCGTGTAGGGTATGGCAGCGTCGTGTATGCCTCACACTTGCTTGTTTTTAATTACATTAAACGTGCGACAGCTGCAGCCAAAGGAGAAACAAAACAAAAAACTATGCTACACGCTCGTGCAATTGAGTTATGCGCGTGTGCCAGCCCCTGTATGTCTCTGTGTGTGTGTGTGTGGGAGAGTGCGTAATTAGCCGAAAACATATTACTTTAATGACTGGAACATGCAGCAAGCCCGAGATTTAATTATGAGGCAACAGCAAGCGGCCAAGTGGCCAAATTGAATTCTGCTCCAGAACAGCGAGACAGAGAGAGAGAGAGGAGGGGGATAGCACACAGCAGCAAGCGTTCGCAGAACTGGCCACTGACACAGTGGCAACCCTCTGCTCCGCTTCCGCCCGTAGTCTACGGACTGCCCTCGCACAGGAGAAGTGCCCGAAATTGACCATTAAAATCGTTTATGCATTTTGTGTGCTGCTCTAATTGAGTTTCCCTTGTGTGTGAGTGTGTGTGCCTGCGTGTGTGTGCGTACGCCTTGGGGTCGCTGCAACAGGAGACGAGCATAAAATATTATTATTAGAAATTAAACTTTTATGCGTAGCAGCGCACCTAGCGCACAGGCAGTTTCGCGTTTATTGCATACTTTTCGGCGATTGCCCTGGCTGCAAATGAAGCCATCAATTCGAATGGTCCGCCAAGTTGTCTGCGATGGCGATGGCAATTGCCACTACACTGCACTACACAACACTGATTAGATTGGCAGGCGGGGGATTTGTGCAACTGCTACGAAAGCCACTTCTACTTGTACTTACAACTATTTGGAATAAAGAACTTATACTTTTTATTTAACTCGTACTTCAGCTCCTGCTTGTACTGTTCTACTTCTACTTCTTCTACTTCTACTTCTTCTACTTCTACTTCTACTTCTACTTCTACTTCTACTTCTACTTCTACTTCTACTTCTACTTCTACTTCTATTTCTACTTCTACTTCTACTTCTACTTCTACTTCTATTTCTACTTCTACTTCTACTTCTACTTCTACTTCTACTTCTACTTCTACTTCTACTTCTACTTCTACTTCTACTTCTACTTCTACTTCTACTTCTACTTCTACTTCTACTTCTACTTCTACTTCTATTTCTACTTCTACTTCTACTTCTACTTCTACTTCTACTTCTACTTCTACTTCTACTTCTACTTCTACTTCTACTTCTACTTCTACTTCTACTTCTACTTCTACTTCTACTTCTACTTCTACTTTTACTTTTCTCTTTAAAACCTTTTGCCATAATCATATCAATTACCGCTTTAAATTCGGGGTTAAGTGGGTATACATGTGTGAGTGTGCGCGTGTGTGTCTGCGTGTGTTTGAAAAATTATGCAGCTATTCACAAGGCGAAGACAGCCGAAACTCGGAACTCTCGAGGACGAAGATAAACAGAGCGCCACCGCAGAATGCAAGACACACACACACAGACGCATGCACAAAGCCACGCACACAACACAAGCATACATTTACACACACACACACACACACACACACACACACACACAGCCGTTTGCTGAGAATGTGTCTCTCCCAGGCAGTTGCTGCTGAATTATGCGGGCTGTTGGCAGAGGGGAAGGGCAACGATTGCTCGGAGGTAACCCATGCCTGTGCTAAGCACGCCGCACTCAGAGACACCCACACTCACACACTCACACACTCACACAAGCCGACGCTAAATGACACACAAATTCAATGACAAAGCGTTGGCGCACAAAAGTATGCTACGATATGTGTGAAGCCCGGGAAGGCAGGGGAGTGGCAGAAGGAGCGTGGACAGCTGCCCAGCAGCTCCAATGGTGATGATGACAATGATGATGGCAGCAGCCAGACTCACTCACACGCATACACATGTACAGACACAGCTGAATGTGGAAAAGTTTGATTTGCAGGCGGCAGAGAAAGGACGTAGGAAATGGTCGACATGGTAAAAAGATGTTGAAAATATATGAGCAAAAAAGTTTCGGCTCTCTCGCTCTCTCTGGCTATATCTCTGTCGCTCTGCTTGTGCAGGAAACGGAAATAGAATTATAAAAGCCAAGCTAAAGACGTTTACACACCATACAAAAAGCGGTGAAGAGACCCACACACACACACACACACACACACACGAGGCAGATAAGAAAACTGTTTGCCAAAGGCTTAAGGCAAAGGCTGCCATACACTCAGCTTGCTGCCCCTGCTCCCTGCTCCCTGCCCTTCCTCAGCCCCTGCCAGCCAACAGTTTCGCAGCCTGTGCAGGGAGAAAAGTTTTTGCCAAGTTCGTAGGGGTACAAATTTATGAACAGACAACCACAAAACTGTGTGTAGTGGTTGCCGGATGGCAGAGTGTTCCGGGGACTCAGAGACTGCCGGATGAAGAGCCTGCCTGCCTGCCTGCCTGCCTGCCTGCCTGCCTGCCTGGTGGTAGAATCAAAAATGAAGTGCGATTTATGGTCATACAAATCAAAGTTTGGTGCTTGAGTTGATTGCTAACAATCTTTTGTATGACAGTGGGCCAAGCTGAGTGGGCAGTCGGGGAGGGGAGGGGCGTGTCCGTTATATTTGACACTCGCTTGGCCGACTGCAGGTGTGGCCAGAGAGATTTGTGGTACGAATTAGTCGAAATGTGGAAAAATGAGGTGATAAATTTTACAAAGTGCAAGCAAAACTTCTGAATTGAATGCGAAGCGTGTGCGAGAGAGGAAAACGAGGGAGCTAGAGATGAAATGGGATTTACGAACAATTATAGAAATGCTGTGGCGACTGGCGAAATTTCAACCCGAAAGCTCGAGTGCAAGAGATTTGTGTGGCCAGAAACTTTGGCCCCGCCAGCATTGAAATTGTTATGAAATGAGGAATGGCATTGGGTTTGGCATTGGAATCGGAATTGGGATTCCGCAACGGATTTGGCTGTAGCCTTGGGTACTCGGTGCAGTCAGCCATTCACTGAGTCACTAATTTGACTATTGTCGCAGCTGGGCGTTGGACCTGCAGCTGCCGAGCTGCACAATTAATTAGCCAAAATCAAGCAAAAGCAGTATATTGAGTATACATTTTCGAAAAATTAAAATTTATATTATTATTACTCCTAATTCGGAAGCAAGCTCTTCTAGAGTTTGGCACGCAACCTCTTCGAGTAAGGCCACCATTTTAACGTCTTCGAAGGTTCTGGGCCTTCGTTCCTGCCAATCACGGCGAGTTGTTTCGCTCAGAGCAGCATTTCGCTACACTTTGTGGAGCTCTCGATGCGTTTGAGCTGCCGTTTTGTATTGTTTTTTGTTTTTTTCGAATGGAAGATGAAAATCAACACTTACTGCAAATGACGATTGTTTGGCACAAAATAAGACATTTTTACTTAATCAAAAATCACGAAAGTGTCGCCGCAGCAAATTGTGTGGGCGTTTGCCCTACGATAACGATAACTCTAAGCTAAAGGTTAGCTGGAAGCACAAACTTAACTCGCCACACTGACTAAGAGGGCGGAGCTACCACGCCTGAATCCCAATCTGAAATAAACAGTTCCGTCTTGACTCTGCTGCATTTCTCTGCCTTCATTTCGCCTTTATTCAGTTTCTCGATAAAAACACAGTAAACAATTATTAATTAACATTTACAAGTGAAGTCGCAGTATTTAAAAGCAGTTGTATGTCATTATTTCACTTTAGGGCGAATCAACATAAAGACTCGTCTAAATTTCGTAGTTCCACAAAAATTGCCTATATGTTTAGGTTCATCTGGCCATACTTCTGAATATTTCCCTGTTAATTTGCTGTAATGAAGGAAACCTCATTTAACATTCTTGCAAAGTATTTTCGCGTTTTCATTGGCAATAAAATACTACTAAGATACTTACCACCGGCCGCACTTGTCGTACCACCAGCCACCACTCAAATATTTTGCGCAGTTGCTTTCTTTATAACCGTCGTTGTCACGGTCAAAAGTAGAGAATTGCAAATTTTTGTGATACCACAAGGCTTTTAAATACCAGAATTTTAGTCTGAATTGGTCATTTTCCCCAGAAATGGCGAACTCATCGTATCGCGCATTGTAGAATTTCCGATAGTAGTTCTCCATGTGAATGTATAGCTCGTGGGGTTGATCGTTGGTCAGACGATGGATCTTGTCCAGACCCATGATAAAATCCCCATCGAAGGAACCAAAGCCATCCCGGTACTCGATCCAAGTTCTATTAAAATCCACTCCGCCCTTAATCCTCTGCAAAATTACGGTCCATCCAGAACCCGCGATTCCAGACTTGCAAAGGGCATCAAAAGCGTAACCGTCGGAGAGTGTGAGCCTGTGGGTACCATTAGAGTTGCCAAATGCCAGGCAACTACTTGGTAGATTCTTTTTGCATTTTCTGAGTTCTTCTACAGAGTTCTTAGCTTCGGTTTCCATTTGTTGTAGCTTATCCTTATTAGAAGAGATTGTAGCTTCAAATTCCTTCTGGCATTTATTCACTTTCTCAGTATCTGCATTGGTCTTTGCCTTCAGTTCTTCTATCTCTATGATTTGCTTCTCACACAGTTTGTTCTGCAGTTTTTCGATTGCCTTTTTCTGGTTCTGCAACTCTTCGAGTACAGCAGCATGAGAGTCCTGCTTGGATTTCAGAATTGCGTTCTCCACTTTAAGCTCGGTCTCATCTTTCTCAAGTTGCTTTATTCTTTCGGCATCTGAGTTCTGCTTGGATTTCAGAGATGTGTTCTCCTCTTGAACTTTGGTCACATCTTTCTCAAGCTGCTTTATTCTTTCGGCATCTGAGTTCTGCTTGGATTTCAGAGATGTGTTCTCCTCTTGAACTTTGGTCACATCTTTCTCAAGTTGCTTTATTCTTTCGGCATCTGAGTCCTGCTTGGATTTCAGAGATGTGTTCTCCTCTTGAACTTTGGTCACATCTTTCTCAAGTTGCTTTATTCTTTCGGCATCTGAGTTCTGCTTGGATTTCAGAGATGTGTTCTCCTCTTGAACTTTGGTCACATCTTTCTCAAGTTGCTTTATTCTTTCGGCATCTGAGTTCTGCTTGGATTTCAGAGATATGTTCTCCTCTTGAACTTTGGTCACATCTTTCTCAAGTTGCTTTATTCTTTCGGCATCTGAGTTCTGCTTGGATTTCAGAGATATGTTCTCCTCTTGAACTTTGGTCACATCTTTCTCAAGTTGCTTTATTCTTTCGGCATCTGAGTTCTGCTTGGATTTCAGAGATGTGTTCTCCTCTTGAACTTTGGTCACATCTTTCTCAAGTTGCTTTATTCTTTCGGCATCTGAGTTCTGCTTGGATTTCAGAGATATGTTCTCCTCTTGAACTTTGGTCACATCTTTCTCTAGATGCTTTATTTCTTTGTCCTTTGTCCCTATAATTCCAGCGTTTTCTGCGATCTTTAAGCGAAGATCGGTCACTTCCTGCGTACAAGTCACAATCAGTTTGTCCCTGCTTTGCATTTCTGCATCGTTGCTGTCGATCTTCTGCTTCATTTCATTGAAATAACCCCACATTCGCTTGGTGATTGCGTGCGCGTATTGGGCACAGTCTGCCTCCAGTTGGCGGGACATACGACAAGACTGATTAAAGGAAACAAAATATTTTATCCCATCATTCCACTAATCCTTTTCTACTCTATGTCTCTAGTTCTATTTCTTACCTCTTGCTGGAATGCATCTGCAGCAGCAGGTCCTTCCAGAAGTACTAACCCCAGGAATAAGAGGAGAACACAAATCGCTTTCATTTCACTCGAACGGTTTAATTGAAGATCTCAAAGCGCACTGGATTGAAACGTACTATGATTTTTGGGCGAGGGCTGCGCTCTTTTATTGCCGCAGAAGTCGCGCAGCAGCTGCTGATAAGGAAGCTGCCGCGGTAATCGTTGCGTGACGTGATGTGTGTTATCAAACGAAACTGAATCCGGGGTTATATAGAATGACCCGAGAATTATGATTGTGCTATTCCGAGTCTATGTTTTAACAACGGCTACATACCCTTTAATATAGTCATATATTTTTTTCTACTGTATAAGCAACTCGATTCCTGAAGCCATAGAGAGTGTCGCTGTGGGTTTGTAGAATGTGTTGTATATTGAAACAGTTGTCTCGACATTCGAATACATTAAGTATGAAAGTAAGTATTGAGCTTGGGATTGATAAAGTCATGAGTTATGATTCTTCTTGAGTAAATCAGTTCTACGCCAACAAATAAAAATGAAAAGCCAAAAGTACATATTTATTCTGTCTATATTATAGATTAAACGAATAAATTACTTATGCAAGAATGTATTTCATGCACAGTGGGCTGACATCTCAAATTGACTTATTTATTTGAACTGATTTGAAATTTCCCTCTCTATGTTTCTCGCTATTTCTCACTCTTGGGCAACATATTGTTGCCAGACAATTACCAAATTAATTGCCTGCTTTGAGGCGGCAATGGAAGTCCACACCTAGCGATATATACACACACATACATTAATACCCATGCATGTAAGTACAGGCAAGTCCCCAATTGGCGTCTTAGTTTTGTGGCCAATAGAAAAGCGCAACGTGAACAACAGTGGCAACGGCAACTGCCGCTAATGAAGAAGGAGAGCGTGTGTCAATGTGTGAGTGTGAGAGTAAGAGATGCATGGCCATGGCAGCGTGTTGTGCTTACGATCGTTGCAGCTGCTAGTGAAGAGCGCGAAGTGTGAAGAGCGCTTGCAACTTGCCAATTTAATGCAACGCAATGCTAATGGGAGCTAAATATTTTATTAAAATCTGCAGGTTTACTACGACTACTATAAGGTGCGCAACTAAGTTCTCGCTGTTTTTCGATAAAAATCCCCAACGAATCAACGGCTTGATTCTGGACTTTTCTGATTTTGGATATGTCAAAATCGATCAACTTACTGCTAGAGCCATCTACTGACTAACAGCGAAAACTTAGCTGCGCACCTAATAACTTAAATTGTATATCGACTTTTTCAATCATTGAACTTAAACTGAAATCAATTGAAGACTGTGATGCTTTCAACGTCTGCAAGTCCAGGTAGTCGCATTGAGAGCTCGCAGCGACTTGGGAGCAGCGCGTAGACTCACTCCTCGCCACGCCCATTTGCAGTCAGCAGCCAAGTAAGCCGGGCGACGCATTTGGCACGGCTAATTCAGCACAGCACGCAAGGCATTAGGGGCAGGTGAGGCGTGGCTGGATTTGCTAGTTGAGAAATTGAATATTTCACATGTCTGTTTGAATTTTATAAGCACTGAGGCAGCACACACACACACACACACACACACACACACACACACCGGAATAGCAAGTGTGTCAGTGCAGAGAAAAGCAAAAGGAAGTGGCAACAAATACATATGTATAAAAATATATATAGCAAGCAAGCAGTAGCAGCAGCAGACCCCAAAACCAAAGCGGCAGACCAAATAGAAAAATTGAAAAATAGCGCAGAGAAAATAAATTGAGAGAAGCTGCTGAGAAAAAGCAGAAAAAAAGGCAAAGCAGATGAAGAGCAAAGGAAAAGAAGTAGAGTAGCGGAAAACAAGAACAAGAACGAGTAGCGTAGAGCCTGGAGCCTGCAGCCTGAAACGACTGGGCGCCTAATCTAATATGCCACAATGCAGGAAATTTGTGGACAGAGCCAAAAGGAAGGCAGTGGCAAAAGAAATGGACTGACAGACTCGATGGACAGACAAACAAAGTGACGAACAGACAGACAGGCAGACAGACAGGCAGACAGACAGACAGACGTAGAGCCAACCAGTCCAGACGGAACTGATTGCCGGCTATGGCAAAGCTGCCTTGTCGCACTGGGCCAGAACAACTTACACATAGTTTTCAGCGCTGAGACCCTCTGACAAACGTGCGAAATAAATGATATCTTATCAGGCGCACACTCACACAGACACACACAATCACACACACTCGCTCACACGCCCGCTCGAACCGCAACTAAATGGAGCGTAAATTTCAAATTATGTTATAGGCTTTTAGGCCTATAAGTAAATTGTATTTTTTATGCATTTCAAGCGTATGTAATTGCATGTATGTATGTATGTATGTATGTTTGTGTGTTGGTAGCAGCAACTATTTCTTTAATATTCAAGCCGGATTTATGAGCATATTGCGTACAGCTTTCTGGGCAGTTGACTCTAATCTCGGCGATTTGTAGACAGTTACGAGTTTCTTCAGCAAGAAATTTTATTTATTTCTATAGTGTATAGATATTTTTTTTTGTGTGTGTATGTGTGTGTGTATGTGTGTGTGCGCTTAACAATTAAGCCAAGCTGCCACTGCCCGCTCCTGCTACTGAAGCAATCAAAAAACACATATTTACTGTGCATATTTTTGCGGGCCAGGCTCATAAATAAATCAATGCTAAAATATAAACAAATTGCGAAGAATGGAAAAATCTGTTCAGCCTTAATGTAAACATTTGCGTTTACAAGCCAAAAGGCCAGAAGCAGCGATGCTGTGCGCAGATATTTATGGCCTACTTAAAGGCTTACGTCGAGCAGCACTTTAATTTCCAATTTTGCGTTTTCAATTTGCATTGCTAACACTGGCTAACAGGGGCTAAAACTGGCTAACACTGGTTGCCATGCAAATTGAATCATTTCTGTTCATTTCGACGGCAGCTGCGGAAAGGAAAACGAAAAGAAGTTGCGAGAAAAGCCAACGAATAAGTGTGTGTGGGTGTGTGTGTCTGTGTGTTTGGGTGTGTGCAAAAAAATTGTCGTTCTTTTGAATTTATGATACTAAATACACACACACACACAGCACAGCTTGAATGGTGGCTTTATTCATATATGGCTGCCGGCTGACCCGCCGAGACTCATTTGAATAGGGTGTGCGTGTGAGTGTGTGTGTCATGCCCTTTGTGGCTGCACTTTTGCAGCCTCGCTTAGCAGTGAAATTAATTCATTTTATATGCCATTCTTTTCCCCTGCTTGCAGATCTCTCGATTCAGGAGCATGAGAACAAGAACGTTGTACTGCCGTGCCCCGTGGACGAGGACAAGTGCGGGAAGCTGCACTCGCTGAACTGGTTCAAGGGCGATGATCGCATCGCCGCCATGCTGCTTGGCGAGAGCAATGTCACGAATGTCAACGATGAGTTCAAGAACAGGTGAGTGGCAGTCATACAGTCATATGGGTACAAGCCGACAGTCCTAATGCAAACGTGCACGTGCTTTTGGCCAACTTGTAGAGTGACCGTCGAGCAGAATCCGTACAGATTAATTATTAAGGACTTGAGAATATCTGATGAGGATATCTACCTATGTGATACCACCTTTTTTATACCCGAAGAAACGTGTGATAACTTCAATGGCTATCGTGTCGAACTGAGAGTCTTGGGTAAGTTGCTCGCCCAGATTTTTGTTTTTGGCCAACTCGCATGCCATTAACGCCTTTTGATTTGCGCTTATTTCAATGAGATCTTTGAGCTTTTGCGTTATCGTGTCGTTGCGTTTGCTTAAATTAAACAAACTAATCGCTAAACTAACCCATAAACGATAACTCTGGCATAAATACGGGGGAAATACTCTACTTGCATGGGGCTAACCTACTAACAAGGCCCAAGGGAAACTGGACGAGGCTGCTGCATGATTGAAACGAATTGTGTTTTTTTTTTTTTTGCTTACTGTGTTTGTCCCCTCAAAGCAATGTGTATATAATTTTAACTCAAACCGGAAGTGCAATTCTCGATTAAAAGCAGAAGATATGGCATGATTTGCGTTTTTCAATATATATTGAAATCGGTATTCAAATCGGCGCCGAAATCGCTTTGGATTCCATCGAAAACCTCTTTGGAAATTCTCGATTGCAATTTGCCAACTCTCTTACGGCAATTTACAATTCAAAGGCCGAAAAACTCGTTGATCTAACTGCCAAATCGATTGCATATCCACGTTGATTTTATTTCGTTGCCAATGAAAATCCTTAAAAAAAAAAAACTTTATATAAATAGAAATATATTTGGAATGCCTTTTGCTGCCTGCCTGCCTTTACACGCCTTACATACACGTACCTTATAGCGACTCATAACTGTAAAAAAGAAACAAAAACAATTTAATATAACTACATATATCGTTCTATATATCAAAGTGCTCTACTCTTTTATCATAACATTTGAACGTGTCAAAACTCATGCAAATATTTTCTCTTAACTGATTGTCCCACAAAAAACACACAAAAAAAAAAAAAATACATTTATTTGAACGCTCGTCCACATCGACATGGAAATTCTCTATATATACATTCGAACACACACATATATATGTATGCATATATGTATGTGCATTGCTATCAAAAACTCAAACAACAATTCGCTTCACCAAAACTAAAAACAAACTAACCTAAAATAATACATAAAAATCGAACAAATGCAAAAAAAATCTAAAAAAAAAAAAACACGTTATGAAACGAAACTGAATCAAACATCATGCCACGCCTCTTCTGTTCACCAACGCCTTCTCTTCCCGCCCCTCCGCCATACCACAAAACGTGTGCACTCACCAACAAAATTGTTTTTCTATACGTATCGAACTGTGTTCCATTCACAAAAACAAAAAAAACCTGAAAAATAAAAAATCCGAAAACTAAAAACTAAACCCATAACCTGATGTGAAACTCAACCTTAAAACAATTTAAAATGCAAAAACGCTTTAAATTAAATTTCGTTTCCAAAAATACCCAAAAAAAACAAACAACAAAACGTTTTTGGCTATGCATAAAAACTGCGCAAATAAAACGTAGAAAACCTTGGTAAATTTCAAATTTTCTATAAAATACAAAACGATTTTATTTGATACTTTATCTATATAATTTCCAATTAAGTTGAATGATAGTCTGATTTACAAGAATGAGAATGTTGTGGCCTTGGTTCAATTTACAAAATTAATTTATATTTTTATTTGGCTTTCAGTTCTTTTTCATTTGATTAAGGCACGAGCTCACTTCAAAATCAAAATATCAGTATTAAATCTACGGAAATGCAACGAGTATTTAATAAGACTCATATGCCTTTGAAGTGACCTTGACGCCCTGAAATTTCATTCTCATACTCACTACGAGCTCATTTACTGCATAGTTTCTTGTTGATTTTTTCTCGCTACCAACAAAACTGTATACGATTATTTTTATGGTATTTTATTTTCAATTTCTGATAATAATATTTTACATACAATGCAAAATCGAATATGATTTATTAAAACACACAAATTCAACATCTTTACCTCCCGAAAAATTTGTAAAAATGCAAAAAATACACACACAAAAAAAATGAAAAAAATCCAAATTGAATTGCGCGGGCACACACAAACACATCAACATATACAACTGAACACTCACACACACACCATACTGAATTGTCGTTGGACGCACAGTGCCACCCACAGAGGTAGTGATTTTGGACGCAAAGGGCGACCGCATCGAAAACGGCAGCGTCGTGGGACCCATGCAGGAGCGCCAGAGCCTCAAGGCGACATGCACGGTGAAGAACACACGCCCCCAGCCCGATGTGGGCTGGTGGCGCGGCAGCAAGCGCCTGGCAACATGTGAGTATTCTACAATGTATGTTTGTTGGCCGGCCCAGGACCGGCACAGGGCAGAAAAGCTTTCTGCGTGGGGCAGTCATAAAACTGCCGAAGCGTGTTTATTGATTCCCGAAAGGCAGTTACACAGCGCAGGGGATCTAAGCAGCCAATTTGATGCATAAGCTCAAGTTCTGCTCCAGCTCCAGCGTTTACGATGCGCCACAAACTTTACGCAGTGGCTGACGAGAGACTGACGGGTCGTAAAGCCAAGTTCAGGTTCAGGTTAAGGTTCCGGTCCAGCTGCGGGCGCGGAAGGATTTTGCTGCTTATCAGTGTCAGTTTTTGCGACCGGCATAGGCAAATGCCACACGGCGCGCCCACAGCAGGCCATAAAATGTTATGCGCTTTTATTGTGCGGCATAAAAATAAACTTAGAGGCGATTTTCATTAAATTTTTAAGAGCCAACACCGTAACCCCTACAGGCCGCGAGCAAATTAATTGATTTCCATTCCGTAAAGCACGGCAAAGCCTTCATTACATTAGCCAAAGCTAAAGCAGAATTTCAAAAAAATAAAAAATAAGTAAAAAGAATCCTTAGGAATATTTCAGTTATTTGCAGCTTTACCTTTTGCTCGCCGCTGCGCGGCCTTGAAAGGCACTTAAAGTGATTTTTTATACCCGGAAAATCCCCGGCAATTTACAATGGGCTTCAGCTACAAGGCGCCAACAACATTTACTTAATTTTTTTTTTTTGTTTTTTGTTTTCATCCATTTCCGCTGCCCTCTAATTGGCCACGCTCTGTGGTTGGCAACCCTTTTTTGCCTGTCTGGCTGTAGCTGGAGCTACGGAATTGTATTTATTTTAGGGGGTAGTAAATGGAAGGCATTTAAATAATAAACAATAATAATTTGTTATAATTCTGGCATGTTTTTTCGTGCGTCTTCTGTGCAGATTCACCCACCCACGACCTCAACGATGGACTCTACACGTCCACGCTGGAGCTGGACTGGCAGCTGTCGCGCGAAGATCTGGCTTCGGACATCGAGTGCCGTGTGGAGTCGGCGGCCATCAAGAGTGCAATTGTTACCAAGTTCGGTGTGGATTTGCAAGGTGAGTCATTGTCGGTAGTAGGGACATAAAACGGCGGAAGTTATACGACTGTCTAGGCGGAAAGGAGTACGAGTTTTACGAGTCTGTTTTGAACAACATGCAAAACACTTTAGCTATTTTGAGTGATTGGGAAGAAGCTTAGGTAGACTACATGGATATAATCGCCAAGTCAAGTGCCTCTCAACTGACAAATTGCAGCTAAGGCCTGCCAATTCAGTCATGTTTTTTTTTCTTCTTCATTGCTTCAATCAACATAAATTAAAAAGCATAATAAATTACCGACAGCAGAGCGACATTTTGACATGTTTTGGGTTCATTAACCCAAGCTCTCTAATTACAACAACAACAAGTTAGAAGCATACCCCAAGGCGCTTGAGTGTCCCTTTTTTTTGGAAAGTCATGCAAACGAATGTCGCTCTTTCTCTCTCTTTAATTAAAAGCCAACAATATCGAGCAACATTTCCTTTATTTGTTTTTTTTTTTTGTTCTTTATCCGCTTCGATTGACGAATGATTTGACATTTTCGCCAAGGCAATTAATGAATGCCATTAAACGTAACATAAAACTGAACAACTAAGCCGAGTTTTTCATTTCCAAAGTGGGCACAGTGGGCACAGCACACAAATTGATTGATGGCCCACACTCAGTTCGCATGCAAATTGCCATTATTAATGTTTTATATTATGGCCAAAGTACACACGCAGGCCCAGGTAGCTGAAGCTAAAGGGGAACTTGGCAGAGCCAATTGGCAATGCCAGACAAAAGCCAATTACAACAAGTCGAGCATTTTAAGCAATTTCCCAGCACTCACACCCTCTCATTCTCTTTCTCTCTCTCTCTCTCTCTGTCTGTCTGTCCTTCCACAGTGCGGCCAACGAGCATAGACATCACTGGAGTGAAACATCATACGGTGCAGGGCAGCAAAGTGGTGCTAACATGTGACGTAAGTACTGCCTTAGCTCGCCACAGTGTGTCGACATGTGATTTGCAAGCCGAAATCGAAAAACGAAAATTAAATTTAAGTTATTTTCAAACTTGTCTAATAGCATAAAAAAATATACAGTATTTATAGTATAGTATATATATGTATATATAGTATTTTTCGCATCGCAACTGGCCCCGACTGCGCCACTGTGCCTCGTTGCAGTTCGAGTAATTGACAATAATTAACTGTCAATTATTTTGCCATTTTTCGTCCACGTCGAGCACATGTGTGTGCGGCTGTGCGCACAGCCTGAGCCTTGGCTCAAAGTCTACAACAATGCCTTGTCATTTGCCCAGGCCTCCGCCCTCGCCTGCGCCTCCACCTCCGCCTCTGTCCACCATTTGCCATTTCCCATTGCATTTTAATGGAAAAGCGCTCAATTGGCTGCAGTTTAGCAGCACTTTGAACCTGGCCACGGACCTGCTTCGTGTGCACTGTGAAATTATGCGAAATTGTCTATTGATTGCGTATTATGTTTAATGGAATTTTATGCAATTGTTTTCCCTCTGCCCTGTGCCTTGGCGCTGGCAAAAGAACTGCCGGCTAATGGAAATATGAATATGTGCACTTGCCGGCTAATGGAAATTTAATGGAAATTGCTTGGAGCCTGTTTCTGTGCCTGTGCCTGCATATCGCACATACGCCCCATTGCACGGCTGACAAATTGTCGCAGAGACTCAAGTTGCTTATGGCTGGTAAACAGTTTTATTTGCATAGCTGTAGGTATATTCCTACTCTGCAATAGCGCTTACTGCTTGAGCCAGAAGTTAACAAGAGTAATCATTATTTATATCAATTTATTTGAAAGTTCCCTAACACCTTTGAAGTCAGCCAACCGATCTGGGGCGAATCAACATCTTCGCCAGCTTCAGCGATGTACGAGCATCCCAGTGGACGCTTCTGTAATCTTCCTTTTCGACGTTGAAGTATATTCCATTCAGGTTGCTGCAAAAAAAAAAAAACAGTTCCCAAGCTCCCATTAGATTGCTGAGAGTTTCGCTTTCATTCGATACTCACCAATAGGCGCAGTTTCTGTACCACCAGCCGCCAGGGAAATACTGCAGGCAGTTAAGATTTTCAACATTGTTGTTGCGATCATATGTCGAAAAATTGGCATTTTTGTGATGGTCGAAGAGGTTGGACCTTCCATGGAAGCCAGCCAGCTTGGACAATCGGTAGTGCTGAGCTTCGCCAGCAATAGCAAACTCATTGTAGCGCACAAAGTAGGAGCTGCTATCGAATCTCTCCATGTGTATGTACAGCTCGTGGGGTTGTTCCCTGGTCAGGCGATGGATGCGCTCCAGACCCAGGAAAAAGTCACCGTCAAAGGAGCCAAAGCCCTCTCGATACGTGGCCCAGGTTCTATTGAAGTTCTCCCCGCCCTTGATACGCTGTTGTATAACGGTCCAGCCGGATCCGGCTATCTGGGAATTACATAGCACATCGAAAGTGAAGCCGTCGGAAAGTCGCAGCTTATGGATGCCGTTGTCGCCATAAGCATCGCAGCTGTTTTTTGGCTCTAGAGGCTTTACTGTGATTTCACCTTTAAGCTTTTGTATTGTTATCGCGTTGGCAATTATCGTTGCATTCAGCTGTTGCACTTGGTACTCGCACGCGGAGAGTCTCTTTGCATCTGAGTTGATTTGGGTGCTGAGATTCCTTATCTCAAGGTTCTGCCTCTCACACGAGCCCATCGTCAGTTGCTCAAGTAATCGCATAAGAAACTCGTTGTGATTTCTCAACTCTTTGCTCACGGCAGCCTGGGAATTTTCATTGGAGCTCGAAATGAGTAGTTCAGCTTGCAACTGTTTAATTTGATTGTTTTTGCTTTCCATTTGCAACTCGTTTTGGTCGACCTTTCGCTTCATCTCCACGAAGTAGCCGAACAATGGCTTGGTGATTGTGTGTGCATATCTTCCACAGGATGCTTCTAGCTCGCGGGACTCTCGACAGGACTGAAATGAGAGAAATATTTCGAAATATTTATTAAGGGATTTACTGCATTTTCAACTCATAAAGGCATCTCACCTCAGCGGCGTCAGTAGCTGCTGCAAGTAGGAAGCAGCAAAGGAGAACACAACCTAAGTACATATTACGAGCTGCACTGCACCGAAACGTATAGTGATTCTTCCATGCAGACCCCACGCTTTTATAGCCCGGCACAATCGCATGGAGGATATTGACTTCCAGCATCCATATCTTCTCAGTATTCAAATTTAGGCATCCGCTTTAACGAATTAATTGCGATTTAATATATAATATTAGCCCGGAAGTTTAAATGAAGTACTGTTAAAATAGCATAGCAATTTAAAAGCATTTTAAAGAATTTTAAAAAGATGTTTTCTCTGCTCTATATTTTCACTGTATCGAGTGAGTACTGTACTCTGTGAACTGTTGTGAAATCGACTGTGGGTCAACGATTTCAGCTATCACTACTCAACGCGATTCTCGCTCTCAAGTACTCGACCTTGACTTACGCTCTGAAGATCGAACCGAGCGAGCGCTAATCTCGAGCTCCGCTAAGAAAGCAATGACCAGCAGATTTTTATGTATTGGCAAAAAATCTTTACATTTTTGTTTATTTTTATATATTTTATGTATATATATACACACCAATAAATATGTAACTTTATATATTGAACACGTATTTTTAATTATTTCTATGTTTTTATTTTTTACATATAATTATTGAACTTCACAAATATTTTACGTATTTATATAATTAATTTTTATATAACAATAAATGCTTAATGTTTAATATTATAAATATTTTTAAGTATTTCTTTATTTTTATTTAATTTTTTCTTAAATGTATTTAATTATTTCTAATAATAATTATTTAACTGTATATATATAATATACATGTTTGTCAGAATTTCTGCATATATATTTTTTTATTTCTATTACGTTATATATATTAACTGTCTACATTGTAGGCATTTACTTATCTATTTATCTATAATAATTATTTATATATTACATAAGTATGTGGGCATCTCTCACACTCTGCTTTATTCTACATTGCATTTTGACTGAAATTTGTAGTAATCTAAAATATTAATTGCAAATGCCAATATTTGAACATATTCTTCTCGACTTTTTCATAGATTCACGGTGCACGGCCCGCCGTCAACCTGACCTGGTACAACTCATCAGCCATTATCAGTCCCGAGGAGAACGATCTGACGGAGATACGCACCAAGGCTGTAAGCAGAAAAGCGACAAATACGGTTAAAAAACGGTATTTCTAAACGATTGAAAACTACCATTCACAGTACGAGAAGGAAGATGGCACCTTCCACACACAGTCCGAGCTGGTCTTCAATGCCACACGCTTCGAGAACGATCGCATCTTCCGCTGCGAGGCCGAGAACATTGTGCTGCAGATCAATCGCGAGAAGCCGATCGCCTCGGCCTTCACCCTGGAAGTGATGTGTGAGTATGCACAGCGGATGATTGATATGCACAAATGATCATCGCATTCGCATTCCCCTCACAGATCCGCCCGTGGTGCAGGTCAGTCCGCCGGAAATGGTGACGAACACGAGTGAACTGGTGCTGCTCATTTGCGACTATGTGGCGAATCCCGCCTCGCTCACGCAGGTGGTCTGGTAAGTGCGCAAATGCCGAACAAAAATAGCTGCAAATATGTGATTAAACCGGGCCAAAAGTCAAAGGTGAAAACGCATTTAAAGTGCTATCAAATACGCTACGCAAATGTGAAAGAGATAGAGAGAGAGTGAGTGAAAGAGTGAGGGCGTGTTTCGGTCCCGAGGCCAAAATTGACGCGCTGCTTTGTTGTGCCTGCGCTGCTTTGGCGCCTGCCAATGGAAAAGAGTGCCCCCGCGGCTGGCTGGCAATTTGTGGGTGACTTTGCAGCCAGGTAACTGGCAGCGGCAGCGGCAGCGGCAGAACTCAATTAAACTAAAATTTCCACAGTAA
The DNA here is from genome assembly GCA_035046045.1 of Zaprionus bogoriensis. NCBI lineage: Eukaryota > Metazoa > Arthropoda > Insecta > Diptera > Drosophilidae > Zaprionus > Zaprionus bogoriensis. Next base: position 899,295 of record JAWNOI010000191.1, on the reverse strand, counting down.
ACAAAAATCTAATTAAAAACAAATACAAAAGTAAATAGACAACACGAGTTGAAATCTACGCAGCAACAACAACAACGACAGCCACAAGTGCGTGCACTGTGTGCACATTCTGTTTACACACGCACACACACACACACACACACACACAGCCAGCTCGCCTGCTCATACGACTCGTGCCTACAGCGAGTCTGCATTTATCTGCTGAAAATCAAAACAAACTCGCAAATGGGTAATGCGAATGCGAATGCGAATGGAATGTAAGCTGGAATTGCATTGCTTGTTGTTGTTATTGTTGTTGTTGTCGGTGTGCAGGTTGTTGCCGTTGTTGTTGTTGTTGCTGCTGCAGCCTTGCAGTTTGATTTAAGTTATAGGCCGTTGCGTGAGGCAAGCAACACTTAGAGAAAAATAGGTGAAGTTGGGCAGATTTGCAACGTTTATGGGAAGCAGAGTGTAAGAGAGAAAGAGAAACACAAGGGCAGGGAGACCGAAACAAAAATAGAGAGAGCAAGTTGGTAAAAAGTTATTTAAAAGAAAGAGGGATAGGGAAAAGGAACAGGGAAACTCTTCATTTAGGTAATTATGAAAAAGAGAGACAAAGATGAAGAGAGGGAGAGAGAGAGAAAATAAAAGGAGAGAGAAAAAAAAAAAGAGAGGAAATAAAGAGAAGAGTCTGTAGAAAAAAAAGAAAGAGAGAAAGGGGAAAAGAGTGCAAGAAAGGAAGAGAGTGAAATAAAAAGAAAAAAGAAGCGAGAAAAAGAGAGACCGAGAGAGAGTCTCTCACTAAAAAATTATTACTTATTATTATTTATATAAATTAATCAGAGAGAGAGAAAAAGAAAGAAACAAAAAGAGGTGAGGAAAGCTAAGAGGGAAGAAAAGAGCATTAGAAAAAAAAATAAAGAAAGAGAAAGGTTGACATTTATGTAATTTTGTGAGAGAGAAATACAAAGAAAGAGAGGGAAAAAATAAAAAGAGAAATAAAAAGCTAAAGAGAGCGACAATAAGGAAAAAAGGGAAAGAGAGGGGAGAAAATGAAAAGAGAGAATGAGCAAGAAAACGCTAATCAGAGAGACAGTAAAAGAAAAAGAGAAAAAGTAAAGCAGAAAGAGGATGAAAAAGACAAAAAAAAAAGGAAAAACAGATTGAGAACACAAGAAACTGAGAATGGGAAAATGAGAAACGAAGAAAAAGCGTAAGCGCTAGAAAAACAGAAACAAAAAGAGCAGGACAGCGCAAAAAATTGGCAAAGCATTTGCGAGCGAACAAACTTAACGCTGGACAATTTCGCGCAGTGCACACTCTCAATGGGGAACGGGGACAGAGAAGACGGCCACAATCGGTGCACAACTCTGCAGTGCAGTGTAATGCGCGTGCTGCAAATCTCTGGCATCGCTGGCAACTCTGCAACGAAGTAGCCAATTCGGTATATGCCGCGAATGCGGATGCTTGTGTCCGACAAACTTGGCCGAAATCCGACGGACGCTGGCAACTGCAATGAGAGTTGAAATGAGTTGTTTGCGCTGCGATAACTGGCCAGCGAAATGCAAATTGCAGTTGGCGAATGCATTCATAGATGCCTGCCGCTGTTGCTGCTGCTGCTGCACGATTCATTCATTTCGGCTGACGTGCCTACTGCGGCCACGCGGCGTATGCGCGACATTCGTTTTGTCGCAGCGTGTGAAGTGGCGCGTGAGCCTGTGTGTGTGTGTGTGTATGTGATTGTGCTGCACTCGAAAAGTAGTTTAAGATTGCTTTGGTTCAGCTAAAGCATCTTTGGGCCTACATAGACGTTCAGTTCTGGCCCAAACTTAACCCTAAAAGCAATCTAATTTAGCTAAGCCCTCAGAGAGAGAGAGCGGAAGACAACTCGCATATGATGAATGAAAATGGCGCACACACACACACTTAGCGCTCAGGTCTGTCCTAACTCTGTCTGTGTGGGTTTGTGCCAAGTGGCTGCACTTACAAGCCTCCGCCACGGTCTTGCCTCTGGCAACTGCCAGCTGAGAAATTAAATGCACACACAAAAGTGACACACAAAATTTATTTAGCAGGCATTTCATTATATTCCCCACTCGCTCTCACTCTATTTTCTCCTCTCTTTCTCTCTCTTTCTCCCTCTCCCTGCATCTCACTATGTGTGCGAGTGTGGGTTGACCATGCTTTGTGGCTGCAGACTAAAAAGCTGCACACAGAATGCAAACAGTTGAATTCGTGGAATATTTCGTGGCACGGGGGCAGCGTGTTTGGTATGTTGCAGCCACTGCTGCTGCTGCAAATTGCATATTAATTGGATTCCAAAACGACTCCAGCACAATGCCCAATTTGTTGGATGCTGCAGCAGCAGCATTTGGAATATATTGCCTGAAATGAGTTTACCTTTGCGACTTAACGTGCAACGAAAGTAAATATTTTTGTCAAGTTTCAATAGCATTAAATCTGCAAAACTAACAGTTGATAAAAGCAACAGGCAACAGCTTTCTAAATAAGTTACAAAATTGTTTCAACATTATTTTTCAAAGAAAAATTATGCAAACTCGTCTTAGAATTCTTCCATTCTACTTGTTGCTACTTGTTGAATGCTTTTCCCATTTTTCTCGGTACGCTAAAATTATTTGCTTTAAAAGTAACTGTAAAGATACCATGCCGCATTTAATAATCTTGCAAAGTATTTTTTTAGTCTTTGACGACAATAAAATAATTTGTTCCTTATATAAATAAATTGCATAATCATATAATTATAAAATATAAAATATATATATATATATATTAATATTGGGCAGTTGCGATCGAAATGACCTGCTATGATAAATATAGTTGAAAAAAACTGGAATATTTTTATTTTTTCTAATGACTCGGAAAAATTTTCAAAAAAAACGCGCATATGCTACTTGTTGCTACTTGTTGAATGCTTTTCCCATTTTTCTCGGTACGCTAAAATTATTTGCCTTAAAAGTAACTGTAAAGATACCATGCCGCATTTAATAATCTTGCAAAGAATTTTTTCAGTCTTTGACGACAATAAACTAATTTTTTCCTTATATAAATAAATTGCATAATCATATAATTATAAAATATATAATTTAATATTGGGCAGTTGCGATCGAAATGACCTGCTGTGATAAATATAGCTGAAAAAAACTGGAATATTTTTATTTTTTCTAATGAAAAACTCGGAAAAATTTTCAAAAAAAAATTTTTGATCTAAACAAATTCAGTTTCTGCCAAGAAAAAGTTAAGCAAACTCGCTCTAGAACTAACAGAATTAATGCTTTTCTTATTTTCCTTAAACCTGTTGAAAACTTTTGACTTTAAAATAATTGTAAAAAAAAATTGTAATAATCTTGCACAGTATTTTCTTGCCCAAATTAAATAATTCAATTGATTAAATATAAAGTATAAATCAATATATCATATAGTTGAAGAACCTGACATGTATTTGTTGTTCGAAAGGGTCCATTGTCTTGCCAGAAAATTGAACTTGGGCAAGAAGAAATCCCTACCGAGTTTCTATTTGCAGAGAAATTTTATATACTTGTACTACTAGTATTTTGATATATTTTATAATTTAATTATGTTAGATCTCATTGCGTTTGTGCTCTGCAGTCAGCAGCAGCGCAAATATATAAATAAAATTAATCGTAATTTTTTGCGTCCGCAAACAAAAGACAAAGGCGGAAAGAGGCTGGTGTGAGAAAACGTATTTGTCTACTTGGCGGACAGAAAGACAAACAGAAGGACAGAGCGGAATAACAATGGCAGAGCAACCCTTATAGGCAGAGCCACAAGCTCAAAGCAGTCCTGGGACGATAGCACAAACAAGTTTTACTCCCCAGCACTCTCCCCACACATACACACAAACAGCGGGGCACATAATTTATAAATCACCACAAAAGTAATTGTAATTGTTGAATTATTTAAGCGACTCTGACAATAAACCACAAATTTGCTCAGACAAAAGTTGACTTTACGGCCTGTTGACGACAAAGGCGCTCGCAGCCTTAACCCTCCCAGCCCTTGCACTGTCTGCCCTGCGAACCAATTAAAAATGTCTGCCTTGCCTTGGCGCACACACACACACACACACACATACACACACGTACAATTAATGAGCTGCTTGAGCCCACAGGCATGTGTGAGCAGGAGTGTGAGAGCAGCGCGAGGAGCGAGCACTTTGCCAGAGATGTATAAAAATCATTTCAATACTTTTTTCGTTTGCCATTAAGGGCATTTCCGGTTTGCCGCTGGACGCACACTTCCGCACCAGACTCCACAGGCCGGACAAATTGTTGTTTCCCCGTGGGAGAAGAGTGGCGGGAGGGGAGTGGCGGCTTATGTAGTTTGTGCAAAGCGGAAACTTCAGCTAGTACACGCGATTCTCGTTAGCTTTTCGGGGTCAGGCCAAAAGGAATTTTTTTTTTTCGGGGCCGATAATTAAAATTAATTACGCTTGCCCCACAAAGACGACGAGGATTTCACGTTGATATGCAGGCGTAATGCACCATGAGTCCGTGCTGCGTCCGGCCGCTCATTAAGTTAACGAGCAGCACGGCAACACTGGAAATTACTGCGCGAAAAACTGTAATATCAATCAAGGTGCAAGCGAATGCAGGTCCCAGTACCAGTGAAAATTGCTTTTATGCGTTAAGACGCAGGGAGTACAGCAACCACCCCCCTCCCCCCTCCACTGCACTTCTCTGCCTTGTTGCATTGTTATTGTAAATCAATTAAAATTTATATTGCAACTGCAACTGGAACTGCAACTGAATGCCGGCGCAGCTGAAGGCAATATAATTTCCATTTATGCCGCGCGGCGCTGTAAAGTATGCAATGCTTTTTTAATTTCACACAGACTCCCCAACACACACACACACACACACACTCACAGGCAGACGACACGTGGCAGCGTCAGTTTTTATTTTTATCGCCAGACAGAAGTGTGCGTAAAATTGTTTTAATGCCGCTGGGAAATGCGCAACAGCAACAACAACAAAGGGAAAGGGAAAGGCAGAGAGAAAGGGAAAGAGAAAGAGCATAATAAATCGAGCAGGCAGCCGCTCGCATTGTCTGTGGTTTGCCTTTGTATTGGTGTGTGTGTGTGTGTGTTTTTATGTCTGCAGGTGGCTTTGAGCTCCGGTCAAGTTTGTTGCGCCTCTTCAGACTCAAGTGAGTTTCATTTAAATACGCAAGTGCTGTAAAAATACCAAGAAATATACCGACAACGACAAAAAAAGGCAGACAGCAGCAGTTAATTTTCAAGAGATGCCCTAAACAAGTGCAGTACTTCCAGCTCGTTTAAGTTTTAATTTATTTCTATTTCATTTAATTTATTTCAATTTATTTCTATTTTATTTAATGTTTATTATTTATTTTTGATAATTTATTTAATTTTTATTATTATTATTATTATTTTTCATTTATTATTTATTTATATTCTTTTTTATTTTTTTTATTATTTCTTATTATGCCTTATTCATTAAATATTTTTTTATTATTTACTCTTATTTATTATATATTATTATTTATTACCACTCTCACTTTTCGGCTCTCGGGGGAGAGATGCAATATTTATGTCGCTGCCTCATTGCCAACTCGCCTTCTCTCTCCCTCTTTCTCTCTCTCTACTTCTCTACCCATACTGTTGTCTTTGCTTTTTGGCCATTCTCGAGCAGTCGTAAGTGGATTTGAAATTCGTCTGGCGGACTGGCAGACAGACAGACTGCCGCCGACTGCCAGTGCGAATGTCGAGCGAAAAGCTTGTCAAACATGCAAATGCAAAATGAACGAGAGTTGAGTACAGTTAGCGCCAAAGCAGCTTATGCACTAAGCAGCAGGGGCGGGGCATGCCTCCCCCGGAGGGAGCAGGACAGTTGTGAAAATATGCTGATGTTGTGCTGTTGCCAGAGAATGCATAAACAAGGGCAAAGTACAAAGAGCATTTGACATAATTCTGGCGCACTCAATGGCAACTACTGCTCTCCTGCACACTGTCTCCCTCTCTCTCTCTGTCTCTGTGGGTCTGTCTCTCTCCTGCAGCCTTTGTGTTGTTATGAAACATGCTACTAGATTTTAAAAAGTCAACTAGAGCGTAGTCTGCAAGTCTCTTCTGCTCCAACTCTGCCTCTGTCTCCTTGGACCTATGTACCTTATGCCATACTCACTTTCTCTCTCTCTCTGAACCTTTCTCTCAGGTATCGCAATGGGGAAGTGGTGAACGTCAACGACACGGATCGCTATCAGGGCGGCAACTCGGAGAATGTGGCGCTGGTCATATCCTCCACGCAGAAGGAGGACATTGGCAACTACACGTGCCAGCTCTCTAATGTCATTGGCAAGGGCGTCTCCGAGCAGCAGATCGAACTCGATGTGCAGTGTAAGTGACAAAAATATGCCTGAAAACCCAAAAAAAAAAAAAAAAAAAAAAATACTATGCTTCGCCCGCTGCAGATGTGCCCATTGTGGAGGTGCTCATGCATCCGGACGGACCCGTCAAGGAGAGCGACGAGTCCAATGTGACGCTGCACTGCAACATACTGGACGCCAATCCCGCCGTGCTGACCAAGGTGCGCTGGTACGCCAACTCCACGCTGCTCAAGGAGCTGCCTGACTGCAACGAGACAAGGGTAAGTACAACGAGTGTGTGCGTGTGTCTGTGTGAGTGTGTGTGTGTGCTCACTGCTGCACTTGCAACTTGCAGGAGGATCTGTGCCACATCGATCCCGGCAAGCTGCTGCTGGAGAGCATCGGACGCGGCTTTTTCTACAACTATTCGTGCGAGGGCTACAATGCCGCCGGCTGGGGACCGCGCAGCGAGGACAAGGAGCTGATGGTAGGAACAGTCTAGCTATATTTACTCCCCCCATACATTTCTCCATGTCTCTCTCAAACTGTCTTATAGGTGCACTACGAGCCGGGGCCAGCAAAGCTCGAGCACTTCCCACCGATTGCCATCAAGAAGAAGAGCGTCATCTTCTACTGCTCGGTGGAGGATCCCGGCTATCCTGAGTCGAATAGGTCTGTAGCTCGCCAAAATCACACACCACATTCGCATGCAACCACACAACAGCAACAACAACAACAGCAGCGGCAACAAATTGCTTTTCATACGGTGCAAGCGCTGCTGCCGCACGAGGCAGACGCTGCCATCGAGGCGCTGCTGCTGCAGAAGCAGCAGGAGCTCAGGCAGCAGCAGCAGCAACTGCAGCTGCAGCGGGAGCGGGAGCAGCCGCTGCTCAATGCCACACACATATCATCGGCGTTAGCCTACCTATCCAGCCCGCTGAGCCCTTTGAGCCCGTCCGGCCTGTCCGGCCACGCCTTGAGCAGCAAAGAAACGCATGCCCTCATCGACCTGCACCTGAATCATTCACTCTGCACGTTGCTCACGCTCACCTCATACACGCCACAGACACAAATATTGACCCTCTACACGGGCGGCCGGCCCATCGATCACTCATCATCCGAATCATACACATCCACTGCATCCGCATCCGCATCCGCATACGCCTCCGCATCCGCATCCCTTGCACTCTATCGCAAAACGGGCAAATTCATGTTTGAGGCTCAAACGCTCTCGCAATCCAACAGATACCGTTGGATGCGCGGCGGTCGCGGTCCGCTGCAGGACATCGTCACCAAAGAGTGGACCGTCGAGCCCGTGGGCCTGGACAGTCGCACCAATTACTCGTGCTTTGCGTACAACGAGGGCGGCAGGGGCGTCATGGCCACCGTCAATCTGGAGGTGCATGCCCCGCCGTTCTTCATCAAGAACATGCAGCCCTACACGGGCGTCCTGCACTCCGTCTCCAACTTCAATCTGACCTGCCGCATCGAGTGTGTGCCACGCTGCGAGATCGCCTGGCACAAGGACGGCGTGCCCATCGACAAGAACGATGCACGCTACTTTGTCAAGGAGAAGTACATGGACGCCTCGCCGGCCACCGGCGACTTTGAGAGCATGTTCTCCGTTCTGGTAAGTGCACTGCTTCAAAGTACTATAGACATATAGACTATGCGGTTTCATGAGTTACCTTATCACTTATAAAATAGGCTAAATTTAGGCTGATTTGTTACGGACATTTATCATTACTAGCTTAACTTAATACTCTTTATGGGTTCAATCACACCTTCTCGAATGAGTCTTACTACTGTGGGCAAAAAGTAAGGTGAATATTTTTGTAAAGTCAAAATTCTTTAGAGAGTTATCTTTTTTTCGAAAGGTATGAGATTACTCTCCCCTGAGAACGCCATTCCTTTCAATCCCACCTAAACTCAAAGAGCTTGGACTGCAACTACGAGAGCTCTATAGGTCCAGTCGCACCTTCTTGAACCAGTCTAGTATTTTAAAATCCTAACCACAATTCTTATACAGAGTTATCTTTTTGCCGAAAGGTGTAAGATGTCCGTAAAGTTACACCTTCTTAAATAAATCTAACATTCTGACTACAACTCAAATAGAGAGTTTTTGATTTAACTGTATGCATTGTACGCTACGAGAAGTCTACAAAGAGCAGTGTATTAAAAGTACCTGCTATCACAGCGGGCATTACTTTGGTTTCCAGAAAGTTTTTCGACTGGGCAGACCTTATATTATAGAAATATGATGACTCAAAGAATTGGACATACCAATAGAATGAGTCATAATACATGGAATAGGTAGGCTCCACAAGGTATTTATTATCTTGTTCAGCATAGAAAGCCAAAACAATTTGGACAAGTTCATTTCAGGCTTCATGTCTAACTTAAAGCCTCTAAACTCTTATAATTGTGTTATTGTTCCTTTAAATCGCAGATATAACTAATGAAACAAAACTATTATAAATATTATAAGTAGTTGGAAAAAAACTACTATAAGAGTTTAGAGACTTTAAATTTGACATGAAGTAAAGCTTGCCACAGCCATTTAAAGTGTTTCTGTCAAGCAGTAAATAGATGAAAGGTATCTTACAGTCGAGTGCGCTCGCATTTACCAACAGTACTTGACACATTAGGGGTAGTCACAGCCTGTAAATGTAATGCGAATTAATTCTCATTTTCTCTCTTGCCCTTTTTCATTCCAAATTTACAAATTCCAATGCCACTTTTCGAATTTCTCTATCGCAGCACTTTAATATGTCAAATTTCCCAAATAATAAATTCGATATCGAATCGGATAACGCCAAGTACATGTGCATTTCAACGGCGAATGCAGTGGGACCCACTGTCAATAGCACCACCTACTTGAGTATTGAATGTGAGTACCTTATTGGTTTGACCGATGCGATTATGCCGTACACTATTACTACTATTCCTTTTCTCGCAATACCCCAGATGCACCAGAGAACATCAGCGTTTCGGAGAGCATTGTCTACGTACATGAGCATCATATACCTGGACGTGTCATATGCAAATCACAGGCTAATCCCGGTAAGTTTGAGCTCTGCCAAACAAATATATATGTAATCTATGTATGACATGCATGTCTGTGTACGCGCACAGAACCCTCCTACGAGTGGCTGTACCCGAACAAGACCGTCACTCTGGGCAACACGCTGATCATCAACGATCCCATCACGCGCAACGACACGGGCATCTACAGGTGTCGCGCCTTTAACAAGCACGGCGATCGCACAGCCGAAACAGTTATCGATGTGCAGTGTAAGTATCGATACCGCAACTAGTACTGCGTCTCAGTCGGAGAAGGTTCTCGGATTGGTCTGATTTGCACATTTCGGCATTTTGATGGTTTCAGTTACGCCACGCTGTGAAATCGAGAGGCGCGAGATTGACGACCAGGACACTCTAATTTGCACCGCATACGGAAATCCTGTCGAGGTGAGTACTGTTATTTAGGGCCAAAAAACGAACAAGTTGGGAGCAAGAAGAGGCAAACAGCAACGTTGAATGTGATGAACTATGTGCATGCTCTGTAGGTTGAATCTTGTGTGGGATTTTTTAAAAGGATTTCTGTATTTCATCTTTTTAAATTGTATCAAGCAAATAAATAGACATTTTTATTTAAAATAGTATTTTAGAAAATCTGGGAGTACAACTAAGAGAAAATTGTAAATGCAAATCACATAGAGCTATAGAAATTACCTTAGAATTTAAAAAAATTGCGAAAGTTATGAAATTTATTATGAAATTTTTAGAGAAGACTGTACGCATAATATATAAAACTTAACTTAATTCAGTAGATAATGCTTTTAAAATTATTGAAAGACATTATGAACTTCTTAGAAAATTAAAGAACAAATTTGTAGGTCTGTATGCAAAACTAAACTTTGTGAGACAAAGGCGTTGATTTATGAAAAATATTATGGAAGTGTGTTTGGTGTAGCTTCAATGAAAGTTTTTTTAAATAATTCAAAATGCAATTCAAAATGCAAAGCTTTTACGAAAGTATAGAAAACAATTCCATATGCAATTGAAAATTTAAAAGCTTCCACACAAGTTTTTCAAACAGTTTCAAAGACAATTTAAAAGTCTTCTAACCTTGTTTAACAATTCTGAAATCTTTTAAATTTAGTAAATCAAGCTTTGATTAAGCTTTATTCTAGTTGAAACTCTTGAAGTTATTGAAAGAATAGACATATATTTCGATGTGGGCATGACAAGCGCGCCCTGAACTTCTGCATACCCCAAGCACAGTGCACACTCGAATGAACGACAAACTTTACTAGCCACCCCCTTGGCACACACACACACTCACGCGCGTATAGAGAGCCGCTGCAGGCCATCGAAATGGCAATAACGATAGCATTTCAATTGTGGTGTATAGTGTGCAAGTGGGTTTGGTGTGTGTGAGGGGTGTGGGAGGGGGATGACGGGGTCTGCGAATGCCATCGCAACTTGCTTGCGCCTGTGTTTGTGTTTTCCCTTTTTTGCCACGTGCATTTTTTTGCCTGCTTTCGTTTTTTATTCATGCCGCTTTTGCTGCAAGAATTTTCAATTTTATGAGTTTACCTTTTGGCCGGGAATCCGCAAGCGGATGCGGATGCGGATGCGGATGCGGATGCGAATGCGGATCTGCTGGCCGACTACAGTTGCAGGCAAACTCTGGCAACTCGACTTCAGTTCGGGAGTTCGCACTTTCTGCCATGCCGCATAAATCAGTGCAGTATTTTTTATACCCTGCACGCAGACACACTCTGGCACCTTCCCCTCATGCCTCACTGGCATGCAATTGCATTTGCTTTGCCGTTACTTGAGTTAAGGCGTGCTGGCGATTAAGGTAGAAGTAGAAAAAGTTGCAGCATGAGAAAGAGCTGGAGGAGTGGCAAGAGCGAGGAAGCAGGGCATCCAGCAGGTTGCCCCGAAGATTTATGGCCACGCACAGGCGGCAACCGCATAGCTGCTGCAACTCCCTGCCCCCTTCTGCTGCACCTGCTCTCGCTGGCTCGCTGGCTCGCTGGCCCGTAATTATTTGATTGGAAATTATTCAACGGGCGTAAAGTTAAAATTTAATAACGACACATGCAATCAGCTGAGAGATTGATGCGAGCTGATCGAGTTAATGGGAAGTCGGAGAACCGAGAAAAAGGTTTCGAGTATCGTTGGCATATTCTGCTTCGACTTTAGCTGGAAATTGGTAAAAGAAACTCAGGCTGCTTAATTCGGAGCAGGCTCAAAGCTTTTGCCAGCAAATCACATTGCTATTGCGAGCCTGAGGCCGTGTCCAGCTGAATACCCATTAGCCTAGACTTCAAAGCGTCCACGAACAAGAAATACTGCAAGGCGAAGCAAAACAAAAATACCGAAAATTCCCAAAGTGCAAAGTGAAAAGCCAAACGAAGCGTAGAGAAACAGGGAAATGTGTTGAAGGGGTTTAAGGGGTTTTCTCACATATGTGTATGCCTGCTTGTGTGTTGTTTTAACCTCTTTCTCTCTCTCTCTCTCTCTTCCTATCTCTCTCTCTCTCTCTGTGTCAATCACCTGCGCACTTTCGCCGCACTTTACAGGCCGATTTCTCATGGTCAATTAAAGCCGAGAACGATACTGTGGAGCCGCTGGGCAGCGGCGACAAGAAGACCTTCGAGGAGAGGAGCTTCTACGTGCTGCAGGAGGACTACGCCATCGCCAGAACCTATCGCTGTGTGGCCAACAACACGGCCGGCTCGGGTGCCTTCTGTGAGATCGATGTTGCCGGTGAGTAGAAGCCACGATAAACTCGGTAAACTATAGACTGTAGTTCGGGCAGCTGCAAAATCACTGAGAGCTGCAAAAAGTCCCAAAAAAAAAAAAAAAAAAAAACCAAGGCAGAGGCGAGGGCGAACTGCCAACGGAAGCTGATTACAGTCAATATTTGCTTCATCTGTTTCCGTTTTCCGGTGTTCTTTTCTTTCGTTTCGTTTCGCCATGTTTTGCCTTGCTTTGTTTTGCTTCGGCTGCTGCAATTCTTTTTTATTTTTTGCATACAAAATGGTGGCTAGCTGCTTCCGCTCTAAACTAAAATGGCGGCCACGGCTGCTGGCTGCGGCAATTAGGGAATTGTTTGGCGCCCCGTCTAACCCAATCCCCCGTCCACTTCGCCTGGCTTCCCAACCTGCATCAGTTCTGCCCACCCGTGCGACTTACCTGTTATTCTAGCGGGCGCCACGTTTTATTACAATCAACGGAAATTGATTTTTGCGTTTATTTTTTTTTTTTTTTTGCGCCGTTGCGTTTTCCTTTTCCTCTTTAGGTTTTGGTTTTATGCGCTGTGATTTCTTCCCGCAGCTGCTTAAGCCGTCAAATTCGCTTTATCGAGCAGCGCTATTCGCGCTTTTTAATGCCTTCGCGCGGCCACTGCCAGCTCCTCTTACCCCTACTCCGAGCCAACAGCAATCCGCGTGTTTTTACTGTGTGTCCACTTACTAAGCCACTTTTTATTTCATTTCATTGATTGAAACGAAATCGAAATTGAAATTGAAATTTGACAGCTGATGACGTCAACGGTTTCCTTTATATAGCCCACTTAAGATTTTAGAGCTTCTTTAGCAACCCCCCGCCCCCGTTAAGTGTCTGATACCCCTCCTTTCCTTTCCGTGCTGTTCGATTTGATTTGTGTTTAACGTGAGAATTATGTCAACCTTCTTTTTTTATCTTTTGGTTTTCTATCTATTACATATTGGCAGCGGGTTCAGCATTTTTCATTTGGTGGCAAGGTAAATGCCCGCAAAAGTTCACGTTTCATTTTCGTTTTACTTTTCCATTGCTCCTCCGTCTCCCTGGAAGCTGATTGCCTTCATTGTGCATAGTACTAATTCTATTTGCTATTTTCTATCTTCCTTCAATCCCCGTTAACCCAACTAAATTGCTTACAATAAAACGCTAATAAAACTTTTCACGCCTGCTTCAAATAGTGCGACCAAAAAGTAAGTAGACGCATGCTTGAATCTAACTTCTTGCAAACATGTAACCTGATTAACACATTAATACACAAATATAGTATTTATTTAATTGTTTATTCAAAAAATAAAATAAAAAAATTGCACATAAGCGCAAACTGCTGTAGCGCCAATGACTTCTGCTTGAGAACTGACGCGCACAGCATTATCTGTTTCGATACCACTGTCCAATGAGCGCATAGGCTGCTCTCTCGCTCTTCTTCTTTTACTTAATACACGCACATGCACAACGAGCTGCTCGCGCTGCTCTCTCGCAGCTCTAAGTCTAGTTTCCAATAAGCAATGAGCGCATCGGCTGCACCCACTCTCTCTCACACCACTAAACTAGCTGCTCGCGCTGCTCTCTCACAGCTCCAAGTCTAGTTTCCAATTAGAAATGAGCGCGTCGGCTGCGCTCACTCGCTTTTTCTAGCTCACTCTACCGCACTTCTAATATACGCACTTGCACACTATACGCCACTCAAATAGCTGCTCGCGCTGCTCTCTCACAGCTCCAAGTTTCGTTTTTAATAAGCAATGAGCGCGTCGGCTGCGCTCACTCTACCACAGCTCTAATACACGCACTTGCACACTCCACTTCACTCAACTAGCTGTACCCGTTGCTCTCTTGCGATCAGTAGTAAACTCCAAAGAGAGCGCCAAAGCTCAAGCGACTGCGTTGTCAAAGCAGTTGAGAGCAATCACATGTGCATAGCACAAAAGAGAGTGCGAGAGCGCACATTAAGAGAGCGTACCAAGCAGCATTTTAAGTGCGCTGTCGTTGTCTGTCGTTAGCAAAGCTTACGGCCCTTTGTTGTTGCTTTATGCTAGAGTAAATGAAAGCAGCCAAGTAAAACAATGTGTGTGTGTATGTGTGTGTGGGAAGAAAGAGACTTACTTGCAAATGTTATGCTGCTGCTGCTGCTGCTGTGCCAATTCCCTGCGCTTAGCCGCATTAGCAGACAGACATACACACCCACACATACACACGCAGCCACTGAAACTAAAAGCCGCCATTTTTCATTTGTCGCTTGTTTAATTGCATAAGATGGGAAGCAGCTAGGCGTGGTGCGCTGAAGAGTGGGGGCAGCGTGTAACCGCTGACTGCTAAATGTTGTTGACACGCGAATCCACACGATGGCAGACTGAATAGCTCATAACATATGTGAATACACTCGCAAAAACAGGCGCACACGCACACGCAAAGCGGCAATGAAACAAAGGCAAGCGCACACATAGAGCGAGAGAAGGGGAGAGCGAGAGCGAGAGCGGGATGGCGAGAGAGTGTGCACGCTGCTGGCAAAGACAATTCATTTGTTTGGATGATAAACAGCTGAATTATAGCAAATATGGCGAACAATGCGCAGGATGCTGCTCCAGCTGCAGCTGCAGCTCCAGCTCCAGCTCCAGCTGCTCCACAAGACAATGGCATATTATGTGGGCGTGACAGCTGTGGAGGGAGGGTGGGTGCAGTTTTAGGGCCGAGAGCGAGGGAAGTTCTGTAAGTAAAACATGAAATGCATTTGCCGCTGGCAAAACCATGTGACAACTTGATAAATTAAAGTTGCCCGACAAGCAGCAGCAGCAGCAGCAGCAGCAGGAGCTCACTCAGGCACTCAGTGAGTCAGTCAGTTAGTCAGTCAGTCAGTCAGGCGACTAAGTAGGCAGACACTGGGCTTAGCTGCGTTGTCAGTTGTAAAGAATTGCATGCATTCTCTGACCCCGCCCCTACCGCCTGCCCGTTCCGGCTAGAGTGGAACCTTTTTGTTTTCAGTTTTATTGCACCGTACTATATACTGTTTGTGTATGTATGTGTGTTTATATGCATATATATTAATGCTGATCTCCGTTGTCCTTCCATGCTCCTTTTCCTCCTCCTCCTCCTCCTCCTCGTCCTCCTCCCCTCTTTCGCTCTGTCTATTTGCAGAACAATTGACCTGGTGGCAGCTCTGGAACAAAACGACGCTCATTATACTGGCAGCCGGCATATTGGCCTTATTGTTGGCCGTCATCATTATTTGTTGCATAATTATTTGCATATGCCGTCGCCGTCGGCGTCAGGATAAATGTGAGTACAACAACAACAACAAAATACAACACCAACAAGCACAAGAACAGCCAGCGGAACAGTCTGAACAATAGCCGCAATATGACAGCAAACGGTCGTTTCGGCCATGTTATGGAAATTCAGCCCCACCACCCGCCTCAGAGCGCACACCCTCCCCCACCCCCTTACGTTAGCTTAGTTTTAGGCATAATACCACTACTACTGCAATAGCACCAACTCCAAATGAGCTTAAGTTTAAGCCAGAGTGTAGCCCCCGCTCCCCCGACAACTTCCGAAACATATTCTCAGATATTACGTATAACTTCTGCAGACTTTCTGTTTAACTGCATGCTCCGATTTGGCCATGGCATGCATCCACTAAGTCCCGATTTAACAGTTTAATTGCGTATTTAAGCCCAGCGAATTACACGCCACTTACCAACGATCGATTGCAGTTCAAATGGCCCATTAAGTGGGCCATAGTTCGGTTTTTTGTTCTCTTTATTTGTTTTTTTTTTTTTTTTTTTGCCTTTTTAATTACTGATTTTAAGCTGCTGCGCGGTGCTTATGCAGATTATAAGTTTTTGCCGGTAAATTGCGTATTTTTATTTAATTTCAACTGCAAATGCGTACAGGGTGCTCCGCAAAAGTAAACATCAATGAAATGCAATTTTATTCAGCTATGAATGTAAACTCTGCGCATATTTTCAATCGGCATAAGCGACCAGACATGCTGTAGTTATTTGCAAAAAAAAATATATATATTTTATATACTGCAGAAAGACGAGCAAACTCGACTGCAAAAATTTAATTATGCATTTTACTTACTTTTTATTTACCCAATTTTTTTTGTGTCGTTTCTTTCAATTGGTTTAATCCTTTATGAATGCGATTTCTGCTTGGCTTTTGCATCAATGTTAAATGCTTCAACAACAACAACACCAACCACTCGCGGATATTCAATACACACAATATGCAATTGCAACAAAAAAAATAAAAAATAAAATAAACAAACAAAATGAAATGCCAACATTAATTACAATACCGCAACACCAACAAAAACATCTACAACTAATTAACAACCGCAAACAACAACTACACCGACATTTTATATACTTTTTGCATTGCCTGCAACACTTTTGTAATTAATTTCGCCTGCCTTGTTGCTCCGCCTACATTCGTCTGTCGCTATCTTTGTCCATCCATGTATCTAACCATCTAACTATTTATCTGACTCGTACACTTGTGTATTCTATACATGAACATATATAAATATATATTGTTGTCTTTATACCGCTTCATTTAATAATTGCTCGCTGTCACAACAACAACAACAACAACAACAATAATAATAATAACAATAACATCAACGACTGCTACAACAATAACAACAACACATTCGCTGCTTTAAACACTGAAATAATATGAAACTGCGCCACAACAACAATAAATAAATACGATACACACAAACCTGCCAACACTTACACCATACAACAACTACAAAACAACAACAACAAAATCTCATTTGATTTAAATTAACTTGGTAAAGACCACACGGAAGTAACCATAAGCGCCAATCAGAGGTAAGTGCCGCATTTTCCACATAACTAAAATACACTTTCCAGTATTTTCTTGAAGTTTTGCCAAAGTAAAAGTATTGAATATTTATTTTTTATTTTGTCTCTCGCTGAGCTTAACAAATCTTTGAAAATCAGAAATGCTTTATCGCAGTTTGTATGTCAATTATAGCCGTCTCTAATTGGTGTAAGTTCTCCATTGCTATTACTTGTGATCTCGTGTTGATATCTCCAATGGCAGCCCAGATCCAAAGAGAGTGAGCGCGGGAGCGCGTGAATTTTAATCGTGTTGGTGTCCTCTAACACTCTAACGCACAATGGCAGTTAAGTGCCGCCTGCTCTCTCTTTATCGCTCGCATACGTAACTCAGCTGTTCGATCTGCCTCCAATGGCAGTTGAGAGCCAACGAAAGTACGGAGGAGCCTGTGCTTTAATCGTGTTGGTATCTTCTAACACCCACGCACAGTGGAAGTTCTATGCGTCCTGCTCTCTCTCTTTATCGCTCTCATACGTAACTCAGCTTTTCGATCTGCTCTCATTAGAACAGTTGTCAGCTGATATCTAAAGAGAGTGAGCGCGGGTGCGCTTGTAGTTTAATCGTGTTGGTAGCTTCTAACACCCTTATGCACAATCGACGTTGTATGCGTCCTGCTCTTTCTTTCTCGCCTGCATGCGTAACTGAGCTGCTCCAACTGCTGCCATTAGATTAGGTGTGCCACTAATAGCAGCTGAGATCCAACGAGAGTGAGCGCGGAATCGTGCTGATATCTTCTAACACTCCTACAAAAAGTTGACAATTTTTCTGATACATTCTCATTGGCACAGAGTAAATATACGCTCCAAAGCATTCAAAGACTTTTGAGCTCAGATGATTGTCGTTGCCATTATCTGCTAATAAACATTTAAATAAACTCAAATCTTATTAAATACGCTTACTACATGTTAAGGTTTGCATGCTTTCTAGGCGTAAAACATAGTTTAAGATTTGCTAATTTTCTACACGGTTTTAAATTTTATTTATTTTATTTTTTCTTTAAACGCAATTTCCGTTTTTCGTTGCATATTTAAAACCAACTAATTGTGCGCACCCAACATCAACAACAACAACAAATAAATCAAACAACAACATACATACATACATACATACATACATACAACATACATACTCAAATGTATGCAATATCACACACACACACACGTACACACACAATCGCATATGCGCATTTTTCGTTTCTGCTTGTATCGATGTGTGTGTTTGCTCTACACGCATTTGTTGCCCGCTTGCCTAACACACACACTTGCTTAATGCCCCACAACAACAACAACTACAAAATCGACACCACACGCACAGCGTGCTATCATATCAGCCCGTGCTGCCGCAGGTGGGCGTGGCACTGCCCATACAAGACACAACAGCCGCAGAGGCCACATTGTTGCCGTCCACGCTGTTGCCACCGCAGCAGCAGCAACTGCAGCAGCAGCAGCAACAGCAACAACAATTGCCGCTGCCACAGCAGCAGCAACAAGAGCAGCAGGAAAAATCTGCCGCAACGGAGAACAACAATGAGCTGGCCACGCCCCCGCCCACAGCACGGCATGGCGCTGTGCATGCCACAGTGCCCAAATCGCCACCACGCTGGCCACTGCGTCCCGGCGTCATGTTGCACGTGAGCAGCGACACCAAGGAGAATCTCGCCGTGAATCGCATGACACTAAAGCCGAACTCGAGCGCGAATGCTAGCCAGCTGTCCGCCCAGCTGAGTGCCGTGCTCAATGATAGTCAAACTAACTCAAACAGCACCATGCTAACCGAGGTGATGGTGAACGCAGCAACAACAACAACAACTACAACAACAGAGGCAACAACAGCAGCAGCAATTGCAGCAGCAGCTGCAGCCGCAGCACAGCGCAGACTAATGAAGACTAATCCCATTGACATTGACTTGCCATCGACAGATGCAACAGCAGCAGCAGCAGCAGCAGCAACGACAACTGCCAATACACCAGCAGCAACAGCAACAGCAACAGTTGCAGCTGCGACAACCGGCAACATGCAGCGCATCTTCAACTTCGTCTTCAGGCGCGCGAAACGCGCCGATAATGACGACGGCACGCGCGACAGTCAGCGCAGCCATGTCGGCCTCTTGCAGACGTTCTGGCGCGCCGGTGGGCGTGGCGGCGGCGGTAGCAATGAATCGCCTTTCGCAGCACAGCATCGCCTCAAGGGCATACGTAGCAGTGGCAGTGGTAAAGATCAGCAGCAGCAGCAGCAATCGCAGCGCTTTGGGCCAAAATAAACTTATGATTTTCCTTTTTCTTTTTTCTTTTCATTTCACTTTGCGTTCAACATTCGCTTTGCTTCTGTCGCACACACACGCACACACGCATACATGCTCATACACAACTTCACGTATCGCTAGTCACATACAAGAAGACGCCCGCAGCAAGTGCAACTAATTCAACAACAACAACCACAACCAACACAACTCCAACAACAGCAGCAGCAACAGTGGCAACAGCAACGGCAACACTGTCCAGTCCCAGCAGTGTCCAATCACATGTCTCTGTGACATTTCAAGCGCCTTCATTAGACAAGACGCCGCCGCCAGCAGACAGCGCGACAGCAGCCGCAACAGCAGTGGCCCGCTCTGGGCCTGGCTCGGAACAAACGCAGCCACAACGCGGCATACTCAAGAGCCCCACACCACCGCCGCGCCCACCGCCGCCCACACTACCCTTGCGTCGTGGCCCTGGACAACAGCAGCAGCAGCAGCAGCAGCTGTTGGCCAGCAGCAGCAGCAGCAGCTACACCAACAGCAGCGGCAACATGGCAAGCAGCCTGCCGCCGCTGCTCAAACGCACTGTACTGGTCTCGCCCAGCCGCGTCGAACGCGTCCAAAGTAAGAAGCAACACACAAGTCATTCATCTCTCATCTAGCCCGTATTCACACTCATCCACTGATTCATACATTCATTCGTTCATTCACTCCCCGTCACGCCCAGTCGCCGGGCCACTCATAGTGAACTCATAAATCATTTACATTGATTGCGTTTTTCAATTGAATTTCATGCCTCGTAGCCTGCGCCTTATTAATATAGTATATCGTGTATGGGTATATCGTATATACCAACATATCTTACGCAGATTCAGTGTACTCTACGTGACTTTCGTGTCGAGCGAAGTTATTGGGCAAAGGTGACTTGCGTATACGCTGCAAAGTTCCCCTAAAATACACGCATATTTGCCACTTAAATTATGAAAATTTATTGTGCGAAAGTTCATTGAAAATGCTGAATTGCAATTCTAGAATTATCACTCAAATTTTGAACTTAAATTATGAAAATTTATTCCGGCAAAGTTAATAGAAAATGCTGAATTGCAAATTGGTACATTTTTCTAAATTTTGAACTTTAATTATGAAAATTTTAGTCTGGTAAAGCTCATAGAAATTGCTGAATTGCAATATTGGAATTCTCAGTACATTTTTCAAACTGAAGGCATCAATTCAATTAAATTCAAATAAAAAATTTAAATAAAAGCTAACAGGCAGAAAAAAGAACTGAGAAAATTTTAAATTTCCTCCACCTCATAAGCTAAATTCAACTACATTATTCTCACATAACACAGAAACACACACATGTACATACTATCAACGCTCTCCTTACTCTCCTAATTTATATCTCTTTGTAACTCGTATGGTCGCCGTAAGTAATATACTATAATGAATCAAACGTCGAGGTCCTCATATAATCAAACTGATCACTCAAGTAAGCGAAAAGAAAACTGCTCCACACCCTCTCGATTGCTCTGCCGTAGCAAAAGAGAGCATTAGCAACCACAGTCAGCAGCTTGTCCTAGTTAAGTTCTCGATGTTTCCAATACTCATTCGTATTCGTTTTTCTATGATTTCGCCTGCACTCGTTTCGTTTTTGAATGTTGCCTGCTTGTGTGAATTGTACCGTTTCTGTGCATGTTCGGAAAAGCCAAATACAATTTTCGATAAACTAAAAAAAGAACCTAAAACTTTCAACTTGAAACGAATTCTAAATTTTGTATCTATAATTTCTTTAGGCTTTCGATTACTTACACCAAAAACAACAAACAAATTATTTAGCTTAGGTGATGACACAAAACGAGACACAACAGATTTAAGTTTGATTTTAGTGAGATTAGTTTTAGCCTCAAATATCTTATTATTTTCTTATTATTATTAACTAATTACATTTTCTCTACTTCTTTTCCAAATATTTTTGATTTCTCTTTCCCAATGATTTGCTCCTCGAAACAACCAAAACAAAATAAAACGAATTTTTGCTACCAAAACCAAAAAAAACAAAACCCAACGCTAATCGCCAATTCAACCGATCCGTATACGTGTTCTACATATATAGTACACGACAAGTCGTCATCACTGGGGGATCCATTAACGGAACCTGGCGAGTATGAGAATCTACCGTTTCATGGTCTCCAAACGGCACCTAACAAGGTACAGTTGACATTTGCGTACTCTTCTACATAACCTAGAAAATGTTCTCGCCCTAATTTACTCACTCTTACACACTCAATCCGTCACACACACACTCACACATGCCGACGCAAGCACACAATCACACATTGCTAAAGTTTCTGCTAATCGTAATATAAGTCGAAGCTATATCTACGTATATTGCCTCTTGTCTATGTAATATTACCTGTCTATCTCGCTCTCTCTCTCTAACACTCTCTGTCTCTCTCTTAGTGTAATGCCATTATTGTTGATCTTAAGTTTGTCCTTACCTTGCCAGAACTAAGGGTTCTGTTTCTGTTTCTGTTTCTGTTTCTATTTTTATTTTTATTTATATTTATGACATAAGCATCTGGTGTGCTCGAGTCGTATTCGTGCCTAACCTAACATACTCTTAAGCTCTTCGCTTTGCCCTCCATTGCCTAATGATGTCTCATTCATCATTCATTTGTCGTTGTCATTTCATTTATGCATTTTCAGAGCATCCGTTTTGGCTCTCTACGAGGCAAAACGGAAGGAAAATGATTTTTATTCTGATTTTTCTCTCGCCAAGTGAATTTTGTTGCTTTTATTTAGGTTACTTTTAAGCAGTGCAATCTCTGTCATTTATGCCTCTTTGTGTGTATTTCGCATTAGTATTGTACTGTAGTTTGTAATTTGTAGCTTGTAAGTTTCCAACATGGTATTTATTTGTTTATTTACTTACTTGATTCGATGCATTTATTCGACTCGCATCGAATATCGAATATTTCCACACATGAATTAAGCAAATGTGCGAGCGAAACGGGATTGAAGGCAGTAGGAAACCGGTAATAAAATACAAAAATTTAATGCATATGCGATTTGAGTGCTGCAATAGAAATAGAAGTAAAATAATTGAGTTTCAGTGCAGATGATACGAGTGAAAATATTTAAATAATTGCTTGTTTTCTTACGAAATTACTTTCAATATGCAACTAACATTTATTTGAAAATATATTTCTTGCATCAAACAGATAATTTGGCAGTATAAAAACTATAATAAAAGAAATAAAACTATTTAAAAAGAGCAAATGTAATGGAGTCTTGCAGACTTTTCAAATTGGCGTGTTTAGAAAATATTAAAGTGTATTGCGGATATAAAAAAAAAACTATTTAAAAAGAACAAATCAACTAGAGTCTTGCTAGAAAATATTAAAATTAATTACCTCAATATAAATAAACTCAATATATTTGCAAAAATTGTTGAAGAAAATATTTAAAAATATCTTAAAATGGGACTTTACATTTCAATATAAAAAACATAATACTTTTAAAATAGTAAACATAGAACATATAAAATTATTGCATTTAAAAAAGTAAGCAAAACTGAATTGATTAATATTTTAATTATTGAAAATTCTTTTAGCCACAAATTGAGCATTAAAATATAAACAATAGCTTCAAGTTTCCCATCTCGCTCGCACACAACGTTTTCGGAATCACAGCAATACACCCAACTCTCTCTCTCTCTCTCTCTCTTTCAAAAAATTCCCATCTATGTTGTTCGCTAGTTCCCACACACACACACACAGTGTAAACTCACCCGTAACCAAGTCAACAAACTAACTTAATTTATGTTCTAATCGAACTCTTAACTTAAATGAGGCCACAAAAAAAAAAAAAAAACAACAACAACAGCAAGCACACGTACAACCAGAACAACTACAACAACTAATCGTGTGTTCTCTCTTAACTCTTTCACGCTAACCGAACAATGCATGCATCCGCATAATCGCATCCGCCTCCGCCTCCGCCTCTGCCTGCATCCACATACGCAGTTCTCTACGACACCTACAAATTTTAATAACAACACAAATGTGGTGCGCGTCGCTCCACGACCCAAGAGACTAAATGGAAATATTGGTCAAGCCATGAGCAACCTGCAGCAGCAGCAACAACAACAACAACAACAACACCAGACTCTGCATCCCCAACAGCAGCAGCAACACTACTACGACCCACAGCTACAGCAGCAGCAGCAGCAACACCATCAGCAGTTCAACACTTTGCAGTACGGGCGTGGCTGCACAGCCCCGCCCCCTCTGACAGTACCACATAATCGCAGCATGGACCAGCTCGAGGCCAGCTCCGATCAAATACAGTATAATCTGAGCAATTGTTTTCCCAAAAGCTACACCGAATACTATCAGCAACACCATCATCATCAGCAGCAACAGCAACAGCAGCAACAGCAACAGCAACAGCAACAACAGCAGCAGCACTCGCAGCAGCAACACTCGCAGCAGAAGCTGCACAGCAACTCGGCTTCCAATGCGCAGCTGCTGAACGCCATCGAGCATGATTATCAGCCCACGTACGCGGTTGTGGAGCGTGTGCCGCCTCCACCGCCAGCGCCCAGCTCGGCGCTGCTCAATACGAATCCCTTTCTGGCCGCGAGCAACTTCAAGAAGTACGATGCAGCCGGCGAGGAGCTGTCCGGCAGCATGCAGCGCGGCAAGCGGGGCAAGGCGGCCAGCCTGCTGGAGCGCATGGACATGGACAAGAAGTTCTACTCGCTGAAGTTTCCCCACGGCGGCAACAGCAACAACAATAAGCTGAAGAAGCCCGCTTACAACATGAACGCATCGCTCGGTGCAGCGACGCCGACAGCAGCGTCGACGTCGACGGTGACGGCGGCGTCATGCAAGCGGCATCATTCCTTTGCTGGCGGTAGCCATGGCGATATTGAATCCAACGGCAAGCCCATCATGCGCCTGTACGATCCGCCCGTCTACGAGAACGTGGCGGACAAGTGCGGAGATCGCAGCGATCTCGACATGCAAATGGGCGGCGACGGCAGCAACAGCAATAGCAACAGCAATAGCAACAGCAACAGCAACAGTCACAGCAGCAACAGTCACAATCACTCCATGCATACCAATCACAGTCTGAATCTGAATGTGAATGTGAATCACAGTCACAATCACAGTCTCAATTTGGCCACCGTGCAGCTGCACCCGCAGCCGCCGCAGGCTGGCCTAGGAGGTGGAGGAGTACCTGCTGCTGTCGTCGTCTCGGCGAGCCACAAGAAGAAACATCACCATCGCCAGCACCAGCAAAAGGCTGATGCCGGTGCCGAGTTCCAGCTAATGGAGCCCGAGCGCTTGAGTATTTATCGCAGCGATTCGGGCATTTCGAATAGCTCATATGAGTCGCAGCTGCCGGCGCAGCTGGGACAACAGCAGCAACAACAACAACAACAACAACATCAGCGGCCGCCCAAGGGGCACAAGGCGTCAGGCGGAGCACTTCATCTCGCTCGCAAGCCTGTCTACATGAATGTGGAGCAGCAGCAGCAGCAGCAACAGTTGCAACAGTTGCAATCGGCACGTGCCGGTTCACCTGGCCACAACATTAATTCGTCCTATGAATCCGCCTCCTCGGCGCCCGTCACAGATCCCACCTCGCTGAGCTCCTGCAACTCGCTCTACAGCAGCGGCACCGGCACCGCTGCCAGCACTCGCTGCAATCGCCATACCCAGCAGCAAAAACAGCAGCAGCAGCAGGCCACACCGGAAATCACAACACCCGAGGACTACGAACAGTATCAGCTTGGCCACCAGCCCGGCCACTCGGCCTCCATGCTGTCCGTGGCGAGCAGCCTCAGTGCCGCCAGTCGCAGTGGCAGGGGCAGGGGTCCGCATGAGGTGCGTATAGTAGGTCTATCGATTGGTTTAGATTCGCGGCAGCTGCACGGCTAGGGGGCAACACAATGCTGTATCAGCCCGTGTTGCAGGCACCTCAATTACACCCGGCAAATGCTTCAAGCTGCTGGCAAAACATTTTCCATTTCTTTAATTTTTTTATCAAAAAAAAAAATGCGGAAGGAAATTTTATTCACTTTGTGCCTTTTTAATTAATTTATTTTTTTTTGTTAAAAAAATCGGGGATCAAAATGCAATATCTGGAATCGTTCATTCCGAAAATCATTACTTTCAAGTGGAATGCTGAAATATATCAGCAATCATCTATATGTTTATAAATATATAGATTATGATATAGTTTATGAAACTAAATTAATTATCTGTAGGTAAATAATAATCGAATTATTTAAGTATGGAACGCTGGAATGACACAAAGTAATGAAAAATTTTCTAATTTTCTTTTTGCTGAAGTAATTGTGTATATCCCATACTTTAGATAATTCTTTTTGGAGACTGCAAAATAGAAAAGATATTGATGCCATTTTTCAGTGGAATATTGTACGTCCATACATTTTTAAAAGCCGCAGAACACAAAATATATTTGAAACACTAATTTATGCTTTCTTTTTTAATTTTATTTCCACAATTCCGATACAAAAAACTTGAGTGGCACACCAAAATTTGGCAAATAGATTCGCCGACAGTAGAAAATATACAGAAAATATCGAACACTGATTAATTACTTGTTTAAACTCTGGCAAAGAGCAATATAAGCTTACCAAATTATAGATAAAGGTCAAAAGGAGTTTAAATTCGATTTTCCTTAACAGCAGTTACTGAAATTAAATTTAATTCATTCCATTCCATTCCATTCCAAAATGGAATGTTTAAATACACTGTCCATACATTTTTAAAAGGTGTCAATAATAGATTCTTTATATTATTCGTATTTGCTTTCTTTTCATTTTGTGCCTTCAAATAGCGGAAAAGTATCGAAAATTAAGCAAACTGTTTTATACTTATATAAACTCAAAACAACTTAAAAAATGCTTTCAAAAAATAATCGAACTTTAGAAATATATGTAAAATCAAAAAAAGTTAAAATTCAATTTTCTTTTATCCTTCAACTTATTTAAATAATTGAGTTTATACATTATTAATTTGATTTTCATTATTTCGTTCGTTTTTCTTTCACATGTCACATTCGCTTTACGCGCCCGAAACTAATTTTATGATTTTGATGGGAACAACAACAACAACAACAACACAAATCGCAACGCACAACAACATGCATGCTCGCAATGCCAACAACTCACAAAACTAACCACAGCAATTGCAATTGTTGCCAAATAATCCATTTTTAGCACTTAAACGGCAAAGCAACTGCAGCAGCAGCAGCAGCAGCAGCAGCAACAACAACAACAGCAGCAGGCGCATTGCCTGCAACAAGAAGCTGCGACGACAGACCATCAGCGACCCCTACGCACATATCAAACGGCATTATGCCGGCGATGGCCAAGCCCCTAATGCCAATAACAACAACAACAACGACAACGACAGCAGCGGCGCAGAAGCCACGACAGCAGCAGCAGCAGCAGCAGCATCGCCAGCGACAGAGCAGCAAATTGGGCTTAGCGATGGTGGGCGGCGTGGGTGTGGCGCCAATCATCAACAACAAATGCTAATGCCGAATGAATTGCTGCTGCAGGCGAGTCGATTAGCAGCTGCCGGCGCGGCCACCGACATCGACTCCGATTGCAATCACAATTTAAGATATGTGCCGCCCATGCCGAGTGCCACGCCCCTGCCGCAGATGCTCGACGGCGCCAGCTACGATTGTCTGGTGGTGCGTCGTCCGATGCGGCTGCCGCTTCGCAAACATCACACCTTCCACTTCCAGACAACGCAAACGGCCAATGGCAAACTGCAGCAGCTGCGCCGCCAGCTGCAGCAGCAGCAGTGGGAGCGCGAGCAGCAGCAGCAGCAGCAGCTGCAGTTGGGGCAGCTGGGGCCGCTCATCTATCGTCCGTTGGCGCTAAGTGAGCGGCATGCCTTTAAGCCAATATCGCCCACACCTGCGACCGGCAGCGAGTTGCCCGATTATGAAAAAGGCAACGGGAGTAGTACGCAGCAGCAGCAGCAGCAGCAGGAGGAGGATGAGCAGCAGCAGCAGCAGCAGTTGCAGTTGCTACTGCAACCAAGCGCGGGTCAGTTAAATCCCGCCGCCTCATTGGAGGCATTAGAGGTGTTAACCAAAACGCATCCGGACTTTATGTTTACACAACCGAGCAGCAGGCAACAAAGCGAGGTAGCAGCAGCAGCAGCAACAGCAACAACAGCAACTGCTGTCGATGCGCAGCAGCAGCAGCAGCAGCAGGAGGAGGAGGAAGATTTGGGCTATTCCTTCTGCGAGGAGGAATACATGCTGGATGATGGCAATGGCAATGCTGTTGATGATGATGAAGAGAATGATGGGGCTGGGCCGTCACACCATGTCGCAGCCCCGCCCACAACGCCCGCGCACAGCAGCAATGCGGCAATCGCTGCAGCCACTGCGGGCGCATTGAGATACTTTATGACTCAGAGCTATCGCGAGGTGCACATTTAGTTGGGCCTGAGAGACGCATACAAGGTATTTAGTAATTAGACGAGCCCAAGGGAAAATCGAACGAACAAACGGCAGATAGTTAGTATATATACCATACATAGTATATGCTTAGCGTAATTCTAGCTCGTAAGCGGAGTATACTCAATTCAAAACATATGTGTAAAATAGCCTACAGTATATCAACGAAAGAGAGAGGGAGAGAGAGTGTGTGTCTTGATATAGCAGGCATTTCAATACTCTTACAACTTCATTTCAGCATTTGTCATCAATATCATAACGATAATATTTATAATACCGATTATACTAGAGCAACCCGTAACGCAACCGATGTGAAGAAATCGAATAGTTATTACCGATCGAGATGCGCTGGCACTCGTTTGTTAGTGTATATAGTTAACCAATTTACCGACTAACAGTTTAATGATACTTACTTATTATCGAATATCGTCTTATCGATTATTCCCTGACCCCCAACTCAACACATTCCCCACAAGCACAAGCGATGCATTCCAGTCAACAGCATATATGTATTTACTATATATATAGTATGTATTTGGACTATCGATTAAGTATTACGCTAAGGCAACTCTGACTGTATGTGTGTTAAGTTTGAAGTAGTTTTGTGTAAATTGAACGATTACAGATTAGAAAGAGAGAGAGAGAGAGAGAGAGGGTTATTGTATTGTATATAGCAACCGAATTTAACTTAAATTAATTTAAATTTAATATAAGTCAATTTTTAGTTCTACTATTTATACCAAATTATTTATTTTAGTGTTAAAGCTAAAGCCAAAACCAAAGCAAAATTCACTTACGCGGCATTCGATGCGCATACGAATACGAATATATCATACTATATATCAACTATAACCCCAAGCATCCGATCATCCAAGCTAACCAACTTCTACTACTGCGATGCCAACGGGCATCGAGTATCGATTCTCTTCCGAAATGTGTGTTCTAAATCTAAAAATTCATTTCTTATAGCATGTGTCCGATTTTGAGGATCCATACAAAGGCAGCAATACGTATATATTCTAAATTCAAACCATTTCCGTTTAACTTTCCACTAAAATGCCCAGCTAAATGTTCAATGTCAGTGAATAGAAATGAAAAAGCTAAGGTAAATCTCTTAAATGCTATACGTTCTCGTTCCTGCAATACTATATATATATATATATGTATCTGTTCCTAAAATTCCGTAAACTCTCGCAGATGTTAATAATTTATCTCAACTGTCGTTATCTTTGCGCTGTCGAATTGAACTCGTCCGATTCTTGAAATCGTGCAATATGCTATCCTAGCACACACTCTCAATTCACACAATTTTCGCTCAGATCATTTGCTTTTAACTGATACGGACTTATCGAGTACAATATACTTATACTTATCTAAAACGACAGGCGTTATAGATTATTAATATGCTTTCTAACCGGTCCAGAGTTGTTACTGTGTTACTGGCATGCAATTTCGTTAATGAAGATTCTCAGAGACCAATCAATATATATATATATATGTATATTCATTATTCATCGTGATCCCGTATAGCCACTGAATGCCGCCAGTTTCGATGATGAGTTCATCTATGCCGATGTCGAGAGTCAGCATTATGGGCCCATCAATTACAAGGCCGCCTCGCTCTATGCCCAGGTGAAAAAGAACAAGAAATCTGGCGCTCTGGAGGAGCTGAAGCAATGACGCGAGGCCGCCAGGGTCTCCACCAAACGTCGCAGTGCATTTCGGTGAATGATTCTCCCTAAGTTTTCTTTCAATTATATTATTTTCTATTTTCGATTGAGCGCAACGGATTGAGCGTCTGTAAAAAGGGCCAGAGCAGCCCATAAGAACTTTTGTGTAAAATTGTTTGAAACGCAAATGAATAACGAATTTCTTAACTTAATGAAAACAGCTACAACAATATGATAGTAATTGTTATAAACTAAATGCTAAACACGAATACATATGTCTACTGTAAGTCACACCGGAAACTAACTAGCTAAACACTTTGACAGTCAATACGAACATAAGCATAAGCTGTGCAAAAAAAGAAACACACATAAAACAATGAAAAAATACCAAAAAAAAAAAAAATACTAAAATAATTGCATAATTTTTATCACTAAACTGCAGATATTAGCGGGCATTGTATGTACTTAGCAGCAGCAAACGACAAGCGGATAGTTATTAATGAAAGCAAACCAATTAAAAACGGCAAGTAATTAACACGACAAATTGAAAATCGAACAATTTCAAATATGCAACTAAATATAGAGTTTTTTAAATAATTCAACAACAGAAGCAACAAAATTGCAATATTTTTTGTATATTTAAAATCGACCGCAAAAACTAATAAATGATTCCCAAATGGGCGCAAACTTTGCACTGAAATTACATAACCAAAACAAAAAAAAAAAAACAAAAAACCGAACAAAGCAAAAAAAAACGTTAAAATTTTACATTCGGTAAGCCGAAGATCTGATACACTACACAGACAAGAACTCAAACGATTTCGAGTAGGTTTTCCCTATTTAATTTTAACGTATAAAGTTCTCAATTTTGTTATCTTTCAGCAAAGATTAAATGATATTTAAGTATCGAAAACCTTGTTACGAAATTTCTCAGAAAATCACCATAGCCTCTGCAAGTTTATTGGAAGCACGACAGACCAGTATAAGTTGAGGGGAAATTAACATTAATATTAATTTGCATTGTTTTCTATTTATATAAAAGAAATGAAGGAATAACAATAACGAAAAACACAAAAAGAAAAAAAAACCAAAGCAGCAAACACATAATATAATCGTATTGTATTAAACATAAATAATTGATATTAACGAACGTCAAGTGGCAACTCCAATAAAAAGTCAAATCAATTTTGTTATGCAATTTATTGTAATTAATTATAAATATAATTTATTATTAATTGTGTGGAATACAAAACAAGAAATTATATATACACATACATGCATACAAACATACAAGATTCTGTATGGTTATACACAAATAATTGATATACATACATAAATCAGCATTTACTTGCGAATGCCGGCAAACAGATAAATAGAACCAGAACTAACAACCAAAAAGTGGAATTAATTTGAAAGTAAACAACTTAGACTCTATATATATATATATATACATCAAAATATACATTTACATATATATATATATATATATATATATATATATATATATGAAAATATGCTATATATGTATGTGTACGAGGAAAACGCGTAAATATACGATTAAATTATGACGAAAAAAAACTAAATAAATAACTTGTAAAATTCAAATCAAAATGTCTTTGATTGCCGGGGAAACTACAGCACAAATATCAGACAGAACTACGTTGGATTTTCAGCGATTTTCCTTAATTACAAACGGAGGTACATACGTTTCGATACTACATTCGATTTTCAGCGCTTTATTTTAATTATAAACGGGGCATGGGCACACGATTTTTGCTTTAAATCAATGAGCTGTTCCAATTTTGCATATTAGTTGCCCAAATTGAACACACACACACACACAGAGAGAGAGAGAGATAGAGAGGGGAGTGATGTGCAGAGCTCTGCATGTGGCAGCAACCTGTCCAGCTCGCCCAACCTCGTTTTCGCAGCTCGCCTCGTGCCGTGTGTCATTTCCGTGCAACGTAACTGAATTCGGTTATTGCTTCCTGCAGCGTTGCAGCACTGTCATTTCCGTTGCTGCCAAACACACACACACACACACACACAGACACCGTTGCACGAATGCATTCGAATGCAACGCTGTCGAAGTCATTTGGCAGCGGATTCTGCGTCTATTAATTGACGCTTGAAATTTGCCCAAAACTCAGACCTGGCCCGGGCTAGGCTTCAGCTATTACGATTTAACATTTTATTTTAACTGTAAAAACTGTTTACGCGTTTGTTGCACTTCCGTCTGCACGCACACACACACACACACGAACGACGTGCAAAAAACCACATTCATTTCCGCAATTTCATAGCATTACATTAAATTTTTAATGCGTTTACTTTGTGTGTGTGTGTGTGTGTGTGCGTGTGTGCGGTTTGACTTTGTTTCTAATTAGAATTTGTAAATTGCGCACGACATTTTTGGCATTTAGTTGACCCAAATCGCAAAGTGGATATAATAAATGCAATTTAATATGCGACGACTTTGAGGTTATGTTCGAGCTTTTTGTGCTGCGGCGACCCTATGACAGGCATTTACTCATGCACTAACCCACTCGTTGTAGCCCAATTACAACAATAATTAAGTTGATTTAATTGCTTGCGATAAGTTGTGTATTTCGGGCCATCGAAGCGTTGGCAACCATCTCTGACAGGAAGCAAATGCTCTATTAATTGGGCAGCATATAGAGTTGTGGCAACTCTGTGGCAAGCTAAAGCGAAAAGGACATTAGTTAGTTTTGATTAAGTTGTATTTTACAGGTTTCGCAACTAGCTGTGCCTACCCCAACTTCAACCAATTTGTAAATGATATAACAAGGAAAGCAAGATACTGGCGAGTGCACTTGACAGTTAAATACCATTTACCTTTGGCTTTTAAATATACTCCCTTATTCCTTATACTTTTTTTTGTCGAATTAACAGCAACGCGTCGTATATAAAAAGTCTGTTTTACAAGTGCTACTGTCACGATTGATAAAACGAATTTTCTGCACTACTTAAAGAAACGCTCACGATTGAAAGAGGAAAATACGACTGAAGCCGAAAGACGAGCTCGTGCTTTTGCTCTCATGTTTGATAAATGAAGATCGATTCGTCTTACTGCTCTCGCGATTGAAAGAAGGAGAAAAAGTCTGTTTAAGTGCTCTCACGATTGAAAGAAGAAGAACAACTTGGTGTGCTGTACTCATGAATGAAAGAGAACGAGCCTCTCGCAAAAAAAAAACAATTCGGGTATTGCGCTCTCACAGCTTCGGAAGATACGCTCGCGATTGAAAGACTTTAAACAGAGCCGTCAGTCAAGCATTTTCTTCAGTTGACTTTAAGGTGTAGTGCAGTGCAGACGTGTTTCCAACAAGTCCTCCTTTACCTCGAGATCAGAACGGAAACCAACTTGGAGCTCTGCTGGAAACAATGCTGAATCGTTCCCCATCTACGTTGATCCCGTGGTTGATCGAAAAAGATGGAACACGACTGAAGCTGGAAGAACAGCTCCAAGAACAATGCGTCTTACAGTCCTCAGGATTGAAAGAAGAAGAAAAATTCTGTAAACCAGCTCTCGCGATTGAAATAAGAAGAACAACTCGGTGTGCTATGCTAATGATAAATAAAAGTGCGACTGGGGCTGCTGCGCTTGCGATTGAAAGAAAGAGAGCACCTCGAGATGCCGTACCCACTATTGAATGAAATAAGCAAGGAAAAAAAACTACAGTCCAGAAAGCGAGTCTGTTTCATTGAGCAAATTCAAAGTAATAATGCAATTTTTAGAAAATTAATATATATTTTTTATTACCCATTTTTAGTCGGTAAATGGTATAAACACTAAAGATACCGCTAACTAGCTATGGCAACCCTATGAATCATTAATTTTTTAAATAATATTTTAGTTTTAATTAAATGTAAGATTTACAATGCTTTTACATTTCTTGCCCTTGAGAAATTCCTTTCACGTGTGGCAACCCTACAGTGCGCAGCATTCACTCACCCATTAAGTGCTCACCCGCTGCCCCACTGCTTCCCCCATGGTTGACCCCAATCGCCGGTGCCGCCTCTGTCCACAAATTTTCCAAACAATTACGTGCCTAGTGAGCTCATAAAAACTCAAATAGCAAACGAACAAGCCTGGTCGGAGGCACTTACTAATTGCCCGGCTGTGGCACATTGGCAACTCTGGACGGAGCTGGCACAGTGGAAGAAGCAGCTGCTGCTGGCTGGACCGAATGCCGTTCAACTAATGGCCGAAATTCGCCTTTACAGTGACCCCTAAATAAATGTACGCACAACAACACCTGCAGCCTGGCAAAGGACTAACTTTTGTGTCTCAACTGCTGTGTGTGTGTGTGTGTGTGTTTGTGTCCTTTTCTAATGACATGTTGCAGTGGCAGGCAGCAGAAACTACATAATTTTTCAAACAAAAACAATGCGAATGAATGAACAGGGCTTGGGCCAGTTGTTGCTGCTGTTTCTCTTGTTGTCTGTCTGCTGTTAATGGCGCCGAAAAGTATGCAAAACAAACGGACAGACAGACAGACAAGCAGACAGACAGGCAGACAGGCAGACAGACACACAGACAGTCGTAGAGCAGTGCAGTCGAGTGGAGTTGAGTTGGCGTGGAGTACATGACATTTAATGGTGCCAACTGTTGTCGAACAATAAGCCCGACGCCTGCAGCTGGCTCAGTCGCTCGGTCATTGTGTCAGTTTGTCAGTTTACCAGTTTTTCAGTTACTTTATGCCACACTCATTTATTCAGGCGACCCGTCGTGAGGCTGCAACTTTTCTGCGCCTTGACTGACAAAATAATGCACTTGTAAATTAAAGTCAGCTTCGATTAGTTGCCATGGCCGTTGCACCGGCTGCCAACCCTGGCCAACTTAAACAAAAGCCAACTGTCTCCAGACTGTCAGGTAGGCCAGCAGTTGCCCAACTATGCCCAAGTGGGTCAACGTGAACCGCAGCAGCGTTGCAAGTGCCCAGAAGCAGCTGCCACGCACAGCAATTGTGAAGGTGTTTAAAACTGAAAAGCTTTTAAAAAATAAATATTTATAATAATACAAAAATAGTATTTATTTATTTATAATTTGTAAAATAAACTTTAATATATAATTTAATGTTATATTATTTATACATTACATACATTTATTTTTTTAAACAACTTACAGTGAGTTTTTTTTAGGAACAACACTGCGTACGATTTATAATGCAATGCTCTGCGGTAGTTAACCTATTTTAACTTGAATTTTGGACTAATGTATATATAGAATTTATTTATTAAATGCTTCAAAAATCTTACTTTGGCTTTAAGCTGCAACGCCTGCTGCGTACAACGGTACGTATGAGAGCTATTGCCACGCACTGCGTTAATATAGCAAGTCTATACTGCAATTTCGGCTAATGTATATATATATGTTTAATTTAGTTATTTATAAAATGCTCAAAAAATCGTACTATATTAAATGCGATTGTAGTCATTTAGTGCCTTTGGCTTTAAGCTGCAACACCTTCTGCGTACAACGGTGCGTATGAGAGCTATTGCCACGCACTGCGTTAATATAGCAAGTCTATACTGCAATTTCGACTTATGCATATATATATGTTTAATTTAGTTATTTATAAAATGCTCAAAAAATCGTACTATATTAAATGCGATTGTAGTCATTTAGTTCCTTTGGCTTTAAGCTGCAACACCTTCTGCGTACAACGGTGCGTATGAGAGCTATTGCCACGCATTGCGTTAATATAGCAAGTCTATACTGCAATTTCGACTAATGCATATATATATGTTTAATTTAGTTATTTATAAAATGCTCAAAAAATCGTACTATATTAAATGCGATTGTAGTCATTTAGTTCCTTTGGCTTTAAGCTGCAACACCTTCTGTGTACAACGGTGCGTATGATTTGCATTGCTTCGTGTTGTTGCTGCGTGGTACGTGAGCAGCAGCAGAAATCAGCCTTGGGGCCATAATCAGCAACAGCGGCACGCACATAAATTATAAGCCATACACATGCACAGCAACACAGCAACACAACAACAAGAGCAACAGCTACAACAACGACAGCAACTACAGTGACAACCACACAATACAAGTGAGCAGGACTGCGAATTGTGAGCTGAGAACTGAACTGTAACTGAACACAAGCAACTGCTGCAGACGGAGCTGAAGACAGGGAGGGCGGTAAGGGAGAATCGTTGTCGATTCGTGAATGCCAAAATACAAACTCTCATAATTTCCATGTCAGTCGTCTGCCTGATTGACGATGACGCAAGCGACGATGACAAGGATGCTGGCAATGCTACTCGCAGCTCCCCGATGCCATGGACTATGACACCAAGCTGTGAAGCCATGCTGAACCCTGGCCCTGCTCGGCTCCAGGGGTAACATTTTTGGAAAGCAATGACACATTTTGATGGCTCAACATTCACAATGCCAACAACAGCAGCAACAGCAAAGGCATCAGACACAGAAGCAGCAGCAGAAGTTGAAGCACAACTGCAACAACAATAACAACAATGCTGCAACTGCTGCAACTACTGTGCGGAAGCTGCTGCAGCATACGAAATGCCAAAAGGTGCACCAGCAATTGCCAGAGAGAGGGGCAGAGGCGAGCATTGAGCCCAGCGGAAGCAAAAGATGGCAACAAATGAACTAACAGCGTTTGCTTGACTTGCAGCTGCACAGACGCATCGAGGGTATTGGAAAATCATAAGCAAAGGCAGTGAAAGCACAGGCAAGCAGCGAAAGCTCATTAAAGCTGCAGTTTAGTTTTTGATTCGAAGTTCAGAGCTGGTAAACTTTAAGCTAAAAAGCAAATAAACTACACAATAGCTTCGACTGCAAGATTGCATATTACTTATAATTCAAATTGACAACAAAAGCTTATTAAAGCTACAGTTTAGTATTTTACTTACAGCTCTGCATGCTCAGAACTGGCAAAACTGCAAAGTAAAAAGCAAATAAACTATACAACAGCTTCGACTGCAAGATTGCATATTAATAATATTTCAAAATGACAACAAAAGCTCATTAAAGCTGCAGTTTAGTATTTGACTTACAGCTCTGCATGCTCAGAACAGGCAAAACTGCAAACTAAAAAGCAAATAAACTATACAACAGCTTCGACTGCAAGATTGCGGATTAAAAATAATTCAAATTTATACCAAAAGCACATTAAAGCTTATTCTTATATAGTATGCATACTCAAGCTGAAAAGCACGTGTAAGCTCTGCGAAGCTTCACTCAACTCTGCTATGTACCATAAGTGCTCAATCCCCGCACGTGGTAATTAGAGTCTGAGCAAAGTTGTCGTTCAGCTCGAGTTGAACATGTCGCCCGGACAACTCGTGCTGGCTGACAGGATCGTCATCATTACTGGGAATAGTTGAAACCCTTCTTGATGTGATGTGAAGGACTTTTGCAGTTGCAACTGCTGCTGCCACTGTTGCAACAATGAGTTGCACAATCAAAGTTCATTTGCAATGTTTGCGCATAGATTCGAAATGCCAAACGCGCTGCCCCTCAATCAGAAGCAGTATTTCCTGTTCCATACTTCAGCTCCATGCCCCTTGCCCCTTGCCTGGCATGGGTTGCCACGCTGCAGACTGTTTCCCTGGCAATGCAGTGAACTACTTTCATTGAGCACGACGTGTCCACGTTCAGGTGACCGAAGTTTCTGGCAAAAATCGAGCCAAGTTGCTGTGTGCTGTGCCCTGTGCCCCGTGTACCCCGTGTGCCCCGTATGCCCCCTGCCTGTGCTCGCTAAAATGCAATGGTGGAAGCTGACGATGGCCCCAGCAGCTCGTTTGCTGCGCTTTGTTCTTGCGTGTTGTGCAAGCGCTGACAAGTTGATTGTTAGGCAGACAGGGATAGGCACAGGACCGTAGACAGCGGACAAGCTTGAAGGAATGCGAGCTGCTTATTAATCGTCTGCATAAAACTTTTGTAGGTATCCAGAACTCCGTAGACATTTCAGAATAGAATAATTACCACGCATTTTGCTCTTACTTTCTCTCCGACGTCGCCAGCTGCTAAACGAAAAGTTGTTGGTCCCAAAACGTTGTCAACTTTTGCCTGTTTGTCAGCGGGTCAGAAACTTTCGACACTTAATAAATTAGGACCGCAGGCAGAGTGCCAAGCCGGAGCTGTAGTTAATTAAAGGCGACATATCATGGCTTTCCGATGGCCCTATATTTGTTTTACTTCATGCATCTCTATACAAATTGTAAAAATGTCAAACTATCACTCTATAACATATAATCAAAAACAAGTAGAGCAAGCTAGTGTCAATTGTACTCGACAGTAAAATACCATTTACCTTTGACAGTTAAAAAATAATAAATAATAAAATAATAAATAATAAATAATTTTTAATATTAAATACCTTTATTGGACAAGTGTTAATACATTTTTACATTTCTTATAATTTGAGAAAATCATTTTACAGGGACGATGGGAGTGGCATCCAAAAGTTGAAAATTCCCATTCTGCATAATGCTACCAGGAACCTTCGTAGCAAATTTGGTGGTTATCGTTTTTCTGTTTTTCTTATAATTCATTTTATATGCGGCGTTGGATCTAGAAAAATTGAAAATACTTACTCTGACACATAAGTTTTGAAACAACTTCTTATGTGTGTGGTATACACGAATGCTCCTACAAAGTTTTTTATAAAAGCTGTAATCTGAGAGTTCATACAGAAGGACAGACAGACGGACATGACGAAATCGACTCGCCTATTGATGCTGATCAAGAAAATATATTTACTTTCATAAAAAGTCCGTCAAACCTTCTTCTGCATGTTACATACATTTTCATAAAGTTAATGTACCATTTTTTGGCCATTTTCCATTAGTAAATGGTAAAATATCGATTTTAGACTCGAAGATGAAGCAACTTTTTTTTATTTCGTGTTGTTAAGTAAATTTCAAGTTCTGTAGAACTTATTAAGCCCACGTAATTAATATATCGGCCAAGCTGGGTGCATGGTATCTATTAGTTGAGTGAGCTCAGCTGTAATTTTCTTTACTTGGTTTTAATTGCGTTTGCTTGTCAATGCACATTAAAGGCCGCTTGAGTGGAAGACCTTAATTAAACACTAGCCGCTTTTAGCGGTTTTCAGTGCTCAGTTCTCGGTTCTCAGCTCTCGTTTTTCAGCTCCCGGTGTTCGCTTCTCGGGTTGCCTCTTGGCTCCACGTTGTGCAAGGCGTTCGGCAACTATGGCAACTATTTTTCAATTCACAAAGTCGCCCGTGCCGCCTGCCAGCCGTGGCGCACACGAAGTTTTTCCGTAAAAGTCAAGCGAAAAACTACAAAACAGTTTTCCCCCGTTGATGAGAATAGTACGGGAGCCGCTGATGATGATGGCACTTAACAGCAACACATGACGTCGACGTCGGCGTCTGCGTCGGCGCTTGAATTAAATTTTATTTTCATTTCAACTTTCGTGTTATAGGCAAAGAGCCAGGAGCCAAGGCAACTTTGTTAATTTATTTAAGCAACGTTCTCGTATGTGCCCGAATGTGTCTGTGTGTATGTGCTACTGTGCTACTGTGTATGTGTGTGTGTGTGCTCACATCTGACGGATGTTTCTGTCATTAAGCAAAACTTTCGTCAAAGCATAAAATTTGCTAGCGCTAGCAGGAGGCAAAGCTGCGAGCAGGCAGACAGGCAGCAGCGAAAGAGATAGCACGATGGCTACGGACAGCAGTACAGACAGCGAAGTCAAAGCAGAAAGAGAGAGAGAGAGAGAGAGAGAGAGAGAGAGATAGAGAGGGAGGGACAGGATATATTTTTAGTACTTATAAGCACTGTGCTTTGGCATTTTATGCTTTTGCCTTTTGCTGCATTAAAACGGGACGTGTTTTAATGCAACAACTCAACGGTTCTGCCACGCCGCCACGCCCGCCAGCGCCCACTATGCCGCATGCTGGCCGCAAAGAGCCACAGAAGAGGCAAAGCAGAAGAAGGCAAGCTTATAAATACTTATGAAGTGTTCACCTGACAGACAGGCAAGGCGGAGAAAGCGAGGGGTTGGGAATGAAACATGCATAACAGTATTGCTAATACGGTTTGCTCTTTGTGAGCAGCTTGTCGGCGAAGCATTCAGTTTCTCAGAGCGAAGAGCGAGTCAGCAGGAGCTGCTTAACGAGCCCAGAAGCAGCACAAAAGCGCCAAGTGCAGCTGCAGGCGCAATAAATATTAAAACGAAAATCGCTCTAGCTGCGAACAGCAGATCCTTTTAAACAAACAATGAAAAAGTAATGGAAAATAAATTTGAATTTTAACACTGCAAAAAATGTGATTTTTAATTAATTATGTTTTGGCTATGGCGAATATCTGAAATAAGACAGGCAAACAATCCCGAACACGTAACACATTTTTCTGTGTAGTTGAAAATTTTTAAAAAATTTTTTTCCAAGATAGCTTAGGTCAAGAACACTCGACTATAAGTTACAGGCAAAAACAATAGATATCTGGCAGATCTGCAGTAGAATTAAAATTTTTTCTATATAAATTACAGAAATACTATAGCCAGGGGTTAGCTGGAAGAATCTAACAGGCTCGATGCAGAGATTAATAATCATTTATATCATTTTCCAAATAAAAATGGCTTAAACATGGTATATTAAACTTATGCAAATTTATGACTCCAGAAGAAGACTATACATCATATATATTTATATATATTCTCGATGAATACCAAAAGCCAAGTCGATTTAGGCAATTTGTTCAGTAAGTTTCGTGTGAGAATTTGTGTGTATCAAAATTACTATGAGCGTCTCAAGGCTTTCTTGGTTTTCTTTTCAATATAATTGTTAAAATAAAAAATAAAAAAAAAAATAGCTGCAGGTCAAATGATCAGAATGGGCGCAAAGAAAACAATTGGAATGCCGATTCCTACAGCGAAAGCATCAAAAGTAAAAGCCTTTGTCACGGACAGCTTGCCAAACGACACCCTCTACCCGCTTCGCCCTACCCCGCCGATACAAACCGCTTTACACTTGAGCAACATTTAGTTTTCCGTTTCATTTCACGCGTTTCAGTTTCATTATGCCAGCTGTCAGCGGCAGCCGCTGCGTGTAACGGTTTCACTGCTTGTTTCTGCGTCTGTTTCATTTTTCACACCATTCGGCATGCGTCTCACGTACGCCGCACCGCGCCATGCCACGCCACGCCCCGCCACGCCACGCCTCCCTGTAGCTTTCTGCAACTGCTGACCTTTGACCAAAGCGAATGGGGAAAATGTTTCCTTTATGGCAGCCCCAAAAGACCTTTTTACCCATTCAGGCCGTTTTCAGGCCGCACGAAAGAGAAAAATTAATTCTAAAACCAGTCAATTAGGCTGTGGAAAGCGGAAAATGGCAAATGGCAAATGGCAAGTGGCAAGTGGAAAACGACAAATCTCTGAATTGGGCTGTTGACTGTGAGGGATGATGGAAAAACTGCAACTCCATCTGCGGCGACGTCAACTATTTTTCACTGATCCAATTAGTCTCATTTCCATGCGGTTCGACTGTCAGTTCGAGTCCGAGTTGTCAAATGACCCTAGCTCCATTCCGATTTTCTCCAGTTTGATTTGTTTTCGTCACTCGACGACGCTGCATAATTGATGGATTATGTTTGTGGAGTAAACCGTGGTGGTTCGTAGTTCCACAAGTCTGTTTTTGTCCCATTGCCCATGTCCCATGTCCATTTTCCAAAGGCCGAGGTCACAACTAATAAATAATAAATCAGCCGCTTGACAGTCTTTGCCAGAAGTTCATGTCCCTGCCCATTGGCTTCGCATTTATCACTGCAAGCTGCGAAAAAAACATATTGAAATTTTAATGCGACTTCTCTGATTGATAAAACCGAAAGTACCAGCATATTGGGAATAGTGCGTGGCCCAAAAGACGAATCCCGTTTTTACAAAAAATTGAGAAATTACTTTAATTTTCTTGCTAAAAAAAAAAATCATAATATGTTTAACTTATTATTCATTTTTTATTACTAGGCATACTTTAATGCTTAAATAAGTTTATCACTCTTTTTCGGCTTCATACTCTGCCCGAGTTCCCGGAAATCACAGTCCTCCTTATCAGCCAAGCCTCTACAATTGT
The DNA here is from genome assembly GCA_035046045.1 of Zaprionus bogoriensis. NCBI lineage: Eukaryota > Metazoa > Arthropoda > Insecta > Diptera > Drosophilidae > Zaprionus > Zaprionus bogoriensis. Next base: position 857,772 of record JAWNOI010000191.1, on the reverse strand, counting down.
TTGTGTTCCGAGCTATAAGAAGTTGAAGCAATCACTCAAGTGCTCATTTTTGGTTTTGCTCCAGTGTCGATCGGATTATATCGTGTGCGTAGTGCGAAAGTGAAGTGAAAATGAAGCTGACTTCCACCTTTCTCCTACTTATGGCCCTGACAATGGCCGTAAAAGGATACGAAACTCCGAACGAATTAAGTGAGGTAAAAACAAATACTCCACGTTAATATTCGCAAGTGACCAATTCAATAATTTCGGTTTATCAGGAGGAACAATGTGGAAATTATGCTCTCGCAGTTACAAAGCAACTGCTGGAGCACTTTCAAGAAACTAAGCTGAAGATCGAGAAAATTGATTCAGAGAGGGAAACTAAAGACTCACAAAAAAGGCAACTAGAGAGGGAGGTGTCTCTGCTACAACTGGAATCCAAAAATTGTAAATCCAATGCAGAAGTGCTTGAACAATTGAAGGCTCAAAACAGTGCAATTGAACAACTGACAAATAACCTGTGTGGAGAGCAAACCAAAGAGATAGCTGAGCTGAGGGCAAAGGTCAATAAATGTCAACAGGAAAAATGCGAAAAACAGAACACGCCACCAAATAGCTGCGTTCCCTTTAGCAACGCTCCTGGTACACACAAGCTGAAACTCTCCGACGGCTATACTTTTGATGCACTTTGTAACTCTGAGATCGCGGGTCCTGGATGGACCGTCATTATGCAGAGGGTAGGCGTCAAAACGGAGTTCCACAGGAATTGGGCCACGTACCGCGAAGGCTTTGGGTCCTTTAATGAGGACTTCTTTTTAGGACTGGAGACAATTCATCGCTTAACCGCAGATCAACCCCACGAGCTGTACATTCACATGGAGAGATTGGATGGAAGCATTTACTATGCGCGATACGATGAGTTCGCCATTACTGGGGAAGACGACCAATTCAGACTATCCACGCTGGGCAAACACTTGGGTACTACGCCTGACTATTTGCTTCTCAATAAGAATGCCAAATTCACGACCAAGGATCGTGACAACGACGAAAGCAATTACAACTGCGCATTTTATTACTCTGGTGGCTGGTGGTATAATAATTGTGGCAGTTGGTAATTATCTACTTATTATGCCAAAAGCCTTCAGAATATACTCATGATATTTATTTTATTTCAGCAATTTAAATGGCAAAAACTTGAATACTACCTTGCGATCTTCGGAACACATGTATTGGGGATACGATAAATTGCAGCGAGTGTGGATGATGGTTCGCCCAATCGGCGGTTCTAATTAAATTGTATTGTTCTATCATTCATATAATTGTCTGCATAATTTTGCTGCACTTTTCAATTTTCAGTTCCTAATAAAAGCAAAATTGCCAATGGATTCTTTTTTTATTTGTTGCAGTTACTTAAGTGTTGGCGTGGCCAATATCAATTTGAAGCTATATTCTACTGCTCAAGCTATATACCCTTGAGCATTTTTCAACAAATCGCTTAAGCAGTTCAGCTCTCACTTTCCAGATTTATATGCCAGACAGTAACGACCTTTTTTGCTGAGTTCCAATGCCAGAATCCGCCTGCTGCTACTGCTGCTAATCAAATCGCGAACACTTCCAACAAAATCGCTCGCAAATCCCACACAAAGCGGGCTCAGTGCGCAATCAAATTCAATTATGGTATGTTCCATGTTCGACTGGCAAATGGCGCTCTCAACTCTTTATTTACAACAAGAACGGCGAAAGAATTCCCAAACACAAACATCTACTCAAATCTCTTTCGCAACAGTGCCTCCGCCTCACACTAATTACAATTGCTCGAATGCCCCCAGGGCCCAAGGAAAGCAACGAACAGAGAAAAGCGTCGGCAAATCCAACGAAATTGAAAAGAAATTCTTGATCGAGTAGCATGCGGGAACGGGGCTGAGCAGGGTTAAGGGTCAGCCGTTGGAGGACACAATTTTCCGCTATACCTACGCCAACTGAAGCCCGACAGGAGTCCAATGGGAAAAAGTTGCCGTTTGTTTCCCTAAATGCCATGCTTAACGCTGAGCTGAGGCACGCCCAAAAAGCCTACCCACGCCCTACGCCGCCGCCCTACCCACCGGCCGCCTGCCGTGTCCGTGGGACTTATAAAACGTGCCAACGTCATCGGCTTGCCCCGGCGACGAGGCGAGAGTGCAGTTTAATTGACAGTTGAAAACGCTGCTCAAAGCTGAAAACTCACTTCAAAGGCTGCCGCGAAATGCAGCTGCAAAAAAGCCCATCTACCTACAGCTCAAGCTCCCACCTCCAGCTCCCTCAGTGGCATATGCCATTGTCTCGCCATTCGGAATGGTCGCTGCACAGGGCCGCGGGCAAGGGCTGCGAGAGAAGCCCTCGTAGCAGTTCGCAGCGAGGCATTAGTAGTGAATTGGCCAGTTAAAAAAACGTTATAGAGTAGTAACTACTAATGGCTAGAGCCAACGGTGCGCCGTTGGTGTATGTAAAAATCAAAAGGACTTTATGCCAATTCTTTGCGCCTATTTTGAAAGAAATTGTACGAACTTATAATTAAAAAAAAATAGTTGATTTGCTAAATTGAACAATTGTACAACAACATTTTTTGTTTATTTTTTTGTTTGAACTAAAAATTGAGCAGTATTATATTAAAAATATTTTGCAAAATTATCAAAATCATTTCAGTAGTCATTTTTATACCCATCGATTTAATCGTAGTGTTTCTTGCTTTATCTCAAAATTGAAGTTTTGAGAAAAACAACTTGCAGTTTTAAATTGAGAGAATTTTGTTATATTTTCACAAACATTGTTATTTTTTATTTTATTTAATTATTTCTTTTGCATATTGATTTAATCGTAGTCTTTTTTTTACCTCAAACTGTAGTTTTTGAGAAATTTGATCAATTGCAAAATTTTATAGCAACTATTTTGCAAAATTATCAGCAGCTATTTCTATACCCATCGATTTAATTGTACTTTTTTTTCCTTTTATCTCTAAATTTAGTTTTTGGGAAAATTGGGTTCAAACTCATCCAAGCAATTAAGGCAGTAAATTTTTAATATTTGGCAAAATTGTCAAAACCGTCAGTTTTCTGTTGCCCATCGATTCACCTCTAAATTCAATTTCTGAGCAACTCGAGTGCCAACTTATCAAACAAATTGCAGTTGTATACTGTAAATGTTTGCCAAAATTATCAAAATCATTGCAGTAGTTATTTTTATACCCATAGTGGAAATTTACAACAGTTAAGTGTGTGCAGTTAACTTTTTTACACACTGCAGTTAAACTCAAATTATGCACATTTCCAACAGCAAATTACAGCACAGCACGATGCCGATATTATGATATGGAAATAAACGAGAGATAAGCCCCCCAGAAGATACGATTTTATCGAACGGGACACCCTAACGCTACCGCCCCCCCCAAGCAGCTCTCGTCTTCAATCCAACACTCGAACACAAAGGGCAATGAAACCGTTGAAAATTTTAAGAGCTGCTAATAAAACCGAAGCCGCGGCTCGTTCTGCTCATCTGAGCAGCTAATAAAAATGCCAAATGCAGCATTTTTACTGTGCACTATAAAATACCAGAAAATATCAGTAGCAGTTCGACGAGTCGGGAGCAGAGGAGCAGCAGTGAGATGCTCTCACTATAGACCGTAAGCTGGCGTCCATGAACGTGCGCATGTAAATCAATGTAATGGTCGCTTTTATGGTTCGACCATAGAGTTTTGCTCGAGTTCTTCGCGAGTTAAGCGCAATCCCCCCTTTCCCCCCCCCCTGCCTTCTGTTCCCTCGAGCTACTTGAGATTTTGTAGTACAATGAGAAAAGCGTAGCGCGTCGCGGTGACAACAACAGAATGAAAACTGAATCGTCCATATCATTATGTGGATGCAGTATTCGGGCAGGCGGCGAGGAGCGGGCGTCTAACTTAGTTACGTGTTTGCGGCGATAAACTAGACATGAGCAGGGGCGAACAGGCGAGGGGGCAATTGGATGGTTGCGAGCAGTGACAGCCAATAAATCTCTGGCTAAATGCTCAAAAACTTTACGGGTAAACCGTGAAAGACATTTACCATTGGCCACACCAAGATATCGTCGAGCAGAAGGATTCGCAGCGCATTTTTATGGTTTAAATACTTTGCGCCAAACTTGAAATAATGCAGCGATGTCTCTAACTCCGCACCCCCCTCCCGTTTACCAAGCCACGCCAGGGCATAAAAATGCTTTCCGCAAAAAAAGGGTGCAAAAACAAAAAAAAAAAAAAAACAAAAAAACAAAAAAAAAACACCAACGAGTAAAACATAAAACAAAAAGCAAAACGCGCCCAAAATCTGCAGGCAGCTTAAGTGGATTTTACGCTACCATCAGCAGAGCTGCAGCCCCCGCTGCCCGTAACTCTACCCCTGCTGAGGGAAAAAAAGCAGCAGCAAACTTTTTTCGGCACAAATCCTTATAGATAAAGAGCGTTTTGCACTTGTCGGCGCGCGCGGGGCAGCAAAAAGTGTGCAGCAAAGTTTATGAAATTTCTATTACATTGTTTTTCACTTTCTCCGCGGGGCTGTAAACTCGTCGAAATCAACTAAAGCAGCGGCACATGCAAAGCGCTCGGCTGACAGCTTGAGCTACACACTAGGCGTATACGCGATGTCTGGGCAATTGCCAAACTTGGCTTTGGAAAGGAAAGTAGAAGTAGATAGAAATGATGTTATAGGCATTTACAAGCGCCGCAATGGCTGCCATGATAAGCAAAAATAGTTCGCATAGCTAAAGCTGATAGTACTTTGCTCCAGGCAGCTGAGAATTCAAGCAGCTGAGAGTGTCTTGCTTTTTGCTATATTATCTTATCTTTTTTTATATAATATTTATAAAATTTAACAGAAACCCCAACAGTATTTAATTCGTTTAAACTTAACTCTCTCTAGCTGCTCGTTGATTGACAGACGGCGGCCAAAGCTGCGTATGCGTAATTTGTGCAACCGCAACAAAGTCTCAGTTTCCAGCGCTGCTCTGCGTTGCCAGGCAGCATGCTACAAGAGACTCTAGCAGACTGCATGCAGGCTGTCTGTCTGGGCTGGGCTGGGCTGGTCTGGGCTGGGCTTGGCTCTCCCTTGGTCGTTGCCGTCTTCAGGCCAAGCCAAAACTCATTCAGGCAACAAAGCGGGCCCGCTTGGCTCTTCCAAATGAAATTTTGCGGCTTTTTGGGATTGTGCGCTTCGCTGCGGCTTTTGGCTTTGAATGTTGCGTATTTTTCGCACGACAAAAGTCCTGAATTGCACGGCAACAACAAAGTGTTGGCTTTCACTTCTGCCCTCACTCTCTCTGCCTCTCTATCCCTCTCTGTCTTGGTCTCTGCCTTGCCGGCAATTTATGCCCGCTGCGCAGCTGGCCAAGTGGCGACTTTAAGGCCTGTCTGTGGCAGAGGCGTGAATTTATCGTCACGACTTGCCACTTGGCACTCTCCCCTTGCCACTTGCACCATGCCCCCCGCCATTCAGATAATTAGTGTGAAAATGAAAAGTAAGTAGTTGCCATAATGGCCTCCAAGAGGCCACAGCAAGGGGCGCTCTCGAGCCAGAAGTGTTTGCTCTGTCTACAGGTTTGCGGGCCAGCTTATCAGCATACCCTACACACACAGACACACACACTCACACACACACACAGGCACAACTGCACACACTTATATAGCGTGGAATTGCCGCTGCAAATTTAAAGCTCTCTCCGTAGCGTCATTCGGCATCAAATTCCTGCAGAGCAAAGTGTTGATGGCGTCTAAATAACTTACAAAGCGCAGGCAGCACAATAAAGACAAAAGAGAGCGAAGAGAGAGAAGGGGAGAGTGAGAGAGAGAGAGTGAGAGAGAGAGAGAGAGTGAGTAGGAGAGCAGTAGGGAGATAAGCTGCAGCGTGTATATGAAATAAAACTAAGAACCTATAAAACCGCAGAGCTCCCGCGATGCCCATGCAAATAAGCGCCAAGCCAAGAGACACAGCGATAGAGAGAGACAGAGAAAGAGAGAGAGAGAGCGAGAGGGAGAGGGAGGAACTGGCGACTGGGAGTTTGCTGCAGCAGCGGAATGACAGTAGTCAACGCGGCGACCCTTGACTGTGGGGGCAAGATGACGGCACAGCTGACAGCTCGAGGATGGCGATGAATCCGCATTGTTTATTTAAAAACTACTCCATTATGGGAAATGGGAAGCGGCCGGCGCTGCTCAGCTTTATAAAAATGCAATTTCAGGGCGCACAACGGCCAGCAACAAAGCCAACAATAACAGCAACAGCAACAACGACAACGACAACAGCAACAACAACAACCAGAACAGGAACACTTTATCCGAGTTGTGGAAGCGGCACACACAAAAGTATAATCGCACTATAAATCCCTCGCGTCGAAACCAAAAACTTTACATTTGCTTTTCGGGCTGGCGACAAAGAACAAGACAAAGAGCAACAATGCATTAAAGTCTTAGCGAATTGTGTATACTCTAACAAACAATAAGAGTTCTTGCTCTAGTTTGTTGTACTTTAATTGAAATTTAAATTTAATTTTATTTAATTTAACTTAATGCAAATGCATTCATGCGTTCTGCTGCTCCTCATTGGCGAAGCAGCTCCAATTTCCTGCTCTCACTCCATGATTCGGTGAAATGTCACACAGCTCTGTGCATGCAGTCTATCTCACTCCAACTTCCCTCTCTCACAGCCTGATTCTGTGTACTTGCAATCGATCTACGCACTCTCGCAAAACAACTTCGGCCAATCAAATTCGTCCTGCGCTTCGCAGAAGGCAATGCTCTTATCTCTTTTCCGCCCACACGCTCGTGTGGCCTCTGTAAAATCCCAATGGGGGAAGAGATCAGCAGCAATGAGAAAGCTTCCAACTAAGGATTGCGAACCATACTGGTAAAAACAGTTTTCGACTGCATTATTCTTTTTACTGTTGACAGAAAAAAGTATACAAAATACTGTTTTCAAAGTGGCGAGAAGAATAAAATAAATTCACTCCTTATATATTTTCTGTTAGTTAAATTTTAATGTTAAGATTCGTAAACTTATTGTTAGTCTCAAAATTAAGTGAAGATTCAATAAATTAAAGCAAGTTAAAAAAATATATATATACACATATACATATATTTCAATTTTAATTGTGGAGAAGCATATGATATTTTAAAAAACTATTGTAAATTAATAAATTGTGCGAAAAGCTTTAAAAAATATGTATTTCAATTAAAGAATAAATGAAACACTGTTTATTTGCCTAAAATACTGTTTAAAATTCTTATCTGATCGAAATATACTTTTTTTTCTTGTAAAAAAAGTTGACAACCCTACTCCAGCTAGCCTATCGCTGCTACGATTAATCAAGCTAAGAGCTTGATTTGAATGTGAGATGCTTTGCATATAGTCTAAAGCTATCGATATACCCCGTCTGGTGCGTGGAATAACAAGAATACCGAAATTACATGCAGAGGGCGACCAAGGAGCACAGCGCCCCGAGCGACTCCGAGCTACTCGGGCAACTGAGAGGCGACAGCCGCCGGCAGTGTGCATTGTCCTCGGGCAGCTGCATTGATAACGCGCTGCCATAGTTATGGCCATGGTCAGAGCAACCCAGAGCGGGTGATCCCCTGCTCCCCCACTGCACCCCTCTACAGCACTCGCTCGTGCCGGGGCATAATGTTGATGATGAAAACGTGCGCATTGTTTTCAGATTTTCGGAATTTTAATTAAATTTGCATTGTTTCTAGTGGCACTTGATGACAATGCTGCAAGTCGCGCACCAGAGAGAGAGAGAGAGACAGAGAGAGAGACAGCTCCGATTTAAATAAGTTTCATATTCTTTTGTTGGACTCCAAAAAGTAGTGGCCATGTCGGCTTTAAATTAGTCGTCGCTTCCAAACAAAGGCGTAACGAGCATGTTTAATTCGGCCAGGCGGGGCATTTAATTGATAATTAAAGGTCAGATAGCTGAGCAAAAGATATAGCTAGATATGTCAGCATTTATAGTTACGATCGAGTAATGCAGAGCAAAGCGTACACAAATAGAGCATGAGAAGAACGCAGTACAGAAAAAAAATATAATAAAATAAAAAACTTGATTAACCATATGTTATAGTTACGATCGATTTGTATATACATACATATATTCATATAAAATACATATTGCAATGCCTATTTCTGCTGGCTCCAATGGGTTCTCCCCTACAGGGTATGCAAATGTACTCCGATTAAAGCAAATCCCTTTCTCTCTCTCTCTCTCTCTTTCTCTCTCTCTCTCTCTCTCGTTCTCTCTCTCTCTCTCTCTCTCGTCTCTCTCTCTCTCTCTCTCTCTCTCTCTCTCTCTCTCTCGCTCTTTGTTTCTCAAGCTTTTCGCCCAGCCGACGACAGGCTGCCATTCGGCACCCACTAAACCCTTGCAGCTAGGGAAACTTATCATTTTACAGGCAAATTATTAAATGTGACACTTGAGAGAGTCTCCATGCCGTCGACGGCTCATAAAAAATGCTAAACAAGTCAACAACATGCGCCTTTAGCCAGCTGTCAATAAATATGAGACTTGCCATAAGCCAAAATGATGGCAGAAGCGCCCCCAAAACGGAGCCAACGCCAGGGCGAGGGCAGCAACAAAAATATCAATCATAATAAAAAATACATAAACAAAGCAAAGCCGACAGCCCGACCACATAAGCAAATGTAAATTTCTGTGACTCCCGGGACACTGCCGCCGGTCCCAGAAATATAATATGCATATATATAAATATAAACAGACACAAGGCGAATGTGACAGTTGAGCTCGGGCTAAACTCCTCTGCTCTGACAGCATCAAACGTATTTTGTCGTCTTAGCCTGGCTCGAATTTCTTCGCCAATTGCAGTCTTTTCATTTGGCGACGACAGCTCTACTTAACATTATAAGTATAATAAAAATTCCCACAATATTTCTAACTGATAACATAGCCTTCGCATGAGTCAAACTTAAATGCAGAGCACTTGGCGCTGGCTGCCAGCTCCATATGCCGAGATAACACCTCGCCTGCTGCGATCGCCTGAGCGCTAGCAAATCTCATTGCCATGGCCAGAGGGTTGCCCTTGAAGTTCCTGCAGGGAACGGCGAGAAACACTAGCAACAACATGTTTTCTAGGTACCTAACACACAACTTCTATTAGTATTCTCTTTTATATTCTATACTCTATTCTGAGAATATATTCAAATAAATTTGTGATCCCGTATGTCGCGGATATTCACATCCAGCTACCTCTTAAAAAATGAAGACGCCTATGTCAAACAACTCAGCTAGAGTTCAGAATAAGATTTATATGTTCCCAATACTATTTTTATCAGACAGGCCAAAGAGTGCCAAGAAATAATATAAAAAGGCGGCTTATAACGAGTCTGACGAACTGTTTGGGGAGATGATTCGAGCTTGTAGAGACTACGCATGGCTTGGCCCTAATATCTTGTATAGCAAAATATCCCAAATACAAGCCATATCGCACTGACATATCGTATAGCTGCCGTAGAACCCATCGATGGAATTTTGTTTATATATTTTTGTGCAAAAAATCGTAACGATACTCACCACATCTTTTTTATGCTATTCTCTCCAACGGATAACTAAATTATATAGTTATATATATATTATAATATATTATATTATATAACACAAATAATTGAATGTATAATAAGGGACAAGTTCGCAATAACATGCTATACCGGATCACTATATCCTACAGCTTACTATACATGGATATCACGAACATTTAAATTTGTAAACGAATTTAAGTATTACAATGGATATTGGCTACGAGCTAGGGAAGTTTGTAAAGTACTATACTAATATAGTATACTAGTATAGCTATACAGCTATAGCTTTACTAAAACTGAATAACTATGTTTAAATACAATACTAGTACATACACTAGTCGGCATAATTATTTTGACGAAACCTTGTTTTGACTTTTGAACGTTGCTTTGCTTAAGATCATCAAATAACGGTACGAAAATGAGGCGCAAAACCAAGATCATATGTTTAGCTATGTGCATGCCAAATTTTATTTCGTTTAACTTTTGCATTCTCTTTCTGCTGATAAGAATGCATGCAGACAACGGTTTTTTGCCTGGCACAAGTATTTTGACAGCAGCTTTGTGAAAATATTTTCACACTTTTAAGCCCGCTACAATCAAACGACTTCTGTGTTTAATTTTGATCAATATTTAACTTTGTTAATAAAATACAAAGTTATTAATAATTATTAAGTAACATGGGTAAAACGGCTGAGCTATGTGTGGTTACCCGATCTTCAATAATAGTAAAATTTAACGCTGGAATAGCAGTTAAATCATTGCCAATGAGTCTAATGTGTCGCGTCAAACTGTGAACTACCAAATTAAAAAGTTTAAAAGGCATAATGACATGCGTAATTTAAGAAGATCAGATCTAAGCGCAAAACAGAGCTCAGTGAAGACCGAGTCCTTGTACGGGAATTTAAAAAAAATGTTCTTCTGCTGCCTCAATCTGCAGCAGATCAATTTAATTTGACAGCTAAGACCCCAATAAGTGAGCGCACAGTCCATCGACGATTAAGAGAACGTGATTTTAAGACTTTAAAGCCAAGGACGTACCATTTATAACAGGAGCAAACAAGCTTAAAAGACTGTCTTTCGCAAAGGAAGCCAAAGGAGTTTTTGGGAAGCGTTCAATGGACAGATGAAAGCTCCTTTAAGTACAATTCATCAAAAAATACATTTTTTGTAAGATTCCAAGGGTACAAAGGCAGAAAAGGCGGCCCGTTTGCCAAAAAGTGAGCCATGGAGGAGACTCTGTCATGCTGTGGGGATGCGTTGCATACAATGGGCTGGGTGACTTGGTTCCTATTGCCGGCTAAATGAATCTAGGGCAATATATGGAAGTCCTAAACGATAATGCCTTTCCTTCCAGTGATAGGCTCATTGGTGAGTCATTTATTCTGCAGCAGGATAATGCCCTCTGCCGCAAAGCCCCAAATGATTACCAATGTTTTGAAGGATGTGGGCGTTACTGTCTTGAACTAGCCGCTCCAAAGTTGAAATTTTAACATTATTGAGAACGTCTGGTCTCTTTTAAAATGCAAGAGAACAGTTTCGTTGAACAAAACCCGAGAAAAAAAATTTTTTGAGGTCACTTCTCGTTGGGAAGAGATGCCTCCAGAGATCATCCAAAATTTTATAGATTCAGTGCAGCGATGACTGCAAAAAGTTATTGAAACCAAAGAAAATTAAATAATTTACTAAACTATAATTTTTCCTTAATTTTTTTTTGAGTTTAAACTTTGTTATTCATATTAAAATGTACTTGTCAAAATACTTATGCCACCACATAAAAATTACTTTAGCTTATATTTTTTCAAGTTGATATGATAAAATTTTGAATTCATTATTTTTAAGATTGTATTATCACTAAGTAAACCAGAAAAAAAAATCATTGAGTTATATTCATTCATTGAAAAGTTACATGCAAATTTGCACCATTTTTTTTTCGTCAAAATAATTATGCCGACTAGTGTATGATAAAATTTTGAATTCATTATTTTTAAGATTGTATTATCACTAAGTAAACCAGAAAAAAAAATCATTGAGTTATATTCATTCATTGAAAAGTTACATGAAAATTTGCACCATTTTTTTTTCGTCAAAATAATTATGCCGACTAGTGTAGGTATGTATTGTGTCAATTGAGTTAAAAGTTATACCAACACAATCGGATATTATTAAATAGTATTTACTGAAGCTGCTGATTAGAAACTTGAATTTTCACCGCATTTATCGTTCTATTCGGCTTTATACTTTGCCCGAGTTCTCGGAATTCAGAGTCTTTCTTATCAGCCAAGCCTCTACAATTGTTTGTGTTCCGAGCTATAAGAAGTTGAAGCAATCATTCAAGTGCTCATTTTTGGTTTTGCTCCAGTGTCGATCGGATTATATCGTGTGCGTAGTGCGAAAGTGAAGTGAAAATGAAGCTGACTTCCACTTTTCACCTACTTATGGCCCTGATAATGGCCGTAAAAGGATATGAAACTCCAAACGAATTAAGTGAGGTAAAAACAAATACTCCACGTTAATATTCGCAAGTGACAAATTCAATAATTTCGGTTTATCAGGAGGAACAATGTGGAAATTATGCTCTCGCAGTTACAAAGCAACTGCTGGAGCACTTTCAAGAAACTAAGCTGAAGATCGAGAAAATTGATTCAGAGAGGGAAACTAAAGACTCACAAATAAGGCAACTAGAGAGGGAGGTGTCTCTGCTACAACTGGAAACCAAAAATTGTAAATCCAATGCAGAAGTGCTTGAACAATTGAAGGCTCAAAACAGTGCAATTGAACAACTGACGAATAACCTGTGTGGAGAGCAAACCAAAGAGATAGCTGAGCTAAGGGCAAGGGTCAATAAATGTCAACAGGAAAAATGCGAAAAACAGAACACGCCACCAAATAGCTGCGTTCCCTTTAGCAACGCTCCTGGTACACACAAGCTAAAACTCTCCGACGGCTATACTTTTGATGCACTTTGTAACTCTGAGATCGCGGGTCCTGGATGGACCGTCATTATGCAGAGGGTAGGCGTCAAAACGGAGTTCCACAGGGATTGGGCCACGTACCGCGAAGGCTTTGGGTCCTTTAATGAGGACTTCTTTTTAGGACTGCAGACAATTCATCGCTTAACCGCAGATCAACCCCACGAGCTGTACATTCACATGGAGAGATTGGATGGAAGCATTTACTATGCGCGATACGATGAGTTCGCCATTTCTGGGGAAGACGACCAATTCAGACTATCCAAGTTGGGTGAATTCTCTGGTAATACATCTGACTCGTTGGAATATCACAGGAATTCCTCATTCTCAACCTATGATCGTGACAATGATACATAAATGGCATGGTAACTGCGCGCGGAGCTACAAAGCTGGTTGGTGGTACAATGCATGTGCAGTATGGTAAGTATCTGGCAGAACGGCTTTTTCGAAATGATTAGCAACAATATTAAATGAGAATTCCGTCGTTTCAGCAACTTGAATGGAGTCTATAATCCCCTTGCGATAAGTATGAGTTGGAAGCATGCGTTTTATTTAAAACAAGTTTGGATGCTGATTCGTCCAAAAACAGCTTGAATATATTCAAAGGCAAATTTCATCATTCATAATCAATTGTTTTCATAACTTTAAATTGAGAAAGCGAATAAAAGCAATGTAAAAATAGACAAATTAAGTTGGTGGACTAGCACTGCCTTTAAGCTCGGTTCTGGATCTATTGATGCTGGGTATCTCGCAGTCGATGCTCTATTGTTTTGTGCTAACACTTTTCTTTTGAGCCGACTTACCAGCCGCAATGTCTACTTATTTTCCGGTCTCTCAATCGCAAACTATTTGGGCTAATTGGTTGAATGCAGAGTAGGAGTAGTTCGCGCTGCTTTTGACTTGAGCACATCCAGCGCAAGGGAATATTTTATGTTTTTGTTGCTGCTGACCATTTATAATGAAAAAGCAGCCACACACACTCGCACATGCTCACAAAGGGAGACCGAAGTACCTTTTTAATTAACTGAAAAAGGCTTCACAGTCAGTCAAGAGAGTCCGAGTATTACGGAGTATTCACGTTATATATGAGGCTACCCACATGGCATGATGTCTGGTTGTGTGTTCTTTGGTTTTGCAGCGCGATGTTTTCATGCAGCATGCAGTACCGTTATTCGTACATTTACCTTCTTGTTGTTGCTGCTTGTGTTTTCTGTTTAATAACCAACAACAAAATGAAAAAAAAATGCACAGAACCGACGAGGCTGAAGCCACGCCCACCACAGACAGCGCTAATTAATTATGCACTCGTACAGCCCTAAAGAACGTGATTTTTTCGCTTTATTCATTTTCTGTATTCCACCTGCAGCGAACTATATATATCGATATGCGAAATGAGTATGGGATTTAGAAAACATATAATATATTTTATTTTTTATACAATCTTTTTGATTCAGACGTGCCTGATATTATATTTAAGAACTTACCTTCAGCTTAAAACGTCTTGAAGTTAGTCCAGGGTATCTTCGGACCGAGCGTGTACTCCACTAACATATTCTAAGTTATTTTTATTTGTTTATCTCTGTCCCCATATGCAAAGCGGAATGTGCAGAATGCGCATTGGGTTCTTTTTTTTGGACTTAATGCCGCACTGAATGCATATGGAATTGAATATTTTTATACTTATGCCAAAGCCCATGCCATAAACGTTCCTATATGCGCATACTTACGAGTAGGTACGACTCCCAGCCCAGTCCCCCAGTCTCGGCTATTCAAATGCCTTTGGCACGGTCTTCTGTTCCGTTTTCTCTCTCTCTCTCTCTCTCTCTGTGCGCATAGAAAATTTGCTGTCATAGTAAAATGTTTATTGTTATCTCTCAGTGTCAGCCTACGTGACATTTTCAATCTTTGCTTGTGAAATCGAAAAGAAAAATGCATTCAGAGCGAAGTGGAAGTACTCCCACAACGCAAACACGCCTCTCTGACAGCGCGCCGGCTTAAATGAGAAAAGAGAGCTCAAGATCTTTAGAGAATTTTCAAATAAAATGAATCTACAGTGTCAGAGGAAAGAGATGGAATGGATGGAATGCACCTCAAATGTTTTTGAAACAAACACAAAAATTATATTAACAATGAAAAAACTACCTGTAAGACGCAGAAGTATTTTGGCGCAACAGTATCTTAGACTAAATATAATAACGTTTTTATAGATATTTCTTTATTAAAACAATCCAGATAAAAAATATAAGTCTTTATTATATATATTATATTTATATTTATAGAGTTGATTAATATTATTTAAACTATGTCGTATGTCGAAAAAAAAGTTTTTTAATTTGTTCTAAAAATTCAACAAAAAAAATTGATTTTTGGAAGCAGTAGGCGTGGTATCTAAAAGTTGGAAATCCACATTCTGCGTAATGCTACCATGGACTATCTTATTAAGTTCGGTGCTTCTAGCTTTTCTAGTTTTCGTATAATTCGTTTAAAAGGGGCGATGTACATGGCATCCGCACTCTCAGTAATGCTACAAAAGACTTCCCTGCTAGATAATAATTTTAATAATAATTAATATATAAAATTTTATGAGGACAATTATAATCGTTGGTGGCTAAGCTACTATTTTTTATAATTGAATGATTTTCAGATAAAATAATAATATTCAGATTCCATTTCTATGCATTAAAATTGAACTGAACTTTCGATGAACGAAAGATTTATGACCAGAAAATGATTTTCCAAGCGAGGGAAACTAACAGTCGACGACGTGCTGACAAAGAAACGAATATATGCATATATATATATATCTATATATCTTGTATACTGATGTCTAACTACATTATTAATCGAGCGAACGAGCGCGCGCGTTTGTTTTGTTGCACAAACACACTCACACACAAGCATGCATACGTGCAGCTGCTGCTGCTGCTGTCTGAAAATTAGACAGGAAATTATTTGTCTGCCTGGAAAAGTGGAAAACCTGAAAGCGTTGAGCGAGAAACGCACAAAACTTGATTTATTATGTTGACGCCGTCAAATGATGTGGAAGAACTCCTGCTTCTATTTGCTTTCTCATAATGCATTCTTTTGCACTCGAGCTCTTTACCAGACCTCGCCCCTCTGCCCACCACCAGCTGCGTCAGGCAAAATATCTTTACAATTTATATGCGAAAATTAATTGAGGCATTTTTAATTGATTTTTAAAATGAAGCTTAAGAGCGAATTCCAAGTGCATCAAAAAACACTCTCGAGCACATTTAACTGTGACACACTGCCTGCCTAGGGTAGCAGAAAACTGCTTGCATGCACTGTTGGCTTTCAATTAAAGTCCCATACCCGACATTCCAGATTTTGGCAACGCGGAGCACTCTGTAATAAAGCAATCAGTCGAAAAATTAAAAAACCCACACAAAAGATGCCAATACATACACACACACACACACATCGACACAACTACGAAAAACTTATGCCAAATAGAAGCATAGGAAAAACGCGCTTGTCATGCACTTTTTGGCTACAATCCATGGGATAACGGAGAGTGGGTTAGATTTGGGTTGCTCTCGGCTTGGTCTAGGGTTAGGTTTGGGTTGCTCTCGGCATTAGACACATGACAACACACATGAAACACACTCAGAAAGGGATTGACCTGCCTCCTGCCTCCTGAGTACCCTCCCCCCCCCCCTTCACCGATACTCTTCCCTCTTGCCTTTGTTTACAAAATGTCGGGGCTTTTTTCTATTTAACGCTTGCTGTAAAGTGCCAAAAAACAAAGAGCTGAGCGTTGCGCCAGGGCAAGGGCTCTTCCACATTCAATCAACTGGCTGCAACGCGAGGAACAGTAGCTGCATTCCGGGCATTCCTCCATCCCTTTTGGCGTTCTGGCCCGATCGGCCAGACAGAGCAAAACAAAACGTTGCGGGCTTTTGGTCGCTTTTGAGCTGGAACCGGTGCAGAGCATGTGTCTGTGGACAGACGTTCGCCTGCTTTTATAATTCCTTTGTACAATATTTGTTTGGCAATGAATTTAATTGATGTTCACAGCTGGACGTGTGGACAGGCCGGCGGCGACGGCGATGCCAGACATCGGCAGCAAAGCCCAGAGGAGCAAAAGAGAGAGCGAGCCAGAGACAGTCACAGAACGAGAGCGAGTGAGCGAGAGAGTGGGAGCGTGCGAAACTTCAATCAATTTGATTTTATTTGATTTTATTGCCCCTCGATGGGGAACAAAAGGTGTTGGTTCGGTATTTGTGGTTGATATAGTCGAGCTTAGGTGTGGCAAAGACCATGGGAATCCTGTGTTCACCATCCAACTATATTCAACAAATTACATAGTTAGTTTAACGGCAGCTCATAAAATTCCAAGCTGTTGCGAGGTTCACACATTCAACAAGGAATTCGATGTAGATTCAAAAAAAAAAAACCCAAACAATTTTTATTATTATTTCTACACTCTTTGAGGGTATAGACTCGTTTCAGATTTATGTACTGTGTCCAATAAATACTTAGATAATCATCGTTTTCAGCTTGGACATATAACGATTAAAATGTCCAGTCATTTTTATGAAAATACTGTTCATATTTTTGTCGTTAATAAATATTTTTTTATATACTAATAATAATAATAATAATAATAATAATAATAATAATAATAATAATAATAATAATAATAATAATAATAATAATAATAATAATTATAATAATAATAATAATAATAATAATAATAATAATAATAATAATAATAATAATAATAATAATAGTAATATTGATAATAATAATAAAAATATAAAAATAATAATGATAGTAATAAAAATAATTATAATATAAATAATATTATAGTAATAAGTAACTACTGCTTTCCATTTCCGCATAGTTCTGGTTGATCTTCAGCTTTAGCACATCGAAATGCTCCCACAGTCTTCCAAACTTTTACAGGGTATTTCATCTACACTACACCGAAACATAGCTATGAATTTTAAGAGAAGCATCTATTCTTTTTATAGGTTTTACCCGCTGATAAGAAGAATGCCTTAGTCAACGTTGAGTGACGTGATTTTTTAGGGGTTTTTCAAAACGACCAGGGAATGTCACAAATTTTATTCATTTTATTTGCAAAACCCAGCGCTATAGTACTATAGCTAGAAGAATGCCTTAGTCAACGTTAAGTGACGTGATTTTTTAGGGGTTTCTCAGAACGACCAGGGAATATCACAAATTTTATTCATTTTATTTGCAAGACCCAGCGCTATAGTACTCTAACTAGTACTGTAGGCATCTGCAAAGCAATGTTTATGACAGGCTGTAGAAAGCCGATAGACCAAGTCATGCCACGTATGAGCAATTCAAGTACAGCAAGTACAGAATATTTTATTTTTTATTTAAAAGCTTTCAAATGGCATTCATACAATATTTTGAGATTGCAGATCTTGTTTAATCCTTATTCTCAATACTTTTCCCAAGATTTATCTATATAGTGTAG
The DNA here is from genome assembly GCA_035046045.1 of Zaprionus bogoriensis. Lineage (NCBI taxonomy): Eukaryota > Metazoa > Arthropoda > Insecta > Diptera > Drosophilidae > Zaprionus > Zaprionus bogoriensis. The sequence goes on along the minus strand of JAWNOI010000191.1, from coordinate 839,767 downwards.
TTTATTTCTATTTTTGTACACTACTTTAAGCAGATTAATAACTAAGGTTGATCAATTCCTATTCTATCTCTATTGTGTGTTCACTGTACTTTATATAGTGGGTCAAACAATGCTGCTCGCAAGCTCAATCTCAGTGTTCCCGATTTTAAGAGAGGATTCTTATCTCGAACTGAATTAAGCGTGCTGCCCAGTCCGCGGCATATAACGTATGATGTTTACAGCAACGCGCAGCAGAATAGAGTCGGTTGAAAATTGTTGTATTTTGAGAATATATAGTATATATATATATTTTTCTCTTTTTACTTTTTGAATTCCTTCCTACATATATGCAAACTTGTTGCTTGAAGTGATGAGAAATTTTTAAATCCGATTTTTCCAAATCCAATTTGCTGTTTTAAAAATATTAATTTAATTTAAAAATTTGTAGCTGGGGCTGAGCAAGGTTGAGTTCGGGCAGCGTAATATAGTATGTAGTACAATAGGCCGATCAGCATCAATTGAGAAAATAATCCGCACATTATGCGAATAGTTTATAAATATTAATTGACAAGCGGCAAAACTGTCGTCGTGTGTGCTCCGAGAGAATTCCGTGGTTTATGTGGGGGGCCAACGGGAGAAAGCGCCATATGTGGGATGTGAACGCTCTCAGCATATGCTAAACGAGTGGAGAAATGAACTCCAGCTGCATGTCATGTGGTCGCTCGCTCGTGATGACGTTGTGCGGATATAAATGCGGATGTTTCGGGCAGCGACAGCTGCGAATGTCGCTATAATAATGATGACAGGTGTTACATGAACTATACATGACATTCATGAACTGCGAGAAAGAACAGAGAGAGAAAGAGTTAGAGAGGGAGGGGGGAAATAAGCAGAGATTGAATGATTTAATTTCTTGCTTGAGAATTTGACGACTTTTATTCGCAAATTATTCAAAAGCACTTTTGGCATATTTGGAGGGTAAGTTAATGTATGGTTGTAACAGTCCTAGGACGAATCATCATTCTCACGCTTCTCAAGGCCGTGTAGTTATCCCAGTGTATGCTGTTTCTATCTTCGACTTCAGACTCGTAGTAGATTCCGTTTAGGTAGCTGCATCGAAAGAAACGTTATTACCAAACAACTAACTGCCAACCAATTGCCTACTTACATTGCACCACAGTCCGTAAACCACCAGCCGCCATGCCTCAGCTCAGCACAGTTGCCAGCATGGAATCTATCATTGTCCATGTCATAGGTCGTAAATTTGGCGTTCACATGATCGGAGAACCAGTTATCCGTATTGCCTTGAAATTGACCCAACAGCAGTAGTCTGTAATAATCTTCGACGCCAGAAATGGCAAAGTCATCGTAGAAGGCGTAGAACGAGGTGCCATCGAATCTCTCCATATAGATGAACAGCTCGTTGGATCCGTCTTCGGTTAACCTGTGGATTTTATTGAGACCCAGGAAAAAGTCCCCGTCGTAGGAGCCAAACCCTTGCTGGTACTCGGCCCAGCTTCTTTTAAAGTTTTCGCGACCATTGATCCGTTGTTGAATCACGGTCCATGCGGGAATGACGATCTGAGGAGCAAGGATAGTTGAACTATCGGAAAGTGTAAGTTTCTGAACTGTCGGAGGACCCACGCATGGAAGCAAAACCTTTTTGAGTTTGGCGTCGGATTCTTTGGCTTCCATTTCGCTTCGATTTTGATTACTTTTAATATTTGTTAACAATTCTTTTAGACAGTAACTCGTTTCTCGGCCTTCTACTACCAATTTCAACCTTTTTTGGCACCCACTCACTAGCCCAGCCATTGATGTGCCTTTGGACCTAAGTTGTTCTTTCTCACCTTGACGCATTGTGTTCGTCATACTCAATTCTCCTTCTGTTTGTATACATTTGTTGTATGTTGATGTATTTTGATTGTTGTTTTTCCGATTCCAACGTCTTGTTTGATATTTCTGGTTGTTATTCGGATCAACGTGGGGGCAATTATTGGCTTGGCATGAAGGTAAATTAGAATTACACGTAACACTGAAAACATCTGGGGAGGTGCCATAGGAAATGCAGCAGCTTTTCGGATCAGTTTCGGGCAATTTCTTGGATTGATACTTCTTCTATTTATTGCAATATATTGAGGGATATTTTATGTGAAGCTGATTTAAAGCGCTTTTTCATACCTTAGCGAAGACAAGAGATTCACCAACCAAACAGATTAAGAGTATGTAAATCGGTTTCATCGCACTCTCACACAAAACTCGAAGCGCACAATGATTTTGATCAAAAAATCCCGGCTTTTATATGCTTTCGCAGCGTAAATAAATGCTATTGTCGCGTTATTTCCCAGAAATGACTTGCGCCTTATCGGAATCCGAAATGCTCAAAAATTAAAATAAAACAAATTAAATACTTTATTAGCGGAATGAGAGTAAATACACCATAGGGAAACTAGCTTCTCAGTAGCATCTATGACAGCTTTTTTAAGCACAGATCTAGCCATATTTAAAAAATCTTTAAGTTTTCATATTTTATATCATGTTTTCATAGTTTATTATTTCTGGAGGTTCACTCGTTGATGTGTTTACTGTACTCTGCATATAAGACCTTGACGATCTTGATGAGTGAGCACTTATCACGAGCAGTTAGCATTGAGCACTTATCACGAGCAGCCGAACCTTTTCAAGGTATTTTTATTTATATTATATAGTGTATTTAAATTATATTTCTGTGCTGATATTTTGATATATAAAATATATATATATACATAGCATAATCGAATAATATACAATAAAATATATGAATTTACAGAAAATAATATATAAACTATATATTTTACTTTATATATTATTTTGTGTAACTATAGTATAAGTATATATTGTACTTATACTTATAAATATATATTATTTTATTAATTATTTATTTTATTATATTATATTTTACTTACTAAATATATATGTATATATTTATTATAAATATTATTTCATTATTTTACTCATATACATTTTTGTATGACTTGCTCTGACTTTTGCTTAGTGCAGGGTATGCAACAGTCGTGTTTATCTCGTATTTCTCAATTTATATATAGCCTTTTGCCGAGTTGTTTTCGCTAGTAAATGTTTTATTTTCTCTGCAACATTTTGCATAAATTCAATAAGCGAGCGTGCACGCAGAGGGGGCAGCTGGTTGACCAGTGGGCGTGGCGAGTACAACAGCAGCTAAAGTTGAATTATGAAAGAGAGACACAGCAGCAGAGCCAGCCACAGCAGAGCTCAGTGTGTGTGTGTGTTGACATTTCCGTTGGCCGCATGAAGCTGTCTCTCTCTCACGCTCTCTGTCCCTCTGTGTGTGTGTGTGTGTGCGGTGTGTTGACAACAGGCAGGCAACTCTGGTCAAACCATTGGCCAAAATTGTTGACATTTCGCATGCCCTACAAACACTTGGCAGCGAGCCTGATTGTCCACACCGACAGCTTGTGAAATCTTCGGAAATCGCTGCAGGGTATGTGCGTGTGCGACTCTGTGTGGCACTGCGGCTCTTGTCTTGTTTCAAATTTTCTTTTTGACCGCTCGTTTCTTTCTGCTTTCGCTGCTTACGTGTTGATGACATCGATGAGCTCTCCGCTTGACGTTGTCAGTGACCATTTTCCAGGGTTTTCCCCACAGCTGGCCGCACCGCTCGCCCCCTCGTTGATGATGACATTTTTGTTGATTACAACATTGTTGCACATTGTTTGTCTCGTTGTAGCTGCTGCTGTAGTTGCCATAGTTGTAGCTACTGTAGTTGCTGCTGTTGCTGCTGTTGTTGTTGTTGTTGTTGCTGTGGCTCAACCACACAAACCGAGTGCACTTTCAATATTGAATCGATGCGAGTGCCGGCTCCGCCTGCCCAACATGTGAACTATGCATTTTTCAAGCATTTTGCATACAAATTTTGCTCTGGCCAGCAGCAGCAGCAGCAGCAGTAGGGGTAAAGGGGGCTCAAGTTGGTGCTGGCATATTGAGTTTGGATATTTGGAATTGCGAAGCAGCAAAGAAACTGGCCAAATGCTTAATCCAAGGCAAAGTGAATTGGTACTAAAGCAGCTGGCCACGCCCACTTGTTGGCCTGTCTGTCACTCTGATTGTACTATAGCGCGATTTCCGCTGCCGTCGCCCAGTGGCAGCTACTGCTAATGACTGAGCGTAGGCCACGCCCCCAGTCAGCCTGCTGCTGCAGCCTGTGAATTATGCGCCAGAGATAGCTAAATTATAGCACGCGTGTGTATTGTTGCCACTCAACAGCGGCACACACGCACACATGCACAACAACACAATGCCGCGCTGTGCTGCAAACACAAACAACTTTGCATAGCGTTCACGCATTGTGCCGGCCTGTAAATTGCTGCCTCAATTATGTGAGTGGCAACTGCCGTTACCCCCCCCCCTCCACCCCCCTTTCTCCACTGCTTAGTTGGCTTTTTTTTTGTGTGGGTACACGCAGTTTATCAGCCGCGGGGGCAGAGCGCGCGCGTCCGGCACATTGCGACAGCCATTTGCAGCCTCAGTGCAAGCCTCTAGCTCTGGCCCGGCCCGGCCCTGCCCAGCCCGGCTCGACTACGGCCTGCCATTGTTGTCGAGCTCCTCTTGTTGCTGTTGTCGCTGTGCCCTGTGCCTGCACTTCATTGATTCCTCAATTGATTTATGCGTCTAAGCAAGCCAAAGTCAACGCGCAGCCTTCGCTGCAGTGCGCCACAATCTCTGATTTAATGCCGCTTGCCGGCAGCGAGAATGCGGGCAAAGGGCAGCGAGAAGAGCCAACAATTGCCGCAGTGCAGTGCAGCAGTAGCAGCAGCAGACTAGAGCAAGGCATTATTAATTCTATTAATTATTTCCGTTTGCTTGCAGCTGTTAAAGCTAAAGCTGCAGCCTGATTGAGAAAATATAAATATTAAAAATAAAAAAAAGAAGGTATACAGTATTTACTGTACTATAAATGTATTTAAATTTTTATATAAATCGAAATATGAATATAAAAACAATTAGAGAAAGATACCATCTACCTTTGGCCGTTTAAAAATAATTCTTTATTTTAAATACGGCCAATAAACAACAACAACGCATGACATCGCAGGTTTCAAAATGAATAAATGGTATAAACATTCAGTTTTACTACTGTCACTATTGAAAGAAGAAGAAAAATTCTATATTACTACTCTCATGATTGAAAGAAGAACAACATCAGTTTTTGCACATTTTTTACACACTTTCAATGGGTAAACGGTACAAAAATATATAAGAATTAAATACTCTACATAGTACGACTATATACATATATATAAATATCTATAAGAAGGAGTAACGTGTTTAGCAAGTAATAAGCGCATTGTGCCATTGCCGAAGCTGTGAGCCATGTGGTTTTCCTTTTTGTTGACCAACATATCCACGCAGACGCTGCCCATTAGACACGCCCCTTTGCAAGTGCTCAGCAGTTGTTGTTGCCCTTCTCCCCACCCACCCGCTGGCTGCACATGACACGCTCGACACGAGCTCGTCGCAGTGGCAATTGCAATTATATGGCAAACTGTGTTTGGCGTCCAAATCACCGCGGGACACTCGAAGCTGCCATCGCAGCGAGCTGTGAGCCTTGTGGGTACTGACCAGAGCTGAGCTGAATCGAACTGAACTGCGGTGTAGCATGTTTTATTTTACGGCGCACCCAGCTAAGCCGTAGGTAGGCGGGTATGCCGAGTGGCTCAGCTAGTACTACATAGTATATATGGCAGATATATATATACAGAATATGGTATAGTTTCCGAATAAAGTATAAATTGACATATTATATATATATAATAATCCAAATAAACCAATTACTGAAAACGGTTAAATATGTAAATAAATAAATCAAGAACTGTACTGCAAACTCTTAAATATGTTTTTAATTTTTAATTTATTCCGTGCTAGTTTATAGCAAATATACATAGTAAATAATTTCGTTTGTGCAGTCTGTTCTCTCAAAACTAATAGAAAAATCAAAATAAATATCATTAGGCCTGCTTCTGAATCAAAAGAGTATAAAAAAATATATAATAAATACATTGAATATAAATATATATTTAAATTTTGCAATTCTTAAAATTGTTCTTTTATTCAGTTCATTTAATAAATATATTTAATAAATAATAAAATGCCATTAAACATTTTTTGAATCTAAAAGAGTACAGAGAAAACTTGCGAGCATTAAAATGTTTTTTTATTGAGTTCATTACAAAAATTTTTGTGTACACTGAGCAACTATATACCCACTGTTAGTTTTTTACAGAGTATAGCCAAAATTTGCAGCTTAAAGTGCTTTATTTGTTGAGGTCATAGTAGAATCATACTAAATTCCATTGAATATTTGACAACATCAGGCTTGACGTCCGCTGCTGCTGGTGTTTGGCATGAGCACTTGTAACGAAATTATAAACTGGCCATAAACTTTCTCGGGCCAAGTCGAGCAAAATTTTGTGAGCGAAAAACTTTAACAATTTTACACTGCTCGCAATTCAGAAGGAAAATCAATTGAAGCGTGAACTTGATTTAATTCACTAACTTCTTTGCAGTCGCCGGGCGGGGATAGCGGGGCTGCCGGGCTGTGGGGGAGCCAACAACTGCTGGCAAATTTTGCGACTTGGCATAAACGAACTTCCGCTGCAACTGCATCTGATGAATAAAACATGTATTTATGCGATCGACTTCGGCGACGACAGCAAAGCAGTGGGTTGGTGAGGGGGAGAGGGGAGTGGCAGTAGAAAAGCAGTGGGTGCAGCCAGCGGGTGGCAAGTGCCAGCCAGCATTCAGTCAATCCAGTTGAGAGTGTCAAGTGTTTTTGCAACGCTTTAGCTACAAGTCTAATGGCATTTTAAGTAAATCACAGAGAGCAGACGTCGAGGCGTCGCTCCTCGTCGTGGCACATGCGACTTTAGTCGCAGTCTTTGCACTGAAGTGCAGAGAAAAACGACAGCCAGTCAAGTCATAGTACATAGTACACTTACAGCAATCAGTTATTAACCCTGCGCACAGAAGACTTAAAGCTATTTCAGTGCATTTACTCATATGCTTGTATGGCAAAAAAAAAGTAAAAAAAACTGAGCGGATATTCAGTGAACCGCCTGCGATTCTTTAGAAAAAATATATATTTATACATTATATTTGTACACTTGCATCAATCAGTTATGATCTCTGTGCTAAGAAGACTTTAAGCTTTTTCAGTACATTTACTCGAATGCCTTTATGCTTATATAAAAATTAAAAAGACTTAAGTGGAACGGCTGAGATTTTTTAAATAAAAAAATATATGCTATATATACTGCATCTTCCTATAGAAATTATATTTATAATATATGATGCACCTAGCTGCTACTCGATTTCTAAAATTAAATCCAAAACGAAACAAGTAGAGAACGCTACAGTCGACACCATTTACCCTTGGCCATATTTACCCTTTGTAATATTTTGATATTATTTAACACATTATATTAAGTAATAGAAGTTTAAATTACAAATTGCATTAAATTGGCAATTTGCAAGAGCCAAATAACCAGGCGCACTCGCTCCCTCTGCTTTGACACACTTCGCGCTCTTCACATTCGCTATTTACCCATTCCCCCACTCTACTCTCCCACGATTGGCCATTCTCGATCTTAAAAATAACACACTGTACGGCTATGCATTTCTCACACTCACACTTTGACACACTCTCTCCCGCTCTCACGCTCTCGCACTCACCTAGCATAAACCGAGCTCACCAGGCAGCACATGCAACAACAACAACAATGCAAAGCACACACGCGTCAAGTAGCAAAGGCTCTCATGCGCTCCCGCTCTCTCTCTCTCTCTCTCTCGATTCGCGTGGACGACAGCCCTCCTACATATTTTAGGCACATTTATACACACTTGCGTGATGCCTTAGCTAATGCGATCACTGTAAAGAGTATCCAAACAAACGAAAGCCTGTTTACAGCCTCTGCTTTCGCTCTTCAGTGCTCTTTCTCCCTCTCTCTCAGCGGTCTTATCTGTTAATAGCTGTGCTCAGTTATGTGAGTGCGTGTGTCTCTCTCCCTCAGTGTCTTTCGCTGTGTGTGTGTTCGGTTTGCCCTTGCAGCCATGATAATTCGTTATTATGATATCAAAGGCTTTGCAAATGCGCCATCTATCGGGCCGCAGCGCAACTCTCAGAGCCGCTATAGAGCTCGGTTTTCTAATTTCACTGCCACTGTTTTTCCCGTTACCGCTTGTCTTTTGGCCACAAAACTAAGACGCCAATTGGCGACTTGCCTGTACTTACATGCATGGGTATCAATGTATGTGTGTATATATCGCTAGGTGTGGGTAATTGGTATGGTAGGTATGGTATTGATGGCAATTGTTGGCCAAGAGTGAGAAATAGCGGGAAACATTGAGAGGGAAAATTCAAACCAGTTCAAATAAATAAGTCAACTTGAGATTTCAGCCCACTGTGCATGAAATACATTCTTGCATAAGTAATTTATTCGTTTAATCTATAAGTATAGACATAATAAATATATATAGTACTTTTAGCTTCTCATCCTTATGTGCTGACGAAGAACTGATTCACTCAGGAGGAATCATATCATCCCAAGCTTAATTAATGCTTCCATACTTAATGTATTCTATTCACTTGCGCAGCACTGTAAAGCAAACACACGCACCAATGCCGGGCTGAGCGCTCAGCTCTGCTCAGCTCTGCTTGAGATAAGAACTCGCTCCCGACGATCGTCTGAGCGCAAGCGAATCTGAATGTCAGGGTCGGGAACTTGACCTTGAAGCGTGCGTAGACGTCGTTGAGGAGCGACAGCAGCAATCGTTGACCCACTTAATGGGTATGGTGGCTTATCGAGGTATTCTTCAAATCCAGAGCTCTATAAAAGCTATACACTCTATGTATAGCCTCAGGAATCGAGTTGCTTATACATACAGACGTCGTTCAATCATAGTTTTCAATCCTATAGAGTACCAAATGATTGATAGGCCTGACTTTTACGAGTTCCATGCTACATGCTCAAAGAGCTACAGAGCCAGAAGATGGCAATGGAACAACTGCAGAACAAACTGTGGAAAGAGCAAGCCAAAGAGATAGCAGAACTATTAAAAGAGCTAAAACGATATGTGATTCATTCATCGTATTTCTAGCAAGTTTCAAAAGCCTGTTCGCTTTAAGCTTCGCCTTCGCAATCCTGTTCTAAGAGTAAATTATGCAAAACTTCAAGGTTGACCACTTTCTTACTGGGAAAAGCCGCTCGCTGGGCTTACAGCTAGTGCTGTAAAGCCTCTGCTGCTGCGAGAAGTGGGAACAAAGCCCCAGTGGAACATAAATAAATAATTGTAAGCTACTTAGAGCGCGACTCTCCTCAGATTTGCCTCATTTCTTCGCTATTCGCTGCGAATGCAAATGCCGCGAGGACTTGTGGTCAGCTCCCCTCGCGCTCTCTCTCTCACTCTCACTCTCCCTCTCTCTCACTCCCTGTCGCTTTATGCTGCCATGAAAAGCCGCTTAGTTGGCGCAAACACAGCGCCAAGTGGTGGGAAACTTTTCGGGCGCACTGTGCGTTGCAATTATGCTGGTTCTGGCCGCGTCGTATTAGTTTGAAAATTAATTTATTGTTGAGAAAGCCGCAGAACTGCTTCCCGACAGGGCATGTACATGCGTGTGTGTGCGTGCGTGCGTGTGTTCACATGCGTGTGTATGCCACAAGCACTTCAAGTTTGCTTGCCTGCAATTGCAGTTTTCCAAGTGGCCAACGGGGTGGAGCCGATGGCAGGCCGTAGAGGAAACTTTGCTACGCCTGATTAAGCTGCACTTGCCTGGCGTTTTACCCTTTGGTCATTATTTAACTTTCCTCAACAGCCACAGCAGCAGCAGCAGCAGCAGCAGCAGCAACAACAACAATTAATCATTTTGACTTTTAATCTTTCATTTGTCCTCAGCGTCGGCGTCTTTATCGCGTCTCTCGGGCTTTGCCACGCCTCAACTCTGAGCCGTGCCCATTTGTTGTTTATGTCAAAAGTTTACGCAATCCCTCGAAGCCTTCAGCTCAGCGCCAGCCTCAGCGACAGCGCCAGCTCCTTCATCCGATGGAAATGCCTTCTATCTATCCGTCCGGGGCATCCGTCTCCATCTCCGGCTTCGTCTCCGCTCCGTCTCAGGCTCAAGCTCAGTTCGTTAAGTACGCTTTGGGTCGCTTAAGCAGACTTAATCGCATTATTACTTTTACGAGAGTTTTTCTTTATGATTTACGCTAACCGAGTGCAATACGCGCAGCTCCTCTCTCTTTCTCTCCCTCCCTATTCTCTCTCTCCGCCAACTCTTGAGCAAATTTGTTGGAAATGAAAACATCAGAAATGAATTTTTAAGTGCGGATTTTGTGGTCTGACATTTGGTTACCTGTGCCAACTCAATTCGAATTAGTCTGAGAAATTTCGCAAGTGTAAGAAGAGGCTCTGTCGGGAGTGCACGAATGGCAGATGCCCTGCATTGAGCATACGATAGTGTTGCACACTGCAGAAACTTTAAGCACAAAAGAAATTAAGTGTATATACCGAGAAAATAGACCCAGTAATAATGTAATTATTCAACCTTGCTATAATTAAAAGAATTATACCCTGTTTTTCTTAGTTTATAAAGTCTATCTAAAATAAATACAGCTCGTAATATTTTATCATTTATAAATTATTTAAAAATATATTCTATGTATAACGTTATTTTGTCTGGGGATAATTGATCATATTGTAAAGACGAATTATACCATTTTTTTTTAGTTTATCTCGAGATCATGTTCTAGTAATAAGCCCCAAATAATATCTAAAATAAAATACAACCAGCAACTCTTTAATTAACACCATTAATTTCTTAATATTTTAGTATTTTAACCATCGAAATTGCGCTCTTTAATAACTGTAATTCTCCTCCGAGCGTACACATGCCCGATTATTCTGCAAACGTATAGGGTATACGAATTTTAGCATAAGCCCAAAAGCTTGTTAGGGCATGCAAAACAAGAGCTTTGCGTTGGCAAAAAAAAAGAACACTCCGAATAAATTTATTGAAATCTGTTTGGAATTAAATTTAAGCAGCGAAATAAATGGAAAAAATAATGAAATACATCAGATCCGTCAAAACAGTCGATTAACGATATTAAATGCCCGACATGCTCGATTTTATGCGATTGTATTTTGCATTCCACCAGCTCCACATAAACTCGGAGTATTAACGAGAGCCCATTTGGCACTTTGCATGAACAATGGCCGCAGAATACACAAAATCTGCCGGTGCTATAAACCATCGTGTGCGGGGGAGGGGCCCCCCAATAAAAATCAACACACATTTACTGGTCATTTATAACTCAATTTCATTGGCCTCGCCTCGCACATGAGAAATCAATTGAAAAATCACATTAACCGCACACGCAATTATTCCGATCATCATCGTCATCATCGTCCCAGTCATCGTCATCGCCATCACCATCATTCCATTCATTCCTTGCCCATCATCAACCCACACGAGCAGCCATAACGATGAGAATCGCTGTGAAGGGTGCATAAAACTCATTACATAAACGTCGGCAACAGACAAAAATCGCATTTGACAAATTATTATTGCTCTTCATATTATGTTGACTGCACAAATGCTTTCTCGATGGTTTTTCGATTTGCCAGCACAATGGGAAAATAGAAAAATGAAAAGCGAATATGAAGAATACAATTGAAACCAAAAACCGAAACAATTTCCAAAGATAGCCACAAAAAAAAAAAAAACGGGTAGCCCCGAAAATTTCGCAGTTTCCACTCGATAATTGCCATGGTGTGAGCTCTCAAATGGGCGTCTGAATGTGTGCGAGTGTGCGATTATGTAACTGTACATATATATATATATATGCGTGTGTGTGTGTGTGTGTGAATGGGTTACACGACATTTGACAAAGGTTCGCAGTGATAATAAATGACAAGAGCGTCGGTTTTGCGGTGCGCAGAAAAAGCAGCAAATTGTCGTATTAGCGCAAGGGAGCGGCGAGCCGTTAGCCGGGGGTTATATAGCAGTTTACTTGGCTTAATTAATTTTGTGCAATACTTAAAGTTGAGTTTTCGCAGTGTCCTTAGTAAATTTGATAATATACGCGTAATGGGTATAAAATGTTTTGCAGTTGATAAATCAGTTTGGATTGTGCATAAATAGCTATAAAACGGCTGATACTAACATTTATTTCACTGTAAAATAATTAAAACATTTATTTAACATTTTTGAACAGTTTTTCAGCGTTTCGCAACGCAATTAATCAAGCCTGCCGTCGCCTCGACTCATCTCATCTCTCATCGCGTCGTCCATATTTTATCCGTGGTTATTTGCAGGATTTCTGCTTTTGCCGCGAGTAAAGCAATTACAGGCGGTTAAAACCGCATGCCCGGGAAATTGAAAACAAAAAAGAGAAATGCAAAAAAAAAATAAAAATAAAAAAACCAAAAAGCCGACAGACATTTTTCCGCCTAGACAGACGGACCTACGGACAGCAGAGGAGAGTAGAGAACATAAGTATGAAGTAAACACGCACGTTTACGCTGCTGCTGTTGCTTTAAAGCCTGCAACTATGCTCTTAAATATTTATCAAAATACTTTTGAGCATCTGTGTGTGTGTGTGTGTTTGTGTGTGTGAATGTATGCTGTTATTAACCTGGGCAAACCACAAACAGACAACGGATTTGTATCGGCATCTGCAGGTAGCAGATTGAGAGACTAACGAGCAGAAGCTGCAGCAGAAGCAGGAGTGGGGAGAGCGCCGGCTTACACTCGGTGCGGGAGTCTGGGAGTCCGTGAGACGTGTTGTTTTTAATGCTATCGGATCTGTTTTTAAATGGCTTTTGTCATGAGACTGCGGCGGCAATTAAAGCGGCCAAGGGAAGCGGCAATTAAAGCCGGGCTATAGCATGCTATAAACTCGTGATTGATTTTCATAATTAATTGAAGGCAAAACGCCCTCGTGCTGTTCATCTTTCACCGGAAATTGTGTTTTATCATAACATGAAAGCGATCTAATTAATAAAGCATAATACAATTATCAAAATGCAGCCAACCCGTTCTAGGGCAAACTCTCCACCAGGCGCCCGGCACGGACCGACATCCGGAAGCTTCCGAAAACACTTCCGTGTCCAAAAGAGGCAAAAAAGCCGAAGAGAGTTGCAAAAAAATGGCCGTAAATCAACCGCAACACTTTAGACACTTCCTTCCGCCGCGCCGTTGCCTTTGACAGTAAGTCAAGTCGAGAGAAAAGAGAAAGAGAGAGAGAGAGAGAGAGAGATGGAGAGAGATGTAGAGTGGGGAAAAAGTGGGAAGGGCTAAGCGCAGCCAAAGCAGGCAGCAGTTAAAATGGCAGCCATGTGATTTATTTTCTTATTAATTTCCGTTATTCACGCCGCACACAATTTCCGCTACGTGTTACAACACTGAGGCTGACCAGGGCCGACCAGGGATGAACCACTTCCACTCCCTTCCACTCGCTTTCTCACGCTTCTGACCACTTTTTGCCAGACATAAAAAAAAGGAAACTGCGCGAATACACTGAATACATTAGGGACACTCCCTTCCGGGCATCTCCTTCGCCCCGCCCAACAATCTAATTAATCAGCAATAATTCATAAAATTAGAGCTACATAGAAGCAGCAACAGCAACAGCAGCAGCAACCACACAACAAGCAGCAGGGCAGAGTGGGGGCGTGGCTTGCCACTTGTCTCGCTTGTTTCACACATAAATTAGAGTTGGCAAAGTGCATAAATTAAGAGGCAAATTGCGCATACGCCGCGTTGTCCGCTCGTAAAAGTGCTGAAAAGTTGTGGGCTACCGACGCTGGGCGTGGCAAGCAGTCACGGGCAGCACAAGCAGCAGCAAGTGGTGCCATTAATTGCATATTAATTTTGACAAATTCGCCAAAAGCACAAAAAATAAGTTGATTCTGAGGGAATTGCCCAAACGCGAGGTACATCAACAAGTTCATTCAGTTCATTTCAGCTCGACATGCAGGTAAACAGGTAAAACAAAAACAAAAAAAAGCTAAAAAGATGTCTCTCTTTTTCTTCAGTATTTTAATGTATTTTGCTAAATTCGTTGTTGTTCTAAAGGGAGGATAAGTTTCTGGCTAATTGCTCTCACTCATTTAAAAAATCGAACAGTCTATAATTTTTGTTAATAAAAAAAAATACAACTTAAATTGAACAATTTAGTCTTTCTTTAATTCAGCATTAAACAGTGTATTCTCTTTTTTCCATAAAAAAAATTAAAACGGTTATTATAGCCACAGTGCGTAAATAGAATGTGATAAAGAATGGTAGAATCAACTGCACTATTTAAATTTAATTCACACCATTTTCTGCATAAAATACTTTTGCTTTTGTCTGAGGTTGAGAAAGCATTAAAAAGTGTTAACTTTTAAAGCAAAATGTGTATTTTTCAAATTCGTGTATTACATTATACTCACAATGAGGAAATAGAATATGATTAGGAATAGTTAAATCTTCACTATTTCAAAAAATTCATAAGAGCTGCTGCGTAAAATTCTTTTGCTTTTTTTTTTAATTAGAAAGCATATTAAATAAACTTATTTAAAAAAAAAAAAAACATTTCAAAGAATATATGTAAAAGTATCAAATAAATTTATTGCAATATTCATATACATATTTTATTTATTTTTTTTTTTGTACCCTAATATTCCTATTTTTTGTATGTCTACAACATATTTGGTATGAGTCCCACGCAACTTTTCAGTGCATTGGCAGTTCTCTAGACCTCTTTAAACAATGGCATCTGCAATTTAGGAACAATTTATGAATTATCTATGGCATATTAATTTAGCTGACGCCATTCGTTTTCTTCAATCGTCCAGAGCTGCGATTCGTCTGAAATATTAATTGAGCAGCAGCGTGCGGCGACTTGATCAGACTCAGCTGGAGGAGCTGGAGAAGCTGGTGGAGCTGGCAGACAATGGCAGGCCTATATACACGCATATATATAATATGTGTTTTGCTTTCTGCTTGGGAGAGCATAAATCTTGTGCACAAATACAATTGATTTGCTTTATTAGTGCTCGCTTCGGGCAGCAGCAGCAACAATAAACGCTTCATTTATTAAGCCAGTACAACAAGGCGAACGATGATAAAACTCTCCGGACAGCTAATCTCTTAGAGCTCTGCTTTTGTTTTCCCGCTTGTTTATTTGCCGCACAATTTCACACATGTGTGACTAGCTCGACTACCGACCTTCCCCGCTCCCCCGCTCCCTCTCCCACTCTCTATCTCTCTCTGTCTGTTTGTCTGTCTGTTAAACTGCGTTTAGCTCATTTCGCTTTGCGTGAAGTGATTTACGAGTAATTCGCCATTTAACCTGTGGCTAAATTTGTAATTAGTCAAGTTTCCGTGGCGCATGCACAAAATTTCCCTTTGCGGATTTGCGCCTATTTGTGTGTGTGTGTGTGTGTGTGCCTCTATTAATAATAAGCCGTGTATGTGTGTGTGTGTGTGAAGCATTTATTATATAGTACAGCAGAGCCTTGGCTTACTGACACTTATGTATGTATAGACCAACTGGAAGACTTTGATACTCCCACACACACACACACACACACACTCCATCAAGCACCCTCACATACACATGTGACAAAGGCCAATTTCATTCAGTTGCTTGCATGAACCGCAAATTAATTTTGATGGATTTGTGGGAGGCGGGGACGTAAAATGTATAATGTGGCCCCCAAATACTTCCAGGTCCGCAGAGAACGATCTCAAATGACTCGGAAGTCACAGCGAAAGTAGTTCATAAATTAAACTTACGTAAAATGGAAATACCAATTCCAGTTTTGAGCTCTCGCGCTTTTTATACCCTTGCCAGTTATCCATTGAAAGTGGGCTAAAAACGGGCATATACGCTATGTGTAAATGTATGTAAGAAATATATATATATTCTTGGACAATCAGGCGAGAAACCAGTTTTTAAACTATTCCAATATTACCGTGAATATTATGTCAAAAAATCATAAATCTGAATACTTTCTCTAGGTTAGTTAAGCACCAACAAGTTATTTATAATCATGAAAGAAAAAATCAAATGCAAAGGAATTCAACAACAACAACAACGTTAAGTCGTTTTTCTATTTGAAAAAAAATACGTCTTCAAAATAAACTCTACAACAATTGAAAATAATGCATTTTAGATCGAATACCCCTGCTCCATTGCTGCCTCAATTGATACAGCACTCGTGCTGCCTGGTAATGCCGCATATAAATTAATTGCTTGTTTAAGTTGCGCTTCAAATAGAACTGTCTATTCAGACGCTGTGGTAAACCATTTGCCACGCCCCCAGCCCCATACAATTTAATATTTATTGCTTTTTATGTGCGGCGCGCACACAAAACGCAGGCGTCAGATAAATAAACGACAATAATAATAAGTAAGGGGCAAAGAACAAGGAATGAGTGAAGTGAAGAGAGGCGTGGCAGTCGGCTGCTGCTAGTAAATCACTTGCCGTACAGACAGTATCCTCTTTCCGGCGCTCCTCCCAACGTCTCGCTGTCTTCAAGTAGGCGCAACAAAGGCGACATGGCGACAGGATGGAAAACCCGCAAGTAAATCCAAAAAATTGAATTGTTCTCAGTTTGTCAATGTGTCTGCAAGAGCTTTGCAAAAGAGCTGATTGGTTGGTAGAAATGGGTGCTATGTGGAAATGGGACGGGGTAAGGACTGGGTCAGACTGTAAGATACCATTCACACCGTACCATTTAGCCGTTACAAATTAATTCTCAATATAAAATATTTTATTTCAGTAAAAAAAAAGTTTTAGAGCTACAAATAAAGTATTTAGATTTTCCGAGCCGTTGGGAGTGGCAGTCAAAGTTTTAAATAAACGTTAACTGTGTATGATTCACAGCAACTTGTATGCCAAATTTGGTCTTTCTAGCTACTGTAACAGTTGAGATCTATGGTTTTAAACAGAGAGACAGGCAATCAAGCGTAATCTTATATGCCCTCTTACTCATTTACAATGCGGAATTGATATAAAAATCAGCTAGGCAGGAGTACTGCTTATATTTTATATAAGCACATGGACCTGGCGCTGGCATCAACTTGTCAGAAGAAACGATAAGGAAATCTTCCACTTTTAATTTTGCTCCAGTCGAGTGTGAATGCCACCGGACAGCCGAAAATTTCAACTTGTTTTTACTGCCAACGACAAAAACAGTTCTTCGCACTCGACTACCCCCGGCCATGCCCCGCCCCCTGCGCCAGTAGAGAGAGAGTTGTGCTACGCCTCCTCCGAGTAATTTGCATCATTTTACGCTTAACGCGCCCGACCAGCATCAAGTTCAGGCGTTGCCAGACCAACTGACACTCTGAGACAGCCGCTGCCAGCAACGAGCGGGGCCAGCGCAGGCACCGGAGGGGAGGGGCCAGAGACACACACCTGACACATGCGAGCGGCAGCAGCTGCTGCAGGCGCAATGCATGTGCCAGGCGCACGCTTGCCGCATTTTCAGATAACTGCAAATGCCGGGCTTAAGCGCTCTGTGAAGCTGGAGAGGAGCTTAAAGCTACAATTAGGAGTGTCAGCTGTAAAGTTATCGCAGGTTTTTATACAGTTCTTATATGATTATCGCATATTTACTGCACTTGCAGCTGCCCCTCTGTTTAGGGTGACCAGTCACTGGTAATAACTATGATATAAGGGTGCAGCATGTTTTAAGTTTCTTTACGGCGATCTTAACATTGTTTAAATACAATATAAAAAGATCTTAAAGCAAAAAAAAGTTATAATACAGTTCTTGTATAATAAACGCATATTTACTACTTCTGAGTAAAAAAAAGAGCCTAAAGCAGTGCCAGCTGTAAGATTATCACAGGTCTATAGTATATCTCAGGTTTGGGTGACCAACCACTCCAAAAACCACTGTATCTTTAAAGTTTATTTAATGCGTTTAAACCCGTAATTGTTATATTTTTTTAAAAAACGTTTAGATGAAATAAAAGCTACTCTTATAGAGAATGTGCGTGTAGGAAAAATTGAAGTATACGATGTATATTAACTGAATTGGAGCGCATCGAACGCACGGGCTGAGGAACATTGTCTTTCTCTGTAAATCCGATTTCCTTAATCCAAAAAATTGAGCTTTGGATTGATAGAATCATGATGTGATTCTTCCTGAGTAAATCAGTTCTTCGTCAGCACATAAGGATGAGAAGCTAAAAGTACTATATATATTTATTATGTCTATACTTATTATAGATCAAACGAATAAATTACTTATGCAAAAATGTATTTCATGCACAGTGGGCTGACATCTCAAATTCACTTATTTATTTAAACTGGTTTGAATTTTCCCTCTCAATGTTTTCCGCTATTTCTCACTATTGGCCAACAATTTGCCATCAATTACCATTGCCTGTTCTGAGGCGTCAATGGAAGCCCACACCTAGCGATATATACACACATACATTGATACCCATGCATGTAAGTACAGGCAAGTCGCCAATTGGCCTCTTAGTTTTGTGGCCAACAGACAAGCGCAACGTGAACAACAGCGGCAACTGCAACTGCCGCTAATGAAATTTGCAAGCCGAGCTCTACAGCGGCTCTGGCAGTTGCGCTGCGGCCCGATAGATGGCGTATTTGCAAAGCTTTTGATATATTAACGCATTGTCATGGCTGCAAGGGCAAACCGAACACACACACACACAGCGAAAGTAACTGAGGAAGAGAGACACACGCACTCACACAACTGAGCACAGCTATTAACAGATAGGACCGCTGAGAGAGAGGGAGAAAGAGCTCTGAAGCGCCAAAGCAGAGGCTGTAAACAGGCTTTCGTTTGTTTGGATACCCTTTACAGCGATTGCATTAGCTAAGGCATAACGAATAGCGCATAAGAGCGAGAGAGGGAGAGAGCTGCTCAATTTCGGAGAGGTTATAAGCTGCGCTCTTCGCCTCAGCTGCTTGACGCGTGTGTGCTTTGCACTGTTGTTGCTGCCTTAAGGTGACTTTAATTGCAGAGAGAATCTTAAAGAGTTGATGTGGTAAATGCTAAGTCAAAATACCATACTTATGGAAACTTCAGGTGTGCGTTATTGTGAATTTGTAGCTAAAATTGTAAATTTTTGCAACATTTTGTCAAATGGAACCTATTAAAGAAAAAAGTTTCCAATGCATGAAATTCGGCTCTGTTTTCCGAGCCAGTTACCTAGCAACTTGGCTCATAACCCGCTCCTAGATACCCACTGAACTGCTGCTCGCATGAAATACTGCTATGCCATGGCCAAACGCATGAACTGTTGCCAACCAAACTTTATGACAGAAAACACATGCACACACACACAGAGACACACTCGCACAACAGTTGCAGGCAAAAGTAGATATTACACATGCAATTACAGGCTATCAACGAGCAGTAGCTACTGCCGTTCGCAACTCGCGCCCGACTGCCACGCCCACCGCGCCCGCCACCTGCTCATCTGGCAACGGAAATGACTTTATTATTACGCTCAAACAGTTTCGGGGAATGGGGAGAGGGCGCTTAACGCTGAGTCCGCGTTGCCAACTGTTTGTATGCTGTACATAATTTTAATTAAGGTAAACAGTTTACGTGCAAAAGGGGAGCAGCAACAGCAAGAGACACGGAAACAGCAACAGCAACAGCAACAGAAACAGAAACAGTCAAAGCTGAGGCTAAAGCAGAGGCGGAGGCAGTGGCAGAGCCGGAGACAGTGGCAGCAGCGTGTGAATTCAAATGAAGATGCGTAGCGGCAGAGCGTGAAGAGGCAGGCGAGGCGAGAGGCAGCGACAAGCAACAAGCGACAAGCGGACGCGGCATTGAGGCTTGACAGTTCTGTTGACAGTTTGACGTAACGCAAAAAGGTTAGGGAGCGGTGGGCGTGGCGGCCCTGTTGTGCAATTCAAGTGCTTGTTAAATAAATCGCATGATATATATGCTTATGCTAATGCTGAAAAGCTGATGATGTGCAGGTTGATAACTGTACTTGCCATATACTACTATATTCAAAGTGCTTGTTAAGTCTGCGATTAGCTGCAGCTAGTGTTGCCAACTTTTTATTACAAAAAAAAAAAAAGTATATTTCCATTTGATAAGAACTTTGAACACTTTTTTTAGTAAATAAACGGTATTGCATTTATTCTTTAATTTAAATCAATATTTTGTATAGCTTTTCGCACAATATTTTTAATTTATAACCATTTTTAAAAACATCATATGCTTCTCCGCAATTAAAATTAAAATATATAATGAGCTCATATCTTATTAAATTTATAGTCGCATTATTTCCTTCTGCTCGCCACTTTGCATTCATCACTGAAAAAAATCGTTGAATAAATGCTGAAGTGACGGAAACAGAGAGTAGAAAATCTACAATTTTAGAACAATTTATGAACTCTTGTGAGTTACTTACTAATAAATAATATTAATAATATTAATATCAATAGATTTGAAATATCAGCAATCCTCATTTATCTTACAACACTGTCATTAATGAACTTTCTTAAATAAAAATATATACATACTTATAGAGTCAAGAGTTCTTACGCTGAAAACAGTATTTTGTAAACTTTTTTTTGTTCAACAGTAAAAAGTATAATGTAGTTAAAAACAGTATAATACTGTCTTGAACAGTATGGTTGGCAACCCTAGCTGCTGCTTTCTTGCGGGCGCCACATCAATTAATTTGTCAGCCATAAAGCAATTGAAACAACATAGAGAAAGAGTCCAATTCTTTGATATCAACTGCAAATAATATGTTCGAACCAACTGCAATATACTTGCAATGGCCAGCAAATTGCACACTTGGCCCGTTGGCAAAGTCACAAGTGACCGCTCTGTTCACACACACACACACACACATACAAACTTGACCCTGCATACGCCTGTCCTTTAGGCAAAAATGGAGAAACTTAAAGAAGCCGAGCATGGCATCGTTCTCAGAGAGCTCTGAATGCATTCAAATACTGTTTCTTCTGCTCCGACTCCGACTCCGTCTCCCCTCTTCCTGCTTCTCCTCGCCCTCCTGCACCTCCTTGTGCTTGCCTGCCAGTCTGCCCCACTGTGCCTGGCCTCTGTCGTTATTGGCAGCACTGACAAATATTGCCCATAGATTTATGGGCTTAACTTTGACATGACATTTGACGCTGCCACTGCAGTAGTCACAGCAACAACAACAGCAACGAGCAGGCCATTTGTATAAAATCACTGGCTAATTGGCAGGCAGTGCCACTGAGCACTCAGTTCGAAGTTCGAGTCCTAAACTGAAACTGGCCTGCAAAATAAACGAGTCGCATTAAAATTGTCCATTTTCTCAAATTTTCTTCCAATTAAAATTGCTTATTGTTTCGTTGTTGAGTGCGTTCCCCTATACCAAGCCCGCCTACCCCTCCTACAGCCCACCTCGGCCGCTGGCCAATCAATTTACAATTGTACTATTGCATATTTCATGAGCATCTTTCGAGCTCTTTGCGAGACTTCAAAGAGCAGCAAACAAGCTCACAATTAGTTTGAATCATTGTGAATGCACTCAGCCCACAGCGCGAATACTCGTCGGCGGCTCAACAAATCATTTGTTGCCTTTGTTCTTTGGTTAAGTGCGCTGGAATTATTTACGCATAATTATGTCGCAGCGCAGAGCCGCACAATAACAAAAGAGCCACAAAAAAAAAAGGATAACACGCGGCCCTTTAATACCCTGCAGGCATGTGTTGTGTATTGAATCGATGCGAACAAGTTTGTGGCTTTAAAATGTTAGTTAATATTCAAAAATTCAAGGTATTGGCGCTGAGTATTTGCTTCAAAACCCTGCAGCCACTCAACACAATCGTAATAAGTCGAAACAAAATAGCTTATATCTCCAAAATATCGGTAATTATTCAAATATTCGCTTTAACAGCTTCTTAAGGCGCATTTAATAAGTAATTAATAATTATAACAGAAATCTTTTCAATCTCTTCAATAGATCAAGTCGATTACAATATAAACTGTATGATCTAGATTTTCGTGCACCCAAAGAAACATTTATACAAACTGAATACACCCCTTCCCTTGGCCATATATATTTCGAAAAAATTATAAGAATACAGTCCTTACGCTCTAGGGTTTCGTGCAGCTCATAGCCGACATTTACACAAACTGAACACACCCGTTCACTTTGACTTACAGTAAGTATATATTATAATTGGAAAAAAAATAAGTAGAATACAGTCTGAGTGGTCAGGATTTAAATGCCACATTTACACAAACTGAATACACCCGTTCGCTGCGACTTGCGATAGGCAAACATATTTATTGGGAAAAAATAACAAGGATTCCCATTGAACCCGCGCATATTTTTTACCCCGCAGCAGATTTTTAATATAATACATAACAGACTTGTTGTTGTTGTTTCTGTTGGCTTATTGTGATTATTATGCTGCGGTCGAGTTAATTGAGCAATTGCTAAAGTAAACAAAGCCATTGACGGGAACTGGACGGGGTCCTACCCTCACCCACACTCTGCCCTCGGGGTTCTTCGAAGAAAGTGCGCAAAATATAATTAAATTATGCCGCGGGCAAAAGAAACAAGCAGGCCGCAACAACAATGGCAAAACAATCTATTTACAGAGCAGCAGACAGTAGAGGGAAGAGAGACAGAAAGAGAAGAGAACAAGAGAGAGAGAGAGAGAGAGAGAGAGAGAGAGAATGTGTGAAAGAAGTCACAAAAGCATTGACCTGTCATTGAACTGCAGGCAAATATGCCATAGTTGCTGAGATAAAGTCTCAGCCTACATATACCCTGCACCTATATACATTAAGTATATACTTATAAATATATATATGTACATATGTAAAATTTGTTATATTGATAAGTATTTCCCAGTCATGGCTTGATGCTAGCGTTATCTGGTCTCAGAAAGTTGTTGAGGTGAAGCCTAGAGCTACAAATACCCGGCACCTATATAAACACATATATATACACGGGTGAAATAGGCTATATTGAAATATGCTCAGCCATATAATATGTTACTTGGGTTATCTCCACTACGCATTTAACCCAGAAAGTCACTGAGTATAAGTCTAAAGCTACATATACCCTGCACCTATACAAACGCGTGTGAAATGTGTTTTATTGATAAGTATTTCCCAGTCATAGCTTGATTCTTGGGTTATCTTCACAACGCGTTGATGCCAGAGAGTTGCTTAGGTGAAGTCTTAATCTACATATACCCTGCACCTTTACAAACGCGTGTGAAATGTTTTTTATTAAGAAGTATTTCCCAGTCATAGCTTGATGCTTGGGTTATCTCCACAAGGTATTGATGCCAGAAAGTCAAAGCAATTAGTAATTAATGTTAAAGTCAAAGCAATTACTAATTAATATTAATTGAACAACAACATTAAAAATGTGCGATAAGCCAAGTATTCCAGTTGCGAGTTCCCCGACCTAGACAACAAGATCGGCAGCGACTCAGATGTGATCGCCGCTAGCCTGTGCTTATCTCGCGGCGTTGCTCAGTGCAATAATCACGCTTAACTTACTATTAGATACCCTGCAAGCAGTTGAATGTATTGAGAAATGATTGATTAGAATAAGCATTACAGTATCAACTGAATTAACTGCTCATTCCAAGAGCTTATTTATCGCAGCTACTCACAAGCTTGCCGAGCAGCATGGGCAACCAAAACACGTCCCAAGATGCCGGCCCACACAATCAGCTAGGCACTCGGATAGGTCGAGGGGCTCTCGTCATAATCATTGCCACAATTGAAGGGCATCAATAACATTTGAATAGGCGCTGCAAGGCGGCAGTTTGCTGGAAATTACTGCCGAGCAATGTGGACGGTCAGGGCTGGCAAGTGTAAGCCAATATAGTGTATAAGCTGCCTTCCAGTAGCCAGACAGGCATGCAAATATGCTCCAGTTGCTCCCCCGTAGCCCGGGCTCAGCTGCATCCGCCGTTGAGTCGATGCGGGCAGTCGGGAATCCAAGCAGCAATTCGAATACAATGGTAGGCTGCACGGTGCCAAGTCGAGGGAATGTCTGTCCGGTCGTAAGCTGCCTGCAATATGCAGTTCTATTTGAAATATGCATAAAAGACACACACACACACACAAGGCCACAGAACTGCAACATATCACATCATATCAGAGAGACAGAGGCACGGCAAACGGCGGAAACGGATGTTTGGCACTCGAATGCAGTCCGAGATGGCAGCAACAGCTGCTGCAGAGCAATAGAGAGAGAGAGAGAGAGAGGGAGGGAGAGCGAGATAGCATGCACTTAATTTCCTTTTCATTATCAAATCATTTTCAACTGTACGTAGGAAATTATTGCGAGTAATATGCGAAAGGCCCAGACAGACTCGGGCTGGCTGCCGACTGACTGACTGACTGACTGACTGACTGAATGAATGACTGAATGCGAGTGAATGATTTATACTGATGGCGTTGACCACAGCCAGCAATAAATCAATATTCATAAGCAACAAGAAATGCTCTGCAAATGCTCGAAATGTAGTTGTAGTTGCAGTACGCGTAGGCCAATTAATTGCGACTCGCTCAATTTGTTGCTGCTCGTTTTCAGAAAAACAAGCTCTATTTATTCATGACAAAGCAAACATGTACACACACACACACACACATACGCACACGTGCTTTACACGTCCAAACCAAATAAACATGGAGAGACGCGCAAATTGAGCGAAATATTCCGGCATAAATATATGAATTTGTTTACGCTGCTTACATTGTTCAAATATCGAACTATGACCTATCAAATAATTAGCATATGGCCCATAAATAATGTGGCAACGTTTCCCCTCTCTCTCTCTCTCTCTCTCTCTCTCTCTCTCTCTCTCTCTCTCTCTATCCGTTTAATTTCCCTGCATTTTTCTCACTTCTCACTTCAAGTGCTGCTGCTAGCTCCAACGCTAGCACTAGTTGCCATCTCCATACCCGTTCCCGGTTCCGTTCCCGTTCCCGTTCCCCTTCCCAATCTCCAGTTGCAGTTGCAGTTCCCCACAGTGACATTTGTATAACATTAAATGCCTCGGAGTATCGTAAATAACAGTTTAGTGTTCATAAATTCAAAGAGAATTATGAATGTCCAGCGGCAGGCGAGGCCGAAGGCTCGTCCCGAGTGCAACGTGAGCTGCAGCCGTTAAGCAGGCAGCTAGGAAATCGAGTTGGACTTTGTGCTAGGGCAGAGAGTCAGGTGGGGGGGGGGGGGGTCGTGGTAGGGAACAAGTGGCAACTTTGGCACCATAAAAAGCAAAAGCAAAGCGTTGACATCAAAAACGCAAAACAGCAAAGAGGAGGACGAGCCACAATGCACGACGATTGACTGCATTGGCCAGCTATGTAACACACACACACACACACAGAGAGAGACACTGTCACACACACACACACAGCAGTGCGAGAAAGAGCAGCAACTTGGAGGCACATCAAATGCACGTCTCGAATGCGCCGACGACCAAGATGAAGATAAATATGCTGCAGTAATAAAAAGCCCAGCTGGGAGCTGATCCCATTCCGCTCTGTCTGTCTGTCTGTCTGTCTATCTGTCTGTCTCCCCCCGTACCCCGCACTGCCAACAACTGGGGCCCATTTAAGTGACCGAAATGCACATTAAGCGTCGCTTGTCGCTTGTCGCCTGTCCCCGTCCCGCTTGGTCGCTTTGTGCTCTTGTCCTGCGGCTGCACTGGCGCCTCGTCTGACTCGTCGTGCCTCGCATTCGAAATGTTGACATAAATTTGTAGTTTGCCCTTTGCGCTTTTGGCTAAAACTATTTTAATGCCAGCTACTGGCTACCCGGCAGCCCCACAATTCTTCCCCCCCCGGGGGGGCCTACTGCCCACACAAGAGCAACATGGTTGCAGTTAAATAAATTAAAAACTTCAACACTTCCACGGTCAGGCGAAGCTTTGGCTCCGCACTGTCAGTTTTAATTTGTTCAACGGGCAATTAAACAATGCTACTACGACTTGTTGTTGTGCACACACACACACACACACACATACATACATATATATAAATATGTTTACTTATAAAAGCCGACTATTCGTCAGCAAAGTTGCCATGTGTACGCATTACTACTGTGGGCAAAAAGTAAGGTGAATAATTTTGTAAAGTCAAAATTATTTATTTATTCTCATAAATCAATTTCATCCCCTTCAAAGTAATCCCCTCTCGATAAAATACACTTATGCCAACGTTTTTTTAAATCCTCGAAACAGGCCAAATAGTCTCTTTCCGATATAGCCATGAGCGCCCTAGTCGATTTTTCTTTTATCTCTTCAATCAATTCGAAACGCGTTCCCCGGAGTGGTCTTTTGAGTTTTGGGAATAGCCAGAAGTCACACGGAGCCAAATCAGGAGAATACGGTGGTTGCGGAACGATATGCGTCGAATTCTTGGCGAAATGCTCACGAAGAACGAGGAAGGCACTTCTCTGCTCAATTAAATCAGACATTGTAAAAATCGCCAAATGCACTCTTGATCGTTTGGTAAACAAAAGCGTAAATATAGTACTCATACTGACATTGACATGAAATTCCCGCCAAATGTCATCAACAGTCCTGCCAACTCGAGAAAAAAAGAACTAGTTCGCCATCTTAAGCCCGCGAATTTTAAATTGAAAATTCACCTTACTTTTTGCTCACAGTAGTACTTTTGCAGCAGCTGTTAAATGATTGAGAGCCTTGCTCTAGACTTGCCTGAGTATTGATTCGATCCATGGCGATCAAGTTCACTGCGTTGCAAGAGAACGTGATAAACTGCAACGATGAATCTCTGTGGCTGTCGAGGCATGCCCGAGCTCGACTCTATATTAGGTGCGCAACTAAGTTCTCGCTGTTTGTCAGTCAGATGGCTCTAGCAGTAAGAGTTGGTCGATTGTGTTGATTTTCTTCTTCCATTCGAAAAACCGAAAAAACGGCAGCTCAAGCGAGAGCTCCAAAAGTGAACGGAAGTTGCTTCAGAATTAGGAGTTACCCGTCAAGCCGTTTCCAAGCGATTTTAAAATAAAGTTACATTTTTATCGAAAAAACAGCGAGAACTTAGTTGCGCATCGAATATTTTATTGTATTTTATTGTAGAAGGTTGGTGTATATTTTAAGTATTTACTTACCGCCATGCTTTGTGAGGTCCACACTTGCCTAGGCGTAAAATAAAAGCAGGCAGAGAGAGAGAGAGAGAGAGAGAGAGAGAATGAGGGAGATGGGAGTAAAAACTTTGGCTGCGCCATTCACAGCACTTTGCGTGCACAACAATTAAGCCCAAAAGTGACATGGCCAAAGGGATGCAGTAAAAGCCAACACCGAAACAGTGCAAAAAATAAGAACGAGAGAGAGAGAGAGAAAGAGAGAGAGAGAGCAGCAGAGACAGCGTGCGAAGAGGAGCTGAAAAGCTATGCAAGCAGCTCAGAGGTGTCGCTCGACAACTCGACGCGTAATACAAGTAATTTTATGTGACCGGAACGGCCAAAAAGTCGTTCCGCTGCCCGCTGCCCGCAGCCCGCAGCCCGTGACACGCCCCCCTCGCTGCTGTAATTAACTTGTGTCAACGTCGCCGTCGTCAACCTTTTGGGCCATGGCTTTTGTTGTCGTTTCCTTTTACGACTTTTGCATGTTGCACTTTGTTGCTGCAACCGCAGCGGGGCCACGCGGCGTATGCGCAATGTGCATTCATGCAATACGCACACGCCCCGCCGTGCTCGACATTGTCTTTAGCTTGTGCCTTAATTGAAAAGTGCTCAGCGCAAATCCACACTTCAAGCATTACAACATGCCATTCGATTGCAGCATAAGCTGCACGTCAATCGAGCTGCGTTTGCATTTATCACGCATACGCAGCGTCTACCAGCGCATAATTGCATTATCGCAGGCGGTGCCCCCGTTTTCGTTTGAGCCGTTATTTTGGTTGCCCATTTGTTGTACTGTCTGTTATCATGCATTGTTTTTGCTGCAGCGGCAAAACATATAAATAAATTGCGCGTGCAATAAACCAAAAACGCGAACTCAAACACAACATCCAATTGCCCTTTGAGCCTGTCAATTGAGCAACACGCCACACCCCGTATGCACTCGCTGTTTGCATGACAGTTAAATAAATGTTGACATATCAATGCGATACGCGGCAATTAAGGCAACATCAGCGCGAATAAACAAACGTATCGCATAACATTACTAAATGGCCAGAATTTGCCTAAGCAGCTGAAAGCAGTTGAGTGCGCGTGTAATTGCAGCAAATTTGAGGCAAGTATATAATATAAATAATATATAGATATACATAGCTCTATCTATATTTGCTTTTAATTCTGTTAAAATCTCATCGCAGTCGCTGCCAGGCGACCCGAGGCGTGTCTGGCCCGAATAAAAAGCAAATCGCTAAGTAAAATTTATTTTTATGACCGAATTTGCAACAGCTGTTGCCCCTAACCACGCCCCGTCCCAGGCCTCGGCCGCAAAATGGCCGCAGAACATGGCAAGACACAGCGCAAAGAAAAACTGAAAGGCAAGGAAAGTTGGCCGCAAATACATTCAGCCAAATTGCGCATATATCAAATTGTAATAGTTTGCAACGATTTTGCGCACATTTCGCTGACTGCGGTGCGTGCAACACGTACTGGCTATAAACGCGCCCGATATACATACATATATATGTATATAGTAGTAGCCCGGTACGAGTGCAGCGCTGAAGATTATTTGATTTGAACTACTTCGATTCGATTTCATTTATTTTCCCTCCAAAAAAAAAAAAAATAAATATTCCCAAATTGCGGTTTCGACCAAATTGAAAATGTACAAGCCGAACAGCTGTCGAATCTATGAGGGTTTCCCAAAGGGTGCCCTTGATTAGCTCAAGCAGCAGCAGCAGCAGCAAAAAACTAAGAGCAAATGGGATACTTTCAATTGAATTGAACAAGGCGACGGCAGCGTCGCCGTTTTGCAATGAAAATCTCGGGTAATGCAACCGAGAAAAGAAAAGAATTGAACATCATCAAAATCAGTGAAGTTCAGTGAGGGAAACTCCTGCATCCCTAAACCCCCCCTTGCGCGACACTGATTGCCATTGTTGCTGGGCGGGAAATATTACGCATACGCAGTCAAATACAAAGCCTCAACTGCTCTACCCCTTCCCGCGTGCTCCTACGTACACACAATACACAAATAATTCGCAGAGCAAAGCAAAAGAAAAAAAAAAGCACAAATTACTTTGACTTTTGGAATGCTCTGTTTGTTAAGTGGTGTGTGTGTGTGTGTGTGTGTAGACGAGATTTTCCCCAGCTTGGTTTCTGCTGACCACAGAGAATTTTCCATTGGCCACATTGGCGCTTTTCCTTATTTTTCTTGCTCGCATTCAGCGCAATTTGCTTGCCTTACAGAAACCGTAATGTGATTTTCTGGGAAACTTGCACATTTGATTTGAAATTATTGGGACTTCATGCTTTATACGTACGTATATATATGTTCAATCACACTTTATCTATGGCACAAGTTGCGTATGCCAAAGGTAAGACGAATGTGATCGATAATTGCACGAGATGCCATAAAACCTGGC
The DNA here is from genome assembly GCA_035046045.1 of Zaprionus bogoriensis. Taxonomy (NCBI): domain Eukaryota; kingdom Metazoa; phylum Arthropoda; class Insecta; order Diptera; family Drosophilidae; genus Zaprionus; species Zaprionus bogoriensis. Next base: position 810,183 of record JAWNOI010000191.1, on the reverse strand, counting down.
GAACAGTTTATTGCTGGCAAAGCTGAGTGCTACACAACTCACATGCTCATTTAAGGAGCGAAGAGCACAAGCACATGCTCGCTGCCAATGCGCTGGCGTGCGTGTGCAAGCGAGATGGCACGTTACGCACTTTAGCTTGTTGTATCTGCTGTTTATGGACCTTGTTAATTCGTGATGCTCTCTTATAATCGAAGTGTGTGAGTACGAAAGAGATGCAACGATGCTGCGTACACTGCGCCATTTGGCTGAGTGCCTTTGCTGCCAGTGGTTTAAAGCGAGTTTTAAGCAGAGAAGAAATTGCTAAAAATGCGGATAAATAATATGAAAATTGCTTAAAAATTAATGTAGGCGATTTTTTTCATTCTGTAAAACCAGCATGGCATTAACATATTGAAAACAATATTTTCACTACCTTTATTTGACAATTTAGAGTTTTATAAGTGAGAATCAAACATTTTAAATAAATAAATACACTGCGCCATTTGGCTGAGTGCCTTTGCTGCCAGTGGTTTAAGGCAAAACTTGCGAGTTTTAAGCAGAAAAGAAATTGCTAAAAATGCTGATAAATAATGTGAAAAGTGATTAAAAATTAATGTAGGCGAATTTTTTCATTCTGTAAACCCAGCATGGCATTAACATATTGAAAACAATATTTTTACTACCTTTATTTTACAAATTAGAGTTTTATAAGTAAAGAATAGAACATTTTAAATAAATAAAAATTAAAAAAAACGCTGAAATAGCTAATATTACTATAAACAAATTATTTTATTTAGGTTTAAACCCATTTTTGCCTTGAATATATGCGAAGAAAATTTAATTCTTTCAAATAGTTTCTTCGACTTGAAGAAACATCTCTAAAAAGTACAAAAGTTTCGGGAATGTGAAGATAAAGTAGAACAAAGAACACTCGCACCGATTGGTCGAGTCTATCAACCTATCTACTTTCAACTGCACTCGATATTGCTTCATTAGTGTAGGCCAAGCTATCGATCTGTCTGTCAGTCTGTCTGTCTGTCCGTTTGTGCAGCTCAACTTGCTCCAACTGGTAGACAATGCGGGACAGACAATTTGCTGGACAGTTTCCCATTTGCCATTTGCACTTAAGTAAATTTCCACTCACACACACACACACACACACAAACACACTGCCTCAGTCGGGGCAATATTTGAGCAGGTGTTGAGACTGCAAACGGCGGAGCGCAGCAGGACTAAGTAATTGATTTATACAGATTCTGCTGGCCTCAGCCTCAAATCGGACCGAACCGGAACGGACTGGACCGGACCTTTGTATGTGCTGCAATGTGTGTGTGACACTGTCTGCTGGCGCTGCTGGCCAGACAAATTAACAAACGTGCAACAAAAGGATGATGCGTTAAGTGGCAACAGCAGACAAGGACACTTCTCTACCCGCTCTGTGTCTCGCTCTCACTTCATCTGTTACGCTCAGACTGTCTGCTCGCATATCTCTTGACATATCACACAAAATATTATAATGTACAGTCGAGTTTGCGACATGCCACATATTTAATTAGCATCTTGCAACTGCCCCATCCAAGGGCAACTCCAAGTGTTTGCCCTCAGTGTGCTCAGTGTGCGGCTCTGAGGGTTTTGGGTTAGCCCAGAAATTACAATACAATGCGGTGCCTCGAGAGGAGACTAAACTAACGCCAAACAGCCATCCTAACAACGCCTCTCCCCCCCCCTCCCCCTATCGCAATGTCTCTGCCGTATTTGTCTGATGTAATTTGTGGACCGCATGTTGTTCTGAGGTCTCCAGTTCACCCTTAAGTCAGCATCGTAATCGATAATTTGCATTCGAAATCGGTTTAATTTGTAATTGATTCATGTTCTGGTCTTGAGTTCGAACTCTAATTAACTGCACTTTGACCAGGGCCCCAACGAATACACTCATATTCGCAGTTATTGGCGTCCTCGATTGCTCTTTCAGCAGCAGGTGAATCGAATTCGAATCGGTTTGGATGCCTCAATCGAATCTTGTCTTCCACGCTCACTACTTTAAGCAAGATTATGCAATACATGTGTATATTAACTGCTAAGAGTCTTGGTCTTAGACTAAAATTCGTAGAAAGTATTAAAATAAGAAATATATGTATTAAATTCATTTGTGAATTGCCTCTTTGCCTTTCTCTCGAATCTTGTTTTCTAAACTTAATACTTTGAGTAGAGATTATGGATAAAATTGAACCTCTAATAGCCTAAGACTTAAATGCAATTTATAAAAATATTCAAATAAGAAAAAAATTGATTAAATTAATTTTAATTTTGATTTTTTGAGTTTCACTTGAATCCTAATTGAGTTAAGACCATAGAATAAATGCTTAGAGTCTAAGTTTTATTTCAAATTTGTAGAATAAAATTAAAATTGGAATTAAATTTAAATTTAAATTAATTTGTAAATTGTCAATTTGCTTTTAAGTCGAATCATATGTTTAATCACAAAACTTTAAGCAATAATTACGGAAAAATTGAGCTTATATGAGTCCAAGTCTTAGATTAAATTCAAAGAAAAATTTAAAATATTTTATTTTTATTTTTTTGAAGTTTAATCTCTAAGGAGTCTAAGTCAAATTGTCAATTTGACAGAAGAAAAGTAAAAAATAAAATACAAATGTATTAAATAAATTTGTAAATTGGCTCTATGCATTTTTCGCAGTGTCTCACAAATATTCCACTGCTAAATTTGCTTTTTGATGAACTATAAAAAATGTTGCATAGCGTGTGGCTAAAACTCAAATTGCTGCTAACAAAATGGCAACAATTTCTGCAAGTTTTATGGATCAACAACAAATTACAACTAAAGCAACAACAAGGCAGGGGCAGCAGCAGAAGCAGCAGAAAAAGGCATTTTACGAGCAGGAAACCAGCTCATAAAAGTGTCAGGCGCAGCACACCCCGCGTTGCAGGGGCGACGATGGGGAGGGGGGAGAGGAGCTGGGCGGGGCTCTGATTAGCAGCTCGACAGGCAAACAGTTGCTTTGCACCTTGGCACCGCCAACCCGCTACCCTGCCCCTCTGATTGGGCATTACGTACGCATAATTAAACCGTAAGCGAAAATTTGTGCGATTTCAGCATGAAAAAAGATTCCTGCTGAAATTTGCATTGCATTTTTCACGCATGCCTCATGTGTGCGTGCATGTGCGCACGTGTGTGTGTGTGCAGGGTAGTTGGATAGAGTGCGAGGCTTGCACCTGCATTATGCACGGGCGATTAAGCAATTTGGCCTGCGCTGCAGAAAGCCAGAGACTTGCACAAATCAAAAGCATTTCGGCATTATCGATAGAACCCGCTGCCGGCATCCCAGCACCCAGCACCCTGCACCCAACACCCTGCACCCTGCACCCTTCCAGAATATGCGCACATGCACAGGCAGGCAGGCAGGCAGGCATGTGTGTGAAGGCAAGGCGTGGCCGTGGGCTGCAGCTAGAGCTGCAGCAGCTGGGGGCGTGTTGCCGCCCTTCCGGTTGCAGTTTACATTGTCAAGTGGCCTGGCAGTAAAATTGTGCGGGAAATTGTTTTAAAGTTTGTTTGCACGATGATCAACGTAGCATAACTGTAGACATGCAACAATGTGCACATTACATTGTTGTTGCTGCTGTCGTTGTTGTTGTTGTCGTTGTTGTTGTTGCAGCAGGACGTTGTCTGCTTGTGCTGCTGAAATTGAAATTTCAATTTTAAACACATTTACAAGCAGCTGGACAAGTCTCTGGCTCTCGCTCTACCCCACTCTATCTCTCTCTCTCTGTTGATTGTGGTTTTCCTTTTGCTGCGTGTGTGTGTGCGTGTGTGTGAGTCGTGTCCTTAACCGCACCTACGCCATTTTCGTAAGCTTCATGTTAATAAATGAGTATTTCGCACTTTTATAGCCCGCAGCGTGTGTATGTATATGTGTGTGTGTGTGTGTGCGCTTTCATTGCAAGCATAAAATTGTGCAGCGCAGCGAATGTTCAACGCCTTTGTTATTGCGCAAGGCGGCAAATGTGCCCCGACGAACTATTGCCAATGCGTGCACTGAGAGAAATCAGCACGTTGATTACGTTTTCCCATTTGCACATTTATTATTTGAAGTTTTTGCGAAAAGCATGCTGCATTTCTCTCAGTGTTCTCTCTGTTATATGGCGACAACTAATATCCGCATTTGAAGCATCCACTAAACACACACAACACGCCGCACCACTAGACACGCCCAGCCGCCCATACACATGCATATACCGGCTGGACTACGTCATAAAAATGCTGACTTCATTTTGCTAACGCCTCGTGCTGGCATCTCGTCTCTGCACGTGTGTGTATGTGTGCTGTATTTATATAGATAATGTGTACGCGCGTGTTTGTGTGTGCTCTACAAATATTTCAGGCAGAGATAAACTCACCGCACACACACACACACACACACAACAAACGTAAAACTTGTTTTTATTTGCCTCGCCAGGTGGCGCTGCCGGGAGTTGTCTCCAGCAGCACCGGCAACTTTTATGCCACGTGTGAGAAAATTTCAATTGGCTTACTCTTTATCGCCATTTCGCCGTGTTCGTAAATAATTGAAGCCAGCGGGCAGTGAGGCGAACAGACACACAAATGCAACCCTAATCGGCATTTTGCAATTGAAGCTAATTTAATGCAATCGGATTGCAGGCAGCAAGAGAGAGAGAGAGAGAGAGAGATAAATGTGCACAAAGCAAATTCAATTAAGAAGAGCAGTGCAAAAAGAGTGCCGAATAGGCTGAATTGGTTCTCGCATTTAATTTAAAATTTATTGACTCCGATTTGCATGCCAATAATTTTAAATAGAGACTGCAAAACCCAAAAACTTCAGATAAATTGTTCAAATAGATTTTCTCTCTTTTTTTCCTGCAGGCACTCGACGGAATTATTGTCTCTTCTATTGGCTATTGTCGCACGTGACACGCACACACCGACACGAACTTACGCTCTCAGCTGTGCAGACTGCTCTCGCTCTCTTGCCGAGAGCACTAAGGATCACAGCAGCAAGCTGCCAACTGCATTTAGAGCCTAGTGCCTTACCAGTCGAACTCTTCACACTTACTGGCATGATAGTTACATTATGCAAACTGATTTTCTCTTTCTTTCCTGCAGGCAGTCAACTCATTTACTGTCTATTGTCATACAGATACGAACTTACGCTCTCAGCTGTGCAGGCTGCTCTCGCTCTCTCACTGAAAGCCAGCTGTGTGACTTACTAGTCCAACTCTTCGCACTTACGGGCATGATAGCTGTTTGTCTCTTCTAAAGTTCAGTTTAATTATGCAAACCGATTTTCTCTTTCTTTCCTGCAGGCAGTCGACTCAATTATTATCTTTTATATTTTTACACGCACACATACAGATACGAACTTACGCTCTCAGCAATTCAAGCTGCTCTCGCTGAGCAGCTAAGCTCAATGGATCACAGCTGCATTGAGAGCTTAGTGACTAACCAGTTGAACTCTTCGCACTTATGGGCATGGTATCTGTTTAATTACTCTTTCACTTGATTGGTAGAGTGATTAATACCCTCAGCCTTTGTTTGATGCATTAAATTGTGCTCTTAATTATTGGTTTTAAGCTTTTCTTGTAGACAACCGCAATGAAAATCGCAATAATTCGTAGAAACAAACGACAACTTTTCACTTTTCACTTGCAAAGGCGAAATAAAATCGACACTAAGCAAGTTCGAGGCATCTTGAAAAGTTCTTAAAAGGCACAAGTCGTGTATCTCTTTATGTTTCCCCACCGCCTGGCCGCCTGCCCCCTTCCCCATTACCGATTCCGACTGTACTTGGAAGATGCGTAGACAACGCCATTCGATGACAGCAAATAGCAATCGAATTGGAAGCCTGCTTAAATATTGGAAGGCACTTAAGAATTGTTTGCCAGGCAGCTCTCGATTGCTGCCAATACCCCTTGGCTTCTTATTGCGCTTGCTGCTGCTTGCTGCTGCTGTCACTTGGTTGGCGGGGGCGGAGGCGCATGCAGAGGCATAAAAACCCGAAAGAGTACAAGTGCGAGAGCACAAGAGGGTAGGGAATGCTACTTGAATACCCTATGTATTGGCGTGCAAGAGTTTCAAATGTGGAAAGGGATGAGGGAGTAATGCTTAGTCTCCATAATCGTATGCTTCGTCGATTTTCGGGTCACTCTGGAGGTGCTTTCTAAGAACTCAGCTACACCAAGTGCAGAGAGCGACCTCGATGATTTAGCTAAACTTATGGCTTGCATTTTTACAGGGTATCATGAGTAGTGCTCGCACAAGGAGGCAAAAAGAAATGCCAAACTGCGAGTGGGAGATCTGCGAGAGGCAAAAGCAAACATTGCAGAGTTGCAAAATGCAGTCGAGTGGCTTAAGCAACTCCCTCAGGGCAACCGGTTTGAAGTTTAGAGATTGGGCTACACACACACACACATATGTACGCACACACACGCACACATTCACACACGCCTGGTCGGGCCTATGACAAATGCCTGGCGAAGAAAACTGAAAGAAAACTGTTCCAGCGACGGCATTACAAAGTTTTTCCATTAAAAAACATTAAATACAAAGTGCGTTGATGTTGCCCACGATGATGATGATGATGATGATGATGATGATGGGAATAACGACAGCCAGTAGGATGATGATAATGAGAATGTGAAAACAAACAGTAGAAACCAGCAAAACGACAAAGAAAAACGATGATAAAAAGGACTCGCAAGCAACTCACATGCCGCTCTACTCTATGCCCATGTATGCTTCAGAGAGAAGGGAGAATGGCTATGACTGGGGCAGGGAGAAACTTGGAGAAATGCACTAAAATCAGAAAAAAAGAAGTTTTAATTGTTAAACGCTTCGTGGCGTAGCAGAAAGCGACATTTATCGCTAAAAGCAAGGCGCTTCTGCACTGCAACAAAAACTTGCATATTTTCTAACTCAAATTTTAAATATGTAAGCAAATGTTGGCAACTATAAATTGCCTAAAGCAACATGAGAAATTCGCAATTTGACTTTGGAAACCTTGGTACAGCTCCTCCTTCCCCCTTGAACTAAGCCGCTCTAATTTCTTTTATTTATTTCGAAACAAATTAACAATGAAAAACACTTTATAAAGCTGACAGCTTGTAGCATGCGTTCTGCTTTAATGAAAACGAACGAAATGAAAGAAAAAAAGAAAAAAAAAGCAGCAACAGGAACTGAAAGAAGCTAACGAAAATGACATACGACATGGAGGAAGGGTAGGGGGCATCAAAGAGCTGAAAAAAGCAAAGGCAGGAAATTCCATTTGCATTTCCTTTTGGCAGCTAACTAGTTTTTCCTTTTTCTAATTTTCACGAATGCGGCAAACGGAGAATGGACTTGGGATACTTGCATTGAGTAGCGACCACTCTGTGTGTGTGTGTGTGTGAGCGTGTGTATTAAAGCACGTATAGCTCGCATATCATTCGCAGAAGCGTGTGTGTGCATGTGTGTGTTAGCATATCTTTTGTTTTCACGCTGGACGCTTTTCATTTCGTTTTTCAATTTAGCGGCAACCACTGCACCCCTGCACTGCACTCGCACACACCCACACACACACACACACACACACACTTAGACAGATATGGAGAGAGACATATCATAACGCACCGTCGAATCTCTACGGAGCTTTTTTATGGTTCGATAAATCGGTGCGCTCCACTTAAAGCATATTTAAACTTGGCCCAGGCAACTTAGAGCCAAGTGGACGCACAAGACGTGTGTGTGTGTGTGTGTGTGTGTGGGTGTGTGCATATGGTAATATTTATGAGTACTCACTAATACATGCTCTTATGCATTTCGAACACAATTTCGCTGGAGTCTGCACCCCAACAAACCCCAGCCCCTGCCTCTGCTCCTGCCCTGCCCCTGCCGCTGCCACGGCTCGCCTACTCTGCTTGCGCTCAGCCCTTCTCGTTTGCTGCGCTTTCATCCTTGGCTAAAATAACATTGCTATGGCAAATTTGCATAAAGAAATCCCTAAACTCACACACACACACACACACACACACACACACACACACACACACACACACACATACACAGTGCATATTTGAGTTTAGTGTATGACTTTCACATAAACTTCTTTGGCCGAGCAGAAGACGGCAGCGCGGAGCTAAGCTGGGGAATTAATTTCAAAGCCCAAGCCGAAAACGGTTAGAAATTCGCAACGTTATTGTATTTATTAAATATTAATCTGTACAGCGTATAAATTTCATCGACATCGGAGCCAAGTGTGAACCGAAGAAGAACTAAAGTGAGCAACTTGCCAAGTTTCCATCGCACAGCTGCTGCTGCGTTGGCGTGAGCGTAGGGCGGTGCCGGCGGAGGGGTTTAGATCTCGTCAGTTCGGCCTGGCAGCTAACATTCCCCCAGGCGCAGCAAACTAACAGCGAAGAACCCCACACCGACACCCGCCCCCTCAACAGCCAGGCAATATTTATATTCAATTACGTTGTTAGTCGAAGTAAATTGTGGCATGCAACATGCCCAGCAACCCAGAGAATTGGGCAGCCTTAAAGTGTTGCAACTGGAGGGCAAGCTTCTTAGCACTACAATGCATAAATAGTAGCCTAAAAATTCGTAATTTCAACTGATTAGAAATTGCATCCAATTGTCAAATAAGTGCAATTTTAGGTTCAATAAGTTTTAAATACATTTAAAGATATTTCATAATACTGGCACGCTCTAGGCTTACTGCTCTTCTGCTTCTATCTACATCACCTTAAAGAATTAAGCAACAAAAGGGACTTCATAAGATTTCATAAATCTGCCACGCTCTCTTAGCGTAAGTTGAAATAAATATAAAAGCATTAATATTAACAAACAAATTAAGCTCTTTCATTGTACTGGCAATTAATAAAACAGAGAGCTTATATAATATTATACTTTAATGATCTTTTAATGCAGTTCTACAATAAGATAAAGAAACTAAAAAAAACGTTTGATTGCCTTAAAACGAAATTAACGAAATCAAAAACTTTTGCTTAGCTTTCATTATATTTCAATGTTGTTTGATAATGAAATAAAGAAACTCGAAAGAGTTCTCAGAACGCTGAAAAGCTCTCAATCCAGTTCAATAATTTACGGTCTAATATAAGACTAAATATTAAAAAATATTTTATATTCTCGAAAGTGCAATGAATAAAACCGAAAGCTTATGCTTAACTTTAATTGGCTTTCCACTCAGTTAAAATATTTGCGGTATAATCTTGGACTTAAATAAATATTTCATACTCTCAAAGGGTAATTGATAAAACTGAAAAATTATATCCAGCTTTAATGAGCTTTAAATTAAGTTCTATAATGGGCACAGTTTGCACAAAACTTTAAGCAGCTTTCAATTTACTTTAATCATTTTCCGGGTAGTCTCGACTAACTAGACTTAAAAAAACACTTAATATGCTAAAGTAAATTGATAAAACCGAAAGTTTATATCTAGCATTAATGAGCTTTATATCTAGCATTTAGCGCTTTATGGAGCTTTCTGAGCGTGGTAAATCTTGTTCGGCTCGTGTAACTGCAAATAGCTTCATTGACAGCTTCACTGCACAACAGCACACAAATATTTGGCAATCAAATCGAAACTGCAATATCCACACATATTTTGGCATTTGCATTTATTAAACATAACTGTAAACAGGGCAATAAACAATGCGAAACCGAGCAAAGGCCATAGCAAACGAGCGAGCAGGCAGACAGGCAGACAGACAGACAGGAGACACTGAGAGAAAGAGAGACAGAAGTGGCAGATTTCAATTAATGTGATTGCCATGGCAAAGGGTGGGCGTGGCAAATGGCAACAGAAACAATTACAGCAATAATAATAGTAATAATAATAATAATATTTGCCAAACATTATTGAGTCAAACGCTCGAGCAACTTGAGCAAAGGACAAGTCCGAATAGTTAATTAATTGCAATTTACAGCAAATTTGCAGGAATTTTTCATTAGGCCCAATGACAGCCGATAATAAATCCAGGCAGAGAGAAAGGGAGAGAGAGAAAGAGAGAGAGAGAGAAGGGAAGAGCAAACTGCCTTTAGTTTGTATATACGGAGAGAGTTCTGCTTTCTGGTTGATCGCCTGCGGGCGAATCTTCGACATGTTCGAGCACATCGGAGCGCAACAGACTCGCGTTGTGCTTAATCAAGCACTTAACGAACTAATTATTCTAATTGAATGTAACTAGCAACAATTAAAATTGCTAACCATTTGTTAGACCATCAGCGTGTGTGTTCAATCCTATAGAGTACACATGGATTGAACACTGCAGTTGAGATGAAGTTTAGAATGCTAAGATTAGTTTCTTGCCGTTGTCAACTCATAAACAATGCACTAGAAATAAGTTTTTGACACCAGCAACGTTTAGAAGGCAATGAACTTTCTGAATCGAATAAATACTTTGTCAAGCAGATGAGTTCAAAAGGTTAAATATAAATCAGTCCAACACTTGAGATAGGCCTGACCAACGCAGCGTGTAGGAGTCCGCAGCATATGCATATGACAGCAGCTTGACCCACGCAATGCAACATTACACATTGTGACCCTAAATATAAATACACACTTATCGCTTAGGGCGCTCATGTAACCCCCCGTAGCTTAATATAGAGATAAGTTAGAATAAGATTTTGATATAAATAAAGGAGCCGTGAAAGCGGCTCATCAGTCTGTTTTGGAACTCGTGTCGCGTACTTCATTTCTGCCGTTTTCATTTTGGTGACCCCGACGTGATCAGTGAACATTGTGAAGTAAAATTTAAATTTTATAAACAATTTCGGTACGCGTGTGTTTAAAAAAAAAAAAAACCCGTGTGTTTGTTTTTTTAAATATATATAAATAAAATATATTTAAAAAAAAAAAAAAAAAAATTTTCGTGCGTGTTGTGGAAAAATGGAGACAACTATGGAGTTAATAGAAACCCAGAAGGCTCTAGGAGGAGCCCTGGAAATCCTCTACAACACCGCGGCGGCAGAAGCGAGTCGGACAGACTCGGTACAGCTAGGGCTGTACAAGGAGGAGTTGACTGCCATCACTGAGCAGTTCGAGCTCAACGACAAGAGGTTGCTCGAACTCTCAGCAGAGGCAAAAAAGACGCCGTACTTCAAGGAGAAGTACGGCGAGCAGGTACGTGGTTTAATTTATAAAACACATGTACTATTAAGTTCCATGAACCCCTTAGGGAAGGCCGTGAAGCCTGACTCTAAGGGTGATAAACGCACGAAAAATGTGTGTAAAAAATTCTCATATTTGCTGGGTGAATATCGGTCAGCCTTAAATAGAGTTAAGGCTGGACATGAACCCATGAGCGAAGTGAGACAAGCAAAGAAAAACTGTCAGGAAATTTTCATCACGTACATGGATGAGTACGATGATGATGATCTGACAGAAACTTTTTTCTCGCTTAACGAGGCCTATGAGGAACTTGCCTCTAGGTCAAGAAGCGAGAGTCTTCCATTCACTCTGCCTAGAGTCGATATTCCGTCGTTCTCTGGCAAATATGAGGAATGGAAGACTTTCAAAGAGTTGTTCCAACAACTGATAGGATCAACTATGATTCCGGACGCACAAAAAATGTGCGTCCTAAAAACAAAGGTACACGGTGACGCAGCTGCCACCATAGCAAGTTTGGCGCCGACTGACGCAAATTACAAACTTGCATGGTCCTTGTTGGATGCTAAATTCAACAACAAAAGAGCAGTGCTGAGTGTGCACTTGAAAAATTTGGTCGATGCACCCCATGTCGGGGATTCAGCATCGACCATTAAGGCTCTTTTGGACACGATCCAAGAAAATGTCCAGGCTATAAAAGCCATGGGCTTGAAGAATGAAGATATTCTTCAGAGCCTATTTAATTTCCTCTTTCTACGGAAATTAAGTGACCCATTGAGGTCAAAATATGAGAGCGGTCTCAGCAACTCTAGGGAAATTCAGTCGCTAGAGCCGCTGCTCAAATTCCTGGAGCACGAATTTTTCGCTCTAGAAGCGAGTCAAATAAGGCCCAGTAGCAATAATAAACTCCGAAAAGACGAAGCATGCATACTGAAATGCAAAGGTGCTCATCCTTTGGAGAATTGCTATAAATTCAAGGCTTTAAATAGCCAAGACAGATGGGAAACGGTGGTTAAGCATAAGGTATGCGGCCGCTGTTTAGGCAGAGACCACCAATACAAAAATTGTAAAAAGGTGTGTTCTGATTGTAAAATGTCCCATCATGTCTTACTGCATAAGCCTTCTAACAAAAATGCGAAAAATGCCACAGTCAGTAAGTCCAGTAATTTAGATAAAAAAAAGTATATTTTACTGGCCACAGCCATAGTTCAAGTAAAAGATAAGGACGGAAATTGGCATGACTGTCGAGCTCTGCTTGATAGCGGCTCGCAGGTGAATTTTCTTACTGCAGCTATGCAGAAGAAACTGGGCATTAAAGGAAGTAAAATTCAAACTTCCATTGAAGGAATTTCTGGAGGAACAGCACATATAAAAGAGTGCTTAGAAGTTCACATAAGATCCAAAAATTCCAGTTTCAATACACAAATTGAAACGTTAGTAATGAAAAATATTGTCTCTGAGCTACCGGCTCGCCGGTTTGAAATAGGAGAAGTGGCTTCAGACTTAGGCTTAGCTGATCCATCATTTAATATTCCAAAAAGAATAGATATGCTGTTGGGAGTTGAGCAATTCTATGAGACCTTGTTAGAAGGTACAACAACTCTGAATAATGGTCAAATAAGACTAAATAAAACAGAGTTTGGATGGGTAGCCACTGGTCCGTTGGTGATAAAGGAATCACCAGCAGTTTGTGGCACAGTAACCGAAAGGTTAGACAGCTTAGACGAGCAACTTCAGAGATTTTGGCAAGTTGAAGAAGTCAATATAAAGGCTCCGAAATTTACTAAGGAAGAAATCCTATGCGAGGATATCTTTGCGAATAATGTAAGCAAAGGCTCGGATGGGAAGTTCTTAGTTAAATTGCCCTTTAAGTCTAATATGATGCAATTAGGTAGCTCTGAGTCACAAGCCAAACGGAGGTTTTTGACCTTAGAGCGAAAGCTAGAGAAAAATTCGAAGCTGAAAGAACAATATGTTCTATTCTTAAAAGAATATATCGATTTAGGACACATGGTTGAGGTTCAGAGCCCAGAAAAAATAAACAGTAAATATTATCTCCCTCATCACTGTGTTTTAAAGCCAGATAGTACGACTACGAAATTAAGGGTAGTTTTTGATGCATCTTGTAAGACATCGAATAACTTAGCCCTTAATGACGTGCTCCTTACTGGACCTAAACTGCAAGAGGATCTTTTCAATATACTGCTGAGATTTCGCAAATATAAATTTGCTATCTCTGCGGATATTGAAAAGATGTATAGACAGATTTGGGTACAGAAGGAGCACCAAAAGTTTCAGTTGATTTTCTGGCGATGGGACCGAAATGACCCTCTAAAAACATATGCACTAAAAACAGTGACATATGGCACAGCTGCTGCACCATATTTAGCAGTAAAATGCTTACAACAGGCAGCAGAAGAGATAGAGGATGAAGCTCCTAAAATGGCTAGCATTGTCAAAAACGATTTTTATATGGATGATCTAATGACAGGTGCGAATAGTGTCTCACAAGCACAGGAAATCCAAAAATATATTTCCAGTGAGCTAAGAAAAAGAGGATTCCATTTGCGAAAATGGTGTTCCAACAGCGCACAAGTCTTAGAAAATATTCCAAAAGTCGACAGAGGCATGCGCCTAGAGTTTGATAAGGAGCAGGCAGATAGCATTAAAGCTCTGGGAGTAGCTTGGATGCCAGATATTGACAAGTTTGCAATAAAATGCAATTGGGAATGCAAGCTAAAGCCAACTAAGCGAAATATATTGTCCGATATCTCAAGACTTTTTGATCCATTAGGATTAGTCAACCCAGTTACAGTAACTGCCAAGATTTTAATCCAAGAGCTATGGAAGGAAAAAAAGGATTGGGATGAAGAGATTTCCGGAGATATACTAGAAACATGGGGTAGGTTACGATCTGATCTACCCACACTTAATAAGATAATGGTACCAAGAAGACTAATTGGGGATAATGTGGACCGTATTGAGCTACACGGTTTTTGTGACGCATCCACCAAAGCGTATGGAGCCGTCATATACGTAAAATCGTGTAGTGCAGACGGAAGAACTTTTATTAATATAGCGACCTCAAAATCGAGAGTCGCCCCCACAAAAGTCTTATCTTTGCCTCGCTTAGAACTATGTGCGGCAACATTATTGACTGAATTAATAATAAAGGTGAAGGAAAGCTTAAAAATGGAGTTCGACACCATACAATATTACTCTGACTCCAAGATTGTCCTATGCTGGTTAAAACTTGAACCAGCAACACTTAAAACATTTGTTTGCCATAGGGTAAATTATATTCAAGTCAATTCCGAAGTGTCAAACTGGAATTATGTGGATACAAAACATAATCCAGCTGACATAATATCAAGAGGCGCTTTCCCAAAAGAGCTAGTAGGGAATAAGTTTTGGTTTGAAGGGCCAGACTTTTTACGGCTTAACCTCCCAAGGGCAGCATTAAAGTTTGATGAAACATTTGATGTACCCGAAAGAAAGGGAAATTTAAAGGCATTGGTAAGCAACTCAGCTTCAATGTTCCGGAAAATTGACCACAAAAATAGTTTTGAGTTTCTACAAAATGTTTTAGCCAATGTGCTAAAATTTATAGCTAAATGTAGAAAAATTGACACAACCAATTGGGTGGAATTAAAAAAAAGAGCATTAGTTACTATTGTGAAAATTATTCAAAAAGAACATTTTCACAGTGAATACAAACTCTTGAAAAAAGGAGAATGTTTGCCCGGATCAATAAACATAAAATCATTAGCTCCCATTTTAGATCATAACAATATTATTCGTGTGGGAGGGAGAATTCAGAATGCTCATCTGAGTTTTGACGCGAAACACCCTATTTTATTACCATATAGCGATGAATGGGTATACCTTCTCACTGTGCATTTGCACGGGAAACATTTACATATAGGACCTCAAGGGTTGTTAGCAATAATGCGACAACAATTTTGGCCACTGCGAGGTAAGCAGCTAACGACTCAAGTTGTGAAACGTTGCTACCGATGTTTTAAGGCACAGCCCAGGTCGATTCATCAGATGATGGGTAATCTACCGGAAGATAGGGTAATACAGACCAGACCATTTCTAAATGTAGGAATTGATTTTCTTGGCCCCATAATGGTTCATCATAAAATAAAGGGCAAAAGAATAGATAAAGCTTATGTATGCGTGTTTGTTTGTTTTGCAACTAAAGCTGCACATTTAGAAGTGGTCTCGGATCTGTCAGCAGCCGCGTTCATAGGCGCACTAAAGCGTTTTATAGGTAGACGAAGTTGCCCGAGGAAAATATATAGCGACAATGGCACAAATTTTATTGGGGCAGCAAACTCACTGAAGGAGATTTATGAATGTTTCAAGCAGCAGCAGGGAGACATAGAACAATTTTGTACACAACAACAGATCGAATGGGTGAACATACCAGTTCGATCTCCACATGTAGGAGGTTTATGGGAAGCATGTGTTAAATCAGTAAAAAAGCATTTTGATAAGGTGTCAAACGGTGTAATGACGTTCGAAGAACTCACTACGTTAATGACACAAATTGAAGCTATTTTGAATTCTAGACCTTTAACACCGTTGTCCGACAATCCGAATGATTTGCAAGTGTTAACACCTGCCCATTTTATCTTAGGAGAAGCTATGTCAACGATAGTTGACGCAGATAATAATAAAAGTTATAAGGGGTTCCGAGACCACTGGAAGGCAGTCCAAGCAAATTCGGAAGAATTTTGGAAGCGATGGTCCGTGGAATACTTGTCCGAGTTACAAAAAAGGTACAAATGGGCAAATCCAAAAATGAACATCGAACCTGGCACCCTAGTTCTCTTAAAAGATGATAATTTGGTTCAAACCAATTGGAGGAGGGGCAGGGTGACAAAGTCCATCATAGGAAAGGATGGACTTTGTCGAATGGTAGAAGTAAGGACAAGCAATGGAGTGGTTATGAGATCCACACACAATGTTTGTCCTTTTCCTACGGAAGAAAATGAGAAAAACATTTCAAATAAAAACAATAATCGAAACGAGATACCACATAAGGTATCCGCAAGTAGACAAACAAATCCAAGAAAGGTTAAGAATAAAAATTTAATACTTTGTATCTTAGCATTTCTAAGTATTTTTAAGAACACAAATTGTCAAAATGTAACACAAATCAGAGATAAGGCAGGGATATTTTACGAAGATCAGGGAATTGTCGGTCTGTCAAGAACATCGTGGGACATAATTATACATGCGGACATGGAGGACTATGACGCGTTCAAATACCGAGTGGACGAAGCGTTGGCAGCGACACAGGACATTGGCGAAACACTGAAAAACGATGCACAAGTGAATTCAATGATATCGACATTGGACAGCAAAGCAAAGAGGCTGTTACAACATGACGATATCATTAAACACATAAGGACACCGGGCAAGCAGCGTCTACCAAGGGCGCCGTTGCAGATACTTGGGTCCATCTATAGTGCGGTCTTCGGTCTAATGGATGAAGAGCAGGCCGAAGAGTTAATGCGGAGGGTGGACCAAGGCAGGGAAAATGAAGGATACCTTCTGGACCTACTGCGCAACCGGTCCTCCGTACTAGACGCTACTCTGGAGGTGCTCGACAAGCAAAACAAGGCAATCTGGGGAAATTTCCAGAGGATAGACGACAACATATTGAAAATCAAAGACGCCACGGACAGAGTAGGCGATGAGCAATTGTTTCTACAAGCTTTCGAAACGCTGAATCAGGCTATGGATGCCTTCGAACATCTCCAGCAGGGCATCATCAACCTGATGTGGAACAAGAAGGGAAATTTCCTGGACAGCCTATTACCCGTTACCCAGTTCCAGAAGCACATTCAGGAGATTACGCTCAACATGCCATCTGGACTACAGCTACCTACTTTGGATCCATTAGAGCTTGGAAGGACTGCTAAAGTGAAGGCCCGGACAACGAAGTCAGCCATTCTGTTCCACGTAAAGATTCCGCTGATCAGCCAAAACATTTTGCGAGCATATCAAGTATATCAGCTGCCTGTGGTACACAGTGGGCGCTTCGTCAGCATAAATCCCGTGTATAAATATATACTAGTGGATGAAGCGAGGACTGTTTATTATGGCATGTCTGAAGACAATTGGGAGCACTGCCAGAAGATGGAGGAACTAACCATTTGCGAGCAGCGTCACCCTCTCTTCAATTGTAACAAGGCGACCAAGTGTGAAGTCCTTCTACTTGCGAAAAGGTCACCCATTATCGAAGAATGCTATGTAAACGTAATGATGCCTGAGACAACCTGGCACCAACTACATCAACCGAACTCTTGGTTATTCTCCGCCTCAACCAAAATAATTGCGGATGTGTTCTGTGCAGACAAAACAAGCACATTGGAACTCACTGGCGTAGGAATACTGCAGCTTCAGGCCGGATGTTACCTGCATTCTGAGCATGTCAGTCTATGGGCTTTCGAGGACCGGACGTCAGATGTATCATTTTGGATACCAAGGATAAACCTAACGGACCAGCTTCCAGCGATGAACCATATCGAGGTAAAAGGAGGTATCCAGGCATTCAAGATTCCAGAGCTTCCCCGCCAAGGTCGGATTATGGGTTTTCCGGTCGAACTGGAGTGGCACCATGCAGCTCACTATTCTCTTAGCATCACAGCAATGATCTTGATCGCTGGGGTCGTCGTGGGACTTATCATCCTCATCCAGCGAGTATGCCGCATGCCGTCACAATTCTTGCCAGCCACAATTGCCCTGCCCCGCATAGCTTAGAATAATGATATACAATTTAAGATATTTAGAAGAAATGTCATTTTATAAGTAACGGTCGTTTAGCAGGGCCAGATATATTAAGACATAAGAAATATATGACTTATGTAAACAACGGCCATCTAGCAGGGCCAGAAAACAAGACATAAAGAATGTATTTTTTTGAAAGGTACACCTTTCAACAGGGCCAGGATGTTCAATCCTATAGAGTACACATGGATTGAACACTGCAGTTGAGATGAAGTTTAGAGTGCTAAGATTAGTTTCTTGCCGTTGTCAACTCATAAACAATGCACTAGAAATAAGTTTTTGACACCAGCAACGTTTAGAAGGCAATGAACTTTCTGAATCGAATAAATACTTTGTCAAGCAGATGAGTTCAAAAGGTTAAATATAAATCAGTCCAACACTTGAGATAGGCCTGACCAAAGCAGCGTGTAGGAGTCCGCAGCATATGCATATGACAGCAGCTGGACCCACGCAATGCAACATTACACATTGTGACCCTAAATATAAATACACACTTATCGCTTAGGGCGCTCATGTAACCCCCCGTAGCTTAATATAGAGATAAGTTAGAATAAGATTTTGATATAAATAAAGGAGCCGTGAAAGCGGCTCATCAGTCTGTTTTGGAACTCGTGTCGCGTACTTCATTTCTGCCGTTTTCACACACATTGATTTTTTACACATACAGTGAAACTTTTGTGTGGGAATATTTTTGCGCCTACAACTTCTGCGCTTTTTGTCCAATAGAGCTACAATTTTCGTCGAGTGTCAATATTAAAATTACCTGTTCAATGGTACAAGTTTCAATAAAACAGAATCAAGATTGAGATACCCGCTCTGAAAGGGCTTAATTATGGTATACAGAGCAGGTCACAACATTGGGAATTGGGTGAAACTTTTCTTGCTTCGTTTGCCATTGACAAAGTAATTGGGTCATCGCCTGGTACACGTGTGGCTCGTTTAATATTTCGCTTTTTGGTTTTTATTTGCTTTGCCTGTCGCATTCATAAATTTTTATCGCCTGTGTGGCAATTGAATTGGCAATACTGCAAACACACTTCCCATAAAAGCGACAGTGCATCGCCAGTTGTTGAATAGTCATTCAGTATCAATATATGTATAAAGCAACATATAAATATACAAAAACACACACACACGATTGCACGTGTCCGCAATATAATGTGTTTTCCGGTCTGTGTTTGCTTTTGCGTCTATCATTATGTTTAGACCGCTTAGCAACTTTTTTATACCCTTTATTTTCAATGAAAAGTGGTATATTGTTAAGTGTTGATCTGTACAATTAATAGAGATGGCGTGGCAGGACTTTAAATGTGTTAATCTGAGGAAGAACAGCTAAAGATCGATATTAAATATAGGTTCCTGTATTCAAAATAGATATTTCCTATAGTTTTTAGCAGCGATGACAGCAATCAAATGGAACAAGCAGAATCTGCTTGTGTCGTGTCGATTCTATAGCGCATGTGACCCAATTTCGCTTAACACACACTCTTTCAGTTTTAGGTACTGTTCTTTAATTTTCGCCGCGATTTACTGAAATTAAATTTTTATTTCTTTCACTCATTGAAAATGGGTAGATATGTTACATATGTATACAAGCTTTGCACAGATTTTTATAATAGGTAGAAAGTGCGGCAGACCATAGACAATCAATAGCATAGAGGATTTGGTCATATTTGATTGTATGAAAAAATATAATTTAGCCGATCTGATTAGATTATCAAGAATATATGTATATAACACATCGTTCAATAAGTCCCGAGACTAACCCAGAGATGGCGCTAGTAGTACCAAACTGGCCCCGTTTCCATAGAGTACGAACCTCTACATGAAACGTGTAAAAATTTCACGTCGATCGGACGACACACAGCAGAGTTATCGAGGTTAGAGTGAAGTCACTTTGCAATTTGTTTAAAAAATGGAAAAAAGTGAGTTTCGCGTGTTAATAAAACATTGTTTTTTAATTGGTAAAAACACCGTAGAAGCCCAGCAATGGGCTTGTCTTTCAGACGATCTCACAAAGCTTAATTTTTGCTAATTTTTAGTGGGGAAAATGGTATCAAAAGAACTTCTTCAAAATGCCGTCTAGCCATACACTTGCCAAAAGTAATTACACTGAGAAGCCACACGTGCCATTAATAACATTGTTGCTTTTGTTGTCGTTGCTCTTTTATTGTTTGATAGCCCGACAGACCCGAGCCTGTGCCAATCGCTCATCTGGCTGGTAGCACAACAATAACAACCGAGTCGAGTCCGTAGGCGAATTTCAGACACGCCAAATTTATACTTATAAATGTATATTTTTATTTGGCCATTATACCCGTACAATCCATTTTCAGAGTGTGAATGGATTAAAATTATATCAACTTTAAATGGATTTGATTGACACATTGTTGTCTGATTGTTATCTCAGTAGGGCTTAGTTCCAGGATTTTATGAATTTTGTTTAAGAATTCGTGCGTACATATATAAGGACAATTTTTTCTTTAGTCTCATAAGATACTACATTCTTCAGGATATTATATAACGTTTAATAGTATATGCTCAAACTCCATTGCATGGGGCTTACCTTTATATAGAGCGAACAATTTGCATAGATTTTGTTTGATAAACTATTTGGGTAGTTAAGTCACGAATGGCTATTCAACTGAATACATTACTGAATATGTAGATATGTATGTATGTACCACATGACGTGTGAAATGGCCAATCATAAGCGACACCTGCTTCGAGCTGTACAGCTACTTCTTAGAACTGTGAAAAATGAATTCTATTTATTGAGTTCTCAGTTTTAAAGTGTAGAGTCGAGCACTTTCGACTGCACAATACCATTTCAACTCAGGCCTTATTAAATTCGTGCATAGTATTAAATAATTTTGTTCAACAAATTCACAATAATGCACTAGTTGACGACCTTGTTTGACTCATACCGACAGATTGGGCTATTCATAATAAAAATAATAATATTAATAATCTGACTACAATATACTGTAGTTATATTATAGGAACAATGGGAACAATCGGCCTGACTTTATGCAGGAAAACACAACATATTTCTAGTGCAATTAACTTGATAACCAAATAAAATAACCAAATGGGAAATCAAGGATAAGCAACCTTTACCTTAATTCAATTCAGTTTGATCTGCCAAGTAACTTTTCAGTTTATGTTTTCGCTTGCAGCTAAAATGGCACCCACTGTTTGTTCCGAAAAGAAAGTTCGCGTTGCGAGCATGAAGGACACACATAGACGTGGCAGCATGACCGTACCTCAAGCGAGCGCTGCAAATAGAGCATTAACCCTGCGGACAACTACTCGAAACAGCACAGTGCTCAACATTGGTAAGTAAACTCTTTAACTCTGCCACATTTAGTATGCATTTCAGTTAATAGTATGACTACTAGTACGCCACATAATTGGAACGTGGTATACAAAGGTGCTACTGTTCGAAAGCAAAAAACAAGTTAATTTGATCAGGGGCCCCTCTTATAATGAGTATGTGCAATGAGTAGGCCAGGCTGGCACTGGCTGCCTCTGTTAACGTATGTCATTCCTGCTTCGTGCTTACATTATTCACTCACGTTACTTGAACATGCTTAATTAATTGATGTTTACTTGGTCAACAGTGCACCCAGGCACCGCCGCAGTCTTGCAACGTGCCCCAATGTTATGCACGCTCCACGTGCTGCCTGCTTCATATTGCTGTGGCACGCGACTATGTTATGGCAGCAATTTGCGTCAGCAATGAAGACTTAACACGATTGCTGCCTCCTGCAACTTGTCTCCAGCATCTGCCTCACCCCTCTTAAGCAGACAGTTTACAAGAACTGCTGCTGTCTGGAAAGTTTATATAAGCACCCTTTGGTCACCTGACGGAGTGATACTGAGGCCTGATTATCAGTGGCAATTTTGTTGTGTTGCTTGTTTGTTATACCCTTGCAGAAGGTATAATAATTTTGGCAAAACGTTTGCCACACAGAGTGGGGACATCTTCGATCCGTCTGTCCAAGTCGTGCCTGTTGCAATACAAGCCTTTTAGCTATACTGATGAAACTTGGCACAGATACTTCCTTAGTCTAAACTTTATCTAAATTTTATCAAAATCGGTATACTATAACATACGAGGTGTGTTCAAAAAGTAAGGTGACTTTTCAAATTTCGCGGGCAACATATTTTCGATTATCGATTTTTTTGTTTTGTTATATTGGTACACTCTTCCCTAACATCTGTACCAAGTTTCAATAGAACATCCTCTTTTGTTTGGTTGTGAGAGGCGTAAAGTTACAAGTTATTTTGCGAGCTCGGCGATTTTTTGCTATCGAAAAATATGGATCAAAGGATTTGCATCAAATTTTGTGTAAAAAATAAAATTAAGTGCTCTGAAACACTTGAAATGTTGACAGTGGCATACGGTGAAACTGTTCTGAGTAAAAAAAATGTGTACAAGTGGTACAAACTCTTCCAAGATGGCCGGGAAGATGCTAATGACCAGCCTCGCTCTGGACGCCCAAGCACGTCAACAACTGATGAAAACGTTCAAGCAGTGACGAAAATTGTTTTGGAAAATCGTCGAATCACTATCAGAGAAGTTGCTGAAGATGTCGGTATATCGCTTGGCTCGTGCCATGAAATTTTTTCAAACGTTTTGGGTATGAGTCGTGTGTCAGCGAAGTTTGTTCCGAAATTGCTGAATTTTGACCAAAAGAACCGTCGCATGAGCATCGCTCAAGAGCTGTTGAATGACGTCAACGACGACCCAGATTTACTCAAAAGGGTCATAACTGGTGACGAATCATGGGTATATGGTTATGATATCGAAACCAAAGCCCAATCGTCCCAATGGAAGAGCCCAGGCGAGCCAAGACCGAAAAAAGACTGCATCGCTGCAAGAGCTCAAGGCTATACCGAAAAGTGCTTATGGGAAGTGCTTTGAGGATTGGAAAAACCGTTGGCATAAGTGTATTGTATCTGAGGGGGATTACTTTGAAGGGGACAACATAAATATTGATAAATAAATTAATAGTTTTTCTTGAAAATACAAAGTCACCTTACTTTTTGAACACACCTCGTATAGTAGCACAGCTATAGAATTTACATTTTACATTGGATTTTGTGTTAGAATATAAATTTGAAAACCTTCCATACATAAGTTATAACAAGGTTATGAAAGGAACTAGACAGAAACGTTGCCTTCGGCTCACCGAAGGTTGCATACCCTGGCAGATACTTTTGTGTGTACTATATCCGTATATTGTTCCTACATTCCTACTGTATACAATACAGTTTTCCACTTATGCCGTAGCTAATGTGTAAAC
Organism: Zaprionus bogoriensis; assembly: GCA_035046045.1. NCBI lineage: Eukaryota > Metazoa > Arthropoda > Insecta > Diptera > Drosophilidae > Zaprionus > Zaprionus bogoriensis. Next base: position 786,947 of record JAWNOI010000191.1, on the reverse strand, counting down.
ATTTTCAGGCTAATAATTTTCAAACAGGCAGACTCGCCATGCCTGCATATGTTAAATACATATATTCGTGTATATTGTGGAGGTAAAACTGTGCAAATTCGAAGGTGACAATCGCAAGAGTAGCAAGAGAACATAGTAAGCTGCATATTTCCGGAATAAATGTAGACTCTTTGTACACATGTTCGAGACACGTTTTGGTAATTGCTTACGTACCTACTATATGTATGTGAAAAAACGCTTGATGTAGCATGGGGCGCCCACGGGGAAACGGTTATAGGTGCGAGTATAAGAACCAATGAGGTGACCTACATATGCGTTACTGTCAGTTTGTCAGTTTGTGAGTGTGCTGCGCTTGTTATGAGGTAAGCTTGTGGATTGTGGCTGAGTGAAAACGAAAGCTTCTAGAGCATCTTTATGCAAAGCAATGCCACTTTTAACTTGTTCCATTGATTGGTATAAAATAATGCTTTACTTTGCAGCGCATTAAATTGGCTTAACAAAAAATCGTATTGGCACAACAAAAAATCGAGTGCATAACAAATCAGTTGTTTTGTTGATGTAGGGTAAACAAAAACACAGGGAAAGGGAGAGTGAGGGAATAACAAAAAGTACATATGTACAGATATGTATAGATATCGCAAAAGTGAAATAACGATCAATGTAAAAACAGATCCACTCTTTCTCTTTTACTCTTTATAACAAACATATACCATATACACTTATACATATATTTAATTATACCAATGTGTCACCCTATTTCGGTTCCCCTTCGGCTTGCCCTTGGCCAATGCCCGTCCTCGCGTTTCACTGCACTGCTGCAGCGAATCAAAAACTGCTAAATTTGCAAAACAAAACATGTAAAGAAAGATACAGTCGAGTGTATTCGATAGTAAGATACCATTTACCAATTTTAAGCGTTAAAAATTCCTTCTTAATGTTAAATACTACAATTAAAAAATCCACAATAACGCGTTCAATCGCACATTTTTACTCTTCTCATAAGCATTGACTTTTTCACGCACTTTGTCAAACACACGTATTAACGCTACACGCACATGTCGATTTTACGTATACAGCTGCGACTTTGTACGACAATCTTCTCTATTTGTATACTAGGTAAATAAAAACATTGCAGCTTTTAAGCTTTGTTAAATATTTAACCAGGAAAATGATTAATTTTTTTTTTCTAAAAATATCCTTAAGCGTTTTTACAAAATTTCAATATTTCAGTGAAAATTCTGTTCAAGCTGGAAGAATATAAACTACGCGCTAACTGGATAACTATATATATATAATGAACAATGAGATGAAACATATGCTAGATTGCGAGTTTGTTTTTCCACGTGTTCGACGTTGTCAGCCGGACACAACTAACCCTGACCATAGACACACTCTCGGAAATGCTAATTGGAAAATTTCATTCAGTGGGTGGACGGACATCATTGCTTGTCCGCCCACAGTTTACTATTGTTTTTTGTCTCTATGTGACTCTCCATGACTTTCACAGAGTAAACTATGTGTGTGAGTCTAGTTTTTATTGTGCATATGTAACTACAGCTATTGCTGGCCTCCGACTTGTGGTCACGTTTTTAGAACATACGCGATGAACACACAGACGCACATACCCCATAATAGAGGTGCATGCTTGAAAGTATATATGCGACTGGGAAACCCGTGGAATGATTAACAAGGGTGAAGCTGTTTCATTTATCTAAATCAGGAGTTTAGCAAAACTTGCCAAACAAGTGAAAGAAATTAAGACAGGCGATACTAGACAATACAAGAATATTTCCGAAACATAAGCGGGATGGATTGAAAAACAGGCCAATAGATAGACAGACGGACAGACTATAGAAATGTACACATCATCTTGAACTGCTTTCTGGTTTATTTGGCTTTCAAATAGTTTGTGATGACATTTAAATATTATGCAGTTCAATTAAATACGAATAATTAATACACTAGTAATGGAACTTAATATTTTTCATAGCTAAGCAGTGATATACATACATACAGATTTATTTCTGCAATGCATACTTTTGCGCTTTGCTTGGTGCGTGTCTTTGATAAGTTCGCAAGCTACAGCAATTTGAATGCTTGATCTGACAGTTGAAGTTGTATATATTTAGAAATGCCATCAGTTACAAATTTAGCAAATTTAGGTGTTATAATTAAAACCAAATGTTTGCAGCACATAGAAAAAAACACATATATATATATATATATATTTTATATTTATTTTCTACTCAGTATTGTATTACGTTTATAGTATTATTTTGTGTTACTCAAGGAACTGCCCTTTCTGAAATTTTCTTAACAATTCCCAGAAAATTTACTATTTGCGTAACTTTATGGTATTCCATTAAACCTTGACTCACATTCAGTTCTTCCTCCTCGATTTCATTGCAGTTGCCAAAGGGTCAATGAGCTCGATGGGTCGCCTGCAGCGTCGGCGAGTCGCTCGTCTCTCATCAAGGCTGCGTCAGATCTCGAAGCTTGACGTGCCCCCGACATCAGTGCCGGCAGATGGCAACAAAAATCAGACAGAGCAGAGCGAGAGTATGGAACTCGATGACAGCTTCACAGATACGAGCTTGCAGATATTGCGCGCACATTCCAGCGGAAGTGGCAATAGTAATAGTAATATTAACAACATCCACAACAAGAATAGCAACAACATCAAAACAGTATTACAACCCACAATGTTGAATAGCAATAGCAACAATAACTACTGCAATGGCAACCACAATGGAAACAATAAGCCAAACGCAGCTAAGCTTCGTGATGAGGATGACCAGAAGCAGGTGCAGGTTCAGCAACAGGACGATGATAACGAATTCGATGATGAGGATGAGCAGGGAGACAGTGACAGTGGCTACGAGTTCGCGCTGGAGCCAAGCAAACACTCTGCGCACATCAACTCGCAGCATCATCAATGCCAAACAACACACAATGAGGGCTTGCTTTCCATTGCCTTGAAGACCATCAAGTTGGTGCAGCGCAACAAACTGCTGCAAAAGCGTTTAGCTCAGCTGCAGCTGGAGACATCGGAGTTTATCGCATCGGTGCTCGCCAATCCGGAAAACCGTCATTTTCGGGAGATCACCGCCAAGACGGAGCCGTTGCCCATCAAAGTGAGCAACGTCTTGCTGCGAAATTGAAAACGTAAATGCAAACTTGTTGCATACTTTTGGGCGGTGGCAAAATGTTCAACATTCCGGTCCGCCTCAGTATATCATTTCTACAAAATTGAATCCTGCAATAAATATGGAGCCCGAGCGGAAATCATTCTAACTTAACAATTTGAGTAAACTTGAATAATTCCTGAGACTATCGGGTGACGTCTTGAGCAATTCGTACTGATTATTTTTATAATAACAATAAAGAAAAATATTGTATTCTAAATATATACAAACATATACACATATACATTTAAAAACAATACATGAAGATACACGTGAGAAACTATTTATACTAGAACTTTATGAAATACGCTTAGTTTTAAGCATGTTTATGTTCAACAATTTTTGCAACAAATAATTTATAAATACTTGAATACATCTTTAGCTTAGTAAGTAGTATTTAGGATATACAAATTATAAAGAAGATACGACAGCAACTCAATAATGCAGTACGCATTTTAAGATCTGAGATGCTTTCCGCTATATACTGCATTTAGTTGATTAAACTAATAATCATAAAAGTGCAAAGCAATTCGTTCATTTATTTATGAACCGCCAATCATTATACGTAGCGATCAATCCACAATACCAGAAACAGCAAATAATCTACATCAAATCCATAGATCGGAGAGTAACCACAATATTTTGAAGTTAATTTTTTCCAAACTAGAAAATAATTCGCATACACTTGTAATAAAAACGTGGTTTTATGTGAAAATAAAATCAGCGAATGAGCAAAAACTTTACAAATAAAATAATTATATTAAACCATAGAACTGAATAAACTTTATTGACGGAAAGACAATGGTAAGATAAATGATATACGAATATTATAAGTATGGTAGGTATTCATATTTTCTGGCATATCAATAACACCAATTAACGTGTGTATTCAAAGACCGTTTCAGAAATTATGTGATCTGTCAGCTCAATCATCGAATTGATATTTAAGGGATGTTTCGAAAAATGTAAAGGCTTTTATATTTCAGGGCTACAATAGCAACATCAAATGTTAACTTTGTCTTTATTATTTTTTTTATTATCTAATCAAATCGAATAACACCTATTTTTGGCCTCTTACTAAAGTTTGCTTGTATTTATATTTTAGTTTTCAGACAATAAATGCAAAAATGTATACGGCAGATAAGTTGTAATTTCCTATTATAAATCAACCTTACATCATCTCCATATAGTAGAATTGCGACTTCTGAAACACGTACAAATAAGGATCCAGCCAGTCTATACACCCATGCCTTAAATCAGAAGCTAGATCTTTCCGTTTATCACTTGATTATTTTGGTTTTATAAAGAAGGTTGGTAGATGTTAAATATTTAGTCAACTCAACTTAAAATTTACAATATATATATTTAAATAAAGTTTAAATAGAGAAAACTTATTCTTATTTATTTTATGATCAGTATTTTATTTTGTAATGAGTAGAGGGAAAAGATACAAAAAACTATCTTTGTCTCGATAGGCTAACTTTGCTTTATTGCTTTTACGACTATACATAGTGTTGAATATAGTATATATGAATACTTATTGTGTACTGGGTATCTTACAGTTGAGTGCGAACGTCCATAAGCTTTTATACCTACTCGTTAAGATTTTATTTTTTATGCGCTCACGTCTCCGCTTTTTAAATGCGTTTGGTGTTAGGTTTGTGATTTATGTGCATTAGACAAATTATATTATATGGCAGACCTCAATCCGAGTCCCAGACCCACCCGCTGGGAAAACGTCATTTTACTTGCTCGCCTGACTTTGAGCTGGCGTCGAATGACGTAGTAATTGTGATGTACAGATGTATTGTTGAACTTGATTTGTGATCATGTTTTCAGTTCGTAATTGATTTTGTCGATTGCATTTGTTTCGTTGTTTATGTGTTTGAGCTGTTAAATTTGACGGCATCGGGTAGTGTTCGAATATTGTTGTCGAGTGAGCCAGTCTATTGTGTTCAAATATCACTGTCCACAATAGCTAGACGATCTGTGGATATGGCCTTGTCGAGGTCGTTGGCAAGTTGGCACTTCTCTGATAAAAGTGGGGCAATATATTGTTATTGTAATTGTAATTGATACTTTTATAGTTACTTGCAAATAACATTTACAGGTGCAAAATAAAAACCAATTGACAGGTATTCACGGGTAACGCAGCCTCAATGGCGAATGTGGCAAGTCAACAGACATGTGTTCAAGCGGTTGGAGAGTATTGTGGGCTTTGTACTATTGTAGAAGGTATTACAACTGTCTTCAAAAATATATTTATGCCTAAAAACCTTCGCAATAACTCTTTCAGCCATGAAGAGAGTAAATTAAGTTGGTTTTCTCTCAAATAAGTGGAACTAAAACAAATTATTATATCCAAGTTTTAAGCAAGAATCTTACGGGCTTGATTTAAACTAATATGCCTTTCAAATTCCGAATGACCCCAAAGTGCACTTACCTTATATGAGGTATAATCGACATAATTTGCTTAGCAATTAACTTGTTCTAAAAGTATGCATTTTCCAGCACTCGCAAGATAAAGTTGTTTAGAATCACGGGTTCGTCGAGGCTGCACTACTAATTAAAAAAACACGAATATTTGTATTTGTGGAACATAAACACCATCGAGCAGTATAAGCTTAAAATGGCATTCGGTAGGTTAAGAAAATGTGATACTTAGCCTTAAAATCTGTTAATTGAAATTCAGGAATTCTTCTAAATTCATAGACGTGCTAACGTTTTTTTGCAACTGGCGTTGACATATTTATATATGGATTACTTGCCCAAACACTTATCAGCTTGAGAAGTCATTCGGAATGAACACGCATAAAAGCTATGCAAACTTTGACTATAGAAGCATAAACAAAGGCGACGCAAAGTGCAATTTGTTTGAATCTTTAGCTGTAGGGAGTAGGAGAAAGCTTCGAAATACCTTAGCAACGGCCTTAAAGGTCGAATACGCAAAAAATAAATGAAAACTGAAAAGACTGATGCTTACAACAAAAGCAATCGCAACAAATTTCAAGTCAGACGGAACTGGGAGCACAAAAAAACGTAAAACGTATGCAAATTAAAATGACGAAGCTTTAAATTTATAATCGTTGTAACTTAAAGCCATCCGCCTGTGAGCGCTTAGATACAAGACACACGGAGAAGTATCGCACAAATGTGAATTAGGACAGAGCGCAGCATTGTCTGCCATTGAACTTTGACATTCAATCATCCAGACGGTCGGGTACTCGTTCAATAAAAAGCGGAAGCTCTTTTTCTATTTGTTCACAACTATTTGCTAATGAGACAGCAATAAATTTTGGATTAACACATGTTAGCGCCTGCAGAAGTCGGATTACGAGCACCAAATGAGTGCTAATTTTATTTCTGACTAGGTGTGCTGAACAAGTTTGTTTCTGGAACTACAACCAATAGCAATCGACGGGTAGTTACCCTACATACAAATTACAGTTCTGAATCATTTATTTATTTCTTACAATAAATTCTTGCTTTTGATGTGCTTCTGCTAAGAGACTGGAAGAGACCAGATATGGCTGGACGAATAATTTGGATCATCTCGTCTTCTGCTGCCTATGACATATATCTGCATAAATCGAATATACCTCTATGCAGCATTGGTGCGTGTAAGAAACAACAAATTTGGACTCTGACTAAGCCAAAGAGCTTGGCGAAACGGCGCACAACCAAAGCAGTGAAATGTAAATAAAGTCGCGAATTTGTAAGTTCAGGCGATGAACTTGAAATAAGACGCTTGAAAGAGCGTTGATACTTATGTGTATGTGTAGATACTTTAATATCTGGCTGCGGTACGACTGCGTGTTGTCCCAAACGTAGCGCCAACCTGACCGACTTAAGCTATTGAATGATTCGGGGTAGGCTTCGACGATGCTCACGTCGTCTGTGCGTTTCATTTGCCGAGCGGACATCGACGCGCGCGCATGCCCAGTAGCAAAACGTGCTGAAAAGGTAGACCGAATCATTATCTGGCTCCATGCCGGATCCCAAGTGATTTTGTGTTTTCGTTTAATGCATCTCATAAACTATGCATTCAAATTAGTGAAGCGTGCAAACGAATGCTGAAAAACAGCTCACATAGTGAAAGAAATGTGAATAAGAATGTTACAATGATTAAAAGGAATATGTGCCGAGAGTATCAGATATTTGAAGTTAATCCTAGAAGAGCATAAACTCGTGCGGTTTCTTTAAATTTTAAGCTAGCTCAAATTGCTTAAAGTATCAAATTATCTTCAAATTAGCAATACACAAAAAGGGAATTTGTGTATTTATTTTTACATATTTCCGAGCAATCATTAAAGTATGAACGTCAAACTTATACTAAGATAATTTTTGTATATCAGATAAAGTTCCCTTAACGAGTTAAGCATCCGTGTCCGATAACCCAGAGGTTTCTTAAAGATTCGTTTCGCCAGCTGTCAAAATTTGGCTAATTGGACACAGTTTGTAAACTTAATTAGGGCTGAATGGCATAAGGTATGGAGCAAACTTACTTCACGATCGGTGTGTGATAGCGATAGTGTTTTAATTATCATTTTTCCCAACGATTAAACTGTGGCCAACCTGTTTCCGCTGCTGCTGTTGTGTTCGGGTTGATTACAAAAGTGGCCAAGAAAAGCAGATACGAAGAACATTACCAAGGGCAATGCCCTTCATGGTAACAAGTTTCCTTGGGGCAGGTCACTTCTGTTCGACTGCCCCGTGACCGGTTATTGATTGTTTCTGAACAAAACACGCATGACAAATTTGCTGAGGTTAAAGAAACTATTATGGGACCAGTCAAAGCCCATGAATGGCGAGAACTACTTTATCATTTCTCATAACAAATCTCATATGGGCAACACATACAGAGTTGCCAGTCGGCCGGCGTTTTGGCAATCGTATTGGGGTCAATTGAAATACCTTCATTTTTGCAGCTATTTATTTTTTGTAAATCTTTTACCTTTTTCGGTTTTGAAAGGTTGAAATTCCCCGGCTTAATACAACTGCCCTATTCATTTGCATATATAGTAATTTATCGGAATCGCAACGCACCTATAACGAGTTCAGGTAACTGAGTTCCATTAGAGCTGTTTTCGGGGGAATGAAAATTATTTGAGCCGAGCATTTCGATATTGAAGACTGGAGCATTTTAAAAATAGTTGAGTTAAGGTAGCGATCTGACTTATTTGACATCTTATACCTCCAGGTCACAGGCAACTTACAATCTCTGCGAATTGTAATTAAAAACAATTATATTGATCTTTTGTATCGCAATCTTTTCATGAATTGTGTGCGAATTTGTTTTGAATTCGATTTGTTCGTTTTTGGAAATCCGCAAGTGTTTTATGGGTCAGCGTCTCTGGGCGAGGATAAATATTGTTATTTTTTGCAAGTTTCACCTTGATTACTTCTTCGGCTGATCAGCTTTTCTATTTTGGTCCGAAACCGGTTTTTCGGATCTTTTGTTTTTGTTACACCAAGTTTTTTTGCGAATATATTATTGTTTTTATTGGCATGATTGGTGTAACTTGAAACTCGTTGAACTTGAACTAAAAAAAAAAACGATTATTACAGTTCGCTGCGGGAAAGAGAAGAAGAATAGCGACGGGCGCTGATGCGTGAAATGCCTTTGGCCCAGAACGAAGTGAGCAAAAATGCACTCCAAGTGCGGTGCATTTCGCACGCAGCCGCTAAGCAACCTATCTATCTATCTATCCATATATCTATCTATCTGCATATCTTCAATGCTTTACTAATTAGCAGCCGCATGCTGTTTGCTTGTATCATTTTGTACAGATACGTCCAGATGGCGAATATTCAGCTAACATATCTGGCAATACTCTACCTGAGCTTCCTTGGCTACTGTCGTTGCCAACTGTTTGTGGATCTGGTGCGGGACTTGGAGACGTCCTTGCTGAACAATCGCATCCCGGACACAACTACGTTTCTGGCGGAGTATGACTTCATAATTGTAGGTGCCGGGTCGGCGGGTTGCGTTCTGGCCAATCGCCTGAGCGAGATCAGCTCGGCCCGAGTCTTACTGTTGGAGGCGGGCGACCAGGAGACCTTTATTAGCGACGTGCCATTGACGGCGGCTCTGACACAAACCACTCGTTACAATTGGGGCTATAAGGCGGAGCCGACGCCCAATGCCTGCCAGGGACTGCGCAACGGAGTCTGCAATTGGCCCAAGGGGCGTGGCGTGGGCGGTACTAGCCTCATTAACTTTATGCTCTACACGCGCGGACATCGCAGGGACTATGATGGCTGGGCAGCGGCCAATAACTCAGGCTGGTCGTACGAGGAGGTCTTGCCGTACTTCAAGAAATCAGAGCGCATCGGAATCCCGGAGTTGTTCAAGTCGCCGTATCACGGTCGCAACGGACCACTGGATGTGCAGTACACGGACTATAAGTCGCGGCAGCTAAAAGCTTTCCTCAAGTCTGGCAAAGAGCTAGGATATGATATAACCGATATTAATGGCGAGCAGATGACCGGCTTCACCCGCGCTCAGGCCACCATACGGCAGGGCAGGCGCTGCAGCACCAGCAAAGCGTTCATTCAGCCCATACTGCACCGCAGCAACCTGCACATCTCGATGAAGAGTTGGGTCACCAAGCTGTTGATCGATCCGGAGACTAAGGTTGCCATCGGAGTGGAGTTTACCAAGCAGCATCAGCGTTATGTGGTGCGCGCCAGTAAGGAGGTCATCGTATCCGCCGGCGCCATAGCCAGTCCGCAGCTCTTGATGCTGTCTGGCGTGGGACCAGCTGCTCACTTGGAGGAGCATAATATTCCCGTGCTGCAGGATCTACGCGTTGGCTACAACCTGCAGGATCATGTCACACTCAACGGCTTGGTCTTCACTGTCAACGACTCTACAGTGAACGATGCACGTCTTCTGAATCCCACAGACATCATACGCTACATTTTTGCAGGCCAGGGTCCGTATACGATTCCCGGCGGCGCAGAGGCTTTTGCCTTCGTGCGCACGCCTAGTTCCAGTTTTGGTAAGTGAGTCGGCAAGCTGTATACTCGTGATTCTACATGGCATCTTTCTTTGATACGTCTCAGCCAAGGATTATGCGGACATGGAGCTAGTTCTGGGCGCTGGCTCTTTGAGTGGCGATCGCTTTGGCACCCTGCGCGATCTGCTCGGCATTACAGATGAGTTCTATACAAAAATGTTTGCTGACTTGCAGAATAAGGAAACATTCGGCCTGGTGCCCGTGCTGCTGCGACCCAAGAGTACGGGCCGCATCTCGTTGCGCAGTCGCAACCCTTTCCATTGGCCGCGCATGGATCCCAACTTTATGCAGCACCCTGACGATATACGAGCCATGATTGAGGGCATTGAAATGGTAGGTACATGTCCCAAGCAGTCGTTTACCTTGAACTAATACTTTCCATCTTGTAGATTCTGCAGGTGGCGCGCACCAAGTCTATGCAAAAGATGGGCACGCATTTCCATACTCGTCCATTTCCAGGATGCGAACACCTAAATTTTGCCAGCCACGATTACTGGCGCTGCTGTCTGCGGCTGTACGGCTCTAGTCTGCAGCACCAGTCAGGCACCTGCAAAATGGGTCCAGCCACGGACAGCACAGCCGTTGTGGATGCCGAGCTAAGGGTGCATGGTATCCGAAAGTTGCGTGTGGTAGACGCTTCCATAATGCCGCATGTCCCGGCTGGGCATACGAATGCTATAGTTATCATGATTGCCGAGAAGGCGTCGGATATGATCAAGAATGCATGGCGCATGAGAACTGTTCCTCTGCAAGGGTAGGCGAGGGCGGCAGCACTTCATAGATGGTACCTAATATTTGGTTATTTATATATTATTAAATTAAGCGACTCGAAGTGGCTCATGTAGGGTATTAACATTTATTTATATACCTTATAATGTAGCCTTAATCAGCAACAGCCTAACAACCTTTGTGGATCTGTTTGTACATATGATGCATGGATGATAAGATCCATGAAGGTTACGGCTTTTATATTTAGGACAGAAATCTTCTAGATTAACGCTTCTTACCTTTTGTTTAGTTTTGGCTATTATATCAGCCCTTTTTAAAGTAAGTCTTATTGTAGGAAAACAAAACTTCAATCGTATCCGATTATTTATTTACAGCTTATTTCATGCAGAGGTTTCCATATCGTAACATCTTAAGACTAGCAGGAACTTACAACAAATCTTAAAACAGTTTTTCTCGCAGTTGACTAGTTATGTATATATATGGGTATATCATTGATTTTCGCTAAATAAGACTTAAAATTATACATATACAAAGTCACAGCTTATTTCATGCAAGATTTTTGAGTATAATTAATTTAAGTAATTATTTATTGGTAATATTTTTAACAAAATTTACTGATATTTGATTGAAGTAAAAATGAAGCAATCAACCTTTTGTCCAGAATAATTCTGACGACAAATATTTTTGGTTATGTGTAGTTAACAATTAAATTTAACCTGTTGAAAATCTTCTGGTCTACGAGACTGCGTATCTCACAGCCGAGTGTTCTCGACTGTAGTCTTCTAAACTTATTTAATGTTGTTATTCCCAAAGTATCAATACTTTAAGCTTTTTCAAAGGTACTTAGTCTGTTTTTATATTGTATAAAACTAATTTATATTTTGTGTTGTTGATAAAATATTATATATTAAAAAAAAAGTTTTTATACGTCAGTTGTTTCCTTTCCTCTCTCTTTCTTTTTATTTCATCAAAATATTGGCGTCAATAATTCAATTTTCAGCACAGCAATCTATTATTGAAAATAATCACAGAATAATAATAATATTTATAATTGTAATAATATTATAATCGCAAAAGAAGTAAGCCACTGTACCGAAAATGAAATCAATTTCTTCAGTAAAACTTCTTCCCGTTTTTTGCATGTGCATTTCCGCTGTGTCCCAGTTTCCGCGTCTGTTCTGTTTCAATTTTTGTGCGTCTATTTTCTGCTCAATTATATTTTTATCCAATGGTCTCTGTTATACAACGTGTTATACATATGTATTATGGGTCGGAGACTTCTTTTCTGTATAGCAATTAGCTCTTGGTCGTGTGTAACAAGTAGGTTATATTGCCGAACAATAGGTGGCGCTATTCAATGTTGCAAACCGTTTTCAGTTTGAAAAGCAAACTGGTTACTTTTTAATTGGAATAAGATTAATAATTGCATAAAATAGAATTATGGTGTTTAAAAATTATGCAATTATGTGGTGTATATATTATTATGTTATTAAATAGCATCAGCAGCCAAGTCGATTTAATCATTAATTATTATTGAAATATATATATAATATGGCTAGCTGTAGTTAGTATATTTATCATTATTTTAAACGAATGCTTTATAAATTAGCGTAAGGGTTTTTTAAGAATTTAAAGTATAGTTGTTAAGATATAAATGGCTGTAATAGTATTGAATTTATTTTTATTTATTTCTTCCATTACCTTAAGTTTGATGATGAATATAACATCAATCATACCTCATAAGAAGTTAGACTATGCGATTAATTCACACTCAGAATTAAAGTACATTATTTAAATGCATTGTTAGTTACAAAACAAGTGTTAATGTTGTTTTGATTGAGCAACGCGCTTATTGCGCAGACTCCGGAATTGTCAAATGCAGACGGAGTCACTCTGAGAATTGTGCCTTTAGGTAACTTCAGTATTCCGGCGGCTTTCAAACGTGACGAAACTGCTACGAAACGCCCACGAGCAAATGGTAAAAGCAACTGCCAGTAAGGGGAGAATTACGTGAGCATTGGAAATGAAATAAAAGCCAAGTAAATAAGTCTGCAGTTGGGTAAAAGAATAATTTCCAAGCCAATTACACATTTATTTCCAAGCTGTTAAATGCGTTACGCTTATAGCGCTTATGCCTTCACCCACTTGTATACCTGTAACTGTTGGGATTGTGCTTGAAACTCAAGTAAATGCCTTTAGGTCCGATCGGGAATTGTAAATAGTTCTATTTTGATTCTACTCCGCCTTGAGTTGCATATGTCCCGCTGAAGCTATATCTCCTTCGTTTGGTCTGTACACCTGGTGGCTGTATTATTTTTTAAATAAAAACGAAAAACAACGAAGTTGGAGTAACTTTGGCTTAAAATAAAGTATAAAGTTTATAACAAATAAAATAATAAAATTATAACGAAGTGCGTGCAAGTCTAAAACCAACATGTGGCCACAGGGCCAGGTGTGCGCGTGTGTGTTCCTGCGCCTTTGTTCTAGTGTGCGTGATGCAAAATCTAGAACACAGGAAAGTTTATTACAGCTTGGTCCCTCGGGAGCTTTAGCCGCGTAGTAGTAAAAGTAAAAGCAATTTCGCTCGAGTCTAATACTTCATAGTTCTGTTTTAGTGAAATTAACTATTGCTGCGAACGGACTGAAACATCAAGCAGAGCGCAATAACAATGTACATATTTATATAGTATGTACAGACGTACAGACGTCTATACGTACATACTGCGGACTTTGTATGCCCCTTTTCGCATTGCTTGCTGTGCTCAGGAAATGGACGAGCCCAAGGAGTCGTGTGGCACGGTCATCGCCCTGTTGCAGGCTCATTTGCCGCAGACTCTAGTGAATTGTGAATTGTGTCGGGTGCAACGTTGCAAGCGGGCAATATTTTAATTAAAAGTGTATACAGCGCCAGGCACTGGAGCAAAGGGAAAGAAATAAAGAAATACCCTGGGATTACGATAGCTGGGAGTGTGCACTTCGAGCGAATATCTGCTGTTTCAATGTATGTATAGACAATAAATAGCATTACAGCACGCAATTCTATGCACGTATTTCAAATTTGTTTTATTACCTATGTTCAATGTTTCCCCTATATTGGCTATAGCCAATCTAATCGGCAACATTTCGTTGGTACTCAGGCTTCTGAGCCCTTCCCTTTAGACTCCCTTCTCTCAGTCATTTGTATACCATTCAAGCAAGAAAATGAGAAAATGGTATATTAGCTTTGTGCTAATGTGTGTAGCAGCAAACATTGAGATATTTCTGATCATCAAAAAAATTATCAGTCAAATTATTCGTCTGTTAGTTTATATGCACGTACATAATTTAACAACTGCAAGAGCTAGGGACACTAATTTTAGCACAAAGGTGCGTGTATAGTAGAAGAAGAAGTTTATTTCAAACATTGGATGCCACGCCCACCATCTAAAAATCAATATTTAAAAGTTTTAGCTTTGATAAAAAGCAAAGTGGAACAGCTACAACTTTTTAATTAACAGACATAATTATAATGCTGACATTCGTTGTGAGATGAGCATGTCAGTGTAGCTTCAATACATGCGCGTTTGACTGTATATGTGAAATCAGAGAGTCTGTGAAAATATGCAGTTCAATACGTAGTTCTTTAATTGAAGGCATTCAATATCAAGAATTGAATTGAGTGGGAACAATCGAATAATGATATTTTATATGAAATAATAAGTGTATAATAAATAAAATAATACATATAATATAATATAATATATAAAAAATATAATATATAATATATGTAATATAATAATATCTTAAGAAGCCCAAAGATCACGTTTTCTTCAAGTTACTTAGCTGTTAATCATGGCGTTCACCTTTCTACACTTCTGCCAGCCGCAATCAAAGTTATTTTAATTGTAGGGCAATCCATAGGATAGCTTCATTTTGTTTAGTTTTCTGTAAAGGGTTCAACTTGAATCTCACACATAATTTCGATAATAATGAAAGAGAAATAAACAATAAAAAGGAAAAAGGAAAAGCCAGCACAAAAGCAACGAGGCCGAGAATGAGCCTGAATTGCGGGGCACGAAACAGTAGCAAGTGTGGCCTGCGCATAAGTGGTATGACAATGACCACAGCTGTGGCCACATGTGAGCCGGCCGCGAGGTGAGGCGGCACACAATGAGTGCTAAGGGAAGCGAAGCGCTTACAGATGACATGTGCTTCCAGTGCAACTAAGCTAAGTAGTGTGTTGCCGAGTTTTGAAGCACATCACATTACGCTTATGCCTCGTGCTCGTATTGTGTTGGGCCAGCCCCGTGAACCGCGTTGCGTATACGCAACGTTGCCGCACGAATATTGCCAGCAGTCACGTAGCAAAGCAAATACTGCCACACGGCTTCAGCTGGTGTGCGTGACTCGTGCGAACGTGTGCGCGTACTGTTTTGTCCTGTACTTGGGAGTATGAATGTGTGGGTGAGTCCCTTATCAGCCATCATCATAATTGTTGAGGCAATTCCCTGGCAATAAGCTCACGTTATACGCTATAAAAAACATATACACATACACATATATATACACGCACATGTACGGACGCATCTACTCACTCGCATACACGCACACAGAAGGAAACAGGCCACCATTTGGTCGGCCAGTCGCAGTTAGTATGGTCAGTTGGAATGTTACTCCAGGCGCACGGTGCGAGGTCTAATTACACAGGCATTTGGTGGTCATAAAAAAAACATTTCTGTATAAATGTATAATACAAAGAAACAAAAATGAATTGTATGGTGGGAGACAGAAACAGAGAATAAACCAGAAGGAAACGTTACCATCGGCGTACCGAAGGCTACATACCCTTCAAGAGACTTGCGTTTTATTGTTCTTCCTTCTGTTAATATAATATATTCACATAGTTATCCACTTATTAGTTGGGAAATGTGTAAAAGGTTTTAGAATAATATTTTCCAAAATCGGACGAAATATCCAATATATTTAAACAAATTCTGATCTCTTATATAAAAGCTATAAAGTAATAATTCGGAAACCTGAATAAGCTATTAAAAACCTCGGTTATTTTGCATAAGGCTAGCTTGCATATAGTCTCATGACACATTTTTTGTGTTTTTATACAAAATCGCATACTTAAGCCAATTGTTCATATAGCAGCTGTATGTTATAGTATATCGATTTTAATTAAATTTGGAGGGAATGTTAGGGGCACTATAAAAATAAGATATCTGGAAAAAGAAAAAAACTAGAAGATTGATTTTATGGCGGCTATACGATATGTCGGTTTGATCCGGCTTATTTACCACGTAAAGAACCTTTACGTACCACAGAGGATGTGTTTTGGCGTTTTTCCAGTTTGGACGATTTTCTTCCCTGTGCACAATTTTGCTTTTCATTACATTTTATGCTCTTATGTTGTTTGCTTAGTAGCTGAATAAATATTTGCCTGACGAATTTTTAATTTGGAGCTGTGGTGTTTTGCAAGCTTTATACACACAGAGCCCACAGCATATTTTGTGAAAAGGTTAAGGTGAGCTTCAATGTCCTATAACTTTTTAACTAGAAAAAATGTATAAAATAATTCAATGCAGTGTTTTCGTAGATATTTATTTTTACATATAGAGGTATTTCCTTGTTTTTAATTTTTCCAAAATAAGACTAAAAATTACATTAAATCAATAACATTTGCAAGTCAATTAGTTTAAGAAGCTTTGAGCTAAAGTATTGAAAAATTAGCATACATATTAAAATTGAAATGCAGGAATTAGTTATAAATTACTTCAAATGGGATGGTAAAATTATTTCCCAGTCGAGGTTGTTTAACTACTCGGTTCTTCTGAGCTCAGAACAAGCTCCTGAAAAATAAATAAAATTGGTTCAGATCGTCGATTTGCCAAGGATTACATAAGTCATCCGATAAGCTACTGAAATTAAGTTATTTTGCAGACAAGTCCAAGTTAAATATAAATATTAAACTTTCTAGTTGCCAGTTTATTAAATGACTTGTCGCCATATTAATGATGACGACTTCAGCTCTCTTAATTTATTTTTACAGACTTCTTTTTACAAGTTACTCTATTACCTGAGTTTGGCCACAGGAAATAACGTTGTCACCAACTCAAATGGCTTTATATCCGCTTTGGGGAAATTATTCGGAAGCGAACTTACTTTTCAATTACCTTTATCGCTTTAGTGTTCTTGTCTTCTCTTCCTTTTTTCTCAGTATTCTACTTTATTACATTTTCCTAAGCCTCTTCTGGTAAGTTTCAATTATAAACATGCTGAAATTGGTTGAAATTGCTGCGTTACCCTTTACAGCCAGTACGTGCGTGGGAATTTTAACAAACGGAGAAGTTGCTTAGTTGCCCAGATGTTGCTTATATTGGCTAAAACATACTTAAGGCGTGCACCTATTTAATTCAATTGGTCGCTACTTTATGATTTAAAGTTTACTACAACATGTTAAGGGATGTAAAGATGAACGGACTTCTATGCAAAATATAAAATGTATAAGAGTATTAATTTATTATACTAAAATTACATCCAAAGAACAGGAGGTGCTTATAATGTGTATGGATACATATAATCTGAATTAGAATAATCGATTTGACTAGCGCTCCGCTTGACTGACATCTGGGGGTTTCAACACAAACGTAACCACGCATGACCGGTGTCACACGCACATGCCTATCCCTCATATACAGTCAAACGCCAGCATTGCTGCATCGCTTTTACTTTTGTATGAAAAACTTCTCGCTCCATTAGCTTTTGTGTTTATTTCTAATCGGGCTACAACTTTAGCGAATTTCAATATTCTACTTGTATGCTACATGATAATGCCGTAGTTATCATACATTGTAGTATTGTATATAGTATTATAGCTTTTTAGTAAAGATGCAAATATGGCAAAAAATTTCGTATGCTGGATACGAAATTATTGACAAATTTTTTGTATTTAACTTGTAATAGTTTTTTTCGAGGTGCTTATACACCTGGCCAAGTCGACTTGCCTATTGTTGATATATGTATATAGTTTGTGTTGTCTGCCACATTTCCTTTTGCATTTTACATAAATATATTTGCATTTCCAGTGGGTAAATGGAAATAAAAATAAATTAGCATCGGTTAGTGGTTAGGTGGTATGTAACAGTCGAGTGGGTTCCACTTTCCCAGTTGTCTTTGAATTTCCTAAAGCAGTTGAAAATCTGGAACATTTTGCTGAAATGCTCTTGTGTCTTGCTGCTTCCGTCTACGGCAGGCTGAACCAATGCCATATTTCTTGTGCCTCAGACACTGCGACCCTCGCTTCGACTCCACTCGATGCATGTCAATTGCGCCATTAATAACGGCACTGGACTTGTCCATAGGCAACACAGCCGCCTGGCTAGTCCATACATACATTCGGATACGTGCCTAAGTCAGTGCCAAGTCCTGCCTGTTGACTAATGGCCCGTTCGTACGCCAAGACCTTTGCAGACAATGAACTCCAAGTGAGCTCTTGGAAAGAAGGCGGCTAAATTTTGCGAAGTAGACAAAGAAACTTGAATGAAGCGGCCTTGCTTGTTCTGCATACCTTACCTCCTCCCTTACCACTCCACACTTGTACCAAAGTGGAAACGTGCTCTGCATTGTAAATCTTGCGGGTCAATTAGAACTCCTACTCAGAATGGCCATTTACCTTTAGAATTGCCCTCTGTGCCTCTGTGAATACGCAAATTTTTTAATTATCCTGAACTAAGTGAATCTTAAGACTTCCTGCCGCATCATAAATGTTACTTAAGCACAATTAAGCAAATTATTTGTTTACTGAGTAACAGCTCGTCAAAATATAGGACTACGGTTGAAAGCATTCGACCATGAGATACTAGGTACTGTTATTCTAGAACTGTATTACTTAATACAAAATAGCCATAACATTTACTTATATGTAGTCATAAAAAAAATACTAATAAGGTAAAATGTTTAATTCGAATATAATGTTAAATACATATTTATATAACTTGTGAAGAAAGCTACGGTCAAGTTAGGTCAAATATAAGAAACTATCATATTTACCCATTTTGGCCATCAAAAACGAATTCTTGACATGAAATTTTACTACTTTACTATAACACAAGCAGCCCATTTTCATATATACAGACGCTGATAGTATAGTATCGAAAAAATAATTCAAGTGTACGCGTATATAGCTCTTGTAATAGCTGAGTTATAGCTGAGTGTGTTCAAAGCGACAGACAGACATGGCTAATTTTCTTGGTTAAGTAAGTTGAGCTATTACTGATACCAATTACCCAATTGCCCGAAACAAATTCATTCAATATAGTAAATAATTTTGTTTGGCGAATTCACCACACATAAATAAAAACTGCTTGTCATAGCTCTTGGCATAGCTCATTGCAGCGGCGCTGATACTTTTGCATGGAAGATTTGTTAACCATTCACCAAGTCGATATGACTGTCGGTTTGTCCGTCTGCCAGTCTATATACACACACAAACCTCAGCTATATTAAGAGCTTCAGACATTGTGCGGAGACAAACGAACCGTTTGGTTTGAGTTCATTCAGCAGACTGACGAGCCCATTTCACGGCTCTTTTATTGAAATAATCTAACATAAGTGCCATACGCGACAGCTCCATTTACAGTTGAGGGTCAGATGATGTACGGTTGCAACGCATGGGTGCTTTTGTTCTCATACGCAGATGAGATGCGAACTCCTATGCGTTGCGTGGGTCAGGCCTATCTCAAGTTTTAAATTTATGAATTTTACCTCTTCGATAACATATATTGAAACTAACCAGATCGGGCCGATATATCGCATATCTGTCATAAGAACATAGCTTGTAACGTTGGAAAATTGATTCTTTACATACAAAGAGCTTCTAATTTTCCACTCTAACTGCGCCTATTCTTCTGCTACATTTTTGCCTTACTTCTATTGCCTCTTAGCAGTCAATAAAAACAGTCCAAAAACAGTGTTTGAAATTTTGTGTGTTCCAAGGATCCGGTGTTCCGATTGGATGACAGCCTGCCAGACAGGCTTTTATGGTGGCCCGAAATTGGTGCAACAGCCGGTGAACAGCACACAATGGGAACGTAATTGTCACGGAAACAGTTGGCTTGAATTCAAGAACCGCATCGGCACTGGCGCCTCTTTGAATGGGTCCCTCAGCTGGTGCATGCCAATAGTTATAGTGGTGGGAACCATTTTAATATTTAAAATGTCATTCAGAAAGTGAAAAGAGCAGAACGAACTATTCAGCAGGCGACAATAAGCGGGGTAAGAAAATGCCCTGCCGAAACTCAAGCATCAGCCGATGACAACCCACGCACATGGCTGTTGATGAAGGTGTTCTGCATGATAATTCTCTGAACGGGTCCTCCTAGGACTTGGGTCGTGGTCTTAGCCTTATAAGACTATGGGTGAGGCGGCTCGATGTCTAGTTAGGTAGAAGGAATCGCTACAAACCGTCATCAAATATGCAAATTAAAGTGCAGCCCGGTGAGCAGTTGTATCCAGACTGAGACAGCGCTTAGTTGGGCAGCCCACGAATTCTCCGATAACTATCTGTGTCGGGCTTAAAGCGTCTTGACTATGCAAATGTTTTAATCAAGAGAAAACTTTTATTCGCCTGCCAAGTGTGTGCTTTAATTTTTGCGAGGGTTCAATTGCTTGTGAATTTGCGTGTGAATTTGAGTAAGATTAAGCCAATTTTAAAGAAGTAGTGAGTAATGAGTACACCATTAACCCATTAAAACAGGGAAAAATGGCGTACTCACTTTATAGAAATGTATGTAAAATGCATACAAGTTCTGAGCCGAAGTATACTTATCTTATGATAGATCCGTTTGTTAAGTCTATCATTGTTCGTTTGGAAGGCAGGATATTAGTCACAATTGACAATTCCACTTCGGCGTCTCGATAAAGCACACCAGCTCAATGGTCAGTGCACGTGAAAGGTTTTATATTCAATCTGACTTTGCACGACCATGGCAAACCTTCAGAATTTTATTGTCACCACCATTTGTCTCGCTCATGGCGAGTGGAAATTGAATTGCTGAAAAGCTTGTTGACTTAAGCATGAAAATCCTTTTACAGCTCCATTCCCCTTTGTCCCCTCCTTACCACATTCATGCTCTTTGAAGAAAACTTTCAGTTGCGTACCTGCCAATCGTCCCACGAGCGAGATAGTCTTGTGGTTTCTATCGCTTTCTGTTTCTGTCTGATTATTGCTTTTCATCAGTGCAAAGAACGAATTGTATTTTTATGTCATTCATCCATTTAAAATGGATATATTAAAGCATATTAACTTTTTTTGCAAATGTATTTAACAGGCAGAAAGAGAGAGAGAGAGAGAGAGAGAGAGAGAGAGAGAGAGAGAAGTGGCAGAACATACAAAGTATACCTTACCTGTCTGTCTGTCCGGTCTGCCCGGCCGTCTTGACCTTTTAGCAACTAAGAGTGCTGGAGGTTTATTTTGGGTATCGACAGGTATATCGATATCTCGCCCAAGTTTCATTGGGCAGGGCTTTTAGTTTGAAACTTGCAATCGACAGTCACTTTTAAAAATTTGAAGCGTCAAATAATTGTTCGAATTGATAATCAAAATAAATTTGATGTATTTCATTTATAATTCGAATCGAAAAGAGTGGAAGGTCAACAGTCAAGTTTTAAAAAGTAAGAAAAACAAGTTGAGTTAAAATTTTTGTTTAAATATGTGTAAACGCCATTAACAGGCGTTGTTGGCGATACTTAGTAAAAACGTTTTATCAGACTTTATTTAAAAAAAACCGAAAACAGTTTGTATCAAGAATTAAGTCAATTTTCGCGCTTTTATCTATGATCGATAAGAACGGCGAATTTATATTATTTTTTTAATATTAAGAATAAATGATTGATGAATTTGGGTCACATTGAGTAAAGGGGATTAAACTATTGAGTGCGTGTAGATTTTTTCTTAAATTTGTGGTGCAAAATTAACAAAAATTTAAAGCCAAATAAGTATTTATATTTGCTGATTGAATTATATTCAAGACGAGCGATTGTCAGTAGATATATGGTGGATTAGCTGACTAGGGGAAAATAAAATATTATATTGATTATCTAGAAAATTTAACTTTTTGTTTGCAATTAACAACTTTCTAAGACCATTAAAAAATAAATATTCCTGATTTACTAGTGTTATTAGTGGTATTATGTAGGATAACGATTATATTTGTATACAATTAATCGGCGTTTTGTTTAAATAAAATCTGTCAGTATTGGGAATCTGTGAAATTCAGCATGTAAAAAAACTCTCCGAGGCCTCTTCCCAAATATGAGAGTAAGCAATTTGAGGAAGTATCGAGCTCCCTTCTCTCTTCTTCGCTCTACTTTTTCGTTGCTTCAAACTTCCACTTATTATTTAAGTGTGTAACTTGAAGGCGGCTCATGTGGTGCCTCCTCCCGTTTCTGTGGGAAATCGAGGACATCATTATTACGCAGGAGTAAAAGAACTTTGGCCCGCAGCACCCACAGGAGGAACAGCTGCGCTTATGTTGCTCATTTGTTTTTTTTCATCATCCGGAACCGATAGAACCTCAAATGGCGTAATGACAGCCAACATGATCCAAATTACTTTCTGTTGCTAATGATGATTACAACGAAAAGTATTACTTAGTAGATATTGTTTAAAGTTTTCTCAACATTGGAAATATCAAATTTAATTGCATTAGATAAGATTAAATATAAACCTTACCTTCGCCGTACCGAAGGTTGAATACCCATGCAAATACTAGAAAGTATTTCATTGTTATTAAGTGCTCCTTCAGTTATTATATAGAATATATTACTAGTTATCTAGTTATTATGAAGCTAATGTGTATAGGCTTTTCAGTCTTATATTTTGTGAAGCTCGGACACTCGACTTTTCATGCCGATCAATAAAATATATAAACTTTATAGAGATGATTCGATCTGTATGTCAAAAATATCTGGACAAAATTAGTTTAGGCTCTGCAGAAGGTACTTTTCGAACACAGTGAAAACTTGAAAACTTCAGCAATCCATATTAACGGAAAGTTATTTAAATTTTTTCGGAAACAAAGAAAGCGCAGACGATTTTTAGATACCAATATACCATATAGAATAAAACACTTGTTTAAATTTCTCTTTAACCAATCCATATTAAAGGGAAACAATTACATTTTTTTTAGAATTTAAGCAAGCACAAACGATTTTTAGATACCAGTTATAAAAAAAAAATCTTAGGTTTAACAATTATGCTACAGAAACTGAAACAATAACACGCATAGATTGTTTCAGTAAGAAAGAGTAGAGAACAGCTGATTGTCTCAGTGCCGCCCTCTGCATGCGGCTACTATACCTAACATACTTAACCATTTAATCATTTCCGATGTGGAAATGGTGTGCTAATTAGTATTTCAAAATCAACACGATGCATATATTTGTATTTATTTCCAATAGAAGCCAAATTGTTTTAAGCCTTCATCTTGTTTAATTCACCTAAATTTTGGTTTTACTTTCAGCTTTATTGTATTTGAAGCACCGTGGACAGAATGAGTGTTAAATTTGTTTTGATTGAACTGCGCAAACGCCGCAAACGTCAGATGCCAAGTCGGAGCGGCTGCCACAGTCGATGTGAGACTTTTCCCCGGTCTGCCTCAGTGTGTTAGCGGTGATTGTGCGCAGCGCAACACGCAGAAGCTCGACTGGACGCAAAGAGGCGTATTTTTTGACGCGGCGGGTCACAGGTTAACCGCGAGGGAAACAACAGGAACATTACAACAACACCAAATAGAATGAAATCGGCATTGTAATGAGCGTTTGTGTTTGCCATGTGTCACGGCGCGTAAAAATAGCAAAAATCGAAGTGAACGAACTGTGCGTACTTGAGTGTGTTTGGGTGTGACTGTTGCCTGTATTCGTGGGCCAGTGCTGTCAACTTTTTGTCAGCAAAAGAAGTTGTTTATAACCGAAAGGAAATACAGCTAGAAAGAAACGGTACCTTTGGCGTGCCAAAGCTGTATGCCCTTGCGTATGTACTATATTTGAATATTGTTAATTCACTTTTAGCATATAGTATGGTATACTTCTAAGCCATTTATATATTCTCTACTAATGTGTAAAAAGTTTCAGGGTAATATTTTTTTAAATTCACTCGCAATATCCGCTTACTACTATAATATCTATAGGTTACAATATCTCAGTCTGTGACTTATTTACAGAGTGCAGAAGAAAGAAGTATGTGCACCAAGTTTCATCAATATAGCTTCAGAACTGAAAGTATAGTTTCTTTTGCAGCAGACGGACATGGTCAGTTCATCTGGCTATTGATGCTGATAAAGAATTTATATGCTACGCCTCCATTTGAACAAAGTTTTTCAAATGCTATAATAACAAATACCACTGCTTAGCGTGTTTACAATAACACATCGTTTCACTGCTGTGTCGGTTTCACACTCGTAGAATTTTCTAAACAAAAATGTTGAGTTGTTGATTCTCAATTTGCATTTATTTTCTGGGTGGTCATTAAAAAACCCAGCAATGGCGAGAAATAAGCTAAATTGGAAGTTCTCATGTGAACATTGCCCTGTTTGCGTGTGCGTGATTTTCAGAGCATGTGCTGCTACATATTAGAAGAATCAGTCACTTGTTGTAGTTGTTTGTAGTATTTGTAATAACACAACACAAAGAATCTGATAGCGCTTTGACAATGTTTCCATACTCTTTGTTAGACTTGGCCTTGGTTCAACTACCATATGCATATGCTTTGTATGTACCATACTACATTATTATGAAGCGGAAACATTTAAAGTAATAAGAGGTCAAAGTTCATCAGCACCAATTGCAAATATTAAAATAGGTAGGAGAGTTTACCTAAGGTTCTCTGATTAATACCCGATTAGTTGGAGGCAACCTTCAGTTATGCCAAAACACATCTTCCACTTTTTTTAAAATATAGCTTTTGGTTTAGTATACCTTTGTAGAAGGTGTAATAGTTTTGTATGATCTTATAAAGTACATATATTTTAATGATCAGGCGAACAGGCGAACTAGCCTAGTAAATAAGACGGAAAGATCTGGATCGGAACGGATATTGATCAGTAGCAATTGTCGACGCGATTTGGTCATTACTATCTATCTGTCTGTCTCTGGGAACACAGAACTCTGATATTATAAGTTCTTGACACCCAAAATTTGTCATGACGGACCCCGAAGCCACAGATGTAGGATATAGATAAATCAGTGGAAACTGGCGATGTTGTTTTATATGAAGAATGAATTTGTAATGGCTAAGGTGGATACAGATATATTAAAGTGTATATTAGGTTGGTATTTAGGCAACCTGAACTTATGAATGGTGCTTTCGAACACTGCGTAAAAACGTTACGTGTCGCCTATCAAATATTTTGCACTACAATAATGCGCAAACGAAATTAACCTACTTCTGTGGCTCCATTGTGTGCACTAAGGAGCCGTGTCATATGGAAAATGTTTTTTTTTCTTTATATTCAAGGATATTTTAATATTCCAGGGATTTCCTTTTCTTAATTAGGGTTTCTACGGAACCCCAAATAAATTATAATTATTTTCGTGTGTGCGTAAGAGAGTTTTCTCTTAAGAACGGCAAGTGATATTTTATTGCAGGAAATACAGAAGGTCGAGCCGGCCAAAGATTAATTTATGGCTGGATTTATTAACATAAACTGCTAAGTATTTCGTTGATACAAAAGTATCTCATATATACAAAAGTATCTTATGGATGCAAAAGTATCTTATGGATACAAAAGTATCTCATGGATACAGGGGTTTCTTAAAGAGACAAAGGTTTCTTAAAGATACAAAAGAATCGTATGTATCAAAAGTATCTGATAGATACTAAAGTATTTAATGCTTATTCTGGGCACAAAAGTATCTCGAAGATACAAGAGTGTCTTCAGATATTAATTTACACATAGATATTATTATCGGAATATTGTAATCTAGATTTTGTGAAGTTCAAGAATGCGCTTAAGCCCGTTCTGTGTCTCGGGCAGAAAAACTAGAATCCTTCATTAATTTAGGAATCAAACACTATAAGCACAGCTGTTTCCCTGCGAGTACTGTGTGCCACAATGTGCCTGCCATTGACGAAGGACTCATTTAAAGGACGCAGTGTTCGAGAAAACTCAGTTTGTCATTCTGTGTGTCAGTCTGTCTTATATACGAGCTTCATATATAATATATAAAACTCAAATGTTGGTTTCATATCTTACTATAAGTCAAACACAGTTGCAACCAACACAAGTACACACATCAATTAGTCAGAGCTTCGTTACAATTGTTGACGTTGCTGTCCAGTCGACCATGTTCAACAACAAAGTTAACATTAAAGTAAACAGCCCGCAGCAGCTGATGATAAACATTGCCCCATTTGACATTTTGATTCTCGTTTGTTTCTGCTGGTAACGCAAATTGCTACACAAATAAGGTGAATATATAGGATGGAAAGCGAGTAGAATACATTAGAGAGGAAATTTGAAAGGTATGGTATTGCCAACAGGTATAACAACATGATATCTTTATAGATAATTGCGTACATATGTACCATTGCTGTTTATTCTTCCTTTAATCTATATATGCCCACTTAAATCTACTAATGTAATGTGTAAAGTGTTTCAAACTAATATCTTCCGTAATATTAAAATTTACAAAGAAAATTGAACTTTCGTCCAATGGCTCCTTTAGAAACTATAAAATATACTCATCCGATTTTGTGAATTTGAAATATGTTACATAAAACGTTAGTAAGATATGGCTAGCTTTTAATACGAAATACTAAACCGAGTTCCATTAAGCTGCAAAACTGAGAGACTACTTTGGTTGCAGCGGATATATCGGCGGATCGACGGACAGGTGTTCATCAGACAGAGAGACTGACATGGCCAGATCGACTCTTCTGGGAGATGTTTGCTCTGTCTTGTAAACATTTGGCCAAAATTGTGTACTCTCTGCAAGGGGATAACGATTAGTTTGATTTAATCAGAGTAAATTTTCTAGGAATAACCTCGAGTTCTGTTTACCGAAATGCTCATGTAAACAGTATTTATTGTAAACATTTGAGTTTATTTTCGAACAAATCGCACTAAGTTGATTCGATTTGGACCTGGATAGGGGTCAAAACGAAAACCAGAAGCTGTAAATGAACTTGCAGCAGACTTCTAATGGATAACTTGGAAAGTAAAAAATGTAGTAAGAGTTAATTTAAAAATCATATATTTTTATTGTATATTCATACCAATATCCATTTTCATATAAATATTTTTAAAACAAGTGAAGAAAGCTACAGTCGAGTGCACTCGACAGTAAGATACCATTTACCTAAGGCTGTTAAAAAATAATTCTTAATATTAATTACTTATATTCGGTAAACTAATAACAACGCATCGCATATTTTTGAAGTCAAATACACATGCATTGACGCTAATGGCACATGCCGACTGCATGCTGATTACACGACGACTGTGCGTGCTCAGTCGGCGTCGGGCCTTTGCTGCTGTAAGGCAAACTTCTCGTGCCTATAACTTCTGTGTTTATTGTCCGATCAGATTTAAATTTATAGGGTTGGTTAATATTATTATTATCTACAATAATACCTAAAAAAGATTTCGGAAACTTTTCTACTTTTCCTATATTTTGATTTACCGATTTACAAAATCGATTTTTGGGGGCGGTGGGCGTGGCATCCAAAATTTGAAGATTTACATTCTGCGTTATGTTACCAGGCAGCTTGCTGTCAAATTTGGCGCTTCTAGCTTTTCTAGTGTTCTTTTAAACTATAAAAATGTGTTTTTTAGAGGCGGTGGGCGTGGCATCCAAAAGTCTAAAATCCAACTTCTGTATAATATTGCAAGACACCCTCCTACCAAATTTGGTGCGTTTATCTCTTTTCATAATTGAATTATTTGCACAAAATCGAAAAACGCATTTATCGATTTGCGGAGGCGGTGGGCGTGGCAGATCAAGTTTGAAATAAACTCGATTTGCATATTCAATACACGCACACTCCCACAAAGTCTGGTGTCTCTAGCTTTTTTAATAGCTGAGATCTGTGCGTTCATACAGGCGGACAGACGGGCGGACGGACAGACGCACAGACAGACGGACATGACCAAATCGACTCGGCTATTGATGCTGATCAAGAATATATATACTTTGTATGGTCTTCCACGCCTCCTTCTGCCTGTTACATACATTTGCACAAAGTTAATATACCATTTTTACCCATTTTCAATGGGTAAATGGTATAAAAAGCTTAATTTTCGTCTGACGTTCAAGAGCCTATAGGATATAATAATTAGCAACTTGAACGTTGGTTGCCTTGAGTGACATGCTTAATAGCTTGAGTTTGCTTACGAAAACCAATTTTTCTACCTATTGTTCCTATGGCAGCTACATGTTTAGTAGATCGGTTTTGATAATGACGCCAAATGAATGCAATAAGTAATAAATGCACATATGTATTGGTTCAATGTTATCTGTATTTTAAAGTGGATTAAATTTGATAAAATTTATGGGGAATGTTAGGAGCATTGTAGAAACAAATTATTAATTAATTTACAGGCAGACAGACGTACATGACTAAGCCATCTCGGCTTATGGTGCTGATAAATAGTATATTTATTTTGTGTGGCCCACCATTTTGCATTCACTTCTGTATTTTTAGAGACTTGTTAAATTTTCTTAGGTAAACAAAATGTTGCTCAGATGCTGTATTGGGTGCAACATATACAAACAGAGCTGATGCGCGCACAGAGGAAAGGCAGCCCATCGAAATGGAAGACATTTGGCTGATGAGAAAATGTAAAGAGAGACGAGGCTGTGCCTGCAGTAACGGCAACAGCCGTGTCCATGATTTTCAGAGATAAACAGCTGCTGCTGTCGCATTAGGCGAACGCTTTCCTTCCTCTGTCGTACTTCTTCTCATTTCCCATCTGTATACCCACTTTTCCCCACTTTATACATATATATAAATGTATATCTGTATATGATGTGCCAAATAGCGTGTTTCATGTTCACACTGCAAAGTCAACCAGTGAATGAATGCAAAATACCAATACATGAACAACATGAAACTAGAGGGAACGTTACCTTCGTATCGAAGGTCTTATACCCTTGCATTTTATAAATCAATTTTTATTCGAACGATTCTATGATAACCGCTTATAAAGTGAGGATAAATTGATCCTATTTTAAGTATTTTGGAATATTTTTAGCTATGGGCAAGTGACATATGGCGAGTCGCAATTATTACTTTCACAATCTGTCTCAAATTAAAGACACTTGTGATACTTTAATATATTCAAAGCATAGATTGCCTTCCGGGCCTCCGTTTAGCTCATTAATCGTGCTCGCCCAGAAATAAATAATGAGTCGGCTTGACGAGGGTAAGAGCAGTATCAGGGAGCGGCTAGAAAAAACGGTAAGGAGCATTAGTTTTGAGTCTGATGAAGCCATAACTCTAGATTTAAATCTGCAAGCTTTCCAGACAAATAGAGGAACTTTAATGTTGCTATTACTTTATCTAAGGCAGGTTATTTTTGGTTTGATTGTTCTTGTTGTACAAGTTTGCTGTTGTAACTCTTCGTCATTGTGCCCCATTCCTCCTCTTCTCTTTGGGTCACTTCTTGTTTTCTCACAATTCCCAATTACAGTTTGCAACTTTTTTACAATTTGTTGTGTTTAGTTCTTGCATTGTTTGTTTATGTCACTTGTCCTTGTCACTGTTTGTATCGCTGAGTTTCCTCTTGTTCATATCGGCTACAGGCCACATAAGCTTTGTTTAGCAAATATGTTTATGAGAATGTTGTCCCGATTCTTTTAAGTTTTAGAAGTGCATTCATTTCTGACAGAAAATTTGAACACAGTTCGCAAAATGTACGTATCTGTATTGTGAAACAAAATATAGAGCAGAGTACTAGGAACCTCGAACTAAAACAAGTAGAGAAATCTACAGTCGAATGCACTTGACTGTAAGATACCATTTTTCTTTGGCCGCTTGAAAATAATTCTTAATTTTAAATACGACGAACAAAAACAACAACGCATCACATCGCATATTTCACAATGGATAAATGGTATACAAACTCTGTTTAACTGCTGTCACGATTGAAAGAAGAAGAACAGCATTTTTTCTGCTCTCACGATTGAGCGAAGAATCCGTGTAACTGCTCTCGCGATTGAAAGAAGAAGAACAGCTTCAACTTCGCGCTCGCACATTTTCGGCAGTTGCGCTCACGATTGAAAGAGGAAGAACACTACCGAAGACGAAAAAGCAGCTTTTACTTTTGCTCTCATGATTGATAGACGAAGTTCGATTTGTCTTACCGCTCTCTCGATTGAAAGAAGAAGAAAAGGTCTGTTAAACTGCTCTCGCGATTAAAAGAAGAAGAATAGGTCGGTAGATATGCTCACGATTTAAAGATAAAGATCCTCTCGAGATGCTATAACCGACGAAACAAAGAAATAAAACAGCTCGGGTAATGAGCTCTTACGGCTTTGGAAGATGTGCTCACGATTGAAAGAGTTTAAATAGAGCCGTTGATCAAGCATTTTCTTCAGTTGATTTTAAACAGCAGTGTAGTGCAGACGTGTTTTAAATAACTCCTCCTCTACCTCGAATATCTTCTTTTGATTCTGTTGGTAACGATGTTGAACCGTTCCTCATATTCGTTGATCCAATTTCAGTAAGTGGAAATCAATTCGTTTTGGAAGATCAATTCGTCTAATGGCTCTCGCGATTGAAAGAAGAAAAACAGATCGATATGCTATGCTCATGATTGATAAAGAAAGAGCCTCTCGAGATGCTATAACCTGCGATAGAAAGAAATAAAATAGCTCGGGTAATGCGAACTCACAGCTTCGGAAGATACGCTCACGATTGAAAGGCTTTAAAGTCAGTCAAGCATTTTCTTCAGTTGACTTTAAAGTGCAATGCAGTGCAGACGTGTTTTAAGTAACTCCTCCTCAGCTTCCAGATCAGATCGGATACCCACTAGGGACTCTGCTGGACGATGCTGAACCATTCCACATCTTTGTTGATCCCGTTTTAGTAAGTGGAAATACGTATGTACGTATCGTATGTAAGTGCAAATGCGCACAATTTCGGAAAATTCAGAATAGCCCGGTGTGCTATGTGCTACCATGGAACGAGTAATTTGCAACCCTAATTGATATTGATCAAGAATATATTTATTTTGTATGGTCTGCCACGCCTCCTTCTGCCTATTGCATTCATTTTCACAAAGTTAATATAAAATTTTTTATCCATTTTTAATGGGTAAATTCTATAATAAATGTTCGGATTATAGAAGTCAATTAAAAATCGTTTTTTCAGGATTAGAAGGATCAATAATATAAGTACTTTGTATGGTCAGAGCTTGTCGGCAATTTTTAGCCAACATTATTATATCCTTCTAATAAAAAGGAGAAGAGATAGAGAGCAATACAAAAAAACAAGCTAAACTCCTTAACTGAAAGTTATGCTTGTGCCCAAATCATTTCCCTCAAAGCGGATATAAACCGATTTGACTGGGTGACAGCATCATTTCCTGGGGCGAATCTGTTGAAAACGCAATGCTTGGCACATAAGGGACGAGAATTTAGGTCAAAGAGTAATGAACACTTAAATTGATGTCATTAATATGGCCCCAAACAAGTTAAATTTGTAAGAGAAGATAAGAATGCATATTCTGAGTTAATGTACATATATTAGGTGGCTATATATATTAGCAGTGATAGCAGTGATCCTCTCGAATGATGTCATTTAAATTGCATTCAAACAAGTTAGGAAAGCGACAGTAAGACAGTAGTTTATCAACCCACTTTATCAAAATTGTACCTTTTTAGAGACATATATTGCGCATAGCTGCAGCAGCTGCTCATGAATCCTTTTGATTGTCGTTCCACCTTTCGCCATCATTGGTAGCATGACAGCAACATCATTTGATTTCCGGTCAGATCAAGGCTGTTCACGCAACCTCTTAATGAAATAGTTTTACTTTTTTGCGAGCCTTCTGATATATTACTTCAGCAGCCGCAGCCTACTGGCCTTCTTCCGCAGTGTTACCTAGTGGACTCGGTCCAAGCCGCAAAGTTAGCTGAAATTTTTAAATTTGCATGGTAAAACAATACTCTGCTTTTAAGCCAGTGAGGGTTGAATTTGGACGGGGTGAGCAAAAATTTTATAATAGGTATCAGTTGCTGAAACAGCTGCGGCACTGAGGCGGGACAACGATTTGAAGTTGCAGGTTTTCTTAAATTTGCATATCACAACACATTTGTATTTTATTTTTCCAAGTTTATTTCCCCATGTTTGGGGAGAGTGTCAAAGTTGTCTTTGTGTGCCAAATTTTGTCTCTCCAGCTCTAGTGTATAAAATATGTGAGCTGTGTGTTCATACAGACATTGTGTGGATGGTACAAACAATTCAGTCGTGGAAAATGGAAAAATGAATGTTGGGAATTGAAATATACAAACAGAATATACATAGATTATAAAAAGTCTGTCTGATCAACATCAATAGAAGATTTGGTCATGCGCAAGAATTCAAGGTAATCCTTTTGTTTCTGGCTACATTAAAAAATCCACTTGGGAAATCAAGCACTGAAAATCAGTTTCCTCGCCGTGGCCCATGAAGAAAGACAAAAAGACAAATTTGCAACTCGTAACAGTTGATTATCCTCCACGAGTATTGATCCATCGAAATTTGATGTTTCACACTGTTTTATTAATTTATTTGAAGCCTTTCACACGACGAGAGACATCGCATCTGGAATCTGACAGCATTGGGACCTAGGGACTGACCATATGTCAGTCTTAATACATTCCTTTTTATACCCTCGTAAATAGTATACTTTACCATATATTTTAAGATTAAGATAAACTTGAAAGATACAGTCATCTGTAAGGTTTTTTTCAATTTTGATTGGCTATAATTATAAATATTATTTGGAGCTTTGAAGTGTAAGTCCTCGTATTTCAGTAACACAAAAGCTTACTATAGCCTTAGTTATCGGTCGCGGCTTATTTCGTGTGATAACTTTAATATTCTTGAGCACTTGCTTCGATTTTGTAGCAGCAATAAAGGGGCCACAGATGGATAGCCCGACTCTCCTCGTTCTCTCACTTTATTGGAGGTTTGTTTCGGGTTCGCTGTACCCTCATATATATAAACTCGCTGATGGTCTAATGTGTGGCTTCGTGGCATCGAGCATTGCCTGCCTTTAATGTATTTCAATTATTTTTATTGGCTTATCATAAATTATAATGCCCTCTGGCCTTGGCTTCCATTTTTTTTTCCGTCCCAGCTTCCCATATGCTACCTTCTCCCATTTCATTTCATTTAACTTTCACTTGCCAGAACATTTTCTCTTCTCTTAACATCCATTCGATTGGAACACATGTTGTGCCGCATTTGCAATAATCGCGGTTATTGAAAAACTTTCTGTTAAAAAGCACAGAAGTTGTTAGCTTCTCGCTTTTCCATTCGAAACAGCTGGCTTTTTTCAACACTCTGACCAGACTAACAGAAATCACACAATCTAAATAATCTCGTGTCCTTGTACCTGTTTATATGAACACACAGAATTTAGCTAAAATATGCAACTAATGTCAACATTATTACCATAAACTTTCAAGTTTGAAAAACTATTTTTTTTATTATGGTAGACACGAGCCCTCATACCAATTTTAGCTTTTGTAATAGCCGAGTTCTGTGCATTCATACAGATATACCATACAGACAGATGGATTTGGAATATTTAAGGTTAATATCTTCAGCCACGCCTCCTTTTGCGCGTTATACATGGTACATCTGTTTGTATGAAAGCGAAAGCATCGATGATTAAATTCAATGTGCAAGCCCACGACGATACAGTTTCGAAAATAAAGCAGCTAAGACATTCACTAGAATCTGTCTACTACTTAACATATATGATAGTACTACTTTTGGTAGGGGATGATGAACATTAACGAAAACTGTATCGCTTGGAACTGTTAAGGTTCTTACTTAACTGATTTGCTTTAATTAGTCTAAAAGATACTATTCCCTCTCCGTTTCTTTTAAGCCAATTGTCGAAATTAATAACTTTACCGCAAATGTCTCTCAATATTATAGCACCTCGTTTATGCTGTGTAGTGTACAGGAGGCGCTTATCATCATTAGATATGCAAATCCATATATTGACACTGTGAAGGCGAAACCGCAAAGAACAAACGCATAAATACATATGTATTTGCTTGGTGGCATGTAAGGTAAACACCAGACAGGGCTCAAATCCGTAATCTCATCTCAAGGCTCAGTCGAAAATCCCGCCTTAACCACTGGGTAATTTGCTTTGTGTTGTGCCTAGCCCACAAGACCTTATTCATAATTTCTGTGTAGCATTTAAATTTTTTACGCGCGAACTCATTTGATAAGCACTTTAATTAGCTTAAGTTTTCATGTCGCCATTTTGTATTCCCTGTGAGTCCCTTTGAGTCTTTGTATGGTCCCTGATGAGGTGACTACATCAAATTAATTGCCTTGTTGGTAAGCCTCTTCTTGTCTGTGTGCGTCTTGTGTAAACGTGTTTAATGCTGCCTTGTCTGCTTTGCCTGAGAAAACCTTTTATTTTCATTTGAGTTTAAATTGTTGCTTCCTTTACAAGTTTGAGGCGACACCTGGCCTCCGGGGCACCAGCTTATACTTCAGCTTTATGGGTAGCCGTTGTGGTCCCAAACACAAGCACATACAAGCACAGATGACTCATACACACTTAGTTGTGTATGTATGAGTTTGTATAGTCAATCCGTCTTTCGAGCCATGTGGCTGAAACTTCAGACACTCAATTTTAAATTGGGTTTCTGTTTTAAAGTTTTCCACACACTGAGAGAACACTGTGGAAGAACTAATACACATAGACAAGTTTCAGTCAGTAGGGTGCGACAGTGTGTATGACTGTGCTGAAACCTGCTTTGTTATTCATGGAATTGCTTAGAAATTTAGATTGCTGTGAAACTTGCAAATGACATTGTTGTTCTGCTGTACGCAGTTGCCTGAGCAATACAATTATGGGAATGAAAAACGGTTTGTTACCGAAAAATTATATTTTGAGTTTGTCCAAAGATTTTGTATTTAATTAAGCCTAATCCAATTATGTTTGTATATCAAAGCTTAACCTGCAAAAAAAGTTACTTTGTTCGTTGCAGATTCATTTTTATTATGAGATTCTTTCGCGTTCTATCCCTTTAATGCTTATAAACTAATAGAATTGTCATTTTCAGGGAAGGAAATGTTTCCATTATATATTTATTCTGTCTCAAAGTCCAAAAATTCAAATAAATTTAATTTGCGTGTGGTGTACAAATATCTGTGTATCAAAGTTTGGTATTACATTCTTTTTATTTATTTTACTTATTAATGTTAATTATAATAAAATTTTGAGGACTACCATAATTAATAGTTTAAAGTTTAGCGACAAAGCCTTCAATGCATATATTCTTTTTGGCCTAATATAAGCTTTCATTTCCTCTGGCACACTTCTTTGTTACCTATTTAATTTTCTTTTAGAAGCAATTCCTTCTTTCTCCTCCACCAAGTGTAAAGTTAATGAAAAAAGCCTCTTAAAATTCCACGTAAAGTTGGGAACATCCAAATAACAACAAAGTATTTGCAGGCCTAATTTAATTAATTATAAAGAAGCCCTAACCCCAATACCCGCACCCTCTACCCAAGTACTTATGCGAGTTAGTTGAAAGCCGCATTTGGGAACGAATAAATAAAATGTTGAAGTTGATAAGCCTGCCACCATTCCGTCACTTTCCCCGCTCACCGACTCCAAAAATGCGATATGGCTGAAAACTGAGGAAAATTTATTAATTTCGTTCGTCAACGAACCGAAGTAACAATATTAGGGAAATGAGAATTGACCAGGTGAGAGGGCATTCTCTTTCCTAGCCAACTTTTCTTTGAGGGAATTCATCTTTAAATAAAGGAAAGCTCTTTGTAGTTAAAGTAAGAAAGTTGGCAACCCCATTTGGTCAGTGAATCGAATAAGCTGCAGAAGATGACAAGAAATAATTGGGGTGCCAGTAAGGCAGAGAAGTGAGATGTGAGATATGAGAGGACACCAA
The DNA here is from genome assembly GCA_035046045.1 of Zaprionus bogoriensis. Lineage (NCBI taxonomy): Eukaryota > Metazoa > Arthropoda > Insecta > Diptera > Drosophilidae > Zaprionus > Zaprionus bogoriensis. The sequence goes on along the minus strand of JAWNOI010000191.1, from coordinate 750,877 downwards.
GAAACAAACTATTCGAGACAGCCATTGAGTTTCAGAGGGTCACTTTAATTGGCCTTTTGCGGTCGAGTGTCAGCCAGCATAGAGCAGCCCTCTACTTGAACATACAAGCAGAGCGCTTGGTGTCAATGGTAAGGATTAACCCAATGAGCAAGTTTTACTCTCATTTAGCCACATCATTAAGTTCTAAATTAGCCAGTTGCCATATTTGGGTACCTCTTTTGGGGAATAAAAGAGAAAGAAATAATGAAAAGAGGAGAGATTTCATATACCATTCACCTTCTGAAAACAAATAAAGAAAGTTACAATCTAGTCCACTCGATCATTTATTCAATTATGCCGTTAAAAATTAATTCTAAACATTACAAACTTAGCGATTTAATTTGAAACTTACAGGTTATTATTAAATTAGTAGACATAATCTTATAATGTGCTTACCTATCTATTCTTTTCTGCGTACAGGCCAAATGCGTGATTTGTCCAAGCCTACAGGCCGCATACCGTTGTATCCATTAAGCCTTATATAAACCGAGTGGTACTCATGGCTGCACCTACATCAATGGAAGCCTTTGTCTGCCTGGCGCTCATGCTTGTGGTGCTTACGAGCAGTGGTAAGCAAATCTTTATGAATAAAATAATATATAAATTCTTCAAAATTCAACTCATTTATGAATAAAATAATATATAAATTCTTCAAAATTCAACTCATTTATGAATAAAATAATATATAAATTCTTCAAAATTCAACTCATTGTGTTTTTATTAGAAAAACTTGTTTTTGCCATAGTCAGTTTAAAATAATTTTAAACAGGACTCTGAATCTGAAGTAAATTCTCTAATTCAACCGATGTATTTCTTTTTACCATACAAGGCTTTTGCATAGATTGCTTCAAGTGCGTTTCATACAATGGCACTAACAAGGCGTGCGATGATCCATTTCATAACAATTATTCTACCGCCATTCTTGAATCACCCTGTATGGGCGGTCGCAAGGGTCGCGATGGCCTCTTTCCGGCAACGGCTTGCATAAAAATAGCTGGTTACTTTGGTAAGTAACGAAATGACTCACAGATTGTGATATGTACATAGTTATATAATATAATTAAATGAAATCCAGATGACTATGGGGACACGATAACAGTGCGGGGCTGCGCCCTGGATAGTGGCACACTCACAACAGACACCGAAATCATAAGAATGTCCCACTGTGGTAAATTCTACTACAATAACAGGTAAGGCACAGATCTTAACTTCCGCCGTAGGTCTTTCTTTTACCCAGAATTATTTACATTACTAAAAAAAAACCCATAGACTCACAATGGGAGAAAGGCAATGGTTAAAAACTAAAGCACGTAGAGCGTCGCTCAACACAAGAGTATAATCAGTATGGTAGACGTTATAGAAGTCAGATTTCAATGAGTTTGAACGAATTTTGGGTTATGACAAATTTAAATATATAGATTTATATTCTTACAAATAAGTAGAGAAAGCTACAGTCGAGCACAATAGCCAATTAGATAATATTCACCTATTTTGAAAAAAAAAATCTCGAACTTCGTACAAAACTTTAAAAATAAAATCAAACGAATTAACAACGCTCACTGTTATTGCATTTAAGAAAGTGTAGTAGCTTATTGGCGGTTCAAAGATACGATCAATCGATTGTACTAGTATGGAGCGTTTAGAAAAATATAATATTTATATCATATTTACCATGGTAATTCTTATCATGTTTTCAAAACGGACGCACCTCGATCATCCCGAAATTCGCAGCTTATGTAGATTTCTTACCCACACCTCACCTATTCCCATTTCCATAGCCTCATAACTGATAACTGATTTTTCTGTCCTCTCCCCTAGATATGTGCATGGCTGCCTACAGAGCTGCAGTGATGCGGATGCCTGCAACGGCTGCCTGCGGAGAAAAATGGATTCTTGGCTACTTGGCGTGTCGCTGGTGCTACTTATTGTGACTGCAAGGTAGCAGCAATATGGATGACTACCACACAGGATTGTCTCCTCGTCAGAGTCAATGGGATTTGACTAAAGTGAACGCGAAGACGCATTTAATATATATAATTCAGTTAGGCGAATATATTTGCACATTCATGCGCTGCTCTCCCCCATTCGTCAGTCCCACAGCTTTCGTGTCTTTCTATCACTCTCTCACTTAATATCTAAACTTGCACCTAACAGTAATTTCACAAGAGGATAACACAGGATAGCATGGCGACAGACCCAAACAGGAATTCAAATTGATGGAATTCATCAAGCAATTTTGTGATTTATAAATGAATACTTAACAACTATTAAACAATAATTGATGAAAACAAAAATACAAGATTTCGAATTAAACTAATCTAAACTAAATTTAAAACATGTACTAATGCTAAGCGTTGCGATGCAAACCGAGTAAAAAATCAAAGTTAGGCGAGGCGAGAATTCGAATTCAATTGCAATTATTTTGAGGTAATAAATTAGGTATTTATGTACTACTTACAACTCATCTGTGTATTATTCGACTATTGTAAATAGATTGATAAGAGTTAGGAAATGCTGAATTTTAGGCAAATTAATTAACAATTATATGCAATTAGCGGGAATTCAGATAGTGTTAACAGCGGCAACAACTGCGAAGCAATTATTCATTTTCCCTTAGATAATTTCATTACGATTCGCAACGAACTAGCCTTACTTGCAAAGTCTAAGAAACGAACATTTATTATATTAAGTAATTCTTATTTGATAAGTACTCCCATGTGTTAGCACTTAGAGACCTCACTCTTCTCTCTAGGTATTCGTTTTCCCTACCTACACTAAATCATGTCGTAAAAGACGGGAAACGTGTTGCTTGTTGACTGTTTTATAACTTTATATGGGGTTTACTCATCGACCGATCTGAATTAGTCTGAATTATCGCGCTGCAGTCTACAACAACATAGAAGATAAGGGTTTATCAATAGGTGTAGCCGGTACTCAAAAATACACGTACCATAAGCAATTCTCAAAACCTGCTGGCTCAGCTTGTAGTTCTTTTTTGATAGTCAAACACAATGGACGGTTTCGGTAAGCGATAGGAGGAAAGTGCTCGAGGCTTCACCCGCCGGTGATCCACTAACTTTGCGATTGGCCCCTTGCAGGAAACACTTGGCTGCACTACAGCCACGGCACCGTGCCCCAAGAAGCTGTTGTCGCTGGTCACGACTGCGATGGGGATACCATCTTTGTGGGCCGTGCTTTCTACAACAACGATCTGCTGCCGGCAAAGATTATCCCCAACAAAGGCAAAGCCTATGTAGCCTACGCGCGCGAAGAGGTTGAGTTGGAGAACTACGAGGCGCTCAGTGGCAGCAACTACGTTTGGCTGCCCGGTGCAAATGGGGAGGTGCCGCCCGGCGCTGTCCGAGTGGGTCGCAATGTCGATGGCGAGGACTTGTATGCCGGACGTGGATATCATGCCGGCAGTCTGACCGTGGGCAAAGTGCATCCCTCCCACGGCTGCCTCTATATTCCCTTTGACTCCGACGAAGTCAAGATCTTCGAATACGAGGTTTTGTCGCGACGCATGGAAATGCGATAAGAATTGGCCAATAGCATGATTACCAATATGTAGAGTTTGTACAATAAACTGAATCTTTTGTAGAAAACGCCGCCTTATCTTAACTATAGATTGTCAAAGTTTTACCAGCATGTGGACTACTGTTCGGGTTCGGTTACTGCCTTCATTTCAGCTTTTTTGGTAAATTCCGCTTCGCAGTCTTTTTGTTTTTCGACTCAGTGAACACAGCCTAAGTTAACAATTTAACAATTTAAACTGAAAACTAAGTTTTGAACTTTCAAACTACGTTAGACCTAAGCGTTTAATCATAAAGTCAAACTAAATTTTACATAATCAAAGGAGAATGAGAGGGGACAACCAATAGGACCAAGCTAAATCTATGTGCAAAGCTCAAAATACCAACAATAGCGTTTATAAATGATAATTGTTAACAAGATAATAACCACACAAACAAACACTTTTACTACCATTTACATCCGCCTTCGTTGACGGTTACCCATGATTCTCCCACTAAAAGCGAGCTTGCAATGGTTTCCGCGTTACTGAGAAAATTAGTTGAAAACACGTATGTAAAACCAATATAAAGTGTTTGATAAGATAACAAAATTTTGCTGAAGTCGCTTGCTTGGCAAAAGTTTAGGCATACTAAAAACCTGATTGATTAGCAACCTAAATATAGTATACAAAATTCAATCTCTTTGATTCCTACACGTAATCACGAGCAAACACACTTTACATATTATGAATGACCAAGCAGTGTGAAGAACATTGAAGTTTCATGGCAAGCAATTGCTACACATTTGTATCTAGTACCTAAGAAGTTTATATTTATATATACATACACGCAAACGGCTAATGATAAAAGATAACAAAGCTACTAACTCTAACCGAATTGAATTGAATTAAAATTGTTTCCTTTGCATTTAAATGCGTGCGTGCAACTCTTTCTAGCGCTAAACTAAGCATTAAACACAAACACTCGTAACAAGTATTAACATTTATAAATAAAGCTGCATTCATATATTGAAAATCAATGCGCCTCCCGAGTTTAACTAATGCTATACATAACTATATACACTCCGAAATAATGTATTGCCTAATCTAGGAGACTTTTAACGTAAGCAGCGTCCTCCTGCACGAATTTCTCGCCGTGTTCCTTGGGAACCTCGACTGTCTTGTAATTGTCCAGGCCAATCTCGTCTTCTTTCCTGCAGACAGTAGGGAGAGGATTAAGTTTAAGCTCTAGTGCAAGCGGAAACGCAACTCACTTGATTAAAATATCGACAACATTCTCGCAGGCCAGCAAACAGTCGCTATCCCGGCCCACCTTTGCCTCCCATTTGTGTAGTTCACGGAGAATTTCGTAGACGCCTTTGGCGCGCAGTAATTCCCTGTATTTCCGTGTGGCGCACAACTGCAGAAGGCATTCCAACAGCATTTTTCGAAGATCGGGATCACACTCGCGAGTCTTGCTCTCGGGCAGATACTGTAACAGGCCATGGTTATTAGTTGCCTCTAAGTGGCATATTTTGGTATACTGACCTGCAGTTCAATTGGCAGTCTCTCATTTTCCTCGTCGCTGAACTCCTCCGGTCCGCACAATGGTTGCAGAATAGCGACCAATATATCGTCCTGCTCGTTCAGTATCACATCGTGGTACACAGAATCGAAGCATATGTTTTTTATGATGCCAATGGTTCCGCCACGCCGAACCACGCTCTCCTCATACGAGGCAAAGGGCAGAAGCTTCTCCAACAGCCGATACTTCGGCAGGCAGCAGAGCTCGCGGCCTCGCGGAACTTGCGTCAGGTTGCAGAAAATAGGCGCTAGATAGTGCAGTTTCGACTTCTTCTTGTTGTAATTCAGTTGCGCAAATGCCTTGGCCAGCTGCTGTAGCGAAGGCTCCAGCGTGTCGAGTATCTCATGCACAAGGGATTCCACGCGCGATATATTGCTGAGGACCATGCTCCAGGCATCCGCCAGCTCCGCTTGCTCGTCGCAAATCTGCTTGGCGGCCACATCTATTATTGGAAATGCCTACGTTGTTGGCGATTAGCACATACTGCAAGACTGGAGTCGAGTGTGGCTTACGGGTTGCACTTGCTTGGCCAGTTGGAACACTTTGACGGCGCCTTCTTCCTCTGCCGTCAGGTTTATCAGACTGAGCACCGCATCCTTTGCTACTGTTGGGTTCGCGTCGTAGGTCAGTCCAAATATGGCCATCAGCATATCGTCCAGCGAAAGTATTGCGTTCTTGCCCTCGGCACTTCCTGTGAGACCTGAGCAAAAGCAAAACCAATGTAAATATCAATTTATATTGGAATACCTTTTCCCGGAGTTGAGCACGTGTCGACCGGGCGGCACTTTGTAAACATGTGCGCACTGTTGCCGCACGCACTTACTTAAAACATGCGTCAACGCAACTGCTTTTAGGTCCAGTCTCTGGTTTGGCTGCATAAATTGAATAAGCTCTCTCACATTGTCCATTGCTGCTGTTTGTTGTCAAAAGTTGTGATTGCGTTTTATAATTCCTGCGAGGTCTAATAGTTTACACTCATTCAATGGAATAGTGTGACCTGATTGATAAACTGAAAAAATACCATGCAATCATTTGGTTTACAGCACTGTTAAATTGTGGAGTCTTCGTCTTTATGTTAACCGGAGGAGCAATCATGTTATGTGCAGTTTCTGTTAGTTTAGCTGTTAACCGATTTAAGAAGCCACCGAAAGTTCATTGATACGACACATTCATAGCCGTCAGCTTGTGCGTGCAATCCAATGAATGCGCGCTTTTTAAATTGAAAGATTTAGCAAAGATTTAAATTGAAAGATTTAGCTGAGGAAATGCAAAAATTGAAGAAAATCATTATCATCGTAAAATCACAAGATAACATTTCACATTGTTGTGTAGTCTCCTTCGCTGAGTTCTCATTGATGACAACAAGCAAAACAAGCAGGTACAACTAAGTAAAACGAAAACTGAAAGTCCATCCCGAAGAAAAAAGTTGCTTTAATGCAAATCGAATCGAATTGAATTTAAACTTTTGCAGTCTTATTGCGAAGCGCTGCGACAACGATAGGAAAAGCAAATACCTCGATTGTTGCGAAAGGATCAACAATTGCAATTGCGAAAGGATTCGGCAAAGAGTTTCGCCTCGCCACGCCACGCCTTGCCTCGCCTCGCGGACTCGTCGCATGAATTCCCGGAGCGGCTTTATGCGCAAAACTTTTGCTTGTTATTTTTAATGGCCGGCAATAATCGTTAAATGTGTCGACTGTATGTATGTGTGTGTGTGTGTGTGAGTGTGTGTTCTCTGGCCCTGCCGCCCCGCAGCAGCTGACTTTGGCACTGAGGCTGGAGCTGAAGCTGAAGCTGGAGCTGGAGCTGAACGTTCCAGTTTCTCTGTGTCTGCCGACGATTCGGCAATTTGGCGATTCGGCAGAATCGCCCATCCCAGCAACCCACCGCCTTTGCGGGGGCGTGCACTGCTGGCAACTCAACTGAAAATTTCATTTCGTTTCGCAAGGCGTCGAGCGGGCGAGCGAGAGAGACAGCGCCAGCGAGAGGGGAGACCGAGAAGTTTTTAGACTTTTTGTCGACTTTTCGCATTTCAGTTGTGGCCAAGTGGCAAGTGCTGGCTCAGCAGCTGGGAGTGCGAGTGCGGGTGCGGGCAGGCCGGCTTTGGCTAAAACTGAGTTTCGCAAGCGCCAAATGTTCACTTCATAGCGCGATTCGTGTCAGCTAACTGTTGTTTCATTTATTCGCGTTCTATGTAAATTTCATACGCCCGCAGGCGACTCTCATTGGGCTCCATGATCGCCGAAGAGGAGGGGGAGGGAGGGCAGCTGACTGGGCTGTACGAATCTACCTGTTTGCGCTCGGCGTGCCCAATGGGCCATGCCGTTGCTGCTTTTATAAATATTTAAGAATTCTAATCAAGATCCTGCTGCTTGGACTGACTCTTACCCCCTGCCCTCCCCCTGCCCACTTTTTGAGCACCCTTTCGAATGGCGAAAATTCGTGTTGATTCTTTTGGTGGCATCCTAATGTGCTGTCAAATATGCACTTCCAGCGCGAATTAAAGCCTCAAATAGGCCGTAACCGTGCACAGTGTCCGTTTGCACTCGCAAAGGTGCTTCTACCTTGCACAATACCTTCTAGCAAATAGACTGGCATTCGTTTCTGGCATATGGCACTGGCACTGGCACTGGCACTGGCACTGGCACTGGCACTGGCACTGGCACTGGCACTGGCACTGTATATGCTTGGTTGGCGTCAGCTTCAACGTGTGTGGTCAATACAGTAGAGCGAACACGGCGAACCAGGGCAAAATAACAATGGACACCCGAAGAAGACGCCATTAAGAGGAACGTTGATTGGATTTATGGCCTCGAGCCGAGCAGTTCAGACAAAGAAACCCGTTTGGGCCAGCCCAGGCCACTCCTCCGACTCCGACTGCGACTGCGACTCCGGCTTGGCGCGCAACTGGCAATCGAAGCGGACCAATGCCTGCGCTGGGCCCGGCCATAACTTGCGCGTCTCATCGACACCCGCGGCACGCTCAGAGGCGAAAAGGTCGTAATTAACTGGTAACATGCCAACCAATCCAATGCGAGCCGCAATTAATTCCCAGCGCTGCAACTTGTCAGCGACATTATCGTTGTTGTTGTTGCTGTTGTTGTCGTTGCTTGTGCTCATTAGTGAGCGCAGTGAACAGGTAACACAGGTACGCAGCTACGCGACCAGCTGCGGGGTTGGGGTTGGGGCTGCGGCAGCTAGATATATGTACGTCTGTATGTACGTACGTATGGCAGCTGCCATGGAGTTGACAACTGAATTGACTGTCGGCGGGGCACATAGAAAGTCTTTGCCAATTAATATGTTATATGTGTATGATTTACGCGCGCCACAACTCAGCCATAAGTGAGTCGCAATAGCAGCAGCAGCAACAATTTCTGAAAGTTACACAACAACTGGAATGACGTTTTTTTTTTAATATAATATATATTTAATTTAATTATTGGAATACGTAGAGCAGTAAAACACAGAGATGTATGTAGCATGCAACTGCAATCAAGTATGCAATTACTACTCATTTATCAGCATTTGTATACATACAATATATATATATATATTGTATATATTGGTATCTTACTATCAGTTGCACTCGAAAGGTAGCTTTGTTTATTACACATACATATAAATAAAAACCTATACTAATTTTTACTATACTAAGTTGACTATTAGTATTAGGCTTAAAGTCTGAAAGTCAGTTTTAGAGCAGAATGCAAGAATTGTCAGATGGCACATACACGGACAATACCTTTTTGGGGTCCATGAGAATGCTGAACTCATAAATGCCAGGAACATGACACGCAAGCCAATTGAGTCGTCGAGCAAAGAGGTAACTGAGGGTGTCGTTCATATTTACGCATTGCCGGGACATTGAATGCTCGCACATACGCGATCCTGTTGCTGATGCTGCACGTGTACGTGTTAATATCCTTGCAACTGGTGCTGCTCCAGACTGGCGCAGGAGAGGATGCCGTGCAGTGCCCTGTTTAAAAGTTATGCTGCGTGCTAGGGATCCGCAGAACCCCAGCCAATATTGTCGGTGTCAGTGACGGGAGTTGGGGATTGACAGCGGAAGGTGGAAGTTTCGATTTGTCGCGAATTCATTTTTGCCCTATAAAAAGGGCATTTTTTCGCTATTTTAATCCATGAAGAACTGTGTTTTTGGAATATACATTTACATATTATAGAATGTTTTATAATACATTCACGCTAATCCCAATAGTCGCTCTGCTTTGTCTCATAATAAGATCAACTTAAGTAGTACGACATGCTGTGCACAAATTACAATTTTTAGACTTTTACTAGGAATTATGTGTTGTGGTGTTGGTATGTTGCTTCTTACAAAAGTTTGAGCTGTTTCTGCATCCAGACACAGCACCATAACAATTAGAGTATACATATGTCTAGCAGGGAAAATTTAACTCAGCAGTTGGAGGAAAATGTTTGTTATATCATTTACCCATTGAAAATTTCTAAAAGTGGTATATTATTCTTGTGCAAATCTGTGAAAAAGACAGAAGGAAGCCTATATTATTGATTGATATTGAATAGCAAAAGCATCCCTCTCCTCGCGCCAACAAATTGTAGAGCTTTGCTTAATCTAAAAATTATTTTCTCTTTGCTATAAAACGTTACGTTTGCTGATAATTTATCAAAACAAAATTAAAGATAGAAGTTTACAAAATTGTTTCACAATCGCACAACGAATTTAATAAAAATGTCAGACATATTCATTCATTCAGAGATTTATCGACAATATAGTAATATTTAGCCATAATTATCGTATAATTGTGCCGCACTATTTTCAAAACTATCGAATCACGCACTTTTAGGTTACAAATAAAAAATATTTTTCTTACGCTTTTTATTTAGTTCTTTATGTTTGTAAAACAACTAAGAACCATCATTAAAATAAAACAATAAATTTAAATAATATTGTACTTATTTATTTATGACTTCGAGTTAGTCCAAAATATTGCCTTTTCCTAATAAATTCATATAAACCATAAATATTTTTGTTGTGAGTCTGAGTGAAACTAATATTTTCGACTTGAAACTCAAAATTAAGCAAACTTTACAAGCTCAATGGGAGATAAAAACACAGCGTTGAAAGGCTGTGCTGTTGGTTTTTTAAGCCAGTATGTAGATGAATGGTATATACAGTCGGGTTTCTTTAGATAAAACCAAAGCAGTTATCGAAATGCTTTGCTGTTGATTACGAAGGAGGTAAGCAGATGAATGGAATCTAAGGTCGGGCTTAGTATATGAAGCCAGCCTGTAGATGAATGGTATTTACAGTCGGGTTTCTTTACATGTTATTGCTTTGGCCTGTGGAAGTAGGAAACTCTTCTTATTTGCTTTGCTGGCTCTGCTCGTTTTTTTCGCCGAGTGTAGCGACCCCGGCATAATAATTTCAATTACCACATGAACATGGCGCTCGTTTTTTCCACTTTTTGATTGCAATTTTAAATTTGCCGCCCCATAATTATATTTATGCAAATACGCTGCGGACACGCATACACTCACACCCACACCCACATGCAGCGTGTAGTTGAGCTGGTGCTTGGCATGCGTGCCTGCTCGCCTCTGGGTAGAATATAATTTTCGTTTTTAATATTCTCTCGCCTGGTCGGAGTCTGTGCATTAAATTTATTTATTGCCGCAAATATTGGATCGCATACCGCCAGCTTCCTATATCTCCCTCTACATACTGTTCTCTCTCGCTCTACTCCCCTGAATCTCGCTGTCCCTGTCGCTGTATCTCTTCCCCCAGCTGACATTATGCATTATGCGCCACTCCGTAGCACCGGGAAAGGAGGAAGCAGCATCTCGAAGCGCAAATATAAGTGACAATATAGGCACTCGGCTCTACTATATACCAGATGTCGGGGCCTTCAGCAGAAGACTCTCAGAGCAGTCGAACTGCAGCGCGACGTGCAGCTCGAGCCGAAACTGAAGCTGAAGCTGAAGCTGCGCACAATTCGCCAAGGATTGCTTGGCTTGGGCAGAGGTGGAGGAGCCAAGGGGTAGAAGGTGCTGTTGGTGGAGCTGGTGTCGGGGATGGGGACGGGGTTGTTGCCTGTTGTTTGCTCAAATGGAATTTCCAAAGTCGTTTAGCTCCTTATTTTTCTCGTTTCGCTTTTCTTAAATGCCATTTTTTCCATTTCGTGCGTCCGCTGCCGGAAGCTGCCGTCGTTGCTGCTGCCTGCTGCTGCTGCCTGCTTCCTCAGCTTCCTCAGCTTCCTCTGCTGCCTGCTGCTGCCAGGGGTGGCTGTGCGGAATTCCTGAGTGGAATAATAGCCAGAGCGAGAGCCGCAACATGGCTGCCCGGCCCGAGCCACCCCTGCGGCATGGCGCTCTGCCATTTGTTTGCTTTGCCGCATTTCTTTGGCTGTTCAGCCAACTGTTCCATCGTCTTCAGGAGAAGCAGCAGCAGCAGAGGCAGCAGGGGCAGCAGGGGCAGCCGGGACGGCAGCGACGCAGCGTCTTAGGGTCTTTCTTTTCCCCGGAATGCCATTCCAATAGTTTGCTTAGGTTCATTTTCCATTTTCCTCTTGCCAGCCAGGCCCGGGGCAAGGCAAGAGGCTGAGCTGGAGAGCGCTGTGGCCAGCTGCAGGACGGGAATGTGAGCGAGGAAGTGGTTGGGGTGCCACTGGGTGACTGGGTGTGGGGTGAGACGCTGAGCGCACGGCCATTGTTGCCAGAGTGTGCGCTCGTAAATAAGATTTATTGCGAAGACGCGCGCGTTTCTTGGTCCTGCTCGTTTGGTGGGAGAAATGGGAGGACAGGACTGGGGTGGATGGCGGTGCTGTGGGGCGGGTGGGAGTCTTGTAGCAAGTAGCAAGTCGCATGCCATTTGGCCGGGCTGCGTCAAGGAAGGAAATTGGGTTTGCTTTTCCATTTCCCGTGCCGCCACTTGGTCTCAACTTGGCAGGCTACACAGCTTACTAAATTGCTTTTGTATGGCTTAGATGGGGGTGCACCCTGGTGGGGGTAGGACTCAAGAAAAATGACTTGGCTCACAAGGACAAAGACTGTGTGTGTGTGTGTGTGTGTAAATGTTTGTGTGTGGGTGCGTGGGTAGATAGCAATACTGGCATTCCTATATCACATTTCTCACATCTGAGACTAATGCGATTTTATTTTTCGGGAGTTTTTCTAATCTGCATTTAATTTTTTACAGCTGTTGCCTTCGACCTGCTGTCCTCTGCCTGCTGCCTTCGAGTAATTTCGCCACCTTAAAGTGCTTAAAGATTCCGCAGGCGTTCGCATAAGCTTAATGATGCCCCTCATTGAACATTAAGCAGTCAGACGGTGTCCCGCAGCAGGATACAGGATGCTGCCAGGTGGCGTAAGTTTTTTATCGCTAAACTTTGAGTTGGGCAAGTAATGGAAATCGTGAGAATAGAACTTCGAAATTGCACTCATTATACAATTTAAGAAATAAATCAATTAAAATTCTATTCACAGCCTACAAATGTATCCAATTTCCAATCCTAAATGACTACTAATTTATATCAATCTATGTATTATATATTATTATAGATTATATATAATATGGTCAGTGTCAGCGTTCCTCAGTAGCTAATACTAATTTTTTGCTGCGCATAATGCCCAGCATATAGCTGCTCCAAGGTCGGTCCACTGTGTCTCCAGTAATTAAATATAATGAGACCAGTAAAATGCGACCAAGGTTAATTGCACAGGCCTTAAAAAACACAGTGCCATGCGGACACAGTGCTTGGGCACATCATAATTCACGGTTATTTGCCTCAGCTGCGTACCTTGCACATCAAATCGAGAGAACGAAAAAGTGCCAAGTGTTGGAACAGGTACAGAGTATCATAATGGAGGTGACCTTCGGCACGGCCGCGTTGCGAATCCAATGCATTTATCAGACAAGAAAACTAAAAAACAAGAAAAACAAAAAAAACGGTTTCCTTGGGCGTAGCGAAGGTTGCATACCCTTAAAGATAGTTGCATCTGTTTCAGCCGATAGTTCCCTACGCTACTAAGTATATACATACTTAAATAGCTGTGCAATAATGTTTAGTAGAGGTTTACACTCCTATTTATCGACTTCGTACACAAACTGTAATATTGAAAAATAAAAAAAAATTGCCCTCTTGATTTGTATATAAGAAAGTTATACCGCCAAACTTCTGTTTTATTTTCGAATTGTTAATAATGATAATAATAATGTTTTAGCTGTTAAACTTTGTTTATATTGATATTCAGGCGGTACATGGGTTACTCATATTTTGCTATATCTCCGTATTATGTAATATGTAGCATAGTCTTACGTGTAAAAAGAGATAGACAGACAGACAGACAGAAATAAACAAAGTGACTCGACTATTGAAGCTGACCAATAATATTTACACTTTGTATGGGCCGCACGGCCGCCTTTTGTATATTACGAAATTCGCACAAAGCCAATATACCATTTTTTGCCATTTGCACTGGGTAATGGTATAAAAAGAGAACTAAATATTTGAACATGCGCGCCAACATTATTGGAATTTCCCACAAGGCCCATACGGGTAAATCGAATCCCAGTCACGAGTAGGCGGTGGGCCATATACAGGCTTCAGGCTCCAGGCTCCAGGCTACAAGCTCCAACCACCTGGCTACCATCTCCACTGCCACTGGCCTGGCTTGCGCATATCGTTTCGGTATTTGCGCAGTCTCAGCCTGGTTCTTAATCTCGTACATCTTGCGGACAGATGGGGGGACTGCGGCGGCGTCGCCGCTACGGCGGCCATTACAGTAAACAACGAGGCGGCGGCTCCGTGTACGTATCTTCGGATGCGATATTCTCTGTCTGCTTGCTGCTCCGCTGGAGGAGAGGAAAAGTCAAACGAATTTTTTTTTTGCTTTTCTCGTTTTTGGTCCTTTCTGTTTTTGGCGCATCACCCGCTGCCATATCCCTTTGGGGATTTTGTGCCATTAACGTGAATTGCTTTTTAGGGAAATTATGTGTACCCCGCTTTAATGTTTTGTAAATTCACATAAGGAAACCATTATCACCTGAAATATGAAAGCAATTTTCCTGCACTCCCGACTTTTTTTGGTGCCCCACACAATCGGAGCATTCGGCACGCAGTATTACGCAACGTGATAGAATACTGGAGAGAGTTATAGCAAGTTCGCAATGGGAAGAAGGCCAGAAGCCTGTTCGATGAATAGGTAAGTTTTTAATGGGTGCGCATAGTATGCTACAACTATATGTTATCTCGTTCAAAATCAATTGTCAAACGGATTGACCAAGAGTATTTCAATTTCAACAATTCGTAGAACTATAGCTCTGCATTTTTTAAGCCTTCTAGTCCTAGAATATATCGCAGCTAAGACAGTTTCTTTGAGTAATTATCATCTTCTACTTGACATAAATTAGTTTTACTATCATTACGATTCATACTTGCGAGTTGACCTCAAGCAAATGCAGACGGATCAAGTTGACAGGCATGCAGGAACTGCAGAGCTCTAAGGGCAGGGGCAAGGTGGTTAGCTGGAAGCATCATGGTAGCGTGGTATCGTGGCATCGTGTCGCTGGCGCTATTTCGGTGGCCATAACAATTCTCATAATACTTCGGGCATTCCCGACTAAACGATAATCGCGCGTAAATGCCACTAAAATCAATACGACGACAATAGTGAAAGGAGCGAGACCGACACAGGCGGCTCTACGAAGGGGCGGGAAAGAGACTGGCTGCCTGGCTGCCTGGCTGCTTGGCCACACGGCAAAAGAGCTACTCGGCTCCGACTCAGGCCGCGTCTCAGGCTTGAGCGAGTCGCACTCGGTTGCACCTTCGTTGCGCGTCTTGCCATCCTTTTCGGCGGACAACCTCGGCACGGGCAGCCCAGCCCCAGCCCCAACACGTGGGCGTTTATGCACATGCGCTGCCAAGTGCCACTTTATACGCATCTTTCTGGCCCTCCTCTTGCCGTGGCTTTTTCTTTTCGTTTCGTTTCGTTTCGTTTTCTCATTCGTTTGGCTGGGGGAAAGTCCACGCAACACGAGCAAATTACGACTGGTTCGAGTTTATTTGATGTTTATATATGCTGGCAATGGCAGGCTCCTCCTTTTGCTATGAGAAGTTGATCCACAAGTTGTCCTTATATAAGCATATTGAGATATTGCCATATAGAAATGATGAGCATATGGATTTTACTGTTGATAATCATATCTGGGTTCTCGTTTAAACATTTAAAATAACATAAATACAGTATAGTTGCTCGGAGGAGTAGAACATTAAATTAGTTATATAATAATAAAAATCTTGAGTTAATCGAGAGCTTAAAGCCAAACTTCATTTAACTTTCCTAGCCTTACCACAATAATTAATTTTAACTTTTGTATTTATTGTGCATGCCTGTAAATTTTACTGATGATAATCATATCTGGGTTCACTTATATACACTGAATATAATATAAAATACAGAACTGTGGTTTGGAGAGGTAGCAAAAAAATTGTTTGTAGTTGTTAAATAAATAAATTAAATTGAGTTTTATTAACGTCATTTACCTTTCCTAGCCTTACCACATTAATTTAACTTTGTATATTGTTTTTGCTTTAACTTTTGCTTAATTCTTATCTTGTTTCATTATGTATTATGATATTTTTAGTATCAAATCCGTAGAGTTAAAGGCTATACTGGAAAACGTCTATAAAAAATGCTATGAAGACTGGCAGAATCACTGGCATAAGTGATTTGGCACTAACGGGTACAAAATAAATTTGGATGATTAAATGGAAAATGTGTGTCTTATTAACCCATTACTTTTTGACGGTATAAAAACTATTGACTTAACACTTAAGCCACAAACTCATGAATCTGTTGCGCCAATTTAAGAAGGCTGGCATTAAAGAATGCCTTCCTGAAAAAACACTATTTAATTAATTTTGAAATTAAACCACAGCAGGAAGGGGTGTCTGGCTATTCTAATTAAGAGTTATGTTGCACACTGTACACTGTGCTCTAGCACTACGTCCAATGCACTACAAGTATATTCGCAAGCTACAGCAACTGGATGATCAAGCAACAACAACTGCAAGAGCGCATTAGCATTCATTTGCATCTGTCAGATGACTTATGGGCACGTTTGACGCTATTAATATATACATCGCATAACGATGAGTGGAAACAGAGATCGAGAGAGCTAGGGGAAGCGACAGCATGCCGGCTTTCTAATGTGAGAGACAAGCAAAGAACACTCGACTACAGTCGAGCACACTCGACAGTTAAGATAAAAATAAAATTCGCAGCTTTCGCAATTCATGGTAGCTACAAATGTGCTTCAGTGGAATTTTGCAGTTCTAAAGCTTTGCAAAATAATTGAATTAAAATTGAAAATATTTATTCCTAAGGACAGTGCAATAAACTTCACTTGCGTTTGTTTGGCAGGCACCTTCACACCTAATTTGGTGTCTTCAGCTCTTGTAATTGCTGCGGTTTGTGTGTATTTACTTCAAATCAACTCGTCTATTAATGCCAGTCGGCAGTATATACCATATACTATATATGTATATAACAAGTGCAATGCGAAAGTCTAATCAAATCGGGCGCTTGCACACCTGTCGCGTGGCCGGTTCTAATCGAGTACTGCTGCGCGTACCTGCAGTCGCAAGCGTGGCCGGCGTGCTGCGTCGCAGTTGCCGTCGCATTGGCAGCTTCCCACGAGCGTGGTCGAGTGGCGCGTTACCGCGTTGCCGCATGCAAATCGGACCGGGGACAAACAGTTGACATTTTGTGGCCGCAGCTGAGCAGCAAATGTACGAGCTGCCGTTAAAATAGTTTATGGCTTTTAATTACGGCCTCAGCATGAGGTCTGCGCTGAGAAGCCTGAGAGGCCTGCGAGTCTGAGTCTGAGTCTGAGTCTGAGACTCAGTCCCGATTGGTAGAGCAATGACTGAGCGCAGTTGCACGCGTGTGCGTGTGTGTGTATGTGTGTAGGACCCCAGAGCCTGCTTTTGTTTCAGCTCGATTATTTATCGCTTTTTTAAGCCGCCATTTTGTGCCCGCGCCGACTTTGTAATTTCTTTGAATTATATCTCAATTCATTCCCGACAATAAATTTGATAAATTTCTCGTTTCTTGTTTCGTATACCTGCCTGTTCACCATGCTGTGTGGCGATTTTAGGGATCGTGGGGGTGGGCATGGCCGACAGGGGCATAAATTAATGGACGACAACGCCATGTGCGAGAGCTGCGCGGCCGGGCAGGGTTGCGGCTGATTAAAATGTTCGCCTCGGGTTCCTTGATCGTTAATTACGATAAAAGAAACTCAATTTAAAAGTATAATTCCATCGACTTGAACGGCAAATTAATTACAATTAATATGTATATGCAGCGACAGGAATGAATAACACTCACATTCACATTCCCATTCACATTCTCCAAATGAATATGCAGGAGAACAAGAGAAACATTCCCTAATTGAAACACAATTCAAATTCGTTGCGAAAATGCCAAAGTTATGGCTCTGAAAAGGTTTTGAGCTTCTGTAAAATACACTGCACAGTAAAAACGATACACCTAATTTGACCGTTACAAATTAATTTTTTAAATTGATTCTTTTGTGAAATTTTTTTAAATTATCAATCTTTTAGACACTCACATGCGGGTCCAGACTTCTGTTTTTTTTCGAACTTCTTTCCGTCGCTCCTCTAGAAGCTATACGATTTTATGGAAATTGGAATGGGCTATTAAAACGTTGGTTGCTTAATCTGTGGCTAGCTTGCCAAGCTAGCTCATACCACAACATGCTCCTCGATCTGCTGTTTTTATGGCAGCTTTATGTTATAGTAGAACGATTTTTATGAAACTTAGAAGCAATCTTAGGGGCACTAGTGAAATAAATTGTGACAGGCTTGATTGCGATATCTTGAAAATGAAAAAGGCGGCCGATTGAATTTGCGGTAGCTATACGAGATATCCGTTCAATCTGGCGCGTTCTAACTTATTTACAGCATGCAGAAGAAATAAGTATGTGCACCAAGTTTAATCAAGATACCTTCAAAACTAAGAGTTGTAGTTTGCGTTGAAATAGACATGACCACGGAACAACGGGCAGGCGGATATGACGAGATTGACTTGGTTGATAATGCTGTTTAATAATATATATACTTTATAAAGTCGGAGATATTTTATTCTGAGTGTTGCAAACACTTGAATAAATTTATTATACCATATGGTTATAAAAAGGTCCTTGTTTTCGCACTTAATGTAAAAATAGAATGTTTAAAAATATTTATAAATTCAAATAAATAAATTAAAGATAAGAGAAGAAATATATAATTTATCACAACTGAGTCTGACTTGAATTTTGTAGGACTGGCCTTAACCTGCGTTCTCATTCGTAACAAACGTTCAAGCCTAAAGAATTTGTATTCATAATTTGGAACTAGATACAGGATGGAGGCAGAAGTATTTAATTTCCTACAAAAATTCGCAGGGTAGGACAGCCCCACCATGGGAGAGTTTTAATTTTGGACAATCCAAAAAGGAACGTGTGTATTTAAAACCTGCATATGGAAAATGCAGTCATCGAATCAAAGATATATCGAAATTTGTTGCTCCGAAGACAGGCTTTTCTAAGATTACGAGATCTTTTGCAAAGTTGAAGAGCCCGAGCACAGCAATGAAGCGGTATTTGCTTATATTGAGAGTCATCTACCTATATGTATTCTGCGTCTCTATATGTTCTTGCGAGTGCACATATGTACATATGTGCATCTGTGTGCGTATTTGCCTGTCTGTCTGTCTGTCTGGCTGCGTGAACTTCAGGCAAGTGCAAAAATTTATGCGTATTTGATAGCACTAATGGGCCATTAAATGCGTGCCCAAATGTACACGCTTACAAACAAATGCGTGTGTGTGGGTGGGTGTGCATGTGTGTAGGTTGTGTGGGTGTGGGTTTACACCCACACAAGGATGAAAATGTACCTAAGCGAATCTAAATGGTATCAGGGGCACCGCACATGCAAAATCATGTACCCGTAAATCTCTTTAATGCCAACGGCCTCCGGCCGGAGCCGGGAGACACTGCATGGGCGTAGTTGGAAACAGGGGAAGCAACGAGTGTGAGGTGTTGGAGCTTCATTCCAATCCCGGTATCTGTCCGGCCTCGAATACACCCTGCCCACAAGCAGTCCTATGGTAGATGCTTGTTTGCCCCCGGCCGGGAAAAGAGGTCGGCTTGGTTGGGTCTCCGTCGTAATGAAACCGTGCACGTCTACGGGTGTGTGTGTAGCCGGATGCTGTAGAGGGGATGCAGAGGTTCGCGTGAGTGTTTGTGTGAGGTGCTTTCGAATACATATTACGTAACTAACGAAAATTAACGTTAATAGCTCTGAGTATCAAAGTAATGGCAGAAGCTCTGCACCGCGCTTGCCTCTCGGCTTGCCGTGTTGCAGATTGGAGATTGGGTCGACATCGGAACGGCAGCTGGAACTAGAGCTGGAGCTGGAGTCAGAGCAGACACAACCATATAAATTGAAAAAACTCATTCCAGACTTAGGCCAAACGTGAATATATTGTTATGACCTCTTGTGACGCCCCAGCCCTATCCGGTGCTCCCATTTCCGCCCCCATTAAAACATATTTGGTAGCTGTGTTTCGCCTTCTTCAGAAAAATGTATTTTTAGTTGCTAAATTATATATTCATTAATTTATTTAACGAGAGAAGGTCAAACGACGAATGAATTAAGAATGACTTAACAGTGATTGCACGTTTTCCTGCTCTTTCTTTAGGTATTCTTTAGCTATATAAAATAATTATATCATATCTAACAACAATAGTGTTAAGATGATATTATTACTATCAAGTTGACTTCTCACATTCTTCTCTAATTATAAAGCATTTAAGATTAAAAACTAAAACCAAAGCTAATAAAATTAAAGTAAATTTTGTTTTTACAATATGTTGTTATTTATGGCAAGTATTATATATTAAAAAAAAATTTTCCCCAATATATATCAGTTTATTTAGGAGCCTAGAATATGCATGCCTGTATGATCATTCGATTTCGAGGATAGAAATATCAACTTTTGGCCAGTTGTTTGAAACGTCATTTTTTCGTCTTACTTATTGCAACTTGGTGCACTAAATTCTAAACGAACAATATCGGACTGATAAATCAATCGTATGGCTGGCATAGAACCTATGGTCGATTGTTTACTTTTAAAGATACCCAAATGCGGTGGAAAAATTAATATATAGCTAATCATAATATTATTCAATGCTTGACTGTATATGTGAGATCAACACGTGCGTGTAATGTCAACGCCTGTTTGACTGTATGTGAGAAACTTTTTTTATACCATTTACCCATTGAAAATGGGTAAAAAATGGTATATTAACTTTGTGCAAATGTATGTAACAGGCAGAAGGAGGCGTGGCAGACCATACAAAGTATATATATTCTTGATCAGCATCAATAGCCGAGTCGATTTGGTCATGTCCGTCTGTCTGTCCGTCTGTCCGTCTGTATGAACACACAGATCTCAGCTATTAAAAGAGCTAGAGGCACCAGACTTGGTGGGAGTGTGCGTGTATTCAATACACACAAGAAGTTTATTTCAAACTTGATGTGTCACGCCCACCGCCTCCGCAAATCGATAAATGCGTATTTCGATTTTTTCCAAATAATTCAATAACGGAAAGAGATAAACGCACCAAATTTGGTAGGAGGGTGTCTTGCAACATTATGCAGAAGTTGGATTTTAGAATTTTGGATGCCACGCCCACCGCCTCTAAAAAACACATTTTTATAGTTTAAAAGAAAACTAGAAAAGCTAGAAGCACCAAATTTGGAATTAAGGTGCCTAGTAATATTACGGAGAATGCGGAATTTCAACTTTTGGATGCCACGCCCACCGCCTCCACACTATTGCATTTTAAGAAAAGTAGGGAAATAACAAAACATTTTTTTAACACTCGTGTAGCTTACCATAGTACAGATCTACCCTATAAATTTCAATCTGATCGGACAATAAACACAGAAGTTATAGGCACGAGAAGTTTCGCTCACAGCAGTAGAGGCCCGACACGACGCCGACTGCGCACGCACAGTCGTCGTGTAGTCAGTGTGCAGTCGGCATGTGCCATTAGCGTCAATGCATGTGAATTTGTCCTCGAAAATATGCGATGCGTTGTTATTCGCCGAATAAAAGTAATTAATATTAAGAATTAGTTTTTAACAGCGAAAGGTAAATGGTATCTTACTGTCGAGTGCACTCGACTGTAGCTTTCCTCACTTGTTGTATATTTGGATTCACTTGAATCTATATATTCATTGGTTAAAGGTTGTAAAAAAAACTGGCATCTTGGTTATATTGAAATAAGTTTACTAGACACAGCTATATCAACTCAACTGTTTACATTGAAAAATAATAATCAATAATTGAAGCTTTATTATAATTTTGATAAAATTAAGATAAGCTACTGAGAAAATTCATTTTTAAAATCTTTAATGGAATATTAAATATGGTATCAACTTGAAAGACTGTTCCAAGAAAGACTGTAGATTAAAGCATTACATATTTACAACAGCTACAATGGCATATTCAACAAAATTAATATTTCAATTTGAGATCCAAATGTGGCGTGGTTGCCCTACAGCAGAAGCCCTATGCATGTCAATGTCTGCTGTACTTCGTGTGCGTATGTCGTTAATTTTTATTGGAGAGCCTTCGAGATCCTTCTCGCATTGAAATCGAATGAAATTCAGCTGGCTGTTTGCTTGTTGCTGTGCCCGATACGCTCTCCTGGGATGGAACAAGTGTGGGAGCTTGTTAAATGGAACTGTGGGAGTGGCAGGGGAAGAACATTATGCGATATGAGCTCGTGTTTGTGTTTGACGACGACCAAAACGCAATAAGCAGTTAAAAAATACTCGTAATTGCAACGGGAGTCATGCCATTCGGAACTCCCATGGTTCATGCTTCGTATGAGCTGTTGTTGTTGTTGCTGTTGTTGTTGCTGTTGTTGTTGCTGTTGCTGTTGTGGAGCATGAAACGTGCATCGTGTGGTATCGACAATGGCCAACAATAACTAGCATAAGGAATAAGGAAAGCTTCCGTAGTGCGCTGTCTACAGTGTGATACTCTTTACACACTTTGAAAAAATGTTCGAAATGTGCTAAATATCAACGTTTAATCAAATATTTAAATATATAAATATATTATAATTTTACTGATTTTCTATGGCTGGTGTGTTGGCTTAAACTTTAAACTTGCTCACATAAAATTATCAAATTATCAGTAGTAGTTAAATTGTTGCAATGCATAGAAACGTCTCTTCTTTAAGTAGTGATGTTAAAGTACCTTTCTGCTGTACAGATTCTTCACTAAATAAACAAATGTATATATAAAAAAAAAAAAAAAAAAAAATAGAAACGTCTCTGATCCCATAAAGTACAAAGTCTAGACCGGACTTTATATATTTTTATTAGTTTTCAATATTTTTTTTAAATTTCTTCAATTTCACCACAGCTCAGTTAAACAAGGGTTTCAGCATATGTCATGTCTGATCACTTAAAATATATATATATATATATATATATATATATATATATATATATATATATATAAATATATATTATCTCCGAGCTTGGAAAATACAAGTTGTGTAACTACATATAAATAGCGGAACGCACAGTTTCTTTCTTGCTTTAATAGTCGCTTAAAGTCGTACCGAAAGTCCTATCAAAATTTCCTGCATTGGACCCTATTGAACATTACAACAAATATGATTACTATTTTTGAAGCTCTTAAAGAGCTAACTTTTTCAGACGCTTTTTACATTGCCTTTTGGCATTTTTTTTTTTTGCCCCTTCGCTATTGCCTTAATAAAGTATGGCCGTGGGCGAACGGACTCGTGTTGTTGTTGCTGCTGCCACCCTGCACCTCTCTTTGTTATAGTTGTTGTTGTAATTATAATGGTCTAGTCCGGGCACTGGCAGCTCTAGCGAAATGTTGCCCAAATGGGTTCATAGTTTGACGTTTAATGTAGCGAAAATGAAGCGAGGATTTATGAAATGCGCACGTTGCCCTCGTAGCCGGTCGCCAATATCGAAATGGAAGCCAATATATAAGCTCCTTCCCTTGAAAGCATGGAAAAATGGCAAATCAAAAATCAATTGCATTATTAGACATCTTGCGAAATCACAGAGGCACACAGACAATGGAGTCGAGTAACTGAACTGCTTTTCAAGGCTCTAAAAAATTCTTTACCAAATGGTCTACGGTCTTAGATCTTGAACCACTTTTTCCTTTGTCAGAGACCGTCAGGTGGTACCCGATGGCCTTTATGGGCTATAGGAAATGATGGAAACAGCATTGCGGCACAGGCTTAAATATGTCTAATCGACTGTCTCGGGCACTTGAAGGCAGCAGTTGCCAGTCAATTCCCAGTCGACACCCCCGAGACTCCCCTGTCGGCCGTACCACCGCCCTTGCGCTCATCAACGTGCCAAGGGATCAAGCAAATTGCGAAAACTATGTGCAAGATGGGCTGTTATTGCAACAAAAACGCTTGTAATGATGATTCTGAGTGCCGTTTCCTTGAGTGTATTACCTATAAAAAATTTATACAAAGCTGCTGCCAAATTACCCGTATACAAACAGCAAGCTGCTTGAACTTGCCACCACCGACCAGCACAGATAGATAGAGCCACCGCGTCAGCCTTACCTCTGTCGTGTGTTTCACAAGGCCGCGATAAGGCCGAAGACCGAAGTCAGACGCTGCTACTTTGGTCCTCCCCGGTAGATTAAGTTCAACATTAAAATGCTTATTTCGGCTTTCTGCCCTAGCCGGGATCACCAAGCAGTAGCAGTTCATTAGGGTGGTTGACCACGCTGCTGAGACAGTTTTCACCAAAAATGTCTCAAGGAGCTCAAATCTGCGACATGGCGACTTGGGCATTATAATTTCAATATTGATCTATGCTATATAATTTCTAAATTGAAATCAATAACTAAGTAAATTTTTTTCTGTCCTGCTCGCTGATTTGCAATCAGAGTCGCTGGAGTATCATTAATAGCTTAACGGCTTTAATTTCTGTTGTCACTTGCAAAATATAAATATATTACCATATAACAATATTTCTTATTTATTTACTTTTCCACACTCTCCTTCGATTCTTACTCTGCGCCAGTCAAAAGCCACGCAAATAACGAGAAGTAAGGCCTTGCAACACGAGCTTCCTGTCCTGGCGCTGTGCCCCGCTGAGCATCCCTTAGCGCTCGTAGTTTATGCTTACGCAGAAATTAAAATAAACGCCGGAATTAGATTTATGCCATGTTTGTATTAAGCTGCTGTCCACGCTAAGCGCCAGCGCAACAGTAGCGGCAGCAACAATAACAACAGCAGGAAGGCAACCCACCACCACGACGACGACGCAGTGGATCTGGCGGGCGCCATCACGCGGCTGTGGTGCAATTCAAACCCATTTGGGGTGATATCCATAATGGTGGAATAGCCCGGATTGTGTGTGCTCTCTGTCGCTGTTGGCGATGCTGCAGCTGGTGGTGGTGGTGTTAGTGGTGGTTAGTTCGTGCGCTACCGGATTTAAATTCTAATCTAACGGACATAACGGCGCAGACTGCAGACTGTGCAGACAGCGGACCGCGCCGACGGCTCTCCCACTTATCCGGCATGCCGGTAATAGCTTTATCTGCCGACAGAATTACGGTCGCCCCTTTGATTCATGAACCACACACAGTGTGGATGTTGTTGCGCTGTGTGTCGCCACTCGACTCCACGGACTCCTTGCGAGCCTTTTGGGAGGCACAGGAAGCTGGCGCTGCCATTGTTAAGCTCAATCGTTAATTTGAATGAATGCATTAGTCATCATTCCACAACAGATTGAGACAGCACAGTGCAGGCCATCGGCATAGCACCACTAGCTACTCGAGTAGATAGAACTTTATGCCGAGATTAGAAAATTAATTGTATACCTTTATACAGTATATAGTATTAGAGACTAGCACTTAAAAGTTTGAAAAACACGACTTCATTTCTATGCACGCAACTGTGTTACCCATACAAACTCTGTGATCTTTCCTGCCCGAAGCAGAGTGGCAGGAGGAAGAGGTCACAGTGCAATTTCTGCTATCTGCACGCGCAACAGAGGATATCCTCTGTCGCCAGCGAAGACTCGGGCTCCACAAGGATGCAATGAAATGACTCCCGGTACGGACAGACGGAAAATCGATACTAACGGCCATGTGACGATATAACAGCCCTATGCAGGGATTGTATCTGGGGTTGTTTGTTTAATTTTCCGCACTGCAAGTGATGAAAATCCGTTGAACGTGTGGCCATGCCGGGTTTTCCTTCATTTTGGCTGCGAGCTGTGAAAATATTTACACAATGAACTGTGCTCGGTACAGCCGGAGCGCGAAGAGAAGCGGAAGTGTGGCTCAAGTCCCAGGATGATGGGAAAACTGACAGCGGGCAGAGAAACGTACTGGTGGATGCGGAAGACAGAGCAGGGGCACAGACGGCCAGAGAGGTGGGACCGTGAACGATACACACTCGTTCAAATTGCCGTTTAATATCAATCCAATGACAGTTATTTTAATTGTGTTTGGGTGCTGCGACAATTTATGGTATGGTTTGGGTGTCAGTTTTATGGCAACTGGCAAGTGCTGGGAGTTGGTAGTACCGAAACATATATGTATGCACTATAACAACAACAAATTGAGCAGTCTGATGGAGATGTAGCAAAGTAGTTTTTTAATTACATTTACAGAAATTTGTATAGGGTTTATATATAGGATAATGCCAGAAACAATCCACCAAATTTGAATTCTGGTAATTAAGTTGTTAGCAGACTTATCGAAATAAGCATTTTTCTTTTAATTTCAATAATGATCTACGTAAACAATTCTGAAATTTTCATATCATAAGGCGGACAGAAAAATCAAACCCAAATTTGCTATTATACTGATCAAGTATACGATATATAATAATATGTACTTTGTGAAGCCTTTCATGTCTCTTTCTGACCGTTACATACATTTCCACAAAGGTTTTCCCTATTTTCAAAATGGTATAATAGACGCAATCGAGAACCATCGGACCAATAGATCGCTTAGAGATTACTATGGACAAAGAAACTCGCTATGTTTTGTAATAAAATTTTCGGTTAATTTTAGTGGTCAACCATAAAAATTAGCTTAGAGTTTTGTCCAAACTCCATAAAAGATTTATCTTTATCTTTATCTAAATATATCTTTATCTCTTGTTTAATGAATTTGAATATTAAAGTCATCATTATGTATAAGCCGAATCAATATTAGTTTTGTAAACCGCGTAAAAATAATTAGGAAACTATATATATGGGTATATAATAACGGAAGAAATGCCGGCGTTAAAGTTTCTTTTAATTTTTTCAATGTAGGTAATAATAGTAATAATAATAATAATAGTAATATAAGAAATTTCTAATTTCTGTTTTTATTTTTAACCTTTATTTAAATTATTATATGAATGTAGTATATGCTTAACGCCTTTCCTTTTGAGTTCCCGAACAGAAATAAAACTAGAAGCTTCGCTCTTAAGACTTTATTCAAAAACCGGTTTCGTGTCCTAAGCCAATTCTGCACAACCTAAGAGAGGACTGGCAGGTAATTTTTTACGAGTGAGCGGCCGTATAACTCCCATCACGTTCCACAAACATTCCATCAACATCCACAGACACATACACACGCGCCGCGTTCAAAGCGTTTGCTTTAAAGTTACGTTGTGTGGCGGCATGGCAGGGGAGCCAGAGAGCGGCAGAGAGCAAGAGGGAGCCCATCAGTGCTCCACGGCCGTCGGTTGGTGCAATGAAATGTCGCTAGATGGCGCTCAGGTCAATTCAGTGGAATTAATGGAATTGGAATTCATGGCGCGGAAATTGAATTTATGCGCCTCGCTGAGCCGCGCCGCCGGGCCGTCGGGCTGTCGGTCCGTTGGGCCGCCGGGAAATCGGATTTTAATGCGCCATTGAACGATTCGGAATGCGACTATCAACATTGTGGCACTAGCAGACTGCAGAGTTGGGAAACGCAGCCAACAAGGCCAGAAAAGTTTCTCGAACTGTAGTGCCACAAAGCACGGATACTGTCACGGACACCGAAAGACCACAGCTGAAATAGCAGTGCGAGTAATTAACAAGTGAGGAAAGCTGCAGTCCAGCGCTCTCGACTGTAAGATACCATGCAGCCATTTTGGCCGTTAGAACATCATTCTAAATATTATATACTATTAAATACTCAGTATTTTAATGAATTGCCCATTCTCGATCATTCAAACCCAAATTTAAACGCATGAATTGCTGATATACATTTAAATGAAGCAATTTGTCGCTCCTGCAACTTTAGTATTTAGAATTTCTCATTTACTGACAAGTGGAAAAATATAACTGATAAACTTTGCTTGGTATTTAAATTCAAATTTAAAAATATAGATTTTCAAAGGCGTTGGGCGTAATAATCAATGTTTTACGTAAACTTCATCAGTAAAATATATTGTGCTGGAAACTTTATAACAATTTGGTGAGCCGAAACGGACGGACGAATACGCATACACATACGGACAAACAGACGGAACGATAGACGGACAAGTTCTAATCGACGCTTTCTGTCTGTTATTCATACCATGTATACCATTTTTACATATTTTCATTGGGTGAATGGTAACTCGTTTCTCGAATATCCCGGCAAGCCCAGGAGTAAAGACGGTATGGACAGCAGCGAAAGTTGTTCGCATTCCACTGGCGTTGAATGGCATGACAATAACAACAACAACAACATGACAGTAACAATGGCAGCAGAGAAAAGACAACCGCGATGTCAATTCTGCATGTGCCGCACTTCTTTCTCTGCTTTGCTTTCTGTACTCTTCATTGTCAACTTCTCCTCCTTCTTTGCTCCGTTTACCATTTCCATGCGACGTGTGTTGGTTTTCCGTTGATTAATACCCTAAGGGCACGATGTGCTTTTTATATCCGTATCCCTTCAGATAATCCCAAAAGGGTATAGCTAAGCTCATCCAATATATTTTAAAGATAGAAGGCGTTGACCTTAAGATAGTAAGTGGACAAGGGCGAGAGTTGAATTGAACATAATGGCCTGAACTGATCAATTGAATTATTTACCATATCATGAACATGTAATTATTTTTATATAAATAATTTCATAGCAAATGCACTCCTATGTCTTGTCATTTTTACGTTAAGGGAGTTTTTCTTTTGAAGAAAACATTTAAAAAATTGGTGGAAAATAAACGGTAAAGACAATGCAAATTTTTAGGATTATTGCAACGAGGGTTAGGGAATTGGAATAAATGGTTATACAATTCGTTAAAATATAGTAAGCTAGTAGTATTTTAGTCTTAAACAGCTTATAAATAAATTTACATGAAGCTCTTATTCGATAGTTGAACTGAGTGGCAACACCGTGTACATCTGATCGTACTGGCAGCTCGCCGTTGGGCGTGCGTCACGCAATAAAAACAACACTAAAATCTTAAGCAAAGCTTCATGTTCTCTCGCAATCAAATCTGTAATCTGTAATCAGATAAACACAGAAAATAAAAATAAACACAGAAGTTATAGATGAGTGAAGCTTGCTATAGAAAATTAGTGCGTGTCAGAGAGTTTCGTGTTTACTTTCGTTTGTGTTGTGAATGTATGAAAAAGGCTTGTGTGTGAGATCGGGAAATGAAGCAATACGCGTAATTCAATGCTTTATTGTGATTTTGTTTAAAAATTTAAAATAAAAATGAATTTGTGACTGCTTAAGTTGATAAAGAGTATTTGACTGCTGCCTGTACCCTTTTTTATTTGTTTGATTATTTTCTGATTGTTGTCCGATCGGGTGAAAATTTATAGCGAATGGCAAGATAAAAAGCTACAAATGCACCAAGAAGAATCATGAAGGTATTTATAATTTCCACAAATTAGCTACAAAAATTTCAAAGCACTATATCTTTGGAATTAATAGTATTTAAACATATACACATGAAGGAGCAAGTTTCTTTCCTGTTAACGTTGTGAAGTATATAAATACATATTTCTGAATATCTGCCGATCTATAAGTTTATTCTACATATCTGGGAAGCAAAAACTTTGAAAGTTGGCTTGATGTGTATTCTTTTTCTTATTTTATATTTATCCTATTATGAGCACGATTTAATTAATCGTCTGTATATATGTATGTCAAGCAATGAGCGTTACAGTACTCGCTATTTAGAGTCGAATACGCTTAATTGTTGCCTTTCTTCGAGTTCGAGTACAACCCAATTGAGTAGAATTGATCTCAGTTAAATTGAGATAAGTACTGGATTCACTATTGAAATTGGACTGTCCGAAAAGTTCCCTCAGTCATTTCATACTTTGTTAAGGCAGTGCGCTTAATCCCACTAAATGCTGAAAAGTCAAACTTATGCCAAGAATTTATGCCGAGGACGTAGTTGTTGGCAAAGTGCTAAATAGTGCTGTCACAGGCAGGACTTTCTTGGGTCGGGGCCAAATTGCGCAGAGTTGCGAACTTTGTACGATTTAATTTGTTCAACTTTTCTGATATATACTGTATACAAGTAAGTGAAGGGACGGCGTTTTCGTATTCGTACGACCGCTAAGACCGCAATAAACCCACATGAGCCCAGGAAAATAATTCCGAGTGTCTGCCAAAAATCCAATCTCACAAATCACATCGATAAAGCGCCAAAGGCACGCAACCCTTTCGACGACGGACCAGCGAGTGGGAAAGGGACACTCACACATACGCACACGGCTAAGCACACGTATGGCCGCCATAATTACACT
This sequence comes from Zaprionus bogoriensis, assembly GCA_035046045.1. NCBI lineage: Eukaryota > Metazoa > Arthropoda > Insecta > Diptera > Drosophilidae > Zaprionus > Zaprionus bogoriensis. The sequence continues at coordinate 720,921 of JAWNOI010000191.1, read as the reverse complement.
TTACAGGGCACAAGCCTAGGGCCCACCCACAATGGCCGACCGACCCGGGGTGGGCCGAGATGCTGGCGAAGGGCAGCAGAGGCGAGAGACAATTAAGCATTCATGGAGAGAGCTTAAATTTTGACATTTTCCTGTTTATTTTTGTGCCCGTAATCAGACGCACGCAAGCACGCCACGTCCTGCGCTGCTCCCTTGATCCGGGCCAGCAATTTATAATGTGTATATAGCAGCTTAGTGCCCCCGGAGGCCCATTGCCGTCGGCAGTAAACAGTTTTATCATTTTTAATCATCAGAGTGGATTCTGGCGAGTCCCTTCTAATGACACGGAGTGAGATTAAAAACACATATTAAGTTATTATCGGACTGCGAAAGCGAATTGGTACGCCAGCTCAGCCGCTGGCTACAAAGAGCTGAAAAATGCATGAACTCTGAACTCTGAACGGATGACTTGGCTTCTGTCGCCGGCAAATAAAAATTCAGAGAGCAAATATATTTTTGCGTATATAATATATACATATATGCAGCCGAGGTGCGGGCATTTCGCGGCCCTTTGAACAAAGGATTGCTGCCAAATCGGTCTTGGCCAGGCAGTAGCAGCGGGTAGCGGAGCCCGTGCTCATGCTTAATGCATGATCTAATGGCAATTTGGACGCTTGCACGCATCCGCCACTCCTGGTTCTATTGTTGTTGGCAGCGCATCAACACGCAATTGAAGAGCCAGAGCCAGGCTGGAGTGGAGCTGCAGACGTTGCTGGAAGTGGACGCAGGTGCGGCACAGCGCAGTGCGGCATTGTGATGCGAAACACTGCCCAAACCTAAGCTGAGGACGCCCATGTTGGCAATACCAGCTGGGCCATTGAGAGAATTTCCATTATTGGGCACATTCATGATGTAAAATCGGAATCGTTGTCAGCAATATATTGCGCTGCCCCGTCGGCTATTGAGCTGACGCTTATAGCTTTCGCAGGAAGTCTACCCCCATCGCTACTCTGCGATTTGTTAATCAAGGATTAATATTTACTTAGCCTTTTAAAAGTAAAACAAGTTAAGAAGACTTCAGTCAAGTTCATTCAATTGGAAATATATTATTCAACCATTTAAGTTCTTCTGCTGTACACTGTAAATAAAATGAAACCTGCAAGCTGCCATAGAGTCTACCATAAGACTTTTTCAAAATTTAATATGTAAAGCTAATGTATCGGATGGACAGGTTACAGTTTCTATTTATTATATAACTTTTAAATTGACGTCTGAATTGTAAAATTGCTGTAAATGCAATGTAATAAGAAAATTCATATTAGTTTTAAGGTGAGTCGAACTTTAATCTCCTGAATTTCACATCGCGAAGTCGGAGAGTGCTCCCTCGTCCTAATCTGTATGGAATAAGGACAAGTTTCGTGCATTCAAGTCCCATTTGCATGAGCAAGTTGTACGTGGCGGGAAGTAAAAGTTTCAGATACTGCAACGTCGTAATTGCAACACGTTCAACTAAGACCGTTAGGTCCATTAGGTGTACACCAAGTATCCCTATCGGCATTTAACTCGTACATCTGTAGCTGTACCCGTAACTGTATCCATAGCCGTATCCGTATCCGCTCCGTGCAGCTGCAAGCCGGCGTGCGCCTGTTGTGACTCACAATTTTAGAATTAAAACCTCAAAGACATAAATTTGCGCAAATCGCAAGAAACTTTGGTCCGCCTGGGTTGGCCCGCCTGGGTTAGTCCGGCCCGAGTCGGAGCAGAGAGATGGCTCCTCCAGCGGAGCAGACAACAGATGGGTCTCCATCTCTGCCCTGCAAAGGTGCAGGCACAAAAGTTACTTAATTTAATGTTATTTGCGTTTTAGCATATAAAGAATTTTGTGTCTTAATCTTTTGACTTTGCGGCAAGCTCGGGAGCGTTCGACTCTGACACTTTGAATATGCTAGTGCTATTTATGCCCAAGACGTGCGTCGTGCCAAGAGCCAAGAGCCAAGAGCCGAGAACCAAGAGCATCGGCGAATCGACATAGCATCCGAGTGGAGATTGTCGTGACTGGCTGCACTTTGGGGCCATCGCCGTCGCATCTCCATGCTTGCCCTCGCTCTCCTTATCACCATCCACGGCCTTCCATCTTTGTTTGTGCATCAGCAAAAGGGATGCAAATTTATTTCTTCATTTGCATATTTTAAGGAGCTCGATGCGATATATATTTGCGCCATCTTTTACCGCCTCGATTTCCAATATTCATGCGAGGCTGCGCTCGGCACTTCGTGAAACTCGAACCTAACTCGGAGCCCAATCTCTCACCCGAACCCGCAACGTGCGAGGCGCAACGCGCGGCCTGAACACAAATCCGCATCCGACTCCATGTGTACCATGTGCTTGATGAAACTTTATGAACTCAGACTTGGCGGCTTCGAGTGTACTATAAATTTTGACTGTTCGCCTGATTACTATTGTCGTTCTCGTTGTAGTTAGTGCTGATGGCCGTGAATGTATATTGTAAATTGTCTCGTTGCTGTATCTTTACCTCAACTGTGCGCAATCAGCGAAATTGTTGCGAAGCCTGTTCCCTACAGGCTCAAGTGGTGGGCTTGACTCTTGCCCAACTGCACTGACGGATCGTGGACCATAAGTTACGGTTCAGTGGCGTAAGACAGCTACATCGAAAATGTTTTAATTAAGCTGGAGTAGTTTGCAGTTGCAAAGACACAGAGCTCAACTAAAAAATTGAAACTGTAACCATACATATATAGCAACCAAAAGTATGGAGATAAAGCAGAACTAATAAGTAGGCAGGCTTTGTAACGGGAAACGCATTCAAAAATCGCTTAATCCGTTAAAATAAAAATCGGCATAACATTATGTGAGAGCCCTCATTGGATGTTTAAGCTAATGGCAGAAATCACATTAAAATGCGGGGCATATCCTTATTGATTTATAATTCGGGCTAAAGTCAAATCGGCGACACTCACTAATAACTCATTTAAGGCGGATGCCGTGCGAGGAATCTAAAGCGATTATGCAAATGCCAGGAGGTACGGGGGAGATATCGATGGTTGAGGGGCTGGGTGAAGCGAACGCATAGAAGAAAACGTGTCACGTGGCCCATAAATTTCTGCGAATGCTTCTAATAATAGCACTACGGAGGACGGCCAATGAGAATTTAACTCGCAGCCCGAGGTCTGAGACTGGGACTTGGCCAGGGACTTGGTAGTCTCATAGGGCAGAATTGCGTTTTTTCTGTTATTTAAAATAAAATTTATTTATTATTATTATTAAATCACACAAGTCGCCTGCACGAGTAGCCTACTCCATGGCTTCCGGGCGTATTTATGAATTGTGGGTCTGGGCCATGTTGAACCATGTTGATACAGCCTTGTTGCCTGTTTGCTGTTGTTGTGCGGAAATTGAAACTCGGTTTTAATTTCATCCAACTTCAGAACGCGGCCGTAAATAACGCAATTACTCATCCACTGCAATCCACTGATAAAAATATTTAATGCCATTTTATACCCTGCACCAGTAGAGCCGGGAGTAAAGAGCTAAAGTTAGTTTGTGCGAATGATAAATATAAAATGAAGGTAAATGCAATATTAAAACAAAAAATTTAAATAATATTAAATATTTTGCCTTACAGGACAACGGACAGCTGTACATTGCTAAATCGACTCACATTTTAATGTTGATCAATAATATATATATACTATATACTATATATAAAGTTTTTCCTTCTTCACATACCTTGATATAATTATTATAGCCTCTACAATGATATAATTATAGTTCAGTAGAAGCACGAAAATATTGACTGTATTCAAAACTGGATGCAGGGTGTTTCCTGTACAGTACACTCGACTGTTGGCTTTTTCCCTTGCTTCTTTTTATTGCACCACCGTCGACATCGAATCGAAGTGCACATCTGACACCGTGTATGCATCCTCCTGAAGGCATTTACATATGTATGTGCATATTATTTCGCTCACTGATACAGTGTTTGATAAATATTTTAATCGAAATTTTTTATCACATGAAATGGAAAATGCACAAAATATTGTAAAATCACGCACTTCATTTAATTTAAATTTATAATAACGCCAGCCCTAGTCGTGCCTCATGCCTGCCAAAGCAGGACACTCCGACTCGGCCTATCGGCAATGTTGTACTACCAATTCATCCGCCCATGCCGATGATCTCATCTTACAGCCTTGCATGATGCAGTTATTTTTTTTTTTATAACTAAACTAGTGACCCGGCGAACTTTGTTCCGCCTTAATGGCAATAAATAAGCAGTTTTTTTTTTTTTATTTTATTTGAAAAAATACAAAATAAAATTAAATAACTACATTAATCATTCATTATTATTTCTGTATTTTAGTACATAGGTTGCTCTTCACTTAAGCACCTTGTGATACACGACATTTTTTGTTTTATTATCAGGCGCAAAAACAAACAACACAGATGGTCTTCCGACCCGTGAGCATGCCACGTATAATTGACCATGGGAAAAACATGAATGTTCTAGATTTAAACCACAAACTTTTAAGGATTGGCCTTGTGATTTGTTGATTGTCATGGCAAATGCAAGACGTATCGGAAATTGAAGTCTTTTAAATTCAAACGGCATATCGGTTGGGATCATCGGGATCCTCGGGATCCTCGGAATGAGAACTTCCTCACCTTTGAATTTTCCTATCATTATCGTAGCGTAAATGACATTGTTCATCAATTTACTAACCACCAAACGCGTACCGTTGCACAGTTTTGGTTGGTTTATGTTTCGAAGCATGATTACTACAGAGCCAACCTTTAGGCGGTGGTAAGCCAGGCACGTCCAAAGAGTTTAAAAATTCAATTGGATAGTTGGTGGCTTCATCTTCATTTGTGACGCAGTCAATAGATTTGAATGAATGCATTGTTCCAATGATCTTATTTTGAATTATGTAGTTCAGGTCATCTACATCTTTATTCTTAGCCGCTAAAATTGCTCGCTCACTCAACCATTCATTATTTTTGTAGTTAGAAATAATATTTGGAAATACATTGTTGATAAGTTCGTCTTTTGATGAGACAAAATTACAGAAATTATTTGGAAATGATATTAATCCGCTCGATTCATCGACAGGTACTTGACCATTACCAATAGTCAGCAATTGCTCCGAGAAATCTTCAGCACCACAATACTCGCAAACAACGTCCATTTGCCCAATGCAAACGCTAGGATGCAAGCTGTAATCATTGCTGCAATCGTATCGAAACGCAGCTCGATTCAAATCAGCTAAATATCTTGTTCTGCGTCGCAAATTATCTATTTGTTGACTTCTGTTGTTCGCTCGACGATTCTGCATTGCCAACCGAGCTGTTTCACGGGTACTTCACTTTGCTCTCGTGATTCAGAAGCACGAAGTCGAGCCATACTATTGCGGCGCTGTTCACGTGCAATTTCTTGTTCTTCTTCAGTCCTTTCATTTGCAGTATTTTGTATTCTTCTTGCATTACGGCTTTGTCGGAAAAGATTCGATCGTCTTGGTCGCGGCATTATTAATTAAACTTCACTTCACTTCAATCCACTTGTTAATTATTTATTTAATAGAAATAGTTTTAATATTGATTTCTTACAAATATCAAATTGTCATCCATACGTCATTACATAGCTGTCATTTCACGTCAATTAGATAGCTGTCATTTGCGTTTTGTTATTCCAAGTCTGATTCTTTTTTGTTATACCACGTTTTATAGGGACTGACGTTTCATGTCAAGTCACAGAGGAACGTTGTCGAACGGGATAAAAAGTATCCTATGTCCGTCTCCTGGCTCTAAGCTACCTCCCTACCAATTTTCAGCCAAATCTGTTCTGCCGTTCTTGAGTTATAAGTGGTGTAACTAACACGACTTTCTTTTATATATATAGATTATATATGCCCCACGCACTACGAGTCCGATTGCGAGCGCAGAGTCTGTTGCTGGAGTCTGCTTCCCTGTTCGATTTATGGCACATAAAAAGCGCGAACCCATAAACAGCTTTTATAGCGTTCTACTGGATTATGACTGACCGGTCTGTCCTTCGCCCAGAGATAGTTTTGGCTCTGCCCTGTTCTACTGGATGCAACTTTGCGATTAAATCGCTTCGATAAATTCACGTACAATTGTTCTGCTCCTGCTCAGAGTTTTAATTAAGTCTGTTGGTATTCGCAGTCAAAGGTAGCTAAAATTCTGGTAAATGAGTCTGAATAATTTATTGTGGAGAGTTATAAAAGTAATTCTAGCTCCAATAAGTTTCTACCATTAGTAAAATCAATGTTGGATCCGCCTCAGCCAATTATTCAATTACGTATTCCAGAACTATATCCATTTACGGTATAAAGTATACATACGCGAGAAACTGTTTTGGTGGTATCAAGCTCCAAGGAGAATTGTAAGGCAGAGCTTGTGCTTTGTCGTTGCTGTTGTTGTTCCTATGCTCGCACAGTCCCTGCTCTCCCATGGGCTTATTCATGACGCATAAATCTGGTTGGCAACACTTTATGCGCATACACAAGCACAACATACAACACACAACACAACACGCCACCATTCGCCATGTACTCCTAATAAATTTCGCAAGAGCAACTTTTTTACGAAATTAAATCTTGCTACAACACAGCATACATACTCGAATGTATGTATATGTGTGTGAATGTGTTACTGCTGTCGGTTACAACCAGTGCAGCAAGAATTTTGGACGTGTAGTAAAAATGGCTAGATTTGAAAAAAACGTATTAAAAACTTGCAATGCTAAACCAAACTTAGATCACAACTTGTGACCGAATCCTTTCGAATTTGAAAATGTAGAAAATTATATAAATTATATTTTTAAAATATTAAAATATTTCAAAATATATAATTATTGTAGACGATTTAATTAATAATTTTGAAAAATTTAAATGAATCAAAATATAAGTAAACTATATTATAGTTAATTTAAATAATGATTATACAACATTCAAAATAATTCAAAATATAAAATAATTACAGTTTATTATAGTTATACAAGATTTAAAATAATTCAAAATATACAAATTTTATAGGTAATTAAATTGATCATTATACATAACTTAAAATAATTCAAAATATACTTGTAATAGTTAATTTAATAAATTACAATACACAATTTTAAATAATTCAAAATATATAATGATTACAGTTTTTTTGATTAATGGTTATACACAATTTTTAATAATTTAAAATATAAAAATATTATATTGTAGTTAACTATTTTAATTACTGATTATACACAAGTGTAAATAATTCAAAATTTGCAATTACTGATTATACACAAGTGTAAATAATTCAAAATTTGCAATTTCAATATTTAAAATGAAAAATAGTTAATTGAAAAAATGATTATACTAAATTAAAAATAGTTCAAGACAAACAAATATAGTTAATTTAAAAAATGAATTTACAAAATTTAAACATTTTCAAAATATACAAATATTATAATTTATTATTATATATTTAATAATTATATAAAATTAGAACTTCCTAACAAATTTGGAAATTTACCAATTTATTGCCAATATTCTCAAGCAGAACGTTGCCTAATTTTCAAGGTAGATAAATCTAGCAACTAAAAGGCTGACATGGCAGGACTGGTTACAACGCAAGTTGCCGCGCTGTCGTCTACGGCAAAGTTTTCGAAACCAAATCTGAGAGCTGGTCAAGCTTAGACTGATGCCAGCGCTTGGGTTTGTGAGTGTGTGTGTATGTGTGTGTATGGTGTTGTGTTGACTTGGGCGTACGCGTGTTTATTGCCACAGCCGGGGGCAAAGATTTAGCATTCGAGCGGCCGTGCCACATAAATTGCGGCCCGTGCCCAAAAGGAGTGGTGGGCGGACCGCCGCCTCCACTCGTTCCACTCGCATCTAGGATGATGTAGGATCTATCGCAGAGTGCAACATGCAGGCTTCGAATCGAGAGTCGGTCGCCTGCTTGTGTTGGGTGTTGCATCCGATACGCAGCATGTGTGGTGTGGTGAGCGGCCAAAGTGGCTCGCAATTCGAGCATAATGAATGCGGTGGTCGGCTAACTGTTAATGCACTCGCCATTATACACCGAACACGGCGGCAACTCGTAAATGTAAAATGCATTTTAATTAACCCTCTAATATTTCACTTAAACCATTCCAGGGCAAATTGGCTGCCCGCCTCTGCGCCTATGCGACCTATGGACCACATTCAAGTAATTAGCACAAATTGCGTGTTTAGGATTAATTCTGTTATAGATAGCCTAATAAAGCGCTCTTAAGTGCAAAAGAGCACATTTTGAATTAAGTGCCATGCGTGTGCGAGTGTGTGTCTTTGAGTGTGTAGCTGTGTGTTTGTTTGTTGGTGCCCAACAAACTACGTCGGTTGTTGTATTGCTGTTCATGCATTGTTTCATGCCATGAAAATTAGCCCGCACGTCCATGTCGAGCAGTCCGAGCTATACGTGAGCGGACTTCAAAAAGCCTTTTTCCCCCCTTTGCCACACCAAATTGTAGGCTTTGAAGGACGAATTTTAAATAAGCTAAGGGTCAACGGAGTTACTTCAAATCGAGAAGATCGAAACTAGTTTTTCAGGTGCATCAGGCTTTCTGATCTGCAAGTGAAGCTTTCTTATATGTGGTTGTTTGGTAATAACATACCTGTTTCTATATTGATTTTTGACGATTATTTAATCTGCTCAGTTGGAGCTCCTCTGCGATGCATCTAATAGTTACATGACGATCTCGATCCATTATTTCCATGATGTTATCCGTATTAATGGTCAACGGACTTGGGTGTTTCGGTGTTCAAATTACCACCTTATAATCGCCTGAACCACAGTTCAGTGGTTTGAATCGATAGTTTGATGTCTTCTGTAGCAGTTTTTCATTGTGTGAAGTAAAATTTCAAAATTGCTCGCATTTCAGGGTTTGTGAACTCCATTTCGATCGATTGTTATTTTTAAGCACAGAAACTGGTGAAAATCTATAAATTATTCGTCTTTGAAAAGGTGTTTCTAAGCAAACCCACCAAACGATATTCAGCGAAGCGCGAAATTTGAACTCGAAAACCGGTATGTTATTACCAATCCACCTAATATTATCGCTTTCCAGACTTGCCTACTTGCGTGGTTTGCTTGCACTCGAACCGATATTGGATATTGGCAATAGTCTACAAGGCCACGGAGGCTGAAATACTACTGCTATTGCAAGACTACGACGCCAATTTGGTTGGACGTTTGTGGAGGGTCATCGCAGTGTTCCTGCCACCTTGAGAACCTTCTAACGGCAGGTTTGGAAAATTTGCTGTGCCTAATAAAAATATGAACTCGAAATGACAAAAGGAACTCATAACTATTGACGAGAAAAAAATTGCTTAATGCGTTTTCAGGGAGTAGAACGCACAAGTGCAGCCTGCACGATCGTCCAGCATCTGACTGAAACCATGTGTCTGTCCCGCTCTCGCAAAGGTGTGCGGCATATCTTTTTAATGGCCGTCAGGGCTGACGATCAGCTTGACCTTGACGCAGATCTTAAGCGGAAATTTTGCGCAGACGTTTTTTATAATCTTTTCACGGCGAAGAAAAAAACAAAAGGAAAATATTCCCGACTGCGCGTAACAAACAGTTTTGGATTTGGTTTTTTAGCTGCAAACTCTGGAAATTTATGATTTATGATTATGCGCGTGACCCTTTGGTAGCACAGGAAGAGATCGCCGGCGGGTAGAGCGGTCGAGCATCGGCTTCGAAACCGAGAGCGTATGCTGTTTTGCAAACACTCAGTATGAATCCCAGCACCTGGCCGCCAGGACGTGGCGGTTTGGCTAAGGAAGCAGCAGCGCGCGTCGGCAAAAATCATATATCAATAAGAAAACCCGAAATCCGTTGCAATATTTTTTAAAAATGTTAAAAAATGCTCGAAGCATATGGTGCAGAAAGGAAACATATGGGAAAGTGTTCAGCAGTACTTAACATTGGCTGACATAAGTGGACTTGAACCCTGTAATGTGTATTTAAAAAAAAAGGATTTGCCAATGCTTAATATAAAGTTCTAAACTAACATGGAAAACGTCGACCCACGGAATCTACAACTGCTTAAGTATATAACAAGCAAAGCATTGAATAAATACTATATATACTTTATATGGTCGTTCATGGTAAAAAAAGCTACAGTCGAACGCTCGGAGGTAAGACACCGTTCACCCACTTTGGCCGTTACAAATTCATTCTCAATATTCAATATTTTACTTCTTTTGAATAAATTCATAACGTCGCCTTCCAATGTGCCGTTTTGCTGATTCTTATCGTACGCACACATACAGTCAAATGGAAGAATGGATGCGATATAAACGAAAACTGCTCGGGTTGCAACTTATAGCGACTGTCAACATTAGTTATCTGTGTGTGTGTAATATGGCAATGTTGTAACTTAGAAACTTTGCACAATACCCGAGTTCAAAATCGAAACTATTGATTTTCGGAGGCGGTAGGGGGTAGAACTCAGCTGCGTGTTACAAATCACAGCTTATTATTTAAATTTAAAAGCTTCTAGCAGCAATTCATAAATCAGCTGACTATTTCCTTAAAAACTGTTAAAGTAATTTTTATATTATAATAATTATATTATTAAATGTGCATATTTAAATATTATTTGTACGTCTTAATTAATATCCAACCATTTTGATCTCAACGTATTCCAATTTATAAGTTTTGAAGTTGAATACGGGAATAAGCTTACCATTAATTATATATATAATTATATATAATTTGACTTACATTCCGACTTATTGATAGCATGCAGCAAATAGAGTCGGTAACGTTGGCCAAAATTATAATACCCTCAGTAACGGTATAACGTGTAAATAAAGCTAAGCATTAACTCAACACAAAACCTATGGACCGGTTTCTGTTATTTTTAAATATGGTAACCAAACTCATCACATGTTGCCATAAATTAGTCAACCGCCATTTTAAATAGCATATTTGATATCTACGTAATATTGAATCACTATATCCTATAGCTTTCATAGGACCAATTGTGATATTTAAGATTTCTCAAAGAATTTGAATATAATATTATAAATTTGGTCGGAGGTATATTTTATATAATTTTAGCTTCAATATGGTAATGACGATATGGGTTAAATAAGCCCAAAAGTAACTAATTTGTTTAATGCTGTTTTTTGGTGAGAACTGCAGCCAGACATATACACAACAAGCTGCGACTTAGCATTAAACTGTGTGCGTGAGAGCGGTTTGTGCGTGTAGCTTCATGACATGCGCGTTTGACTGTCTGTGTGAACGAGAAATTGCGTGTATGATTAACAAATCAGTGAAACTGTGCGATGCAACGCATGAATTCGATAATTATAACTATTTAATATTAAGAATTAATTTTTCTTGTGGTTTCTGGTAATTTTAAATGATATTTTACTGCTGAGTGAGCTAGACTGAAGCTATCTTTACATGCTTTTTTGTCAATTTTAATATGTGAAAAGTATAAAAACAGACTTAATTGTCCACTTCTGCAGATTCATCTAAAGTCGCGACGTGCATCTTTTTCATTCACATTCTGGTTCTTAGAGCCTTGCGGTACGTTTTTAGTGATTCCGCGGAACACGTCGCTCAGCCATGAAATTTTTCTGGCTAAAGAAATCTGACATAAAAAACTGTACATAAAAAAAGAGCAACAGCAACCAAAAGAAAATCTTAAGAGAGTCATAAACAACATGGTTGACAATCTTAAATCTTCACAAACACATACAGATACAGATACGAATGCGAATGAATGTCGCCGCCATTACGGTAGATTGTTGTTGTTGTTGTTGTTGCGCTGGGCATTTCTTTTGAGTTGGCTGCAACCAACACAATCACAGTCCCAACAACAGCTCAATGTCTGCTGCGGTCATTGCAACGCTGGAATGCAGCAACAACAGCAAAGCACTACGTCTCCGAGCCAGGCCCGTTGAAAGACTTGGCAGGCAAGACCCAGAGCCAGACCCAGGCCCAGACCGAGAGTCAAAGCCAAAGCAAAAGCCAGGTAGGTAGAAAGAAGCGTGTCTTCTCTTGGGCCAGGGCCGGTTGTGGCCGTTGCCTTTTCACGTTGTTTGTCTCCTTTACGGCTTTTTTTCGTACCCTTTTATCTACATCTGTGAATTCAGTGGGTACAGTGGGCACTATTTCGAGTATCACACATCTCGATTTCAGGCACATTTTTAAAATGATTTTAAGCTCTTAAAATAAATAATAATAGATTTAAATCACAAAATGAAACAAAATGAAAATGAAACTTTTACAGATTTCCCGATCCACTGTCCCTCTGCACACTGTCTGGTCTTCTGAGTCTTTTTTTTGGGTCATTCCCTATTCCCTTGTTGATATCGTGTGGCAGCGTCTTAGCCCTGTCTGATAAGCGACACGCACACTTGAGTTATGACTGCCAAGGTGCAGGCTATAAAGCTAGCCAACCCGATCATAATTGGCAGATAGTCTCAGTTGAAGCTGTTATAGCTCCCTCCCTATACTAAAGGTTCCGCCTCCCTCGGGCGACTGTTTAACGACATTTTAAACACTTGTGCTCCAGGGAGATTCAATCAACAACAATAAGCCCACACACAAAACCCGACGACTTACTGAGTCAATCGCGAGGCGTTAACGCTCACAGACAGCAAATCATACGTCATTTTATGGCTATTTAATTTACCGCAATACATAACGATTTCGTTTACGACATTTTTACTACTTGGACGTAAACAAAATGCCGTCACTCGGCACCTTGTAGAACACAAACGAGCCACCCCATGCATGCCCATGGCTTGTGCCACCGGCAATTAAACACCAAGTGCAGCCGGCAGCTGGTGTCTCGTCCGACCCATTGCCGCACCCGGCACCCCGCGCCCAAGCCCATTTTTATTGACCGTTAAGGCAACACTAACAATAATTCTGTGGATTTTATGATGGACTGTCTTGGTCTGAAGTGCAAGCGCCATCGTTAAACCGCAGCTAAGCCCCAGGAAGTATAGACATCAACGAAAGTGTGTTGGGCCAGCAGAGCAGAACAATATTTGTGGTTTGATTGGGATAATTAAGTGCAGGCAATTCCACAAAAGAGCTTCAGAGGCAGGCCTAATAGAGAACATCGGATTAACAACTGAAAGTTGAAACAACTCAAACAATGCTTGCATGTAATTTAGCATTATCCGATTTTCAAATTGGTCTTGGTTAAAATGTATATTTACAGTTTTTAAAGCCAATTAGTTTCTATCTTGACGAAACAAGTACATATATTACAAATGTAAAAGAAATTTATTTTTTAGCCTAAGGCAGATAGTGTTTATTTTAAATTATAATAATTATAATATTATAAATATAATAATAACTCTTATTTTGTATCGTTCAAAAATGTCAAAAAAAAAATTGTTTTAATATATATAGCTTCCATAGGAACAATTGATCCAAGCGTCAGTTTTTGTATAAAAACACTTCTATATATATAAAAACAATATACATAAATTAGATATAGATAAGATGAAATATATATATGTAGGATCTGAAAGAGTATGCAACTTTGTGTGCAGAAAGAAAAATTTCTTTCTAAGTATTTAAAAAAAAAGATAAACCTGAGTTCAACATAATTATCTCTCCAGAGAATATCTCCTCGATCGCTAATAAATTGGATGTGGAATATCTTGTAGTTTCCAGTTGAATTGACTTGCTGCCAAATTATTAAAATTCTTTGATCCGCTTCAGTTTTGCAATATTTCATTATTTGTTTATCTGTGGGCCGTGAAGGTATTTTTCAAGTTTTCCTTTGAGGCTATATACAAGAAAACAAAACGAGAAACCATTTAGTTTTTCGTTTCATACGTACACCTTTAAAAAGTGTTGAAATTATGTTATTAATTAGTTTTAAAAACTGTACAGACCACTTACAGACCACAAACAAAATATTTTGTGCAAACACAACTTTGGTAATTTGGTAATTTTGTGCGTTTATTCAAGAAACCAAAGCCGCCGGTCATTTTTTGCGAAGGATCAGACAAAGGTGATCGCAACGAAGCTGAAGTTTTCCCTGGGTCAAACTTGACGTGGACTGCAAAGGAGAAACCACAACAAGAACAAGAAATTCCACAACAATTACGACTCTGAGTGGTGACGTTTTTCGCCGTTTTATCATGAACACGAATCATAATTTAAACGAATCGCATGCAAAAAGACAACCAGACAGTCAGCCTGCCGGGGGCAGAGACAGTACACGTACACCCACACACGCTGGTCTCTTGTCACACCAGCAACAACAACAGAATCAACAAGTAAAGAAAGCTACAGTCGAGCGTGCTCGAGAACTAGATACCATTCACCCAATTTGGTCCAGACAAATTAAGTTGGCATATTAAATACGCCTCGTTTGATGGCTTTGGCAATCTCACATGCACATGTCGTTCTCACACTTAGCAGCTTGCAGCTTTTGTGATAACCTTTCTGTTTATTTTACGTGAAATATGATATTTGCGTTTATCGAGATTAATAAACTATGCTTTATACTTCAGTTCAAATTTGAAAATATCAAATTTTGGAAACGATAGACGTGACAAAATTTTCCGTCTGTACCTCTTACAAAAGCTGATCTCTCATTCCTGCTTTTGCCACATCTGCATAAAGCTAATATACCATTTCACATATTTTCAATGTGTAAAAGGTATAACAATGACAACTGCAATGAATAAAATTCGTTGTTATACGTTGCGCTGAGTAAGCGGAGCCACTCCAGTCAAATGGTGGAAGCGAGGGCAGTGAGGAATGGAGGTGCACTAGGGATATGCACTCTTGACTCGGCTGAGACCCAGAGGCCCGCTGCCTTGCTGCCGGCTGCAGACTATCCTGCCCTCTACCCCCTACAGTAATTCACTCATGTTAAGTAATTCATGAATTTGTTATACTCTTGCGGAGAATAAAATAATTTTGGTGAAAGGTTTGCATCCTTAAATCGAAGTCGATCAACTATAACATTGTATTGGCAGCTATCATAAGTAGAAAGTGTTTAAGCTTGGTCTTTTATAAAATAACAAGAAGCGGGCAAAGTGTGACCCCCATTCGGGTCACATCTATAACTTCCCGATATGAGATGTATGTATGTGCTTTTTCTCTGAGCTTTGTGTCAAACATAAATTTTCTCGTCAACCAGTAGGTATAAGTAAAAATGTTATGAAACTTTTTTTTATAGAGAATATAATTTGCACACACAAATACACATATCTGTGTGTGTGTCTACGCGTGTGTGAGTATGTGTGTATCTGGGACGGGCAATGAGGGGGAGCGTGTCGCGATTTTTCAACTTTTTCCTACTTTTAAAACACCATTATCTCGTTAAGGGTTGAGAATTTAATTTCGGCTCGAAAAGTTTCTTACGACTTTCTTCAAAACCCCGTCGTTTACGAGATAGAGCCGAAAAAAGCAAAAAATACCCAAAAAATCGTGCTTTTTGGCGAATTATTAAAAAACTATAACATATAACCCTCTTAAACTCCTTTCAGACCTAGATGGCGGTGAAACGAATCTTTCAAAAAAAAAAAAGTTCAAATCGGTTCAGTAGTTTATGAGAAACCGCTGACACAAAAAAATCTCACATACGAACATACGCACATACACACACACACACACACACACACACAGAACCCTCATTGAAAATGGGTCAGGGGGATGTGAAACGTCGAGAAACGTGAAAATTTCAAGGATCTGACACTCTTCAAAATCGGGGTCGTTACAATAACTTCCCTAGATCGGGAAGTTAAAAAATCGTGCTTTTTGGCGAATTATTAAAAAACTATAACATATAACCCTCTTAAACTCCTTTCAGACCTAGATGGCGGTGAAACGAATCTTTCAAAAAAAAAAAGTTCAAATCGGTTCAGTAGTTTATGAGAAACCGCGATGTGAGCGAGCGTGTCGCGATTTTTCAACTTTTTCCTACTTTTAAAACACCATTATCTCGTTAAGGGTTGAGAATTTTGAAAAATATCATATTACCTTTTTTGTAGAGAATTCAATTTCGGCTCGAAAAGTTTCTTACGACTTTCTTCAAAACCCCGTCGTTTACGAGATAGAGCCGAAAAAAGCAAAAAATACCCAAAAAATCGTGCTTTTTGGCGAATTATTAAAAAACTATAACATATAACCCTCTTAAACTCCTTTCAGACCTAGATGGCGGTGAAACGAATCTTTCAAAAAAAAAAAGTTCAAATCGGTTCAGTAGTTTATGAGAAACCGCTGACACAAAAAAATCTCACATACGAACATACGCACATACACACACACACACACACACACACACACAGAACCCTCATTGAAAATGGGTCAGGGGGATGTGAAACGTCGAGAAACGTGAAAATTTCAAGGATCTGACACTCTTCAAAATCGGGGTCGTTACAATAACTTCCCTAGATCGGGAAGTTAAAAATGCAGTAAATCGATGGAAGCGATACAAAAACATTGTTTTATAAAAATGATATTGTATACAACAGCATAAAACTCGATACACTCCTGATAAGTACTATGGAAGTTCGGTTAATATGTGTACCACATAATTAAATTAGTGAAAGAGCATAGGACTGTCGGTATGCTGGAACTACGCTTTTTATTCGGGTTTTCCCTTTTGATTATGCGATGCCCCAAAATGCATCCGCAGTTTACTGGCCATTGATTAAATGAATACGACACCTATAGTATGTCTGTCCCTACGTAGCCCCCGACAGCCAAGGCTTTTGGCCAAAACACTAAAATTAGTTGGCATTTTAACACGAACACCTGACGCTTACATTGTTGCTGCACTCTCCGGCTTCCTGGGCTTCCAGCTCCGGCCTAGTATCTTTTTAGTCAAATGGATAATATGGCCAGGGAGCCGGTCGGGCGGCCATCATTAATGGTGCATGCAGAATGGCACACCAGCAGAGCAGCAGCAGCAGAGCAGCAGCAGCAACAATAACAATGGGTTATTGAACGATAATTCCATTTAAGCAAATGGTCCAAATTATAGCATGTGTGCGGGCAACAATGCCCCTACCCGTTGGGCTTGTGCGCCTCTGCTCCCCAAAGCAGCGGTGGTTCTTCATATAAATTAAAAACTTTTAAAGTTTCCACAAATTTCAACTCTTTTTGCGCTGAAATTCGCGTAATAACAGCCGGGGAAGCGAAAAGAACGGAATGAGCACAATAGCCCGGCAATGCCAGCATGCAATACAGCATCGAGGTCCTGTTCCTGTCTCTTGTCTGTCCCGGCAAGTTACTCGTGTGTCTGCAGCATCCCATCCGTCCACAAGATGCATTTTCTGTTAAACGTTTCACTCGACGAGTAATGGCTTTAATGACTTTAATGGCGTGCGGATAATTTGGCCGACGGGCAGCTGAGCCCGCTTTCCCTGCACATCGCAATGTTTTGCCTTAATTGACGAAAGTCGCGGTCCATCGCCGAGATCGGCGGGGCACATACCCGGTGCAGTACCTCCCCCTTGCTTGGAATAATACCTGTAATTTCTTCTTGCTGCGTTGCGTTTAAAACGCAGTCGAAGGCCCGAGATACGATCTAAGTAGAATATGTACTTTCAGTAATGAAAAGTCTGAGGCTTGCAATATGCAGCTTGGTATGCGGTTGCATTGCAATTTGTAGTGCTAAAACTGGCTTAAAGCTAAGTCAATTTCACTGCAACTAAACTTATCAACTAGAGATAAATTAACTATTTATTTTCTTGAATAAACTTAAGCCACATATGAATTTATGTTTGAGTGTTTTATTATTTATACACAAATTACTCATCGCAGTCTACGCAGTCTACCTCAGACAGCGCGAATAACCTTGAGAGCTCGCAACTGGTGAACCTATGTATGTACGTAAATGACGCTACATCAAGTTGAAGAAAAAACAGACAAAAAATCCACAAACAGGTATGAAGAGGCGAACGAGCCATACAACAAGTAAAACAACGTGACAAGGTGACACAAATCAAAAGGTGCAACATAAAAAATGGCATTGAAAAAACAGATAATTAAGTAAGGAGAAGCGCAGGGCAGAGGAAAGGTGCCTAATGGCGAGTGGAACGACAAGGAATACGGCAAACGGGATGCATCCAGGAGACGCGGAGTAGGGGACACAGGGCGAAAGGCAGCGAGGGAATTTGTTGAATGACAAGTCGCACATTTTCAAAAGAAATGACTGAAAAAAGAGAGAAATATAAAGAAAACATCGGAAAATGCACATAAATTCTGGAAGACAGACCATTTTGGAAAAGTGGAGAGGAAACTGACGTACAGCTGCCGCCATCCAAACGGTCCTCCCGTTGATAGACATGTGTTTCGCCGCTGGGGCGGGTTGGGTGTTTGATGTCAATGTATTCCCGAATTAGTCCAAGAGCAGTCAATTAAATGGAAATTCAGAGCGCAGAGAAGCCGCGTCGATTCGAATTAAGTCGCATACTTAAAAACGCATTTATTAAGAAATATTTTTGATAATTGTTTACGAAAACATTCCCAGCGAGCATCGAGCATGTCGCATTGCCGAATTTATTCGACAGGCCAACACATGCGACTTTTTCATTAAAATTCCAGAGGCGTCGAGCGAATGAACGGATGCAAAAAATGCTTTTATTATTTTAATTACCAATTTCGGTGTGGACAGACGGACTGAACTGGCACTTTTGCAAGTCAATATTAATTTCATAAAAATAACTTTGTTGTGCGACCATTTTTCGAATTGCTGGCTTTGTAGTTTTTCCTCCTCCTCTTGCTCTCTGCTCTTCTTCTTTAGTGCTTTCTTCATTTTGGGGAAACGTGTCTTTTGTCTGCCGCTCTCAGCCCAGGGGACTGTAGTCTTTTTTCGTCGTTTCTTCTTTATAAATCCCCCAATGAAGCGCGACAGACATACCAAACATTCACGGGCAGTGAACTAGTCGTAGATGCGCTTTTGTGGTCCGTTGGATAAACATTTATTGGGAAATCCAATCACGGATTCCACGTTCCCAGTCGTGACAGTTTCGTTCTAATGCTTTTTGTTTTATTTTCTTCTGTTCATTTCCATTTATTTTTAAGTTCACCAAATTATCAAGTGGATATGGAAAATAAATAATATGACGAATAGGTTTAAGGAAAAGAAAACGAACCGCAATCGTTAATAAATAAACTGTATTTATTTATAACATATAATCAAATTAGGCGAGCAAATTGTACTAATATCAGAGTACATGTTCATGTCTGTTTATCCATAAAAAAAAGTATATATATTATACATTAATACATTAATTGTAATTTTTATCAAATCAAAGAAAGATTTGTTTATTTAAAATATTAAATATTGCAAAGAATATTTTGAAACTAAAGTGATTCAGTAGATCAGTGTGAAATAATTGGAAATAAAATAAATGCTGCTGATTTATTTTATAAAGATACATTGAAACTTAAATGAGTTTTGTGCAATTTCCATACTTTGTAAGTTTTTGTAATTCTGTTGATGTTTTTCGCCAAATCTCTGTTTTATTTTTTTGAGAATTCTTATTCTCTTAAAGTGAATTAAGCAATACAAACTTACATATCGATATTGGAAAGGCTCCAATCTAAAAAATCGACCTATGTGTCTAAAATCTAACGACAGACAAAAAACCTTTCATTCGATAAGATAACCTCGATTTCAGTTTTTTATGTTCATATCCGTTAGCTTAGTAAAAATACGCTAATATTGTAACGATTCTACATAAAAAAGGCCGACGGTCGTCATGAAGCAGCATAAAATTTCCATTTTATTCGAAAAGGGACCGCTAGCTTAGTCGGCGATTAGATGCATCATCTTGGGGCAATTTGTCACCGCACAACAAGCGAGAATGACGGCAGGCAAGCAAATGGCCACTAAAAATCATTTAAAGCGAAATAAAAATATTTTTTATAGCGTTTTTATAGTTGTTGCAACAATCTAATAACAATCCACATAATTATCCAAACAAACAATTTGCCCGAAGCCAAAGCGACGGAACGCACCGAGACCGAGACCGAGTCACAGTCGCAGTCACAGTCACAGTTGCCGTTGCTCTTGCTCTTGCTCCGACGGACGCCGAAAATGAGCCATAAAACGGGCATAAAACCCCAGTGTGAAGCGCTACTGCTGAGATAGACCACGCCCCCGCTGCCACAGCGCTGCCAGCAGCGCTGCCAGCGACGTCGACGACGTGCATACGGAAGCCATAACGGCCATAACGATAACTCAGGGCAAATGGCGCGAGCGAGCGAGACAGATAGCACAGCAAAGAGAGCGAGAGTGGATGAGAGAGTGTACTCCGGCAAGAGAGCCAAACTGCGCACCCTAATGGCTGCGCATTTAGCGCTGACTGGTTTGCCAGTGTGTTGTTGTTGCTATTATTGTATCACTGTTGCTGTCGCTCTCTCTGTCACTCTCTCTCCCTCTCACGCACACACACGCGCATAGCCAAGCGGAGGCCTCGTGTCTCTCCCATTAAAACAAGTAAATCGCCCGTTGAGCATAATCGATACGCAACTCGTTCTGATTTCATTCGTGAGAATTATTTTTCTCACGCTCTTCTTCGGCTACGGCAGCGCGCCGACGTCGCCGGCGAAGTTGTTGTTGTTGTAGTGGTTGTTGCTTTTGCAGCACCCATAACTGTCGTCGTTTATAGCCGTTTTACGTGCGACTGAGATGGCCTCATAATCGTTTGCTGAATGTTGCTCAATTGTTGTTGCCATTGCCGCCGCTCTCTTTGAGTATCGTGGCCCCTAGGTATCAGGGTATCTGTTTGCCTGGCCAGCCTAATGATGTTTGCGCTCATTAATTTGTATTGATTTAATTAGCGTGTTGACCAGCGAGAGAGTGTAGCAGTGTAGGTGTGTGCAGCTCCGCTCTAACGCTATTGCGCGCTCTCTCCTTCTCCCTCTCTCTCGCTTGCACTCGCTGCCCTGCTTGGCTCTCGCTCTCTTGGCGCTCTCTCGCTGCTGAGAGCGACGCTGCTCCACCAGCAGCAACAGCCAGAGCAACCGAAAAAGCTCCGCGCGCGCATCTGCCGCCTTAGCACGGCTGCCAGAATGGGACATAAAATGTGCCAGGCAGTTAAAATGTAGATTTAAGTAAGTGGAAACGAGATCGTTACGTTGGCGCATAAAAATAAAAATCATTGTTGTTGTGCACTGATTGAAATAAGCAGCAGCAACAACAACAGCAGCAGCAGAAGCAGACGCAGCAGCAGCAGCAACAGCAACAGCAGCAGCAGCGGCAAAGCAAAGTCGTGCGATTTTCCGCCCCAATCGCCAGCTCGGGCAGTGTCTCTGCCGGCGTTCATTTCGTGCTTTTCCACTCGGTTTTTCTTTGAGTGGAAATGCTTGTGGCGCTGTTTGAGTACATTTCACTTCTCACTGGAGCCGAACATGTTGCCAGCCTTTGAAGTCCCAGCGAGCTCGCCGGCTCCTTTTCCTCTCGCTGTCTGCCTCTTTTCCTCCTTCGAGAAGATCAATCGCAGCTCTAGGCCTATAGTTGGGGCGCAGGCACCTCAAAAACACCTTAAACTTGTTTTTCTTTCATCATAGAGCATTACTCCCACTACCGCACCATTAGCCCCGCACTGCGCCCTCGCCGCTCTCACTCCTCTGCCATTTCAGTATTCATTAATTCTCGTTGCTTTTTTCAGATTCTTTTCATTTTCGTTTTATGGTTTTTATGCGGGCTTTTATGACTTTTATGGGGTTTAGTGCGTGCCAAAAACGAAAAACGCAACAACTTTTAATTGAATAATGGCCCAGAGCCGCGCCGGCGGCTTTTCGGCTTGTTATAGTTGTTGTCGTTGTTGTTGCCTCTGCAATTGCCGTTGCTGTAGTTGTACTTGCTTGGGGTGTTGGCGTCAACGCCCTCAGACGTAATTAGGCAGATAAACATTTAATTGGCAAATTGAATACTACCATGAAATCCCCCACGCCTTGAAATTGGGTCAAGGATTAATAAATAAGAAGGAGAAGACGGTCCAAGTGCAACTTTGGAAGAAGCCCAGTACTTTTCACCAGGTGTACTGTATTTATTTTCCGATCGGATTGAAATTTATATGGTAGCTCAATATTTCAATGTTGAAAAAAGGCTTGCAACTTTTCAACTTTTCCTATAATTTGATTTATCGATTTCTGGGGGCGATGGGCATGGCATCCAAAAGTTGGAAATCCGCATTCTCAGTTATGTTACCAGGAACCATCCCAGCAAATTTGAGGCTTCTAGCTTATTTGGTTTTCTTATAATTCGGCGTGGCATCCAAAACTGGAAACTTCTGCATAATGTTGCAAGGAACCTTCTTACCAGATGTGATGCCTTAAGCTTTTATTATAATTAAATTATTTTCAATAAATGGAAAAACGCTTTTTTCAATTTGCGGCGGCGACTTAGCTATTAATGCTGCTCGAGAATATTTACTTTGTATGGTTCGTAATGCCTCCTTCTGACTGTAACATACATTTTCACAAAGTTAATTTTAAATTACTAAATTGTATTAAAAGCGTTAATTCTTCCCAAAGAAATGCTTCAACACTCGAAACTCATGGCCTTGCCCCATGCACTGGTAGAAGCTCTCGCTGGTTTGCCGTCGCAGTTTATTGCCGAGTAATAGGCTTCATTTGAGTGCAGGAAAGGGTAAATTGTGAACTTATATTGAGAAACTTAATATGTAATATACACAATTAGCTATCAACGAGTACTTGACGCGGCAAGCAACCGGACGCGAACAGGTCGCATTAATTGCCTGCTTAATAGGGCTGCCTGCTTAATAGGGTTGTCCTCTTCCTCTGCAGGGCGGGCCGTTGGGCTTTGATGGACGGGAAGTGTGTGTAAACACGGCATGAGATGTGGCCATTGCCAGCTATTTACACGACTGCAGCAGGAATTCGCGTGCAGCGGGCATGTGGCTGGACTCTGCCTCAAGCTGCAGCGGGAGGAACCCCTACCCCCTGGGGCACGGGCCTGGGCACTGGCATGCAGGCTGCAACTGCTAACCGGGCAACTCTTTGGACATGCCGTGCGTGAAACGCGACAAAGGATGCAATTTATGACAGCAGCAGTGGCAGCGGCAGCGGCAGCGGCAGCGGCACATGTAATTGCACGCAATGCTGTTGCCTCTGCCTGGCCGATGCAGCACTCGGCGTGCCGGGTCAAGTCATGGCAGTGTTGGTATGCCTGTCGGACGAGCGACTTTTCAAAACTGTAAAAACGGCAGTGCGCAAGATGAGAAACTTGAAAAAGAAATACGGAAAGAAGCGAAACAAACAAACAAAGCACTCGGCATACATTCTCATTTGTGTCCTGCCACTCGCTGGTCCGTCCCGGCCCGACATGCGGCACTGCTCGTCGCCTGCCTGCGGTGAGAGTCCATTTGCCACACTGAGTGCCGCTCGGATCGGTTACGTGGAATGTCCTTTTAATGGACTCCACACACTGGTACACAGTGCCGAGTGCATCGCATCCTTTTCCAAACCTTTTAGAGCTTGCACTCGTGTTCCGCGCCGTTTGATTGCCGTGAATTGCCGTCGCACGATTTTCATCCTTTTCCGCTTTCAGTTTGCCTTTTGTCTCTTTTGTGTCCGACACCGTTCCAGGCACGTCATAATTTTACTGCCCCTCCTGCCAG
This sequence comes from Zaprionus bogoriensis, assembly GCA_035046045.1. Classification (NCBI taxonomy): domain Eukaryota; kingdom Metazoa; phylum Arthropoda; class Insecta; order Diptera; family Drosophilidae; genus Zaprionus; species Zaprionus bogoriensis. Next base: position 697,291 of record JAWNOI010000191.1, on the reverse strand, counting down.
GCAATTAAGGCACATCATATAGCAGCATTGGGCAGCAGCTGACCAGTTGCATAGTTGTCCAGCTGACAGATCCTATGCGGTCCTTGTATCAACATAGAAAAGTCGCTAGAAAACAATTTTTTGTTTGAATTGCATTGATTTTCAGAAGGTGTACAGTTGGTAAAGGGTTCTTAATATTTTACAGAGAGGGTTGTACTATATTATTAATTACTCATTGAAAATTGAAAAAGTGGTATATTAACTTTGTGGAAATGAATGTAACAGGCAGAAAGAGGCGTGGCAGATCACACAAAGTATATATATTCTTGATCAGCATCAATATCCGAGTACATTTGGTCATGTCCGACTGTCTGTCCGTTTGTCTGTATGAACACACAGAGTTCAGCTATTACCAGTGCTAAAAGCTTCAAACTTGGTAAAAGAATTCGTGTAAACCGTACACACACAAATAACTCAATTATAATAAGAGCTCAAAAAGTCAAATTTGGTAGAAAGGTTCCTTGCAGTATTACACAGAACTTGAATTTCCAACTTTTGGATGCCACGCCCACCGCTCCTTTAAAACGAATTTTTCGAAGTATACGAAAAGTAGACAAGTAGAGGTACAGTCGAGTACACTCCACAGTAACATACCATTTAGCTTTGGCTTTGGCTGTTAAAAAATAATTCTTAATATTAAATACTATTATTGGGCGAACTTAGAACAATAAATCTCTGCTGTTGGGAAACTTCTCGCGCCTATATCTTCTGTATTTATTGTCCGATCGGGTTGAAATTTATAAGGTGAGATTCGTTTGTTTTAATTGCTAACACAATTAAAGTGGTCAAAACAGTTTGTAGCAAGAAATTAGATACCAACAAATAGCTTTTGTTTAAGAAAATCAATCATAAAGCACAACATTTCTCGTTTTATTATATTTGGCTATTACTATAGTTGAATGCAGTCGGATTTGTACAACTTTATAGTATCTGTGTAGTATCTGCAGATTATTGCACATTACACTCGTTAAGGCCATTCTATTTGATCCTATATACAGCTGTATATGTAGCGCTAGTCCTTAACCGAGTGCCATTTTTAAAGCCACTTTCTCTCCGCCTCGCTCTCTCGCCATTGCGGGTCCGCAGATGCTTGGCTGTGTCAAAACTGGCGCTGAATTTATGGTCGGGGCTTTATTTATGGGCTTATCGTGTTGCCAGCCTTAGCACGTTGTCAAGTGTTTATCTCCGCTGGGAGACCGGTCCGCAGACCCGGGCGCAAATGAAACGGAATACAGAAAAAGCTTAACATTTAATTTACGGCTGCAACTAAATCATGTGACGAATAAAGAATAAAAACGAAAAGATGGTGGCAACCATGGCAACAACAACAACAACATGACAACTGATGCATGTAGTAGGAGTTTCTGTTTCTCCCCAAGACTCTTGTAGGAGTGCTGTACGCCTTGAAAGAGGCTGTCGCATGATTTAGATGCCATGCGAGATTCAAATTTGAATAACAAATATTTCATTGTAGCTGCACCGCGCCGGCGGAAAGCGGGAAACTCGAACAGCGAACAGCAAATGTATAAAATATTCAAAGCGACTGAATAAATCGCGCGACTAAATCAAAACGTCGTCGAAATAAAAAGTTCAAAAATTGAATTTCGGGAACCAAATTGAAAACAGTTTGATACGGAAATGAAAATCATTTGCTATAGCTTGCTCTCCATCTCTGTCTCTCTTAACCTCTGTGGTTCATTCCGTTCTCTCTTTCATACACGACGACCGTTTAGCTGCGTCGGCAAAGGGCACTCAAAGCCGCGACTCGTTGCCAAGCCAACGTTGGGGTCTGAATTTAAATTAAGAAATTTATCTTTTGAATGCTTTTTTTTTCCATTTCGTGTTGCCTTTGTGGCTGCCTTTGTTTTGTCAGTCGCCTTTGTGCTCACACACAAAAAAAAAAAAACAAGAAAGAAAAAGCTAAGATATCTCTCACCTTCCCTGGCCATAATAAAATTGAAATAAGTTTCATTATTTTTTATGTGTAAAGGCATTCCTATTCCGAAAGTTGTCATGCACTGCAAGTTGAAACCCATTTCGAAGTTTAAAGGATAAGCCAGTTTAAATACTTTATCTTAGCCCTTTTTATTGCAGCGCGTTTTCTGTTTGTTAGCCTAATCCGAAGTACTTACAAAATTTTGAAAAATAAATACAAAATACTTGTTTCTCGGCATGCGCGAAACGAGTTTATTTTCAAGTTGCTCAATTCGATTTGAACGATTTATTTAGACGGGGAGTTTTGCACCTTTCAAATCGAGCACAGTTTGCACTGAATTTATGGTAGAGCTCAAACCGGGAGATTTCGCAGAAGCCTTGCAATTTGCATGTGAAATCCAATATATTTGCCTTATTTGGAATTCATTAAAATTGCTCAGCAATATCTGCATATATTTTGGTTTTGAATCTAAAAGCATTGTTTCCATTTAACTTTATTTTTGTTTAGTGATAAATTTGATCGCCAAACGGTCCAATTGGTGCGCTAATAACAATTCAGTTAGCTCATTAATTGGCCCATAACAATTTGGATACACGTATTTAGCATGAATCGATAATATTTTTGGCATATTTGATTAATTCACATGCTTGAGTCACATACAGAATAAATAATCGTTTCTATACCCGGCACCCATGGAGATTTTATGAAAAAAGGTTTATGAGACGCGAGCAAATGTAATTAACAGACTTCGACCTGCGCGGTATATATATTCATGATCAGCATCATTCGAAGTGTCGATTTGGCCAAATCCATCGGTCTGTTCATTTGATTGTTCAAAGTTAAGGGCCTAAACTAATTTTAGACAAATTCAGTATTTTTTTAAACTTTCAAGAATTTGCTTCTGCTCTTCAAAGTCGAAAAAAATATTCATGGTATATTCCATATTCTAAAACACTATATTTATTTGCATATATTATGGTACTCAATTCCAACTCGAATTCATTCGAATAGCCCACGTAAATGCACATAAGTGTAAATTATTATTCACTAAAATTGTAATTAAAGTTAAATTATTAATTGCAGCTTTGATGATTCCAGCATGAGGGTTGCTTTCACGGCTGCCTTAGGAGGGTATGAGTACAGTTGGTATACTGAAGGCCTCCCAAAATAATTTGTTTTCCATTTCAAACATTTTAAAGTTTATGACTTCTAGTTTTTCATACTTTATCCAAGTTTGTTTAGTCTGATAATACAAGAGTCGGACACATGTGTAGGCCTAATGAACCAACCGAGGCAGTTTCATTTCCACCCCAGAAGAATGTTGACCAGTCAAAAAAAGAATACATGAATTTTAATTACATTAAAAATTTGAGGCCCATTTTTGTTGGATGTCCACTAGCATACGAATGAACGAATAAACGAATAAATGTGCTCCGAGTCCTTCTGTGTGCGTACTTATAATGAAAATGTTTGCTGGAAACATGTCCAGCTGAAGTGCGGGTAGGAGTTGGGGTTGGGACTGGGTCGAGCCCATCGAAAGTGGCACAACTGGGATCTGTGTCAATGTGTCTTCTGTACGGCATATTTTTGGGACACAGCCGGGTAGATCTGGAGGACATGTTGTCCACTTTGTGCCCCGTTTGGCCCAAGAGAAGACCAGCAAAAAAGGAAAATGGAGAACGGAGAATGGACACAAAAACCAGATACAGATACAGCTACTGATACAAAATATAGGTGAAGTGCGGACTGACCGTCGGTCGGCCGTTGACCGGAGCCATACGGCTCGGGCCTGTGGCTGTGCCACCCAAACCTCGAGTCAAAGTGGAAGTGGCATGAAACACTCAAAGACTCATTTGCATATTTGGGCAAACGGTAAACTGGAGCAGGGAAAGTGACCAAGTGCCGCGTGTGGCTGAAGAATTCGTTCGCTGTGAATTTAAATTCAATTTTCGAGCATGCTTTTGTAATTAACAAAGAATTTCCTTTGCTTTTTGTTTGCTTTTCTTGCTGTAGTTGTTTTGGTTGGCTTTTCGCGATCTTCTGAGCGCAATTGCGTTACTCATGCTGCATCTGCATTATGATTTAAGCCTGGCATAAGTTATGGGCATGTCGCAGCCCTGCCGCGACTGCTGCCGCCCTGCGCTTGCTGTGCCACTCAGATAAGCACACTGGAATAGATATGATGTTTGTGCAGGCCGGCAAATTTATGAGCCTGCGTTTTGCATAGTTTCAAATGCTTGTTATTTCCGTGGTACTACAACACAAATACATGCCCAAAACACAAATCACTTTGGGCCTGGCCCAGCCCCAGCCCCAGCCCCAGGGCGAAGCTCAACTAAGCCAACGCAACTGCACAACTGCACATAAATCTGGCGTTTTGCATTCGAGGCTCGTTTGTCATGCTAGAGCCGGCCAACTGCCCAGAGCGAGACCCCGATGCACATTGGAAGAGTAGCAGCCAGAACTGAGCATAATTAGCGTATCAAACGAGCAATGAATTTTTCTGAAAATAATAATAAAATAATTTAAGCTGTACGAGCATATTTCAGAACTTTAAACTATCTATTTTAATTTTCAATTAAAATACATTCCAGCTGAATATTGTTTTAAGCCCCCTAATATCTGTATCTATATCTGTATATAGGCCCGGAACGAGTTTGGTCCTGGCTGCGATGTACATGGTTTCAGTGTTCCGTTGAACAGCTTCAAAATTTATTCGTATTTTATAGACCACACTGTGAAAACAGAGTTGTTGTTGCTGTTGCTGTTGCTGGCACAACAACATGTCCGAAAGTGTTTTATGGCCATTGTGGCCAAGTGGCCATTTCGGCTTGGGTCCTGGTCGGGCACTGCATACGCGTGGGACGAACCTTCGCACTCGCCGCTCTTGTCCGACAAGCACTTGGTGTGCAGAGCACTGAATACAGATGAGCCGTACTCGGTACCCGATACCCTGTACCCGCTACCCGATACCAGATACTCGCATTCATCTTAAGAAGCACCACCGACTAATGCGACTATTTGCGACTTAAAGCGCCTCGATAAATGTCTTTGATTATGTCTGTCGTGCAGTCTGTCAAGCCAACGCCACCGCCATGTCAATGACCTGATCCACACTCAACTCAAAAACTTAATTAGCCCGCAATGAAGTCGGAGACGGCGTCGGAGGCGCTCGGAACTCGGAACTGGTCTAAAAATAACATCGGAAAGCGCACTGCATAATCGCCGGGAGGTGGGCGGCAAGTGGAAATCTCGTTAAAAGTCAACAACAGACGCCATTAAACGCGCATGAAAATGAAATGAGAAACGCTTGAGGGGCGCCACGGCCTGCAGACTGCAGAGTGCGGGGTAGAGAGCTGTAGAGAGATCAGCGGGCAGGGCGAATAACACGCGACCACTTGAGTCCGCGTTCATATCAATTTTGTGGAGTAATTTGAACTGACCTCAGAGCAAGTAGGCAAGTTCAATGGCATCGATGCGGCATGGCAGCTGAATGAGGCATTACGAGTAGGAATAACGAATGGCAGCTTAGACTAGTCTGGCAATTTGAGAGAGGAATATGGTACATAAGGACCTTAATTGTTAATTATTAATAATATATACAATATTTACAATATTCTACGGTTGGGGAGATCGGTCATACTTAGATGGAACTGAATGATTGCGGCAAAAACAAATTTAAAAATATATATATATAAATAAAAGACTTGTCTGGCAGATCACTCTGGCAATAATAGTATAATAATACAATGAGGGATTAGTTTTTAACTCTTTCGAAATATCACAAAAAAAAGTCTTACAAAATTATATTACATAATAATAAAAGTAATAATATACAGAAGTATGGCACATAGGTACCTTTATTGTTAATTATTTATAAAACGAGGTCTCAAATGGAACTGAATTATTCCGGCAAAAAAAAAAAATATATATATATATATATATAAAAAGGACTAAACTGGCATATCATAATGGCTATGAGTTTGCTTCAAACTTAGCAGCACATGAGCAGAACGTCGCACTCGTATGCCCGGCTGCCAGTCCCCGGATCCCAGTCTAGCCGGAGAGCTCAGTCTGAAAACTACAGTTGCTACCAAATCTTTTTAGACAGTTACAAGCACAAGTCGAGAGATCGAAATGAATCGCGCGCTCGAGGAAGTCATACACAAGAACGCGGCCAACACAGAGCGCATCACGTCGGAGAACACGCATGGCTACGTGGTCTCCGACAACGCCACGGGCAGCGTGGCGGCCACCTCGTTCGACAACACCACGGCGCAGAGCATCGTGAAGTACATGAACGGCCTGCTCGTGGGCATCGTACAGAGCGCCGTGCGGGACTTGGATCCGACCAACAAGCTGTGCTACTTGCGCGTGGCCACGCGCAAGCTGGAGTACCTCGTGGCCCCGGAGGAAGTCTTCACCATCACCGTGCTGCAGTGATGGCCGAGTCGCGAGTTGTAGTGCCCGTGCTCCTGTTTAGTTTAGTACATCAATCCGTATCAAAGCGTATTCCGTTGAGTTCTGATCCCGTTCAAATGCATGTGTGGGCTAACACTAAACAATAAATTGACCTAAGTCTTTAAAGGTTTGTAGGAACGCTTGAACCAACAATGCGATTGCGATAAAGAGCAAACCGAAAATCCCCCATAATGCCCGAGTGACACTGGCGTTGTTTACGACATGGCTTCATCGGGTATGGCCGGGATCTTAGCCATGGGAATGCGATAATTCATAAGATTTACTTCTGTCAACATGACCATTTTGTAGACAGACTCGGGGTGGAACTGGCCTTTGACCTTTTCTCTCTCGCCTGCGCAGCAATGGTTGCCGGGATGCTTCCCGTTATTTTAATTTAAAATGGCAGAGCTCGTAACTCATTTTAACGGCGCACCCTCCAAGTGTTTGTGTGTGCCTGTGCCTGTGTGTGTGCGTGTGCGTGTGTGTGCGTGAACTTGTCCTATTTTTACAGGCCTAGGCCCTTGCAGGGGTTGCTCGCTCGTTACAATAACTTATCTGCCCTTTTTTTACCCCTGCCAACGGCTCAGCCATAATCACCACGACGCAAGACGCTCCTGGGGTGCGCTTTGTTCTCCTTCCAAGTTGCCTCGTTCCCTTTCCCTGCCCGATTTCATTGCTTCATTGCTTTCGCAAAGCATTTTTTCACCGTTCTTTATCGCTTTGTGGTACAATGAACAAATAAGAAAATTCTACATTATATTTTTGAAATTATAATTCATCTCCGGAGCGACAGAGTTTCTTGAGAAAACTAGACTGGCTCTTCGGCTCGCCTCTGCCAGGTTTGCCAAGGTCGGGTTCATCCTGCCACTAGCATCACTGCCACTTCATAGAGCGTGAAACTCAATTAATCCGTAGACCGTGGATGACGACTTTATTTCGGGAACGAGTCGCTGGAACCCCCAATGATGCAACGAAAAATCCGAAACGCTTTGTACCACACACACACACATAAATTTATATTTATATTCAAATATATATATATATATATATATACCATATAAATATTAGTGATTTGCTCTCATGCGTCTCTCCTGGGGCGTGTCCATGCCGAATGTGTTCTGTTCTATGTGTTCGCCCGTCTCCATGAATTTAATTAAGTTGTGCGACAAGCTCGAAGGTAGAAAACAAACAAGATTCATACCATACTATACATAGGCCTATGCATAAGAGTGTGTGTTCTACTTGATTTGATGTCGTCACACTCTACCCAAATAATATTTGTAGTTCAGAGCTTGCGTATTATGTTTTATATTAGGCTTCTGCGACTTAATATAGCATATTAGACACTTTGAAATTTGGGAATAGGAATTGTTAGCTTTTACTAATAGACTAGACTATGTATATTCATTATACATTAATAGATATAAATGTTGATATATTCATGATATGCATATACACATATACATACATGTATATTGATATACAGACCTAAGCCGTAAATACTTTAAAAGGAATACAAGAAATTGGACTGAAAATACCAACAAGAAGAACTAGAATAGACTGAAGACCGCTTCCTATACTTAAAAAAATACATACCATGTGTACATACATTGATAGTTATGGTACATATGCTTAATTCAAATTTAAACAGAATAGCTAAATCAACTTTAAGACTTCTAGATACAAATATAAATTTTTAAAACATATTATTTAAAAGTTTATAGTATAAAAACCGAGTGTTATAAGTAGTATTCGTTTTTTGACTCATTCAAAAAGTTACAAAATGAAGTAATGAATAATGAAATCATATAATAAATAAATATAATAAAATAATAAATAAATAAAAAATATTAGATTATTAATAGTACAATTTTATAAGTTCTATTAGTATTTAGAATCATTCTAAAATTTAATTATGAAAAAATTAAATTATATTATAATAATAATTTAATAACACACAGTTATAAATTTTATAAGTTTTTTAACTTATTCGAAAAGCCACAAAATAAAGTTATGAAAAATAATATCATATAATAATGATAGTATAATAATGTTATAGGTTGCATTAGTTGTTTTGACTCATTCGAAAATCCAAAATGAAGTTATGAAAAATTCCCCCGCGTTCAGAAAAGTGTAGGAAACTGCGTGTTAAGTGAGTGCTGCAAGAAGCAAACGCTAAATTTAGAAGAAAAATTAAAAACACGCGCACACATACATGCATACACTACACACACACAACTCTGACACCAAATGTGCGACAGGGACAGAGACTGAGACAGAGAGAGAGAGAGAAAGCAACTGAGACAAAAAGGGAGCTAAGCGGGCGGCAGAACTGTTCCTACTCGAGTGCGCAGGCCAAGCCCATTTTGCCTGGCGCTGACTCGCCACTGTCGGTGCACTGAGAGAAATCAGCGAGTTTAAGTTAATATTTATAAAGCTAGAAAATATATTTTGTATAATCCTTTTATTAGTAAAGTTTAAGTAATTTAATCAGTTATAAATTATTAAATTTTTATTTGAAATTTATATTTTATAATATTGTTTTAACTTGAAGGAGGCTCTTTTTGTTTTCAGTGCACCCCGTCCCAAACCAGTTGCCAAGATATATGGCTGAATACTTTCCGAGTCGTTCAACCACCAAACACATTCGATTCCGACTCTCAGCGGCGCAGACGTCTAGCGACATCGGTGGAGGTTTGTGCACCTACAGACATCTTGTAGCTCCTTCGACGGAAAAAATAGAAACCCGCAAGCTAAAAAAAAATATATAACAAATATTTGAGCAATAACAAAAAAAAACTATAATAAAATAAAGCAAGCATTATTTAATAAAAAAAAAAACAATTAAAAAAGTGAGCTTGGAAGCCATTCAAATAAAAATATAATTTAAATAAATATAAAATTAAGTAATTATTATAATATACTTGCAACGAAAAAATATTAATAATAATATAAAAAAACAAATAATTTAAATAAATAAGAAAATTAAATATTATAAAATATAATTAATATATATAAAAAATAAATAATTTAAATAAATACAAAAAATTAAATATTATAATTCACTTGCAACGAACAAATAAAAATATTAAAAAGTTTCATATCGGAAACAACCAAGTTATTTGGTATTTTTTTAATTGAATAAAAATAAAAATAAAACATATTAAAAATAAATTATAAGCAAATCAAAACGGAGCCAAAATGTATTTACTGCTTTATGCCCCTGATTTTATTACCAGCAGCTGCAGTTGCAGCACTTAAGCACTAGATGGCAGCAGCAGCGCGTTGCATGCGCCATCTATTGGCCATTAAATGCCTGCGCTAATGTTGGTTTCAGGTCACTGCTTCACAGTTTGGCAGTCACTGTGACTCCCTTAGAGTTCTACTGTAAACTTAACAGCGCTGCGCATGTTAATTTCAAGCGCTTAACTTTTTCTTTTCTTTTTCTTTTTTTTTTTGGTTTTTTATTTTCTGTTGTAAAATATAATTTATAATATAATATATGGGAAAATAGATTTATGCTCAAAAATAAAAGTATTGCCGAGTATTTTGTTACCAATCACCAATACTACCTCAGTATGCTTCTACTCTAGTATTGAGAACAATTGGCTAAGAACTTTACCCTATTCGAGTTACGTCTATACCCAAAAAGACTGGTTAAGGATTGGCAGCAGTCACAAATCCGCTTGTTAATGAACTGCAAGCGCAGCTCAATTTCAATCTGCAGTTGCGCGCTTATTGCCAATCGCAGAGTTCGATTCAATTTCGCTCGCTGCTCACAATATTGGTAATGGCACATAAAGCCAAAGTACAACGCAGCTCGACGATTTCATTCAAAATCGGAGCAATCGCACCATCAAGATGTCAGTTGACGCGGCCAAGACAACAAGACTGCGATGCGCTGCGGCGGGCATCGTTAGGGCCATTACGCCATTACGCCGTTGAGGGGCCGAGAGGGTCGAAGGGTGCGCGGAGTCGGGAGCAGTTGCCAGTGGAAAAACATGAAAATCATCTTTCAACGCGAGTTGTGGAGCGGGGGAGGGGGGATTGGGGAGGTAGCGTACACCAATCGCAATCAGGTGAAGTGGGACTGGGCGCAGGGGCAACTGCAGCTCGACAAACATGACCAACAAGTGCAAAGAGGCAATACGAAAATGTTGACTTAAACCGAGACTGAGCCTGAGCCTGAGCCTGAGATTGGGACTGCAACTGAGTCTGAGCCTTAAACTGAGGTCGAGGATGGCACTGAGAGCTGCATTTCAGCTTTTCATGCTGCTGCCTTCGGCGCTGTCCAGCAAACACGCTGCACGCGACGCCTCCCTGTCCAAGCGGAGCGGAGCCAGAAATGGCAACTGGTTTCTGGGCAGCGTGACGCCCAGTAATATTTAGGCAGCTACAGATGGGTATATGCTGCGCTTAGGCTACTTGCAAGTAGATCAAAATTCGAGCTATTCTCGCTGCTGAAACAAAAGCAGAACAGTTATGCTCATAGCTACACAGATACATAATACAGCTGCAAATACAGTTGCTGCTGTGCACCCTTTGAGTGCCAAGAGTCCAGGTCCCTGCCCTCCCTGTGCGTGAACCCTGCTCGTGTGCCAGTTCCGCGCCTCAGTCGCTTTGTATTTGTTCCGTAAATTACACTTTTGATTTTTAGTGGCCGTAAAATAATCGTAAATGTCGTCTTTATTGCGACCGAAAGTGCCTATTTTGAGAGTTGCTGCTGCTGCTGTCATTGTTGTTGCTGCTGCTGCTGCTACTGCTGATTCTCTGCTGGCATTAACTGATATTCTCGTTTGGCTCAATGCAGCCCGCAGCCCGCAGTCCCGGCCCGGTTGCGAGCGGGACTGGGACGTGCTGCCACTGCACAAGTGGCTCGGACCCTCGCCGAGCTGCAAGTTTGAGCTGTACTTGTTTCTTTAATAAGTTAAGACTTGTTGCTTTTATTGCTGTTGTTGTTGTTGTTGTTGCTGCTGCTGCTGCTGCTGCTGCTGCTTTGCTTGCTGCCATGGCTCCTTTGATGGTTCGATTAAGTTCGGAGTTCGCGTCGTCGAACTGGTTGGCTGCTTCTGCCACTGCTGGCACTGCTACGCTCTGTAAGGCTCCTTGCTCCGCTGCCTCCCGCTGCCATTTGGCTTGGCTTTACGGCCATTTCGTTCGCACTGTCTTCGCAGCAGTTGCCACACTCGAAACTCGAACTCGCAGCGCCATAGTGGAGGTGATTTCCTTAAGCTTTTCACCCATTTACAAGTACCTTTGTTCTCCAGCCCTGTGTAACACAGACATTTCGATCTGCCACGCTCCACTCTCGCTCCGCTTCCTCACTCTCCTGTTGCCTGATGCAACTGGTTGCCGATTGACCAAGTTGCTTAGTGCCCTGTCGCCTGTCAACAGTTGCCCGCACTCGCAAATTTCAAATTTGATTATATTGTTTCGATTCCAGTTGTCTACAGTCTCTGTGTTAGCTCAATAATCCTGCTAAGGTTATTTACCTAGCCGAACTGAAGTTCAGCTTGAAAATGTTGAAGGCAATTAAATTGTCCTAGGGACTTTCAGATGCGCTTCTCCTATTCGACGACGCTGCTTCTTTTGAATAAAATGTGACTATAGACAAGTTTATCATAACTTTTGTAGCCAACGTTTAGTGTAGCCGATTTCTATAAAATCGGATTACCATATTCTGATGCTACCGCCAAATGTCTAAATAATATAATATCCGAGCTTCAAAAATATTATTAAATTGAAAAACTCTTTCTCTGTAACTAATTTAATTTTTTCGATATTTTTTAATGAATAATCGAACAATATTTTCTGAAAAAACATAAGCTTCATCTGTCAATACAGTAAGCTTCAAGCCAAAGTTGAAGTACCTTATAGTTAGAAATCCTTAAAATTATAAATCCGATCATCACCATGACATGCCCCAATTCAGTAAATTTCAGCTGATCAGTCACCGTTTATACACATTTTCCTAAATTGAAAATGTGACAAGGTTAAGCATAATTATTTTAATTTTATCGGGTCGATTGAATGCTCTAGTCGCTTTATTACATTTCCCATTTTTTTATGTTCTGCAGTCTGCAGTAATTACAATTTTCTCAAAAGTCGCAACAGAACGCCCAGAAATAATAACTAAAACAACTCTGAACAAAGGAGATCACGACACGGAGCTGAACTGCTAAACGACTTGAGGACAGGCCCTCCCAGCGCTCTGAAGGTCGCATGCCCAACGAAAAAACTCAAATAATAATAGGCGAAGACAACGACGACGATCGGAAAACCAAACCAATTCATAAATCATAAAAATGTGTCATAAAAAACGGAAAACAAAATGGAAACTGCGCTAGATCTGTGGATCTACGGACTCGCCTTGAGAACGAACATAGAGAACATAAAACGTGCTCAAGGCGAACGACTTCTTGGCTGATGCTAGAGGATTTGTTTTGACTCCTGGCCGAGGCTTGTTATCTGCCGCTTGGCCAGCCGACACCTATGTAGGCTCACAGTATGCACGTCTCTCCGGCTTTACGGCCCACATAGGACACACACATTGTCCTCTCTGCCTGCTCGATTATTGACGGCCCGGTAATAAATCATAAAAATATGTTTCAGCCGCCCGAAATGCGACGAAGATCGCGTCGACTCGTTACACGGTGGAAAATGGTAAATGGTAAATGGTAAATGCCTGTAAAATTGCCGAGTTGCCGTAGGTATCTGGGACTGAGATTGGGTTCGTTACGGGGCTGTTGCGGTGATCGCGCCCTCGAGCAACTGATAGCAAAACCACCGGCAGACGCCAAACAAAGGCCCAAAAACTTTCTCTTTTTCGGTCCTCGGAGCTCGTTGCTCGGTGTTTGGTGCTCGGTTTTGCATTGCCAAATGGAAGAGAAATTTGATTTATTTGCCAAAAATTATTTGTATTTGTGTTCTGCGCTTGTTCGGCTGTCGGCGAGAGTGTCGAGAGAGTGCAGAGAGTCGGCGCCTAGGTCTGCTTTCAATTTTTGTAATACCATAGGTAACACTTCGAAGAAGCTCTCATTTGGCCCTGTTTAGACTGTCTTCTTCCTAGCCTCGTTTTGTTTGCCTTCGATGGGGAGCGACAAGTAGACAGCTCGCTTATTGTTCCCATTGGACGGCGATGACTTCATTTTCAAGTACCCAAGGGATCACATCTGCATGCGCAGATGCAAGTACTCGTGGCGCATTTTGTCAGGCCTGTACTTTCTCCATTTTCAAATGCGACTGCTTGATGTACGGCGAGCAGATGAGTTAATATGACCGCATATTGTGCAGGCACTTAAGACGCAGCCTGCACTCGGAACGAGGCGAGGAGCAGGCGTGCCACACATGTTTCAATTCAAGCGTCAGAGCTGAGAACTGAACCATGCCGCACGACCATGGCGACCATCTTGCAAGCTGAGAAGTATGGAGAATTAGCTGGAGAGCAAGAGAGTATAGTATTGTGGACTGCCTTGGCTACGGCTTCAATCAAGCTCCGACTTCAATCAAAAGCCTACTAGACAGCGCAGTTAAGACTAAGTCTGTGCAGGGCTTGAGGCTGTTCCCAATGGCATAAATCAAACAGACCAATCAGCTCATCAGCTCATAGAGATTGGCCAAAAGCGCCGCAGTCACAACAAATCGTTAAAATGCCATAAAAATCCATGTGCAGGCGGTGCTGATGTTGATGCCGATGCTGATGTCGAGAAGCAAATGCATTCGAATAAAATTTTAACACCATTTCCTCGAGCATCAGGGACTCCATGAGCATGAGCATCGTCAGACAAACAGTTGGAACATCCGAGTCACCTCGTAAAAGTAACGATGTCTATGAAATGTATCTGATGAATACGGGAGCAAGGCCATCACGCAATAATTATGTGGCATACGTCACGGAACTTGGCTTTTATGTCTTTTATATTGATTGTCATCACGTCACACTAACAGATCGTAAAAAAGTCGTAAAAAGAAAAGGCAGAGTCCGTGCTCGGGTCGGCACTTGAGTGCAAAGGCTTGTGCATCGCCTCGACACGCACTCAAACGTCTGGATCAGACTCGGCTCGGGTCGCAGCTCAGCCGGTTTTACGGTCTAGCTCGGCCCCCTCCACGTCCTCGGCTCTCGGAGGACATTCAACAGGAGTCTTGTCGTCGAGGGATCGCTGCGGCTTCGAGTGAAATCTCAGCGAGCTGCGAGCTGCGGACTGCGAGCTGCGAGTGCGAGTGGATTTCCGGCAGGCGTTGCTCAAGTGGCGTCAAGTCGTAAAATGAACATAAAAATTCGGCTGCTGTTTGGTATTAACCGCAATTTGTTTATATGTCTTGGCATCTAATTGTCTTCGCTTTTACGAGCACACAAAGTGGGCAAACGTAATAAAATTCGTTTTTACGACAATTTAAATGGTTTCATTCCGAGTACTGAAAGGCGCCGGCAATGGGGAACGGGTGCAAGAGGAATGTGGCACAACAGGTCGCAGATTAGGCGAATAATATCTGGGATTACGTTTTACTGTCAATTGAGTAATGAGGATGCTGGCGTATGCTACAAAACGGTCTGCGACACACAGACAGACAGACAGACAGACGGACAGAAGGATAAGTGATTTCAGCGTGAGTTAAGCGTGATTGAATCAAAATCTTGTTTTCAACTCGTTCTATCCTACATCCGAAATGTTTATCACAAGCATTACCAATGCATTGGCCTGAAAGTGCTTAATTAGAAAGTTTTCAAGTGCTTTGCCAGAGCAAGTGCCGCGACTCGCAATTATAGTTGCGAAGGCTTCCCAACCCTTTTCTCTTTTCCCTTTTCGAGCACCCGGCAAGGGACTGCAGTCATCATTGCGCCTTGGCGTGTTTGTGTGCAAAGCAGTCATAAAAATTACAATAAACAATCATCATCGCGATCCGTTTACACCCACTTTGCATGTTTTCGCAAGTCTGTGAAAGTGAAAAAGGATTTCCCGCTAGCCCAACGGCCCAGGTAGTGCTGCGGCAATCGACGGCAATCGGGAGGTGCTAGCCGGCAGTGGTGGGCGGGACAGAGTCAAGCAGCTGGCCAACAAGTAGGCAAAAGCGTGAGGTGAACGCAGTCAACAAAAATGCTCAATTAGCCGGACCAAAGGACGCGCTGCCATTTGCTCGGTTTCAGTGGCCAAATGCAAATGCTGCCGATATTTGATGAATGAACTCAAGGGCTGAGATTAGACTCACTCAGTACTTGGGCATTTGGGCATGGGTAAGTAGGTAGTTCAAGCCGAAACGAATGTCTTCATTGTTCGCCAGTCACTGCCACTCTCCCCCTCTCTCTCGCTCTCGCTCGCCGTGGTCCTGTTTAGCCAGCGGTGTTTGCCTTGTCGGACCATTAGAGTTTTGCATAAGGAGGCGGTCGGCTTTGGTGTTTGGACTGCAATTGATTCTTGACCTCGTAATGACGCGTTTGCGGCAGCTTTGCCTCAGCTGCGTCTAGCTGAGCTCTGCCACTTTGCGGTTGAGCGGAATGAAGTCATTATCTCGGCGTGTTTTTGAAAACCACGGAAACGTTGCCGGCAACGTCAGAGGTGAGGGGTTAATTTTGCATTTGCATATCGATGTGAACTTGCCAATCGGTTTGCACTCGAAGCGAAGGGAAAGTCATACCAAGGCAGATTTATTGCATTCTCTCCCATCTAAATAATGCTTTTTATTAGTGCATATAAATTGATATTCATTTTCTTCAACGATATTCGGAATGCCTGCTATTTAAAAAAATAAGCAGAATAATTTATGGTACCATGTCTTATATTTATTTAATGTTAATTTTTTTTTAATTATTATTTTTATATAAACTTTGTGAAAATGTATGTAACAGGCAGATGGAAACGGTGCAGACCATACAAAGTATATATATTCTTGGTCAGCATCAATAGCCGTCATGTCCGTCTGTATAGACACACAGATTTCAGGTATTACAAAAGGTAGAGAATCCAAACTTGACAGGAGAGTTCGAAGAATTTCACTTCAAACTTTATGGCCCATGCCATGCCATGCCCATAGTCTTCGGAAATCGAAAGAGCCATTTTAAGATTTATTGCAAATAACGAAATCATTATAAGAGTTAGAATCATCAAATTTAGCAGGCACGTTCCTTGTATCATTAAGCCGCATGAGGACTTTCCACTTTTGAATGCTACGTCCACCGCCCCTATTAAACGAATTTTTTCAAATTATAAGAACCCTACAAAAGCTAGAATTACCAAATTTGGTAGGATGGTTCCTTTTTACGTTGCGCGGAATGCGGATTTTCAACTTTTGGATGCCACGCCCACCGTCTTCAGAAATAGGATTTTAAAATCGATAAGTCGCACGTACAGTCAGCGTACCGTCGGCGTGTACGTTGCTAGTTCCCCGAATAATAGTATTTAATATAAAATATTATTTTTTGACAGCGAAATGTAAATGGTTTCTTACTGTCGAGTGCACTCGACTGTATCTTTTTCTACTTATTACTTATTTAATATTTACTATATAGCTTCCGCCAACCAAAGGATAATTCTAGATGATTCAAATAATGAAGACAAAAATTGTAAACTTTTATATTAATCATGGAAAGCAGTCATTAAACAAGTGAAGAAAGCTACAGTCGAGTGCACTCGACAGTAAGATACCATTTACCTTTCGCTGTTAAAAACTAATTCTTAATATTAATTACTTTTATTCTGCGAATAACAATGAATCGCATATTTTCGAGGACAATTTCACATGCATTGACGCTAATGGCACATGCCGACTGCACACTGACTACACGACGACTGTGCGTGCGCAGTCGGCGTCGGCGTCGGCGTCGGGCCTCTACTGCTGTGAGCGAAACTTCTCGTGCCTATAACTTCTGTGTTTATTGTCCGATCGGATTGAAATTTATAGGGTAGATCTGTACAATGGTAAGCTACAAGAGTGTTAAAAAAATGTTTTGTTAGTTCCCTACTTTTCTTAAAATGCAATAGTGTGGGGGCGGTAGGCGTGGCATCCAAAAGTTGAAAATCAAACATTCTCCGTAATGTTACCAGGCACCTTACTTTCAAATTTGGCGCTTCTAGCTTTTCTAGTTTTCTTTTAAACTATAAAAATGTGTTTTTTAGAGGCGGTGGGCGTGGCATCCAAAATTCTAAAATCCAACTTTTGCATAATGTTGCAAGACACCCTCCTACCAAATTTGGTGCGTTTATCTCTTTTCGTTATTGAATTATTTGAAGAAAATCGAAATACGCATTTATCGATTTGCGGAGGCGGTGGGCGTGGCACATCAAGTTTGAAATAAACTTCTTGTGTGTATTGAATACACGCACACTCCCACCAAGTCTGGTGCCTCTAGCTCTTTTAATAGCTGAGATCTGTGTGTTCATACAGACGGACAGACGGACAGACAGACGGACATGACCAAATCGACTCGGCTATTGATGCTGATCAAGAATATATATACTTTGTATGGTCTGCCACGCCTCCTTCTGCCTGTTACATACATTTGCACAAAGTTAATATACCATTTTTTACCCATTTTCAATGGGTAAATGGTATAAAAAAGTTAATGTTCAGCTAACTCTGGGGCGTATTGTTTAGTTGTGTAAGTGCAGTTCGGTGTTACCACGCTTCTGCTTTCACCTTCTGCATCCAGTCTTCTAGTTGTGGCTACAATTAATAGGCCTTAGCTAGTCGGCTAATCCAACTGGCAATTATCTGAAAGTACGTCAAGTGATTCGCAAGAGCTGCAATTGGCGGTGCCACCAGACTGACACGCATCCATTAGCCCGGCCTGCGTTTGACGAGTGAGCGCTGTGTGGTGAATGGTGTGTGGCGCTGCTGATCATCGGCGAGTGGGGAGTGGTGCCAGTGCTGGTGCCGACACTCTGTGTGGTGCGATTTCTGGTTCCTGAGCTTGAGCTGCTTGAGGCGCTGCTTTATTTGCTTTATTGCCTAGTCGGAGGAGCAGCAACGGGAGGAGACTGCGCCGCAGTTGAGAGCATAAATTAAGGCAACGTTTATGATACGGCGCTGGGGGCGTTTATGATGCATTTTTAATTGACGTTTATTTGAAGAAACGCGAATGGAATGCTTCAATTCAATTAGCTGCCGCCCCTCGAGCGATCTTCCCAATGGCAGTCGCCCAAAGCCAACAGCTAAAAGCCAACTGGAAACGGGCAACGGGCAACGGGCAGGCAGCTGCAACGGCTGCTTTTCGGGGCGAATTGGCCACTTTGTGTGCAAATTGGAGTCGTGGAAGTGCCGGCTACGCAAATGGGAAATAGCTGCAGACAATGGCTGAGCCGCTCGCAGTTGAGCTGCCGAGAGCAGCCCATTCGCCTGCGAGGCGTATCTCTTGCGTGCAATCTGGCGAATATGTCTTAGACGACGCAAGAAATCACGAAATCACTGGGCCGTCTAGTGACACAAGCGCTAGGCTCAGCTCCTGCAACACGCCCCGTGCGCCCACGCTGATTCATGCAACGCCGGTGGCAGCTCAGGCCTCACGACGTTCCCTTCCAGGAGGTAAAGGCACGCCCAATTGTTGCACATCCATTGACAGTCGATCGCTCAGCAGTCGGCGACCCGTCAACTTATTCATTAATTCATCAAAACGATTACCCATTGCCGTTGCCGTTGCCGTTGCCGTTGCCGTTGCCGTTGCCGTTGCCGTACTCGTTCCCGTTCCCGTTCCCTCGCTCCCCTCACTTTACCCCTCTTCAGTCTTATTTATTTGCAATGCAGAGTCGCATTCGCTGTCGAATCGTTGATAGTCTTAATTGGCTTCGTTTCTGCGTTTCGATTGCATAAAATAATCGTTAGAAAACGTGTTTTGCTTAATTGGAAAATTTGTATGTCTTGTCTGTACGGTCTTGGTTCTTCGCAGCTCAACTGCGTCACGGTGCTACTCCTTCTCTCTCTCTGTTTATTGATTTTCCGCAGCTTAATAGCGAAAAACGACTTGAATTTCAGCATTAGGCTTCGGACTTGAGATCCGCAGGTCTTCATATTTTAGCATATGACACTATTCGAACTGTATTCAGAGTCTTATTCACACACAACCTGCGAAGTATGGCTATTCAAAGTGGTCTAGACTCTGTTAGGCAATGTTTTATTTATGAAATAGCGGGGAGAATCCACTTAATTATAATAAAATATGGATAGTAAGCCTGAGTCTGCGAAAACTGGACTATAGCAACGATACAGCTGCGAGGCCAAGAGAGTTGGAATCGCCGTTGCCACAGGAAGTATCGATTAATAACGATTAACGAGTACTATTCCATCCATCTTCAAATACCACAAATATGGCCTCAGTTTGTGCCACGCCCACAAGCGGGCAGATTGCGAGGCTCGCTTTTCGCACACAAATCGGAGTTAAGCTTAAATCCGCAAATATTTATAATTCCGTATTAAATTCATAATGTCGCATCTCGAATGTGGAATGTCGAATGTTTAATGCATAAATACATAATAAAATTTAACGGCTTTTACCTTATCTTGCAACAACAACAACAACAACAACGACAGCAACAACAACAACAATAGGGCAATAATAAACTTTCATTTCAAAATGAAACAGGAAATTTTCGCGACTATCTTTTTACGAGTATTTTATTGTGGCGCGTTGCACGCTGCGCGTTGCACGTTGCACGTTGCCAGCGCCGCGGCCGCAGTACGCAACGCACGTGCAAGTGCAGGCGCCACACACGAACGTAGCTGCAACGTAGCAGCGCCTACGAATACGAATATGAATGCGAGTAACTGCAGCAGTGCCAACTCCAGTCCCAATCCCAGTCCCACTTCCACACCCAATCCCAATCCCAGTCACAGCCCCAATCCGGCGTCATGGCTGTGGCGTTCAATTCCTGCGCCAATCGAGCGCCAAACAATTTGTCATTTTTTGCCCGTCCAGCGGATTGGAGGTACGGGCGGGGCGGGCAGGCGTTTCGGCGATGATCAATGCTTTGAATTATGATGAGGATTTATGCTTGACACTGTCGCAGTGTGGCAGATAGTGCCGGGCAGACAGCCGGACAGCCAGACGGACAACTGAATGAATGGACAAACATTTACAGCAATGGCCTAGGACTGGGACTGGAACTGCTACTGCTACTGCTACTGGGACTGGCCCCGTCTTCTGGCTGCTCTCCCTGGTATCGATGCTAGTTTTATGACCTGCACTTCCCTTGCAGCACGTCAATCCAAGTGAGGTGAACTCAAGCCAAAGGCAAGGGAAACGTGGGCAGGAACAGAGCCGAGGCGGGGATGAGTCAGTTGGGTCTGTCCGCTGATTTATTAAGTGTTAATAAAGAACTTACATCCATTGCATTGCATTTCGTTTGCTGCATTTTCTCGCTGTCTCTCTTTCCCCCTCTCTGTCTCTCTATCTCTCTTGCTCTTTATGCTGCACGGTTTTTCTCTCTCTGAGCTTCCTTATCACCGCATTCCATATTCGCGCACTGATTTCATTTCCGCGCCCGGCAATTTCGCAGTGCAATTGCAACAGCCTGCAAATTAAAATTACAATATAATTGGTTAATCCATGCGTGCATTACGAGCATGTCCGGCCCGGTCCTGACCCAGTCCTGACCCGGTCCTGCCTCGCTTCTGTCCCGTTTCGCTCCAGGAAAGAGTCAGCAACGGGTAGAGCATCGTAGGGTAGTGCACATACGTTGTGTTTGGCCCGTTTCCGATTTTTTTGATTTTTGATTTTTATTTCCCAGCAATTTTCGTATGGTAGAGAGCACCCTCTGGACTTGGTCCAGCGGTATTTGGCACAGAGCACAGTCCCGACTTGATCCAGCAGTACTACAAACACGCATGCATTACACTCGTTTGGATTGAGTAACTGGTATTTGTTTAAGTTACTTAGTAAGCGTAATTAGCGTAGGTTCTCCCGAGAATGTCTAGAATGTCGAGGGTTTCTCTGCCCTCCTGCTTGCTTCAAGTACTTAGGTTCGATTGCGATTTGCATACAAAGCGCACTCATTCCTCACTCATGCCCCGCCTTCCGCCTATTAGTATCACCGGTAGCCAAGCAGGAAATTTATGCGAGCTACTGGGCAGCTGAAGGTGTTGATAGACCTTGCGGAGCGTAGGGTGAGGGTACGACTGAGGAGACAAGTGACAGGGAAATTTCTGAAAAAGATTGGCCAGAGAGAGCTACAGAGACAGAGAAAGGGAGCAAGATTAAAAGAGCGAGAGAGAGTGGAGTTAGTAGGTGTATGGTTGAGATCAATTTGGTCGTTTTGTTATCGTATTTAGTCGCACCTGCACTAATTTTACTGCAAGTACAAGTACCTAAATTAAAGATCACGAGCAACTTCTACTATGCAAGTATATTACTATACAGAATTAGCTTAAACCTTCGACTGTTAAATACCATGCACCCAATATTCCCAGTGCAAAACAAATCAAAATATGCAAATTCCTTTACTTATTCTTTGTAAATAAATTCTTTATACTATAACTATTTTTGCTATATATATTTTCCGTTCTGGCTACAACTTTTAGCAACAATAAAAATATTGTAAGTTGAGTGTATACCAAATTGGAAAACTATTGCTTATAACCTTTGAAAATATAGATTTTTGAAGGCAGCTGGCAAGGTATTGTGAGCTAGATCAAATTTAGATAGGTTTATGCTCTGCAGGCATCTTTAAGCCAAATTTGCTATCTCTAACTCTTGCAGAAGTTGAGTTTGAACTTGGTGATTGATGCAGATCTACAATATATATAGTTCGCAACATATTTAGTTCAGTTACGCCTCATTCTGTTTGTTGTATACATTACCACAAGTCCCAACTTACATTTTTAGTCACTTTCAATAGACAAATGGTACAACAGCTTTGAGTCTAATTGAATAACCGCTCCCATTGGCACCTAATGCCCTTAATGGGCCACTTTCGCCATAGCCCGATCCCGATCTGCATCCCGAGCAGCTGTATCAATGTGTGCCTGTATCATACATGTGTGTGGGCCTGTATCTGGATCTGCAGCTGTGGCTGTGGCTGTGGCTGTGGCTGTATCCGCGTTCGTCTCTATAGCCTCGTGTGCTGTGCTGTGCCTGCCACTTACGCAGCTAATAAAGCAGCAATTTGGCAGCCGCCGCCGTCGCCGAAACATACACAAACAAACTTCAAAAGGCAACAGAAATGCGCCTCCGACTCCGCCCACGGCCCACTGCCTCCCACCCAGTGGGAGATCAAACGGCAAATATGCTGGGGTTTATTTACCAAAATATTCCGAAAGAAACAATTACAAAACACTCGATCACTTGCGCTGACGCTGACGCCGACGCCGACGCCGCCGCCGACGCTGGCGTCTGCGCCTTGTTTATGTGTGCGTCTGTCCATAAAGATACTTGGAATTTGGATGCGGATTCGGGCCGGGTTGGGACTGCGCCTGGGCACCTGTTGGCTGTTTTGAAGGGCGCAGTTATCGGGGCAATCGTTCAGTTTTCAAAGTCAATACGTTTACCGTTGCCTGCGCTCGCTCGCTCGCTCGCTTTCTTGCCTTTGTAGTGGCCGCCGTCGACGTTTTTATTGCCCGATAAATGGGCGAATTTGATTGAAATTGAAATGAAAATGGGATTGGGAATGGGACTGGGACTGGGACTGGGAACGCACAGCAGTCGCAGCTCGAGTAGCTCAAGTACTCAGAGGCATTGATTAGTCGCAGCGCAGTCACAATCGGAATCGGAAGTTAAAGCCTTTCCCCGTGATGAATTTATAATACAGTCAAGGGCCTCTACTGGCAGGCCAACTGACTGGCGCCCCAGCACAGCAAACGCAGTGGCATCCACAGCTACAGCTACAGCTACAGCTACAACAAGAACAAGGAGAGCAGTGGCAGCAGCAGCTCAGTGCGACCACATAACGAACCAAGTTTGAATATACTCGTAAGATTCCTGAGTATATTAGGTAGCAAAATTTTTACGAGCTCATTATGGCTCATTTCGGCGATTGTTGTGATCCTTTTATGCGCCTTCGAATGGCTTCAAATGGTTATGAGGCTATTTCTGTCCGTCTGTTCGTCTGTCTGTCTCTCTGCCATGGCGACGCAGCGTCCTGTGTCGCAGCGTCCTGCCCCTGCCCCTGCCACTGCCACTGCCACTGCCTCGACCTGCTGCTGCCTTCTTGCTTGAGCGCCCTTCTGCCGCTGCGATATTTAGTTTGCAGTTGCGACTGCGATTTCTGCTTTTGCGTCGCCTTCGCGCTGCTCTGCTCTGCTCTGCTTTCGCAGTGCTTTTTGCTCGGCTTTCTGCCTGCTGCCCATGCCGCTTGGCAGTTTGTTTGCTCCTCGCATATTTGCCAAAATGTCGCCGTCTGTCTGTCCGCCTGCCTGTCTGTCTACCCGTCTCCGAGCGTGTGTGCGTGTGTTTCTTTGTTTGTCTGTGTGTGTGTGTGTGTGTGTGTGTGTGTGTGTGTGTGTGTGTGTGTGTGACATCCGTGCAAGTTTTTGTATCTTTGGCATGTTGTTGATTTTAGAGACTTGCCAGCGAATGGGAACCGTGGGGCAAGTGGGGCAACTGTGCCGTGGCAGGGGGGAAGTAAATTTCTTCTTATAATAAGTTTATTTTGCAAACACTTGTGGCAAGGCAACTTTGTTTGTGCATCTTTGGGCTTGGCCTCTAATCTCCCAGCCGCTTGTGCGAATGTGCAAACTTTGACAAATATTTGCTATAGCGAATCTCTCTGCCTCTCTCTGTATGTATATATAGTTAGATATGTATATATTTTAATTTTTTATTCTCGCCTAATAAAGAATAAAATTAAATATGGAGTATAGACACATTTAGATTGATAACTTATTAAAAAGTAATACCAGCTGCACTTCTTCAATGTGAACATCATCGACTATTGGCGCTCTTGACATTTAAAATAAGTAAAAATATGTAAATATTTTTGGTAAATCCCAAAATTGATAAAACAATTGTTTGCAAATTTTCAACACAAATCGTTCAAAACATATAATTCCAATTGTTGTTAATAGGAATGCACTCACCATTCTGTAATATAGTATTCAATGAAATAAATTATAAATTTGATTGTATTCTTCCTTAAATATAAATAAAATATAGATACTTAAATACATTAAATTTATTTATTTTAAATTATTTTAAACATTTAAATACATATCGCAATAAAGCTTTTTATTTGTTTGAAACCAATCGCTATTTATAAGAACATAATCACCCTACTATATTTAATAAATATTGTATATAAATCCAATTGTTGTTAATAAGAACCGTACTGTAATATTAAATGACAATATAGATGTGTAAAATAAATAATGTATTGAATAAATTATGTTTTTGATTGCATGTATTCTAACTTACATATACAAAATATATATAATTTCTGAAATGCAAATATTTATTTTAAATTAGGTTAAACAATAATAAAAAATAATAATAAATATAAAGAATTTCAAATATTAAAGTCCAATTATTGTTTGTTTGTTAGTTTATAAGAATATAATCACCCTACTTTAATAAAACATGACAAAATATAATTGTCATGTATATAATGTATTTGGTAAAATGTTTATATAGGCTGTAAGTATGAAAAAATAGATAATTAAATAAATAAAATAATTTACTTTAAATTAAGACGACCTTAAAATATAAATAATTAAATGAATGAAGTTATTTCTTTTAATTATGACAAACATTGAAATTAAAATAAAATTAAAATAATGCATTTAAAATTTTTTTAATTCTTTTATTATTAATAAGAATTATATGATAATAACGAATTGTAAAACATATATAATGTATAATGCATTATATATTTATAGAATTTATTTATAATATAGCTTTAAGAATACAAATAGTCGAAATAACTATCATCGGGATTTTCTCTACGAAACTAATTCTTAGATGTGACTCCCATTTACCAAAGTACAAAATATTTCAAGTCTCATTACTAAATAAAGTTTGAACTAATTAAGCAGTTAATTATCGACATTGTTGAAATTAAGTCAAATCCATCATATGAATGCTTTTCACTGAAACAAAACATCGAAAATCAATGAGAAGTTATGCTTAAGCAGTGCTATAATATTTTTGCCCAATTTTTTCAAAAGAATTTGAGAATTTTCTTAAATCCTTTAAAAAATTTGAATAATATTGAGATTTGTTCATTATTATTATAGTATGGTATTTACACTTTTCTGAACCTAAAAATGTAGTTCACCTTTGAAAACATTGAAATGAACCCAGTTCGAGCTATGAAGTGAAGTAGTGGTGGTGCTATTATTTTTTTCGCAGCTACACTACATATAAATAAAATCTAGATAACTAAATAATTCAAATATTTTAATATTTTTTGCTATTTACTATTTATTTATTATTTCTTTTTCCAATTATGACAACAATTTATATATATCAATCAAAATAAAGCGTTCTAAATAGTTAAAATCAATTGTTGTTAATAAAACTGTACTTAACTGTTAATAAAACTGTACTTTAATATTAAATAGCAATTCAATACACAATAAAATAAATAAATAAAAGGTTCTTATGTACCTTACCTCTTTCTAAAGACTGATTATTGTAAATCAAATTAATTTTTTACAAAAATGTTGATTATTAAACTAAGAAAAATTTGCTTTTTTGTATTTGTTAAAAACTTGTCAAATATTAATATCAGAATTCTGCTTGCAGGCAATTCACAAATATTATTGAAATTTGATCCGGTTTTAGTCAAAAAGCAATTTAGGATAATGTATATTTTATTTCTTACTCTTCACTAAACTGTACATTTTTATTGAAATATATTAAGCACATTATTAATAGTCTGAACAATACTTTTAGGTATTTTTTTATCCTATAATATGATTATTAAAAATTAATTTAAAATAACCATTTAAAGTGCATTTATATGACAGCTTATATATAATTAATAATTTGTTTAGTATTTTCTAAAACTCTAATAAATAAAATAAATTTTGTTTGACATAAAACGCGCACAGAGTGCAAGGCCGCGCGTCGCACGATGCAAGCATCCGCGTCAGCGCGCTGCCTGCAGCTGGCGACGGTCGACTAGCAACTGGCGCGCTGCTGTCGGGTTGAGTGCAATTTGAGTGAACGCAGAGCACTGCAACGCATTGAGCCACTAAATGCGTTACTCAATGGCCTGGCCTATAAGAAAAACCAGCCTCCATTATGAATTTCCACGAGCGCGAGCCACAAACCACTCAAACATGTTCGAATGAACGCGCTCGAACGCGCCGAATGAATTCCGTTGAGTGTGCGAGTTACTGAGCGCGCGAGCGAGGGAGCGAGCGAGTGAGCGAGTGCTTTGAGTAGCTCTTATCACGGGCATGGGACTGCGAGCAGTGAGCAGCAGTGAGCAGCACTGAGCACTGAGCGCGCTCACAGAGTCTGTTTCAGTTTCGCTCATTCATTTTGTTGCTTCGCCTCTCTGTTTTGGCTGCTTCTTCTTCTCGCCTGCGTCGCTGCGTATCGGGGGAGCTCTACAGGCCAAACGCTGCCGACGCTGGCGTCGCTGCCGTCGTCGCCGTCGCCGTCGCTGCCAGTGGCCCGTTTGGCCATTCAGTTGAGTTCAGTCGAGTCTCAGTCAAAACACAACCCAACTGCGATTTGGTGGCACATTCGCTCGATGGCAACGGTTTGAATAACAGGCGCGCGCTTTGTTTTATTATCCCACATTATCAGCGGCATTATTGTTATTGGCATTGTGCGCTCGATTTGAATATGTTGTTAAATGGCCTTCGCCTTCGCCTCGTCTCCGTAGTCGCAGTCGTAGTCGCCGTCGCAGTCGCCGCCACCGTCGCAGTCCCCGTCCCAGCCGCACTCCAACTCGTATTCGTTTGCGTATTCGTTTGCGTATTCACGCTCGCGTTCGTATTCGTATTCGCAGCTCGAGTGCAGTTTTCAAAATTTCAGCTCGAAACTGAATTCGAAACTGAAGCCGAGCAGCTCGAAAGCGTCAGTGCTTTCGCCCAGTGCTAACAACAACAACTACAACAGCAACAGCAGCAGCAATAACAATAATAGTTACAATAACAATAACAACAACGACAGCCCTAAAAGTAATAATCATAATAGTTAGCAATAATCTAAAATCTGATAACGCTATGCATATTAAATCGGCGCCACTTTGAATACTTCAAATTGATATTGAAATTGATATTGAAATTGATATTGAAATTGAAATTGACTCATTAGCGACACAGTGATGATCTGCTGGATGTGAGTGTCGAGTGGCGAGTGTCGAGTGCCGCATCAAAAACCAAGTGCAATTCCGAAAACCCAAACCCAAACCCAAACCAAAACCAAGTGAACTCAATTAATTGCAACAAACAGTGGCAACAGTGCAATAAATACTAGGCCAAGTCGGAACATTTTAGCCAACTCTCAACAGGCACGAAAAATTATTACAGAAATTATCATAAAAAAAAATTATTATTATTAAAAACTCTACGCGCGCCAGTGAAAATACCTTTTCGTTGCCACTGTAGCTGCTGAGGCTCGCCGCGAGAGCCGGCAGCATACCCAAGCAGAACTCGCAGAGCAGCAGAGCAAGATGAACTCGTACTTCGAGCAGGCGTCCGGCTTCTACGGCCATCCGCACCAGGCCACGGGCATGGCCATGGGCACGGGCGGGCACCACGATCAGACGACGGCCAGCGCCGCGGCCGCCGCATACAGAGGCTTCCCACTGTCGCTGGGCATGTCGCCCTATGCCAACCACCATCTGCAGCGCACCACACAGGACTCGCCGTACGACGCGAGCATCACGGCCGCCTGCAACAAGATCTACGGCGACGCGGGCAGCACCTACAAGCAGGACTGCCTGAACATCAAGGCGGATACAGTCAATGGCTACAAGGACATCTGGAACACAGGCGGCGGTGGTGGAGGCGGCGGCGGTGGAGGCGGTGGTGGCGGCGGCGCTGGTGGCGGTGCCAATGGAGCGGGCAACACACCGAACGGCTCGAATGCACCCAACGCCGCCAATGGACAGAACAATGCGGGGGGCGGCGGCATGCCCGTGCGACCGTCCGCCTGCACGCCCGACTCCCGCGTCGGCGGCTACTTGGACACATCGGGCGGCAGTCCGGTGAGCCATCGGGGCGGCGGCAGCGCTGGCGGCGGCAATGGCAGCGCCGTCGGCGTCGGCGTCGCACAGAATCCAGCGAGCGGCGTGGGTGGCGGTGTGGGCGCGGCCACAGCATGGAATGCCAACTGCACCATCTCGGGCGCCGCGGCGGCCCAGACGGCGGCCGCCAGCAGCTTACACCAGGCCAGCAATCACACCTTCTACCCCTGGATGGCAATCGCAGGTGAGTCCGCTGCAGATCCAACCAAAAGTGAGTGTCCAGCGAGTGAGTTTCCAGCGTCAAGCTATACCTCAACCCAGTCCCAGCCCAAGCCCCAAGTCTCAGTCGTTCCCTTAGTTTCAGCCATTAAAAAGGGGGGCAAAAGTAGTGCGAAGGTGAACCATACATAAAATATATACATTCTTGAGCAGTATCAGTGGCCGGGGCGATCTGTCTATGTCAGTCTTTCCGAAGAGAATCAGTAGCACCTAGCAAAGTGTGCAGATTAAACTTCATCCAAGTCTTTCCACCACTTTAGAATCCATTCATAGTCCATCAAAATATCTATATATAGATTTTTTTATAAGTATATAATTTTTTATTTTCCAAAAAAAACAATATTTATTTCTATTTTTTCGCGTTGAAAATTTTTTACGAAAAATTTAAAAAATGAGAATATTTAATGTGGATACTAAAATATGTATGGTTGCCACAAGCTCTTCTAGTAAATTTTTAATTGTTTTTGATTTGAGTTGGAATATTTTATTTATCCTCATCGAAAAAACTAATTTTATTTTTCATGTTGAGATTTTGTATAGAAAATTAAAAAAATGCGTTTTTATCTGTGGAAACTAAAATATGTATGGTTACCACAAGGTCTTTTACTACATTTTAAGTTGTTTTTAATTTAGTTGCAAACATCTAGGAATATGTTATTTATATAGTGAGAAATTTTAATTAACTTGTTTAGCACAGATTAATTTCTTTATTTTACGGGGCATAATGGGAATTTTTTGTGCAAATAAAAAATATCAAAGCCAAAGAATATATAGATTTCATGAACGCAATATTTACAATATTATTATCATAATATTTTTTAAAAAAGAAAATACGGCATTTAAAAAATATTCGACAGCCTTAGTCTAAAACTATTCGATTCGAGTGCATGGTATCTAAGAGTCAAGCGCGTCGACTGTAGCTTTCTTCACTTGTTGCTTCTGCCGTAGTTGCCAGTGTCAGTTACACTTCGCCCAGTTGTCGCAGCTGTTTCGCTGCCCATTGATGAGGCACATCCACGCCAAGCGAATCATCCCAAAGCATTGTCAATTGCCGGATGAACTCGACATTGGCCAAAACAGATTGCAGAACAATTGCAGCCAGATATGTTTTTGAACAGTTTTTATTGTAGTGTATGAATATGGTATATGTATTTAGTATGTAGGTCTAGTGAGTATCTGTCGGATACTAGAAAACAGGCCAAGTACCCTAAGAATAAAATGATGTGCGGTTTATTCTTTGTTGCATTATCGAAACAGATTTCAAAATATGAATTAAATTTATTCACGTATTGTAGTAATTTTCTAAAAATTGTCATCTTTTTTCCTCAAAAATAAAAATAGACTTGAATTGAATTTATTTCCATATGACAATAATTTTCTGAAATTTGCAACTTTATTCTCCGAATATAAAAATCGACTTGAATTGAATTTATTTACGTATTGTAATAATTGTCTGAAAATTTCAACTTCATTCTTCAAAAATAAAACTCGACTTGAATCTCTTTTTTCTGCTGAAAAATTAAGCCTGGCGGAAATAAAAATTAAATTATGTCAGCTAAAATATATAATTATATATTCTATCCACGATTTTGGGTCTTTATTTTATTTATTTTATTTTATTGAGCATCAAAACTGAGGCAGTCGGAAAATGCTCGACTTCGAATGGAAAATCATGCAGTCGCAGTTGAATTTCGCCTAATCGCAGGTGCGTCGGGCGCAGCGTCGCTGCGGGTCTGTGCAACAGACTCATAAACAATAAAAGTGTCCACCGCCGGAGGCGACTTGCAACTGGTTGTTACTCGCTCCGGCCGCGGCTGCCACACGCCTTGCAGCAGTTTGCTGCAGTCTCGTTGTCTCGTAATTTTCAGCACTTTGTTTACTAATTTTTGTCACCTTTGCTTTAATGATGCTCTCCAGCAAGGCGCTGTCAGTAATTGTTGCAGCCAAGTGGCAACTGCCAACTGGCAAGTGGCAAGTGGCAGCAAAAGTGATCTGCAATTTGTGCAACCAGCGCAGGAGGCGACGCGTCGCGGTTGGAAGTAAATTATGAACGTGTTGTTGCTGCTGTTGCTGCCGCTGTTGCTGCTGCTGTTGCAAGCTGCTGCGAAAGGGCGAACGGCAAATCCTTTGGCAACAGGACACACACTGCGCGCAGTTGAAGTTGCGCTCATTACAGTTAACAACGCCATTAAGTTATTACGCGGCGTGCAGGTCACAGGTCGCAGGTCCTAGGTTGCAGGACTCGACAGCCCTTTCGAGTACTTGCACCGTGGTCGAGCCTGGCCCTAGACGGCTGCGGCCTGCATTGCACTGCCTTATCAGTTCGTGTTGCGGTCGCGCTGATAAACCCTTGACCCCCACCCTCCACAACACCTTCGAAACGCCTACGGCAATCATAAGCAAAATTACATTTCGCACTGCATACATTCCCGTTGCCCCGCCCAATTTCCCTCCCCCAGCCGAAAAACGGAGCAAATGCAAATTTATGGCTGCCCTCGCGTAGGTGGTCAACGGGCCGACATGAACCCAGTTGCGCCTTGTCTTACCTACGGAGTCTCTCCCGCACAGGGTGCCTCGGCCCGCGAAAATCAATCAAATAATTGCCGGCACTTGGCACCCGTTCTCGCCGCCAAGCTGGTTAAAAAACAATTAAAGTTGAACCAAATAAAGGAGGCAGCGAAGGAGTGCGCGGCGGGGTGCAGCGAAGAGCTGCCCAAACTGGTTATTCCTCTTGGCCGCTCGGCGGCGGCCCGCGTCGGCTCAATCTCAATCAATCGGTTCTGATATAACACTGAGATGATCGTAATGAAATTTATGCGCTCGCCAGTCTCAACCTGAAATGCCGACGCTGCTGCCGGTGATGATGAATTGCACAGGGGCTGCAACTTAGCTCAAATCCCAGCTACAGGGTGCCGCAGTCAACAGAGCGCAACTGGCGGCAAAGCGCCAGATACAAGATAGAAAGTTGTAGAAGTTGTTGCTGAAACTTATAAAAAATTATTCAAATTATATTTTAGCAACAAATATAAAATATATTTTATTTTATTTATATTGCGAAGACGAGATCGATTCGTTGCAAATTTATTATTCAAATTCACTATACAATTAGGCATTTAAATCATAAATTCACTAATAATTTACTTAAATGTATTTTACTTATTAAATATTATTTATTTATTTACTTTGTAAATAAAACTTATATTAATAAAACAAATTGCTACAAAATATAAAAACACTTCATTTCAATAAATTGATTATTAGTATTTTTTTAAATAGCTAAAATATTTGCGAAATATACAAACAATTTATTTAGAACATTGATTTATTTTTTCATTTAATATAAAATAGCTGCAAAGTATACAAATAATTGATTTTATTTAAATATATTCTCTACTTGTTTATTACAAGTTTTCACACAAAAATACCTAAATATAAATTAATTTGTATTTTATTTAAATATTATATAAAAGACCTTTTTATTTTATTTTTTTTTTATTTATTAGTATACAATCGTGCAACAGTAAAAAGCAACTAAACAACACTTATTCAATTTAATTAAATTAGTAAGTTTAAAAATGAATTTCCAAATCTAGCAGCAAAACAGCTAAAACAACAATACTGCTCTTCCTCCAAAGATTCCCACTCAGATCGGTATGCTAGTATGCCAGTATACCAGTTGCTGAATCGAATAAGATCCTTACCAAGTTAGCGAAAGAGTACGCTGAATTAGGTACGCGAGAGTCCAATAAGAATACGATACGCACGGGGATCAATCACACCAGAGAGGTGAGAATGAGTGCATGAATGAAGAACACGATCACGTTGAGCTATTACGCACATTACTCCATATTGCTTCTACCATTCGCTTGCAACATTGTCGCAATTTGGACGCTTTTGTTTGATTATGAAAATCGTTGAGATCGGCCACATTATTCGCAATTTGCTTGCACTTCTGATCTATCTGATCTATCCACATCACGCGCACGAGATAACAGATTAAGTGGACATAATACGGGCTCGAGGGCACCAAGAAAATCCAAATCAAGCTATAAATACATCGGCGCACACTTCCAGCGATCATCAATCATTT
The DNA here is from genome assembly GCA_035046045.1 of Zaprionus bogoriensis. Lineage (NCBI taxonomy): Eukaryota > Metazoa > Arthropoda > Insecta > Diptera > Drosophilidae > Zaprionus > Zaprionus bogoriensis. Next base: position 664,425 of record JAWNOI010000191.1, on the reverse strand, counting down.
GCCGCCAAAAAAATCGCTGAAAAAAGTGTGTGTATAATGAAAATGCCTTTTATCGAATCTAAGCTTAAGTTTGGAACAACAACTTCGCTGTGAGTGTGTATGTGTGTGTGTGTGTGGGTTACTGCTGTTGTGCTTGTGTCTGCTATGTGTGAACAAGTTGACTGCGGGGCCATTAAATCATTGTCCTGAAGGCTTTTAAGTCATTATCGATAAATTTCAACATAAATTCGCAAATTCGTAAATTTGCTTTATTTGCCTGGACCCCACACACGGATACACTCACACACACATGCATACAGGTTGTGTGTTGTGTCTTTGGTTTGGGGCCAAATTTGTTTGGCTAATTTCAGATTGATATCGCAGTCCGGCAGCGAACGCCTCTCTGTCCGCTCCTGTCTCTCTCTATCGCTATCCTGCTCTCTTATTTTTTTTACACACAAAATGACCTTGAGAATCGCTTGAGTTGGTCCTGCAATTGACACGTCCGACAGTGCCATCATAATTCATATTTCATGTCATTCTCTACGCTGCGTCGCAACTGCTCGCAATTATCAGTTGAGGTTCGGGTTCAGGTACAGAGACAGATACAGATACCCGGAACCTGCTCGGCCTGGCGACCTGGCGACCAGGCGACCTTTTGTGCAGCACTGTCAATTGTGGCGCACACGTACTGCGACGCAGCTCAAGGTTAATGTTCCCGGCCAGCATTTGGGCCGCATTCATTTAGTCATAACGCATAACTCACAGCGCAGAGTGCAGAACGCAGAGCGCAGAGCGCGCAGTTGCTGCCGCAGTTCAAATGGCAATGCACTGGGCTCTGTGGCATGCAGCAACACACGGCTAATAGGCCACAAGTGGCACACCAGATCCAACCGCGAGTGCAGAAATCGGAACAAAACCGAACACAGCGACAGGAAAAGATTTTCAGCGCGCGCTTTTAATCACATTTGCCACAAAATCGCAGCATCGCGGCATCGCAGCAGCGCAAATCGAAATGCAAAATGAAAATCAAAAAGGAATCAAATTCGTTTTCGGAATTGATTCACAATGCACAGCGGATGCAGCAGCTGATGGACTCCTCGGGGCTGGCGGCGGACGGGGGCGGCCGAGGTGATTCGTTCTGCGCTCTCTCCCCGGGCAGCTTCTTGCATTTTTTAATGTATTTTTAAATAAGGAATTTAATAAGCACCTTGGCGACCCTCGTACAGCGACTGGACTGCGTCGCGTTGCCTGTTGGTCGAAGACGACGACAACGCAAAGTGGCCCAGACACATGGCCCAAAAAATCGAAAATTTGGCACGAGGGTTGGCCGCGCCGAAGACCCCATACTCTCGCAGTATCTTGCTGGAGTAACTATATGCAGAGTATCTGCTTGTGATATCTCTGGCGCAACATTGTGGCAATCATGCCAATGAAACCTGCCTTGAATATAAATTAACGACAGAAAGAGTAGCAAAGTCTTATCAAGAGTTCAGTCTGGACACAGCTAGATCAAACCTTGAACGAGTCGAGCTCAAGTAGATATAGGCAAGCCTCTACCTACAATGCATATACTCCCTGCTAAAGTATATAAAATTGAAATAAGACTGCAGGGCGAGAAGCAATTTTGGGTTATACCTCAGTGAAAACAGTGGGAATTCAATGTAAAATTGTTGGCAATTAAAGGCAAATTTAGCTGCTGAAATTGTAGTATTTGGCACTAGTAAGGATATTAAGTGTAAAAGGAAATAATTTAAAAGAAATAAAATGTAAATAAATGTTGAAAACTAAATTAAATCGAAATAGAAACCCAAGGTATTGCCTTATACTTTAGTTCACTGCAAGTTAAATATTTTAATTGTGCCGTACACCCATTAAACATTGTCAAAAATGAGTTAAAGCTAAAGTTAAAAAACTTTGGGTCATAACTTTCAGTAGGTGTCACGCAAAAATAAATATATGTAATAATTACATTGTAAAGTAGGTGCATGGTATCTAACAGTTGAGTGTGTTCGTCTAGTACTTTCTTTAAAAAAAAATGGTAAACTAGCTTTGTTGATTAACTCTCTGTAGGAGTGACAGACATGAATATATATATATAATTTAATAATTAAAAAAAAAAAATTAATTGATTTCACCAATTAATACAAGTAATAAATTGTAAAATGGGTGCATGGTATCTAATAGTCGAGTGCACTCGTCTGTAACTTTCTTTAAAAAATGATAAATTTACTTTATGCCATAACTTTCAGTAGGTGTGACAGACAAAAAAATATATATATATAATTTGATAATTTAACAAAAAATCAGTTAATTGGGTAAATTATAACAAGCATGACATTGTAATGTAGATGCATGGTATCTAACAGTCGAGTGCGTTCGTCTGTAACTTTCTTTATTTCTTTTCGCCAGCTCGTTTTTAACGTATTTCCAACCAGTGTTCGCTGCGAGCTGCTTGCCAGTTGCAAAATCATGTTTTAAGGTGTTTTTGATACCTAATAAAAACAACAACACCGTCCGGCACACACACAGACACACACAAACACACAGATACACACATACAGAAATGCAATGAAAACGCGCCATGCCAAAGGGTCAACTGGCTAAGATGGGGAAGTTAGTGTAGCAAAAGGAGTGCAGGAGTGGTTAGAAGATGATAGGGCAGGGAGGTCGCAGTGACCAACAACGAACACTCACACACATACAAACACACACACGCAGACACCCAAAAATGTTTTGGGCCTCAGGTCCCACATCATACGTCATAGCGACGACGCCAGCGACGTTGCTCGGCGTGTTTATTATAAAACAACAAATCATTTATTATAACCACTTGTGTGTGCAGACACACACACATGTATACACACACACACATCTGTACACATATACGTTCGTGTATGAGAAAGTGGCGTAAACATGAAAGAAACACAAGTTGCCAACGACATGAAGTTTTGGCCGCGGCCCTCTATGTGTGTGTATCTCGTAGCTATAGCTGTAGCTGTATCTGTATCTGTATCTGAGCACATGTATCCGTCGCCGTATGCGCTGTCGTATAATATGCATATTTGCGTATTATTTTGATTTTAATAATGATTTATTTATTATTAATAATTCATTGGTGGTGGGCCCTCGTCGAGCTCGCATTGGATTGGATTTTGGCCCAGCAGATCGTTGATTGCGATCTGATCTCAGCTGTGTGCAGTGTGGAAGCTACACACAGTCCGCCACTCCGTCTCCAGTTAGCTGGCCACAGCATCAGCTCAGCTCAGCTCGAAGTCCATGAATGAACGTATATAGCCAGCCGGGCAGATCACTGGCTCGATCGAGCGATCGCGTTCGGTTTGGTAACACAAGTTGCGTTGCTGTTGCTGTTGCTGTTGCTGTTGCTGGTAGGAAACGCGTATTATAATAAGCTTCAATTAAGATAGAAATCTGTGAAGCAAAGCAGACAAAGATTTATAGGTTCACAATTATTCAGTGATCACCACGAGGCACTAGACCACTGCGCTCAGTTCGAGCTTGGCTAAGGCCTGTAGTAACTCTCTGCAGCCCAGTAGCGCCTACTCTAGTAGCTGCTTTTTCTTACCAACAGTTGCAGTTGGTACTGTCCTAGTCCCTGCGAAACTAGGTAACTGTTATGGCCATAGCAATCGATGTTCCAAGCGCAACTATTTTGATTTACAGCCGCGTGCATTGCACTCTGTTTGGCTCTACTCCCACTCGACTTTGCTTCGATTTCTGACCAGGCGTAACCCCTACGCCGCAGCTACTGTCTCTGCCTTTGCCACTGCCACTGCCACATTAATGTCAATTTAATGTTTCCTTAATGACTTCTTTCGTTGCAACTTGCTGCTGCTACTGCTGTTGTTGTTGCTTTCTTCTTATCAGTTGCCGGTCAAACTTGTCGCTCGAGTGGAAAGTGTTTATGCTAAATAGCTAAATAGCCAAATAGCCAAATAGCTAACGAGTTTTCTCTGCTCTGCCGAATTACTTTTGATTTTCCATTGCGAGCTCTTCAGCCGAGCAGATTATACCTTGTAGTAGTCCGCAGTCTCAGTCTCCATCTCAGTCTCCATCTCAGTCTCTCGCCATGTGCTCATCGCTGCGTCTATTTATTTGGGTCGGCAATTAAGATTTGTATCGGCGTCTTCTGATGGGGCCATAAACACTCGAGCTGCAGTCGAAGTGCAAACAAATGAAGCGAATCGCTGGCTAGCTGCTGTCTCTTTCGCTCTCTCTCTCTCTCTTGCTCCTGCTGCATGCCACTCATTTATGCGGCACAGAGTTTGGACTGGAGCGTGCAGCGCCTTAAAGAGTCATAAAAATCGGCTAAACGCGCAGCGTATAAGCGCAGTCAACCACTGTGGCAAGTTGGTGGGGGGCAGGGTGCTGTGGTTGGGTTGAGGAACTGGTTGGCAGCTCAAGCCTCAAGCCTCAAGCCCTTGGTGTAAACACTCTACCCCTCGGCCAGCTGACTGTCTGCCCAGTCGAACATTTGTTTGAATTTGTCTAAAGTGGCTGCCACATCCCCCGCCCCCCGCCTGCTGCTCCCCCCCGCAGCTCCTACAATTTTCATAATTTTTTTCATTGCTGCAAAAAAGCGTTTGTCAAATTTTTCGTTTACTTTTAGTTGGCGCCCTTGTGGCATGCTCTCGCTACGCTCAGCCCTTTGAACTCACACACACAGGCACACCCACACACACACACACCTCACACTGCTTGCCTAGTTGTGTTTCCTTTTCCTTTTAATTTGATATTTTCTTTGTTGTTTCTTTTTGGGCGCTGTCTGCCGACTGCGACTGCGACTGCGACTGCTGTCTGCATCTGCAGCCGAGTGGGTGTCCGTCTGCTGCCCCCACTCGCGCTGCCTGCCCCTCTGGCTCCCTCCGCTGCTCGCTGGGAAATTACGTTTACTCAGGCGCCAGGCGCGCATATTTAAATACACACGTGTTTTATCGCTGCCATTAAATCATATTTTTATACTTTACCTTTTTGCCGTGCCACCTTCAGTGCGCACTGCACACGCCCCCCAGCCACCCCCACTTGCCGCCCACTTTGTAGCGCGTTGGCATTTTGATTGTTTACATTTTGCACTTTCACGGCGTAAACAAACAAAAACAGACAACGAAAATATTGTAAAAAACAACGGAGCGAAATACGGGACATAGAGAAGGGAAGCGGAAGGGGGTCTTCGCTGCGAAGACGCTGCTCTAGCGCCAGACGAAATGTCAAGTGGAAAATTTCAAGCAGGCTTAGCGTCTAAAATGGCAATGGGTTTAGGGGTATGAAGGCCAAAATAGACTAAAAAAATCGCAGAGTCGTTAAAGCTGTTGTTTGCCTTCTACTACACAATTCGCATGACCAATTAGATTAGTTCGAGCTATTGCTACTGCCAGCTCAATAGTGGGTTAAATGGTCAAAGAGCGCAGTAGCGAGTACTTAATTGGCTACAGCGCTGGCTGCTACTGTGCGCCGTACCAACTGCCCCCACGATCACTCAGGCAAGAGCAAAAAGCCTGCTTGCAGCGAGTGCCCCACCACGTGCGACTGCTTAACCTTACGCCAAGATCTGCCCTGCCCCTGCCCACTGTCCCGTCTCCCACCTGCCCCTGCCCCTGCCGCCCTGCGTTTTAGCCACTTGCAGCTGTGGCGATGAGCGCTAACTAGTTTCAACATTTTTAAAACGTTTCTACTCTCTTGCAGGTAAGATAAGATCTGATTTAACACAATACGGCGGCATATCAACAGACATGGGTAAGAAAGTTTCCACATTTTTTATTTTTCTGCATTTTTCTTTATGTTTACTTAAGCGTCTTTCTTCTGCCTAAATCGCAATAAGCGAGTCTCTCTTTCTACCACTCTCTCTCTCTCTCTTTCTCCCTCTTTTCTAACGAGCTCTAGTCTAATCTAGTCAAGGTGTTGGTCTCACTAACTAACTTAGCTTAGTTCTAATTGTAAGCCACGCCCAAGCTTACTCCAAAAGGGGCGTGCGATTGATTGATAAGTCTGCCTGCCTGCCTGCCAGCTGATTAGGCCAAGAGCAGGCACGCAACTGCTGCAAGTCTGGCGTGGCTTGGCTGCAGCTTCTGGAGGCGTTTAATTTGCAGCCTGTTGCATGGGACCTTCTGCCGTCGCAAGGTTATCAATCAGCGCGTCGTCGTCGTCGTCGTCGATTCAGCTGCTTCTTAAAATCCAATTACACGCACAGGCGGACAGACAGACAGACGGACAGACAGGCAGACCCACTGACAGACTGATCAGACTGATCAGCACTCGTTGCTGCCGCTGCTGTGCGAGGCACTCAAATTACATGCATTGCGGCGCAAAATTACCGGGCTGCAGACCGAGGCTGTACTGCCACCCAGACTTCAGCTGCTGCCCACGTCCCTCGCACTCGCACTCGCTCACGACTCTGCCTGGGCTTATATTATTTACTATATTCGATTGATTATCTCGTGCAAATCGGTAGCTAAATATTAGCACAGGCGCAACAAGTGGGCAGCCCCCGCCAGAGCTCTACAGCTCTAGAGCTCTAGAGCTCTGGAGGTGCCCGAGGCACGTTTGGCACTTGGCAATCAGAAGGCCGTAGATAAGATACGGCTAACAGCTTGAAGCTGGCAAGTAGTACCAAGTGCTTGCCCCCGTTGTCAGCTACTGCTACTGCCAGGCGTAGGGCACTTGCAGCTGACCATACAACTGCCAGAAACCTAAGAGTTGCACTGCAAGCGCAGCCCTAAAGGCTTGCACTACAAGTGGAGTTAGTGCTGAATGCTCTTTCTTCTCGCAGCACTCAACACCCTAACCCTACACTCCGACAGGCTTTTAACTAATCAGCGTAGGCACCCGCTCATAATTACGGTTTGCCTCACTGCAAAATAGTCGAAATCACATAATTTCACTGCGACAGCATTAACAGAGCAGCACTGCATGCAGACTCGTGGGGGAGTAGGGTCTAGACTCTGGAGGGTCTGTGGGGGCTGGTGGAGTTGCTGCTGACATTGAACATGACATTTCTCCCCAAAGAGACAATTAAACTGCGGGCTTAATAGAATTAAATGCCGTGTGTTCGCATTTCAAAATCCAAAACGTGCCCCGCTGCCGCTTGCCACGCCTCGTTGGCCAACTAGAAATGGACGGAACTGACAGAGCAGTGGCATACATAGCTGCATGCGGGAGCGAGAGAAAAAATGTCAATACGGACAAGTTTTGATAATTGCAGCGGACAACGCAGTGCAGGGCTACTGTGCTGCATGTTGCACATAGCACGTAGCCAGCTTGCTGTGCGTGTTGCTGCTGCAACTCCATGTTGCATGTTGCAGTTAATAATTATTGAAATGTGTGGCCGGCAGGAGTTGTGATCGTGCTCCTTGTACTTCCTGCGCGGCTTCCGTCAACAGGGATACCGTCAGGCTACCTCTTCGCGCTCTGCTGCTAGAGCAGAAGACCGGCAATGCCGCTGCCTATGCATTTGCCACCTTTTCGCATTCCGCTTTCTGCTTCGTCTTCGCCTGCCGTTGCCACTGGCCACTGGCAGGGTAAACAAGTCGCACTCCCTCCCCCTGCTCCGCCCCTGCCCTGGCAGTGGCCTAGCTGCGCTGCCGGCGCACATGTCGATGTCGAACTTGTTACCACTTTGAAAGCCGGGCCGGCCTCCGTTCGCCCGTTCGGACGTTCGGCCGTTCGGCCGTTCGGACTGGCCCCTGTAATAAATTCGTATTCAAATTGTTAATTGAATATTATTTGTTAAATTTGCAAGCATTAAATGTAAATGTCCGACTCGCTGGGCAAATATGGCGGGGGCGTGGCCGTTTTCCAGGCTGCGCCTGATGTTTGCTTTTTTAATTGAATTTATACGATTTTAATGGAAAGTGTTGCGCTGAGAACGAGCGGGTTAGCGGCCTGGCACCTTGAGTATGTGAAAGAGATTTGAATACCTCGCAACGGGGAGACATGGGTAAGGGTATGTTTGGTTTGTGTGAGGGAAACTGAGTTGGAAAGGGTATGGAAGCTGCAGTTGGTGATATTTGGTTAATATCAAGAGACATTTAGCTCGCTAATTTCCACTGCTACCAAAACACCCTACCCTTTGGTAAGAATAAGCATATTGTATAGCTATTAATAGTATTAATTGTGCGTGGGTAAGGGTATGTTTGGTTTGTGTGAGGGAAACTGAGTTGAAGAAAAAATTAAAGCTGCAGTTGTCATACTTGGTTAATATCAAGAGACTTTTGTCTTGCTATTTTCCCCTGCTACCGGTTGGTAAGAATAAGCATATTGTATAGATATTAATAGTATTAATTGTGCGTGGGTAAGGGTATGCTTGTTTTGTGCATGGGAAACTGAGTTGTAGAGAGTATGGAAGCCGCAGTTGTCATATCTGGTATTAATACCAAGAGAATTTTATGTTGCTTTTTGTCTAGCTACTTTCTACTGATACCACTACACCTTTCCGTTTGGTAGGAATGATTACATTATAGAGCTAATACTATTATTAATTGTATAGCTGTTTCATCTAGCAAAACTTGCCAATAACTGAATTTCCGACAATGAAATTAAGTTTTACTTTACTCTGGTTCCGGGTATTTCGCAGTCGAGTGTGCAGTAATGTGACTGCGGCATTGAGTAATCAGTCTATTAACTTGCTCTGCTGACGCACTTCGTCCGCCTACGAACTTGGTCACTAAGCCAGTGACCTGCAGCCTGTGACCTGCAACCTGTGACCCGCAGACAATAATCGAAATCCGGCGAAAAGTGTAACTGTAATTGCAACGCTACGCTCTGGCGTTATTGTTGTGCAATTTCCATAATTCATATTCATAGACACTGCGAACAAAGCAAATGCGACAAGGGGCGTGGCGCGCCGGCACTGCCTGCACCTGCAGTACGGGCGAATGTCCAGGCACAAAAACGAGGAATGCGCATAAAAACATAAAAAAAGAGCAATGAGCAAAGTGCAAATTCCACATATGCTACGGTGCCGCACTAGACTCGGCTGCAGTGGCACGCTTATACATAAATTATATGCTACGATCTCGGGCCAGTCTGCAACTCACTGCAGAACTCAAAGTCTAGGTCATTAATTTGATTGAGCTTTGAATAACGAGTAATTTATGCCCAGACTAAGGGGGGATACACTGAGGCGGGGCGAAGGGACTGTCATCATCGGTAAAGCATCTACGAGATACAGATACAGATACACGCACACACACCGTCCGATTTTACACACTTCGAGATTATTAACTGGGGAGCATTTTGTAGTGTAAGTGTTCCCCCGTTGTCCCACTCTCCCGCTGTGCTGCTGTCCGCTTGTCCGCTTGTCCGTTGTCCGTTGTCCGCTTGTTCTGTTGTCCTCTTGTCCTGTTTTCCTCCTGTCCTGTTGTCCTGTCTGTGCCCCGTCCACTCTGTCTGCTCGCTCTGCGCTGAAGCTATAACTGAAACACACAAACACTTCATAAACTGCCACACGGCACTTTCGTTTTTACCGTTGGCATCTGCAGCACGTGGATGGGGCACAGGAAACGAGAAACGAGTTGGCGGAGGCTGCCTGTGACATGTGGAGCGCAGTGGCCAAGGCTGTAGCTGAAGCTGGCCAACGGGCTTCAATTAATGAATTAGTAATTGGGCTTCATTGCCGTAATAAACGCATGGCCCTTGCCACTGGCCAGGGAAATTTCCGTAAACGCTGTAATGATCCACGTGACGGGGCCATAGAGAGAGAGAGGGAGATGCCAAGCTACTTGGACGCTGCACGTTGCAAGCTGACTGCACGGTATTCGGTGGCAACTAACACACAACCCGAAGTGCTCTCAGAGTTACGACGGGAACTGCCGTTCCTCGGCGAATTCCATTAGTCTTGCTGCGGCGGGCAATTGCTCGGGGAGTTCCACGCGTCCATTAGGCGCATTGAAGCCTTTAAATCATTGATAATTTCGAAATTGCAGTTTGTTTACTGTCGCTAATGCGCATGTACTCCGCGCTGCTATCCGCGCATCTGTCCGGCCACGCCTCTTGGGCAGCTCGGGTCCCGTAACACTAGCATTAAGCTGACCCGCAATTACAAGCGATAATCCAGAGTCCACTGGGCACAACCTCGCGTCTTCAAACTATTCCGGAATTGCGATGAATTTGGTTGAATGACAATTGAAGCCTATTCAAAAATTCCGGCACACACACACACACTCGCGGTATGCGAAATGCCGACGGTAAACCGACAACGACTTCTTTAGCCTCGATAGTTTCTTTATCCGTCCAAATCGAGTGGCGGTCACTAGGCGAATGAGCAGGAATGCCGCTGAGAAGGCTGAGATTGTGCCTCGCCTTTGGTTCTCGAGGGGCGCACGGAGTAGACGTAGAACTTCTACGTAGAGCGGGTTTAATTTAGGGGTTCGCGCTGCAAGTTTTGGCTGCGGCTCAGCCTGCGGCGGCGGAAGTGCGTGCTCTTGCTGTGGTTGTTGTGGTTGTATCTGTATCGGGTTGTATCTGTATCTGTATCTGCATCTTTCAGTCATAGCGCGCAGCTACTCGATTCACACTAGTGGAAAATGAGAAATGAAAATAAATGAGTTTTGTGCATGACGCGAACGGGCAAGCGTCGGCTTGGACTTTAAGCATGAATTTATGGCTCAAAAGTGTATTCAAAATGTAGTCAAAATCTCAAATGATTCACGTGCTCGCGCTCTCGCGCTCTGCTCGCCAAACAGCGCTGCCGCAACAGCCATTTAGTTGCTAGATCTAGCTGTGCTTGCGACTTTTTTCTTGAAAATTTGCTACAACAATACAAGTTTTTATTTTTAAATAAACAATAGTTAATTAATCAGCATGTCGTACTATCGCACACATTTAAGAAAAATCTTAACTCTATAAAATTTCTAAAATTTTGTATGCTCACTTGCATTTTATGGTTTTAGAGTTCCGAAACACGTTGATCATTATAAAAAAAACTTATTTTAGAAAATATATTTTATACATCAAGCTATCTGGTAATGACATACCGGCTTCTTTATTGATTTTTCACGATTATTTATTTTACTTAGTTGGAGCTGCATTGCTTCTAATAGTCACATGACGATCTTGATACACTATTTCCATGATTTTATTCCGCGGACATGGGTGTTTTGTGACTGTACAGCGGTTTAAATCGATAGTTTGTATTCTCCTAAGAAATAATAATAATCTGCCTGCAAAAGTTTTTCCTTGTGCGAAATAAAATTTTGAAATTGCTCGAATTTCAGCGTTTGTGAACTGCAGCGCGGAAACTGATGTAAACAAACTATACGTCATTTAAAAGGTGTTTGAAGATCTATCAAACGACATGAAGCATTGCCAGAAACGATTCCATTTGATTTTACACACTTCGAAGTTATTATTATATCTGGGGAGCATTTTGTAGTGTAAGTGTTTCCCGTTGTCCCACTTTCCCGCTGTGCTGCTGGCCACTTGTCCGTTTTCCTCTTGTCCGCTTGTCCTGTTGTCCGTTTTTCCTGTTGTCCTATCTGTCCCCTGTCCAGTTATGCCCTCCTTTTTGTTCTGTCTGATGCGATTCCATTTGACTTCACAGGCGAAGCGTGAAATTTGAATGCAAAAACCGGCCAAAAATCTGCCTAAAAAGTCTGCAATATTTTCAGTTGTTAGTTTTAGCTCTCAAATCGATCAGTTGCTGCCTCCAAAGTTCTGGCAGCACTGTCGATGGCACCCCACTCTCGCGCTTACTCGCTCTCTCTTGCTCTCTCTCTGTCGGTGGCTCAGCGTGTTAATGATTAATAACGTGTGGATGGAAACCTGCTTTCGGCTGCAGCTCAGGGCGGCCATCATGGCGATCAGCTGATCGACTCGCTCGCCGAATGAAAGAACGAAAGAGAGAGAGAGGAGAGGGAGAGCCGTGGAGAGACACACGTCATGTCACCTTCGTGTCCGTCGGCGGAGTGTCCGCCAAGTCATCACTCAAATCGCAAGCCGAATCTCGTGTGAGCCCATTTTGAACTGCCCTCGGCAGGTACAGATAAAAATACACACACACAGATACACACACACAAATACAGATACATAGACACACAAACAACAACAGCACCTGAACGTCGCTCTCAGCGCAGGTATGCAGCTCGGCAGCTCTCCCACAGCCGCTCGCTCTCGCTCACGCGCTCGCTCTCACTCTCGCTTCGTTTGCTCTCTCTCTCCCGCTCTCTTCTTTGGTGATTGATCATCTTTTTGGCTGCGGCCACAGCCGGTTTGCTTTTAATTTATGTCTGAATGAATCTCACCTTTTTTCGAATTGGAACATTTCGCTGCGGCTGCTTGGATTATACTCGCGTTTATCGTAAACGATATTCAGCGCGTTGTTTTCGCTGCTGCGCGTTCCGCTTGGAGTTGCGCTCAGTGTTAGAGTTGAAACTGTTATACAGCAGAGATCACACCTGCCTCGAGTCCAATTTGAATAATTAGTTGGTAAATAGATACGATTTGGTAGCAGCCAGCTTCTTAATGCAGTTAAAATGGTTTATACAATTGGCAAATGACTTAAATAATAAAAAAAAAATAACGCAATTTGAAAAGCTGGAAAAAAAGAATAGCATTACTTCACTCCACTACAAGAATTTTTTCAATATTTTCATACTTTTGAACCGCATTTTTAGGTGCAGAAAACTTTAAATAATATAATATTGAAGAACAACTCTCCATATTATTCATACTTTTTAAAAGATTTAAGAAAATTCTAGAAAAAAAACGCGAAAAAAATAATATCATCTTCTGTTTTGTTTCAATGTTAATAATGTAAATGGGAATTTAAGTACCCTGTACTTTGGTAAATATATAAAATATTTTATTTTATTTTTTTTTATTGCCATTATTATAAATCTTTGTAAAGTAGTTAAGTTCATAAATTAAATATATAAAATATTTTATTTTAATTTTTAAATTTAATTATTGCCATAATTTTTTTATTTTTATAAACAAACTACTTTTAATTACTTTTAAGTTGCCAATAAGCGTTCGAATGTCCAAGAAGTTAGAGGTCATTGTAAAGGTTTACTTAGTAAAGGTTTACTTACTTATTAGTGCTTGAAGTCATTGCAACTAGCAGCATACAATTTCACTTCTAGATTCTACCCCTCCCCTCGCTTCACGCATTCCAAAACGTTTTACGAGCTCAAATGAATTCGAATGCGACCCACCGGAATACACTGCAATCTCCCATGATGATCTGTTAACGAGCGCACATACAAATTATGCAGCTAGAAAATGGTGTCTACATGCGCAACGACAACAACAACATGCAGCAACAGCAGCAGCAACAACAACAGCAACTGCAACTAACAGCAACAGCTGACAGGCAATGCCATTTCCTTTGCCAGCCGAGGCTCAAGGCAATAAATCCCGAGCATATTAACATGGACGTGCGATGAAAGTGCCAGGCAAATATGTCATTGTCAGCTCCGACTTTGGCTGGGGATTGGGTTTGGTATTGGGATTGGGATTGGGATTGCTATTGCTATTGGCCTGCAATGGCTGCCCAGTGGCAACCAAATACGTGTGAATCGACACCTGAGGCCAGAGCGAACCAAAACAGAAAGTGAAGAAGAACGTGGAGAAGAGTATGGGAACGGGAATGAGAAGTAGAACTCGAACTCGAACTCGGACTCGGACTGGGGCCGGCGCCTAGTGCTGCGAGGGGAAAAAGAAAGTGTCAGCGATCTGCGAGCGGGTAGCAGGTAGCCAAGTGGGCCTAGCACCACGATGAGCCCAAGGACCTAAGGTGCCCACCGCACTTTCCTCCGAAATCGGTAGGGCATAAATCAGTGTATGCCTGCTGATAACTGGCCGAGTCGAGCATTATCGGGAACTCGCATTTATATCGTATGTGTGCAGAGTATATACTGTACATCTTATATACTATATGTATATATACAAATTCTTTCGACGTCACCAGACATGACAACATTTTGGGCGTGAGCTCGCACACACGCACACTGACACAGGCACACCAACACCGAAACAACTCTCAAAGAAGGCAGCAGCAGCGGCAGAGGGCAGCATCGTCGTCGTCCGTGCTGCCGGCGCACATAAATCTCTGTAACATGACACTTTTGTCAATGGAAATAAAATATGGCATACGACGCACCAAAATGTCGCACCGAAAACTGCTGCAGGCACAGCACAACAGCAGCAGCAACCACAACAACAGCAACAACTCTGAAGCTTTTGAGCATTTTTGTCAGTTTTCCTTTTTTTGCTCTGTCACGAACCACTGTGCCATCCGAGAAGCAGCTCACGCCGCTTTCGGCTCAGCTAATTACAAATGAAATTACAGCCCCCGCGATCGCAGCGGTCTCCATTCCCGAGCTGCAATGACACAAGTTGAAATCGAAGAACTGTTTAGAGGCTGAGCAGTTTTGGGTAAAGGTGCACTAAACCATGAGGTAGAACCATGAAGTAGAGATGTATTATTTCATATTTATTAATTTATTAATCTATTTTTTCACGACGATAAACTGCAAAAAATTAAATATTTGTTTTTTATTTCAAACTGAAAAAATTAAATTGTTCCTTTGGCTGTATGTAAAACCATGAGGTACTTTGATGGACCCCTTAAACATGAAGAAGCAATCAATTATTTCTTATTTAAATTAATTTATTTAGTTTTCCACTAAGATAAACAGAAAAATAAGATATTTATTATTTATTTTATTTACTTTTACTTTTTTTATTTACTTTTTCATTGAGATAAACTACAACCATACGGAAATTAGGTAGTGCCTTTGGCTAAATGTGCGCTAGAACTATTTAAGTTGAGGTATTTTAATGTAGACTTTAGGCTAGAATAAGAGCACAATAATTTTTTTTCTTACTTATTTTATTTAGTTATTCGCTACAATAATCTAGACCTTTATGAAAACTATATAATGACTTTAAGCTAATGCTTGCCTTTGCAATCGCACCCTTTGCACAGTAGTTCACGGTTGAGTTGATCTCGTCATATGGTTGTGTCCGCCAATCTATTTTCTGTCACTTTAAAAAATAAATAAAGCATTTAGGAAATAAATTCTCTCATTGTGCAGGGTATGTGCCAGTCGAAAACGCTGGACTGCAGCCTTTTCTACTTGTCACTTCCCTTTCAAGTGTCAGTTGGCGCGCCTGCGCACGCCTGCCAGCCAGTTTCCAGTTCGCAGTACCCGGCGACCACTGGCCAAAGCCCAGCTCCAGCTCCGGCTTCAGCTCCAGCCTCAACTCTAACTTGGACACCTTCTGCGTCTCTCTCCCTCTCTTCGCAATAAAGCAAAACGACTGCGCTTGCGCGACAAGAAGAGCATCAACAATGAGAAGCGGCCAAAGCCGTTGCTTCTGTCAGATTTTGTGAGTGTCACCTGGCTGCTTTGTTGACTGGTACCCGGCACACGGCACCCTGCACACTGCACCCTGCACCAGGCACCCGGCACTCGGTACTGCTGCGCTGTGCCCAGAGCCGGGACTTGGGTGTTATCTCTGCCCGTCGGTCGTCTTCAGTTTCGTGCGGGCCGCATTCCTCGCACAACACGCAAAATCTGCGCGCCTGCGTATAAAACTGTTAACTAACTCAATTTTGTAGCTGTCACTTGGCTCGTCCCTCCTGCCCCCTACCCCGCTACCCTATCCCCACTCAGCTGTAGCCTGGCTGCGGCTTGCCTGGTTCCAGCCTGCCTGCCTGCCGGCTTGGCTGCTGGCTTCAAGCCGCAGAGTTCAGCTTGGGTTAATGAGATGTTGTTGGCGCTGTTGTTGTTCTGCTTGTTGTCGCTGTGTCCGATGTTGCTTGTGTTGTTGTTGTTGTTGCTGGCGTGCAACTTACACATGTCGCTGCTAAACCGTCGGGTAACCGGGCAGCTGTCGGGCGACCCGTGCCCATAAACAAATCACTTGACCTTCACATTGAAAACACAAGAAAACTCGGCCACTGCGCTAGGAGCAACTAAAAGACAAGGCACAGTGGGAAGCAATGAGATTAATTCGCTTCAATCACAGTATCAATCAAATGATCATCATTCTATCAACTTTACTAGCACAATAGGCCAACTTTATATCATTTACACCTCCAATAACTATTCCACTGTGGCCCCAAAATTCCCAGCCACTGTGCGTGACACGTGACACGACAACGGACTCACGGATGCACGCGCACATCATCTGTCAGGGAAATGTCACTTGGAGTTGCGAAAGCAGCGCACGCATTGCAATTTCATAACTTTATTAAGCATATGCACGGGGCATGCCAGAGACGAGGGCGGGGGAGGAACACACAGCGGAGAGCTCCACCTGTCAGCTGAGGCAATAAGCATGCACGAAGCGGGCGGGAAGCCGAGCGAAGCGCGCCACTCGCCACTCGCCGATTCTGGGCACGTTTGGCATCTAAACGCCAGTTAAAGGCCATAACTACGCCACGGATGAGGCAAGGCGGGTGTGGCCCAGCGACCAGGGGGTGGCTGCAGTTCCAGACCCTAGCGTCAGCTCAAGAGGAAGCCAATTGATATGGAGTTGACATTTCAATCATTTAGTGCCGTGTCCCACATAAGACTGGCGTGGAAAGTACTGCCATTGCAGGTAGATTCTCACTAGCCCAACTCCCCCCGGCCCACTTCCCATGCCATCTACAATTGCACCAACAATGCTCCAAGTGCAATGTTGCCATGGCTTTCCTTCCCCCCCTCTGCACTCTCCTGATACTTTCATTTGATTGTGTCACTTGGCAGTTGCTGGGCGCAGCTACAACAAACACAACAACAAGTGAAAATAAAGCTAAACAAGAGAGCTCGACTGTTAGATACTATTCACACACTTCAAGCATTACAAGTTTATTCCAATTAGTATATAACATAATATGTATTAATATTATTTAATATAATACTATAATTATATACACGTGTGTCAAATATTGCTTAAAAATTCAATTAATTAAAACAGGCAACTTTAAAAAAAAAATGTAAAGACTACATACAAGAATCTTCGTGTCAAATTTGATATCTTTAGCTTTAAAATTAACTGAGGCTAAGAAACGGACAAGCGGACAAGCAGGCATAAATACATTCAGAACAGTAATATATATTATATAAAACAATATTTATATTTATTATATAATACTATTTCTATTTATGCGTGTGTCAAATTTCAAAAAAAAAAAATTAAATTAATTGATTTAAATTTTTTGTGGAAGGTTTAAAAAGAAAAATAATAAAATTTGCCAAATTGTATGTTTCTAGCTATAAGATTAGCTGAGGCAAAGAAATTGTATACATACATTTATTCAGATCAAGAATATATATACTTTGCCTGTCATATACATTTGCACAAAGCCAATATACCACTTTAACTAATTGTATTTGGGTGCATGGTATAACAAGGGCTGCATTAGCCGTAACATGGGGAGCGCAACGAACCGCGCGGTAATTCCACAATGGAACCGTTTCGCACACACACACGCACACTCACACACATAGCCGCACAGTTGGTGTGAGTACAAGCAAAACTTGTGGCAATAAATTTGACACGGATCACATAAATCACATTCAAGTGAAGCTTAACACACGCGCCCAACTAGAAGAGACACAAACACAAGCACAGCAGTGACACACACACACACACACGCACACACATACACATCACATGCGTGAATATATTATGCAGCAGACTTGAGAATGTATGAGAAAGACACTCACGTACTTGTGAGCTTTGCAGGGCTCAGAAGGTGCCTTTAGGGGGAAGTTCTAGGAAGTCCTACTCGTGTTTTCGGTTCCGCATATTTTGGGTGCTTGAGTAGGGAACATTAATACCAGAAATAACATATTTTTTAAATTGTAAATCAAACTGAGTTTTTGAAATAGTTTTTGAGTGTTTTTTTCTACATTTAAACTGAGGTACAGCAAAGCAAACTGCATTCACCTGTTAGTCATGCTTCTTCTTGACTTCTTAATCAGTCAATTAATACTTTGTATAATCTGTCACGCCTATTTTTAATTGCCGCAAACAATTTTAAGCTGAGGTGAAGCAAGCTGCAAGCGAGCTCCTTTGACTGCGAGATACCTTTCACCTTGTTGTCGGTTATAAAATGAAAATTTTATTTTTTTAAATTATTGATCAGTTAAATAATTATTTTTATAGTCTTCCACGCCTACTTTTAGGAGCTACAAACAGTTTTGAATTGAGGTAAAGCAAAGCAAGCGTGCACCTACGACTGCGATATACCTTTCACCTATTTATGGGCTATACAATTATAATTCCTTTTAACTTCTTGATCAGTTAATTAATACTTTGTATAGTCTGCCAATTTCACAAAACTAAACTAACTTTCCTCCTCAGTTCCAAGAGGGGAAAGGTATAATAACATGTTTTCTAGCATTAGCTTAGTCCATGTCTGCCTTGGTACTCAGCAGCCTGAGCAGCGCACATCCTTAGCAACCTCAGAGTGCTCAATCGAGGTACGCTAAGACACTACGCCTGCCCGCAGAAGTTAATCCACATCGGAGCGCACTGCAAGCCAAAGTTGTGCGCCAAATTAACTGAACGGTTAAAGCAACAACTGCAAATTGGCAACAAATTCGCAGATCATAAACTGCCACTGCAGGGCAAGCAGCGCAGCAGCAGCAGCAGCAGCAACATTGGTAGTATCGGGGGCTAAGCGGAAAGGGGGAGGGAAGCATCATTTTATTTGAAGAACTTTGGCTTTTGAACTTGACATTTAGCACACGGTTCGAGGACTTCTTCGAAAACAATTGCAGGGCACACCAACACACACACACACACACACACACTGCACTTTTGGCATGCCAGCACACAGCAGCAACAACAACTACAACTACAACTACAACTGTGCAAAAGGAATTCCGTTGCGAATGAAACAGTTGTGGCGAGTGCGAGCGAGAGAGCATATGTGAGTGTGCCTGTGCGCTGCAGCAACCCTCTGCAACAGCAGCAGCAGCAGCAGCTGTGGGTAGCCCATGGCAACACACACACATGCAGCTGTGAGCGCAGACTGTCGGCCATTGCAGCACCTGTCGGCCATGTGACATTGTTGATTGTCTGTCTCTCTCTCTCTCTCTCTCTCTCTCTCCCTCCCTGCCTGCCTGACTGTGTGTGTGTGTGTGTGCGTGTTTGCCCCCGGATTTTGCACCATTAACAATATGGCTCGTTTGGCTCGTACGGACGTATGCCCCTGCCCCTGCCCCTGCCCCGTGCGCTTTCCGGGCAGTTGCAACCCCCGCGCGCTGCGCCTGGCTAATGCGAGCGCCATTGATTTGCTTATAAATTAACCCATTGACAAATGGACAAATGGACAAGCGGACAGACGGACAAACGGACAGACGGACAAATGAAAATATTGTCTGTTAATTGATCAATGTGTATGCACAGAGAGTGCATGTGCGTGTGCGTGTGTTCGCACTGCAGCTAAAATTTAATTAGATGAAATTCTGGTATTTGTTTTCGCCGCGCCAAATGCGTTCGGGCTCGCCTGTGCGAGGGTGTGGCTACAGGGCGATAACTGCATTGCGTGTGAGGCACACACAGTAATACAGTGTGTGTGTGTGTGTGTGTGTGTATGTGTGTGTGTGCGATTTATTGTTATTGAAATACAATTGCAAAATTAACTGTCAAAGTGTGCGAGCCAACGCCAATATGTTACACCTATCGCTGCCCGTGTGTGTGTGTATGTGTGAGTGTGTGCTTGCACAGCAGACACATGTGTGCTTAATTAGTTGACCCAAGTTGTCTTCGAGCAATATGCCTGCAATCAATAGATTATTTCGGCCATTATAAATCCCGTCTCAGTCGACACCCTGTAAGCCGCATCGTTTGGCAGCCATACACACACACACACTTAGCCAAGTTCTCGAGCTGCAGCCCTGCCCAGGCCTCTTTATTTAAACCGCTAAACGAGCTCTGCATATTTACTGCACTCGCAACAGACATTTTACGATATATTGAGAATTATTTGCAATATATTTGCCGACGCGGGGGAGACGGCAGCGACGGCAGGGGAAGGCGGAGCGTACTAGCAGCAACAAGGACGACAAATGTTCCAGCGACAACAGCAGTAGCAACAACAGCAGCAACAACAACAGCAACAACAACAGCAACAACAACAGCAACAACAACCACAACAAATACAAAGAACAACAAGTGCAGTTCAGGGCAACTGCAGGCAGAAAGCTCCTAATTCCGGCACTGAAACCATAAGTCTTTGTCGCATTGTACACTCACTCGCACACGCACACATACACACATATGCACTTGCAGAGCCCAGTGGGAACATCAGGCATGAGAACTCAGCATGGGCTGCAGTTGTATGAAAGCAGGAAAAGTAGAATCCCTAGAAGTGTTGCAAGTTCGGATGAGGCAACTTTAATAGTTTAATTATATTTAAAATAATATTATTTTAATTTAATTAAATATTAGGTTGGTTGGTAATGACATACCGGTTTTTGCATTCACGCTTCGCTTGTGAAGTCAAATGGAATCGTATCGCTGTATATAGTTAAATAGCACTTGGCCACGAATTTTATATGACGTATAGTTTTCATCAGTTCCCGCGTTTAAAAAAGTTCACAAATGCTGAAATTTGAAAATTTTGCAAAAGGAAAAAGTGCAGTAGAATCTCAAAGAAAGATTATTTCTGTCTAAGGAGACAACAAACTGCTGAACGGTGGCTCAGGCGACTCCGAAGTGGTAATTTTGACACCGAAACACCCAAACCCGCCGGGTAAATCATAAAAATAATGAATCGAGATTTTTATGCGACTATTAGAAGCATCGCAGAAGAGCTTCAACTAAACGGAATAAATAATCGTCGAAAATCAATAAAGCAACCGGTATGGCATTGCCAAACGGCCTAATATTAAGACAATTATAAAAAAGTTCGATTACATTTTTCTTTTTTTCAATAATTTAATACAATAAAACTCTTCAGTTGGTAGAGTTAACTACGATCTCAAACCTCTGATGCGAATGCCTCGAGTTGCATTTCCCACAGGGCTGCAACTTGAGCTGCTACTGCCAGTGCCACTGCCACTGCCACTGCAACAGCCGCCCAATAACTCCACTTCGATACGCAAGTTTCGCATTGTACCGTAAATACCGAAACTTATTTTTCAGCTTCGCAAAGATTTTGCTTAATTCACGTAAATTTGCATAAGATACAATTGCGAATCTTGGCAATGCGCAGCCCCCTCCCGCACCCTAACCCTTGCCCAGCACTCTACACTCTCTAAATTTCTGCGAAAATTGAGCCGAAAGTTCAACTACAGCAAAAAAGGGAAAATAAACAAAAAAAAAAAAACAGGCAGAGTTTATTGCCATTGGCCTGGGCTAGGATGGGCTGCGCTCTGCTGGCCGAACTAAATTTGAATTCAGTTCAAATTGAAAGTTAGCAATGGCATACTACACACACACACACACATACACGCACGCACACAGACGGCTCGATACCCTGTGCAGCCCTTGCCTCGCACCCCAGTCCCCCCGATATTTATGCCTTTTCGAATGCAGCGCAGCTTTAATTTAAATGGATTTTCACCCGGGCAGACATATGGCAGCATTCACAGTCTCCACTGGAGTCAGCTTCCCCCCGACTGCGGGCAAGGGTTGGGCAGGCTCTAGCAGAGGGAGAGGTGGACGCATGACTCTCGACTGGCGACTGTGCAGCAGCCGAGGATTGATTGTGCTTGTTGATATTTTGTCAAATAAGGCAAATAAATACACAATTACACACTCAAGTGAGTCCGGATGGGGGCGCAGCGAGACGTGGAGAAGGCCGGGCAGGGTTGGGTCGTTCAAGGGGTTGGGTGGGCGATGCTTCGGACAAGTGCGCTCTACACGAGCGGGGACCTTTCTCCGTTATCCACGCTTAAAGGATTTTCATTTGTTTAAATCGGCTTTATCGAAAATAGCCAAATGCCACGAGGAGTTATTCTGGTTGCACAGTGGGACAAAATGGCTCCAGCGGGTTATTTGCCTTAAAAGTCATAAGTCCCGTAAATATACAGTAAGTTATAGGTTTAAACTAATTATTTATTTTTTTTATATAAGCATTTGAAGTGAAAAAGACTTTATAAAGCATTTAAGTCCTTAATCACCAGGAACAGCTGAGTAACTAGGTTCAAACCCAAGAAGTATTTGTATATTTGTCTACTACTTGAGCGCATTTGCCCACTGTGTTATTGTTATTGTTGCTTTCTCTGATTTTTTGTGAAATGTTGCATTGCATTGTATCGTGTATCTTGCAACAATAATAAATCGCACGAAGGGACTCTGCGCCCAGGCTTGGCGGCATCCGACAGCAGAGGACTGTGGGGCTGACCCTAGGGTCTGGGGTGGGGCTGGGTAATGACTTCTGATAGCTAATGGGCGCAGTGGCAATGGAGGGACACGTGAAGTTTGCTCATTTCACGAAGAGTTCGAGCAACAGGCAAATTTCTGGCATTTAACCCTTGACTGCGCGAGGGTGTCTGTCTGTGGACGGAGGGGCTGTGCTTGCTGCAGGGGTATTGGGTATTGGCAGCGAAATGGACACACATACACACACTTACACACTGTCGTCAATTTAATTTATTTATTAGCTGCTCTTTCAATGGCGCAAATCCCGAATGCGCTGCGATAAATTTAGTCGAAATGTGAAAATTGTGTGTGCATTTTGGCGCATGCTGTTTACACACACATGCGCACACACTCGTTGTATGTCAAACGAGGATTTTCATTATAAAATATCGCCTGACTGCGGCCTGCATATGGAAATTTCAGTTAAGCCAAACAAAAGTCGCAAAAGAGTTTACAATTTATTTAAAATAAAAACAAGTGCACGTTTAAGTGCAGGGAGTGCACGACCGATGAATACCCTGGCAGCTTAAGTAAAGTTATGGAAATAAAAAAAATTAATAATATATTAAAATATACTCGAACGCCTTCAAGCGTTTTCTACAAACTTGACATACCCTGTTCTATAAGCACATATACGGCTAATAATACCCGTTAGAGGTAGAGGTAGAGTGTTTACACAGGTACAGGTATTCATTTAGTACAGTTGAGCACAGCGGTTTCTTTGTGTTCCACGCACTTGTCATACCCTGTAGTTAGACCTTTTACAAATACAAGAATGTCCTGCAAAGTGGTTTCCACTGTGATCGTAAGCTTTCAGAACACTGTAGCACTGTAGCACTGTAGCCCCTTGCACTTGTGTTCACTCGCTTGGCAACACTTCGCAGCTGCAGGGCACAAACTGTATTTAGTGTGACAAATAGTGTGAAATATGTTTGCGCACTGCAGTCGAGGCAGTCAGCCTTCAGCTACGCCCATCGCAGCTCGCCTCCAATGCGACGTGTGACGGGGCGTCGCTGATTTATTTGCATGCGAAAGCGCAGACGTGCATAAAAAATACACATGTAAAAGCACAAAATAACGAGATACGAGAGACGAGATACGAGTTCTGATACGCGGGGCTGCAGCAGCGGGGAACGAGATACTGCATCGCAACGCCCCTTTTTGACACCACTTTCGGGTACGGTGGGGCTTCGCACTGAGGCTGGGATGTAGCATTCGGGAGTCAATAAAGATCTTTTTATACCAAAATCACATTCAAATAGAGCTGAGCGCTTTATGTGCTGCAGTACAGTGGTTTCGGTAATGATCCGCCGTCAAATATTTATTTTGGTTTGCACCATTATTATTACTCAATGGCGCTGAAGCGTATAGCATGTAAATATCAGATTGGGTTTAGCCAATTTTATTTTTTTATATCAAATATCGATTTAACGGTTAACAGACAACTATAAGATAATATAATATAGTACGTAGGTCGTTCAATATGTCTTTAGAAAAAATAAATAATAATAATAAATATAAAAACACTGTTTTTTGCAGAAATTTTTTTTTATTTTTCAACATAGTCCCCTTTTAGCTCTACATACTTTGCCAATCGTTTTTCCAACATTTTTATGCTGTCCAAAAAATAGGATTTCGGATTTCTTTACTCGGATTTTCTAAGGACTTATTGAACGACCCTCGTATAATAATATTAATATTAAATAATAATATTAATATTAAAGAAAAATTGTTTCAACTAGATGCTATAATAGTCTGAATAAGATTCTTATTCTATTCTGAAAAGTATATAAGCACAATTCATTTTTTTTTTTTAAATAAAAGAAACTAACCATGTTGGTAGTTATGTTCTGTATATATCTATCTATTCCAGTCTCCCCTAATACGTCCATTTACCGCTGTTCCCTACTCTCTCTCACACCGACGATTTCAGCACAGCGCGCAAGTGCTGTCAAGGGGGGACCCATAAGTTGGCTCAGTACTTTCCCCGTAAAGAAGACATTTACTCAGACCTTGGGAGAGGGCGCTGCCTCTTGCTTCCCCAACTGCCCCAGCCAATCCATCACTTGGCGCCATTTTGCGTAGCGTCAAGTTGCATTTAGTTGTTATTTATGCAAATTTGGCATGTTTCAACTTTTCGCCAAGTGCGTCGAGTCGTTTTCGATTATTTAAAACTTTAGGCGAAATTCGGTAGAACGCTGGAAAGGCGTGTGCGAGCATGAGGAGGGGACGAGATAGCGAGGGGACTGGGAGCCCTTTTTAATGCGCGCACCTGACGCGCTTCAATGTCCTACAGTCAGGTCCTTGGAGCACATAACTGCGACTAGGACCTGGACTCGCAAGGAGTTGGAGAGTGGCAGTGGAGTCTGTGTACGCAACGGAGACTGGAGACTGGAGACTGCAGAGTGAAGAGTGGCAACGAGGCGAAGACGGAGGCAGTGTGCATAATTTCGTGCGCTGCTGTTAGGACAAATAAATTGTAGACGGGCCAAAGTTATTAGATTAGCATTAGGGACGAGGCAGCCGACTCAGCTCGGTCCTTCGGCCTGTTCCAGCTAAGCCTTAAGTTATGTTCTAGCTGCGATATTTACATGCATATAAAGGCAACACTGCAAATGCTGCCGACTCGCGCGGGATTTATGAAAAAACCTGCGAGTCATGTGCGTTTTATAGGGCCCTAAAAGTAAACAGATTAATGGTGCGCCAGCTGGATATACGATATGTATTCTCGAATCGCTTTTTATGTTTTACTTACACCTTTTCAGTTGTGTTAAACAAAGCGTGGGAACTTTCAAAAATACGTTGATAAGAATAAACTAACATGACAACAACAAAATACATAATTTCAGTTTATTTTTTGTATTTTGTTCTTTATTTAAGTTCATTTTGTGCATAATTTTGATTTATTCTAATCATTTTATTAAGTACTTTATAAAAAATGTTACACAATTTAAAAATTTTTCTGTTTAGTTTTACGTAAATAATAAATTTATTTCTTACCTTAAACCTTTTGTATTGACTTAATTTTTAATTTGTTTTCATCATACTTTCCGACTAACACACACTAAACGCCTAGGCAATAATTCCCTCTAGACATACACCTAAACACACTTCTCTTCTTCGATTTTCAGGTAAGAGATACTCAGAATCTCTTGCGGGCTCTCTTCTACCAGACTGGCTAGGTAAGTGCATTTTTTACAACTACTTTTCACTTATTTTTACGGATATATTTTAATTTTTGATTTTTGTCTATGATATTTTCGATTTTTTGTTTTCGGAAGTTTGTTATAAGTTGCGCACAGTTGCCACGCCCCGAAGCTCTTATGGTTTTGAATTTTGAATTTTGTCTTCGGGAGCTCCCAACATCCAAATCCCCACCAGAGTAACTTGCAGTTGCATTGAGCAAACAAAAGATAGCGAAAACTCCACTTAAACCCGAGCTCCAGAACAAGAGATCCCCCAAAATGCTTCTTCACATCTTCCCATATGATTTTATATTTTGTTGTCCCATTGTTCTTGTTGTTGTTGTTGTTGCTCTCGTTGTGTGCCTTTTTCTTCCTCATTCATTTTTGATTTCGTGTGTGTCCAGTGTGTCAGTCAAGGAGCGCGCCCAGGCCCCACAGAGGTAAAGCCAAATACTCAAATTCCAAAATCGTAAATCGTAAATGTTGCGTGCATTATAATACATATATATCAACTTGTATATACTCTATGTACTCAACCTAGCATGTGCATGAAAGAGCGTGAAAGAGCGAGAGAGAGAGAAAGAGCGAGAGTGAGAGCGGAGAGTGCAAATTTAGTGCTGTTTCCGAACGAATCTAACAATATAATATGTGAAATTATCAGCTCGTAAACTTGCCAAATAATTGCCAATTATTCAGTTTGTCAACTCGTACACACACACACACGCACGCACACCCACACAGACAAGTCACTCTTGCATAGAAACGTTTGCTCAATTGTTTTCTTTGCCTTGGAACTGAACTGAAGCCGCCCCTTTTGACGATTTGTTGTTTTTGCACCCTTGCACGGGGCATATCCGTTTTGTACAGATGTTAGCGGCAAACGTACTTGATATTTTTTTTAACACTGACACAGTCGAGTCTGTGCCTCTCTCCGAGTGCGCTTTTTAATAAAGCTGTTGATATCATGCCTATATATAGTCTAGAACAGATTTAATCAGTTGAAGTTTCTGCTATAATCGCATTATTAAGGAATAAAATATCGGAGTTAGACTAAAGTTATAGTATACAGCTTAAAAAATAATTATATAATGATATAATAATTCCTGCAATATCTCATAGGCCTATAATACAGTTACCGCAGTAAATACTTGCTGCATTGCTAGGGTATGCAGCCGTCGGCTTGCTTCTCGCTCTACTCTGCTATTTGGGCTTTCGCCTGCAAAAGTATCACTTGGCACGCGAAGAAAAGCGAGTGAGCAAATTGCAGAGCGAACTCAGTTTACAAAGCGTATCATTTTGTTAGCAATTTTTCAGCATGCTGCACGTTGCAGGAACCGCTTGAAGGCACGCGCAAGCACATGCACACCTACACACACACACACACACTCTCTCATACTCGGCCGGCGAGAGCCCAATTAAACACACTTTGCCTGCCTCAATTGAGATAACAACACGCCGAGTGCTCGCAGCTGAAACAAACTAAAGTCGGCCACAAAATACCCTGCACAGTGCCTTAAGCGGATGCAGCTCTGGCTATGGCGCTACTGCAGGGCAACCCTAATTTTACTGCATCCTTAAGCATATTTGGCACTGCAGCTCACAAGTCGGGACTACCCCTTGCCTGCTGCTGCCGGGTATCAAAACAAAGAATTTAATTGTTGTTAATTTCTGTTTTAGTTGTGTTTTACCAGACCCTTCAGCGCCTCTGCCAGTGCCAGACTCATTTCGGCTGTTCTCCGATTTGCCGCACCAAGCGAATATGCGGATGTGCGAATATGCGGATGTGCGAATATCTGCAAGCTTTGTAGTTTTGCGCTTTGCTCGGCACTGGCAAAGTATGTAGTTTGTTTATTGGCAATTTAAACGAGTGCATAAATTACCAGCAACAACAAGCACAGCGCAGGCACACACACACACACACATACATACATACACATACAGGCGAAGAAAGCATAAACAAACTTCGCTCACTAAACGCCACTTGCCAATCGTAATCAATTCTCATGTGTCTGTCCATAAAAAAGGACAGATAGGGCAGGGGTAGGAGGGTAGGGGTAGGACAGACTGTCGCAAGCAGAGCGAGAACTCAGTGCCAGCATTCACATCCGCAGCCACATCCGCATCCGCATCCTAGTCGTGGTCGTATCCGCATGCCGCATAAATATTTATTTGTAGAAATCTGAAGACGCAGAAAACGTAAAATCCATTAGAAAATTAATAAAGAGTCGGTGAAACAAGCTCATAGACAGTTTGACTTGGAAATCGGAACTGGGAACTGGAAACGGGGAACTGGAGATAAAACCGCACTTATTCAACCCATAAGGGATGCGGTATATGTTAGATTGATGAAGCTGGGGAAAGCGAGGCAAATAAATGGAATTGAAATGATTGAAACACTTGTTTTTCTGGCAACAGAAGAAAATGAATATAATGAATAACACTAGGGAGAGGAAGGTCCTTGAGCTTGCAGTATGCCCGTACACTCGCTACACAAGCAAACAGTACAAACACCTTCCATGCCACCGAACAATGTACATGTACAACACTTGTCCATGCATGCAACTAATATTCCACATATCCTAAGGTATATTCCAACTTATACACTTTATGTATATATCATAAATTACTATATCTACACACATACAATTCTAGTCATTTACTGTGCATATATGTGTTATAGCATGCCTTAAAATACTCAAATGAACTTATCCGGAATCCGAACTGGAACCAGTTCTCTTAAGAAAAATATATGGCAAGTTATATGACAACGAAATACCAGACAAACTATAATCATACGCAACAAGAAGTCTTGGTTTCGGGCAGATAATCATGTTTACATAGTCAGCTCGGCTATGCGATCGGCTCCCGATCCAAATATACATATGCATATATATTTTCAGCATTCGCTCGCACTGCAACGGATTTGGTGTCTCGTGCATACACTTCGCACTGGAACTTGAGCAGTTTACTGTAACAATCGAGCTATTTATAAAGATGAAACACGTTGGAAGCGAGATCGGTGTGGGTCTGTTGCAGGGTTGCCTTATAGATGCCACGTCATTCACAATAGACCGACAATTATTTTCAGCAAACTGTCAAAATTTGTTGAAATGCTTATCAATTTTTGGAAATGAAAAATGTAGTGTAGCAACTGGAAATGAACTCGGAAAACAATGCAGAAGTGTTTCCTACAGCATTTCCGCACTTGCAGCATTTCCACCTGTGAAACTGCAATGTATATATACTTTTGTGTGTGCGTGTGTGGCAGAAATGTGTGCCGGCATCGCATTGAATTGCCCCTTGGAGTAGCTCGGCAAATTAGTTAATTGACGGTCAGTTGCAAGTGGCAAGTGGCAAGTGGCAAGCGGCAAGCGGCGTCTATCCAGATATGTCTCTATGCTTATCGTGGTCATAAGGCAACACAAACAGACAGAGATATGACAGTAGGAGCATACGATGTATGCCATTGGCACTTGGCTTTCCTTTTGCACCTATTTCCAATTCGTAATATTTAGTATACACAGTGGCGTGCAGCTATTGACTGTAAGCCCGCATTAAAAGGTTATTAGTAAAGCAAATCAACTCAAATTTTTTGTGTTTATTCTTTGAATATTTTTTAGCAAATTCATATACAAAGCATACCCATAACATTGAGCTCTTCTTGTAAAAACAAAAAACAAAATCGCCAGATAATTAATTATTTATTATTTTCAAGTTTTCAACATAATTAGATTTATAAAACTGTAGACTCTGGAGTGCAGAAGAGTTGTCATAACACTACGGAGTACACTTACAGAGTTCAACTGAAGAGGCCTGATTGGGCGGTAACAAGTTCGTAGATCGTAGCAATGCAATGATACTACCTTCTAGAAGCTTTTGACCAGGCGGGAAAACATACCCTGTGTCATACTGGGAACCGAATGCTTGAAAATCCAACAAACTTCTCCGAGCAGAAGGAGATAAGGAATACATTATGTGTGTGTATGCGCGTGAGTGGGTGTGCGAGTGTGTGTACCTGTGCGTTCGCCCACTTTGAAGATGCCGCCGTTAACTGCGTCCTCTTATTGATTTTCGTACGCCATTAAATTTCGCACAGTTACCCATATTTTCCACCATTTGCCAGGCCGAGGACTTACCCCAAATTTAGCCCTGCCTCCCCGCTTCGCCCCGCCCGTTGCCCGCTCCTGGCCTCGGGGCAATGTGGCAGATATATTTTTCTTTTGCCAGCTCAGCAGATGAATGCTTGTAATTTTCGGTTTGATTTATGCCCGCTGACCCCGCTCCGGGCGTCGCATCCACAGCCATAGCCACAGCCACAGCCACCCGCCCGCACACATGGCCCGCCTCCAGTCCCGCGCCACCATTGCGATTCCCCAGCAAGGTTGCCAACCTCCGATTTGTTACGCCAGTGTGTGTGTTTGTGTGTGTGCGTAAGAGTGTGTGAATGTGTGTGCGTCCTGATGCTGCTGGTCGTCGTCCTTTTATCGCCGAA
Organism: Zaprionus bogoriensis; assembly: GCA_035046045.1. Lineage (NCBI taxonomy): Eukaryota > Metazoa > Arthropoda > Insecta > Diptera > Drosophilidae > Zaprionus > Zaprionus bogoriensis. The sequence continues at coordinate 634,440 of JAWNOI010000191.1, read as the reverse complement.
AATGCTAAACGCAAGCAATACTCGTACATTTGCCGGCGGGCAAGGCCTGCGCAGGGCGGGCTTTATTACATTAGGCGTTCGTAAAATAAAAATTGTGCCACTTTCTCAAAAACACGCACAACAATACACACACACAATGCACACGAACGCACACCAACGCACACGCACACCATTCGCGTGTGTATCTATGTCGTGGAAATCAACCTGCTGTGGAAAAACTGCCTGCCTGCCTGCCTGCCTGCCAGCCGAAAAAAGTGAAGGAAAAGGAAAAAGGGCAGGCCAAGCAGAAAAACAAGCCCTTAGCAATCATTCCAGCGTGAGGGCAGTGGGCGGTGGGGGTGGTCACAAATGTGCTGTGCTTTGTTCGTGGCTCAAAGCGTGCCTTGCTGCTGCTTACATAATCAGTCACACACACCACACACACACATACCCACACACAGACAGACATGTGGATATTATTTATTTATGTCGCTGGCTTCGACTCTGATATCTGTTTTATATATGTTTTGATATCCTGTGCCTGTCTATAAAATCGATCAAAGATGCGAGCTACGATTAATACACTTTTTGTCTGTGTAGGTCTGTTTTTATATGTACATTTATAGCGAATGTATATGTCAATATAATATGTGTGCCCAGCCCAAAAAAACGGTCCTTTGAAGTTCATTCCCAAATGGTTTTTAATTCTATTAGAAACCTTAATATATGTTCATAATAATAATATATAACAAATTAAAATATTTCAAGAAAAGAATTAAAAAGTTCCAAAAATGTATTGTAAATCTCGCGACACAGAGAAACACCACACCAGAAAATACTGCAAGGAATTACCAAAAAAAGAGACCTAAACAAATTATACGCATAGATCGCACAGCGCCCTAGGTTGATTGGTAATGACATACCGGTTTTTGCATTCAAATTTGGTGCTTCGCTTGTGAAGTCAAATGGAATTGTATTTGGCAACGCTGTACCATATATCGTTTGAGAGGTCTACGCAACAACTTTTAAATGACGTATAGTTTGTTTACATAAATTTCCGCGCTTAACTACACTAACAAGAAAAAACCTAATAAATAACATATTAAAATATTTCACGATGTATTTAAAAAAAAAATTAATAATTACAAAAGTTCACTGTATGCTTGATTGGTATGTAGATTAAAGATTAGATCTCGCTAAAAAAAGAAACACCACGAAGAAAATACTATAAAGAAACCTAGGCAAATTATACGTGTAGATCGCATAGCACCTTAACCTAATTCAAACATTAATGTATGGCCAAGCGCCCTGTCATTAAAGCGTAGTTCCTCTATTTTCCAAATAGACTAGACGATTATAAGGAGTCTTTCGGCGATACCAATTGCCACTTTGTCGCTGGAACAGTAACCCGCTCTACCTCTCTTAACCCCCTCCCACTCTCTCTCACACACACACACACACACGAACTGCCGCTATTTTCTAGACAACATTTTGCAGCTTTCCGCACCAAATTCCGAATTCCTTTTCCATTGATAAATGGCATTTTGCGTACTGCTCGTTGTTGGTGTTGTTCTCTAACATTTGCGCCTGCTTTTCGGCTGCTTCTTCTGTTTTGCCACCTCCTCGCTACGTTCGCTCGCTGCGTCCTCGTGTTCGTCGTGCTCTTTGGCTGCTTGTCCTTTCGCAGTCGCCCGAAAGCAAAGTTTTGTTTGCTTCGGTTTCTGTTTCTGTTTCTGTTTCTCCTTCTGTTTGTGTTTCCACTTTCGTTACGTTTGCTCTCTCGCTCGCCTCTGTGCCTTTCGGCGTCTCTATCTCTCTCTCTGTCTCGCTCTGCCTTCTCGTTATTCCCTTTTGCTCAACGGAATCTGGGCTATTTATTCACCCAATTTCTTTTCTTTCGTACCGCATTTATCAATGTGCCTTCAGCTGCCTGCACACACACACACACACACAACACAAAGGCACGCAACTCGCACACACACACACACATCGCAATCGCATAGACAAACAGCACTCGTGCCCGGCAAATTGTACACTCGCCGAAATTAATCAGTTAATTGTCATAGCAAAGTTTACATAATTCCTCGCATTTGCAATACCCTGCACTCGTTGCGCTCAGCGGGTACATTGACTGGTGGAGAGTGTATAATAGTGTGAGATAGAGTAATATACTCTGCGCAGCTTAGCGCGAGAGACCTGAGTTAAAGGGTATATAGGAGTCGAGTATGTCATAGATTTGATAAGTTACTAAAATTTAGATTAGACCACGTCTGCCTGCTGGCTAATGTATTCCCCATAGACCTGCCATCGGCTGCGCAAAGCGCATCTGGCATAACTCAAGCGCCTTATCATCTTCGGGATAAGTAATTCCTATGCTAAGCCGATTGGAATGATTGGAATATGCCAAAAATGCTTAAAATATTTCGGAAAACTTTGTCAAAATCGAAACTTTTTAGATTCCTATTTTACTATTTAGTATACAAAGCATTACAAATATTGTTAAATAATTAGTTAATGCTTAAATAATTCAGTATTTCTCAACTAAAGGCAACTTTTTAGGTTTTTAGTATACCTATATAGTATACCATACACTCAGGCATACAAAATACTATTAAATAGTTTTAAAAAATACTTAAAATAATTCAGCAAACTTTGTCAAGGTCAAGAAAACAGTACTCCTTACTAAATCAGACTTTTTATGTTATTTTGGGCTTCTATTATACTATGTACCATATACTCAGGCATAAAAAATACATAATAATAGAACTTAAAATAATTCTGCAAACTTTGTCAAGGTCAACAAAGCAGTATCCCTCAAATTAGGGAGACTTTTTAGGTTTCCTATTTTTAAATAGTAAAATAATACTTTAAAGAATTTAAAAAGCTTTCTCATAATCAAGGAAACAGTATTTCCTAACTAAAAAAGATTTTTTTTAGGGTTTTAGGATATTATTATATTATAAACTATATTTTATAATGCCTAAAATACTTTTGAAACATAGTCAAAGTAAAGGAAATATTATTCCTTAACTAAAGTTAACTTTTTAATTTTTTTATGTTCCTATTATACTATATACTATACTATATAATACAAAAAAACTTCAAAACAAGGAAACAGTATTCCTTAACTAAATTAGACTTCTTAGGTTTTTTTTAGGTTCCTATTATACTATATAGTATACCATATACTCAGGCATAATAAATATTGTTAAATAGTTTAAATATTTATCGAATTCCGTTTTGACATTATGTCTCAAAAGCTTTATCAGCTGATCCGCAGCTAATCGGCTGTGTGAGGTCCGTTCTCTGTTCCCCTCTCGCAGTCTCTCACGCCTAGCTTTCTCGACTATTTTTCACCTTGGCGAACTCGTAAACTTCTCAACACTGGCGCGATTTGTTGCCCTCGTTTTCGGCTCTGCGCTACGCATGTCAAATTCGCCGCCACACCCCCTTCGCACACACACACACACACACACACACACACACGATTTTAGCATATTCCCCATGCAGAGAATTCGCTCGTTTTGCATCATCCGCACACACACACACAATGACGACGCGTGCGTGTGTGTTAGAGGCTTGGTCTGCGCTGTGTCCATTGTAGGAAAGGAGTGGAAAGAGGAGAAGAGTTAGACGCGCAGAAGAACGAGCTGCTGCCATCTGTTGGCCATTAGCGGCAACTGAGAAGGGCCCAATCGCCATGAGCTTTCGCAGCGAGCGCAAGCTTCGCGTGGATCATCAGGTTTTCGGCCAGGCAAGGGTGACAACATCCTCACTCACACACCCACACACACACACACACAGCAAGCAGTGCGTGTGTGGCTAATTAACATGCACTGCATGCGCCCACGCCTGGTGGAAAAACATTCGTTTTGATGAGGTGTCGACTGCGATTTAAACAACAACGTCAACAAACAAACCAAACATCGCCAACACATTAACTGAATTTTAAAACATATAAAGATATACAGATTATATAACTGATTGCCAGCGCCGCTGCAAGTGCCGACGGCATCCAAGCAGCACCAAAAGCCGCAGCAGCAGCAGGCCTTCTGCCACCGCAGGGCTGACATTTTCGCTTTTTTCCAGTCAAATCTGAGCCTTTTTTGCATGGAGCTCTTTTTTTTTAAATATTTTTGGTATGTTTCGTTTCTTTAAATTTTTGGAATTCGCTGATAGAACAAGCCTTAACACAACTATCAACTCTATACAAAAGGTCGCGTTAACTAGAAGAAAATGATAGCAAAAATTTTAAAATGCCAAAATTTAGTAAAATAAAAAAAAATAAATAAAAAATTGTTTTAACAATTTTATTTTGTTATACTGAAGTGAGACGTCTATATTTCGCTTAGAAAATGTGGTTTGCAAGAAAATATTTGGCTAAAAATCACGAAATTCTGATAAATGTTGAAGTAGAAAATGTTTAAAAATTAAAAAAGAGTTTTTTTTAGTAAAAGCAGAAACTCATCAATATAATTTAACTTATTTGATGGCAACTGTACTGTATACTTCAGGATCTCGTCAAACTTAAAAGTTAAACGAATTTTCTGTCAGCTTAACCAGATCACAATATAATTTAATTTTAATGTAATTTCTAGCATAAGACCATATCTCAATGAATTGGCAACGCCGCAACTGTAGCGTCACGTTGTGAAATTCCATCAGTACCAAAAAGGTTTTTCAACCGACAAGAATTAAAATGTATACAGTAAAAAAAACCGAATCTACAAAATAAGAAAAGCGATTAACTCGGCTTTTTTTCAATAAGAAACTTAAATGATAACAATTTATTTTCGGCGCAGAATTTTTAGCTTTTTTTGGGCGAAATGCTGCAGCACTGCTGTTGTGGCAGCGCACAGACACAGGCACATGCACACAGAGGCACCAGTTCCCAATGGAATTGACCCATATAACAATCATATGCTCTGCCATTCCAGCGTCTGCTGCTGCTGCTGCTGCGACGGCGGCTGCTGCTGCTGCCGCTGATGATAAAAGCGAAGCAATGAGTGCTTTATGGGCCAGCAGCGTCGACGGCGGCGGCGGCGACAGCCTATGCAAAAAGCGCTCAAGCTTAAGGCGAGCGCGCGCTCTCTGGCGCTTTGAAGCTCAGCCCGTGCCCGAAGCCCCAGCCCGACTCTGAGCTCTTTCACTTTTCGGCACACACACACACACAAACACATAAATAAATCGATGAGTGCTCGAGCCGCGTCGCGTCGCGCCGTGAGTTAACGATATTTTATTGATTTCGGTTTTTGGTAATTTTATTTGTTATTGTTTTTATTGCGAGAGAAATCGACGAATTGTTTGTGCGTTTATTAGACGCGAATGTGAAGTTAGTTGCGCGAAATTAGCGCGCAATTGTTGTAATTGCAGCTGAGTGTGATTGAAATATTCACAAGTGTCTACTGCTCTCTTTAGCAAGTGCGATATGTGTACAGTGCGTTCTCGATAGTTGTTGTCGTATACTCAGAAATGCTTTTCGTTGTTGTGCGGACAGTGCGGACAAAACATTTGTTTTCTTATTTATTTATTAAAATAGAAGGGCATACCTAACACTAACACTGAATAACAAAGTTATTCCTCATAGTTTCGAGCAAATTATGATCTTTTTAATTTACTAATTTGAAGGTTTTTATGCAAAACAATTGCTTTTTATATTAGAATTACTTATTTGATTACGTTGAAAAATGTACTCCACTCTGCTGCACAAAAAAGAAATCTATGCCTGACAAACTTAGACAGAATTTACTTATATAATAATGTTATATTGCTTATATTTTTCAAGTAGTATTAAAATAATACAGATTAACAAATCAGTTTCTTTTTAATTCAAAATTACTACTTTGATTACTTTGAAAAATCTGTTCAAGCTGCGGCAAAATTTACATATAATAATAATAATAATAATAATAATAATAATATAATCATTTATATATAATAATGCTTTTCGCTGTTTGTAAAGTCAAAATAATACAGTTTAACTAAACTTTTTTTTTTTTAATTTAATATTATTGCTTTGATTACTTTTAAAAATTTAATTCACTCTGCTGCACAACAAGAATTCTATGCTTGAATCAAATCTAGATGAACTTCGCCAAAATTTACTATTGGGTTTCTTTTTAATATTGTTATTTATTTATAAAATTGTTATTATTGCGTCCACTTTTTTGTGGCATCAAAATAATACAGCTTAAGTTGTTAAAAAATATAATTGTTGCTCCTTTGTGTTAGGCTCGACTTGGTATTTCAATAATATTATTTAATTGTACGGACTATCGAGAACGCACTGTGCTGTGCAGCCCTGCGGCAATAAAGCATTTGACTTGTGCAGCTCGAACGATGCTTGCTGGAAACGTTTACGAACATGCGCAAAGAGCGATTGCGATTGAGAAGGAGAAGCAGAACGAGAAAAGCGACGAGCGGCATAAATAAATAAATAAATCGTCGCGTGTGCTGCAAACTAAATTAATGTTTTTACTCATTTATTTATTTGTTTATTTACAACACTGCACAAAAGTCGCTCGGATTTGTGCTCATCTCTGCTTTGTTGTTGTTGTTGTTTTTTTCTTGTTGTTGTTTCTCGAGTTCACACATAAATTTCGAGCGCTTCTTTATTCGCTTTACTCGCTTGAGACACAACAAATTATTTATGTGCAACAAAGTTGAGCGATTGCCGCTCGTAAATCACGCTGAAAAACTTAAAAAAAAAAAGAAAAAAAGTTGTGATGTAATATTCAATTGTTAATAAATAAAATAAAAGTAACGTTAAGTACGTGCGCTGGGGGAGGAGGCGAGGCCAACGTTTTGTCACTCATTTCGAGTCTGTGAGCATTTCCCCTCCACACGCACACAGAGGCGCACATGCACTCGCGCGCACTCACACTCAGGCGCGAGCACATATAATGTCCGCCTGATTTATTTGCCATAAGTCAAAGCAGGCGCGCGCACATGTACGTTTTCTATGCGCGCCACGTGAGCGAGAGCGAGTCGACACGAAGAAAAGGCTGGGTTATTTGTCTTGCGGCAGCGCTATTATTCATTCGGACTGTTGTCTTGCGCTCGCTCACTTGCTCTTTCACTCACTCACGCGCTCACTTACTCACACGCGCGCTCACGTTCATTCCCGGCTGTCTGGCCACTCATTCGCTCTCTGAATGCGTGCGCCTGTGTGTTTGCACGGGTGTACGTATTCGGTGGTGTGCGTTGTGTGTGTGTGTGAGTAGCTGAGCGCGCGCTCTCTCTCTCTTTGCTTGATTTTAATGGCCGAAGTGAAGTGTTTATCGTTGGCACACAATACTCGCAAGTGGCATTTCTTATGCCGTCGGCCAAGACCGCCCCCTTTTTCACTCAAACTCAAGCAGCACACACACACTCGCGCTGGCTGAGAGACACCGACACAGACAGTGTCGCATTCCTATGCTCTCCGTTGGCTCCGTGCTGTGCGCTTTGTTTTTGTTAGACTGTCTTCCTGTTGCTGCTGCTGCCGCTGCTGCTGTATCTAGCGACTTTTTATGCCATTCACCAACAATGGTATATTCGTTTTGTGTAAATATTTATTAAATATTATGCAGAAAAAGGCGTGGGCGATCTTATAAAGTCCATATATTTTTTAATATAATAAATATTTTAAATATTTTAATTAATTAAAATTTAGCAAAGATTTATACACTCGTTGGCCATAACAATATTGGCAAACTCTACAAATTGCAAGCTGATGCAGAACAGTTATCGCACTACGAATTTCCTATACAAAATAAGCAGAGTGGACTGCAGGGTATTTAGCTGTGGACCGCGCTCGACTCTAGCTTTTTCTTAGCTTGTTCTGTTGTCGTCGCTGTACTTTTCTCTCGGCTCTTCTTGGCAGCAGCGTAAGAATCGCGCCACAATTGGCAAAGCATCTTTGCCTTCTCCCGGCTCCCAGATGCATCCGCATCTGTACCAATGCCCTACCCGCTCTACCCGCTCTACCCGCTCCCCTTCTGCCATCATCGCACAAAAGTTGGCAAAAAGAGTTGTTTTAAAAATTGTTTATGGCCGCAAAAGCTCGCGCTGTTCATTTTCCAAGCGAGCAGGGGAAAATTCTGTTCCGTCTTCGCCACGATTAATAGTTTTATTTATTTTTAGCGCTCGCCTTTTGTTGTTGTTGTTCTTGTTGTTGTTATTATTGTTGGCGCTCCTCTTGCTCTTGTCTCTTTTTGTTGTCGTCTTTTAGAAAATTTACGAGTCTTTATTAAAATGTTATACGAGTTTGTTATATGTTCTCCGCGTCCCTTGCTCTGTCCAGTTCTTCTCGCCGTTTTTGCCGTCTGCCCATGTTCGTTTTCGTTTTCTTTTTTTTCTTTGTGTTTTTTTCTTCGTTTTATTTTATCAAATTTTCTGTCAGTTTTGTCTGATTTATTGCGTACGTTTTCGAAAACGTCTTGAGAACTGTTGAGATTGCGCGGAATACTGGGTGCTCTTACATCTTCAAGTCTCTAGATTGGTTATCTGTAGTTTTGAAATATCAACCTAATGTTGACTGACGGGATTTCCCAAAGGAATGCGATAAGAGCCTTTAGCTTCTCTAAAATGTTTATATTTGGATATATGTTGATTTATGAAATTATTTCTATAAATTCTGTATATATACAAATATATCTACATCTGCGTAGAATTTCATGATATACAGTCGATTTTATCGACCAGAAAAGCAAAATATTTGGTTATATTGATAAAAAATGTTGTTCCTTTTACATAGGTAAATTCTAACAATTTTTTATATGAAAAATTAAAAAAAAAAGCAAATATGCTTATTGATTGTTTTTTTTATAATTGCGATTTGAGACCTACAGATTTTGTATAGAAAGTTATATGGCATTATAATTATAATATAACTGCGGTCTATAAAAAACATTTCTACATCTGCGAAGAATTTCTGTATCTATAGTTGAGATTAACGATAAATAGATAAAGTCCATTTCTAATTGAAAATGTTCTTTTTACGTAATTCAATTTTATAATTATTTCATTATATTCAAAATAGTTAAAGCAATTGCAAAAATGTTTATTTATATTTGTTTATACTTGCTTTTCGAGACTTACAGATGTTAATTATGGATTTATATATAGCATTATAATTTCTATAAAAATTTATCTCTCTGATCTAACGATAAATACACACAGAACTGGGCTTCTAATTAAAAATGTTGTTCTTTTTACAATTGAATTGCATTTTTTTTATATTAAAAATTGTAGAAACAATTTATAATATGAACAGGAAAAATGTATTCCAATAATACCATTATAATATCAATGAAGTTAAGTTTATTAAATGTATCTATATAATGGAAAAAAATGCAGTTATGAGAACTACGGAAAGAAAATGCTGTAATATTTTTAATTTTTTTATATTATTAATATTTATATTTTATTATTATATTTTTATTTTTTGTACTTCATTATATAATTTTTTATGTAGTATTTCTTGATCTCTACTTGATATTAGTCAACATTGAACTTTCTGCCATGATTGTTGCAGTTGTTACTGTGGCTCTGGCAACGTTGACAATTCTACCAGGGCTTAGGTTGGCCTCTTCGCCTTTTCTCTGAACCTGAACTCTGTGAACCCCAAGTGCAACATGTGAACGTTGTCAGCTTCTCCTCGTGCTGTGTTGTTGCTGTGGTTATTGTTCTTGTTGCTGTTGTTGTTGTCGTTGTTGTTGCTGGGCACATCGTGTTTGCGGCTCCAGTCGATCGAATCATGACAAGAATTTCGTGCCGCAAACGCCAAGCGAATGAGAAATGTTGTTCATGCCACGCTGTTTCTCTGCTTTTTGTGCATTTTGTGCATTTCGGCGGGAAATCGTCGTAAATTGCTGGCGGCACGAACTGCAAACAGATGCGGACAGAGACGCAGATGGGAGCACAGGAGGAGGCGCAGACAGCCAGCCAGACAGACAGAGAGGGCGAGACTGAGACGCGTTAGAGTTATCCTTGAGCGTGTCCCTTTGCCGGTTTTTTATGCGTTTCCCGTTTGGCGAAACACATGAGGCACGGTCTCTTAAGATTGATAATTGGCTTTTTAATGGCCAGAAACAGTCAAGGCTAACGGCAATTACCCATTAATAGCGCAATCCTTGGGCTGACGAAAGTCAGGGATCTGCTGGCCCATAAAAAATAGTCCCTTCAAGTGCCATAAACAAAGCGCGTGCAGTTCGCAGCGGTGGCAACGCAGGCTAATTTGCACTTCCGTTGAAAATTCGCTGGCAGGACGCTGTGCCACACACACACTCACACACATACACACAGAGAGAACGGTAGGTAGGCCGCGATTGCGTCCTGCATTTGTCAGTTTTTTATGAAGTGTCCAGCGCGTTGCCAACTGGCAAGAGCAGCAGCCAGCGAGAACGACCAGAATTATCAGGTAAACGCGGGAATGGGCTAGGATAACTGAGAAGTTGAGCGAATGCGTGGTATCTCGAACTGAAACTGAAAAGTGTATGAGCTAAATTTAAAACCGAGAGTGAACGACAAATGTATATAGCATTTTGTGGATCGAAATAACTAATTGCCTCTAACGTGTATAGCAAGTAAAAAGCTATACATGATACGCTGATAAGCACAGCTGAATCCACTGCACACTACAAGTAAGTCTAAAAAGGGAGCACATTCACCCAGTACTCTATATATTTTATAATATTACACCAGGTAATATATGCATAAGTCCTATTGAATCGCGACTCTTGTGCAGGGTGTTTAACGGTCGAGTATTTCGACTGTCGCTGTCGCTTTCCCTGTTTTTTTTTTGCAAATTAACTAAGGCGCAATTCTAGTTGGCATAGCTTATCAGATTTCTAATTAATTTAATTTTGCGTCGTGTTGCTGCCCGTTAAATGCCTGAGTCGACATTCCTGTGGAAAGCCGAGGGCGGGCAAAATGGAGGGATAGGGCACCAGGGGGCAACAGAGGCAGTGGACAGGCGACTTCCTGACTCTTGTCAAAGTCTGCTGATTAAATCAGTTATAGACATGTCGAGGGGCAGCATAAAAAACTAGAGAGAAAAGAGAAAGAAAGGCAGGAAAAACCTTTAGACCAAATCAAATATTTGCCTGGCAGGACAGCGTGGAGTCCGGGCCAACGGGGGCTGGCGGTGCTGTATGGCGGACCAGCATTTAACCGTTAGTTTTGTGGTCTTATTATGCAAAAGTGGCTGAGGCAGAGGCAGAGGCAGAGGCAGCGGCAGAGGCCGAGGTGGACCACCGTCGGCCCAGGCAGGCAGTCAAGCAAAGCGCCACGACAGAAAAACCAAACAGTTGAAAAGACCGAGCTGCAGAGCAGTTCAGGGGGGACGGGGACGGGGACGGGGACTGTGCCGACGGACCGACAAACGTACAAGGAAAAAAGTCATCGTCATCGGCAATTCAAACATATGCAGGCCTCTGCCCTCCCCCGCTACCCCCCGCCTGCTGCAGCCCCCGGCTCGGCCTGCTTAGTTAGCCTCATTTAGAAAACGTTTGTTATGCAATGCCAACATTTGTATTCGAAAATGTTTTTTATTCAGTTGTTGACTTTTTTGCCTTTGTGAGTTTTTCGTTCGCCTGCCGCGGCCTAAATGGCTGACGAGGCGACTCTGAGCCCGCTGCCCTCTCTGCTGGCCGCATTCCCTCTGCGAGCCTCCTCGTGCCCGGGCCTAGGTTCGGGCCCTGCCTGAGAACGGGCATTTTGTGTCGATTTCAGCTGTTTCCCCCATCGAATCGCGCTGTGTCGTTGTGTCGTGCTGACTCCGACTCCGACTCCAACTCCGACTCTGACTCTGACTGTGACTCTGAGTCTGGCTGAGTGGAGTTTGAATTTGAAATGCAATCGTTTCCTTTGCTGCAGTTCGCCTGCCCCGCTCCCTCCTTCTGCCGGCTGTCACAGCCTGCTACAGGAGGACACTTCGTGATTCTCGCCATGATTGTCTGAAAGGTTTCTTGCCAAACTAACGAGCGCCCGAATAATTCAAACATTCACAAAGTTGCGCGAGATATGAAGCATGTCGTGAGCTGCGAGGGTGCAACTGGAAGTCTGAGAAACTACTAGACTAGGGCTAGGATACCAGCAGACTAGAGGTCTAGAAGACGAGGAGACTAGGACACTGGAATACGAGCGTGTTAGGTGGTTAGGACATTAGGATATTAGGAGACCAGGAGACTAGAGAACTAGTATAATGGTAGACTAGGAGATTAGGAAACCAAAGCTTAACTGAACAGCTTGCTACAATTCCTTGCGTGAAGGGTGCAACTGGAAGTGGGCTAGGATACTAGGAGATTAGAGGTCTAGAAGACAAGGAGACTCTGTTAGGAGACTATAACATTAGAAGACAATCATACTAAGTGGTTAGGACACTAAGAGACCAGATACTAGCAGACTGGGAGACTAGGAAACCAATGCTCAACGGAACAGTTTGCCACATGATCAATTTGCCGGGATTGCATCAAGCTTTCAAGTTGATTCTAGTTTAGGGCAGAGCGAAATACCTCGTTCGCTTGTGCCGCCCTCAGCTTCGAAGCAATTTATAAAGATGTCGACTGTGATTTTGTGCGAAACACATAGATATATCTACACACATACGTGCACATTCCATATGCGTACATACATAAGCCCGAGAGCAGCACGTTTTACCTAAGCCGCGCCGCAACTCAATAAGGGACCCGAAACCGCGGAGCTGAGACCCGAAAAGCGGACAGGGTCGGACGCTGTCAACCCAATTCAAATTGTGTACAGAATCGTGAGGCGCATAATTAAAATTTATATGCCTGCTTCGTTGAAGCGGTGGGCGGGGGCGAGTGCGGGGCGTGGCGTGGCCGATAGAGGGGAAGTTCAAGCACTCCGCAGCAGCGGCGATTGAGTTGTATGTCATACGACAGCAGAGTATTCAAACTCGTCTTGGGGCACTCGATAACAAGTTAATTCGACTGACTTAGCTAATTGGACAGCTCACTTAGTATGCCCCCACTTGGTACAGTTACTGCAGTAATCGATTGTGAGGCTCAGTGCGAAACCTGTTGCCGGACTGTGGACGGACTGCTTTATTAGCAGCTCCCTTAGTTCGTTAGTCGTTGTTATTTGCTTAGATCAATGCCAAAATATTGATGGATGCTCAAAGCGCACATGAATCAAGTTTAGCTGTGGGACAGTGGGACTGATTGTCGAGCCGGGAACGGGGAAAACCGTAGTGTTGGGGCTTGAAAGATGGCTCGCTGGTCAGGGCCAATCGGGCAGTCGCATCAGAACGAAAGATGTTGCCATTTAGCCATTTTTGGTGCGAGGTGAAAACTTTACAGTGCCAATTAAAAGTAATTACCCGGGCCATTAACGCAGCAGCAGCAGCAGTAAAAACACAGACAGACAGAGACACACAGAGAGAGAGAGAGAGAGAGAGAGAGAGAGAGAGAGGGAGACAGAGCTCGGCCTCGAGCTGCGGCAATGCAACCAAATATGGCCAAGCCGAAGGCTGCTCAGAGGAAAACCCGACTGAGATGCAAGAAAAGCAAAGGCAAAAGCAGCAGAAAACAGAAAAATCAGCAAAATACAAAAACAGAGAAACACACACAAAAAATGCACGTAATTTATTTGTCATCAATTGCCTGGCAATAAATCAGACAATCACAAAAATGCTGTCGGCATTAAGGCATGTGAATACGAATACGAATACGAATACGAATAGGAAAACGAATGCGGCTACGAATACATTTGCAGCAGTTGCAGCAACAACAGCAGCAACAACAACAACAAGATGGCAAGATTTATGGGCGTGTAACCTGTTTCTTTAATTGCACATTTGCAATCCCAAACGACAATGACAGAAGCAACAGTCGCCACTGCGGCAGCAGCAGCAGCAACATCGGCAGCGACAGCAGCAACAGTTGCTGCTAAAACAGCAGCAAAAACGTGAAAAATGAATTAAATAAAAATGCACACAACGCAAAAACGAAACGCGACGAAACGCTTTGAAAATGAACTAAAAACAGTAGCAGCAGCAGCAACAGCAGCAGCAGCGACGTTGCATGCAGCAAGCTGAGTGGCAAGACGCGCTTGCAGGCACTGTGGCGGCTGCCTTGTCCGTCAAGCGAGCTGCCGCCATTTTGCTGCGGTTTGCCGCCTGCCTGCATTATTTATTAATTATCCGCCGCGGAGGCAGAGCTGCAGTGGAGCAGCCTGACAGAGAAAGAGAAAGAGAGAGAGAGACAAAATTAGAGAGAATCTGTCAATGCAGCCAGAGCTGCGCCTTGGTCTTACTTCAAGCTAAAGTCGACTGAGAATTTCGAGTATTTATTTTAGGCCGAGGCGCAGCAGCAGTCTTAAGCGGCTTTCAATATTGAAGTTGAAGTTGAAGTTGAAATACAACTGAATGCTGGATTGAAGGAGCTTTGGACGTGGCTGAGACTGCGCATCGATCTGAGGCAGAGAAAGTTCTGTGCGATATTTGCATTTGTCCAATGAAATGAAACACAAAACAAAGTTCAGCGCGAACTTTGCACAATTTGGGGCAAGTTGCAAGTGGCAGCGGCAGGGGCGAAGGCAAGGCGAGGCAGCCAGGCAGGCAGGCAGTTGGTTTTGTTGGCTAAAGGGCAAACAAGCAATAACAATAACAATTTCAGTTGCATGTTTTTTGTCGAATTAAAATTTGCAACGTGGCACGTTCGCAGTTTTTCCGCCAAAGTTTGAAGCCGATCCTGCCACAGGCTCAGCCTCAGCCTCAGCCGCAAGTGCACACATCCAGCTAGAGACAGGGACGCAGATAGCGAGAGAAAGAGAAAGAGAGAGAGCGGGAGAGCGAGAGGGAGTGCTGTCTCCTGCTTAGTTATTCATGTACATTTGTATCCTGCGCATAAACTGCGGCTGCGGCTGCTGTGCGGAAAGGCAGCAGACAAATCGTAATGAAACTTCACTCCAGGCCAGGCAGGAGCGGCAGCAGAGGCAGGAGCTTCTTCTGTGTGCCCCATTGTGTGGCGCAACATTTCGACATAATGTAAACTAATTAAAATTCAAAAGCCATAAACAGATTTTGCCAATAAAACTTTGCTAGCTAAATATATTTCTTGTGGGCTGAGCGGGGCAGGGGAGCAAGAACAAAGAAAACTTTCGACAAATACAAGTGCAGAGTTTCGGGTATCAAGTTTTTTGCTCCTGCAGAAGTGCAAAACTTAAAGACGCCTTTAAGAGTCTTGGCTTGGTAGCTGCGTCTTCTGTAGTTGTTGTTGTTTTCGCTAGGATTGTGCAGCCGTACGAGTAGAGCGGAATAGACGTACGTAAAATATATGTGCTTACAGCAGTGTGTGTGTGTGTGTGTGTGTGTGTGTGTGTGCGACTTGGGGCCTCGAGTGCAGGATGTTAAACGTAGGAAGTGTGGCCAACAGCATTTCATACTCAAGCGCATAATATTCATATGCAGGCCATAAAAAACTTCGGCAGCTCAACGAGAGACTCGCTCCCGTCCCCCCGCGCCACTGCTGTCTGCTTTGCCTGGACCGTGGGCTAAGTGTTGACTGAGTGTGTGCACAACTACTTGGGATAAGGCAAGTTGAGCAATCGTACAGTGGGAGCCACAATAAAGTGCCTGCTGCTCTCTCGATAAACGTATCACCGATAACATTGTGCCAGAAGAGCCTCTACTCTTCGATTGCTTGCTTTAATCGCATCAGTAAAGTGTAGAATCAATCGTTCAACCAATCCCACTCAGCATAACCTTTGGAGGCGTCACTCCTGGCTATGCGACCAATTGTAGAGCTGATCTTTTCACACATTATGGTCTTATTTGATCAACTGTTCGCCTACTGTTATCATTCGTTTCAGACATGCTTCGATTTCATTTCGTTTCAGCAAAGAATCGCAGTTGTTAATTATAATAATAATAATATATTTTATTTTTCACAGACAATTCATGTAGCAGCCAAACATCAAGCTTTTTTTTTGGCAACCTTTTTTTAAATGGTTCAAAACAGTTTGAGGATGAATATTTAGTTCGCTGACAAATTCATGGCTGCTTATGTGACTCTGGTTCTGCTCAATCTTTTTCACAATTTCATCGACTTTTTTAACGATAGAGCGAGGTGGATCTTGCATATCTAAATTTCCAGAACGGAAGCGAGGCAACCATACAGCAAAGTCTTCGTAAACTACACAAATTTCATTGGTAGCTTGCTTGGCTTTTTTACCTTTTTAATACAAAAATGTTAAAATTTCTTCATTATTTGCTTTAATTTTTGAACAGCTTTCACATCGAAATTGCAACATATAGCGAGCGAACCATACAGCATCATCTTCATAAACAACACAAATTTCATTGGTAGCCTTCGTGGCTTTTTTACCTTATTTATACAAAATTTTAAGATATAGCCAATTTTTCATTATTTTCACACATTTTTGAACTGCTAGAGCTTTGTTTCAAATTTTCAAAACTGAAGCGAGTGAACCATACAGCATCGTGTCCGCTAACTTCACAAATTTCATTGGTAGCTTGCGAAGCCCTTATATCTTTTTTATAAATACTTTCAAAATATAGCTGTAGCTTTATTTTAACTTCTCCGAAATTCATTTTTTTTGTGTTATAAATGAAGCTTAAAATGTCATTTTCCAACACTTAATGGTATGACACAATGCGATGGACAGCACTGGAGATAGACGACTCTAACGACACCCTTTGACAAAATACGAATAGACTTTTCAATATATTCTGAGCTTGGAGTTTGCCTCTGTGTATGTGAGTGTGTGTCTGTGTATGTGAGTGTGTTTGCTGAACAATTGAAGTTCGTCGGGACAGATATAAAAAATGAGCGCCACGAAGAGCGCAAGAGACAGGGAGAGAAATATAAAGGGACGGAGACTACGAGAAGGCGTGCGCCTGTAGTTCTATTTGTTGTTGCTGTTGCCTCCACTTGCCAGCAAAGTTGCAGCTAGCTGAAGGCGGAGGTGGAACGCAGCGGAGGGGGCAGCGGCAGCGGCAGCAGCAGCAGCAGCAGCAGCTTAACTTAACTTTGCTTTTACTGCGATAAAATGAAAATTGCACACGCACCATAAATAAGGATTCTCGCAAGGATAATTTATAAAACTTTGCTCGCAGCGTTTTACTTATGAGCAGCAGGCGACGCCAGACACACCCCCGTCCCCGTCCCTGTCCCCGTCCCCGTCCCCGTCCCCATCTCCCACAGCCCTTGCCACTCGACAGTCCACCTGTGGGGCAGTGGCGTCTGTGCCTGATGCACTTCAACCTGCAGCTTCCAGCTTGCTGTCCGCCTGCCAGAGTTAAGTTTGTAAATTGCGCAAGTGTTGAGACTATGACGTATAGTAGTATACGGCGCTGCTGCCACAAAGCCTATCTAACGGTACGTGCGGCATGGTCCGAGCACCACTGCACCACCCTGACAACCCACAGAGCAGCGTATGAGCTCCACACACAACACAGTCGAAATTGTAATCGATGTGCGAAATAAACAAAAGCGGACATAATTATCGAGTTATCGCGCGACGCCCTGGCTGCGGGTGTGGCATGCCCCTGCACCCTGCCGCCAGACCCTCCGGCAACCTTCGGCCTCGCACAGCGCATATATATGACCCCGTCGGGGCGAGCTAAGCCCGCACCGAAAATTTCGCAATGGCAACGCATCGATATTTATGATGTCATGGATTTTATTGTTGCCTCTGCCTCTGCCTCTGTTGCCGCTGCTGCAAAATATTCATATGCGCTGCAAGAGCGCCAATGCTTGCCACTCGCCGTTGTCCGGCCTCGGCCCCGGCTCCGGCTTCGGCCCCGGCTCTGGCCCCGGCTCTGGCTCCGGCTCCGGCACGGAAACAGTAAAACGACCATCAGCCGTACAGGATGTAAATTGTGCAGCAAAACGAGACGCACGAGGATGTGCGCCGGGGAGCGCACTGGACTGGGAGAATGAATGTCGTCGGGTGGCTTGTTATTGACGCTGGCGATAAGGAGGCGCTGGCCAGAGTCAAATTTCGAGCGGGCAGCAATGGGAGAGAGTCCAGGGCCAGGGACAGGGACAGGGCCTGGACCAGCGCCTGCCACAGATGCTTTAGGTCACAGTGCAATAAAATGTTGCCAATAGTTTTGCGCCGTTCTGTTGTGTTCTATTGCTTCGTCTGTGGCCTCTTTTTGCGCTCTTGCTTCGTTTTCATGCTGCCTGCCTATTGCCAACTTTGATGCGAGGGGCCCGCAGCATCAGCAGCAGCATCAGATCCAACTGCGCATCGAGGTCCAGCAGCAGCGGCTGAAAGTTCTGCCCGGAAGTTGCACATATGGCAGCGACAGGCCAGTGAGTGCGAGGCAGGGAGGTGTAGGTGGCTTGCAGGGCGGGGGAATGGTCAGGACACTGCATGCGGGCTTGGGGTTATTGAGGGTGTTTGCTTGTTCCCGCTGCTGCTGCCGCTGCTGCTGCGAGTCGAGCCACTTGAGTTATGCGCATAGATTGAAAATTGTCGATAACCGAAAAAAGAATCGCACGAATTGCAGCAACAACAGCAACAACAAATAAAACGGCAGAGGCAGAGCACCATACACAGAGCGGAGCAGCGGGCAGAGACAAGCGAGTGGCGTTGTTGTAGGCGTGTCCACACGAAGTTGGGCTGCGTGATGCAACACGCCATTATAAAGTTATTAAGAGACAAAAAGCTGAGAAAAAACAGCAACAGCAGCAGCAACACAGGTTGAACTGTAGCGACTGCAGAGGAAAGGGTGCTAAGAGGCATGCAGAGAGGTTGCTGTAGGCGTTAGACGCAGTTTTCCAATAACTAGAACAGACGTCAGCAGCTTACAGCAGGCAATACAATAATATTGATAATTAACAATAGCATAAATGATTTAGTTAGCAAATATTAGGCTGTTTGGTAATGACATATAGTAAAAATGGAAAAGGTTTCTTTACGCGTACTTGATTGTGAGTTAGCTCAGGTGTCGCGGTATTGGCATTACCTAAATAATAATTTCATATTCATTAAAGTTAAGTGATCTTGGACAACGTAATATTTTACTATTTTTCCATAAAAAGCTGAAAACATAAAATATTATGTTTTTGGTAATGACATACCGGTTTCTTCATAGATTTTTGACATTTATTTATTTTGCTTAGTGGAGGTCCACTGCGATGCTTCTAATAGTCACGTGACATTTTCAATACACTATTTCCATGATTTTTTGCGACGGGTTTGCCTGTTTCGTTCACAAAATGACCACTTCAAAATCACCTCAACCACTGTACAGCGTTTTGAGTCGATAGTTTGTTGTCTCCTAAGACAGAAATATCTGTCTGCGAGGGTTCGCAGCGGTTTTTTCTTTCAAAAGTGCCTCCAGTGAACTCCATTTCGATCGATTGTAATTTTTAAAATATGTATAGTTCGTCATTTAAAAGGTGCTGCCAAGACCTATCAAACGACAGCATTGCCAGATACAACACCATTTGATTACAAAAACCGGTATGTCATTATCAAACAACCGAATAGTTTTAAAGTAAGATACCTATCTATTCCGCACACCCCCGCTCGCTGCTGCCACAATGTTTAAGCCGTCTGCCAACAGTCAAAGAACGCGACGCGGAACAAAAAGAAGCTGCAACAATGCGAAAATTGTTTATGAGATTAACCTCGTAAACTGTGAAAATGCATTTTAATCGAAGTGCAGCTTTGGGACTTAATAATATATGCCCCTTCACCCACTCCCCCACTCTCTCTCTCTCTCTCTCTGTCTCTCTATCTTTTGTTTTTGTTTGTTGCGCAATGCACTGCGTTCGGGCCTGCACAATGGCGACGATTGTTTGAACTTTGCTGGCGCTTCCATGTTTTTTTTCATACGCTGTGAGTATTTGTGTGTGTGCCTGATTTTTGTTTTTGCCTTTCATAAAACTGCCAATAAACTGGCAATAAGCGTAAATCGCAACGATTTACGACTGCCACGCATATAAAATAAATTAGTTTCTGCTGTGAACCGCGTGGAAAAAGAAAGCTCGTAATTAACAGACTCGATAGGCATCAGCAGCAGCAACAGCATCAACTCGATTAGATGCGCTGCAGCTACTGCCTGCTTTAAGGGCAATGCTCCGCCGGGCTGTGGGGCCTTCCGATTTGTCAACATTTGATTTACTCGGCGGATGTGACACTCAAGATGCGGCGGAAGTGTCGCTGCGACATCGCACTAATTGTCTGTGACTACCGACCGCCCCGCCCCCACGCCGCAGCGCAGTCCCTTGGCTCATGAAAATGCCATGTTGCATGCATTTGCAATGAGAAATTGTCTGCGCGCAAACACAGCCAAAGTCAGAGCCAGAGCCAGAGTCAGAGCCAAATCCAAAGCCAGAGCTATTTAATTTGTATGAATCCGTCAGCGCCTTGCTTTGTCACAGTAGAAGGGCGAACAAAAAAAAGAGCAGAAAAACTGGGTAGAGCAGACAGTGGATATGGGAAACCCGTAACCCCTAACCCCCAAGCACTAACCTCTAACCCCAAAGCCAAACTGCAGCCCCCAAACCCAATAGCAACGCGAAGTAACTGTAGTTTTCATGGCTTTGTTCAGAATTACCATCAAGTTGACAGTTCTCTGGCGCGTTGACAGTCCTCGCACACACGCAGAGCCCAGCACATATGCAAATATGTCGCCAACTCGCCAGACTCATTCTTGTGGAAAATGTGTCGTGTGAAGAGCCCGCAGAACGGAAGGAAGGAACTGGCAGAAACGAAACGGAACGAAACCAAAACGAACTGAAACGAAATGAGGAATGTGTTTGGCTATCAGAAAAAAGTGCAAATGTCTGAGACACAGTGTCTGGGTAGAGGGGGGTATGATAGAAAAAAAGAACACTCCGCACACACCGGGCAAAAACTTGCAAATTATTTGCATTTCGTACTCGTTCTCGTACTCGTAAGTTGGCCATTTCAATTTTTTGCCTTAAGCGAGTTGCAGTTCATACCAAATGCATAAAAATGGTATATTAGCTATGTGTGAATGTATGTAGCAGGCAGAAGAGCAATCAGTTTTGTTTAGTTCTACTTGCTGTATATATCAAGTTTGGCGTGAACATTTCTTCATAGCATAGGCTCACAGTATTTTCAGATTTGATTTTTAAATACTAAGCAAAGTTGAGAAGTTACAAAATTCTGACTTGGCACAAATATAGTTTACTACATTGTGGACATATGCTGTAAATTTCAACTTGATCGCAGAATTCAAGCTAAACTTAAAGCCACTAGCGTGTATGTCTAAAAACCCCAGAATAATGTATGCTCGGTGACTGTAGTAAGATCTCTCAACCTTATTTTAAATAACATGAAATTTTTAAGACATACGCTTATTTTCTCAGCTGTAATAATTTAAAATTAATTAACTTAAAAATATTTTTTCTACCTTTTGAGCTTGCCAAAACAATAAATAATTTTTTTTTATCCAAACATTTTGCTACCTTATTTTCAATTGAAAAAAGAGCCAGATAGCTTAGATAGAAAGATAATTCCTTATGATATTTACTTTAAAAAAAAAAAACTAGATTTTTAATGAATTTTCTTGAAAATTTCGTGGACTCAAAAAATCTGGGCCTGTGTTTTTGCACACATGGAACACAGTTAGTTACGCCACCGCTTAAATCTCTACAAAAATATCAGCAATGCAGACGGTGCAGGCCTGTCGACTAGGTGAATGGTATTTAACAGTCGAGTGCGCTTCACTGCAGATTTCCTTACTTGTTTAGCTTTATGGCAGCGTTGTTGTCACGTCACGAATTCGTCACGTGAAGTGTGCCCCCTTGCCTACCTCTTCCCTCAGCCACTCTGCCTCTCACCCTCTGCCCTGCGACTCTTATTCAAAAGTATTTTGGTCGTTGGCATTTAAAGTGTCACATTTATATGGCATTTTTATGCGGTCTCCGCCCCAGCGGCTGCCCCGACTCCCTCGACTATGTGTGAATTTCCCTGTGCTCGGCGCTGTCTGCTGTGGCATTCTAAAACGAGCCATTTCCCCACACATTTCTACACAATGGCCACGTATAAAAGTCACTCACGTGTTAAAATTCAACGACTCTGAATAGGTTAGTCAAGTCTGCCATCCTTGCAGCGGGATTGGATGAGTGCGCCTGACAGCTGTGCGCCCTGGAGGCGGAGTGCTCGAGGCGGGAGTGATCTTCGGTTTTCGAGTAGCTCCGCGATAGAGCTGTGATATATGCTGGGATCCTACCATTATGAACATATGGGACCTGCCTAAGGACCTGCCTATCCGAAGAGATAATCTGTGCGATCTGCAGGAAATGCGTACATTTCTATTCTGCCGCGGGATAATGGGATGATGGACCAATTGCCAGGCCATTGCGGGCATTAAGGCTCCAATTACAAACCAGGCAAATGGAAAATGTGTCTCTGGGAATCTGGGAACTGCCATCCTTGTCTCACTCCCACAAAACATGGCGGCCGTGTTTCCATGTTTCTCAAGTGCCGCACAAATGTCGCTATTTTGGGTCTTCAACCACTTCAGAGGAACTTCAGTGAACTGCAGCGAATGTCGCGCTAACTAGCGCATATGTGCACATTTCACACACACACACACACACACACACACAAACAGATACACACACTCACACACAGACATGTGTAGATACACTGAGTACCCTTGCGTCAGTTACAACATGTTCCAATCATAAATCATAATTCAATATGGAGTACAAGTCCCCCAAAGAGTGCAGGGGGATGACAAGGGTGGGGAGGGGAGGGGGTTAACACGCTAGACAAGCATTGAATGGGACAGCAGGCATTATCTATGGCCAAGTAATGTTGTACCACTATGAAATATGCATTGAAATTGCCTGCCAATTGGCAGGCCGTGAAATGGGAACCGATCTGGAAAAAACTGAAGCGAAGCCTATTCGAATTACCCAGCACACACACACACACACAGTCATACACAAATGCACTGTTGATTTTCGTGGAAATTCGAGCGTTATGAACAGGGAGTATCTGTATCTGTATCTGTATCTGTATCTGTATCTGTTTCTGTATTTATAATTTGATGCTGTGTGATAAGCGGCGCAAGGGTTCATCGCCAAGCAGCGCCCTCTTGCCCCACGCCCCTGCTTCCTGCTCGTCTCAACGCGCTGTTTCGAGTCTGCCAGAGTTGCCAACGTCATGTCGTACATTAACTAGACTTAGCCGAGTGCTAATTGCATAAATCACATGAGGATTTCGCCTCGTCCGTCTGTCTGTCTGCCCCCACACTTGAAGCGTTAGTTGTACTTGGCAACGTCGGGGGCTGGGGCGGGAGGCATGGTGCGCCATGTTGTGTGCTTGGGAATAGTTTTGGCTTGCGAGCGATTAAGCAAATGCACACGGACTAAGTCCACTAAGACCGCAAAGACCGCAAAGACGCTGCAGACATGCGGCACTAAAGTATCTTGTGGATGCCAAAGTATCTCGGCAGCAATTGCGTATCTTTGGCACTGTCGGGCAACCGCAGCACACACCTGAAGCTGGAGCAGCATAAACTCCGGCCGGAGAGTCTAGAAAGATTACCAGGCCGGCCGAAAACTGTTGTGTGGCGAGGCAAGTACAAAGGCAAAGCGCCTGTTGCCAATAGTTCGACGACATTGGCGCAACAACAAGAACAACAACAACAACAAGAACAAGAACAACAACGACAACGACAGCACACAACATCATCAGGCTGCAACCCTGGGCACGAGTGGAGTGGGGCGCGGGCCTGAGAAACTTGCCGCCACCAGCGCTAAAGTGCCACAAAAGACCCGCATCCGCAGCGCAGCTATGCAACACGACAATCTCCAATGGAGCAGAAGACAAGCGGGAGACAGGGGCAGCCTGTAGGGGTGCGGGGTACGGGGTAAGGGGTACGGGGTAAGGGGGACTGCTTGTTTAAGATCTAAAAGTAAAAATAGCTCCTTATTCATCTCCGCTACACGAAGGCGACTGAGCATGAGCATGAGTTGCAGCTCGACTATGGCGCTGGGGGAGTAGCTGAGGCTAGGGATACTCATGCTCATCCGCATCCTCCTGCGCTTCGCAACTACCTATGGCCGCCGTCTGCCAATGGCTGCCTCAAGTCGCATGTTGCTTCATTTGCATATGCCGCGAGGGCGGTCTGGGAGTGCTGGGCGGGGTCCAGAGCGCGCGCAGCGGGGTATCATGCCGCATGCAAATCAAAACGCGACCCAAATCTAAAAGCGTTTTCGGCGCGTTGCTGCAGTAGCTGCACGTCATGAACTTGCTGCAGCTGCAGTCGCATATACCTTGTGAGCAGCAGACCAGATATGAGGTATCATGCGCTATGCATGCTAGTCTTTGCAGGGTATCACATACACCTTGAGAGAGCGCAGCTCTGACTGCTTCTTCGCATTTCTATTGATTTTACTGTGCTTCTCTCTCGGCACTGTGCATTTGCTCCACTGTGCATTCACTCCAGCAGCTTCGCCCTGCTTATCTGCAGCTCGAACCTGGCGAATCGCCTCTGGGATATACAAAGAAATAAAACAACTGCGACGCTACCTTCTGAGGGCCTGCTGCCGCCTGGAGGCACTTCGATGAGCTGGCGGCATAGCTTTTATTTATCTCAGTATTGTTGGCTATTGGGTCGTTGGCTCAGCTCCTCTTGTATATGGAGTGTGGCCAGAACGCTTAAAGCGAAATTTATTTAGTCGGCCCGGAGCAAAACAGCAACAACAATGAGAGCAGCGAAATGCCAGAGCTTCGCAATGCGACAAAATGCTGCCTAAAAATAAAGCAAAAAGCAAAAAGCAAAAACCGAAAACCAAAAACCGAAAACCGAAAAGCCAAGAACTTAGGCGAAACTAAAAATAATACTAAATAGACGCAACGCGCGAGAGTTTTGGCTAAAATTAAATTTAATTTATTTGCTGCGGCGCAAAAATTTTAATTTTGATTCAGAAATTTGCGCGAAAATTGGGCTTAAAATAGACGGCGAATCAGCTGCCAAATCCAATTTTATGATGGCGGGCCCGACATTTGCATAAATGTGAGTGCAGTGTGTGCCAGTGTGCGTGTGTGTGTGTCTATGTGTGTGCACAGTTGGGCATGTTGTGTGCGAGCGAGACAGCAGTAACAGGCAGCACAGCATGTGGTAGCCCTGTTGCTGTTGCTGTTCGCGTTGTTTGCATTGGGGCACGTTGCACATTTGCCGTGTTTCGCAATGCTCGCATGCAACAGCGAACAGGCAACAGCACGCGAAGACAGATTAGAGATCCGCCTGCAGTTACGCCAGGCGGCCCACTGTGCACACTGCGATTGGTAGTGCAAGAGGATAGTGCAGTGCCGAGGGGGGGGGGGGGGGGCAATTGGGACTGAAAGCTGGCTGTTATCATTGCCAGCACAGCGGGAAACAAAATCAGAGCTGCAAGAGCAACTGCGACTGCAGCACCAAATCTGCATTAGTGCAGCCAAATGTCGCAGCGTACGGCAGTTCGGCAGTTCGGCAGCTCGTTGCATATACACGCGTATAGCTCATAGCAGCGCATACGCTGAAGTTCTTGCTTAAAGCCGTCAGAACTGGAGTTGCTCGAGAATGGCACAAGTATCTCGCAGTACAGCACAGCAAGGGGGGAAGAGGGAAGAAGTGAAAAGGGAAGTACGGCAAGCTCCTTGCAGGCACAACAATTGTGTCTCTGCTTGCTCTGCCCCTGCACATTTGCATATGCTGCCTGTCGTCGGAGACAACAGCAGGAAAAGTAACAGGAAAACTTCTTATGAATTTTCTTTGTTTTCCCGCCGCACTTTGCCACTTATTTTGCTGTTCCTTTCGCCAAAGCTCGCGGAAGACTCGATCCGCGCTCGATTCTCTGCTGTTCCAAACGATTCTCAACCCAGCCAGATCCAGCATTATGTTGCAGCAACAACAACAACAACAACTGCGTCCCTGGGGCATTGCTTGTTAGGCAGCGAAATTGCAATAATGTTAATTTTCTGCAACTATTTGCCGTAAGAATCGAAGCTCTGCACTTCTTCCCCGGCAATCTTCGCTCTTGCCATGTCCATGCTGCCAGCCTCGTCTGTCTCTCCGTCCGTCCGTCTGGCTGGCTGGCTGCCTGCCTGCCTGCCTGCACCGTCGCCGAAAAGGGTTTAATTTCATTTCATGCCATTGCCCCAAGTACGTGTAAGTGTGTGTTTATGCTCGCCAGTCGCAGCAGCATGAGCAGCAGGGGCAGGTGTGTGGTGTGTGTGGTGTGTGTGGATGGAGCTGCCGCCGTTGTCGGTTATCTGCGAAAATTAGAAAGGCAACGCGGCGGCACGCAGGAAGCAAAGGCGCGCTTCAGCTCGCTGCAGCAACTGGCAACTGGCAAGTCGCAGCTCGCAGCTCCCAGTTCCATGCTGCAAGTTGCAAGTTAACGAACGAGCGAGACCGAATGCGAGTGCGAGGCGCAAAAAACGACGACGCTTAACGACTTTAAGGAAAAATTAAAAACATCCCAAAAGGAATACGTCTTCGCCCTGCCGCATACATTGACTCGGCTGCCGCTCTGAAATCTGAGACTGGGACTGCGACTGGGACTGGGACCGGGACTGGCACTGAGGCTGCTCTCCTTGCTGCTTCTCAGGCTGTCCGTCCAGCCGTCCGCAGTCCGTCTGCAACGTTGTTAGTGGCTCTCGAATTTATTTTAACGAACTAGTTTGGTCGCTTCATACAACATCTTTTTGCCTGGCTCGGCCCCCGTTCCCGGCCCCGATCCCGCTACTTCGGCCCGTTCTTCCCAGCTCGAGTCCATTTGCCGCGGGTTATAAAATATACTCGCCTTATATAAATAAATAAATTGGTAAATGGCGTTTCATTTGGAGCCCTGTGCTGCAGCGCTGCCATCGCTGCCATCGCTGCCATCGTACCGGGGACGATGTTGATGCGATGATAAATGCGGCAAAAACCTGTCGCAGTTCGCCGACTTGCCGCAAATTGAATTTATTTGCTCGCAATCGTCCGGCAGAGTAGCGAGGCGAAGACCCGCAAATGCAGAACCAGTTGAGGTCTTTCGTTTTTCCGATTCGCCAGCTATGTGAAGTATGTGCAGCAGAGCAGACTGAGCGATCGCAGGATCGCATGATGGAAGTCGGGCGGAAGATCGCACTGGGCACAAAGAGGGATCTGTCTGACTCAGAGAGAGCAGCGTTTCCAGTGCTTGCAACAGGTTCGGCGGGAGGAATGTGCGGTCGTATGGTCGTTCGTTTGGCTGCCGCTCTGCTCTGGCTTTTAATCCTTCATTAGGCTAAGCGCTGACGTCATTATTGCCGCAAGTAAATCGACTTAAGGGGGAAACACTGCAGAACGCACCCGAACATGAGATAAACGAAACGGAACCACTTTTCGCAGCTGGCGCGCCCTTTTTATTTGCTTTTTTCCACATTTTCCGGTGGCGCATTATGAGGCACAACAGCAGCAGCAGAAGCAGCAGCAGCTAGAGAAACTGTGGAGCAAACGCAGAGAAATCGCAGCGCAAAATGCTTAACGAGCACGAAGAAGCACTTGCAAGGCAACGCAGCAGAGAGAGAGAGCGAGAGAGAGAGAGAGCGAGAGAGAGAGAAGGAGCACAGCAGAAGAAAGAATTATTTACTTCAAATTCCGAGTGCAACATAGAATTCGTGCAGCGGCAACATGTTACCCAAAAAAGCGCAGCAACTGCAGCAGCAGCAGCAGCAGAGGCAGAGGCAGAGGCAGCAGCAGACTTGATGCATATAGGAGTAAAAAGAGCTAAAACGCCGATAAAAGCAACGATGGCAGTTCAAGTTGGTTTGCTGCCCAGGCGGCCATGTTGCTGATTGCCATTGCAGCAACAAGAGGCACGGCAACAACAGCAACAACAGCGGCAACATCGACAACAACCACTACAACGGCAACTCATTGCGAATGCAACAACTGCGCGCCTTTCTCAAGACTTGGACTTGGACAGCGTTTGGGGCAGCATCATTACTTCCATTCAAGCTGTTTGCCCGTTTGCCTGTTTGCCCGTTTGCCTGTTTGGCTTGGCGTGTACATAAAAAAACTGCTTGCTGCCACAACCATTTTGGACAAAAGCGACCGGGCAATGCTTGCATGTTGCATGTTGCTGCTGCCGCTGCTGCTGCCACTGCTGCTGCTGCTGTTCCAACGAGCCACTGCCAAATAAAGCAAACGCATTGCGAATTCCTCGTCTCCTTTTCGCGTTTCGCCTTTTGCTTTAATGATTTAAAATTCCATTTTTAGAATTTTATACTTAATGATGTGTTTTGCGCTGTATCGCATCGCCGGGGCATCCTTTGTGTCGCTGCGTCGCGACGACGACTTTGCTTTTGATCTAAATGCTGCGTGCTTATCGTAAATTGCTTTTCGTTGTTGTTGTCCTCCCTTCAGGACCCTAGGCCCCAGTTCCCCCAGTCCCCAGTCCCCAGTCGCCAGTTCCCAGTCCCTAGCTCGCTTTCCTCTCCTCAGCTGTGCCCGATTTGGCCTTGTCTTTGGCGGCAGCCGCATGAAAAGTGTGTGCAATAGAGTTGTCAATGTTTTCAAAATATTGTATTGATTGTAATTTCTTATTTGAAAAAATTATATTAGTATTTTAATATCTATTTAAAATATGGATATATTTGTTATTTTTCATATTTGTAAGTCCTATGGCAGCAATTCAAATCAAAGTCAACTGAAAACTTACTATAAAAATGTGTAAGCTGCATAAAGATTTTAGTTTCCCTGGAAGTTACTAGTAAAAACTCTAATTGATTAACTGTAATTAGTTTTCTGTTTTCTGAACATAATGATCAACAAAATATATCATTAAATATCGAATTAAATTAAATTATTTTCGCTATTTGACAAACAAATTATTGCGATAAAATAATATTATTATAATAATAATATATAATATATAAAATAATATATTATATATATTATCAACAACCCCAGTGTGGGACTTCATATAACCTTGCTAGGGGTATATTTATTTTGGCGATATACCTGAAAAAATTTCATGAAATTCTGACTACTTTAACATATAGTTATCATATGAACTATCGGCCAAGGTACGAGGGCTTGTCTTTGGAAAGACAAATAATTTATAGGGTGCTTGAAGTTAAGTTGGCCATAATTGAGTCACAATTTGAATAAGGCTATAGATAAGATGGGATACAAATTAAATTTTCTGAGGAATTTAAATATTACTATGCTTTATGATAGCATAGCTATTTTGATGTATTAAAGGAAGGGAAAATTATATGAAAATCTGCTGGGTTAACATTTTTAGTCTCTTGCTAGTTTTATTTTTTTTGTTTTTTTTTTCTGATTGCAGGCCCTACACAGGCTCAACTGCAATGCAATTGCCTGCCGTCTAATGTCTACTCTGTCCACTCTCTCCCCTGCACTGTCTGCTACTGCCTACTGCGCGGCATGAAATCGTTGCAACCCAAATATTTGCCACACACACAAAAGATTTATGGGCCGTGCGTAAATCAAATGCGCGCGTTGCGAAAACTGAAAATAGTTTCTAAACAGTTGCAGTTTTTTGCACTCCGCACTCTGCCCTCTGCACCCTGCACTTTGCATCTTTTTCATGCGCAGAGTGCAATTCTATCGACGCATGCAAATCTGCTGCCTGCCGCCTGCCGCCTGCCGCCCGCCCGCTGTGGCAGCTACTTGCCGGCTTGCAACTGCGTACCTGCAGCGCTGCAAGGCACACAAATTTCCCGCCAAGTGCGTGCAAAAATATGAATTTTCATAATTTTGCACTGTTTGCGGTTTCCGTCGCAGTGCCCGACCCCGACCCCGAGCCTGACCCCCCGACCCCGTCGTAAAACAGCTGCAGCGAATTTTGCTATCTTTTCTTTGCAATTTTCATGACAATTGTCGGGCGAGCCGGCAAAACAGTTTGCAGCTTTTTTCTGTTGTCTGTTTTCAGTTTTCTGCCTTAGTTTTTTGTCTTTTGTTTCCTGTCCGTGTCGATTTTTTGTCGTTTCGCTATATATTCTCGTGTGTGTGCCAGTGTGCGTGTGTGAGTGTGTTTAGAAAGTGCGTTACACGGCCGAAATTGTAATCCAGCGTTGAGCATCGTTTGATTTATGGCTCGGCGGCAATTCTGGGCATTTAGAAAGTTGGTGGCACGATTTAGCTGAACTCGACTGTAGCTCACTCCAGCAGCGCCTCGGCCTCAGCCTCAGACTGAGCTCAGTTGACGCAATATTGCGAGAGAGTCTGCAGCTCAGTGGAAGTAAGCATTTGTTTCTAATCCCATAATCGACTAAAGATGGGTATATATAAAATTGATATGAAGTCAGTGGATGTTTGGCATAAATAAGGTGGTAGCACCCTTTTATTGAACTCGGCTGTAACTGCAGCTGATCGGAGTGAGTGCTGCCCCAGCCTTAGCTGAGATCTGCAATCTCAGACTGATTTCAAGTAAGTCGAGTGCGAAAACTACTAAGAAGGTTATATAAAATGTTTGTTTGACAAAATCTTTTCGTATTTTTAAAAATTCAAAGAAATACAAAAAGACAAGTGGGACTACCCAATATAATATGAGATGAGCCTAAGAAGTGTAATATTGGGTGATCAAAAAAGTATTTTATTATTTCTAAAACTTCAACAAAATACTATAATGTTTTTTCAACTCCAAAAAAATACTATAAAGTTTTTTTTTAAATACCCAATATATATATATATATATATGTATATATAATATGTAGTATATAAAGCTGTGCTAGATTGCCATCAGAAAGTTGTGCAATTTTCGACTTCATTTAGCGGGAAATATTGAAATGAGTAAAGATCGGTAAGACCGTGCATGTCGTGCACAATAAAGTTAAATCTGGCGCCCTTTGACCCCTCGCTGAAAGGTGGCGAGTGGTGCCAAGTGAATTCCGCGCCGGCATAAAAATTTAATTATCACTTAATAACAACGAGGCAAATGGAGGAGGCAATTGCAGGTGGCAGCTGCACTGTTGTGCACGGTTATGCACTCGCATTACGCACTGTTGTTGCTGGTAAAGTGTCGAGTGGACAGCGGCAACTTGCAACGTGCAGCGTGCAGCGTGCAATGTGCAACGAAAGAACATTTGCACTTTGCGTTATTATCAAAAGGTCGTTAAAGCATTTTTAAGTTACTTTATGCGACGCATTTTAATTATTTCATTTTACTCAATTACGCCGCTGAAATATGATGCAGCATGAGGCAACTGTTGGACTGCAAGTTGCCACGTGAAAATTAAAAATCGCAGTGCGAATGGTCAACAATTTAAATAGACTTTTTTGTAATGCGAATGGAAATCGGCAGAATAAAAAAAAACCTTTTGTGTTGTACTTCAGTTTCTCTTTCCTTTAATTTATTATATTTGATTGTACAATACGTTTTTATATAGTACAACTGCATGTTTAAAATTTATATAAAAGTTTTTAATGCAAATGCAAATCGACAGAATCTAAAAAAAAAAATGGTATTATATTTTCTTCAGTTGCTCTTTTTCTTAACTTATAAAATATGTGATTGTATAATACATTTATAAATATGTAGTAAAACTGCATGTTTCAGAATTTTAGAATAACCAATTTTACTAAAAACTCTATCGATAAGCAAAACCGGTTAGGGCTTTCGAAATTGCTCTACCTTCTTTATTCCATACCCATACAATACGAAAAAATACCCCCAACCATACACTAAACAACAACTTTCTATCTCTTTCTAGGTAAGTGTCACCCTATCAATAATTTCCTGATGGACTTTTCCACCGCGCAGACATTGACAGACCTACGCAGGCGACTGCGACTCAAAGTGAGTAAAAAGCGAGACAAACGCAAGTAAAAGCAACCACCAGTTAAACTTAGAGTTGAGCTTAAACTAGGCAGACAAAAATCCATTTTCCAGATTAGCTGCAAATGCGAAACAAAAATTGGAAAATTACTCATGCGTGTTTTTAGCCTCCCCCGCCACAGCAAGGAAGTCCCTTTCCTAGAGTCTTTCCCGCACGCATGCGGGATTAGGTTACATTAAGGCAGACTTCTTCTGCCGCTTGCCTACCCACAAGTGGGCGGGGCACACCCGGCACACACTTGCAAAGCTGCAAAAAACTCAACGTCCTCATTTAAATTTATTTGCCGAAATTTACTTTGCCATAGAATAAAATCAAATCCAATCAATAAGAATCTTAAATAAATTCATGGCGCCCGCCCACACACACCCTGCACACACACACACACATACACACACACCCTCTGACACATGCATCTCTTCGATCCACACTCAACTCTCCGCTTCTCCCCGGCATTCGGCTACCTCATTTTTTGCAATGCTAAATAAATTTATTTGCTAATGTAGTTTTTCTGCCCGCCCTGCCCCCTTCGCACCCCACACTCCGCGTTGCAGCAGGCATGGGGAAAACAGAAAGAGAAATAACGATACTCGGTACTCGGTATCGTACCGGGTACTTGTTAGTTTTATCTGCATATCATTGAGATAAGTTCGGGGCCGATCAGATGTCTGTCCGTGTCTGCTGCCTGACGGTCTGGCGGCTCGTCGCACTGACGGCTCCAAGTCTGTGTGGAAACAAAAAAAGAGATTGAGCTTCAGGGGATGTGGATGTTGCCCGGGGAGGACGGACGAGGCTGAGGCTGTGCCTGAGGCTGGCAAAGCAGAAAAAAACACTGCTTATTTGCATACGAAAGTAATTTGATATCAGACACTCGCATACACACTCTCACACACATTTGCAGCTAGTCAGCGATACGTCACGAGTGAGATTTCTCAAGCCTGTGATAAGTGGGCGACGTGTTGATAACGAAAATGGAGAAAAACTGCGTCGAATGATTTTCATTTGGCAAATGGCAGCTGCCCGCAGACTAGGGTTGTCGAATATTTTTATAATATCGTAAGAATAATAATTTCTTTTTTAAAAAAAAAATTATAATAATTCAAAAATTAATTTAAAAAAGATAATAATTAATAGTTTCTATTGTGAAAAAAATAGTATCACTTTAAAATATCAATATGTTTGAAATATTTCATATTTTCAATTTCCATGGCTGAAACTCAAAAAACTCAGCTTAAAACCTACTATACTATAAGAACGAGTTAACTGCATAAAGATTTTGCTATCCATAAAAGAAACTTAAAATTGAAATGGACAAACTGTAATAAGAATGAACTATCAGTTTCCATAAGTTTTCATAACATAATGACCAACAAAATATATTATTAAATATTAAAAAAAATTAGCGTATTTTCAATATTTGGCAGAGAAAATTATTGCGATATAAATGTATAATTAATTACTATACTGATATTTTGGTATATTATCAACAACCCTACCGTAGACTTGGATGGATGCCACATAACTTCTGCTTCTATTGGAGCATCCATCTTAGTTGGCCTCGTGCTCCATGATAGTTTACATAGTTTCGCATGGCCGCAGCCATTGCAATATGATTCGAGGAATTTTCAATTAACCGCCCTTCAGTTGCAGCACCCTCTGTAGGGGTTGTCGTGCGACTCGGGGGCGGAAGGCCTCGGACCTGAGGCCTCAGTGCGGCATGGCCGCGACCAATGCAAAATGGCCGTCAGTTGGTTAAATTGAAAATTTCCCGAATTCGCTGGTGATTTGCGGGGCGCAGGACACAGCAAGCGGCACGCAGATCGCAGTGGTGCTGGCGCATAGTTTAATAGTTTGTTCTGGCCGTGCATATGTAGATTTTTAGCTGACCTAACAATTTGCAGCGCACAAGTGTGAAGGGGTCTGGAGGCTGGGGCAGGCCCGGGCCCGAGCGCGACAATTTATGGTGCTATGAAATTCCTGGTACTTAATTGTCTGCGCTTAATGAAATGAATGAATGCGCTTTCCCGTCCACTCAAACACACAGATACACACATGTACACAGTGCAACACACATGTGCTGCTGAAACGAACGCTAGATGGCGCCTGCGTTCTTTATTATCATTAGTTTTCATGGAAAAGTTGTTGATTTTCAATTTTGGATTTTGAATTGAATTGAAACCTAATGAAATTCATGGCGCGTGCACTCGGCCGTGTGTGTGTGTATGTGTGTGTGTGTTGATTTACGAGTAATTGCTCGCCCATTCGGAGTTAATCAAGAGACCTGCGAGAGAACCTGATTATTTTCGCTAAATTAAATTTTAATCATAATTTTAATGGCTCGACGCGCTTTTTTCCCGTTGCCGCAAACATGTACATGTACAAACACACACACACACACAGACTAACTTGCACATACAACACTTCTGTCGGTCTTTTAATTAGTTTACTCTGCACTGTTTTTTCCTGGATGTTCCGTTTTCCCGATTCGCCATTCGCCATTGCCTCTCGCTCTGCCCCTCCGCCTGCCTCGCTGGAAATCCGACAAACGTTTTATTTCGTTATCTTTTTGCCGCAGGCAGCTGCAAATGCCACGCAAATTAAACATGCTACCTTTTGCTGTACCCTGCCCCTGCCCCCCTTGCTGCCTGCCCCTGTGATTTTTTGCCTTTTGCAGCTTGACAAACGGCATTTCCCTTGCGCTGCTCGGGCGTCGCGTCGGGTTGCTCGGCGTGCTCGGCCATCCGGTTATTAAACACCTACTTATTAGCTGCTTTTATTTACATATTAATGCGGACACTCCCAGCTACCAGCCCAATTGGCAGGCTGCCCGCCCGCCTGCCGCCCTTCAGCCGACTTGCAACCTGCAGGACAAGCGGGGCAAAGGCAAAGGCAAAGGCAAAGGCAACGGGAACAGCAGCGGCAAAAGGCCGCCCGATTGCTGCTAATCGCGTCATAAATATTCAGCGTGCTTTGCTCTGCTCTGCTCTGCTCTGCTCTGCTCTTCGATTCGAGTCTGCACATGCTGCCGCTGGCGGTGCTGGGGCATTCAACATATCGCAGCGAGAGTGCCACAAAAAGTGTTGCATACTTGCCGGCGCACGCATGAGCCAAAGGATTCGCTGCGGCCCGCAACCGAAGCCGAAACCCAATTGGCTACGGAACTCAGCAGAACAGTCTGTAAATTTTTGGTTTTCGGGAAAAGTTTGTTGAACTCTCGTTCATGCTCTCGTATCTGGGCTGCGTCGGCTCGAAAATTAATTGCTTAATTAGTTACGGGCAAACTCTTTGAAATATGGCCGCGGCGCTGGCACTTTTTCAACTTGGCGCGACTCTCAACTGGCCATAATTGCTCTTTCAAATGGGGCTTACTTTCAAGCTGTGCTGCTTCTTTTCCGCTTTTATTATTATGCCGTATTATTGTGAATGCGACCGCTTGTGCTAATGGCCGGCTCGTGGGCAAGGGTTGCTCCCAGGGCTGGGCTTGGGCCCGGCCAGAGCGGCAGGAGCGGGAAGAGCTGCCACAGCGTGTATTGAGTTACGCGACTTTCGGCTGGGCCATTAGGCATGCAATAGCTCTAATAGAGCGCGCTCAGACACAGACACAGACTCAGATACACACACAGCCTCAGCTCCAGATTCTCAGATTCTCTTTACCATTGCAACAAAAACATGTTTTATGTCGTCCTTAATGACCCCCGAGTCGAGTTGTGTCGCCTCGTCGTCGTCGTCGTCGTCGTCGCACTTAATCGCTTTGAATTGCAAAAGCAAATAATGTGCAAAAAAGCATAAGGATAAAAGATAAACCATAGCGTCGCCGGCAGCAGCGAGCTGCCTGTATGTGTGTATGTGTGTGTCCTGGCGGATCCTTGCTGTCTTATGGCATCTCTGTCGGCCAGCCGGAGCCCTCCCGCCTCCAGCCTCCTCCGATCCCCGCCCACAGGCACTCGTGCAGCGTGCTCCGGTCAGCCCAACCCCCGCCTTGGCGGCCACTGCAGAATGATGCCATTATTTTGACAAATTTTTTGGCAATGCCTTTTGTTGTTGTTGTTGTTGTTGTTGGCCTTGTGGTTGTTGCTTGGCTTTTAGTTCGACTGTTGTCGGCTTTTGTTGGTTTTTAAATCGCATGCAATAATTCAATTTTATATTTCCGCAAAAAGACCGAGAACGTTTTTATCATTTCTATAAGACTTTCTGCTAGACCGACCAGAGAGCACCATATAAATATATGCTATACTCGTTGTAACATACATTTTGGCACAGATCGAACGTGACTAAGAATTGCAGTATAGTGCAGTACTTGGAGCCAGACCCCGTTCCTAGTGTCCGATAAAAATAACTGTTAGACCAGACAAAGCTTAGCTGCGCAGCAAGAATCTTCACATTAGTAGGAAATATGATTCGCCTGCAATGCTAAATTTGTTATATATGTGTAAATTTTCTTTATTAAAGGAAGACTTAAGCTTCCATTATAACAATTTGTAAAATCGATTTCTGGAGGTGGTGGGCGTGTCATACAAAAGTTGAAAATCCGCATTTTGAGTAATGTCACCAAAAACCTTCCTACCAAATTTGGAGCTTCTAGCTTTTTTGGTTTTCTTATATTTCGAAAAATTAATTTTATAGGGGCATACTGTTGGAAGGGACCTCCCAAGTAGAATAAAAAATCCTTTTTTTAAGCGACTTTATTTTTTTAATTCTACTAATAATCCACAAAGACTTAAATCATCTTATTTAGAATTCTAAAATCTTAATTGAACGCAAATGTTGCAGTTATTCTGTGTGAAAAGCAATAAAATGCCTGCTTCTGGTGCCACTCCTGTGAGGCCTTCGGGGAATGAGCATATGCCGCGGTGGAAAGTTTGTAATTACTTAATAAAATGCTGAGAACACGATCTGAATACGATTTCAATAGCCTAACGCAGATGTTCCCTGCTTCTCTCTCGTCTCTATTTGCCCCGGTTTCCCTTCTCGCTCACTCTACCTTGGTCAGCTACAGCAACAGGGGCGTGTTTTGTTGGCCATTTATGGGCTTTTAAGGGCGGTAGCACCCCGGCACCCCGGCACCGCTGAACTCGCTCGATGGTGGTTAAATCACACTTGTATGACACAGTTTTGAGTTTCGAAACACCTCGAAATGATGGACCTGTTCTGGTGCTGGGGTGTCCCTGGCCCATGGGTGGAGAACCCCTTGGATTCGCTCTCTGTTTCGGCTGACAGTTGCACATAAATATCGCATTAACCTGACACGTGAGAAGCCCAGGCAGGGCGAACCAATAAATAAGCGAACTCGCCTAGAACTCCAGTTGCAACCCTCGCTGGCGAGACACTTACGTGCCACAAGGCATCGACTGCGCCGGCCCCACCGCGGCCGGGTACGGGGACGGGGACAGGGCGCTGCTTTCTGTTTGGCTTCTGTGCCGATTTCAGCCGAAAGATAAATAATAAAGCGTTTCCCAGACGCAGTCATATTTGCGGTTCTCTGCGCAGTCCTCTGCACGCTCCGCTCTCCCCCTCGCCGCACTCCTCTCCACCTTCAGCTTGGCTTGGCTTCTTCGCATTTTCGCAATAAAATCGTAATAAAACACATTGGTCACGTAATTTCGTTTGTCTGTGGGATTTTATTGCCATTTTTTCGTGCAATTTTAAATTGTTATAAATGCGTTGGCATACAGAAGCCTTGTGTTTACTCTCCCAGCTCCCAGTGCCCTTCCCCAGAAGGGGGCGGGACAGCGTCCCTTGCTCTCCTGTGCGTACTTATGTATTTATGATGTGGAAAATATCTTGAGAACTGCAGCCCAGGCAGAATCGATGATAGCTTTCTGCCCTGACAGAGGAGAAGGAAAAGCTGGCGAAACAGAGAAAGGTGAAGCCATTCGACAGTGTCCTGCCGCATTTATCACTGGCAGTCGGGACAGGCAAATGAACAGGCCTACGCCCACGTTTAGTCGGCACGCATCCACACCCACGCTACTTCTTCCAAGTTGCTCTGCCCGTTTGCTGCCCAGAATGCCATGGATGCTGGAGTCGGCGCAGGACAAGCCGAACTTTCACTGCCAACACCGCACAGACGACAATTAAGCAACAAAACTTTGATAAATTGCTTCCGGGCAGGCATTTTATGATTTCGGCCGACCCCAGTGGAGAGTCAGTTGCTCCTGCTGCTCAACTGCCTGCTCCAGCAGAGCGAGAGGAAATCGAGTGCGGAGAGCTGAGAGCTTCTTTACACTAATTAAGGGGCTCATCGTTTCCTGCAAATATTTGCTATCTACTTTGGGGCTACACCCGTAGCACCCGCAGTCCGCAGCCAGCAGACCGAAATCCAATGGAAACTTACAGCAACAACAACAACAACAGGCAGACAGAGAGGAGGCTGCAACAATGGGGCAGCCTTGTGGCGCCACTGGACAGTGTTTAGCTTCATTGGGCAAGTTCGTTATAAAGTGCAAATAGTTGAAATAGTTTTCGAATTGTGTCGTCGAACTCGGCATGGAAATACTTTCCAAATTACGAGTATATCAAGTGTGTTTCTTTAAAGAACATGAACTTGGACTTTTGTTAAATCTAGCAAATTTAGTACTGTGAAAGGACAAATGATTAATATTTAATATTATATTTAAATTTAACAATTCAATACCATACAGACTGCTGTTAATAAAATTCTCATCTGGAACTCAGAAGTTTGCTTTTTTCAACAAAATATTCCTAAACTATTCCTGGGTTTTTACTTTACTGCCGAGACAGGGACTTTTTGTGCGACTAATAATATTAATCTGCAGTCGAAATCTACCCGACGCTGCGTTCCCGTTGGTGTACTGCCCTTCACCATTCACCTTTTCCGAAGGCGCTTCCAAGCAATCCATCATTTATCGTATAATGAATAGTTGCCCGACCTGGGCATATTGTCTATATTGATTAAATGCACTTCAGGGGGAATAAATTGGCGGCTTGGGCAAAGCGGGCGGATAGCTAGACAGGTAGAGTGGTGTATGGGGTGCAGAGGTGGTTTAGCTTGCTGGTGTGCTGTGGTGTGCTGTGGTGTGGTGGCCATTGTTATGGTTATGGATAAAACGCAATCTTCAGAAAATTATAGCAATTTTTATGCTTATAGAAAAGCGCATTGCTTTCAGAGACGGAGTCGCAATTTGCTGCACTCGCTAACCCTAAAGGGTAAAGACGCAATTACTTTTATTATACAAGTGCTCAGCGCTGCAGAGTGACCGCAGTCTGACCACGGAGCGCTCCACGGAGCTCAGCATGCACCCCGGAGCTGGTGCAGCGCACTCGCGCACTCGCGCACTCGGGTCAATCTCTTTGAGCTGCGGCTGATTGATGACTGTCTAACCAATTTGCTACGTTGTATATAGCCGATATTATTATAATGCAGAATGTATTATTACAAGTAAATGCCGGCCGCGGCATTTGGGGACCTCGGAGACAGTCGGAACCATTTCTGCCGCCCAGTTGTGCCCTCGCCGCGGCGTGGTGCGCACTCGTAAATCGCAATGAGTCAACGACGCGCAGGAACTGTCTGCAGTTCTTAACTCATCGCGACTCGAAAACGCACATCGCGCGACTTTTATTGGTTCCGTCTGGCCATTTATTTCGCTCCTATGATCCGCTGGCGGAAGCCATTAAAGCCACCACCAAAGCCGCAGCGTGCGTCGCAGCGCGTCGGGGCTGCAGCACAGTAGGCGACCGCTCGGAACCGGCTGCTGCTGCCGCTGAGGTTCTACCTGGCTTGGGTCGGGTTTTCGGTGAAGATAAGCGAAAACCGGTTAGCAGCGCGCCGCTGCCATGGCAACCAATAAACATGGCTAAGAGCAGCGCTCGCAATGGCTGTGGACACAGGGAGCAATGGATCAGGCGAGCGCGTCCAGTTGCAGCAGGAGCCACGCGGCCCATTTGGCGACCCATTAGACAATCGTGCGCATTTCATCAGGCTGCCACTTGGCGCACTGCACGTGGCACCACCAGCAGCTCACGTAGCTGCGCGCTGTGCTATGCCTCGACTCGGGCTAATCATATGCACAAGTGCCAAAAGCAGCCTGATGAACGAGCCTGATGCACAGTTGCGGCCAGAGACAGTCGAAGAAGCAGCAGCAGAGTGGCAGAACCGGTCTTCGTGTGTGGTCCTCTATG
Organism: Zaprionus bogoriensis; assembly: GCA_035046045.1. NCBI lineage: Eukaryota > Metazoa > Arthropoda > Insecta > Diptera > Drosophilidae > Zaprionus > Zaprionus bogoriensis. The sequence goes on along the minus strand of JAWNOI010000191.1, from coordinate 594,543 downwards.
TGGTGCCCAGTGGCGTTGGGCAGGCCAGCGCAGGCAGTGCCCAGCACCAGCACCAGCTCCAGCACCAGTCATTAGTTTAATTGCGCTGTTTATGAAGCGTTTGCATTGACTGCTGCCAACCACGTCGAGCAGTGTAGCAGCAGCAGCACCACCATCATGACCAACAGGTGGTTCCGCTTAGCTCGGACGCAACTGATTATCATTTAACGATTTTGTTGCAGTTGTTTGCATTTTGCATGCAACGCGCTCATTTGGCCATGTTGTGTGTTGTTAGCTTTGGCTTTAAATTAAATTAAATTTAACGTCAGCTAATAGAAAACCACAGACAGGCTTCTGCCGACGGACAGACACTCTGGAGCAGTGTAATTGGCGACTGCGATGCCTCTGAAGCAACTGTATTTAGCGGCGAAATTCGAGTCTCGAAATCTTTATTGACTTGCCCAAGACCGGAGACATGTGATTAGAGCGATGCCGCCAAGAGTGGCGGTACATCCAGGCTCGTGATTCACAACTTAGTAGTGCCATATAGCATATACCTCATAGTATGTGCATATCAGGGGGACATGTTAAGCGATGGCTATCGCAGCTTATCAGCCTGAATCGGCATAATCGTAATTGCGGCCTTTATGTCGCGTTTTACACACTCGGCCGCACTTTGGCCGTGCGATATCTTAATGAAAATCGGAGCAAATTGCGGGCAATGTTAACAATTAATCTCGGCATCGGGCGAGTGCAGTGTATATGGTTGGCAGTTCCGGCTCTTATCGTTGGAAAGCGTTAGAAGCAGAAGCCAGCAAAACATTTAGACGCAAATAATTTCGAAACGTACTTAAAATCAATTTACTTAATAACGGGGCAATTTGAGTGCACTTCCCCCTTAGCCGGCTATGGCTCCGACTCTGCCCCGGCCCCGGCCCCAGTCCGGTTCATTGCAGCTACTTTTGAATGTGCCGACGCACTCACACCCGATGCGAGTGTGAGTGAGCGTGAGTGTTTATGAATAAACCAAACTAAACATGTTGCATGCCAAGAGTCGAGCCTCTGCCGCGTCTCGGCCAGTCTCAATTCATTTTGGCATGCGAATAATAATTTGCAGCCAAAGCAGAACAATGGCCGTAGCAGCAACGCCAACAACAACAGCAACAACCACATGACCTGCAAACAACAAGAACAACTGCGCGCGCTTAATAATAGTTGTTCCAACACATACGCGAGTGCACCCCAGCCAGAGCGGGCCTAGCCGGCGGGTAATCGTTTTACTCACCCGTCGAGCGTTCAGCGGGCAATTTGAAAAGCGCGCAGCAAGAGCAACAGCAAGAGCAACAGCAACAGCAACAGCAACAGCAACAGCAACAGCAACAGCAACTGAAACTGGCCAAAACAAATCAACGGCAACAACAGGCTGAACAACCTGCTGACCAGTCGCCATTTGCCGCCTTGCAGAGTTTCTTCCCGGGTCTCCTCTCCCTCTCCCACTCCCTATATAGAGTGTCCGTGTCACTGGCCATTGGGCATCTACACGTCTCGGCTCGATTGGACCCCTGCTCTTGCGCGAGAAGCTGGAGCGGCACCAGACTGCAATCAGGCGCTCCTCGTCGCGCTGCATAACTCTCAGAACCAGTTTTTCTTTATATGCCTAATTAATAGAAGTCGTCAGTGTTAGGGAGCTTATTAATTGAATTAAATATGCATCTCAATTACTGCGCCAGTACTATGTAATTTCACAATGCGTGTGATTTCCCTTCTCGCATTTGCTTTATGCATCTCTCAACGACTTTGTACTCGTATTACTCTAAAGCATGGAAAGGGCAGCAGCTTAAGTCCGAACGACTTAATTCCGCCTTTCGAAGCTATCATTATAAAGCGCAATCGCTTGATGCTAAAAAGGAAATATCTCCGAGGCATTGACTTCGCAAAAAGACATATCTTCGCGCAGATATGCCGTCTAAAGTACGTCGAAGCTAGTCAATTCTAGAAACGACATAACTCCGCACGAAGATTTGCTTTAAATTTACATTTATATTTAAAATATTATTATTATATTTAAAAGTCTTTAGTAAAAATTTCCAAGAAAAAATGAACACAACTTCGTAGATAAAATATATGGGGCGGAGATATGTCGTCGGAATTATGACAAGGTTAGAGTAGTACTACTACATATAACAAGTTAATAGCCCAGTGGCACTTGCTTGTCCATAATGGCTGCCACACCACAATCCATACACAATTTGCCTAATTACTTGACGCACTTTCGTCTGCAAGTTGCAATGGAATTCATGGCCTGCAAATTGTGCTGCCAACTTATTTGTCACTTCGTTCGGCCACTCTTGTTGTTGTTGTTTCTTATCAGTGTATGTGTGTGTGAGTGTTTGAGCATGGTTTGGTTTGGTAGTTACTTTCGCCTGTCCAAGCATAGCAGTTTTAGTTTTAGGACATAGTTTGTTTTGTGGCTATTTCACTGCACAGATATATGCACATACCTATAGACACGAACACAGCTGCACTATGCACTGTGGGGCAAACGTCGATTTTCGGGATATAAACATATAAGCTTCGCACAAAGATAAATAGTTTATGTTAGTTGTTCGCATTAAAATCTTAGCGGTATTGCCTAAAAGTAGGTTTTATGACTTGGATTCTTAAAACTTAAATTAAAAAAATATATATTATATTACATACTAAAAGCGTAGCGTCAAATTTTGCTTAAGAAACTCTTGGATGAAATTCAAGAATTTTGTGTTATTTTTTCAACAACATTTTCTCGTTTTTGCTTAAAAATATAAAATCCTTGGCGTACTTTGTGTAATTTATATATAATAAATATAACAAATTATCGGATTTGACATAAAAACTAAACTAATATTTTGTATTAAAAACTGAGCTTTAGCATTAAATTTAATTAACAGCCTTACAAAACTCAAGATTTAAAAACGAATAACATTTTAGCCTAATTTTATTCTGGTATTCGTAAAGTAAGAACTTAATATGCTTTTCTAGGACTGTTGAAGAATTGGGCTTATATCGAAAAATCGGTCAAATACCCCATAGTACACTGGTTGAACGAACACAAAATATATACATACACACACACACACACAGGCTCACACACATATATAAGCACGTATATATTATGTGTTTGTTTTTGCTGCAGAATTTGTGTGCCGGGAGATAAAAGTGCCAGAGCAACTTGTCATAATAAATTAAAGCGAACGCTGCGTCGCCTTTTGCCATTTATTTATGCGCTTTTCATAAAACACAATAGCTTTTGTTTAATAACAGTGAAATTTATTTTTAAACACGCGCCGGCCAGCAATAACAATTATATTTCGCCTTAATGAAGCCGCCGCAGACAGATTTCATGCACTTCGATAAACACACCCTCTTCGAGGTGCATGGGCCTGTAGGGTTGCCCAGACTAGACTGCACTGAACCCCCCAGATGAGGCAGAGGCTTACATAAATATGTTAACATAATTTGAACTTGCAGTCAACTCCTGCTCGAATCGAGTGGAGTGTTTGAGTGTTCGGGGTACCTGGTAGTCGAGTGCTTTCATATTTCCATTTTCCACTTTTTAAATTTACTTTGTAATTATAAATTTGCATCAATTTATTTTCGTTTTTATAATCTGTTAACAATGCAATTCGGATTGCAATTTTCGAGCTGTCTCGCATTGCATGCGGCATGTGATCAGGGCGAAATCGAATTCCATGTTCAATAATGTTTATCAGTGCCGGCACATGCACACACACACACACACACACACTGACATACACATGCAGCGCATACACATGCAACGTTGCAAACAAAGTGCAACAGTGTTTAGAGGGGAGGCTCGAAAACAATGTGTTCCATTCAAATGATTAAAACAGCTCGAAAATGCTGCAGCCACAGCCGAAGCAGAGCTCAACTCACACACACACACTCATGCACAATAACACCAACAACAACAACAACAACAACTGACCAACGACTGTGTGCGCCACGTTAATCTTTGAAAATCCGAGTGCTGTATGCGGTATTATGCGAAAATTTATCTGATTTAACACCTAATATACAATAACTTAATATGCAGTGTGTTCCAAGCGCTTGCACGAGCTTGCCCGCAGTCATCCAGCAGGCGGCAGCCGACAGTCCGACAGTCCGACAGTCCGGCCATGGTTCCACTCCCAGGCCCAGGCCCAGGCGCAGACCCAGACCCAGACGCAGCCCCACCCGTAGAGGGGCAGCATTCGGTTAGGCCAGGCGCAGCAGACAGTGTACAGTGGAGCCAGGCAGAGGCAAATGTTTCGCTTCAGAAGTTTAGCTAGCTATACATATATATATATACAAACTATGTGCAGCTATTGACTAATGATTTTATTTGTTCATATCATTTTTATTATTTAATTAAAATCATTCCTTATTTCTTAATAGAATTTTTATTTGCAAAATTTCCAAAGAGTTGCTTCGATTAGCCTTATTTTTTCAAACTATTCAAATTATTATGCTCGTGTTTTTTATTAAAGTCATTCTTTATTTTCTATATAACATTTTTTAATTTCCAAAATATTCAAGGAGTTGTTGTGACTTACCTTATTTTTTCAAATAATTTTAATTATTGTATTCGCGTTTTTCATTAATATCATACTTCATTTTTTATATAATTTGTTTCTCCAAAATATTCAAGGATTTTCTCCGATTTACCTTATTTTCATTTTTCATACTATTTTCATTATTGTGCTAGCGATTTTTATTAATATTATACTTAATTTTTTATATAGTTTTTATTTCCGAAATATTCAAAGAATTGCTGCGATTTACCTTTGCACTTAACTTTCCTGCAATCTTTTGCAACATCTTTAAATTAATACCACTGTGCGGGGCGGCGTTTTTGGAGCTAGCAACAACAAGAACAACAACAGCAACAACAGGCGCAACGACAAGAACAACAGCATCAAACTGCAATGCTGAGCGCACATTGTGCGTCGGGAAAAGCTTCAACAACTGCGACTGACCCTCCAGACTCCCCTCTCCCCCCTCTCTCTCTCACTCTGCCTCACACACACACATATGCACACATATTTAGGCACGTTTACTGCCGTTGCTGCTGCTGCGTTCGAATGCCTCTGGTCGGTATGCGGCGTTTGGAAAATGTGGATATGAACTGCATAAATCTCTCAGAGGCAACAGCAGAGGCGGCAGCCTTTGCCAGTTGCGCCTGGCCAGGCCTGGCCTGCCCTGGCTTTACGGCTTTTCGGCTTCGGACTGCGGACTGCGGACTGCGGAGAGCACAAAGAGGAGGCGCAGAGAGCAAGCAGCAGAGAATAACAGTTGGCGCTGGTGCGAGCCAAACCTAGTCCGGCCATTGGAGATATATGACCAGAGGTACTCGGCCCGCTCCTGCTCCCGCTCCCGCACCCGCACCCCTTGCTCACACTCGAAAATGCGAATAGAGTGTGGCGGCATCAAAGTTCAGCTCACTTAGTCTCCCGGCGTTGATGGCTAAAGCCAGCAGGAGGCAGAGCTAGGGGGAAGGGGAAAGGCAGGGTACTGCACTTTGTGCCCGCCGCTTAGTTCAATGCAGTTTCCCTGCTTCTTTTTTTGTGGGCCCAAAACTCGTAACTCTGATATTATTATGCATTCATATCTGAATTTTAATCGCACACATTCAACTGACGATGCGTTCGATGTGCCGGGATTATGGGAATAGCTCTGGGCTCAAGAGTTATCTGCGCAAGTAACTATAAACAAACAAGTAATGCAAGATGCGCTCGACTCTCATATACCGTTTTTTCTAAGCGGAAATAAATGAAAAATGCATTAAGTAATTCTTAAAATATATAAAATAATATTAAGTTTAAGATATATATATTTTTAAAATACCCCCAACGAATTTTTCAGCTCTAACTCTGGAAGACGGTTAATAAAATAGATTTTTCTTAAGCTATTTTTAAATCTCACAACCGCATTAGAAAAATTTCAAATTTCATCCTTTTAAAGCTGTTTGTAAATCTCAGAAAAATGTAGAAGATCTTATAGGAAATAGTTTCAAAATTCTTGTGGGTCTCGCTTGTTTCCAATTGAACAACTGCTGGTTCTGGAATGTCGCAAAATCTCGCACACCCATATACCGTTCATCCTGGGCGGAAATTAATTCAAAATGCTTTAAGAATTAGCGGGTCAAGTATATACAATTATAATAAAGAAAATAATATAAAATAAAAGGTATATATATTTGTAATATACGCGAATCGAATTTTCTAGCTATAGACGGTTAATAAAATAGCTTAAGAATAAACAGACATACATATTCAATGGGTGTAGGTTATAAGAAATTTTAATAGGAATACTATCGAATGAAATGCATATATTATTTAAGCAGTTTTGAAATCACACAAGAGCATTAGAAAAATTTCAAAATTCTTGTAACTTTCAGTTACTTGCAGTATTTCTACGGGCAAAACTGTTGTTTCTCTCCTTGCTCTCAGCCCGAGAATCTTGTAGAATGTCGCGAAATCTGTGTAATTTGTAGCGCAACAACCTCCAGCTGTGTCGCCGCAGTGCAGTATATACGTGTGTGTATATGTGGCATATATACTCCCGCTTGTATTTGTATATATTGAAGCAACACTTTGAGGACACCCAATGATTTATTACCCAATTTAACTGTCGTGTTTTCTTAATTTCACGTTCGACACAGCCTCTGGGCTGTTCCCTGGGCTCGCCTTGCCTTAGCTGAGGCGCCTCCTTTCGCTGCGGCAGCCATGCGTTCCAGGGCACAACTAGAGGGAGCAAGAGAGTGGGCGAGAGAGTGGGAGATACACAACAGCCACCGCCAGCGCCAGCGCCACCCCCAGCCTGTCCCAGTCCTGGCTGGCTGGCTGGCTGGCTGACTGTCGGGTTGTAACTCAACGAAATAAAATAAAACACGCACCAAAGCACATTCATCCCTCGAGAAATATCGCTTATTTGGTCGGTAATAATTCTTGTGCCATCCCTGCACCCCTCTGCCCGCTGGCCCTTCCCTCAGTGGTGCTGGTCCGCCTGCCACCACCGCATAGAAGCACGTCTTGACAAAAACAAAGGGAGCAACAATGAAGCCAATGCCGGCAGCATCTTTGTGCCTCGCCTGCCACGTGCGTGCGATGCCGAGATGCCGAGATGCTGGCGTGCCGGCAGCTGGAGCCGAAGTTCATGAATGCCGCAAGGAGAAAGTTTTGCGCCCAAAAAAAAAAAAAACATCCAAGACGTCGGCCAAAGGTGATGCTGGCGCAGAATAGGAGCGCAGCAAAATCCTCTCCCCTTCCCGACTCCGTCTCCATCCCCCTCTCTTAGCCTGTCTCTGACTCGCATTTTTAGACCGTAGACACTTTTTACCAAATATTTCATCGAAATGTGTCCCTGGTGTAACATTTAATATTAAAGGTGCTCCTCGCCTGACGCCCGACTGTGCGGCTGTGGGCGGTGGGCGGTGGGGGCGTGGCGGCAGCGAGTGCGTATAAATTAGCTTACTCTTAAGACATTTTGTTGTGCGAATAAAGCAGCGCGCGGAGAAAGTTTACAAAATGAAGCAGAAAGTGCGACAAGTGCACGCCGGAACAGCCAAGGAATTGTTCGAAACGACGGACAGGGAGCAGAGCAGTAGTGGAAGAAAGCGAAAGAGAGAGAAAGAAAAACTGAAGCAGAAGAAAAGCATAAAGGAACAGGCCTTCGTCCAATGAAGCGTCGCTGCGCGCTGCGCTAAAAACTTGGACCAATAAATCACAAGTTAATTACACTCGCGTATTAACTCAGTGCGCTGCAATGGGGGGGCACGCCCTCCAACTCCAGCTTTGCCGCCCACTTGGGTCGCTGGGCAAACAAGCTACAAATTTCATAATTATATCTTATGCGATTTATTATTTGCGGCGCGTTGTCATGTCTGTTTGCCCGGAGATAATGCACAACTGCGTCTTGTGAGAGCCCCTTATCCCGCACGGAGTGCCCTGCCCTGCCACTCCCCCTGGGCCTTATGGCCGTATGGCCGCATGGCCTGATGTCGTCGTCATGTGTTGAACCAATTTAATTGCCGAACTTCTTCTGCGCACGGGGCTGAGATGCGGGCCCCTCGCTTGGGCGCCCTCGATTTATGTCTGGCAAATTTAATTGCGCCCCTCGATAAGAAGAAATCATATTAATTGCGAGCATGATTATTAATTTTATTGGAATCATCTGCTACTGTGCCGTGCTGCCCCGCCCTTGTCTCTCTCGCTGCCCGGGAAAATGGCCGACCACGTAAGGCTCGAGTTGAGTTGGGGTTGCCTGCAGACCGGTTATAGATTGTAGCTCCTCTATGAGTTCAAGATACTTCAATGCCTTCTGACTGCTCACTGTCCAGTGTGTATTTCCCCATAGATCATTTCTAATCCAGAAGTTTTCTTTAATCATCTCTGGCATCGCGCGTGAAGTGCCTTATTCGAAAGTGTCGTTATATTTCTCCGGCATAATCTCTTGATACGCCCCCGAGTTTAAAGACTTTTTATGGGCTTCGACGTGTTCGGGCAGCTGCACGAATCATTTGCACTTTGTAATACTTTACATTGCTCTCCGAAGATTGCGTGCGGCATTTCTTGCATGTTTTCTTTTCTTTTTGCCTTGTTTTTTGTTTTCTTAAAAGTTTTCTGTTTTTTGCCGGTTCATTTACATATCTCAAAACAGGGCCTGGCCATTCGTCTAAGCGCCCCCGTCGTTTATTCATTAATTTCAAGTCGTCCGACATAAATTAGTTAACTTGGACTCGGGTGCCCCGTGCGCTCCCAAAGGGAGGGAACGAGCATGAGATGGAGATGGGGAGCCACATAGACAAGGGCAGGCCGAGCATCCAGGGTTCGGGTATGGTATCAACGATATCAAGTCTGCGGCGGAGCAGCAGGGGAAGGCGAGGCCGGGGGCACAGGCTGCGGTTTCTTTCGCCAGCAAGTGGAGTGCATGTTGAAAGAGCGACAGCAACAACGTGCTTTGCTGCCAACTCAAGTAGAAAAATACTCGCACAATGCAATAATACAAAAGGAAGGGAAAATAAGAATAAAACAAGTCAAGAAAGCAGGGGTTGAGCACACTCGACTGTTAGATACCATGCACAATTTGCAATATTTGCAAATTTTCTTAAATTAAAATAAAATTTAAAAAAGAACTTCCGGCTTAAAATAAACTTGACGTATATTACAAAATTGTCAAGGCTATGGATACTGATCAAGATATAGAATATAATATAATATATAATACATATAATCCGTACGTTGTGTCACGGCTGTTTTTGCAATAAAAAAAAATATACCATAAATGTATAAAAATACTCGCACAATGCAATAATACAAAAGGAAGGGAAAATAAAATAAGTCAAGAATTCTAGGGTCGAGTACACTCTGCTGTTAGATACCATGCACACAAATTTAGGCGATAAGACTGAAAATATTAAGTACTGCTGTTTTCGCAATATTTTCTAATTTTGTTAAACTAAAATAAAAATTAAATTAGAATTTACAGTTTACAATAAATTTGATATACTATGCAGACATTGCTAAATTGTCAAGGCTATCGCTATCTATTTTAGTATATATACTCCGCATGTTCTACTACGACTACTTTTCCATAAAACAAATATGCCATTTTCACACATTTTCAATGGGTGCATGGTAGGAAAAAAACATTGTAAAACGAAACTTCGGGCGTGAGCATGAAAAGCGAGCGAGTGCCGCTCCGCTTCCATGGCTTGTTGTTGTTTGGGACTTGGTTGTTTGGTTGTCTCGTTGTTCGCCTGGGTTGTTCGGGTCGGGACCGGGCCTGCTTTCGGGTTGGTTGCTGCAAAGTTTTCCTCGACTTTTTGTAGCGCTTCGCAACAATCTTGAACATTTTTGGCGCTGTCTTTTCACAGAACGAATGTGGGCCGCAGGCGGAAACACCCAATACAAGTCACATCTGGATTTATGTCATGCCTTTAATTGGCTGCTGTACCGATGCCTGGCCTCCAGCTCCAGCTACACGCTTCCCTCTCGCCTGCCCCCCTCCCTTCAGCCAGTCCAGACTCTGGCCAGGCCGCCATCCATTAGCTGCGAAATCGAGTTTGGGGGCGGCCAAAGTCTAAAAAACACAAGTGGCAAGGTCTGTGCCGTGTCGGCAGGGGAGGCGCGCTTGGTCGTTGCGGTGCCAGGCCTGGTAAATCGACTGGGCTGGGCTGGGCTTGGGCAGGGGCTTGGGCTCTCGGCAGCAGCCCGCCTTTTGCCAGCAATTAAAAGCGAATTTTTCTGGCGGCCATCTTCGGGATTTTCAGTCGCAATTAAAAACGAATTTCGCGTAGCTTCATTAGGCGAAAGCCAAATGCGATTTAAATATTCATACGCCCGGGCGTAGTCCTCCTGAGCATATACGATATGTAGTATGTCTGCATATACATATGTATAGCTGTACTTCAATGCGCAGTATCGGCTCGCCTCTTGATGATATACTCGACTGCAGTAGCAGCAGCAGCTGCTGCCGCCTGCCGCCTGCCGTCTGCCGTCTGCCGACTGCCGTTGCCGACTGTTGTGTGTGATTTCAAATTAAATGCAATAAATTCTGCCATTTCCTTTTATATTATTTCGCAGTTGCATATGCAAAAACTTGGTGAATTGTCAACACTTGCTAGGGTTGCCGCTCAGCCGGGGGGCGGCCGTTCTGAGAGTGCCACTTGAAGGCGGCGCCCAGTCTGTGGCCCCTTGCAATTTATGTGCTCCAGCGACAACATATGGTCACGTAAATTCATGCGACAATATACGATATGATGTCACACACACACATACTCACACACACACTCGCACATCGAGGCACATGTGTGTGTGCTTCATTTTTTATGCAAAGCGTTGTTGGCATTTTTACAATATGTAAGAAAAAGTCTTGAAACTGCGCAGTGCGTCGCCAACTGTCGCAACTTTTGGGCCGCCCAAGACTGGAGTCTGTGCTGAAGCCTCCACTTCAACGCTGCGTTCTTCTATGACTCTAACTTTGATAAGTAATAAGTGACTGCAGGCAATCGCATTGTTTGAAATGCTTAAGATGCGCAGATATACAAGAATTAGGTTGATTGGTAATGACCCACCGGTTTTTGTTCTACAGTGCTTCAGGTAAAACCGAAGTGGTAATTTTGTCACCTAAGCACCTAAGTTCTTCGGATAAAATAATGGAAATAGAGAATCGAGATCTACATGTGACTATTAGTAGTATTTAAATGGAGCTATTTTTAAGCAAAATAAATTATCGTCAAAAATCAATAAAGAAACCGGTGTGTCATTACCAAACAACCTAATATTTTTTTGATTTTATTACTATACTTTAACTATGGGATGAAAAAATATTACCATTAAAATCTACAATCAGAAAGTACAATGATCGCTGCAGTTACAACTGAAACTCTGTGATTAACTCCAAGAAGCGTCGAAGTTGGGTAAAGCACTTTCCAGGTGAATGGTGTTCGCAGTCGGGAGTTCTTCCTCTGCTTGCTGTGATATGAAACTGTGTATTGAACCCTCCCAGACCGAGTTCAAACTTGTTATTGTAGTGTTTATCTGTACGGCTGTGGACGGGTCATCGTAGTTTGCTGCAGGTGCCATGAGGTTTTCGACTACCCCGCAACGAGCCCTTTCCGGGGGCAGACGCCAGCGAAAACTTATTGCTGCCCCAGAAGCGTTTGCCAGAGTGTGAAATTGGCAAGCAGCAAAATAAAGAAAATGTTTGCTTGAGGGCAGCTAGATACAAGGCAAGAGAGAGAGTGAGAAGAGTGGGGAGTGCGGGCAGAGAAAGTGCCAACGTCAGTTCATAATTTTCAGTAAGATTTTCTAAAATATTAGTTAAACAAAACATAAACCAAAACGTTGCAGACGTTTCTGCATACGAACGTGAGCTAAATCACCTAAAAGCATGCAACATAATTCAGCAAGCAGCTTCTTGCCACAAGCACACACTAGACAAGGCCCAGGGAGTGCGACAGAGAGAGAGAGAGAGAGAGCGAGAGCGAGGGAGCCTGAGACGACGACACAGACTGGCGAAGAGCAGCCCAAGAAGCGACGAAGCTCAACGTTTCCGTTTCCTTTATGCTCGAGCAGCATACAAAGTCCGCCGCCCGCCCAGGCGCCCAGCCGCTCAGCCACCCACTTTTAATGGCAGTTTGGGGCGAAGAGGTTAGAGCGCGGCAGGGAAGGGTGCGCCGGCTTGGAGTACGTTTTGTCTTGCATGTGCATGAGCTAAGTGAATCTTAAGGCGGAGAGTGGGACGGAGCGAGGCTGCTGCAGAGTCTGCCCCGGGTATAGGGCCTTCGATTGAGACTGGGACTCGGACTGGGACTGAGACTGGGACTGAGACTGGGACTGGGCCTGGGCAAGGCAACAAGGTTGACATTAGCGCGCTCTCGACGCACAACGAAACCCAATTAGAAAGGAGATATACGACACCATAGTGAGGCGACGAAACAACATGAAAATGGAGCTCAAGGATGCGGCCAGAGGATGGAGGAAGGAGGAGCGAGGACTCCAACTCCGACTCCGTGTGAATCGTGAAGAAGCCAACAATGAAGCGTGTAATTACAAGCATAAACGGCGCCCAAAGACGCAGCAGTGGGTGGTGTCTGAGTGGTGGTGCCTGGCGCGTGGTGCTCGCAGCTCTGCTCCGTGTCAGGCCCAAAATGTTCACATACTCGAGCGCGAAAAAGCCGACATCCATGTTGGCAAAGGGTTGCGACTGAGTGCTCCAATGACTATGGGTCGTCGGGTAGCTGGGTGGTTGGGTGGTTGGGTGGCTGGGTGGCTGGCTTGGCGGCTCATTGAAGGTGATGTACACGAATGAACGCGTCGCAGCGCACAATTACTTTACAAGTTCATTATAAAGCGCCATAAATCTATAGTACGACGCGGCCTGGAAGGGGCTCAACGTGGGCCATGCTGGCGCATGGCATTCCGCAAAGCGTTTCACCTTTGTGTTTGGGGTGTACGCGGCAGTCGAGTCGAGAAACAATAGCAAGTAATTTAGTTGCGAAAATGTTATTGATTACGAAAAACACGATACAAACGTAGAGAGCACAGTGGGACTGGCGGGTCAAACTCATCTCCAAATAGGCAACTCTCGTTTGCGGCATGCTTTGCCCACTGTGCAGCTGTAAAAGCGAGCAGTTTTTGTTGATTTTGCGCAAAAGCAATTTGCACATAAATCTTGCAAGCGACAAACTCACCTGCACACACACACACCCACACACTCCCACACACACACAGTCAGGGGGCGGTCAATGTCTATTGCGAGTTTGCAGTTTGCAGGAATTGGCGAAGAAATCGCAATATGAACGGCGACTGCAACCTCGGAATTAACTGCTGGCTTCACACGTTCCAGCAGCCGGCAAATAGAAGGCCAAAACTGTGTAGGACTGCAGGGCTGAAGGGGCGCAGGGGCGCAGGGGCGCAGGTGGCGTTGGCCCAACCGGAAAAGGAAAAAACCCCAAAGAAATTCCGCAGTGCGCTTTCGCTTTCACTTTCGCAGCGAGCAGAAACAATGGCAACATTTGGTGGCAGAATGGAGCGTAGCAGGGGCCAATTGTGCTGCCGTGCAGCCTCCACAGTCCACACGGTTGCAACATAAGTTTGGCGCTAACTTTTTGATGGCAGTGTGGTGGGAGGGGGGGGGGTGTGTGAGGGCGCCAGTAAAATAAAACTTCAAGTGCCAATTATGTGTGAAATTGCGACACTTCTGGCTTGTTTACTTTTATGCGCCCTTAATGAAGTCACCGTACACCGCACTCGCACCTGCAAACGGACACTCACTCACACATACGGACAACGACTTTACTCTGGCCTGATATTCGAGCTAATTATGTGGCATGCGAGGCAGCTTGACTGACCAAGTGCTGCCACATGCCGCGGCGCAGAAAAAAGCAATTAAAAACGCATTCGATGCGATGCCTCAGGCCGATTAGGGGTATCCAGGCGAATCCAGTTAAGCGATTGGGCGTTTTGGGCGTGCCGCGGCAGAGCGACGCTTTCAAATGCAATTAAAAGATACAGATGCAGAGACAGATACGCGCAGCGATGCCGAATGTATCTGAAAGATTGTCGAGCCCCGGCATAAATAATTCCTTATCAGCGGCCATTTTGTTGCACGCTCGTGCGATTTATGCCTTGCCTTGCGTGGCAGCAGCCTGCGGAAATGTTGCACATTTCCGTTTCTAGCCTCGATAAGTATCGAAAGCTGTCGCTCTCGATGATGTCAGCCAAGTCGCAAGTATTCGGCAAGTTTTTAGTTTTTGTCTAATGAAGTCTGAAAGCGAAAGCGGCAGCCCATCATCATCATCATCGACAGCATCATCAGCAGCATTTGCATTATCGTGTTCTGCTCCAGGCTTCTTCCGTTTGCCGTCCGTCGTCCGCTCGGCTCAAGCTCTGCAGCTGCTGGGGCTGAGGCTGATTCTGATGCTGATGCTGCCTCGCGATAGGGAACAGCTTGACATCGGGCCACTTATTTATTTATTTATAATGGTCTTTGAATTGGGACGCAGCGTATAGCTTTATTCGAACTGTTAACAGTAACTCGCACAGCCGAGTGTGTATCTCTCGCCGTAGCTGTATCTATATCTGTAGCTGTAGCTGTAGCTGTATCTGCTGCGTTCCGCCAGCTGTCGCTGCTTCACGGGGTCGAGCCCAAATAGAGTCGTTGGCTATCGAAACGAAGGCGCTGCACAAGGGGGCGTTCCACACACTCACACTATATATATTTATATACATATATACATATGTATCTATTATATAAATATGGAAATGGAGAGTTGCGTGTTGCTGTCATGTTTGCTGCTTCGACTTGTTTTCTGTATCTCTAGGCGTTCGCATCGCTCATTAATTGAGCTATTAAGATGAGCCCGCAACGCGTTTTGTTCGGCTTCGTCGCGTTTCGGCGTTTCGGCGCTGCGTTGCTGGGTCACTCGTCAGCTGGCGCGGCGACGACCCAATGACGGAATTATTATACAATCCCCCCAATAGCACTCGCCACAGTGTCATTCAAGCAGAGCCCATAAATTCGAGCTGTGATGTGTTCATTTTGTTGCTCGAATTTTGTTGAATGTTGTTTTAATTGCCGTGGCAGGGCGGCCATTTTGTTAGCTACATTTCAATGGAAATAAACTGTAGGCAAATCATGCGCAAATTAATTTCCAACGTAAGTTTATAAAGTTTTCTCGATGTGAACTGGAGTTGTTGATATTATAGCAAAATATCAATAAATCGGTATTTTTGTGGAAAAATATTTATGTATAAGAGGGATTTATTTCCAAATTTAGAAAACACGATATAATATCAAAATATCAATACATTGAAATTTTTGTAAAACAATTTTATATTTATGTCAAAGTAATTCTTTTTTTTGCCAAACATTAAAAATTCTATATTTTTATTTGATATTTAAAATTTATTTTGTTGATCATTATTACAAGAAAACTAGGAAAATTATCATTGATTCAAATTACAGTTAGTCAATTTAAGTTTTCACTAGTAACTTCCAGGGAAAATAAAATGTTAATGCACTTTACACTGTTTCATAGTAAGTTTTTAGTTGGCTTTGATTTAAGTTTCAGCCATCGAGCAGCAGAGTATGCATTTTTTTTGGAAATTAAAAATATCAAAAGTATCGAATATTATTTTTAAGTGAAATTTCAAAACTGATATAATTTTTTTTTTTTTCAAAAATATTTCAACAAAAATATCGAATGTATATTTTATTTTTAAGTAATATTAAAATATTTTTAGCTTTTTTTTAAAAAAATAAATTATCATCGCTACGATATTTTAAAAGTATTCGACAACCCTAATGTGAACCCAATGGGCACTCCTCTCCCTGCCTTTGCTCTGCCTCGCGTAATTGTCGCTGCCCGGCTAAGTGCAGTGATCGCTCACCGCACATCGATCAGCCTTCAAGCACCGTGCACCTTCCTCTGCCCCTGCTGCGCGGGTAATGAGTGATTTTAATGGCGAGCAAAGCGTCCGTCTGTCCGGCAGTCCTGCGCATGCGTGAGCTGCAGCCATGCCGCGGAACAAGTTGCAGGGCAAACCTGTTTGCGGCCATTGGGCCCAGCGCAATCTTGCCGAAAAATATGAGAAAGCAAAAGGCTGAAATGTAAGATGCGTGCGGGTTCACATACGCAGAGCTGCCTTTAACGAGTCCAAAATTTCACCTGAGGAATGAGGGTGTGCACACACAATACACAGAGGTACAGCTACAGCTATATGGCATATCGCATCGGCGCGATCGGCAAAGACTTCGCAGCTCCGAAAGTTTTTCGAAAGCTGCAGCCACCGTGAAGCCAAGTGCAATCGTGTTTGGCACATCATTGCACAGGGTCTGTGAATGAGAATGAAAACGTGAAAGGGAACAGGAACGGGAACTGGAACTGGCATGGGGAAGGATCTGAGGCGAATGCAGTGCTGCAGCCTGAACATAAATCGCGGAGAATTTGTGCTCGAATTTGGCAAAACTCAATTAAGGTAATTGACTTTGCCCAAGTGTCGCCAGCTTCCTCTGTGTGCGTGCGTGTGTGTGTGTGTGTGTCGAAGTGCAATTAAAAGGTATTTGCGACTAGGATATGATTTCGAGCAAAAAATTGAAATTCCAATTGTGCGGCTGTAAGATGCAGTTGCAGGTGTGCGAGTGTGTGTGTGTGTTTGTGTGAGTGTGCGTGTGGCAGCTGTGCACACCCAAAACGTGTAGCTCAAAGTTCGAAAACCACACACACACACACACACACAGCTGCTTGTGTATC
This sequence comes from Zaprionus bogoriensis, assembly GCA_035046045.1. NCBI lineage: Eukaryota > Metazoa > Arthropoda > Insecta > Diptera > Drosophilidae > Zaprionus > Zaprionus bogoriensis. The sequence goes on along the minus strand of JAWNOI010000191.1, from coordinate 577,766 downwards.
TCGAAGATTGCGTTCGTGTTCGCAATTGCAACTCAATTGCGCATTTGCCACCGCAAGCATCAATATGCAACATGACCAAAGCAAAGGCGGAGCCACAGGCAGAGACAGTGGCAGTGGCGGGGGCAGGGACAGGGACAGGGACAGGGGCAGAGGCTGGGGCTGGGGCAGAGGCAGCTGCAGAGGCTGTGAGACACATAGGCTTAGAGTATAATCACGTCTGAGCAGCAAACTGTGGCATGCCACCGACCACGCCCACTCTCGCACATCCCCACCGCCCCGCCCCGCCCCGCGCCATCGCCTCGCATACGCACTGGGAATTTGCACTCCCTGCGGCCAATTTAATTGACAGATTTAGTGCGCCTCGATTGGCAGTGCGGAAAATTAGTTTTCCGTCTCGCAATCAGCCTGCGACTTTGACTTTCCGTGTCCGTCTCGGGCGCATTTAATTGTTTTATCGGCACTCTCGAGTGGCTCAGCTACAGATACAGATACAGATCTATACTGCCTGGTATAGGGCGCAGCAGCAGGGGGACGACACGCCCACTCTCGCCTCTACGAACACAAAGGCATAGATTTAATTAAATTGCAAACAAAATGCGTGCGTGATTAAAGTGAGGCCAAGCCAAGGCCGAAACAAGCTGCAGTGGCAGGTGCGGGGAAGAAGGTAGAAGGTAGGGGGGCGGGGCACACTCAATAAATCGATTTTGTATTGATTTGGCTTGACGGCAGTACAATTTCCGGTCGAGTGACTTCCGGACTAGGCACAGTTAGAAGTAAAGGACGAGCATACCTGGAGCTCTACAGATGTCCGGGCTTCAGCTGAGTGCGCAGCATAAGCTTGAGGTGGAGTCTAAACAGTTGTCTTTTTCTTTTATTTATTTATTTTTTTATTTTTGTTAGAATTATTCAATTTCTTCAACAGAGTATGGTAGTATAGTCAGCTTAATTTTTAAGGGTTTATTTTATAAAACAATGTAGTATTTACAATATTCTACGGGTGGGTAGATCGGTGGTATGTATTCTCTTCGTAGGGATAGTGGTTCAGCAAGCCTACTTGCCAGGGGATTTGGATGTGCCTCCAGTCTGTCAGCATATCGTAAGTTAATTTGGTCTTCCAGTTGGAGATTTCTCTCTGGCACTGCGCATGACGTACCTGGAGGGTTCCGAAGCTAGTCTACACCACTCTCAACCCGTTGAGCTGACTCTTGGAGGTAGTACCCCCTATTTGGCTGGCATAAGACCATGTAGGCGTAACAAGGGCTGTGATCAAGTGAGGCTTCGTTTGTGTTTGAAGGCTTCTTGATGTCAGTAGCCAGTTTAGTTCCTGAAAAAACATAGGGCATGTTTCTAAATCTCTAGCACCGATAGTTACTTAGTTCCAGTCCTGAAATTTTCTATCCAAGCATCAGCGCCGAAAATAGTTCCACATAACTATACGGAGAGTGCTCGGGTTCCTAGCACGCACCCCTTTTTCCGACTAAGCGATTGCCATTCCTGGGAATTAGATCTACTATAATACAATAACAGATACTCTTGCCTGATTATCATGCGTTGGATTCTTCTCGCCATTGAGAGACGCGTGCGTGACAATTTCCAAGTGAAGACAAGAAGAGAACATAAATTAGAACAAGGGGAGGGGCTAGAGGGAGAGACAGAGGGGAGGGGCTAGGGAAGCAGCGGGCTTGAAAGTTGCCTCGAAATTGTATTAAAGACGAGTAAAAGTAGCTCTAGTGTGTGTGTGTGTGTGTGCAGCACACACATGCGCATTGCCCATGAATGTATGCGTATCTCAGTGCTACCCAAATGTATCTATATCTGTCTATGTGTGTAGCTGTATCTGTATCTCTGTATATAAATAGTTGTAATAGAAGCATAGATCACACCATGCGCCGCATGCAACATGGAGTCTCTGTCACCCGCAGATTTATGGCCGACGCTCGGCCTGAGGGGTGAGTGTGACAGTGAGAGGGATAGATGGAGAGCGAGATAAGGCTACTGCGTGGCAGTTGGCCAAAGACGTGGCTATTTCTTCCATTTCGTTCGGTTCGGTTCAAAGTTCGCTGCAGAAGGCAAACACGTAAACTGTCAAAACTTTAAATCCCGCAGGAATTTAAGTTAAGCACGAGAGCACGAACGAGTCGAATACGCTATACCCTATGCTATGTCAGAGAAATGCCCAATAGCTTAGCCTTAGTTTTGAAGTATTTGAGGCCGCTTTCATTGAAGTATCAGCTGTGCTCTGACCGGCATGCAATCACTCTATATAGTCTGTGCTCCGGCAGCATACCCTCTGGAAGGGCATACAAATAGAACACGTACTGTGCGCCCGGGGCACAGCTGCTAGCCAAAATGCACCCAGCCCTAGGGGAACGTTGCTACGTACCCCTAAATAAAAAAGAAAATCAGCCGTCGGCGTCGTAGACAGCGCCTTGAAAATGTATCTCAAAAGCGAGAAGCTCGACAGCTCCGACTGAGAAGCTAGACTAGAGCTCGCCTCCGCCCTGCTTGCCGCGCGTCTAAATAGGAATTTCGCGCCTTCCCATACAAAGTTTTATTGTCTAGTTGAAGTCGTAGCTCCCTGCCCCAGCCCCCAACCCGCGCCTGGCTCACATACCAGCATTTAAATTATGTACTTAGAAATACACAAAAATGCTACGAAAGTCGACAAAAGAAAATGGCGAATCGCAGCAGGAGCCAAAGGAAGGCGTGGCGAGGGGGCGTAGCAAAATGAATTTCGCACTTTTCGCATAATAAATTTAAAACTTGGCCAAAACCAAAAAAAAAAAGAACCAGGCATAACCCGAAAGCTGGAAAAAATATAAGGAAACTTTGGTAAAAAGTTTATTTTTGCATAAGTAGAAGTACGCACACACACACATACACCAACGAGGTGCTGCAGAGAGAGAGAGAGAGAGAGAGAGAGGGAGAGGTGGAGCCGCAGGAGGCGGCAGGAGTCTTCTGCCACTTGCCACTTGCCACTGGCCTGCTAAACAAAACGAAACTTTCTGCAAACCTCAGCGTGATGTATTCCACGGCACAGGACATGCGCAAGCAGAGCGGGAGACAGAGCAAAAGAGATAGAGAGAGTGAGAGAGCGAGAGACGCACTCAGATTTAAGTTAATCAGCAAACAGGTTTAGTGTTAAATAAATTTATTTATGCGTTCGCGGGTTTGCATTTATTTCTCTTATTTGCATTCGAGTGGGAAGCGTGAAGGGACGGTGGGAGGGGCAGACGCTTAGGGAATTGTTAAGTTAGTTATCTGGCGGGTGGGCGACTCCGGAATGCCAGCATGACAGACGACACGACATGGAGAAGAGGTTTGGTCTAATACATTCAGGTGGAGAAACCCCCGATCGCGAATTCGATGTCTAGGCAAATTCATTATGATGTTTAGCATATGTGAATATTTTGTATCTAAGCAATCCAAATTTTACCAATTAACTTATTCTGTTTAATTTTACCAGGGACCCTTACAAGCAAATTTGGTGTTTCTAATTTTTCTAGTGTTCTTATAATTAAAAAAATTCGTTTTATGGGGACGGTGGGCATGGTATCAAAATATTGAAAATCCAACTTCTGCATAATGTGGCAAGAAACACTTCTACCATATTTGTTGCTTTTAGCTCTAATTATTATTGAGTTATTTTCAATAAATCGAAATTTAATAGCTGAAATCTGTGTGTTCATACAGATGGGCAGATTGACGGAAATGACCAAATCGACTCGGCTATTGATGCTAATCAACAATATATACTTTGTATGTTCTGCCACGCCTCCTTCTGTCTGTTACATACATTTTCACAAAGTTAATATCATTTTTTACCCATTTTCAATGGGGAAGTGATATAAAAAAATACGACAATCCTGCTTACGAACTTACTGCCTGCGCCATTTCTTTCTGCTTATCGTCTTTGAATACCTCTTGAGCTCTTGGCACTGAGAAATCTTTTCGGCATTGTTTAATTATAGCAATAAAATTGCTTTTGTTTGTCAACGCATAAAATCGCACCTTGCAGCTTTGTGCCGACGCTACTTCGCTACCTCGTGATAAATCACGATAAATCGTGCTTCCATATTGTTTCTACAGTCTATAAAATTGTCTCGCCATTTACTCAACCTGTGTGTGTGCACACACACGCACACACACTCGTGTGTAAATGCGAGAGATAAATGCGTTTTCACTTTATGACTTTCCGTGTCGGCATAAATTTGTTAATACCTTTAGGCCAAATTTATAACATAATAAATGCTCATATTTAAGTTAACATTTTGCCAGCCAGTGCAGTGCAGGCCCAGCAGAGGGAGGGGAGGAGGTGGGGTTGGATGACGGGGCGGAGCAAGTAAAATGCGAAAGTTACTTAACATTGCCCATTGGAGTTATCTGCTTTGGCAGGGAGGGAGGCAGCAGAGCCTGATAAAATCGCACAGCTCTTGTGCATAATGCAGTTGCATATATGCGTGTGTGAGTGTGTGTGAGTGTGCGTGTGTGTGTGTGTGTGTGCACATATAAAATTGAGTTATTGCACTTGAGGCAAATTAAACTTCATAAATATTTAATATCAGAGATTAACACAGCAGAATAGCAGAGCGCACACAGATAGGCGAAGGCTCTTGATGTACTGCAGCAGCAGCAGCAGTTGTTGTTGTTGTTGTTGTTGTTGTTGCTGCCGACTCTGTGACTGGCCAATTAAAGTTGCATTACAATGGCATAACTGCAATTTAAGTGGCACACGGCAGCATCACAGCACGGCCTGACAGTCTGCCACATGCCACATGCCACATGCCGCATGTCGCCTGCAACTGCAGCACGGCACAGCAGCAGCATGTTCAATTTAAAGTAACGATCTCGCTAAAGACACAACAGCAACAGCAACAGCAACAGCAACAGCAACAACTGCAGCAATGGCAAGAACAACATCAACATTGGCAACAGCCGAGAGGCAAGAGCCTACGGCCAACTACCATTGGCAATAAAAATGAAATGTTTTTTCTTGCTTTGCGGTTGCCTTTGCCGCTGCTCGTTTGCCTGTTGCCAGCCTACGTCAAACTGTTGCTGATCGTTGCCGAACAATTTATATTTATGTTTTGGCAGCAGCAACAAAGACGCTGACAGCAGCAACAGAGCAACAAAGCAACAAAGTGCGCTGCGAGTTGCGCATAAAATGAATTTGCAACTTTTCAATTTTCCAACTTAATTTGCCCGTTGAAACGTTTACGAACGCTGCAAATGAGGCAGTGGCACCCACGCCAGTGTTCTGACAATATATCAAAATATATCAATATATATCGTTTTTTTTTTGTAGAAAAATGATATATTTACCATATAGCGGAGTAATTTGTTTTGCCTAATATCGAAAATATGCTAATTTTATTTAATGATTTTGTTGATTATTATGTAATGAAAACTTAAGGCAATTGATCAGTAATTCTAATAAGGTTAATTCAACTAAATTTTTCTCTAGTATCTTCCATGCTGCATAGTTGCTCGTTTTTATAGGAGGTTTTCAGTTGAGTTCGATTTGAGCATTTTTTTTTTTTTTTGCAATTAAAACTTTCAAAAAAATATCGAGTATATTGATATTTTAATGTAATATTTTAAATCTCAATATAATAATTTTTTAAAATTATTTTATAATAAATGTCGAATCCATTCTTATTGTAAAGTGTTTTTTTTTTAAAGCAATTATCATCAATGCAACATTTTAAAAATATTTGACATCCCTGTCTGTCAATGTCTGCGCGAACACCCCTAACCCCCTGTGCGAGTGGGACTAGTGACTAATAACTGACTAAGTGAGGCAAAGTTCCCATAGAGGCTTTCTCTCACTTGTTCAGCTGGCAGTCAGCTCAGCCTGCTCAACTGTTGTCTTGTAATCTTGTACTAACAACTCGCTTCTTTTGCCCTTTTCACAGGCACCAATGGGCTGAGGAGGCGTGGCCGGCAGACATACACCCGCTACCAGACGCTCGAGCTGGAGAAGGAGTTCCACACGAATCACTACTTGACCCGCAGACGGAGGATCGAGATGGCGCACGCGCTGTGCCTCACGGAGCGACAGATCAAGATCTGGTTTCAGAACCGGCGGATGAAGTTGAAAAAGGAGATCCAGGCCATCAAGGAGCTCAACGAGCAGGAGAAGCAGGCGCAGGCGCAGAAGGCAGCGGCCGCGGCGGCAGCGGCGGCGGCGGTGCAGGGCGGCCATCTAGATCAGAATTAGATTGAATTGGGGAAGGCAGAGGAAGGCAGAGGAGGGACGGCAGTACGGCAGGACGGCAGGAGGAGCGGGAGCCGTGCAGCTACCAACTGTAACAAATACAAACAAACCGTTTACTTAACTTAATTGATCTATGGGAGTATATATATATATATATTATGATATATATATATATGGTATATATTATGAATATGGTATGACTTCAAACTGCTTGAAAGGCAGACCGAAAATACGTAAATGCGAGAGCGCAACAAAAATACAAACTAATTTCCTAGAGCCGTAAGCAGATAAAATACCATTATCGAATAAGAGATAACTGAGAGATCTACTTACCTACACACACACACACACACACATGCGTGTGTACAAACATATGTATACGCATACGAATACAAATACAAATACAAATACAGTTTAATAAGAATTCCACGAGAAGGCGGAAGTAGTATGGAGCAGAGAAGAACTAGATAAAAGTAAACTATTCGAAAATTGTTTGCCCGCGTAAGATTTATGTTTAGAAAACGAGCGAAATTCTGTAACCCCCTCCCCCCCCTATATCCTTGCTTACTGCAATGTTTAAATTATTTTTTCGAAAAATAAAAAATACTCAAAAAAAAAAAAAGAAGAAAATGTTAAGGGAAGGCGAAACTTGAATTTGAATTCTGTTGATATGAATTTTAAACCAATTTAAACTTAAACAAAAAACAAAAAAAAAAAAAAACAAAAAAACGAAACAAAAGAACTTAAATTACTCAAAGCCCTAAAACGTAAACCTATTGAAAATTTAACTTAAATATAAATAGAATTTGATAGCAAAGTAAAGGTAACAAAAATACACTACGAAACTACGAAAATTGTAGAGAACTCAAGCGTAATAGCGATAAGAATTACGATGATTATATTACGATTATTAACCATATGAAATGTGTATAGTTCGTGCTTAAAGTTAATGCAATTTTAGTTAACTCTGTTTAGTTGTTTAGTTGTACCTTCTAACTTAGTTTGTTTAGTTCTCGGCTAAGCTTGCAACAAGAACAACAAGAACAACACAAAGCAAACAAAAGTGAAGCTCTTTCTTTAAGTAATTTGTAGAGTGCTTAAACTAAATTAAATCCTAATTTTATTGTGTTTAGTTTAATGGAATGCGTTTATGAGATTATCAAACGAAAAAAGGCAACACCCAACACACAGCAGCGTTGCCACGGCAATCGAATAAATTATTGGTTTTGAAAATTCTCCAAAAAATGAAAAAATGAAAAATCAAAGAAAAACGAATGAATCCATTGTGTTATTATTTTGTAGGCTTTATTGTTATTCTGTTTTCGTTTTCGTTTTCGCTTTCGCTTTCGTTTTCATTTCCGTCTGCTTCTGATCTCGTTTCGTTAATTGTTTGCATGCTATCGTTATCGCTATCGTTATCGCAGCCGATAAGCGGATGAATGCATAGCTGTATATCTGTCTGCAGCTCGAGCGCACTCTGAGATACATTTGTATCTAAGCCTGTATCTCGATCTCGATCTCGAGCCACAACCACAACTCACAAGATGTATACGTAACTAGCACATAAGGTTCAACAGATAAATCTCTATATATACACGCGCATACACACACATGCATGCATATATAAATATATATATATATATATTTATATCTATGTATTTTACACGAGCGTGGAGAATCGAGCGCAAACGAGCAACAATAAGCGAATATTTGCCAGCGAAGGTGCAGAGGAAGAAGAGAAGAAGCAGAGAAAGAGAGAGAGAGAGAGAGAGAAAGAGAGAGAGAGAGAGAGAGAGAAGTTAATGTTATAGATTTTACAGGCAGACAAATGCCACACATACGTAATGATGTATACAAGGAGTTAGAGGAGTAGGCGGGGCAGTCCGAGGCTGAGGCGGAGGCGGAGCAAGGAGTGCTGCCACTCACAGTGAAACTTCGTAGCAACGGATATACGTAATTGGAAGCGTTAGAATTTAATCTACATTCTACAACTTACCTAATACTTATCTAATAATACTATGTAATACGTACGTGTGTGAATATGAATGCATATGCGAGTATCAATAAAACGCTAGCTGCATTGCGAGTATTGTACATTCTGTGGCTTTCTTTTCACTTTACCCTTTGCCCTCTACACTCTACACCCTCCACTTTGACCCCCCCCCCCCCTGTCTACGCCTCTCCCCAGCTGCGTGCGACTCGTATTTCCCTCTAATGATAACGCCGTAAGTTGTAAATTAACTCCTTAAACTATGCCTAATATAAATGAAAGCGAAACAGCAAAAGAGAGAGGAGAGCGAGAGAGAGAGAGAGAGCGAATGCCATGAAGAAAACCAATAAAAATCGAACTAAAACTCAGAAACAAATTGTGTTTTATGCTTCACTTACCCAACCAGCGATGGCGCCAGCCGAAGAAGCACCACCTAGCGTTCAGCGCGTGCAACTCTTGCCTGGCGGGCAGACAAAAGCTGACTGCTAGGGACTTTCGCACTGCTAATTCCACTGCCGGCCGACAGAGCGCGCTTTGAATGCTTGAGACGTATTCAGCAGCGACTTTGTTTTTGATATATCGAATATATCGCTTATAATCTAATGTTATATATATCGACTATTATATACAGCTACCAGCTATGCATTGTGATTGTGGGCAAGCTAATACATATTAGGTAATATTTAATTTACATACAAATTTAATGGCAATCAAAGAAAAATTGAGCCTATTCCAACGAAACTAATAAAGTACTGTTCAATCCTATAGAGTACACATGGATTGAACACTGCAGTTGAGATGAAGTTTAGAATGCTAAGATTAGTTTTTTGCCGTTGTCAACTCATAAACAATGCACTAGAAATAAGTTTTTGACACCAGCAACGTTTAGAAGGCAATGAACTTTCTGAATCGAATAAATACTTTGTCAAGCAGATGAGTTCAAAAGGTTAAATATAAATCAGTCCAACACTTGAGATAGGCCTGACCAAAGCAGCGTGTAGGAGTCCGCAGCATATGCATATGACAGCAGCTGGACCCACGCAATGCAACATTACACATTGTGACCCTAAATATAAATACACACTTATCGCTTAAGGCGCTCATGTAACCCCCCGTAGCTTAATATAGAGATAAGTTAGAATAAGATTTTGATATAAATAAAGGAGCCGTGAAAGCGGCTCATCAGTCTGTTTTGGAACTCGTGTCGCGTACTTCATTTCTGCCGTTTTCATTTTGGTGACCCCGACGTGAACAGTGAACATTGTGAAGTAAAATTTAAATTTTATAAACAATTTCGGTACGCGTGTGTTTAAAAAAAAAAAAACCCGTGTGTTTGTTTTTTTTAAATATATATAAATAAAATATATTTAAAAAAAAAAAATTTTCGTGCGTGTTGTGGAAAAATGGAGACAACTATGGAGTTAATAGAAACCCAGAAGGCTCTAGGAGGAGCCCTGGAAATCCTCTACAACACCGCGGCGGCAGAAGCGAGTCGGACAGACTCGGTACAGCTAGGGCTGTACAAGGAGGAACTAACTGCCATCACTGAGCAGTTCGAGCTCAACGACAAGAGGTTGCTCGAACTCTCAGCAGAGGCAAAAAAGACGCCGTACTTCAAGGAGAAGTACGGCGAGCAGGTACGTGGTTTAATTTATAAAACACATGTACTATTAAGTTCCATTAACCCCTTAGGGAAGGCCGTGAAGCCTGACTCTAAGGGTGATAAACGCACGAAAAATGTGTGTAAAAAATTCTCATATTTGCTGGGTGAATATCGGTCAGCCTTAAATAGAGTTAAGGCTGGACATGAACCCATGAGCGAAGTGAGACAAGCAAAGAAAAACTGTCAGGAAATTTTCATCACGTACATGGATGAGTACGATGATGATGATCTGACAGAAACTTTTTTCTCGCTTAACGAGGCCTATGAGGAACTTGCCTCTAGGTCAAGAAGCGAGAGTCTTCCATTCACTCTGCCTAGAGTCGATATTCCGTCGTTCTCTGGCAAATATGAGGAATGGAAGACTTTCAAAGAGTTGTTCCAACAACTGATAGGATCAACTATGATTCCGGACGCACAAAAAATGTGCGTCCTAAAAACAAAGGTACACGGTGACGCAGCTGCCACCATAGCAAGTTTGGCGCCGACTGACGCAAATTACAAACTTGCATGGTCCTTGTTGGATGCTAAATTCAACAACAAAAGAGCAGTGCTGAGTGTGCACTTGAAAAATTTGGTCGATGCACCCCATGTCGGGGATTCAGCATCGACCATTAAGGCTCTTTTGGACACGATCCAAGAAAATGTCCAGGCTATAAAAGCCATGGGCTTGAAGAATGAAGATATTCTTCAGAGCCTATTTAATTTCCTCTTTCTACGGAAATTAAGTGACCCATTGAGGTCAAAATATGAGAGCGGTCTCAGCAACTCTAGGGAAATTCAGTCGCTAGAGCCGCTGCTCAAATTCCTGGAGCACGAATTTTTCGCTCTAGAAGCGAGTCAAATAAGGCCCAGTAGCAATAATAAACTCCGAAAGGACGAAGCATGCATACTGAAATGCAAAGGTGCTCATCCTTTGGAGAATTGCTATAAATTCAAGGCTTTAAATAGCCAAGGCAGATGGGAAACGGTGGTTAAGCATAAGGTATGCGGCCGCTGTTTAGGCAGAGACCACCAATACAAAAATTGTAAAAAGGTGTGTTCTGATTGTAAAATGTCCCATCATGTCTTACTGCATAAGCCTTCTAACAAAAATGCGAAAAATGCCACAGTCAGTAAGTCCAGTAATTTAGATAAAAAAAAGTATATTTTACTGGCCACAGCCATAGTTCAAGTAAAAGATAAGGACGGAAATTGGCATGACTGTCGAGCTCTGCTTGATAGCGGCTCGCAGGTGAATTTTCTTACTGCAGCTATGCAGAAGAAACTGGGCATTAAAGGAAGTAAAATTCAAACTTCCATTGAAGGAATTTCTGGAGGAACAGCACATATAAAAGAGTGCTTAGAAGTTCACATAAGATCCAAAAATTCCAGTTTCAATACACAAATTGAAACGTTAGTAATGAAAAATATTGTCTCTGAGCTACCGGCTCGCCGGTTTGAAATAGGAGAAGTGGCTTCAGACTTAGGCTTAGCTGATCCATCATTTAATATTCCAAAAAGAATAGATATGCTGTTGGGAGTTGAGCAATTCTATGAGACCTTGTTAGAAGGTACAACAACTCTGAATAATGGTCAAATAAGACTAAATAAAACAGAGTTTGGATGGGTAGCCACTGGTCCGTTGGTGATAAAGGAATCACCAGCAGTTTGTGGCACAGTAACCGAAAGGTTAGACAGCTTAGACGAGCAACTTCAGAGATTTTGGCAAGTTAAAGAAGTCAATATAAAGGCTCCGAAATTTACTAAGGAAGAAATCCTATGCGAGGATATCTTTGCGAATAATGTAAGCAAAGGCTCGGATGGGAAGTTCTTAGTTAAATTGCCCTTTAAGTCTAATATGATGCAATTAGGTAGCTCTGAGTCACAAGCCAAACGGAGGTTTTTGACCTTAGAGCGAAAGCTAGAGAAAAATTCGAAGCTGAAAGAACAATATGTTCTATTCTTAAAAGAATATATCGATTTAGGACACATGGTTGAGGTTCAGAGCCCAGAAAAAATAAACAGTAAATATTATCTCCCTCATCACTGTGTTTTAAAGCCAGATAGTACGACTACGAAATTAAGGGTAGTTTTTGATGCATCTTGTAAGACATCGAATAACTTAGCCCTTAATGACGTGCTCCTTACTGGACCTAAACTGCAAGAGGATCTTTTCAATATACTGCTGAGATTTCGCAAATATAAATTTGCTATCTCTGCGGATATTGAAAAGATGTATAGACAGATTTGGGTACAGAAGGAGCACCAAAAGTTTCAGTTGATTTTCTGGCGATGGGACCGAAATGACCCTCTAAAAACATATGCACTAAAAACAGTGACATATGGCACAGCTGCTGCACCATATTTAGCAGTAAAATGCTTACAACAGGCAGCAGAAGAGATAGAGGATGAAGCTCCTAAAATGGCTAGCATTGTCAAAAACGATTTTTATATGGATGATCTAATGACAGGTGCGAATAGTGTCTCACAAGCACAGGAAATCCAAAGATATATTTCCAGTGAGCTAAGAAAAAGAGGATTCCATTTGCGAAAATGGTGTTCCAACAGCGCACAAGTCTTAGAAAATATTCCAAAAGTCGACAGAGGCATGCGCCTAGAGTTTGATAAGGAGCAGGCAGATAGCATTAAAGCTCTGGGAGTAGCTTGGATGCCAGATATTGACAAGTTTGCAATAAAATGCAATTGGGAATGCAAGCTAAAGCCAACTAAGCGAAATATATTGTCCGATATCTCAAGACTTTTTGATCCATTAGGATTAGTCAACCCAGTTACAGTAACTGCCAAGATTTTAATCCAAGAGCTATGGAAGGAAAAAAAGGATTGGGATGAAGAGATTTCCGGAGATATACTAGAAACATGGGGTAGGTTACGATCTGATCTACCCACACTTAATAAGAGAATGGTACCAAGAAGACTAATTGGGGATAATGTGGACCGTATTGAGCTACACGTTTTTTGTGACGCATCCACCAAAGCGTATGGAGCCGTCATATACGTAAAATCGTGTAGTGCAGACGGAAGAACTTTTATTAATATAGCGACCTCAAAATCGAGAGTCGCCCCCACAAAAGTCTTATCTTTGCCTCGCTTAGAACTATGTGCGGCAACATTATTGACAGAATTAATAATAAAGGTGTCAAACGGTGTAATGACGTTCGAAGAACTCACTACGTTAATGACACAAATTGAAGCTATTTTGAATTCTAGACCTTTAACACCGTTGTCCGACAATCCGAATGATTTGCAAGTGTTAACACCTGCCCATTTTATCTTAGGAGAAGCTATGTCAACGATAGTTGACGCAGATAATAATAAAAGTTATAAGGGGTTCCGAGACCACTGGAAGGCAGTCCAAGCAAATTCGGAAGAATTTTGGAAGCGATGGTCCGTGGAATACTTGTCCGAGTTACAAAAAAGGTACAAATGGGCAAATCCAAAAATGAACATCGAACCTGGCACCCTAGTTCTCTTAAAAGATGATAATTTGGTTCAAACCAATTGGAGGAGGGGCAGGGTGACAAAGTCCATCATAGGAAAGGATGGACTTTGTCGAATGGTAGAAGTAAGGACAAGCAATGGAGTGGTTATGAGATCCACACACAATGTTTGTCCTTTTCCTACGGAAGAAAATGAGAAAAACATTTCAAATAAAAACAATAATCGAAACGAGATACCACATAAGGTATCCGCAAGTAGACAAACAAATCCAAGAAAGGTTAAGAATAAAAATTTAATACTTTGTATCTTAGCATTTCTAAGTATTTTTAAGAACACAAATTGTCAAAATGTAACACAAATCAGAGATAAGGCAGGGATATTTTACGAAGATCAGGGAATTGTCGGCCTGTCAAGAACATCGTGGGACATAGTTATACATGCGGACATGGAGGACTATGACGCGTTCAAATACCGAGTGGACGAAGCGTTGGCAGCGACACAGGACATTGGCGAAACACTGAAAAACGATGCACAAGTGAATTCAATGATATCGACATTGGACAGCAAAGCAAAGAGGCTGTTACAACATGACGATATCATTAAACACATAAGGACACCGGGCAAGCAGCGTCTACCAAGGGCGCCGTTGCAGATACTTGGGTCCATCTATAGTGCGGTCTTCGGTCTAATGGATGAAGAGCAGGCCGAAGAGTTAATGCGGAGGGTGGACCAAGGCAGGGAAAATGAAGGATACCTTCTGGACCTACTGCGCAACCGGTCCTCCGTACTAGACGCTACTCTGGAGGTGCTCGACAAGCAGAACAAGGCAATCTGGGGAAATTTCCAGAGGATAGACGACAACATATTGAAAATCAAAGACGCCACGGACAGAGTAGGCGATGAGCAATTGTTTCTACAAGCTTTCGAAACGCTGAATCAGGCTATGGATGCCTTCGAACATCTCCAGCAGGGCATCATCAACCTGATGTGGAACAAGAAGGGAAATTTCCTGGACAGCCTATTACCCGTTACCCAGTTCCAGAAGCACATTCAGGAGATTACGCTCAACATGCCATCTGGACTACAGCTACCTACTTTGGATCCATTAGAGCTTGGAAGGACTGCTAAAGTGAAGGCCCGGACAACAAAGTCAGCCATTCTGTTCCACGTAAAGATTCCGCTGATCAGCCAAAACATTTTGCGAGCATATCAAGTATATCAGCTGCCTGTGGTACACAGTGGGCGCTTCGTCAGCATAAATCCCGTGTATAAATATATACTAGTGGATGAAGCGAGGACTGTTTATTATGGCATGTCTGAAGACAATTGGGAGCACTGCCAGAAGATGGAGGAACTAACCATTTGCGAGCAGCGTCACCCTCTCTTCAATTGTAACAAGGCGACCAAGTGTGAAGTCCTTCTACTTGCGAAAAGGTCACCCATTATCGAAGAATGCTATGTAAACGTAATGATGCCTGAGACAACCTGGCACCAACTACATCAACCGAACTCTTGGTTATTCTCCGCCTCAACCAAAATAATTGCGGATGTGTTCTGTGCAGACAAAACAAGCACATTGGAACTCACTGGCGTAGGAATACTGCAGCTTCAGGCCGGATGTTACCTGCATTCTGAGCATGTCAGTCTATGGGCTTTCGAGGACCGGACGTCAGATGTATCATTTTGGATACCAAGGATAAACCTAACGGACCAGCTTCCAGCGATGAACCATATCGAGGTAAAAGGAGGTATCCAGGCATTCAAGATTCCAGAGCTTCCCCGCCAAGGTCGGATTATGGGTTTTCCGGTCGAACTGGAGTGGCACCATGCAGCTCACTATTCTCTTAGCATCACAGCAATGATCTTGATCGCTGGGGTCGTCGTGGGACTTATCATCCTCATCCAGCGAGTATGCCGCATGCCGTCACAATTCTTGCCAGCCACAATTGCCCTGCCCCGCATAGCTTAGAATAATGATATACAATTTAAGATATTTAGAAGAAATGTCATTTTATAAGTAACGGTCGTTTAGCAGGGCCAGATATATTAAGACATAAGAAATATATGACTTATGTAAACAACGGCCATCTAGCAGGGCCAGAAAACAAGACATAAAGAATGTATTTTTTTGAAAGGTACACCTTTCAACAGGGCCAGGATGTTCAATCCTATAGAGTACACATGGATTGAACACTGCAGTTGAGATGAAGTTTAGAATGCTAAGATTAGTTTTTTGCCGTTGTCAACTCATAAACAATGCACTAGAAATAAGTTTTTGACACCAGCAACGTTTAGAAGGCAATGAACTTTCTGAATCGAATAAATACTTTGTCAAGCAGATGAGTTCAAAAGGTTAAATATAAATCAGTCCAACACTTGAGATAGGCCTGACCAAAGCAGCGTGTAGGAGTCCGCAGCATATGCATATGACAGCAGCTGGACCCACGCAATGCAACATTACACATTGTGACCCTAAATATAAATACACACTTATCGCTTAAGGCGCTCATGTAACCCCCCGTAGCTTAATATAGAGATAAGTTAGAATAAGATTTTGATATAAATAAAGGAGCCGTGAAAGCGGCTCATCAGTCTGTTTTGGAACTCGTGTCGCGTACTTCATTTCTGCCGTTTTCAAGTACGTCAATAATTAATATTTCTGTTTATCACAATAATATATAGTCATATAATCAATCATGTAATCAATCATAAATTCATCGCGGTATTAATGCATTTGCGAAGATCGAATAAGAATTAGCATATTTACTGAATTGCTTAACCTTTCGCTAGAGCCATCCCAACTCTGCAGTAGAAGCTCCGCTGCTTTTATCGAATATCTTTTAATTTCAGTACTACGACCAGTATTATGACAGTCTCTCAAAATAGCTCAATAAAATGCTTACGAGCTGGGGCTGCTGAATATTTTTATAATATCGTACTGATAATATTGTTTTTTTTTTTTAACGTTAACGATATTTAAAATATTATTTAAAATATTGAAATATTCGATATTTCTAATTTCCATTGAATATAACCTTAAAATATCTACATATTAGGAATTTATAATTCTCATTAATTACGTTAAATTATCGATAGACTTGATATTTAAAATTCCCTTTAAATATTACTTTAAAATATCGATAAATTTGATATTTATCATATTTTTAAAAAATTCATATTTCATAAAAATGCTCTTTTATTTAAATTTTATTTGAAATCGCATAACAAAAATAAGAATTATCATTGATGCAACTCAAATTAAAACTAGCTCAAAACGTACTATAACAGCCTACAAGTTCCATTAAAAATAGTTCCCGTGAAAAACTAAAGTAAAGTTTTGATAAGTTCGTGCTTTGATATAGAATAAAAAATAAAATTAGAAACGCCTTGTGCTTGTTAGGGTATTCAGTACGCGACTCGATCGTTGCTTTCTTCCAGCAGGCTGGCATGATCTTGAGTCTGGTTCTCTCGGTCCAGTTCTGAATGCGCTGTCGATCGGTTCGGTTGGGTCTGCTGCTCACGGTCTTGTACGCAGCTTAGCCCGACTGCAGATAACACTCACGTACACACACACACACATGCAAATCTATTGCGAATATTAATTTTAAGTCGGAAAACAACAGAATGCCGCAGTTCTTCTCGTCGAGTTTGCTGTGTTATTGCCTGATTCTACTAAGCCTCGTCGCAAGTAAGTAAAGTACGCGATGCGATCGGAAAAGAACATAAAGATACATATGTACTTATGTATGTATGGCTGTGAGTTGATCGCGAACACAAGAGCGGAATCGCCAAACCTGATTTGAGCCGATATTGAGGGTCTGTGCTCTGCTTGGAAGAGAGCGCGAAGATAAGAGCAGAAAGAGCGACAGCGAGACGAAGTAATTGAGTGAGAGACGTAGAGAGAGAGAGAACAGCAGCGACTTGAACTCTCTGTTATTGTTGATCTAACAACCGAGGCTTTGCTCTGATAACAACAGTGCGAAAAGAAGAAGATAAGAGATTCGCATTTTACTTAGATATATTTATTTATTTATTGCGCCATCAAAAGATTTGAAATTTCAATTTGCATATTAAATTTAAAAATTTAAAAAAAAATTGGTATACCTTTTACCCAAATTGAATTTGGAATTTGGAAAAAAATTGTATATTAGCTTTGTGCAAATGTGTGTGACTGGGAGAAGTATTTGTGGCGGACCATGCACAGTATTTATACGTATAAATATTCTTGATCAGCTTTAATAGTCGAGTCGATTTCATGTCATGCTCACCGGATTGCCCGTCTGTCAGGAGGTCAGTTTTCTACTGTACAGAATAAAATGAGTTTAAGTAAATACTGTCAAACTTCAATGTTGTACAGTATTTTATGAGTACTGTATATTATGAGTACAGGAAAATGCAATATCACAAAATATATATTACCATGAACAAAAAGAAGAATCGCTGCATTTTTGCCAAAGTTATGAGAGTTTGTAATACTCAATTTTTTGATAAGGGGTAGCATAAAAAAAAAATTTCAAATTATTGAAAACTCAATAAAATTTAAATGCGATATCAAAAAATATATAAAACCATGAACAAAATGACATTCCAAAGGAAAATCGCTGCATTTTCGACAAACTTTTGAGAGTTTAAAGTTTTGAAATATGAAATTTTTTGATAAGAGTGTAGCATGAAAAAATACCAAATAAAATGATATTTTTAAATAATTGAAAACTCAATATAATTTAAATGAAATATCACAGAATATATAAACCCATGAAAATTACATTCCAAAGGAAAATCCCTGCATTTCGATTACAGTGGTATTTATTAGTGTTTAGATTTATGGAAATTGTATCCCACTACGATGTCGACTCTACGAGTTTCTTTTGAAATTTAGAACTTGCAGCGATCTCAGAAATCAAGTTATACTACAAATATTAATTGTTAAACAGCTTAAAATACTTGAGCGGGCAATGGCTTTTGGGTATATAAGCGAATTCTAAACAAACAAAAATACTACAATACGTTATTCCCCATGCTTGTGGATTAATATAATATAAAACACTGATTCCGTCAAACAGCAACAACGCACGGCGCTTGCAAGAAGAACAAGTTCGAGTGTGGCAACGGCAGCTGCATCTCCTCCTTCGAGGTGTGCAACGGAGTCCGCAACTGCCCGGACGGGTCGGACGAGACGGGCCTGACGTGCGTGTCGCAGCGCCAGCACTGCTCCAAGCCCTACTTCCAATGCAGCTACGGCGCCTGCGTGATCGGCACTGCGGCCTGCAACGGGGTGAACGATTGCGCTGACGGCTCGGACGAGACGGTGCTGCGCTGCGGCACTGAGGACGACATCCGCGATTTCAACCGCAAGCAGCAGGGCAACTGCCAGTGAGTATGATGCAAGCTGTCAGCGATCAGACGATCAGTCGATCACTAAGGTCTCGCCTACTTGCAGGGAGAACGAGCTGAAGTGCCCCTCGCAAATCTGCATCGACAAGAGCCGGCTGGTCTGCGATGGCCAAGACGACTGCGGCGATGGCAGTGGCTACGACGAGTCGGTGGCCCTGTGCGGCCATCTGGAGTGCCCGGACTACTCGTTCAAGTGTGCCACCGGCAGCTGCATCTCTAGTCAGCTGGTGTGCAACGGCAAGGCGGACTGCTTCGACGGCTCCGACGAGGCGCCGCTGCTGTGCAACACGACCGCGGGACCAGTGGTGCCAGTGACGAGCAATCCGCTGTCGGAGCAGATCGGCTGCCCGCTGCCAAGCGGCGACGAGCGGCCTATACTGAAGGACCACCACGGCAATGTGCTGACGCCGCCCATCATCAGGGGCACCGTGAAGTTCTCGTGCAACAGCGGCTACTTCCGCGAGGGCCCGGAGAGCAGCCACTGCGCCAACCGCAAGTGGAGTGTGCACGTCGTCCCCAAGTGCGTGAGTGAGTAACTCGTGGCGCTGGCGCTGCTGCCGTAGGTCTAATCCATGTCCTAATCTTCTTTTGTGGCAGAGTACTGTGACAGCT
Organism: Zaprionus bogoriensis; assembly: GCA_035046045.1. NCBI lineage: Eukaryota > Metazoa > Arthropoda > Insecta > Diptera > Drosophilidae > Zaprionus > Zaprionus bogoriensis. The sequence continues at coordinate 558,452 of JAWNOI010000191.1, read as the reverse complement.
TGCGGGACTCGACGGGCCGCTCCGAGAACCAGCTGCAGGGCTACTCGACGAGGGCTACGTGCGTGCTCAATGGCCAGGAGGTGAACTGCTTGGAGCGCTACCATCCGCCAGGCACCGAGGTGAAGTTCGTTTGCGCCACGGGCTTCTACACGCAGCAGACCATACTGCCGGACATGAAGTGCCTGCCCAGCGGGCATTGGAATCGGGAACGCGTTCGCTGCGATCAGGAGTGCGGCCAAATTGCCACGCCCGTGGAGAAGTTCACCGCGCTCGGTTACGCGATAAACAACACGGTGGTACCGTGGCACGTGGGCCTCTACTCGTGGCACAACGAGCGCGACTACAACTTCCTCTGCGGCGGCTCCCTGCTGACGCCCGACTTGGTCATCACTGCGGCACACTGCGTGTTCAACGAGGCGACGGCCGCGGCCTACAGCCCCGAGACGTTTCAGGTGATCGCCGCCAAGTTTTACAGGGACTATAACGTGGTCTCGCAGACGGAGAAGAGGCAGAATGTGGAGAAGATCGTGTTAGCGGCGTGAGTATGTTCCTCGGAGGGATCCCTAGGCAGACTAACCCTGAGACTAACTGCCCGTGCCATTGCAGCAACTACAAGGGCAACGATGACAACTACGTCAACGACTTGGCGCTGCTCATCTTGGAGAAGCCCTACGAACTGAACACTGTCATTCGGCCGGTGTGCGTGCACTTTGCGCTCTACGCCGAGAAGGAGCGGATCAACGACAATGTGCAGGGCAAGTTTGCCGGCTGGAACTTCAAGGACAAGCGCGAGCTGCAGTTCGTGCCGGCCGAGTCGAAGATAAACTCGGCCTGTCTAGTGAATCTCAGGGACATCAGCCCGGACAAGTTCTGCATGTACACAGTGGGTCAATCGCTGGCCTGTCACGGTGACAGTGGTGGCGGTTTCACGGCCGAGCTCGAAACTAAGACCTTCACGTCACGCTCGCTGAGACACTACCTGTTCGGCATCATCAGCACTGCGCCCAATCCCGACCAGTGCGCCCACTCGCTGACCACCCTGACGAACATCCAGTACTTCGAGGACCTCATCAAGGGTGCCATCAGCAACAGCATAGACCGCAGATCCTGATGCGGAGTTGCGGTTGAAAAGCCTGTGATTAGACCTGCTAAGTTCTTTATTAGTGTAAGCGAATATACCCGTTACTCAAGAGCGCCTCACGCGGCCGTTGGCCACATTGATTGATGATGATTGATGGTCCTCCCGAGTACTCTCCATCTTGCCGGGCATCTGTTTGCGCTGCCCTCAATGTGTCAATGCGGGCATTTCGCAGAACATCAAAAATGTCGGGTTCATAATTTGGGCAGTCCTCCAGTTGGCCCGGCTACCCCGCTGCCTCGGCTGTGACTCCACTCCCCAGCCGGCAGCACATTTTCTACAACTATCTTTGCAGCCATTTGTAATTTTTGCCTTGCATAACAACAAGAGCAACAACAGGAGCAACGACAACGACAAGTACAAGCAAATTTTAGTCCACTTCTGTTTTATGGCAAATTAATGGAGCGACATGTCGCCCATGTACGAACCGATTTCCGAGTCCTACTCCAACTCCAACTCCGACTGCGACTCTGGCCGTAGCTCCGGATTGTGCGCGAGCCTTGCAGGTGGACGGCAGTTACTTTCAGCCAACACCCCAGTTACACCCTGTGCCCCGCCGCTGTTGACCAACTCTGCTATTAAGGCCGCAGCTCGCTGGACCATGGATGGACTGCCCAGCGCCCAGCGCCCAGCTCTCTCTCTCTCTCTCTCTGCTGGCCTCCTTCCTGCTGGCCTGCTATTTGTTTCACACATGCCAAATGAATGAGCGTTTTTTGTTGTTGCTGTCGATTTGCGCCCTGTGGGTGTTGCTTTCTTTTGGCCAGTCGGCCATGTTGCCAGCCGGTCTAACATATTGGACATTTATTATTTTCGTGAGTGTTTTTGCTCGTCGGGTAAATTATGGGCCACTGCTGCTGGGCACAGGGCACAGGAAGCAGGCAGCGCGACTGTACGGCTACAGGGTGTCGCTACAGAGGGGCACAGGGTGGTCCCCGCTGCCTGTTCATTTGTTGCATCGACGCGGCAAATTGGTTGGCATGGCCAAAACGCTTAGCTCGGTCACAATCGAGATCTGCAGAGATGCCGCTCCTCACTCAGTCCGCTCGACGAGTGGGCGATCGTACGAGTGCGAGCACGTGTGGGCGTGGCTGTCCGGAGTGTTAAATTAATAATTGCATAAATTTTACATGTGCTGTTGTATGAGTTATGGTCGGCGCAGCATAAATCGCGTATAATGTGCGCACTGGCCGTGTGAATATTTACGACTGTGACTGTAAATCATTAAACCATAAACGCGCACTTGCAGCGCCTGGTGGTCACATGGTGGCTTCGCTCATCCACCAATCTGCCCACCTACTCCTCGCTCCAACCCAGCTACAGCACTCTCGCGCTCTCCATGCGGCCTTGCACTTTTTCAGTGAGCAGAAAACCCCTCAACTGAGTTCGTAGTCGCGTAGAATTGCACTAATCACAGAGGTTCGAGAGTCCCAAAGATCGATAGATATAGAACAACTGGAAATCGGAATGGAATACGCAACAGAAATTCGCAGTGTTTGCACATTTGTTTGGTCTGCTGTAGTGCATAAAGGCGTGATAAATGTGCAAATTAATGAAGTCGCACATTTGCCGAGTGCCTGGTAATTAATAAATCCTTTCTGAGAGCACCACGTGGCAGCTGATAGTCTATGCCAGGTTGTCGCAGCGACTGCAGCTTCGGATACTCCAGGACTATGCTATACTCTTCGAGCAATGAGTAAGAAGCTGGAACGTTGGCATCAATGCCAGTAAGCCGGTTAATGTCTGCTACACTTTGGGGCCAACAACACCACAGGCTGTGAGTATTGTGGTCTAAAATAATGGTGCCAAGTACCTCGGGGTGTTACAAGACCGCAGGCTCACCTTCAGTAATCATATCACTGCCCTGAGCATCCACATACGAGCAGCAGTGCCTAAGCATTATTGGCTCCTTGGCCCGTGCAGTTATGCAGCTATCACTATCCAATAAGCTGGTAATCTAGCTACAAGCTGATCACTGCGCCGATCTGGGATCTGGCTTGCGACTCCTAGATCCAAAGAATACAAACCGCGCTAAATAAGATTACCAGGCTCATCACAGGCGGCGAGTGGTACGTTAGGAATAATCCCTTCACAGGGATCTCAAGCTGAGCAACTTTTTCGACGAGATCAACACGCATTCCAGTCGCTAACAGGAACGACTGCTGCGGCACTGAAACCGCTTGACCAATGGGTTACTCGTCCACCAAGAAGACTACCAAGGCGATACCCGCGGGACCTTATTAGGACCATACAATGACGCACTATGTTAAATGCAATTGCTACTTTATTATTTAAATGTAGCTAAAGCTATGCCAACATAAAGGTTAGCAAGCCTTTCGCCACGGGCAGAATGTTAAGGTCATAAAGCGGTGTCTACTAAAGGTATCCCCGTCTACCTTAATAAATAAATACTAAAAGTCTCGGACAAAGAGATGACTGCTTTTTAAGTTGAATATGGCAACGGCACTTCACTCAAAAAGGACTTGAGTATATCTACACTATAAGCTAGAGTACACTCTTCCGATTAACTAGTTTGTATGCTTAGTTTAATTGAGACATATGCAAGCTCTAAGCAAAGTCCGCTTTTGTTAGTATACGCAAGTAAAGTCTCTACTCGATCTAGAAGTACCTTAGGATCTCAGACTGCCTCTTTGCTCTTGCGCATACACTACAGCGTAGACCACACTACAGTTCCAGCAGAGCGGGACACACTGGCGATGGCTGCACCCCTTCCAAATGAAGCACTTCCGGCAGATGCAGCCATTATTCTTAATAGACGCATGGAAATGAACAGAAATTCGCCCAATAAAAGTTCAATGCCATAAATTAAGCGCATCCTTGCTGGCGGCAGCACAAGGGGAAAGGGTAGCAGCAACAACAGCAGGAGCAGGAGGTGGAGCAGCCATGGCAGGGTTGGGAAGCAGGGGGCATACAGCTGCAGACCTGCGTCAATGCATGGACCCAGACGGGCGGGCAGCCAAAGCAATGTTTCCTGCTATAGTGGCGCCTGCTGTCGCACTCGCTGACCGTTGCCCAACGTTGGGAACTGAGAGGGGGCAGTGGCTGGTTGAGGGACAGGAGTGCGAGCGAGATGCGATCAGTAAATACGTTTCCGCTCTGCTTGCTAATACACATCCTAGTCAGCTTCCGGACTGCGTCCGACTTAAAGCTGGGCAAATTCAAATGGGAAACATGCGGAAAAACGGCGAGCACATTACGCCCAGCTGCTGCGCCGTGCGCCGTGCGCCGTGCGCCATACGCCGTACGCCGTAAGGTGCCTACGCAGGCAGCAGCACTCTGACGACTCGAAATAATTTCATTCTCAACTATATACGATGTGTATATAGTTTACAGCAGGACAGCAGCAGCGTCAGGTGGGACTTGGATGGCTAGATTTATGGCCGGGTGGCAGACAAAGTGTCTGCGGTTGGGTCAGTCTTCAAGCAGAATAAGTCGAAGAAGGAGAAGGAGAAGTGCGCGTGCGAAACTTTGGCGAAGCAAAAAGTTGTCAGAGTGCGAGATGAGCGACTTGGCTAAGTCAAAGTTAATCCTGGCGCTGGCATCCGGCAACGATTCCAAGTTTTCGCCCTGCATTGCAGTTTCACACAGTTTCCCCCAGTTGCGACGCTGCACAGTTTTGCTCAAGAAAGTGCAGCGCTCGCATTTGCAACCGAGTCCTAACCCCAAAACCCAAAACCAGAAATCCGAAACCCGAAGCCGGAAGTCGGAAGTACTCCATTCAATCTGCGAACAAGCCAAGCCAAGCCAACCATCAGTCACCGTCTCCTGCCCAGCTCCAGTTGCAGCTGCAGCTCCTACTGCAGCAGCGAAATGAGAAATTCCCTTTTTATTTAAATTCAGGCGCAGAGCAGACTCCGTCCCGGAGCTACTGCCACTTGGCTTGGCTGCGCTTGGCTGCTGAGTTTCCAATGGCGCTTCCGGCGCGAGGAAGATGAATGTTGTGCCACCGACAACACGATGACGCCAATAGTTTTTCAACTTCTGCTCCCTCTTCCCACTCCCCCAGTATTGTTTATTCAGCAAGCTGCCGTCCGAGTAGAACAGCGAGCAAATAAGCAAATAAATATATTCCTAAGCATTGACCAAGGCGCACCTATTGCTTTGCTACTACAGCGAAAACTCCCTTAGGTGGATTTACCTAACGCACCCACCTAAGTACTTAAAAAGGTCATAGGCCTTTTTAAAATCATTTACCATTTTTTTTTTAAATTTATTTTCGCCGGAATCATTCATTTTCATCTGAATATGACCGAACGTTTGCAATTTGAGCAGGGAGTCTGGGAGTCCTTATTTGTTATTGTTTATATTTCAATATAATATATATACAATATTCTACGGTAGGTAAATCTGTCTTCGGAGGTAAAGTTAGTCAGCAAGATTGCTTGCCAAAAGTTTTGGATGTGCCTCCAGCCTGCCAGCATATCGGCTGCTGTATAGGTTAATTTGGTCTCCCAGCCGGAGATCTGTCTCGATGGCACTGCTCGTGACGTACCAGGAGATCCGCGAAGCTAGACGGGCAGCACGTGGCTTCACCACTCTCAGCTGACCCTTGGAGATAATACCGCATATTTGGATAGTATGAGTACAGGTAAGCGTGATTAGGGCTTTGATCAAGTGAGCCTTCGTTGGTAGTTGAAGGCTTCTTGAAGTTCAGAGAAGTTTGCGGTCCAGATGAACACCCATCAAAAGTGAGGTTAAAGTGTCCTATACCCGGCAATACAGCTTGATGGTCGCAAATGAGTTGGCAACGCGACAGCGAGTATAGTTTTGCATTGCATACTTCTGGGCGCGCAGATATTTTGAAGTGTAGGCACACGACCCGCCCGAAAGTATGCTATGATTTTTGGTAAGGGAAAATATTGCTTGCAATTTGTATAGTTGAATACAAGTTGCTGAGATTCCTGTAATCAGAGCCGAGCAACTGTCGTGCTGTGCGGAGCTGCAGCAACATCTGCGGCAACCCCTTATCAACGCCTGGGGCAATTTCCATGCGATAAGGTCAACGGTTGAATGGCTGCGCGTGAGTGTTTCGGGTCCTAAATGGATTAGAATCCATTTTGTGAGGCACATTCTCACACACCTAGAGCCATTAGTGGTCTGAGTAGGTGTAGGCGATATTGGGCAGAGCCCATAAAGGGATAAGGAGACAGCCGAGAGTCCGCACCAGCCCGGCAAGCGTCGCCAGCTAACCGAGTGTGTGTGTGTGTATGCGTATGTATGTGTGTGTTTGTGTGCATGTGTGCTGTAACATCCATAAGTGTCATGTTCTGTATCCTCATTCATCCTTAGCATGCACGCACGTTTTTTGCGCCCTTTTGTGCACGAATTTAACACACACAGACAAACGCTTACGCACACACCCACACACACACACAGACACGCACATACAGAGCAGTATGTGTGCGTGAGTGCGAGCCAAATAAATTCTGTAGCGCTAGAACCAAAGATTTATTATCAAATTAAATTTCTGACAGAATTTATTGCTTTATCTCTCGCCACACATAGTTCTTTTGCCTTTCGGCAGCATCCATCCAAAAGCATCCCGACATGCCGGCGAACCCGTCCAGATCCCAATAGCCGTAAGCCGTGAGCCCGGCCAACCCAGCGCTCCGCTCCGAGCGCCGAGCTCCGAGTCAAGTCCGTGCAGATCCGGAATCGCTTTCCGGTAAACAAGAAGCGCGAATTTCACTTTACATTCCTTTTTTTTGCGCCGTTCTTCCTTCTTTGCTGCGTTTTGTTATAAAATTTATAGAGAACAAATTTGGACAATATGCGCGCATTATTTTCGAGTGTTTCGTACATTTATTTGCTGCTCGCAAACACACACACACACACACACGCGCACGCTCAGCCTCCCCCTGCTGGGATGCCTGTGTATGCGTGTGAGCCGAGTTCATAAACTGCGCCGTCGTATCACGTTTCCGGGGGAGGCGGAAGAGGGGGAGACGGTGGCTCCCAAACGGGCGCCATATTAGTAAGACTTCTCACCTCTCTCGCCTCATAAAGATGATAAATAGTCCTTGCCGCGCTTCCATAATTAACCAGCTGCAACAGCAGCAGCGGTGGCAGCGTTAGCAGCAGCAACAACACGCGCTCGCAGAACTTCTCCTTGCCAATCTGCACACTTAGTTTTCAATTAGGCCCTGGAGTTGCCTTGCAGTTGGTTGGCCAGCTGCAGGAGAACTTTGAGCCACGATAAAGCTGCATGGGAGATTCAAGCGAGGGCATTTCTCTCTGCGACATCCTCGCGACGAAAGAGTCTTTCTTTCGAATTTGAATAACATTCACTCAATTTATAAACTGTGGGAAAAAAATCTTTCTTGAGAATTTAAAGAGCATTCACTTATTTTCTTCTTTTTTTTAATGTAAACATTTATTAAAAATGTTACCAATGTGTTAACTTAATCAAATGTAATAAGTATTAAAATATATACATTGCAGAAATAATTATTAGGTTTAGAGGAAAAAAGAGGAGGGAAAAATTAAATTTGGAGAAGTTAAAACAAAGTTCTAGCAATGAGTGAAAATAATGAAGAAATTCTTTATATAAATATAATACCACGTAAGCTAACAATGAAATTTGTGTATTGTAGTTTACGGAGACGCTGCGAAAATGCGTCCAAATGGTTGACTAAAATCGCAAATATTTAGTTCAATAAAGTTCATTATGAATATTAAAAAAAAAACGTTGAAGTCTAGAATTAGAAATAAAATTTTTCGGCTACCCAATATTATTACGTACATCTAAAGTTAGATTTTTTTTTTTAATAATTAGATATAATTAACTACTGCTATTTACATTGTTTAGGCATATACTAAATCGTAAGACTACTTCTATTTACATTATTTACGTAGATACAAAATCTTAAGACTATTTTTCTTTCAAATTAAATTTAAATGTATATTTTTTTCTAACACCCAATTAGATGTCATCTAAAATATATGAAAATCAATTTTGTTTGAATCTTCCATATTTTCGGTTTAAACTTAAATATTAAACAAAGGTTGTAAAACGGAACTTTCTTATTTGACTTATTATTTTATATTTTCTGTGTTACATTAAATTCCAGCAGAATCTACTGGGTAGATCTTGGGTAAAAATAAATTTGTAAACTGAGCGAAAATGAACTTATCCTTTAGAATTTATGCAATTGTAATGTTTATTATTTTTGCAAATTCAAATAGTATATATATGTTAATTAAGTTGGTTTCAAACTTTGATAATTTCTGTTTAAGTTCAAATATTATATAAATATAAATATATTAAGCTAAGGTTGCAAAACAGTACTTTCTTATTTTGCACACAAATAGCAAAATATAATATTTTCCTTCGTACCAAATTTCAACTTTATTGGATAAAAAACACAGACTTTATATATTGAATGAAGCTGTAATGGCTAAAGTGCATGAATAGCAGCTTATTCCGGAGTAGTTTCGATTGTGACTTTCTTATGCTGGTAAACTTGATCAGGCTTAATTAACAAATGCACATATCTATGAATACTACCAAAAAGCTGCTCAGATCAGCCACGCTCGACAGTTTTGACATCTTTCTATATCTCCAATGTGCATCCGTTGTCCGTCTACCTGACCAGAATTCACTTTGCGAAATCTACAAGTGGACTTGGGCTCGTTAATTCCCGCACCGACGATATAAATAACATAATGCGCCGTGGGCGGGACCCTGCCCCTCCCTAAGTAAATTAAACGAATTATACAAATGATATAACGATGTCGCGGGCGGCTGCTCTGCCTTCAAATGAATTTTCTTTTGCGCTGCAAAAGAAACAAACGACAGAGAAGTCAGGCCAAACATCAAGTACAGGGGGCGTGTGGAGGCGGGGAAGTGGGAATGTGCTTAACAATTACAAACAACGAGATCTCACTTCTGTATTAAATTGAAATCATTTTGACACTGACTCGCAACGCGTCACAATTCACACAGAGAAGACAAGACGCGCCAGGAAAAGAGTTGCAGGCTTTCGGCCAATTTGTCAAACTCGCAATTGACCGCACTTTGAAGGCTTGCTGCCAGCCGGCAGGCCGTTGCAGCGCAGTGAGGAGGGGCAAGGGGCAGCTTCTTTAGACCAAAACGTGGCACTCAGTGAAATTGGCTCATTTGCATACGAAATTTAAATTAATGCAAAACTGCACAAAATGTTGGGCAAAGTTGGGCAAACTTTGGCTACCGGTCTGAGGACTGGCAGAGCGGTAGGGCGTAGAGGGTTGTGGGGGGTGAGGGGTGAGGGGTGTCAGTGTCCAGGGAGGGAGAGGGTGCAGTTGGACGATCATAAATATTCGCCGGCGCTCGTTAGAATGCTGTGAATGGACGCGGCGGCAAACGCGCCGGCAAACGCGAGCGCGAACGCGAACGCGAACGCGACTTCCTTACTAACTAACTAACTACGCACGGAAAATCAAGTGGGAAAATTCAGCGGCAGCAGATGCTGGCGCAGCAGCGGAAAATATGTGGCCAGAGACGTACACGGAGCCGGGGCCGAAGCCGAAGCCATAGCCGTAGTCAGAACCACAGTCAGAGCTGGAGCTGCTGCCGGAGCCGGAGCCGGAGCCAGGCGGCAACTTTCTTGCCGCAGTTCCTTATTACTTATTCCCAGGAGCCGCAGCATAGTACAACAACAACAGCAACAACACGAGCACAACATTAGAGCCAGTAGAAGGGCGGAGGGGAGGGGCGTCAGTGGTTGGGGAGGCTGTGAGGAGTGCGCGTAGAACATCTTACTCGCTTTTTAAAATGTCCAATAAAAATTGCCGACACATTTCGCCCATATTTCTTCGGAATCCCATATAAATCACGCGCTGTAATCCCTCATGCTATCGCCGCATCGTCTTGGGCTGCCGCTGTCGACTTTGCCACAGAGCAGACGCAGAGACGGGCCCGGGGCCGGGGTCTGCAGCTTGGCTCGAGATGGCGGTCGGGAGATGGGCGGTGGGTGGTGGTGGGGTGTGTGTAGAGCGCGGTCCTGGGCCCTGGGCCCTGGGCTCGGTTTTCGGGTTTTGGTTTGGCTCTGAGCTTGGCACTTTTTGCAATGAGAAAGTTTTTCTTTTCTCCGGCATGGTTGGGTCTGCATTGGCTTTGTTTAGCCCTCAAGTCCCTTCTGGGGTTGCTCCGGGGCTTCCCTTCTGGCCCCGCGACCTGTCTTTGCTCCCACTTTGTGTGTGCGTGTGTGTGTATGTGTGTGCGTGTGCTCGAAGGCCTCATTATGGAGCCTGCGATTATTTGAAATTGCAAAAGTTTATTCATTGTGGGCGGGCAGTGGAATGTGTTGTTGCATACGTTGGGCTGGAAGATGTATGTCTTCGCCACAGATAAATCAATATCAATACATGTCCTGAATTCAGATTGGAGCCAGTCTCGCAGAATGTCTGTGGGGTCAGTTCAAGTGTATGCGCACTGCAAAATTAAGAGCACCATTCCAAGCATCTAAAAAATGTATAGTTTACGGCCTTTTTGCCATACGCGTCTATTTTAATTATACGAATTGTCAAGACAGATAAATTTGGAAATTTTGTTTAGTTAATTAAGTATATACAATGATATTACACGCACTGTAAAAACTCAGTGCAATTAATATTCTAAGCATATAACAAAAATATAATTTACAGCTTATTTGAAACTAAAATTTTGAAATTTCGTGTAGTTGGTATTAAATATATACAATGCTACTACGCCAAGTAAGTGTAATATAACATTTAATAAAAATCAAATTTTCAGAAATTGATAACTTAATCAAAACAAATTGGATAGTTAAAAAGTCCTTTGGTATTTTTTCAAATGGTGTCGTTGTCCAGTGTTGTAATGTGCTGTAATGGGACTTTGTGTTAAATTATATAGTGTGCAAGATGATATTTTAATTTTCGTTTAAGGGAAAACAAAATAGCGAGATAGAAAAAAATTTAAATTTAAAACGGGTTGGCTTTTAAAAAAGTTACGGTAGCTAGGAGTCGCTGTATAATAGATAAAAACATGTGGATATGATGATTTTTATACGATTTTCTGCAAAGATAAAAACATGAGGATAAGATTATTTTTTACGCTTTTAGACAAAGACCTTAAAAGTAAATTTTCGATTAATAGAGGCTTATAAAATTTTAATTATTTGGTGAATTATGCGTTAGGTGCCGGCGGTTTTAATACTGTCTTGCTTATAGAATTTCTGTATTTTCTACTCGTAGGAATGTTCCATTTAATAATTTAGCATAAAGACAGATTATACAGATCACTAAGCACACGCTGGTAAATAAAGTGAAAGTCCAAGGCCGCAAGCCGGCGTAGTGCTAAGTTGACAGGTGACACGGTTGCAAGCAACTCGGACAATAGGCGACCTTGACCTCGAACCTGCACAGCTGAAGAAAGGCATTGGCATTAACTGCCCACAAGGTGGCAGAATAGGGCGGTGTTATTAGGTCACAGCCAAACGCACTTCACTTTCACTTCGGTGCAGTGCAGCTCGCACAGGTAGTTCGATTAATGCATTACTCCACCAGGCCGCTTCACCTGCCCTGCCACGCTCTGCCCCGGCGAAAGGTCAGAGAGTGTCGCACAAACACATTTGCCTTGGGCTTGGACCGGACGGTGAGCTCATGCCGAAAATGTGCATTACAAGGGCAAAGGCGGAGGGCAGAGAAGGAGGGCGAGCAGACGCAGTCGGAAACTGAGAGAGAAGTGCGATGCCAACATTTCGATAAGATAAATGCACGTTGCCAACTAAAATGTCATAAATCTCGGCGCTAAGGACGCCCCTCAAAGCTGAAGCGGAGAAGAAAAGCAGAAGAAAGCAGAAGACGATGCCAGTAGAAGAGTGAAAGAGTTGTCGCCTGGATCGCGTCGCGTAGTTGCGCGAGTGGAGCAGGCGGCAGCAGCGGCGGCGGCGGCGGCGGCGGCAGCAGCGAGGTCAACGAAGCAGTCCAAAAATACACTTGAGTACGAGTCTCGGCCATACTAGTGTGCCACACACACCGCACACACACATCGCACGCTCAGACTCACGACTTGTACTTGCCTCAGTGCGCTGATTTATTTTCTCGCTCTGCAGCAGATTTCTTGATGCGGAGGACCGAATGCGACAGCCAACAGACGACACACAAGACGAATGGCACGAATGGCGACCGGCCGGCTCTTGGCCGTTCCACAGAAAGATGCGACTGAGTTTGTTTTGTATCTGCAATTTCCTACATTCGAGCACAAAATGATGCATGATGCATCCAAGGGTCAGGATTTCCAATAGGATATAGCACGCTCGAGCTGTTCGTAATTCGATGCTAGGCACAGGCTGTAAACTAATGATAAAATATATACGTTTATAAATAATATACTCGGGCAACCCCGAAAGAGCAGACGTACTTTAAGTTAAAGTAGTCTATTAAGATTTGTAAGCCATGCAGGAGGTATTATAATTTAAGCCAGATGCTCGCAACGTAGAGAAGGAAACTTTTGCGTTGCATGTTAGTACAGTTAAATGATTCTAATACCCAATACTTCTGCTCAACATTTTCAAAACAAAGGGCCAAAAAGGTCTTAAAGCCTTCTTGCTCTTCCATACGCAGTTATTTGCGTTTAATAAATCATACTGATCCGAAGTTGGGTAACAGAAAGAGTAATAAGAATTGTAGCCTCTCAGTTGTTTTTATCACATTAAAAGAAAAGTACGACTGCCACATCTGAACGTTTCGATACTCCCCTGGCAAAATTCAATAAATTGCTCTCATAGAAATGATCGGTCAAGGTATAAAGTATTTAGTAGGTTGCTATAAAAATAATAAGATGTAAATTAAGCTTTTTTGTATTGCAATATTATTTAAATAAAAATATAAAAAATAGTGTTTAAGTTTAAAAAAACATAAATCTGAAAACCACTTGAGCATTTATTTAGCTATAACAATACATATATTTAAATATATATCCATATATAGTAACCATATATAGTAATCAGAAATCTTATGGTATTTATGCAAGTAGCTACAAGCGTATGCAACCATCGGCCCAAAAGAAAAAATTACTTCCTAGAATAAGATACATTTTAGTTTTCAAACGATTGTACTTGTGGTCACTAGAGGATATCTGAGAAATATTTTAGAGAACTAAGTGTAGTCGCAATAACAATAATTATAAAAATGATAATAAAAATAATAATCAGAATAAAAACAATAACAATTATAATAATCATAACAATAGTAATAATACTAATAATAACAATATTAAACTCATTTAGGATCTTTAAAGTCCGATTTTAATTCCAATTTGAAACTTAAACGATACAAAGTGACAAAATATGCAATGAGTTTGTTAACAATATATTAAAAAAATACACAAATATTGAATATTTCCAGTTTTAACTATATTTATTTAGGTACAATTTAGATATTCTAATGGCTCATGGGTAACATTTGAGAAGTAAAAATGAATGCCGATTTAAATATGTTTTATGAGTATATCACTGATGTGATATATAAAGCCAGAAGTGCAAATATGGATAGACTCAACTTTAACTACTGGTCACATATCGATATTCCTTAAACCCTTTGCAAAGGTATTTTGCAAACTGCTACTCTTAACAGTAGAAATTCGATTTTACGCCTGAAATACAACGCTCAGTCAAACACAACTGACGCGTATGTGCTTGCTAAAATGAGTTCAAAGTTATATCTTTTAAAATCCACCCCCAAGATGAAGAGAAAGTAACATGGCGGTATTAACGAGAGCTCGACAAAAGCCATGACACCCCTAATACCATCGTAGATCAATTGATTTGGTCGTAAATTGAAAATCTCTAATTTATTGTGTGTCTAAGGTGAAATCCTTTCGCCCACTGTTTGGGGCTTTACATATTCCTTTTATTGTTGTTTGCCAATTGGACAAAATCAATTCAGAGTTGCTGCAATTGTGGTTAAAGCTGCATGCCTTGTCTCCGTATGGAGACACATTCGCAGGTACAGGAGAATCGCATTGGGAATCGATAAGCAGCGCACGTCGCGGGCAACAAATTAAAAGACAATATCATTAATTATGTTTTACCATCTACTGCCGATTCTTTTGCATGCGGAGTTACAGAATTCCAGAACTTGGAGCATTGCAAAAGTGAAACCGACGGATCGTGTCTCGCATGTTGCCCACTGCACAATGTGCATAAACAAAGAAGCGGACTTGCCGAGGATCGATGAACATGTTCAGCCGTCGTGAGTTATGGGTTGTCACCTGTCTGTCGGGACTGTCAAATTGAAAGTGGATTGAACTGTGCCGAGTCTTGCGTACCCCCGGCCCAATCGTAAGCGCAATAGTCGGCTTCGTCATCGTCATCGCCGTCGTCATCGCCATTGCAATCGCAATCGCAATCCCATCGATTGCCGATAAGCATATCAATTAGCGTCAATCTCAGCGCGACTTTTGGCCCATGTCGCGTTCGTGTAGTGCGGTTTGTAGTCGCGTTTCTCGCTTTTAATGAAAATTAATTGCGCCACCAAAGACGTGTGTGCTGGTCGTATTTAATTGCATTTTACACTCGCGGCCAACGACTTAAGACGCCTTCGGACAGCAACGGGCCGCCGCAGAGGCCGCTCGCATCGCACCTCCTTAGCGCGTCGGTTAATTTATCAAAACGCTAAGAATGCAGCAGGCCCCAAGCCGAAGCGCAGTGCGGACCCAAGCCGGCCCGAACCCATGCCCATACTATGTGTATGTGTCTGTAGGAACAAGCACATGATTAATTTCTGACAAATGTGCGACACAAAAGAGATGTGACACACCTCGACCGGGTCCGCTGTCCAGGAGGACCACAAGATGGCTGCGCATGGACGCGGCTCTGCCGGCATTTTGAGCGCTTCTGCGAAGCTCCTATCCACTGGGTTCTCGACGTGACAAACTGTGGCCCGTTGCTTGAACCCGGCCCTTGGCATCAGGTTCCATGGCATCATGCAAGCGCTGCCAGCTTGATCGATTGCAGTTGCCGCTGCTCCGCCAGAAAGAAACCATGGCTAAGCCTAAGGTGTAGCTGCGGCTCATCAGCTTATCACAACGTTTTCTTTGGAGGAGAATAAGAATAAGAGAATAAGAAATAATTAAATTTAGTAAACAATATTTAAATATTAAATTAAATTAAATAAATTATAAAATACATAAATTACCAAATAAAAATTTAAATAATAATAATATATTTATAAATATATAAAACAAAATATATGCAATATATATATATATTTATATATTTCATATATATATGAATATATGTTTTGTTTTTTATATATAATTAATTTATATGAATATAAATAAAATTTATTATATAAAGTTATTTTATATAATTATTAATAGTAATTAATAATAATAATATTATATATTTATATAATAAATATTGAAAAAAATGTAAGCTATAATATGTATACATATTATCAAAATACCAAAAGATCGAATTATGTATGTTACAATTTATTAATTAAAATTATTAAATTAAAATACATCAGTTTAAATAAAATCTACAAAATTTGACAGCAGTTTGCTTTCATCGATAGGCTGAGCATCAGTACGATTCCAACGAAGAAGTTGAAAATTAGCTGTTAAACTGGTTCTCTGCAAAAGATTGAAAATTATATTTCCATGGTATCCGCAAATCGACAGAAAGGTGGGTAAAATGTGTACAAGTAAAAAATACTTTGAATAAAAGTTCTTTATCTTCCCAAAAACTTATTTACGTTTCATAAAAAAAAAACGCTCATTTCACACCGGTACACCTGGTATATGCAGCATGAAGAAAATAAGTACCAGCTGCAGTTCACCGCCAGTAGTAGTTCAATCAAGATATCTATGAAACTAAGGGACAACGGACAAGTAGCAGCCCGATCTCCTGCAATGAAAAGCATATATCAATACATATATCATATCATATATCTTGTTGCACCCACGCATTTTGAATAAGGCAAATATAATTTCATATTGCATACTCAAAAGTAAGTTTTACTGTATTTAAAACAAGCATGTGATAGTTATTGCCAACAGGATATGCATTTGGGAGTACTCAGTGGTAAAAAGGCAAGAAATGTATTGCAAGAAATACTTATACACTGAAAAAATGGGGAAAATAAGTGCTGCCAAATGGACCACCATTCGTGTGTCTACTGAACGAGACAATAGAGATAAGCTAAAATGGAGCATATTAAAACACGTTTTACGATTGCGATGTGAGAGCGCAACAAGCAGCCATTGCCACTGTGTAAAAAAAAATATATATGGCATATAAAAAAAATACATTTTACTGAAGCACCCGCAGTCTGCCGCAGCTTGTGTGTGGACGGGGGCTTAGCGGTCAAGCTCCGGCGGCCTTTGCCTAACCTTTTACCGCTTAATTGCACAACATTTGCTGCCCGACAATTATTTGATAAGCACCTCACATTGGGCCACAGTCAAATAAATCGTCTGCCTCAGAATAAATTCAAAGGAAACTAGAAATGTTAAAGCTTTACCCACCTTTCTGCCAAGACTGAGCGCTCTGCTGTACTGCGCTTTTGCGGTGCTCCGCAAGTACTGTCGACTTAAAACAGCTCAGTTCTATCTAGTACATAAATTTAAGCTGCAAAACAATTGAAAAAGCTAACAGAATGGCTGTTGCGCCAAACTATGAAGTAAGTTCTGCGTATATCTGATAGTTGCAGAGAGCCTCCTGCGATGCTGACATACACTGGCCTGTGTTTCCATTTTTAAGCAGACACTCAACCTGTTTCCTCCGCTCAGGATCCGATTTCCACGCCATTTTGTACAGCTAACAACCCGAAGGCAAGCTTTTTTCTACGCTTAAATGCCATCAATAAAACTAAGGCAGCAACCCGACACCCGACTCCTGAGGTACTGCCTGCCAGTCTGCCTGTGGAGTCCTTGCACCAATTAATCAAAATCGTCGCCGTGTGCAGTCGGAGTCAGTCAAAGGAGAGCAGAGCCAAGAAATGTCGTTAACTTAAGTGTCCAATTAATTAAATTCGCATTTAACAGCCGCCAAGCTGCGAAAAGCCATTAAAACTATCACACACTGAGAGGGAGAGTGGTGCGAGGTAGTGCGCCGAGCATACGTGTAGCTACTCCCTGTCCGGGATGGACTCGTTCTTCCTTCTCTTCGCCTCTGCTGAGGCAGCCAGGGAACAGAGACCTCTTATGGCGGGAATATTTATTAGAGGAGTGCCATGAATTGAAACGCTGAAATAGTTCAAATTAAATAGTTTTTCGTCGAACAAGCAGCAATCAGTATGATTATTTGCTAATTCCATTTTCAAGATGCTGTTCCAATATTAGAACTCAAAACATTTGCGTGGTTTTCCGTGAGTTCGTTAAAACGAATTTTGATTAAGAAATCTATTGTAAGGGTTGTAAAACACTGATTTCTCAGTAACTAAAGAAATATAAATTTCTAGACAGAAAAATTGCATTTAAAAAAAGTTTTTCTAGAAATATTTTTGTATGTTTTCGAGAGGAAAAAAGTTAGAACAAAATACTATTTTAAGTTAGCATCTACAAAAGTAATGTATATCAAACACTTGCCAAATACTTATACTGCTATAATAGTTACTCCAAACATTTCTCGTCTAGCATGCAGATCCGTTTTATTTATCCATCTTGTTTAAATATATTATATCTTATTTTATGTCATCGCATCTTTACGTTTCAATTCACTCAAATGGACCAAATTGGTACGTAAACTTTGAGCAAATTTATGTAACAGAAAACAACAGATTTAAAGCTATACTTGTTTAGTTTCTTAATCAGGAATGATTATCGATAGGTTGGAGACTCCGAAATTGCTTTTCAGGTCATTTTTTTACCAAGGGAAATTTCTATCAAATGTTTTTTCCTATATAGAAAAATCTTAGAAAACTGTTGTCAAACTGATTCTAAGTTTTAAATGAATATGTTCTTAGTAAGGCTTACTGGAATCTTTATCTAAAATTTGGTGTATGATTTTATTGCTTTTAAGAGTTTACATAGACCTTCAACAAAAATACTACTTTTAAATTGTGTAAAAACCCTTAAACGGGCGCGGGTGCTCTCTAGTTTTTCTGATTTTACTTAAAAGTCAACAAATGCGTATTATGCCAACTTTTCATTAATATAAATGCTCTAAATTCTTTGACCAAGAGGAGTGATCGGTTGGAAGTTTTTACAAAAGTAATTCTAATCGCGGGCTAAAAGAATTTGTTACTTTATATAGCCATAAAATAAAATTTAATTTAATTTTAATTTAAATGTTTTGTTTTTAGTTTACTAGATTCAATTGTCTATAGAAAATAGGTTTCTGGTAATGCATGTTATTTGAGAATCAAAATAATCGAATCAGATAAAAATATTTCAAAGTGCTACGTTTTGAACAAAATTTTAATAATACAAACGGTTTTGAAAAATATTCACTTATATTTTAGTGTTTTTAATGTTCGGTACCCCTTACACTCTAATTTACACAATTATTTTATTGATTATAAATCAATCTTCTTTTGTTACGTTTTTATTATTATTATTTATCTAGTACAGCCTTAACATACACATATGTAAAACATATGCAATAATTAAAGGAAATGAAGAAATATTCCAAAGTGTAAAATACAATTTTAATATTACACATCGTGTTTTTGTTAAAGTTATCCAACAGATTCCCCAGATAACACACAACCCTATTACAATTACCTAAACCTTATACAATTTTAAAATCTGTGAATAATAAAACGTAAAAATGTATTTATTTATTTCTTATTTATGTATGTTTTTTATTTTCCAAGGTTGGTTAATTTGTAGAAATATCCACATATAAAAAATGTAGAAGTGATCAGAAAAATTATATGCATGAAAGAAAACCTTTGGCTTGCTGAATCGCTAATATATTGGTAGTATATAGAAATTGAGTACATTAGGCGTTTAACAAACGAAACACATCATATCTAGTATCCGACTGGGTCTTGCATAGGTGTGGGTTTGTGTGCACTTGTACAGTATACACAGATCCGCGAACATACTCAAAGCGGCGACGATGCGCTCAAAAATGCTTGAGTGAAAACTCAAGAGCTCGTAAATTTCGCAAGTGCTGCGAGAAAGTAAACGCCCATAAACAAAGCAATTTGCCCAGTTTCTGAATGAAAGAGTCACGTGTAGTCATAAATTTGCTTTTGGCCTGAACCAGTTCGCAGTGCGCTCCTTTAACAGGTTTCTCATTAGGCCAGTGCTGGAAACCGTCGCGTTGGCCGGTTGGCAGTAGACTGCTGAGTATTTCCATGTGTTTTGGGAGCATTTGAATTGTTAGCGGCATTTCGTGGAGTTTTCCAACACACAAAGTGGGCGGAGACAGTTTGGCGGCCTCGCTCTGACCAGTGCGACGGCCCAATTTAATTACTTCCCTTTCTTTCTGCCATCAACACAAGTCGAGCATATGTTTGACACAGAAACAGCTGCTCTTTCTCTTTCGCTCTCTTTCCGACTGTCTGCCATTCGCTCTGAGAGAGTGCGCACAGCAGCTTGCCCATGTGTGCGTGTGTATGTGTGTGCGGGCAAGATGAAGATGCCAGCAATAAAGCATTCCCGGCAGCTATAAAGCATTCCGAAGAGAGAGCGCTATGCCGCTGCTGGGGGAGCAAGCGAGATGCAGCAACGGCAGCTGCGAGAGAGAGCACTCACATCGTAAATTTGTGCGCGTGTGCGTGATTTATATCGTGCTGCCGCTGCTCTGCTGCTGCGCTGCCGCTGCACCTCCGCAGCTCTGTGGCAGCGCTGCTGCTCTGTAGCAGCGCAGCGCAGCCATCATGGCGAAACAGAGCAGAGACTGCGACTGCGACTGCGCTCGTAATTCTCCCGCCTAATGGTTTGTTTACATCATAAATAAATATGGCTGAGAGAGAGCGCGAGGGTTCGAGCGCCGCGAGAGTCGAGCTGGAGAGAGCGCCTGCGTGCTGAGGCACGAAGTGTTTTGGCGCGCGTTCTGGCTCGACTGCTGTGACGTCAGCTAATATAGGAAAGAACCCAAATACGCTCTAAATAAACGATCTCGATTAAGGACTATAAAAAACTATTATATGTGACTGATATTGGAATAATGTCTACAAAAATTATAACCATTTTTATCTCTGGAAAAAAATTTTGATCTCCAATAAAGATGGAATTCAATTCGATCTCTTAAGCTTGTACACAATAACTCCATTAATAAAGAAATGTTTTGGAAAAAACTTATTTTTTTTACGTTCACTGAAATATGTTGAATACTATAATCGGTAGATTCTGTAGATTTTAAGCCTATGGAAGCTATACGATATATACTTTGAAGAACAAGAAGTTTTAATATTCAGTAGCCTAAATTTTAGACTAAGGAACTAGTTTTCCTAGCAAAGATGTACAGATTCTCCGAAAATTGCAAATATAACTAGTTTAATAATGCTAATTACAAAAATATAATTTTACATTTAATCGACAGTGTGTGAAAAAGTGTATTTTATAATTTATAAGAATATATAATTATATAGTTCCGTTATGTCTGCTGCACTGCAAACTAGTCTATCAAACTTGAATAGGGAACGCGTCTGATATGACGGATATATTGTTTAGCTGCCATACATTCCATACGAATTTTGTATTGCTTATTTGGAAGAAATCTTAAACAACTCTTCTGATCAAATTTCATCAGACTATAATATAGAAACGATGAGCAAAGTTTGGTTATATGAAGAGTTTATATTTTATAAAAACTTAAATAATTCATAATTTAAAAACAAAAAAAAAACATTTTTTTATACCGAAGTTTTCAAGCTCAAAAAATAATTTTCTGGTAAACAAATATATATAAATAACTGAATAACTATATATATATTTAATATATAAATATAATAACATAAAGAAACATAAGAATAATCAGTGAAAAATTATGCAAGTAGCGTGAAAGATACGCAAACTTTGCTTGGCAGAAAGTTATTAAAAATAAAATTGGAGTTATGCTTTTAAAGAATTTGTTGATTACCTTTTAAAAATACTCTTGAATGTGTTTAGATATTATTCTATTACCAACGGCGAATTCAGTTGTAATTGCGCGTTGCCGACGGGCTTGCGCCCCCGTTGCTCACTGAGAGACCTGGTCGTCAAGAGGAGCAGGCAAATACTCGTAAATAGAAGCGAGTAGACGGTGTGCAGTGGGGAGGGCTGGGCTCGGCGTGGCAGTGGCAGTGGTAGTGGTAATGGCAGAACCACTTGTGGCTAATTTCACTACCCGAAAAATGGCACGCTCGATGGACACACAATTACGGACGTAATAAAGTAATTTGCCGTAATTGCAATTGAGCCCGTTCTCCAATAGCTGCCACTGCGAAAAGTTTGTCTTGCAGCCCAACAGGCAGTCGGGCACCCTAACAGCCGGCCACCCGGGCACCGTGACACCCCAACACCCCGCAAACTCCTTAAGAGCGAGAGCGCCTTTGTTTCAAAGTTCGAGCTTGAGCTCGAGTTCAAGCTCTTGGCAAACGTGTGACAATGTCTTGGGCACTTGCCGCGCACAGAGGGAGATTTTAATTTACCAACTCTTACCTGGCAACAGGCACAGAGAGAAAGAGAGAGAGAACAATATAAAGATAGACAAGGAAGAAAAGTCTGCTATAATATTGCATAGAAAACTACTTAATTAGTGCACACAGCCAGGTCCTTCGCATCCTTGTGAATTCGTGTCCGTTTTATCCTTTCAGCAGGCTGTGAGTTATGATGTCTTTATGACGCCTTTGTGTGTTTGTCTGTTCCATCACAGTCCGGGTCCGAGTCCGAATCCGGGTCCGTGTCGCATCTCTCTTGCCCGTCGGGTAATGGCCGAGTTAATTCATATTATTATGGTTATTATGTGTGATATATAAAAGATGTACGTCTACACAGGCCGACACCGACTCTGACTCGTAAACAAGTGTGAAGCAATCGCATTGCAAATAAACACACGCAGTTTCGTATAGCACATAAAATTAGTTTATAAAAACAAATACTGGGGTCTGCGGCTCCAAATGTCGAGCCTCTTTGGATAAACAAACGCCGCGCCGCCACACATTATGTGGCACCTCAAAGCACCGGCTGCCACGGGGAGCCACTGGGTCTCCGAGTCCGTACAGCATTGTATTTGGGCGTTTTTAGCGTGCTGCGCATATTTCCTCATTTGTTGTTGTTTTCCAAGATTTTCAAACGTAAAACAAATAAACAACGCTGGAACAGAAATTTGATTGTGGCTCAGTAAAAATCGTGTTTGGTTATTTATTCTGGAAATAGCTGAGCTTTGGGAAAAAGCATTTGCCAGAGCACCAAATCTTTTAGATTTCCACTGCCGACTGCCGATTGTTTTCTTGCGGTTTTTTCAGTGTGCTTGATTGATTTAAATATATTTTGGAAAACTTATTTGGCAGCGTAACTAATTATGGAATTAAACGAATTTGTACAGCTTATAAAATTAGTCTTATTTGAAGTATAATAATTTAAATTAGGAAAACAATTTTTTTTTTTTAATATTTAAAAAAGACTTAAAAAGCTATTATACTACTGCGGGCTTTCATGGAACACTTATAAATAAAGGTGCAATTAATATAATAATATTAAATCGACCGTGAGTGTAAAATGTAGTCTATAATATTTCATAATATATTAGTATGGCAATTATGACGGCTGTGCAGAGTATTTTATTTAAAAAAGACTTAAAGCTATTTAAGAGCTATTATACTACTGCGGGCTTTCATGGAACACTTATAAATAAAGGTGCAATTAATATAATAATATTAAATCGACCGTGAGTGTAAAATGTAGTCTATAATATTTCATAATATATTAGTATGGCAATTATGACGGCTGTGCAGAGTATTTTATTTTTGACTTTTTAATAATTCGAAATCAATTTAAATTTGAAAATTAAATTATTATTAGATTCCTTCTGCCGATTTCCGAGTATTTTCTTGAGATTTTCCAGTTTGCGTAACTGGCTTAAAACGATTTTGGTTAACTTATTTGGCAGCGTTATTGATTCGGGAATTAAACGAATGTGTATAGCTTAAAAATATAGTTTTCTTTGAAGTATAATAATTTAAATTAATCGAAATTTTTTTTTTAATTTAAAAAAAGTGAAGCTTTTTAAGAGCTACTACTGCGGGCTTTTATGTAACATATATAAATAGTAGTGTAATTAAAATAATAATATAATAATATTTAACATTTAATTTAAATAACATCGACAGTGAGTGTAAAATATATTTCATAATCTATAATATTTCATAATATATTATTATGGCTGTGGCAATAGATTTCAATGCTGGGTGCAGGGTATTTTACTTTCGCCTTCTCAATAATTTTAAATCAATTTGAGTTTAATAATGGGCTCTCATTACTATTATCTGAAACGAGTTCAATCGATTTTCAAGTGTTGCTAACTCAAACAAGTCCCAAAATTTATGAGGCCCTTCTGGCTTCCCCAATGGATGAAGACGTATGCAGGCAAACACTCCCTCGCACACAGTAACAGATACTTCGGCATCCAATACAAATATATACTAGGGAGCGGGAAGAACTCAATTGTCACGCGTCGCGGCGACTCGAGCTCCCCAAAATGTAGTCCGAAACGCCGCAAATGAAGCTGTGAAAGGCGCTCGGTGATTCTCAATTTGAGGAGAGCATGATGGGGAATGCGAACTGGAATGCGGGCGAGAACAACCGACAGACGACAACGATCGATTTAACGATTTGTTTTGATATTTTTACGATTATGGGGCATCGTTTGCACAACATAAATAGAACATAAAAGCCACAACGCAGTCGTATACCTTACCGGGGGCACGGGTATATGTTATGAAAGGCGGAACGGGGAGTCCGTCGGTGTTTCGCTTCATTCAATTAATAATGAATTAGCTGCAAGTGGTGGCTGCTGAGAAATCTCAATGGATTCTCGTACATCCACTTAGCTATGTTTGAATTGCACTTTACCGCATCGCCTTCAATTGCGCCCCATGCGGAGTATGCACGCAGCACTTATGGCGTCCTGCGACTTAGGTTCCAGTTCCGTTCGCGTTTTCATAAATCATAAGAAAATGCAGCAGCCCAATATGTGAAATTTTTAGAAATTGTTTCGCCTTGTTTTTATTGTTGTTGTTGTTTTATGATGCATTTCGTCCTGCCACCAGCGCATATGCAAACTACGCACGCCACGTGAGTTTCATAACAGTCTTGACAGGCACAGCCTGTCTTGTCTGCCTGTTTGTCCCTCGACTCTCAGCAAGGCGACATTTTTAGACCAAAATATTATTATTTTTTTTTTCTACACATGGTATTTATGATTCATGTCAATGGTGTGGCTCTGGCAGTAAAAAGTGTGTGTGGCTGCAAAACAAAACGAACACAAGAAAAATACTAAGATTTAATATTGATGAATTTTACAGTTTTCCTTATTAGATCTGACCACATTAATTTTTTAATACTCAAAATTAAAGATATTTCTATTTTTTTTAATTTTTTAAGCATTTAAAGTTTTTTTTTATAAATAACCATAAAATTATAAAAATAGCAGACATAACTTTTGGTGTATCGATACTACTATATATTTACTGTTATTCACTTACAAAATAGCCAATGTGTAGAGGTTCTAGACTAGTATTATATTTTAAGCTTGATAGCAATATCGAATGTAATAATTAAATTCTTATAAAAAGCTTTACTTTCGTCCGTTCACTCCTATAACACATGGATCCAGGAGTCCCGGGACTAACATATAGTAGAGCGATTTTCATTTAGGATGGATAGTCCCAACCTGTTTACAGACAGTCTAAATCGACTGGATTTTAAATGCCGATCAAGGTTATTTCACTTGTATAGCATGCCAAGCCTTGATCTACCTGCTACATACATTTGCACAAAGCGAATATACCATTTTACAGTTTTTCAGTGGTATACATATAAATTACTCACGTGAGGAGCTCAAATCCAGATTTTCAATTTAAAGATGCCTTCTATTAATGTACATATAGTGAATGTATATATATCGACAGACATACGTAAGCAGTAGAACAAAATGGTCTGTCAGCTGCCTGGCAGCCATGTGGATGCATCTGGGCATATCCCCACTCCCATGTCAGTTCTAATTCCAATTCCATTCTCAATTCCGAGTGCTGCTGCTGATAGGTGCGCACTGCGACGGCAACCCAATTTTCTCGCACGATGCTCGGCTATGTCCCTTGGCAGGAAGTGCCTGCCTAAGCCTCCTAGATACTGCTGCTCAGTAACAGAGCACAATTGTGCATGCATTGCTGATAAGCCTCAATCGGGGCGCAAATCGATTGTCAGAGCATGATAAATGTGCGTGTTATCATACTCCACAGAGGTTGTCAGTTGCAAATGAAGCCTACCCAACAATCGTTCTCAATGCACATGCGACACGTTTCGTTAGACTCCATGCCCATTTCGAAATCCAGTATTCTCAATTGAAATGTGAATAGGCCACTCAGAAGTCAGTCAGCCGGAGCTTAAGATACCACTTTTTTAGAAATACTGATAACGCCAAAGTCGATCCAGGTTCCTAACCGTAGCGTACAAAACTCTGACATTTCTTTAAAAAACGCAATCAGTAGGCTCAAGACTTTGGAGCTGGTTAAGTTAGACAAGAGTTCTCTTCTTTGATGTCCATTAGGAGTGGATATGCGGATACGGATTTGCCGTTATCATATACGTTTAATGACATCATAGAAGAATGAATTTTCATATTCAGCTTGTTACGACTTTCAGCTCAATTAGTGTTAGGTCGTTTAGCTGATGTACAGCATGTACTCTATGAAACTGCTTGGTGCCTGAAAAATTACTTCTTGTGTACTTGCACTTATATTGGACGCGTCTGTTCCTATGCCATCATGTATTGTTGCCAGTTTTCGTTACTTTACTAATGTGTATTAAAGATAACAATTGCGTAATAATTACAGCGGTATAGATGCATGATATCTCCTGTATGCCTGTGCTGTAAATTTTCAGTATTCTGTCGTTGAAATGATAATATCTCCGGGTGGAGGTATGTCGCGCGGAGTTAAATTGAAGTTTTTCAATTTCAGCTCAGAGCTTTTCCAAAATCGATTAGATAATAATTTTTCATGAACCATAACTTAAAGGATATACTTTCCGTCAAGTCAAAAGATGCCATAGAGCACTATGGCAAACTCCTATGAAACGCTTTCACCGTCAGCGGCTCAAACGGAAACGAAATAAGTCGAGTGCAAAATGAATGGCCTCGGAAGCATGAATGGTCAGCTTGAAGGCAGTACAACAGCAACAAAAACAACATCAACATTTATAGCAACAGCAACAACAACAACCTCAAGCAACAACTGCAAGAACGAAGAGCAAAAATATCGAAACGAAAAATACAACTGACAAAATTTTATTTCGTTTTATTTGCAAAACGGAGCACTCCATAAATTTTCGGGCGCTCAATATTGTTTCAGATCATAAATCATGGCTGCATTTGCGTACGGACATATATTTCAAACGCACACACGCTCTCGCATACAAACACACACACTCGCATACATGTGTACACATGTGCACACGGGCTGCATTCGAGGCGGCGCGCCGGAGTTTGGGAACTCCGACGCAGCCTCCGTCTGCATCTGCATTGCAACAGACACCGGCAAAATGTACCTTGTACGAGCACTACATTGGGCTGCAGATGCAGTGCAAAAAACGACAAAAAGGCCTGCAACAGCAGCAACAACTGTAGATGTAGCTGTAGCTGCAGCTGTAGCTGTGCAGCAACAATAGCAACATGCACTCATAGTACGTTTGTATAAAGTCAATGCCGCTGCACTTGTGCCCAGCCATTCGCATTCACATTCGGATTCACATCACATGGCTCATACCCCTAATCTGCCAGACTGCGCACAGTGGACTGGAATGATACGAAAGCGGGAAAAGAATTTACTTTAATTAAACTAGAGTTGCTCAGAAGGGGCTATAATTACATTGTCAAATAGAGACTGAACTTTAAAGATATTCTTAGTTATGATTATAGTTCTTGCAATATGAAAGTTCATCGACTTATCCACTGTGCGTTGATGTAAATGCAAAATGAAGGCAGTTTGGAAAAACGGGGTTTACGGTGGGGTATGGTCAGTGCCAACCAACTGAAGTGGTCTGCAAATGTACATTACTGCAAATTCCGTAAGTGAAGCACGTAAATTTAAAAATCGCGAAACAACTTTACATTCCCCTACAATACTCTTACTTGCAAATATAAATACTTGCTTGCAAATAAAAATATTAAGTAAAAAAGTCAGACTAGTTAAAGATATTACATTGTTATAGCTTATAGATATAGATATAGATATAGATATAGATATAGATATAGATATAGATATAGATATAGATATAGATATAGATATAGATATAGATATAGATATAGATATAGATATAGATATAGATATAGATATAGATATAGATATAGATATAGATATAGATATAGATATAGATATAGATATAGATATAGATATAGATATAGATATAGATATAGATATAGATATAGATATAGATATAGATATAGATATAGATATAGATATAGATATAGATATAGATATAGATATAGATATAGATATAGATATAGATATAGATATAGATATAGATATAGATATAGATATAGATATAGATATAGATATAGATATAGATATAGATATAGATATAGATATAGATATAGATATAGATATAGATATAGATATAGATATAGATATAGATATAGATATAGATATAGATATAGATATAGATATAGATATAGATATAGATATAGATATAGATATAGATATAGATATAGATATAGATATAGATATAGATATAGATATAGATATAGATATAGATATAGATATAGATATAGATATAGATATAGATATAGATATAGATATAGATATAGATATAGATATAGATATAGATATAGATATAGATATAGATATAGATATAGATATAGATATAGATATAGATATAGATATAGATATAGATATAGATATAGATATAGATATAGATATAGATATAGATATAGATATAGATATAGATATAGATATAGATATAGATATAGATATAGATATAGATATAGATATAGATATAGATATAGATATAGATATAGATATAGATATAGATATAGATATAGATATAGATATAGATATAGATATAGATATAGATATAGATATAGATATAGATATAGATATAGATATAGATATAGATATAGATATAGATATAGATATAGATATAGATATAGATATAGATATAGATATAGATATAGATATAGATATAGATATAGATATAG